>CM053792.1:631152064-632479564 GCA_028749045.1 Cupressus sempervirens | reverse complement strand
GATAAGAATGTATTTGGAACAAAGTGGGTTTTCAAAAATAAGCTAAATGAAGATGGAGAAGTTTCAAGAAAAAAAGCAAGGTTAGTATGCAAAGGTTATTCTCAAGAAGAAGGTATTGATTATGGTGAAAAAATTTCTCCTGTTGCAAGATTAGAAGGTGTTAGGACTCTACTTACTTATGCTACACATAAAAGATATAAAGTATATCAAACAGATGTGAAATCTACATTCTTTAATGAAATTCTAGAAGAAGAATTCTACATAAAACAACCTAAAGGTTTTGTAGATTCTAGAAAAAAGGATATGGTTTGTAAATTGAACAAAAAATTGTATTGTCTTAAATAAACTCCTAGAGCTTGGTATGAAAGACTTCAAAATTATTTGATGAACATTGGTTTTCAAAGGAAAAATGATAAAAAAAATCTATACATCAAAGAAGAACCAAACAAGAAGATTGTGTTGGTAGAAATATTTGTGGATGATACATTATTTACTAGAAATGATGATTTGTGCAAATATTTTTTAGAGGAAATGAGCAAGGAATTTGAGATGTCAATGTTTGGAGAAATCAAATTCCTTGTTGGCTTGGAGATTCAACATAAGAAATATGGTATCTACATTACTCAATCTAAGTATATCAAGGAGATACTAAGGAAGTTCAAAATGGAGGATTCAAGACCATTTGGAACACCTATGTCTATTTCCAAGGAGGTAGATTAGACCACATATAGATCAATGATTGGAAAATTGCAATATGTGGTGTATACAAGGCCTGATATTACTCTTGTAGTTGGTATGGTGACAAGATTTTCAGCTAATCATGAAGAAAATCATATGATGGAAATAAAAAGAAACATGAGGTATCTAAAGAGTACTAAAGATTATGGATTATGGTACAAGAAAGGAGACAATTTAGATTTGAAAATCTTCACTGATGCAAACTGGGTAAAAAGTTTTGATGACAGGAAGAGCACTAGTGGTGGAGCATTCTTTCTTGATAAGAGACTAGTGTCTTGGACAAGTAAGAAGTATAATTGCATCTCTTAGTCTACAACCGAGGTAGAATATGTTGTATTAGTAGTTAATTGTTCCAATATTGTTTGGTTCAAACAATTTTTGGTAGGTATGAAGGTAGAAATCAAGGATCTAGTGGTTATCTTCTATGATAACACTAGTGCAATTAACATATCAAAGAATACTATGATGCATACCAAGACCAATCATATTACAATAAAATATCATTTTCTAAGAGAATTGGTGTAAGATAAAGAGGTGGGATTGGAATATATGAATACTAAAGAACAAATTGCAAACATATTCACAAAGCCATTTTCTAAGGATGCAATTTTGTATCTAAGAGATAAGTTAGGGGTTATTCCCCTATTTGAATCTCATTAAATGAAGTTTAGTGATGCATCAACTAGAGCATATTGAAGATTAGTCAAGTTGATGCAATAATGAAAGAGAAGACCACATATGAATCTGTATAGTAGGTACATTAAAATTCATTGATATTGTCTTTAGCATAAGATATCAAAGAGAGAGAGTTTGATGTGTCATATCACAAAATTTTTCTAAGGAGCGAGAGTTTTCTATCATCTCATAGAAATTTTGTTTGAAGATGTCAAAGAGGGAGAACTTGTGAAAGATGTCAAAGAAGGAGAACTTGGTCTGATATCAAAGAGAGAAATTTTTCTATCAAAAGAAGATGTTGAAGATAGAGAAAACTTGGAGAATTTGCAGACATAGGGAGAAACTGAAATTAGAGGGAGAAATTGAAGTCAGAGGGAGTTCACACTTATAGAGGGAGTTCTCATAGATGAGAATTAGAATGAAACTAAGGATATTACCCTTACCTTTATTTTTCCCTAAAATTTCATTGCATTATGACATGTTGTGTTTCCATCAATGCCAAAGAGAGAGATTGCTGAAAATAATTGATCAATTGTAATCACAAAATATCATATCTTTACTAGTTAGTGTATTACAAGCTTACTTGGGTGATGAAGATAGTTTCTTATGTCTGCCAAGCATTCTAATGTTTTCCAAGTTTAGAAGATAGTATCTATCGAGTTCATTTGGGTGTCAAAGAGAAGTTTGTAGAAATTGAGTGTTAATCGAGCTCACTTAGTTAACAAAGGAAATTTGGATGGAACCACTATTAACTAAGCTCACTTGGTTATAAAAGGAATTTTTGAATATCATTTCAGTGTTAGTGTCTACTAAGAAGGGTCGGTTAACATAATATTTTCTTATTTTGGCATATTAAGTTTAATAGTTTTGTTGGTTGGTTCTAGCCAACTAAAGAGGTGAATATTAATTATTCTAATGTGTATTCAAGCTGACTTGAAAATGTATATGATATAAGTATAAGGTCAAGTTGAGGATTGAATGTTTGTAATAATGTGTGGAAGATAAGAAGATTCTTAGAGGAAGCAAATTGGAAGGATAAGAAGAATATCCTTGTTGGGCTACAACAATTAATTTGATAAAGAACGATCAAGTATTCAAGCTAGTATTGAGATCTAAAATCGGAAATATAATTGCATATGTAATTAGATCATATCATTATTAGTCTCTAACCATTGTAGTAGTGAACTAAATCTCTTAATGGAGTTAGCTTAACAACTATTTTCCAAATCCTCTAACAAGGTGACATTTCTAGATTCAAGTTTCTAAAGACCTCTAACAAGACCACTCCTAATAGGGTGATCAAATTCTCTAATAGAGTCACACCTAATATTTTTTTTTGTAACCTTTAACAAGGTTTCCTCCAAATGGGCTCACTTTAGAAGAGTGAAAAACAATAACTAGTTGCAATTGGTGGTTTTCTCCAAATTAGGTTTCCACATTAAATCTTGGTGTCACTTGTGTTCATGCTATTTATTTTATGTGTATGAAACTAAGTTAATCAAGGTTAAGAATAATTAATATCTTAAGATCTACATGTTTAATATTTTTTCAAGCAACAATAGTTTCAACAGAGTTTTGTACTGATATCTAAGAGATCTGGGATTTATTTTAGTGGTAACTAACTCACCCCTCCCCTCTTAGTTACTCCTCTTATATTTCCAATAGCTAAAACATTCTTCATAACCTTAATTGACCATAACTAACACTTCTTTCTCAACTATCTCATAATTTCCTTAATCCTTTGCTTCATTAGCCTAGTGAAGTTGATACTCAATCAAGCTTAGTGTTTTACTCAACTTCTTATCTTCTCTTCTATACATCAACTCAATTATATAATTTACTTCATATAATGATAAAAAAATACATTATCCTATCAAAGACTACCTAATCAAGTGCCCATTTTAATTCCAACTTTCTTGCTCCTCTATACTCAATAACTTCACTAGTTCATCTAGTTATCTATATTTTCAAATCCTTTTCATAAACCAAATGATATGGTACTCTACACTGTAAGAAAATGTCTCACCAGTAAGGTTTGACATCAATAAAAATATAACAATTTTTTTAATTGTAGTTCCCAACAATATGTTATATCATAATTCCCAAGAGGAAGTAGAACAACAACATAATGGAAGAAAGGAATGTAAGAGTTATGAAGAATAATCTTTTTGGGATGACATCATAGAGACCAAAAAGAAACAATGCTACCACATTGCAACACTCTAAGTGGACCACACAAAGGAACATTGATGAACAATGACATATGCACAAAAAAAAAAAAAAACATATCTAGAAGAATATATGTACAAATAGAAGAATTGTTACAACATGTTCAATTCCTTTATCACCTTGTACTAATAGAGAAATATGATCCATTTAAATAAATCTAGAAAAAACATATAACAAGTAGAATATCACAAGGGAAGCACATTATACTAGGAAAAAACTTAAAGAACATCATAAAAATGAGATAATCAAGCATATCACTTCGCCCCTATCTTATAGGGAAGGCATGAACCTTAAAAGAGGAGAAACATGAAGTATTCCATAAGGAACAATAGCCAATTCTAATTAAGGACCGCGTTGTAAAGATAGGTCACTATGTTTGATACTAGGAGTGATTAATAATTATTGATAAATAATATGTGGAAAATCATGATCAAAATCAATAGTATCATATAAATCATTAGAATCACTATTATGGATATCATTTTTAATATCAATAACATCATCAATATTATCTTCTTCATCTAGATTAATTATAAGAGAATCTAATATACAAATAGTATTATCATGTTTATCTATTTTTATCTTTGGTGAAATTCACATCCTCCACAAGATCAATAATGGGATGATCGAAGGGAAGTGAAGTAGAAGGGGAATGAGATGATGAAGAATTTTTGGAAATATGGGTGTGAACTTTATCATTGGCTTGATATTTCTTATGATGATCATGAGAACATTGATTATGTTTAGTTTTGAAATATATTTGGGGAAGTGTAGGATAATTTTTAACATTGGATACTTTTATCCTTGTGAAAAATGAATATAAGGAGTAAAAATAGGTTAAAGATATAGGAATAAGAAGATGTTGAATAGGAGAAGGAGAAGTTTACAAAGGAGAGCTAGGAAGAGCACCAATACTATGATCAAGCTTAGAGTAAATAAGTTCAACTACCTTTCAAAATTTTAAAGTTTGATAAGATCAAAACAGCTAGTCAAAATGATTGGATTGTTTTTGAGGTACAGAAGGAAAAAAAAAATTAAGGTCAACAAAATCTTGAGGCCTAGAAGGATGACAAAGGCTATGGTTAATGGTATTGATCTTACTATCGTGGTTGAACTTAAGACAATTATGAGTAGAAGAACAAATGAATTGTGTGGATGAGAGCTAAGGAAATACAAGATTAATTTATAATTAGTCAAAATTAGTAATAATAAAAAAGGTAGTATCCATAACTAGGTGATTGTACCAAGATGGTGTACAAAAAGTGGGGTATAAGTGGACACCTTTTTTGTAAAATTAGGTAAACATGAAGTTGGATGAGACATTTGAGGGTCATCCACTAAAAATGACAAGATGTGTAAAAAATATAAATTATAGTACTCTGAATCTACTTTCTAAACTACTAGAGTTTTTAGAAAATGAATAAGATTAGGTGGGTCAAACCCTATGCACATGAAAAATAGTTCCTATTTTTTTAGAAAACATAACATAGTTATTTTCATGTGTAGCAAAAAATACCAATTTATATTTAGTATCTTGCATACCCTTTGGTAGGATGATAGTTAAGAGTAACATATTTTGGTATCTGTTTTTGTACTGAGCATAACTTGCATCAAAATAATAAAAAATGAAAACTTTTTATTTTAAAAATGTGCATAGAATCAACTGTAGAACAATAATATATAATTTATTTTGAATTTGGTTAAGTATATAAAAATTTATTAAAAAAATGGTAGACATATGTCTATGAGGAATGTCAAAGCATTGGTAAAAAGAAAAAATTATATGGTTAGAAAGCTAAGAAGATGTGTAAGATTATGGTGGTGATTTTAGAGATGCCCACTTCACCATTATAAAAAATGATGAAGGAAAAGATGAGAATTCATATTAGAAGATGAAAAAATGTCTAAAGGAAAAATATGGAGGGAAAATAGTCTCCCAAGCCTTTGGGTCATTTTCCTAGGCTATCACCAAGCCATAACCCAATTGGGTTTTTGAGATTCAAATAACTTGACTAGGATATGAAAATATAAAATGCATTCAAAAACTGATTGGGTTTTGTATTACTACTTCAAAAGGTTAGATTGAAGAAGGGAGAGAGAGAGAGAGAGAGAGAGAGAGAGAGAGAGAGCTATTAGGTTATTTATTCTAATAAAAGAGTGTCTATCATATCCCCAAATCCTTATCTCCATTCCATCCTCCATCTACATCTCTCCCTCTCTCTCATTTTCACTCTTTATCTTGTCTCTCTCTCTTTCTCCTATCCCCTTCTTTCTCACTCTTTATATCGTATCCCCTAATCTCTCTCTATCTTGTCTCTATCACCCCCTCCATCTTTCTCCTATCCCCCCCTTCTCTCTCTCTCTCTCTCTCTCTCTCTCTCTCTCTCTCTCTCTCTCTCTCTCTTCTCTTCTCCCTCTTTGTATCTCTCTTGTAATTTAATGATGAGTTTTTTTAATTATGAATTATTGAACTGACTATATCCTAAAATTTTGGTACCTATTTTTGTTCTGAGCATAACTTACATCAAAATAATAAAAAATGAAAACTTTTTTTCTAAAAAGTGTATAGAATCAAGTGTAGAAAAATAATATATAATTTATTTTGAATTTTTTTTATGATGGAGGCACAACCCAAGACCAGAATGAACACAAAAGGAAAAGGGGAAATATTATTATTAGTGAAATTTGCTACTACATTTAGTACAAAGAAAATAGACCCAAAGACATGCCCTATGGGCTTACAATAGACAAAAACTAGAGAGAAATTCTCCTCACAGTGCCTTCTCCCAAACTCCACCAAGAACTGCCTTTAAAATGCCAAAAATGTTCTTAAATAGACCCCAATTCATTTAGGGTTATGAATACATTCTATAATATGCCAGTTGACATCCACTACCAAAATAAAAGGTTCTAAAAATCTAGTTAGAAGTTAGTGTAAAATTAGAAGAATCTAGAAATAGTAGCCTAACTTCTAGAAGGCATAACTTTTGAACCAGGACTTTGATTGACAAACTATTTATATTTTTGGAAATCTCTCGATGTGATTTATAGCCCTATATATAGGCTTTGCTTGTCCTCCATTTTTTGGGCCCGTACAAGGCCATTTAGTGCCTCAAACTTGACGTTGAAGCGCTCTTAAGAGGTCTCTAGGAAACTTGAAACTGCAATAATTTTTAACCATAAAGCCTTTTGACCTAATTCTTTTTCTTGAGCACTTTGAATTAAAAGTATAATCATCCCCCCAAATTATACCCTCTAACTCATCATAATTTTGGCTTAATTACAAAATAACCCATTTTCTACATTTACACGTATCCCAAGGTGCTTAAAAACTCTAACCCAGAAAGCTAATAGTGGAACTGTGAGAGTTGGAACCTTTATTTGACCCAAATGGGTATCTAGAAATGAAAACAGACAAACAAAAACTATCTTTAAGCATATTTTTGGGTGATACAAGATTGCCCTTACACCACTAGATGCTCTTGCATTAGTTTAAGTATTGGTAAAAGTAATTAAAGTTTACAATGTTAATATTGTCCAGAAAAAGAAAAAATTATATGGTTACAAAGCTAGGAAGATGTGTAATATTATGGTTGTGATTTTAGAGATACCGACTTCACCATTAGAAAACTTGATGAAGGCAAAGATAAGAATTCATCTTAGAAGATGAAAAAATGCATAAAGGAAAAGAATGGAGGAAAAATAGTCTCCCAAGCCTTGGGGTCATTTTCCTAGGCTATGACTAAGCCATAACTTGATTGGGTTATGAAAATATAAAATGCATTCATAACCCAATTGGGTATTGTATTACTACTTCACAAGGTTAGATTGAGGGAAGGAGTGAGGGAGAGAGAGAGATATATTAGGTTATTAAAAACTATAAATAAAAAAAAATGTCAATAATTATTATGTTGTTTCAGTGTAGTGTGGCCCAAATTCTACTGATCTTCACATGTATTTGTATACTAGGTGTGCAAGTTTATGTTTTTTTTGTGCTTAGAAATGCTAAATTTGATATTTTTCATGTGGCAAAATTTTATTTTATGTTAGTATCTTATGAATGAGCATAAAATAATTATGTTAGTAACTTATTGTTTATTGTATTCATGTTATTGTTAGTAGGGTAATTTGCATCTACAATCATGGGAAAGAACAAGAGAGGAATGATTGAAAAATGAGAGGCAACAAAGGAAAAAACAAGGGAGGATATGAGGAGATAATATGAAGGTACATCATCAAATGCCTCCAATGGAAGTGATGAAAATCTACCTATTTATATTGATGTCAAAAATGCACCTAAGTTGATAAACAAAAATGTTCAACATACCCCAATTGAAATGATTATGACAAATACACTTGTTGTGGTTTCACAATGCATGCCCCATTTCAATTAGAAATGGGGACCCCCTACTTTATTTTTATTTTATTTTTTGGCTTTTTGGATCCCTAGTCTAGGGTTTGAATTTTTTTCTAGTGTTTTTGGTCAGATCCTGGTCCCAGTTCAAAAAACCCAAAGTCTGGATTTCATCATCAAAGGAGATAAGTCTTTTTGCAAAGCAAAAAGGTGCACCAATGCACCTACGTAGGTGTGCTAATGCACCAAAACACATAAAAAGGCACTCATCATAGGTAAGTACATAGCTGCACACCCCCCTCACTTCTCCACTTGTTATTCTTAATTCCTCTACCTCTTCTCATTGCATCATCACACCAAAAGAGGTGCACACCACCCCATCACCGCCTCCCCTACCTGTACTCAAGCAATGGAACAATGTTAAAACTTTGAGTTAAGGTGCACAGTAGTGAATCTAATGAGGTGTGCCTACTATGTACTTAAGTGTTCATTTTTTTGGTTTAAATGTGCTTAAGTCAACATAGGGTGCACATCAGCACACGCCATGAGGTGCACTATTGCATGTTAAAATTTGATGAAAGGTGCACCTGTTAGGTGTGCAAGGTGCATCCTTTTTTTGCATTCTAGGGGTAAAATTAGGTTTTTAAGGTGTTCTCAACACTTAGGGTTTTTGGGTTGTTTCTTGTCATTATTAGGACTTGTCTTAATTAAGAATTTTCAACTCTTTGGACTAATGTTTGCTTCTTTTGAAGGTAAAAAGGACACCCTCAACTTGTCAGGGTCATAACTTTTGACCTAGAGCTCAGAATTCAGAACTGTTTACACTATTGGAAAGAAGAACTGAAGATTAAATTTTAGTCCCTAAAATAGAAATCCTTTGGCTACCTAGATTTAGGGACTAATGAAAGTTTCAACTTGAAATTTTGAGCAGAAGACCTCCAAAAAAGCCATTTAAAAAATGCCTAGAAAATCTTGCAAAAAAGTTTCAAACATTTGATCATTTTGGATAATCTAGATCACCTAGTCTCTCACCAGGAAGGATAGGGTAGTTGGAGAGAAGAAAAGATCAAAGATATATATGTTAGACACATAAATCATAACATGTTCCTCATCTTATGAAATTAAAAGATTCAACACAGGTGCCTTGGAATTTTAGGTAGAAGAAACAGAAGGAGTTTAAATGTATGCAAGTTTTCTGGCTATAAAGAGGGTATAAATCATCAAAGGAATCAAAATGCATTTTTTCAAAGGTTTAGAAAGATTTTTGAAGAAGTTTCTACTAAGGAAGACATCTAAAAGACCTTCAGGATAGAAGAAGCTTTTCTAGAACTTGATGCCAAGCTTGGAGATTTTGCTAAAATCCATATAGAGGTGGATAATTATAGGAAAAAGGTCAAAGATAAATATAATGCCCTATATTTTCTAGATTCAATGAAGGTCACTAAGATTATTGAGAAATTCAAGGGCAAACATCCAAACATAGCTTTGGTATGAAGGGGAACAAAACCCAGAAGTTAGAATTTAATTTTTGGCACTAAGTAATATTTTGCATTTTTGGACCTTCAAGGTGCACAGGTGCACAACTTTGTAGGTTTGTAGGTGCACATTTTTAGGAGGTGCACAGGTGCGCATTTTGGAGGTGTGCATTTTTGAGGTGCGCAGGTCTACAGGTCCACAGATGTACATTTTTGAAAAAGTTTCACTGACAGTTAACTACTAGTTCCAAAAATAGAGCTTTCCATGCATCGAAAATGCATTTTGATGGTAGTTTAACTCCTAAAAATGCCTTGTGAAGGATTAAATTCTATTTTTGACACTTCCAGTCACTTCCACTTCAACTCGGAGCTTTCTCATTCTTTCTTCCCTCATAATTCTTTTTTTTTTTCAACATGTAAAGGCTCATGCATCTAATTAATGAATAACATATGGATGGAGTCCTGTTTAGCACCAATTAGATTGTTAGTTTGTATATAATTAGTTTGTTTTATTTTTTTTAAAAAAATTATTGCGTGAAGATATCTCTCACTCTCAACAAAAATTGAGGAGATGATTTCTTATAAATATTCCATTATAATATTTAATCAAGGTCACTGTTATTATGCAATAAAATTATGCTTTTGGTGCTAGCATTTGGAGTGTAGTCATTCTTGCCTAAATGTGTCATTTTTTTGTGAATTTTATTCATGAGATTGTGATTGAGCCAAAGGTTTACTGTTTTGTTTCTAGTTGTGTGATCTTTTAGTTCTAGTGTTTGCTACAGATTTACAAATTTTGTTGACATAACGAGCTCGAGAAGAAATCACCAAATTATGCTTGCATAACACTTTGTCTCACATGAACATACTTTCTATGGCCTTATGATTTGATGAAGAGTGAAACATCATTTAGTTATTGAAATTTCTCATTGATGATTGCATTAGTGGAATCTAGGAAGCGCTGCTCCTATTTTTATTGGTTACCTGCCGATCTCTTCGAAAGCTTACGTCATAGTGTGTTGTTTTCTATAGCTTATGTCTGTTAGGATTTCAATTTCACATTATTTGTTTTCAATTTCATGTTATTTACTTTAGATTTTTGTTATTTTCTTTGCTAACCCCTTGTTAGAATAGGAATTTGTATTAGTTGCATTATTAGATTGCATTCATAAAAAATATAAAATACAAAAACAAAGTTTTCTTATAGTGTTATTTTTGAAACAGTGTGCAGATTCTACATTCCATCTTAAATCAAAACAAACCAGAAAAGGCCTCCTTGTGAAAATTCACATTTATCTTTAACTGGGTGGGTTCCAGTAGGTCGCAAGATCACCCGAAACCTTGGAGTCGATTCACAAGATTAGCTTTTCAAGGGAGGAGTTCAAAAGAATTCTTTCCATTTAGCATCATGTAAAATGACAACTCAACAACACTTACATCACATTATTCCCCTAATGCAACATCTCAAGTTGAAATGATGAATGCTCATGATGTAAGTAATAAAAATATAGAGCATGCACGTATATCAACATCTCGTAAAATACTTTGTAGAAAACCAAAGTTTCTAATTGACATTGATGAAAATATTTTGAAGCCAATGCATGATAAAATGTTAGAAAGAAATTATAGCAGAACTATTTGAAAGATTTGGAATAACTATTTTGAAAATTTAAATCAAAGTGGAAGATGGAAATTTGTTGTTGAAATGGTTAAAAATCTAAAATTTAGAGAGATAATGAGAATTTTGGGGTTAAGAACATCTAAAAGTAGTAGTGAAAAAACCATTGTTAGAAATCTCTCTAATGTATAAAAATCCATTGGTTTAAAAGCATGTACTAAAGATGCTAATACAACTTGATGTGTCCTCACATCAACCATAATGGGAAAGGAAATGGGAAAAACTAGTATGGTAAGAAAAATAAGTAAATCATTAAGGATAAGTAGAATAATGTTAGTCAAAGCCTTAGTGAGTTGAGAGAAAATTGAGAATTCTAATGAGATTTCTTTTTGGTCATTCCAAGGAAGACTCCCATGTAAGGATATGGTTATTGTTGATGCACTAAGAACATTAATAGAAAACTTTTGGCATGACAACACAAGGGCTTCACCAAACCAAAAATATGTTGTGAAAAGAAAAATTGGAAAAATAAACCGTGAGCCACATGCAAAACATTTTTTGGATATGACTCAAACACAATTTTATGAAATGTTTCTTCAAATATTTTCTCAAATTAAAATCAGCCAAAGGTTTTTTTAGATGACAAAACCATTCTATGTTAAGATAAATCATACACACACTACATGTTGTAGGGTTCATGTTGAGTTTTCTATGCATTATGATGTTTATCATTATATATGTTGTACTTTGCATACTAATGAAATATTGTAGGAATGTGGTCTACAATTACCTCCTAATTCATTGAGAGAATTTATTGCAAGTGTACTATGTAAATGAGATGATGGGTGCATTTATTATAAGACCATGTGTTTGAAAGGTTTTTGACCTCAATGTGGTAGTTTGCAAAAGTTGCATAGATGCCTACATGTAGATAGCACACATGAAATTGGTAAGACACTAGCTTCTCTTGGAAAGTACAGATTAGTTATATATGGTGTTAAAGATGGAAAAGAATTAAAGAGGTGTGAATTAGTGAAAAGTGATGTATGTGTAGCTGATTTTATGAAATTATTTCAAGAGAAAATAGTTCGTGACTACATAGGTCATACACATAGAGCTAGATGGTTAGATGAGCAATTCAAGTTTTGTAAGGACACTTTTCCCTTGGGTACAATTGTATCAGATGTTGACTTTGCTGAACTACACACTAAAACCTCAAAATGAAGTACAACCAATGTATTAAAACTCTATACAAGTGTCAATTTTTGTACACGTAGCATTTATTCATGTGCATGATAGCACATAGGGTGATAGAAAAATATTAAGAGAGTATCACTTCTATATCATTGATGATTGAATACATTCATCAAATTTTGTGCAAGGATGTTTTAGAGTCTTCTATGGAAATTTGAGGGAAAGAGATGAAAGATACAATCAACACATTATATGGTCAGACAATTGCACCACACAATTCAAGAATGCAAGGATGTTCTATTGGTTTAGTAGCATGGATGTGACAAGTGGAGTGCAACATTTTTGGAATTTCATTAAGGTAGGACATGGAAAGGGAGATCATGATGGTGTTGGAGCATGTGTGAAAAGAGCCCTTAGTAGAGAGGAATTAAATTATGAAGCTAGTGAAATATTAGAAAATGTTGAAACAATTATCCAATAGTGCAATTATACAATGGGACTAGGTAATACAAGTACGTCTATGGTTTCTAGATATTTTTGGTTGATACATCAACCTAACATTGAAATTTTGCAACATTGTTGTGCACTTATAGGATGAAGTGAGATGCATTCATTTTGAAGTCCAAATGCAATGTCACTAGGTATTCATACTAGAAAGCTTGCATACTTTTTCTCTTTGTGTATGCATCATTTATGGGCTAAATTTGAATCAAAAGAGTGGGTTGACCAATGGTCTTTTAGACCTTTGCATCCAATTTATTCATATCAACTTCCTACAACACTACAACTCAACTGGGTTGAAGCATCGATAGATTTTGAGCATGTATCTAACCTAGTTAGATTAGGTACTAAGTTATCAATTTAATACTTGGTTAAAATAGATTACTTTCAATTTTTCTATTAAATTATTCTTCTATATAATGCATGTCATGTATATGTAGTTATTGCATATGAGAATAATGATGAAGGAACATATTACTTTCTATGTTGGTGTATTGAGCCTAAAAAGAAACTGATAGCTGCAGTCATTGATGGTAAGGATATTTAGTACCCAATAGGATCCATTGTTGTGATAGGTACATGGATTAGAAGGTAGTATATTTTGGTCCCAAGCTACCATGAATATCTATTTAAGTCAAATTGTCATGTCTAATGTATTGAAATTCAGACTTTAAATTGTCTTTACAAATAAATATAGGCACCCTATCAAGAAATCTACTATGTGGTTATTTGAGGATTTTGAGACACACAGACATATTCTTCATTACTCTAACCTTATTTTTGTAACAAATATTCAATTAATACTATATTGTGTTATGCCTCTTAACAAGAAGTTGTGGAAAGTATGTGAATCTATTCATGAGGCAATACTTGATACAATAAGGATTAGAGTTGATCAAGAAGGTTCCCTTGATTGATTGTATGCTATATAGTTGAATCATTCTACATATGGTAGAATAATTTTGAAAATTTTGTATATTGTTATGTGAAATGTTGCAACTTCGTAGTAATGTGCCTATGTAAATGCCAAATTCTGTATAAAAAAAAGAGAAGACATGTAACATGTGCATCTTTGTATGCCATATTTTGTATAAAAATCCAATAAGAGATGTCATGTGTGCATATTTAGCTACCAAATTTTGTATATTAAAAAGTGAAAAATGTAATATGTGCATATTTTTATGTCAAATATTCATTTTTGTGGTTTTTAGACCATGTCCTTGATGTCACACTATGTGATACAAGGAGGAGGTGATAACTATTATGTTCTTCACTTACTAATACTAAGAACTAGACTTCTTCCAAGCCTACCAAGCATATCATATGCTATCCCTTAGGATTCTCCAAGGTTAGAGACTTAATCTTCCAAAAGACTTAACTCATTGCCAACTAAGTGAATTCCAAACATTCACAAGGTTCTATATCCCTTGGTGGGCTTCAAACACCAATTTCCATAAATATACCTAAGGAGGCTCTTCCTTGTAACCCTTCCTTAGAAAATAGGCAAGGAATCAAACTCTTCTTATTAAAAGTCTTCAAAGTTCTAATTCACGGGCTCCTTGTCTTGGAGTAGATGGTTAAACTTTCAAACCCTTGTATTAATGAGGGTGTCTTTGTTGACTACCATGATTGATTCCCAAACTCCAATATCTCACATTTTCTTCACTTCCAAATGGTTCTCCAACCTCCTATGAATGAACACAATCTTCAAAACCTTTATGCATACCATACACTAACTTCTTTCAAATTTTCTTTATTTTCAAATTGCTGATCTATTGTTAGTACATGCAACAACAAGTAACTTGTTGATTCACGGGCATTTCCATTACAAGAAACAAGATAAGGTGTCAACTTAGCTTGCAAATGGTTTTACAACATCCTAAGAGTTTATGATAACTTTCCAATACATATGCAACACTAATCACATCTGCTGCTAACACATTTTTTCCAAGAGTACTGATTCATTGTGATTAATTACATCAACAAGTAATTTTCTGATTTCATGACCATATCCATAATAAGAAAAAAAAGGTATGGTTTCACTCATTAGATGGAAAACTAAAACAACTAGAAGAATCCTTTGAATCTTCCTCTACTTGATATATAGATAACATGAAACAAGTATAACCACTTAACCCATAAATACACATTTACTACTCAAATTATGTTCATACAAAGAGCCATACCCATAATAAAAAATCTCAGACATACATGCAACACTTAGTAGTGATTCAAGCTTCATTACCATGAAAGAGAGATTTTAAGAGTCACCAAAACCATGAGGTAAGAGAGGAGATATGAGGACTATAATTTTAATACCAATATGTCAGTAGAACTTCACAAATAACTAATTTCTTATTCAAGATCAAACACTATCCATTCATTTCTCTTCTCCACATTTCTTTTTCTCTATCTCTTAACATGAGATTACAATGTTTTGTATACAAACATAAATTTGTACCTCCTCTAAGAGCTCATTGAAGGTGGATGATTGTTCACCTTCTAAAAACTTTCCATCTTGCACAAAAATTGATGATTGCAACTTTTGATAATTTTACACTTTTTTTTGCATATTTGCATTTTATGAATTCTCATGCTTCCTAGACACCCTAAATATGTTTAAACACTTATTATTACCTTTTAATACTAAATTATACTCTATTTATGCCCTTGCATGTAATTTTCCCACTTTTGACTCACTATGACCCATATTGCTTAAATAAGAACTTGGTCCACATGACCTTAATAGGACATCTAACAACATGAAATGAAACAACTAATATGCTAATCTAACATGACATAAAAACATACTAATTATGACTCTAGATTCCATGGAGATGGTCAGGGTTCCCTACACCAAGTTATGTCACCCCTTTTTAGGCTTAAAATAGCCCTCTCATTAGCACAAGACATGATGATGATGTCATCACAAGGTCAATAGGGTCCACGAAGAGATAGGGTTAGGTTTTTACCATAGGTAAGGTTTGTGGTTAAGTTTAAGGTAGGGACAATTTGCAATTTTTTTAAAAAATTGCAAAAGTTGCTTAGGCAACTTTTTGACCAATTTTGTAACTTTTGGGCAATTTTTTCTCTTGACATCTTTTGGTCGAATGGGTTTTTCTAGGACTATTCTAAGACCCTAGTTATGATTCCTAGGATGTATTAAGTAACCTAATACCTTAGTTTCCCATTCATAACAACTTCTAACCTATTCAACAATTTTGGCTCATTGAGCAACTTTTAACCAACTTAGGACCTAATCAACAATTCTAGCTTTTTCTAGCAATCCATGACTACTCCATTAACTCAGATTTATCGAGTTTAGGCTAGGACCAACCCTGTTTTAGATACAATTTCCCTCTGATGGTATCAACCAAACTAAATGGAAGCGTCACTAAGGGTCTCTAAGCACCATTAGGTTGCAATCTTTGATTGGGCATTTCTTTGAGTTCGTGCAAGGTATTGTTGAACTGTCAGATGCTATAGGATTATTTTATCTAGGTCTACAAAAACCTATCTCAGCTTTCAAAGTTTTGATTTTTTTTGGATTTGGCATCCATATCTTGTCTATTGCCAAAAGTGCAATGTTGCCTAGTTAAAATGAGAAGGGTTGTGTATATTTTAAACTGTTGGTCCTAGGTTTGAATCATCTACTCCATTAGCTCCGATTGGTTGGGTTTATCCTAGGACCAACCTCATTTCAGCCACAATGTCCCTTCAATAGTAACGACCATACTGAACGAAACTATCCCTAAGGGTCTCTAAGCACCATTGGGCTACAATCTTTGATTGGGAATTTCTCTAAGATCATGCAAGGTATTGAAAAACTATCTAGTGATACAGGATTGTGTTATCTAGGTCTACAATAACCTATCTCAATTTTTAGAGATTCAACTTTGTTTGTATTTGGCATCTGTATCTCACCTATTACTAAAAGTTCCAATGTTGCTCAGTTAAAATGAGCAAGATTGTGTATATTTCAAACTATTGGTCCTAGGATCAAATCATCTACTCTATTATCTTTGGTTGGTCGGGTTTATCTTGGGACCAACCTCATTTTAGCCACAATGTCCCTCTGACAATATTGACCACACTAAATGGAAGTGTCCCTAAGGGTCTCTATGCACTATCAATCTACGATCTTTGACACAAATACAAAAATCATGACATATTTTTACTTTTCATGTCTTATTAAATCAAAATAAATGACATGATTATATGTTATAATGAATTTGATAAAAATGTTACATTTTTTGTATAAAATAATGAATGTTCATGTGTTTGATTGATTAAAAGAAAGTAAGCTAGAATACAAGTTTGTATGCACACATTGAACAAGTTGGATGGAAATCCAAGTTTAATGTATATCAAAATGAACAATATAATATGTCATATCAATAATATAGTTACAAAAAGATTTTATGTCTCATCGCTACAATAGAAAAGTTGAATACTCGACAAATGGTGAATGTGTACAATAGAAATGTCGAATGTGCACAATACAAATATCAAATATACACAATACACAGGTTGAATACCTAACAAATGTTCAATGTGTATAATATAAATATCAAATGTGCACAATAAAAATCTTGAATACATACAATAAAAAAGTAAAAGATATGTCAATGTAATGTGATGACCACAACTACATATGTATATTACTATCAATATCTATGACTATGCAAAATTGTCAAAATTGAGCCTCTTTGATGTAGTTTGTGGCTTGCCAAGTGTCTGCAAAAGAAAAATTAAAATGCACCATCAAATATCTTATCTATAAGTAATATGAAAATAACAAGAACTTGGGTTCTAAATTGTGTATAGTTGAGCTATTCATTACCTCATCCCTTTGTCCCATAGTTGGATTGAATGATACTAGTAATGGGCTCCTTCATCAATGGGTGGGACTCCTCACAAAATGATGAGGTAGAGTGATGATAGGAGACACAACTACCAATGAATCAATGCTCATAGGAGGTACAACCTATATGATAAGTGATAAAATGTTAGCATTATAGAGTGGCATTAGGGAATTACAAATAGAGTAAAAAAGAAAAAAATGTATTGCATCCTAAGCTAGATCTCTTGTGTTAGTAGGATGTACAAGCATTGATGAATCAATGTTGGTATGAGGTAAAAACTATATAATAAGTAATAAAATGTTAGCATTATAGAGTGTCATTAGGGATTACAAATAGAGAAAAAAAAAACAAAAATATATTATAGACTAAGCTAGATCTCCCGTGCTAGCTAGAGGTACAACTATTTTTGAATCAATACTAGTATGAGGCACAACCTATATGATAAGTGATAAAATGTTAGCATTATAGAGTGGCATTAGGGATTAAAAATAGAGTTTAAAAAAAATGTACTATAGTCTGAGCTAGAACTCCTATGCTAGTAGGAGGTACAAGCACTAATGAATCAATGCTGGTATGAGGCACAACCTATGTGGTAAGCATTATAATGTTATAATTTTAGAGTAGCCATTAGGTATTCCTATCACACACACAAGCAACCCAAATTGAGATCACAAAAGGGCTTCAACTAAGACTCTACATATATATCTCTAGCCACTATTGTGTTTGACCCCATCTTTGATGCTTAGGAGTCCTAACAAAATGAAATGGGAAAGGATTTGCATGCAGTCTCAAAGAGTGTTGTAATAGGTAAAACATAAATAACACATGTTAATAAGACAAATTGTTGATAATTATTATAAAACTAAAAAATGACATATACTCATTTGTAAATCTAACTGTCTAATATGTATATAGAAAAAATGCATACTATAACCTAAAATTTATGAGAAGGAAAATATGAAATTTTACCTCTTCCACTACCTCAACATTGATAGTTTTAGGAGCATTAATCAACTCTACAAAACTAAATTATTTCTACATATATTCAACAAACAAGTCAACACATATTCATTAATATTGAGTACATGTATATACATTCATTCATAATAAATTTCAAAATATAAACTTGACTTTTATTTAATAACTTTTTCTATTTTGGTGTTCTTGCTAATTTTTTCTATTTCTTCGAGACCTCGAGCTATGTGGAGTACCCTATATAATAAAAAAATGTAACATAAGAGGAGTCAATAAGACAAATCATGAGTTCAACTCAAATCATAAACTTGATAGGAATGCAAGCTATGATACCACATAGCTCTCAAGGCCAAAGTTAATAGCAACAAGCATGGCAACATCAATTTGAGAAATTTTAGTCCTTGAAAAGCCCTATAAAATAGTATAGAGTATTGTTATAAATTTATGAGATAATGGTGTAAATGGAAAGAAAGCACAATAACAAAAAGAATATCATAGGAGATCAAGAAGGAAAAGATAGATGTGAATGAACTTTTGGCACCTGGTTAAGAAATAAAAGTGGAGATTCATGACTCCACACTCCTACAAGACACCCTATGTGATATGAGGTTGTTAAAAATAATAGTCCACCAATATAACTAGGGGGGTCAATCAATTATATGATAGTTTAAAAAATTTATCCTCTTAAACAATCTTGACCATTCAACCAAAGTAAAAACAAACCATAAATAGATGCGCATAAAAAATTACACCAGATATGTTGACTAGGGAAACCCTTGATTAGAGGGAAAACCCCGGTGGGAATGATACCCCCAAAATGATGTACTAATATGAATATTCCTTATTAGAGGATGGACACTATTAGGACTCTATTATAAAATTTAATAAAAAGAGTCCTTGTTAGGAGATTTTGAATCCCTGTTAGCAGATTCCAACCCTGCTAAGATTTGTGGAAGGTAGCTAAACCCACTATACAAATAGCTTCAGGATCAGATCAATGAACCCATTGTACAATTGACCTTAATACTATTCCTTTCAAAATAATAGATGTGTAACAAGATTCCACTTCTTCCTCTCTCCAGTACATCAAACTCCTTCACCTTTAGATCATGTAATTAGATCTAGAATGTTGAAATCAGTAATATTAAACCTTAAAGTCACTTATACACATAAGAAAATCCCTCTGCTTTTGTATCACTTTGCTATTTAGTAATTCACAAGTCTTCTCTATTCATCTATGTGTAAAACAAGGAAAACATATTTCCTTTATACCATGCTTAATAATAAATCCTTGAGTTGGATTTCCACACATTAATTAAGTGAAATACACATTTAATTAATGTTTTTAGCTCACAATTATACAAAAACTTTCACACATGTAACTTTAGTACATGTGTGCTCTCTGACATCATCAATGGTCAGTAAAATATTTCTAGTTCATTGTGTAAACGTTCACTACAATTGTAATGAACTGTAGCAATCATGCAATAGGAACTACTTTCCTAATACTCTATTTCCATATAGTTCTCTATAGATCAACTATATCTTCCACACATTGTTGATTCAATTTTTGCACACTTACCCTTGTAACAAATAAGCAGTGTAGTATATGTTGGTAACTACACATCATCAAATAAGTAATATAATGTTCTCAATATAGAAGTCATAATCTACTACTCTATCAGTCTTTTACAAACTTATTACTATGTTTTCATTAATGAAAAACATAGTTATAAATACATCTTATAAATGTTCTACAATGGTCCCCCATAGCATCAACATTCATGCTAACAATCTCCCCCTTTGGCATTGATGGAAACATAGATGAAAAAAAATCTAGTTCCAAGAATACCAACAAGTCTTATCAGATCCTCTTCATTAATCAAATCTTGCTTCATGCAAATCCTTGATTGAAATACCTCTCCCCTATAGTACAATATTTTTCATGCCATACTTCTCCCCCATTGACATCAATATCAAAGATAGTACACAAATGGTTCAATTTTCTTGAACATCTAATAATTTATCAACATGACCACAAGTTGGTCTGTTGCTTTATAACTTTGTTTATAAATCCATAGACAACTAAAGTTTCTAAAGACACTATTATATACCAATTACCAATTACCAAGTGTCCTTTGCTAGCTCTGTTCATCATAGATACTCCCTCATTAAGGAAGCATCAACATTTAGTCTAGTTTACCAATGGTTCTCTGTTCCTTAGACTAATGCACTTTTGCATCTTTTATTTTGAATTAGGTAGGGACATAACCCCAAGCATACCTCTTAGGTACTCAAATGTATCCTTTGGTAAGGCCTTTGTGAAAATTTCTACAACTTGTTCCTTACTGTTAATGTACTCTAGTCTAATTTCTTTCTCTGCAACTTTCTCTTTCAACACATAATACTTTATAGAGATGTGCATAGTCTTAGAATGTAAACTATGATTCTTAGACATGTTAGCTATGCTTGTATTATCATATTAAATAATAATAGGTTCTTTGAATATGATTCCAATTTCCTTCATCATCTGCTTCATCAAGTTATTTGTTGTTGCAACATATTCTTCCTCTGTAGTACTTTGTGAAGTGCAATCTTGTTTCTTTCTTAGCCAAGAAACCAATCTTCCACCAAGAAAGAATTCTCCTCCACCGGTGCTTTTTCTATCATTCATATCTCTAGCCCAATCAACGTTAGTATAAGTGTAAAGGGTAAAATCATTACTTTTGTCATACTAAATGTCATAATCAGATGTTCCTTTTAGATATCTGAATATCCTTTTTACTGTTGTGAAGTGATATACTTTAGGATCAGTCTAAAATCTTGCCACAATTCCAACCACATTTTCAATATCAAGTCTACTATGAGTTAGATACTGCAATCCTCTAGTCATAGATCTATACCACTTTTGTTCAATAGTAGGTGTCTCATCCTTTCTTAATAACTTATGACTAGTTACTATAGGAGTTCCAACAGGTTTGCAATTTTCTAGTCCAATTTTTTCAACAAATCTTTCAAATACTTGGTCTAAGAAATAAAGATTCCTTCTTTGTTTCGAACAATTTGCAATCCTAAGAAAAATTTCATTTCTTCTATCATGCTCATTTCAAATTCATTCTTCATATCTTTTGAGAATTTGTTACTGGCTTCATCATTTCCTCCAAAAATGATATCATCAAAAAATACAATGATTATCAACAAACCATTTTCTATCTTTTCAAGTATGATTTGTTATCTGTTGTCCCTTTAGCAAATCCAAGGTTTGCTAAGTATTTATCTAACCTTGCATACCAGGTTCTAGGTGCTTTTTTTAATCTATATAAGTCATTCTTTAATCTACAAACCATATCCTTCTCTTTTGTCAAAGGAAAACCTTCTGGCTACTCAATATAAACTTCTTCTTCAAGTTCTCCATTTAAGAATGCTAACTTAACATCCATCTGATATACCTTGAAATTTTTATTTGCTGCATATGCTGAGAACATTCTAACTACTTCCATTCTTGCTACAAGTGCATCTATTTCCTCATAGTCAATTGCTTCTTGTTGAGAATAGCCTTTGCATACCATTCTTGCTTTGTTTCTTACTACTCCTTGTTCATTCATTTTTTTTTTTTTTGAATACCCATTTTGTGCCAATCACATTTTTTTCCTTAGGTCTAGGGACTAGTTCCCATGTGTCATTCTTTATAATATATTGAAGTTGTTCTTCCATTTCTTTCATCTAATATTCATCCTTGATCACTTCATCTATGCTTTTTGGTTCTACTTGAGATATTAGGAATGGTTCTTCATTGATTCTACTTCTTGTCATTACTCCTTTTTCTTTACTTCCTATTAGCTGATCAACAAGATGATTTCTTATCATATTCTTATTTGGGGTAGGAGTTTCTACTTCAACTCTTATTTTAAGTACTGTGCTCTATTCTTCTGTTATTTCTTTAGTTTGTAGATTATTCTATGAGCCATTGTTAGTCTTGAGAAATAATTCATTACATCTGTTGGTCATCCCAGAATAATCATCTCCATTAGAATTATAATCCATCACTTTCTCTTTGGTACCAAACTTTTCATCTATTCTCACATTTGCATACTCTACTGTAGTTTTTGTTCTATAGTTGAAACATCTGTAAGCTTTACTTTTCAATGAATAGCCAATAAACATACCTTAATCACTTCTTGGATCAAACTTATCAATATCATCATCTCTTTTGATGTAGCATTTGCTTCCAAATATTCTAAAATATTTGATTGATGGTGAGTATTTGAACCATAACTCATAAGGTGTTTTCTCCATACCTTTTTTGATTTGTACTCTATTCAGAGTGTATATTGTTGTATTGACTACTTCTCTCTAGAAAGTCTTTGGTACATCATTTTTGAATAACATAGCTCTTGCTACTTAAGCAATTGATCTATTTCTTCTTTCAGCAATCCCATTCTACTCAGGTGTATGGGATGAAGATACTTGTCTCCTGATTCCATGCTCTTTACAGTAGATATTGAATTCTCTAGAAGTGAATTCTCCTCCTCTATTAGAACTTAAGCTTTTGATTTTAACTCCAGATTCGTTCTTTACTTTGTTCTTGAATATCCTAAATTTTTCAAATGCCTCTAATTTTTCCTTAAGAAAAGCTACCCACATCATTCTAGTAAAATCATCAACAAAATTCATAAAATACCTTTCTCTATAGAATCCTCTTGTTCTTGCAAGACCACTCAAATCTATATGAACCAATTCCAACTTTTGTGTAGTACCAAAATGCTTTCTAGGAAATGAGACTTTCTTCTACTTAGCCAAGCTACATTGCTTACAAATAATGTTAGTTGGCTTAGTGATCTTAGGAAAATCTCTCATAGCAAGTATATTGCTAGCTTTCACAATGTTATCAAAGATTATGTGACAAAATCTTTTGTACCATAACCAACTATTGTCAACTTTAGCTACTAAACATGTAATTTTAGTGGTGTTTAACTGAAATACATTACCTTTGGTTCTTGTGCTAGTACCAAGAAATTTTCCTTCCTTGTCCTTGATGATGCATGTGTCATTACCAAACTATAATTGGTAACCTTTGTCCATAAGTTTCCCAACACTTAACAAGTTATGTTTTAATTCATCAACAAAATAAACATCATCAGTATTTGTTTTACCATCAAGTGTGATAGATCCAATTCCTATAGTGTGACAAGTTGCATTGTTCCCTACTCTAACAATTCCTCCATCATGGCATTTTAATTTGACAAATTTTCTCATATCACCAGTCATGTGATGTGAACATCCACTATTAACGATCCAATATTTCCTTTCAACTTGTGAAATCAGCATGTTTTCTTCTTTGATTTCTTTGTCAAGATCATCCTCCTTTATAGATATGAATCCTAATTCATCTTCACTTTTTTTTATCAGATTCTTCTTCTTCTTCATAAGCATATAAACAATTTCCAAGTCTTTTAGATTTGAATCTTCCCTTATACTTTCTTTCTCTTTTAGGACACTTAGATGCATAATGACCATATTCATTACATGTCCAACATTTAAAGATATTCTTACCATCTTTTTCTCTTTCCACAAGAAGAGCCACTCCTTCCTAGATCTTTTCCTCAATAGACTTGCTACTACTAGAAATGTCTCCTTGCACTTTTGTGATACTTGCTAGACCAAGTTTAATATTAAATGCACTAAATGGAGTCTCAACTTTTGCTAATTCTCTAGATTGTTTTAGATCGAATTCTTGAGCTTCCAATCTACCAAGTAATGTTTCTTTGGTGAAATTAGTAGTACAAAGTATCATCACCCAAAACATCTATGTTATTGTCTTGAAAGGTGGTGTCAGACTTTTCAAGATCTTCCATATTACTTCATCATTAGATTTCTTTCCACCAAGAGATGTGATTCCTGCAACAATCTTAGATATTTTGCCAATATAGCTTCACATAGATTCATCTTCTATCATTTTAGCATCTTGGAATGTGAAATAATTTTTTTTTAATCTAACTCTTTTTGCATGTGTATCACCCTCATAATTAGCTTCTAAGGTTTTCCAAATTTCATGAGATGTTTTGAGTTGTTTTACCTGGCTATACTCACTCTCAGGTAGAGATGACAATATTGCTTCTTGTTGCTTGGTACAACTTTCAAGATTATCTTCTTCCACAATGTTTTTAAATGTGTTGGTTACAAGCCAATATTTTGGACCCATGCACAAAAGATGAGTCTTCATTTTATCCTTCTAGCTATCATAATTTGTGCCATCAAATCTTAGACTTTCCTTTTTGAACATGTTCACCATGGATCTCCCAAAGTTGTTAAACTTTTTCTTCAAGAACCTAAGGCTCTAATACTAAGAGGGGGGCAGTGAATTAGATATATGATAGTTTAAAACATTTATCCTCTTAAACAATCTTGACCATTTAACCAAAGTAAAAAGAAACCATAAAGAGATGCACATAAATAGTTACAACAGATATGTTGACTAGGGAAACCCTTGATCAGAGGGAAAACCTTGGTGGGAATGATACCCACAAAATGATGTACTAATTTGAATATTATTTGTTAGAGGATGGACCTTGTTACGAGTCTATTACAATATTTAGTACAAAGAGTCCCTATTAGGAGACTTTGAATCCTTGTTAGTAGATTCCAACTCTATTAGGAGTTGTGGAAGGCAATTGAACCCACTATCCAAATAGCTTCAAGATCATATCAATGAACCCACTATCCAATTGACCTCGGTACTATTCCTTTCAAAATAATAGATGTGTAACAAGCTTCCACTTCTTCCTCTATCCAATACATTAGACTCCTTCACCTCTAGATCATGCAATCGGATCTAGAACTTTGAACTCAATAATAATAACCCTTAAGGTCACTTAAACGCATAGGTAAATCCCTCTTCTTTTGTATCACTTTGCTACTTAGTAATTCACAAGTCTTCTCTGCTCATGTATGTGTAAAACAAGGAAAAAATCTTTCCTTTATACCATTCTTAATAATAAATCCTTGTTTTGGCTTTCCACATGTTAATAAAATGAAATACACATTTAATTAATACCGTCAGCTCATAGTTATACACAAACTTTCACATGTGCAACTTTCATACATGTGCACTCTTAGACATCATTAAGGGTTAGTAAACTATCTCTTGTTCACTATGAAACCCTTCACTAAAATTGTAAAGAACTATAGCAATCATGTAATAGGAACTTCTTTCCTAATACTCTATTTCCATATGGTTCTTTATAGATTAACTATATCTTCTGTACACTGTCAATTAAGGCTCTAGGCACTTACCCTTGTAACAAATACACAATGTACTATGCACTAGTAACTATGCATCATCAGATAAGTAATATAACGTTCTCAATACCAAAATCAAAGTTTGTTTCTCTCTTAGTCTCTTACAAACTTATTACTATGTTGTCATCAATGACAAACACAGTTATAAATACATCATATCAATATTTTGCAATGCTCCCCCATAGCATAAACATTCATGCTAATAGAGGTTCATTAGATGGAGTTTGGGTATGCTAGGAGAAAGATATGTGGATGGAAATTGGATGAATTTGATGAATTTGGGAGGGTTTCAATGATGGTAGGAGATGGAAAGGTATTATTGTACTTTTAAAAATACCAATTAAGAAACAATATTTCAAATCCAATGTATTATTGTACTTTTAAGAATATTTAAATGTTTTTACCTCAGGTGTTCTTGCTCCTAGCCTCGCACCTCTAGTAGAATGAGTACTATGCGGTGTTCTCATACCACTTGTTGTGCCCTACATTGCATATTGTTTGAACATATCAATCTAATGTGCTTTATAAATTTTTTTAAAAAAAATTACTTTAATGATATTTCTAGGTGATTAAATAATATCATGTCAAAACTCATGAGGTTCATTAGATGGGGTTTTGGTGATGCTAGGAGCAAGAGATGTGGATGGAAATTGGATGGATTTGATGAATGAGAGGGTTTCAATGATGGTAGGAGATGGAAGAGGATCTATAATTGGGTTGTTGTTTTCATACCAATTAAGAAACAATATTTTAAAGACAATTTATTATTATACTTTTAAGAGTATTTAAAAAACTTAACCTTGAGTATTCTCACTCCTAATGTCTCACCTCTAGCATAATGAGTACTATGCAGTGTTCTTGTATCGCTTGTTGCACCCTACATTGCATATTGTTTGAACATATCAATCTAAAGTACTCTATAAAATTTTAAAAAAAAATTACTTTTATGATATTTCTAGGTGATTAAATAATATCATTTCAAAACTCTCAAGGTTCATTAGATGGGATTTGTGTAATGCTAGGAGCAAGAGATGTGGAAGGGAATTGGATGGATTTTATGAATGAGAGGGTTTCAATGATGGTAGGTGGTGGAAGAGGATCTATAAGCAAGTTGTTACTATCATACCAATCAAGAAACAATAGTTTAAAGCCAATGTATTTGTTGGTGTAATTAAATATTCACTAATTACACTTACTTGAGCTTACTTAGGATGATGCATTGCATAGTAGTTTGTGATTGAGACACTTGGGAGTTTTTACTTTAATTAAACACACGGTGTAGGAGAATTCCAACTTTGGGTGGTCATAGTTGTTATCTCATTCCACCTTTAGTGTACTTATCACATTATCATCCTCATCATCACACATAATTCATTGCATAATGGAGGATGATCCACCTTCGGTGGACATGTGATTCCACCTTATGTGGGTGATAGCTTATCTTCTCCTTATCATTTTCTTTTATCACCTCTCCTATATAAGGAGGTCTATTATGTATATTTTAAATCAAATCCATTGGATGTCAATCAAGTCCATTATCAATAATAGCATTCTTACATCTTCATGTAATCATCTTTCCAATCTCTTGTGGAAGTTTTTTTGGTCTTTCATTTGATCTTGAGGGTTTTGCAGAGTCATCGAAAACTCTAACATGGCATTAGAGCTCTCACAGTGTGAAGAATTCTTCTCAAGAAGTGCAATCTTGGCTTGACTCATTATTGGTGCAACATTTGGCAATTTGGACATCACAATTTGGAGGAGATTTTAGGAGTCCTATTTTGTGACCTTCTATTACAGGTGAAAATTGGAGCTTGCTAGTGCAAATTAGAGGTTCACATCATATAGAGGAGGTCAAAAAAACCCTAAATCAAAAATTTTTTCATCCAAATGAGACATCTAAGGCCAAATTTAGAGCCATTAAATTTTTGAAGGTGTGGCGATGAAAATTTAGAAAAAATAATTTTAAAGGTGATTTTCAAACAATGATATCTCCCTCATATGGACTCTTTTTTCTGAGCAATTTTTTTTTGTTTTGGGGCAGCATTTCACAATTTATACAATGGTGTAGGTGATTTTGGATCTCTATCTCTCAATTCTTCTGAAAATTGAAAATCCCATTTTTTGCAACTTTCAAGGCTCTATTTGGGCACATTCAGTAACATTTGTAAGTGTAATTTTTTTCAAAAGTGCATGATTTTTCCTCTACTTTCTAGATCTGTGATCAAATTTTAGTTATTTTGAGTGGGCATATCATTTTTAGAAATAGTTATTTTTTGGCTATATTTGCACTTAGTGAATACTTGGATTACAATTTTATTAATTGAATCAGTAATTTGAAGGAGTTATTAGTTGATTTCAGTCATTCTTTGATTCATTATGGATTTTTCAAAAGTTCTAATACTCACTCCATATAACTATCATGAATGGACACAAGTAATTTCTAATTAGTTGATGAGTATTGGATTGCTTAGAATGATTCTTGGGTAGGATCTAGAACTAGCTACAGGTGTTGTAGAATGAAGGAAATGGTTTGATAGAAGAGATAAAGCACTTGGCTCTCTTAGATCTACCATCTCCAATGATTTTCTATATCATATTGCATCCTGCACACATCCTCATGATGCTTGGACAAAATTGGAAGGAATCTTTTCTAAACCTGATAGAATAAGAAAATTCAAATTGGAGAATGAGCTTATAGGTCTAAGTCCATGTGATTTTGATAATATTCAGGACTTTTTCTCTAAGTTAAATTTCATTAGATTGGAGCTTTCTAATTGTGGCATTACTAAAGATGATGAGCAATTGATATTATCTATTCTTTCCAAGATAGGTCCTAAATATTCAATCTTTGTTTCCACATTCTATGCTACTATGGATGCTCTTGGTAGTGCATACAAAATGTCTTCTCTTGATGAATTTGCATCTCATCTCACAAGGGAACAAGCAAAGTTAGAACACATGGATCAATTGAAGCCTTCAAAGTATCAAGTGTTGGTTGCAAATGACTCCTCTCCAAAGGCTCCCAAAGGAAAGGGAAAAAAACAACACAAGGATCCTAAGCAACGTGAAAAAGGTGATGACTCTCCTTTAGAACACAATATTAAATCCAAGTCCTCTTCAATAGAGGAAACATCTAGAAGAAAGAGAGAAAAATGTGCTTATTGTAAAAAGTTAGGACATGATGAGCATAAATATTTCCATATGAAGATTGATGAGCTCACTCACATTCTTCAAAAGATTAATATCCAGTTGCCCTCATCAATCTCTTCTCCTTCTTCTCAATATTAGGTAGCTACTACATCTACATCATTATCCAAAGGTAAAGGAAAAGCATGCGTTGCTTCTACACATCCTAAGAAAGGTAAATGGCTTCTTGATTCAGGTGCATCACATCATATGACATCTTCTATTGAGCCTTGTACTTCTCCACCTACACTAATGGGTAATGATACATACATGAAGGTTTGTGGGAAAGGTTCTATTCCTATGGGAGAGGGTACATTTGATGATGTTCTTTGTGTACCATCCTTGACAACTAATCTCCTTTCCATTTACCAAATTACTCATGGGGCATGAGGTAAAATTGTTGAGTTCACTCCTAATTATGTCTATATTAGGGACATGGAGACTAGAGATGTCATAGCTATGAGAGTTGTTGATCATACATCATGCTTGTATTCTTTTGCACATTTTGTGTATAATGATGATGATAATCATGATGTAACTAATGCCTTATCAAGGGTTAATAATTCATGTGAGGAGAACATTGGACACTTGAATCATTTTTTTCTTGAGAAAAGTGTTGAAATTCCTACTCCTCCACCTCTTTCTTCTTTAGACATGACTCTACTATTCAGTAGGATGATCTTTATGCTTTAGGTCTTGCGGTGTGGGATGAATTCCTGGATGCTCTTTTAGATGAGTCTCATAATGGAGATTTGGTTAATACATCTAAGCAGGTTTCTCTTTGAGATACTTCTTCACCTTCTTTGGAGATTGGATTTCCCAACACTTCACATTCTCTTGTTTCTTCACATCTCATAGGTCAGCTTGATGGTGTGATAGAATCTTTGAGCTTGGAGACACCTATTTAGTCTTCAAGGATTCATACATGGAGACCTTCTTCCTCCTTCCTCACTTTTTACATGGAGTGGCTTCTTCATATTTTGATGTATTTATCTCTTCCTAAGGAGATACATGTTTCTTGTAGGCATTGGATTATCTCTTGTTTGCAAGTACTCTTCATCTACATCAAAGCTTCTTCATTATTTGGGGGGTGGGGGGGATATCATGTCTCCTTATTTACTTCTTATGGTGGGATCATTCTTTGTATATACATGATGTATGCAATTTTTGGGGGGTCTTGACTACTCCATCCATCCATGCATCTTGTTTTCATCTCTCTTTCATATATTGCATTGCATATTGTACATGGGTACCTAAAATGGTCTAGTAGCTAGGACCCATCTTGCATTGTGAGTTTAAGTGCATTCCCCTAAGTTGCACGTAAGGGGGGGTGTTAGTGTAATTAAACATTCACTAATTACACTTACTTAGGATTACTTAGGATGATGCATTGCATACTAGTTTGTGATTGAGATACTTGGGAGTTTGCACCTCAATTAAACACATGGTGTAGGAGAATTATACTTTGGGTGGTCATAGTTGTTATCTCATTGCACCTTTAGTGTACTTATCACATTAACATCCTCATCATTGCACATACCTCATTGCATAATGGAGGATGATCTACCTTTGGTGGACATGTGAATCTACCTTGTGTGGGTGATAGCTTATCTTTTCCTTATCAAGTCCATTATCAATAATAGCATTCTTTCATCTTCATGCAATTGTATTTTCAATCTCTTATGGAAGTTTTCTTGGTCTTTCATTTCATCCTAGGGGTGTTGTAGAGTCACCTAAAACTCTAACAGTATTATTTTACTTTTAAGAATATTTAAAAAACTTTACCTTGGGTGTTCTTGCTCCTAGCCTCTCACCTCTAAAAGAATGAGTACTTTTTGGTGTTCTCATACTGCTTGTTACACCCTGCGTTGCATCTTATTTGCATATCAATCTAGAGTGATCTATAAATTTTTTTAAAAATTTTATGATATTTAGGTGATTAAATAAGACAATGTCAAAACTCAAATAAACAAACAAACCTATGTCCCCTATCCACTAAAGACCACTTTTGTCAAATCATCTGTGAGTGTGAAATCCCCACCTCCATATGAATAAAAAGTATGCCCACAATGTACACATGGATGAGATGACACTCCATCTTGAGATGCATCTATATCAATCCCATCTCACATGTGCTAACATCTAAATAAAAAATGTTGATCATCCTTGAAGACTGTAATGAGCATGTGATGATGATGTAGGTGGCACAAATGAGGATGACACTAGTGGTGTAGGTGACACAAGAGGAGATGACACTAGTGGTGTAGGTGAAGCTTTCACATGCTATGATGACCCTAAAGGTGCATCTAATGATGGTCAAGGTACCATAGGTGAAGGAAAAACCACCTAACTATGAGCCATGCTAATTGATAACATTTGTTAATGATGCAGTCACATGAAGAGTTTGTAAATCAATAGACTCCTTTACAATTGATAGGAGCACAACATGAGACATGGTTTTTCATGTTGTACGTCCCCTCTCATGTTGTGGTACCACCTCATGAGCCTCATGTCTATCCTACATAGAGCCTCTCCCTCTACCCTAGAATTGATGAATGTCAAACTAATTTGGCTTCTCACCAAGGATGAACTCACAATATAGATTTCTCAAAAAATATAGAGGCACCTAATAATTATTACATGCTGGTAGGTCAAATACCATATACCACCTATCTCAAAAACATGATCTTATCCTAGCATGAGTTTACCAATGAATAGGAAAACTTTTGATTGTATGTAATAGGGAGTTGCCAGATATAGGATCAATGAAAAGAGAACATATAGTACCTTTCTTTATTTATTTATCTTTCACTTGGTGATATGATAACCCATTGACATAGAATGCATGACACATATCCCTCCATATACCCCATTTCATAACCTCCCTAAACACCTGATTTTTATTTTGGGCCATTTGTTCAAGTGTATTCGCTAGGGTTGAGTGGTGATCAACTATAGATGACTACAACCTATTCACCATTTGGGTAATGTTAGCACTATTTTGTGAGAGGTAGTTTATAAGCTCCTCTTGTGTATTAGTTAAATTATGTAATTGTATGCATGGAGGGTTTATAGGAGGTGGTGGTTGTTGAATGAGAATATTGAGTAGAGGGTTTTGTGGTCGTGTCACAATAGGTGAAGTGTTTTGTGGTTGTGTCATGATGGGTGGAGGGTTTGATTGTGTAGGAGGTGGTCTTTCTTCTCTCCTTAATTTTCTTGGATTCCTTGGTGCATCTATATTAAAAAAATTTAAAAAATAATTACAAAACTTATTAGTTACAAAATTTGATAAAAAAAACATAAATGCGGAATAGAATGAAGACTTACCTTTTTTGTGGGGTGCCATGGATGGAAATGCAATAAAAAATAGGTTTATATGGTAAACCCAATTGGGTTTTGGTGTTCTCATTGTGAAATCCATGTTGTTGTTGTTGTTTGAGGGTATAAAAATGCCCTCAAACATAAATAGTTGTAAAAATATATACTTTATAAAACCCAATCTGGTTATTGAAAATTTTTCCTATTTTTTGAGGGATGTCCACTTTTTTGTACACCATCTTGGTGCACTTACCCAACTTTACCACAAAGTTCCATAGTAAGAGAGATAGAACAATGTAGATGATAAATGAAACCATTACAAGTTTTAATAAATATATTATATGCATCATAGAAATACTTATGCATATTTCTATTGTAAAGATATTCCTCAGTTATAATATTTATCATAGAAGAAGAGTCAACTAAAATACCATAGGATGGAATATCATCCACCTTAGCTACAATGTAAAGAGGACCATCATGTGCTTTAATCATCTTGACATGATCAAAGGTAATGCAAAGTTTAGGTTTAGGTTGAGATTAGACATAATAAACTTGATTAACTTCTTCATTTTATCATTAAAAATAATATGTGTAGCAGAGGAAGAGGGTTGAGAAATAATATTGGTAGAATTAGATGGTAAAAGATTAGTTTAAATATACAAGTTCTAATTAATAGGTGTAACAAAACTATTTCCATGATTAACATCACCATAAAAATATAGTATTAGAGTCAATGAGATCTTGAATACTATTTTCATAGAATAAAACCTTTTAGTGTCATGATCAAGTTGATAGTGATAGTGGTAATACAAATTAGAATCAAAGGAACTATAAAGAGGTTTACTTTTGTCAATCGGTTGAATGACATGAAGCTTAAGTATGTTATCATAAGAAAAAAAAATATCACATTGTGCAAATTTTCAGGTAATGGAATATAAGTATGATTAGGTCTAAAAATAGAGGATGATGGAAGCACACCTTTATATATAGTTTCCACTTGTTCATCTACTATATTAGATGATTTGTTAATCAAGATGTAGGTATTCAACTTATGAAACTTGTCAGGATGATTGATGCATCACTCATATCAATGGTAACATGAGCCACTAGAGTGTTTCTCTCAAACTAATTCACTTGTAATTGATAATGATGAAGTACTACACATAATTATGAGAAAGAAGTAAAATTTGTAAGGAGAATGTTATCTCTAATGTATTTTTGCAACTTTGAAATAAATGTGCATGGTATATAAATATTATGGATATGTTAAGAAATCAAAAAATGTAAATGTTTGAATGTACGAAAAAAGTAACTAATTTTTTATTTAACTCCTTACATACAAGGCATTAATTTATTTAAATAAATTTGAGGACCAATAGAATTTTAAAATTATTGAGTGAATGCATTGGAAAGCTTTTGAAAGGAACCAATAAAATACGTAGGAAATGAGAAATACCATATAAAATATTTGTCTTGAAATTTCCTACTGAAAAAATTAGTCATAAACCTATAATCATGAACATAATCACTGCACAAGATTTAAAAGGTTGTAAGATGAGTCATAGGACCATCCTTACCATTATAAGTCTAAAGATGAGGTATCTGAATATTTTAATTAGGTATAAAAACTTTGATAAATGATTACAAATGTCACATGTTGATGAAGGGTACTCCCCTTATTAACAAAAACATGCATAACCAAATAGAGAAACAACAACAAATTTCAAGAATAGAAATATTGCTTTTTATTATCTCCAATGAAATGGAATTATAATATTAAAATATATGACATTAAAACTCATAAGGACATTTTTCTTATAATATTTTACAAGAAAAAGTCACCATATACATCCCCATAACTATCCTCAATAACACCATGTGCCTTCATTATATAAGCAATTTCTAACCGCCTAAGAAGATTTTATAAATTTTAACCCTAAACTTTGAGGGAAACCAACCCTGCCATATTATTATTCATATTTTTATTACATTACAATAGGCTCCAAAAAAAAATTCAAAAATCAAAATAAAATTTGAAGGAATTTCATTTTTCTTCTATCTTAGGTAGTGAAACTTTTAGAGACCATAACTCATCATTTGTTGTCTCAATTGGCTATTATGACATGACTTAAAAAGTGATGTAAACTTTTATAAAGTTCCTAAATCATGAAACGTCCATTCATCTAAGGTTTAATCCACTTTTAGAGCCTCTAAAGCCTTTATAACTTAGTCCAAAGTTTTTGTACCCTAGTGCCAATACTAATGTTTTTAATATCTTCAAGACTAGACTAGACCTTACAATAAAAATTTAATGGAAAGTTGATATTTAAATTAAACCTATTGGGAAGAAATTAGAACATCATGAGGTAAAACAAACAACTAACTAAAAAATATAGTAATCTTTCAAAAAAACAAATGTGTACCGAGATAGCCCTTCTTGATAGGATAAACTAGATAATATATTTGGGTGATGTAAGATTTCCCTTATACCTATGATGCTCTTACATTAGACACCTAGGGTAATTTAAAAAAAAAAACTTTTCCACATCTTTGGTGTTAAAAGGAAAACCAAGACTGTAAAATTACTCCCTTGATAATTATGATGAATCTTCAATAGGTATTCCTTTCCATTTGAGAAAATATTCTTTATATGTCCTATTTCTCGTGCTCTTACCAACACTACTATCCAAAAAAGTCTTCAATCTCCTCTAAAGCTAAAATAATTTCTAGAATATCCTATTGTTTTTATATGACTCATCTTCAACACCACCTTCATCATACTATGTTAGAACTAAAATTTTAAACTCATGAAAAATTGAGTTCATTGTGCAATTCTATTTCATATTCTTTTCTTAAATCATTCTTATTCAATTTTTGCATGGGTCAAACTTCTTCATCTTCAACTTGTCATAGATTCTAACTAAAAATGTCTCCTTCCTCAAATGAACCGTGAATTCACTTCCTTTCTAAAATTTATTATGCCGCCTTTCTCATCTACCTTAGCCTTGTGTTGTATATTTATTTTAGTAGTGTTCTTCCTCACCTCTTCATGTAAATTCTTTAAGTATTCTACAAAGACTTCATGTTTGGCACTACTTGTCTCCCCTTTGTCCAAACTTATCCATTCTAAAGTATTTCTAAGACTTCTTCCATATAATATTTGGAATGGTGATTTATGAGTACTCATATTAATAAAATTATTGTATAATAATTATTCTTATGGTAAAATCGAATCCCATCCCTTTTGTTTATCTCCAACCAAACATCTAAATAGGTTCTCCAAACTCCTATTCACTACCTTTTCATGTCTATTAGTCTATGAATGATGTACTAAGTTAAAATTTAAATATATCTTTAAATTATTTCATAATGTTCTTTTAAAGTACCCAACAAACTTGGTGTCCCAATATGAAACTATGCTCTTTGGTAGACCATGTAGTCTCAACACTTTTGTAAAGAAAATATTTCACATGAACAACATCATTATTCTTCTTGTAAACATATCTAAAATCATAAACAAAGAATCATGTGCTCTTTGAGTCCTTAGTAATCCATGAACAAAGTCTATATTAATATCCTCCCATGGCTTCTCTGGTACAAGTAGTGATATGACCCTATATTCTTCTTGGCTTCTTTAGTGCATCACACACTAATTTTAGATTTCCATTTTACATGTATATATTTCTATTATTTTCACATCCATTTTTAGTATATTTTAGTACCAAAAGGAACCAAATTTTTAATCCCAAATATTAACTCTTGTCATGGGATTACCCATAATTTGAAAGTGTTTCAATTTTCCAACATAGATAGATGGATATCACATCTCTCCATAGGTGCAATTCTTATTGAGAATAATATTGGTATGCTTGGTGGGACCTAAATTTCTTATCATTTGGTTTGATCTATATATTTTTCTTTTTTCTTTGTTGTGAACAAGTATTCAATCTTCAAGAAGGCAATCTTTTAGCACTTGGTGACTCTATTAATCTAGTATTTTCCATACTTGATCTTTTCAATAATTTTAGTTTGTAATGGTAAGAAATATGCCTTTTGTGGCATTTAAATTTGGAAGCATATTGATTATAGAAAAACATAATAAAATTTTAGTAGCTTCCCTTAAAGGTATGACAATTATTGCTAGTGAAAATGAAGTTTCATCAATTGAGAATAGCAAGGATGTGGCTTTGTTATGGGGGAAACATCAGGCAACTAAATATGATATTGTATTAAATCTCTAAGTATCTTCATTAAAGGAAAAATCCCAAATATAGATTAGGGGTTTAGTTATTAATTCAATAGGTAAATGGGATTATTTGAGAGCATAGTTGAATCAAAAATTTGAGGATAAGTCTGATCATTTATTGTTAATTGATCATTTGAGTACCATAAAGAGGGAGGATAATGAGCTAATTTAGTATTTCAACTATTAGTTCAAAAAGACATGGGACATGATTCCTCTTTTTCTAAGCCCTTGAATGACCAAACTCTCTTGTTTTATCTTAAAGATATCAATTGTGATATTGCACTGCATATTTAATCAATTGGAGGTAATACCTTGTTGGTTGCATTTGATATAGACATTATTACATAGAGGCTTGGAATGCATATCTTCTATAATTCCATTCAAGCGCTAAAGTTTTATTATCTATTACAAATATTATTCCACCCGTTATATCCCCATATGAAGAGATTAAGGATCATAATAAACAACTCAAAGAGAATGAAAGTATGAAAAAGGCTTTAGAAACCCATGGAAGCAAGATCACAAGCCTAGAGAGGCAATACAATCTACATAATAGGTCTAACCATGCCTCTTACCAGTAGACTAAACCTAACTATAAGGATGATTATTAAGGTCAAGGTATAGGATTCATTCAAAGGTCTACTCAACCATATAATCCTAATGTTAAAACATATAATTAACATTTATTAAAAAATAGTTTCTTATAAAATTCTTTTATAAATTTTAAATCATCAAATGAAAATAATAGAAGGATCAGTGTAACTAATGAGAGGTAGAGTTATATTTATGACATGGGGATGATTTTTTGTGTTTACATCACTTACATAGGAGTTAGACTTTAGTTTGGAAACCTTGTGAATATGTTATCAGTTGAAATGGGTTTTTGAGTGGTTCACTATGTCTTTTACATAGCTATGTCCCTATATTAGTGGCTTTTCTTTGCAAATCTGACCCACTACATTTTGTATGTTTTGGAGGAGTTTTGAAAAATTTTGAGTACTTAGTGATTTATACATCAATTTTACTTGGTTCTAAGGGAGCTTTGAGGTGGTCAACTAGAAATTTCTTGTAGATTGACCCCTCTTCCTCATTTTTCTCATGCATACAACTCTTCTAGGTTTTTAGCCCATTTCACTTCATTGATGAGGGTTCATTATTTTAGCCAGTTTTTTGCATCTCTCAAGTTTTGGCTTCTTGTTTTGTTTACATTATAGTAGAGTTTGCATCATTAGATCTATAAAGATACAAGAATCTTTCTCATTGATTGTTTATAGAGAAATTTTGTTGGTATTCAGTTAAGTGATGTATTGACACCTTCATTTAAGAGTGCTCTTAATTGTAAAATGCATGGCCTGATGCATATTTATGTAGGTTTTTTACCTTTCGTCTTCCATTTTTATGCAAAAATTTGGGAAAACATTCTTGTTTCTTTTACAAGGCCTAAAAGTACCACATCCCTTTATTTGAACCTTAATTTTGAATATATATATATATATATATATATATATATATATATATATGTCTAGGATTGTAAGTATTTTGTGTCTTTACAAGATTTTGGTGAGGCTCATTTAGCTGAATTTTTTTGGCTTCCCAATTGGATTAATAACATGGTTCTAAAAACATAACTCATAGATTGGAAATCCAAAATAAGAAATTATCTTTCTAATAGAGAAGGTTCATTTGAGGTGTCAACCCAAGAGAGTATACTTGAAACAAGTCTACAAAGTATATGCACTATAATATTAGTTAAGGGTGCTCCCCTTAATACCAAAAAACACAATAGAAATAGAGAAACAAAATAAAATTGAGAGAACAAAATATGGGCTTCTCATTATTGTTGTAAATGCAAAATCACAATATGTAAACCCACATCAGCACCTTCCTTAAAAAAATTTGTAAGACAGAGCTATGACTATCACCCAAAACTTCCTTAGACAACCTATGAGCCTTCCTTATATAGGTATATTTCACCACTTGAGAAGCTTCTAAACACTAAGACCTAAACCTTGATGCTAGCCAACCTCATATTATATTATTTTATTACACTTTATTACACAGAATTGACTCAAGACAATTTACAAATTACATTTTTCAATAAGTCTACTTCTGGAGACCATAACTAACAATTTTTTGACCTAATGGGCTATTATAACCCCATTTTGGAATCCTCAACTGAAGTTCTACATTTGTGAATTGCACAAGAATATATCAGTTGAGGGTTGACCTCATTCCAAAGCCATTTAGGCCTTCATTGCTGGACCTAAAGTTTGGATAGCCAAATTCATACTAAAAATATGCAATAACTACACTAATACATATGATATGATAATGAAACTCATTTGGTAGGCTGATATGCCTAAGATCGCACAAATAGAAACTCTGCATAAGAAATACCCTTATTGAAAACACAAAATGAGAAATGGAAATTTTTTTTGGGTGATGCAAGATTTCCCTTACACCCAGGATGCTCTTGCATTAGACACTTGTGGTAATTAGAGAAGTGACCCTATTGTAATCACCTAAAAATTACATCTAGACTTCTATCCCCCTTCTCTATATTTTGGCAAAATTATTTAATCATTTTCCCAGGCCAAATTGTTAAAAATCAATTTATTTGAATTTAATTTATAGTTTGACTATAATATCTTAAGTCCATATTTGATTATAAGAACATGTCCCCTTTTAATTAAATAAAAGATCCAATTCTTCTAACCCACTCTAATTTACACACAAAGTCTTTTCCCTATTTACAAATTAAAATAAAAGACTTTATCTCACATGAAAATTCAACTCCTACCCTTGATCATCCACCTTTGGATCTTGATCTCAGCCATCCATACACCTTTAAAAGGAAGAGCTCTCTCCTTCTCTAAGGATCCTTGATTTTTAGCTATTGTTGTGCTACATATTTCTTTGTAGGTTATCTTGGAGCATTTGTGGAGAACATCTATCTTCTTATCTCATTCTTGCATTTTCATTCTAGATTATATTCATTTAGAATAACTTAGTATCCTTTGTTATAGCATAGTGCACCTAGTTTAATTAGAATGGCTTGGTGATACTCTCACTTTCTTAGTTTTGTTGCATTGGTCATCTCATCTTAGCATAGTTCCATTCTTTCATTGCATACTCAAGAGTTTCTTTAACACTAGCACTCTTTCTCTTGTCTAAGAAATCTCCCATTTCATGGTTTACTAGAAAGGGTTTCATCTCTAAGGCTTAGCTAAGAGCCCTTCTTATTCTTATTTGTATGCCTCTTTTACTCCATGACTAGGGAGATTTAAGCCACCATTCAAGTTTTTGAATCTATGAAATTCCTTGGATAAAAGGGTTTAGAGAAGTGTACATTTTTGGTGCCCACTATGGGGTGCAAACCCACAAACACTTCTATTTTCCCCATTAGCTGCATTTATTCATACATTTTTATTTGCTATTTTTGTACTTTTTTTTCTCTACAGTCATAATTATTGTGTGATACTTTATTAGTATTTTATGATATTTCTTAGAAATTTAGTGTGATACTTTATGAGTTAAAGTATTGCATCATAGTTTAGAAGTCTATTGCACTAGTATAGTAAGTTCTATCGTACATGCATATTGATAAGTATCACACAAAGTAGAAGTATCACCTCTGTGTACTAACAAGTATCATACGATACCCTGTTAGCAATAAAAATATTTCATACTTGAAATTAACTATTATTTGAATTATTTGATCAATTTTGAGTCCTTAAACATTATATTTTTGGGTTCTCAGGTTTATTTATTATGTGATAACGGTCTATTGCAAGCTTTTATCTCATTTTAGACTAACCCTTTGTTGGACTAACACTTTTTGTTTATAGGCTTTCTCTAAGAATTCTTTAAAAAATTATACAAAAGAATGTATGTCAAAGACCTTATGGTAAAAGGCTACTAACTCTTGTTTGTAGGACTGCTAAAAAGGAAAAACAAACAAACAATCAAGTGTCCTTGTGTTTCTTTCATTTCATGTGTTGCAATATACTAGTTCATTTTTTTTTTTTGTAGGAATATAAAACTTGAAAGTAGGGTCTTTTGGTGGTAGGAAAGTATGCTCTTCACCCTTAGGGTAAGTCATAAATATTGACCCACCCTTATATTTTGAAAGTAAGTGTCATAATTGATCTTCTTGGTATGCTTGGGGGAATTGATTAGAACATGAGAGTATTACCCTTGTGGTGAATAAAAAATCTTGACCTCCAAAAGTAGATCCATTTTTTTTAGTCTAGAATTATTTACAAGGCTTTCTCTTAAGAGATGAAGATGAGTGGCCCAAGTGGGGACAAGTGAACCTAGCTATTTTGACCCACTATAAACTCAAGGCTATCAAGGACACAAAACCATGGTAAACATAGTGCTTATCTTCACTTAGTATGAGTACTTGTGGGATTGGGATGATGAAGTAAATGCTAGGAAAAAAAATGCTTAAGGTACTCTTGTGGCTACGAGGTGCATTACTTGAAACAAGGTAAGGTGTCCCATATTCAGAGCAAGGGGAGTTCTATGAACAAAATCCCTTTCTAAAAACCATATGATAGAGGTTACCTTATTTTTCTTCTCAACATCTTGGTGCAAGGACTGATCCTAGTGGACTACCTGGATCACCCTAAGATTTTACACTCACCTTTTGTGTCCCCTTGGTTGTGTCAATGAAACCTCCATGAAACCACTTGCTGTAATGCAAAGGGGCATCAAGTGTGGGCCAAGGTGTTGTGTAATATATTGTGATCTTAGGTAGTATTGCTTGGAATGTGTCTTCAAATATGAAAAGGCCCATGTAAACATTCTCAAACATCAAGCATCTCATTAATATTGGTAGTATTTTCTTTTGATATCCCAATTGCTTGTCTTGGCAAGGTTTCTTTCTCTCTTGTCCAACTATTTGAGACATGTGCATTTCCCTTACTATTTTTAAACCATGATGTTTTTTCTACAAATTGAAGTTGTATACTATCAACATTGTGTTCTGGTATGAGGCATTCATGAAACTGAACTAAAACATAGATTTTTTAAGCCTTAAATTTCATTTTCATAGTTCACTTGCCCTTTATTGCATGACCTTGTGAGAGATATTGTGCAATATTTTTCATCTACTAAAGTATCACATCACTGTTATGAACTCTATCACACACAATTTATCAATTCTATCATAGTACTTAAGGAAACTTATCACATGAGTCAAAAGTATCACTCAGTTGTAGAAAATTTTGTCATATGATAGTTATTGTTGATCTTGTATCACCTAGTTTTCAAAGAAATATCACCTAGCTTTTTTTGCTTCCAAAACATAATCTAAATTAAGTCATAGCTAATTTAGGTATGTCATCACTTTTTCCTACCTAACTTTGGTTAAAATCTTCATGTCACATGTTTTTCTAAGTTGAAAAGATGGGTCTAGTTTGTTAGATATGAGCTAAAATGTCACTAATGCTCGCAGATCAAAATTTGGCTACCTTGCTATTCTAGCTACTCATTATTGATCTTCATGCTCAACCTCTTGGCTTGAGTCATTAGTGTTGTATGTGTTGGCATTAAGTTATGTTTACCATTAGTGACAACACTTATTCATAATTTTGTATGGTTATTGAGTTCATCATTTAGTCTCTAGTGTTTACCAAGCATTCAATGGTTGCCAACTAAGTTTAGTAGTTCAGCAGTTCAAACTGAGCATTCTAGAGGTTACCAAGTGAAAAAGGTAGTGTGAAGTCCACCAGTTATCATCAAGCAATTAGTGGCTACTGAGCTTCATAGTGTCTACCAAGTCATCAGTATCTGTGATGTGAAGCAAGTGTCTATCGAGTGATGGGATGAGTAGTGTTTATCGAATGCAAGCAAGGTAAACATAGTATTCAATTCTCATTGAGTCAAACTATATCTACTGAGTCTCCAATGTTCACCAATTTTGAAGCTATGTTGAGTGATTAGTATGGACTAAGCCTCTACTTCTACCAAATGCATGGCGATGCCGAGTAGTGCAATGGAAGCTAAGTGTCAAAAGGTCACCAACTCAAATTACTAAACCCAAGTTTCTACATTTGGGCCGACTTAGTAATATTTGTGTTAAATTGTGTTTTGGCCAACCTTGTGAATATGAGAATTGGGATGGTATATATGTAATGCATTGTATCATACCCAGTGGATGTGTATGAAAGAATGAAGTAATGTTTTGAGAAGAGTGAATGTGAATCAACACCAGAGAAAAGTATTCAGCAAGGTCAATAAGGTGTAGTTAAGTTAAATCTATCACAAAGAGGTGATTAGCATTTCAAAGATCTAATTAAAAAATTAGTTGTAAGTCAAATCTACTATTTCATCCTAACAGGTGAATCAGTCTCTAAATCCTTTAACAGGGTAGACTTAACAGTCATTTCTTAAATATATTAACAGAGTGCATATTTCATTGTATGTTTTTAAAACCTCTAACAAGGTGGACCTAGTAGTCCTATTTTCTCCTAACAGGGCATATCATCAGAAGTGATCATTGTAAGCCTTAACAAGCCAACTTTATACTGTAGTACTCAAGTTTTCTGAGCATCATCCCCACCCCATTTTTACTTTCTTATTGGAAGGTTTTTGGGTCACCAAATATTGTGTTTATGTGCCATGAATCTTTATCTTTCAATTTCTCATGTATGCAATAGATTAGATGAATTAATGGTGAATGGATTATGTTGATTAAGTGCTGAATTAGTTTAAAGTTTTTGAGGTTATTGATTCACCCCTCCTCTCTTAGTAACCTAGCTAGTCTTGATTATTTCCAAAAATTGCTATAAGAAATTGATGAAGATATAGACTTGGACAAAGAGATTGAAATTCCAAAGTTGGATTTTGACAATGCCACTATGGAACAATTGAGATTGATAAGCCAACTTCTAGAACAGAAAGCTAGATAGAAGCTAGTAAACAGAGGAAAGGGACAAAGAGCTTAGAATTATAGAGAGTGCAAAGAATATCTTGACAGAATCCATAGGTGTGGATGTTGATTCATCTCAACATATTTTTCTACACTTAGAGGAAGTAGTAAAAAATTTCAATGAGGACTCTACTATTCAAGAAAATTTGATAGAAAAAGTTGAGGAAAAGTTTGACAATAAGGTGCTTGAGTACATTGTTATTAATCAAGTAGAGCTTTCCTCAATTTTGCTTAATCTTGAAAATTCTTTTACAAATGTAACATCTCTTTTTTCCAAGCTATGTGATGTTACCAAGTACACTAAGGAAATCAAAGAAAAATTTGAATAAAATTGATGAGGATCTGAAGGCCAGTGCTCGAAAGTTGAAGCTTGACCCTAGCTCAAGCTCAACACATTGCATAAGGGTCAGATTTCTTTTAGATATGCAGGCTAAATTATTGAGAGAGGAAGCAAGGATTAGGTCTATATTAATAGACATCCAAAACATGATCCTGACAATCATTGACATAATGCAAAAACATATTGTTTATTCAAAAACATTGATCCATGATAACAACTTTTCAATTGCAGACCATATGATTGAACTCTTGGCAGAAGTTCAAGTGGCACTTCATACCTGCAAAATTTTGCAAGAGAGTTGGGATAAGACATTAGCTCTTATTCTCAAGGTACATTTTGAGTTTCTCTCACATTTTAGTATCTCTATATAAAGTATGATGTATAATTGTTTGACATTACTATCAAAAAGGGGGAGAAAGAGATATTTGTGGAGAAATATATGTATAGAATAGAGAGAGACATGTATATAAGGAGGATAGATATTTGTATATACACTTAGTATGGTATTATATGATATGTACATTGTATGGGGGAGATATGTACAGTAGAATTATAAAGACAAATTTTGAAAAATAAAAAAAATTAGCATGTCACTATACATAAATTTTGGCTTATAAGTGTTTTTGTCACTAATGCCAAAGTGGGAGATTGTTGGTATTAAGTTATGTTTTCCATTAGTGACAACACTTATTCATAATTCTATATGGTTATCAAGTTCATCATTCAATTTCCAATGTTTTTCAAGCATTTAGTGGTTTCCAAGTGAGCTCAACAATTCAACAGTTCACACCAAGCATTCTAGAGGTTACTGAGTGAAAATAGGTAGTGTGAAGTCTAGCAGTTATCATCAAGTAGTTAGTGGCTACCGAGCTTTGCAGTGTCTACCAAGTCATCAATTTCTATGATGTGAAGCCAGTGTCTATCGAGTGATGGGATGAGTAGTGTTTATCAAGTGCAAGAAAGGTAAACATAGTATTCAATTCTTACCGAGTCACACTATATCTACCGAGTCTCCAATGTTCACCAAGCTATGTTGAGTGATTTGTATAAATTGAGCCTCTACTTCTATCAAATGCATGACAATGCTGAGTAGTGCAATGGAAGCTGAGTATTAGAAGGTTACCAAGTCAATGTACTAAACCCAAGTTTCCACATTTGGGCTAACTCAGTAATATTTGTGTTAACTTGTGTTTTGGTTGACCTTGTAAATATGAGAATTGGGATGGTATATATGTAATGCATTATATCATACCTAGTGGATGTGTATGAAAGAATGAAGTAATGTTTTGAGAAGAGTGAATGTAAATCAATAGTATAGAAAAGTATTCAACAAGGTCAATATGGGGCAATCAAGTTAAATCTATCACAAAGAGGTGATCAGCATTTCAAAGATCTAATCATAAAATCAGTTGTAAGTCAAATCTACTATTTGATCCTAATAGGTGAATCAGTCTCTAAATCCTTTAACAAGGTAGACTTAAAAATCTTTTCTTAAATCTCTTAACAAAGTGCATACTTCATTGTATATTTGTAAAACCTCTAACAAGGTGGACCTATCAATCCTATTTTCTCCTAATAGGGTAGATCATTAGAAGTGATTATTGTAAGCCTTAACAGGCCAACTTTATACTATAGTACTAAAGTTTTGTGGGCATCATCCCCACCCTAGTTTTACTTTCTTATTGGAAGGTTTCTGGGTCACCAAATATTGTGTTCATGTTCCATGAATGTTTATCTTTCAGTTTCACATGCATGTAGTAGATTAGATGAATTAATGGTGAATGGATTATGTTTATTAAGTGCTGAATTAGTTTAAATTTTTTGAGGTTACTGATTCACCCCTCCCCTCTCAGTAACCTAGCTAGTCTTGATTATTTCTAACAATATGTTTTTGAGCACTCTTTACAAGCCACTCACTTATTTTATTTGTGACAAGTAATCATTCTTGACCATACAAACTCTAAATCTGAAAATCTTTACCTCACCTTATTATATGAAGACATATACTTGCATGCTAGTTGTGACTAGGCTCCAAGTTAGTCAACAGAGTTGTCCTTCATTTACCTTTGAACATTTGGTAACTCCAATTAGGTGTCCTCCTAGACAACCTTGCAAGGAAGAATCTATGTTTGATAAGATAGAAGAGGCTAACACTTGGCATGTCCACTCTATAGTTTTGAGAATCTTTTTGATACTCCTTTTGACATTCCTAGTGCCCTAGAAGAATAAGAGGTTCTCTAGGGCCCTTTTGATACTCCTTTTGAGAACCTATAAGAATAAGTGCTCTTAGAAAAGGAAAGACAATAATAGGCTATATACATGGCCTCTAGAGAGAGATCTTATCATCAAGCTAAGGCTAATAGTCATGCACATAATGCTAAAAATAAACATACACATGGTTACTATAGTAATCCTTTCAATACTGACCCTCTTGTGGGAAATGGTAAAAATAACATGCCACTTAGATCTCCAAGAATACACATAGAAGCATGTACATCACCACCTAGACTCAAATAATCACACCATCAAAGTGAGGTAAATAATGAAATCATTAGTGAAGATCTTACATGATTTCAACAAGATGAGGTTGGCCAAAGGTTGATGCTAAAAGTATTAGAAAAAAATGGTGACTAATATTTTCAATACATGACCTCTAGGGGATGGGAAATTCCCCATTAATTTGATGTCCAAAGAATAATTTAGAAGTGAGAGCCTATTGAGGCTGAAATCTTGAGGGAAAGAATGTGAGAACTTAAAAACCAACTTGCAGAATAACCAATCTCCAAAGAACAACCTAAGACTTCTTTTGTAGAATCTATATGTTCTCTTCCATTTGATAGAATTCTATACATGGTCCCATTTCCTAGGTATATAGATGTTCTTAAATATGACAAATATGATGGAAATGGTGATCCCCATGATCATGTAAGACACTTATATGCTCTTAGCATGGATTTTATGCACAATGGCATCTATCTCATGAGGTTGGTTCTTAGGAGCTTGAGGGGCCAAGCTATGGAATAGTTCACAAAATTGTCACCTCCCCTCAAGTCATTTGACAAACTTACACAATTATTTATTCATTGATATTCTTATAATATTCAACATCATATTACTATGCTAGACTTGTGTAACATCAAAGAAAAACAAGGTGAGCCTTTTGCTACATACCTCCAACATTGAAGATCTTTACACTCAAGCTACCCTTAGAAGATTCTTGAAATTGAGAAGACTGATGTCTTTGTCAACCCACTTGTACCTAAACTATAGTATGACCTTAGAAAATAATTGTTCACATCCTTCAATGGCATGATCGAAAGTGCTTACCTTATTGAGAATGTTTCCATTAGGAAAGGTGATATTGTGCTAAACAAAGACAAAAATGGAAATGGAAAGGACAAAAATAAAATATGGAACAAGAACAAATATGTCATCAATGATGGAGTAGTGGGCACTCCTAGAAATAATTAATCAACCTTCAATATCTCTAATTCTATCTATGCTTCCAAACAACAAGAGACTTCAAAGTCTCAACCCTCTAACAAAACCAAGAGGTCTTCTAAACCAAAGCATGTTTATACACCAATGGTAGAATTTTATGAAGTGGTCCTAAAGAACTTTCTTGCAAATAAACTTATCATGCTACTAGAAAGCTCCTGACCCTATGACCCACCCATCAAGCCTACTTGGTGGCATGATGACCATTTTTTCAACTATCATAGAAGTAAGGGACATACCAAGGTTAATTTCTTCAGTCCCAAGGCTATTGACTAGTTAGAACAATATCCTAGTAACACAAGGATTGGAAATCCTTAAATTATGATTCATTGCTGAAATTCATCATGTTTCTACTTAGAACATCATGCTAAAATCATTTTATGTATCAATCTGGGAATGTGAACTTGAGATAGTGATTGCAAAGTTTATGATTTAGTTCTTCTCAATAGTCATCACTACTAAGGCAAAAGCAATTGCTACAGGAAACTTATATTAGAAACTAAACTTATAGACTAATTCTCATCTAAGGAAAACATAACAATAAAAAAATAATTCTCTAGAAATAAACCTATCCTATAGGATACAATCAATGGTTCTACTACCAATAACTACAGGAACAACAATACTTAACAACTCAAAGGAGACTTAACTAAATTTTACTTAACCATGAACAAAGGATCCACCTTCTGCATGGGCCCCCAGAGAAGTGTGAATGAATTATAACTCAGAGATTGAAGTGAAAAATCATCATGTATTCATTCAATAAAACATGGACACAATATAGAGTATCAAGATGCTTTACTCTACTGCTTGATTACAATATGAACTTCTCGAAACATCTAACTCCCTGTAAACATAAGTTACAACTTATTTAAAGGAAACTAGAAAAAAAAGAATACCTAAAAACTAGGTCTTTCATTATATAGCATAATAACTTTTAGTTTTAGGAGTGACAACATCATTTATGAAAGAAGATAAGCCACATTCAATACTTCAAAAATATAGGAATGCTTGACAACTAAATTGTCTTGAACAAAATTAGCAACTGCAAAGTGATGGAAGGAGTGGAACTATAAATGAACTCTTAAATAGTCACCTACCTTGAAAATGCCACTTTATCCTTTAGTCCATACTCCTTGCTTGACTTATTCTTCCTGCAAAAGGTTAACACAACAAAATCCAAACACAAATCAAGGCATAGATCATAATAAGATTTTCCCATTTTAATGTAGCCTTGTCACACAACTTTAGGAGGTCTACCCATTAAAGATAGAGAAGAAATATACCATATTTACCATGATATTCATTAATATATATATATATTCTCTTTAAGTTCCATAAGCATCAAATATACATATAGTTAACACTTATAAACATAAAAGACTGTATCATGCTTATGAAAAATGATAAGATATTCAATTCTATACTTCAAAAATCATAAAAAAAACATCCTAAAAACTTGACTCATCATTCCCCCTAGCTTAGCCATTTGTTGGTCCTGTAGTAAATAAATTCTTTAACCTAGTTGTCATCCTATAGTTAGCAAATACACTCTATCCATATCCTCCCTCTACAAAAATTCAGTAGAACCCTTTCATTTTCTTGTGTTTCTTCCACCTATCCTCTTCCTCCTACATGGTAAAACCATCCAACCTTTCTAAATTTGCAATTAATGGAGACAATAACAATGGAGGCTAAAAGGTTAATGGAATCCAAAAAATTTCTCTTCCTAATGAGATGTACCAAGGAGCATGCTGAGTTGCCATAGAAAAATTAAGAGGTGAATGTGATTCTCTCTTTCTCATCTCCTTAGATAAACTATTCTAGCACTAGTGTATGGCATTTCTAGCCTCAAGAAGTTTAGTATTTTCCTTTTGTTCATATGCATTAAATACTTCCTTCCTCATTGGATAAATGATCTCACTACTTGATTGAGAGGGGGCTATTTTTAACCAGTTATCATTGGCTTTAGGCCTTAGAAATAGGGGAATGTGTGACTCCAAATTTCTATACACTTCAGCTTGAGTGTTCCAACTAATTTCATTCTGTATCCAAGACATGAAGGCTCTAAGTTGAATACCCCCAACATAAAGTAAGGGATTCTAAACTTGATCATCTAGAACTACAAAATAATGAAGATAAAGTTCACATAACAAATTTTTGATGACTGTAGGAGAGTTATGGAAAGCTTGGAAAAACTAGGTGGGCTTTTGTAATGAAGGAGTCCTATCATGCATAATATAGGCCATTTGATAGTACAACAATTGTTCCTTAAGAAACAAAGCATAGAAAGGTGATGGGTATCTACAACCCATTAAGTCAGGGATTAAGGATGTAATTTTTTCAAGCTTTACACTTAATTATTCTACCTTTTCCTCCCAAACAAGTGTTTCCTAATAATGACTATCTATGATTTTATTTAGTTCTTTCCTTTAGTGTTTCCACTTTTCTCTGTTAAAATTTAGTTGCTTAGTTAATAGAAAAATAACATCTAACAAAGACATTGGACTAGATTGAGATGATATTGAACAATGGTGAGAATTATCTATTGCTTGAGGAATAGATGACTTACCATTGTTAGCACTTGTCCTTTTTAAAGGATTCATCCAAATAATCATAGCTTTCTCAAGATTAGAGCATTGTTGAGATGTTGAAGCTAATGTTTCTAATTCTTTGTTCAAAATTTTCTCAACTACCTTTTTGATAAGGTCCATATCAACAGCTATATTTTCTTCATAGGGATCCTTCCTTACCATAGGAGATTCTAATCTAGGATGAAATTTTGGTTCATCTGTTTCCCTAATATAACTATTAGGATTATCACTTCTTGTATCATTTCCCTAAAAATTCCTAGAGGCTGGTCCTTGAAATACATAAGCCTACTCCCTCAAGCTAGAGTCATCTCTGATTGTAATGACTTCTACATTCTGAAGCTTATCAAGAACCTTCTCCATTTTGTCATCATGAAATTCCTCAAATGTGCCCAATTCCATAACTTCAGTCCATTACTCATCTTGTTGAGAAATTTCAGGCCATAAATAAGCCTCTTGCTAGATATTTTCATTTTCTTCTTCTTTTAACTCGGAATCTTGGGTTACTTAGGGTTCATTATCTAGAATCTCCTTAGTTGGTGTTTTTCTTCACCTAGCACATCTCCTTAATGGATTTTCTTCCTTTTCTAGGGTTTTCCTTTTTCTAGAAGAGCTCTTGGCTATAGGAGATGCCTTAGCCTATCAGCTAGTACTAAGATTTATTTTTTGCTTCTTACATTCTAGGGAAACTATTTCTAATGTAGGGGCAACTTCAACCTTCTCTATAGGAGTCTCCAATTCCTCTTCATGAACTATTCTTAAAGTAGAGGAATTAGTAGAATTAGGGAAGTCAAAGGAATTAGGGCTTCTAACCTTAGCTTCCTTTTTCTTTTTGGATGAAGAACATTGTCCAATTTTGACAAAGATTTTTTAATTCATTTAACATTTTTAAACCTCTGACCTATTCTACACCCACTAGTTTTGGGATAGGCTCCTTAAACCCTTGCAGAATAAATTCCTCCCAAGAAATATCTGACTACTCCTTTAAATATTTTTCCACTATTAGCTTAATTAAGCAATGGTGAGAGACAAAGTTCCACCTACCCTCTTGTACTAATATGGCTTGTTTTGACAAAATACCAAATACAAAACTAGGGACATTGATAGATTTGATGTCATGCCTTAAAAAACTAAAGAATTTGAAATGAATGTCATGTAAAAATGAGTATCGCCCTTCATGGGTGAAATGCTTAATGATAAAAACTGCATATTATGGAAATGACTTAGGAAGAGATAGTCTAACAGTACATTGTTTCTTATTAATATCAAGCTTTGGGTCTCCATGTAGAGTGAACTGAGCTCTGGCAAAAGTTGGGTCAAGATCTTCTATAAATTCCCCACTTTCCAATGGTAGTCCCATAACTTCTACCAAAACTATTTGAGAAAATGACACCTTTAATCCTTTAACTATTGCCACTTCATTCTTTAAGGAGTTGAGAAATTGAAATGCAACCTCATCATACCAACTAGTTAGCTTCTAAACATAATCTATCGATCCCCTTGCTTGAAAATATGGCCTATAATTTTGGTCTTCAAGCAATGTATTATGCATAATAGGCTCCCTTCGAATCAGGTCTCCTCCTATCATATAATTTATAGGGCACCCAAAACAAAGTTGTAGGAGAGATTAATAGATAATCACAAATTTGGATAAGAAAACTTGAAACAATAGGTTACAGGATGAAATTTCTAGAGTAATGAAGCTTAAGAAATAAGAATTTATGAGTAAAATGAATGCAAATCTCCATGTTATCATTTCATAATTACTCATAAATATGTCCCTTAGAAATCATACACAACATTTCTTTCCACCTTAGTTTTATATGTGTGAAAAATAACAAGCATAAAAAGGATTTGTAAAAATTTCAAATCATTAGCAGAAAATAAATGTATGAAAAGGGAGAAGAATAAATAAAAAGATTTCATAAACATAATGAAAAAACTAATATAACTCCCCCTAGCTAAAATAGTGCAAGTGGTCCCCCACTTGTAGTAGTGACAAGGCATACAAAAAAACACATTGGAAAAACATATTAATATCACATACCTTGGAATGTGTGCGAATTAAAAGTGCTGGTGAGGTGCCAGTTGCTATTCATGAATGAAAGAAATGGTGAGATGGATGGGTGTTAGACTAGAAATGAAGTAGAGATTTATTATGGAGAATCAACTTTCACAATGAATGTGTTTATTATGATAGTAACAAGAATAGCTAGAGTGAGGAAGGAAAATGAGAAAAAAGCTCATTAAGAGATGTTGTAGGAACTACAACACTAACAATAGAAGATAATTGTTGTAAGAACTCCTCCTTACTCTTAGGTTTGTGATATAATTTTAACCTATGACCATTGACCAAAAAATTGAATCAAACTTGATCCACAATGGAGAGCTAGACCACTCCATTTGGAAAGACTGCAATAATTTCATATAGCCCTAACCATCAGGTTTGGAATTTTCTAGGATTATGCTGATAACTAAAGTCGTAAAGGAGTGCCTAGTCACCAAAAGAAAAAACTTTGTCGTAAACATACTTGGCATGCTATTGCTTGTGCTGATTTTGTATCAATTCTATATTAAGCTCCCTATAGTCAACACAAACTCTCCACTTCCCTCCTTTCTAAGGCACTACATCAAGAGGGGAGACCCACTAACTATCTAAAATTGGAGAGATGAAGCCAACATTTAACAATTTCTATAGCTCATTCTTGACTCTATCCCTAAGAGCTAGATTTACCCAATGCTGCAATTGGTGAATAGGTCTAGATTCAGAGCTAATATAAATTTTTTGAGTGCAATGCTTAGGGTCTAGGCATTTCATGTTAGTATAATCCCAAGCAAGGAAGTCAAAGAACTACCTACAGCCTCTATTTTGGTGACCATTTTTGCCATGGTTAGTTTAGAAATTGGGAAAGACTCCACTTCATGAGGCAATAATGTCTAATTTTTTTTTGAAGTTTTTGAATATTGCAGAGTATCAATAGGTGGTAGCAAAGTGCTAAGAACACAGTTCCATTGAGAACACACTTGGGTTTCCACTCCATATTCATTTAGAATAATGGAAGAAATGATCTCATCTTCCCCCCCTAGAAGTTATAAAAGGTTCCTCAGATTTTATCATTAACTAATGAATAAAATTGACCTTAGGTTTAGTACCATCCAAATTTTGCTAGGTGATCTGATCATCTTGTAATAGAGGGTGAACTAGGGAATATAGAGTCAGATGTTTAGTGTTGACTCCATTAGATATATAGGCATCAGCAATAGCTAGCCAAGGTCTACCTAGGATTATTGGGTATCCTCCCATGTTAGCCTTTAGGGAAAGGACAAGAAAGTCAACTGATATTCCCAAGAACTCAAGGTGACCATAACATCTTCTATCATCCCATCAAGTGTAATGGTGAAACTGTCAGCAAGCTGAAGGATGGTGGATGCTTCCCTAAGACTAATGATATGTAACTAAGACATTACCTCCCTGGTCATGACATTTATGGTAGCACCTAAGTTAAATAGGGTATTTTGGACTTGAAATTCTTGAATATTGGTTGTTACCACAAGACTACCAAGATCAGAATACCTTGGAATTATCAATTTCTCAAACATGAGATTAAATAACTAACCTAGGACATGAATGGTTTTAGGGTCTTTTCTCTTTCTTCTGGGCTACTTTATGTAGGCTTCCTTGATGGCTTTGGTATATGTAGGTACTTCTTTTATGGCACCTAACAAAGGAATATTTACTATCATTTGCTTCAGTTGATTAAGAAAATCCAATACTACTTGATTTTCCACTGGCTTAACATGTTCCTTCAACCTATGATGAAATGGATGTTCTTGTGCTTCAAGAGTAGTAAGTTGGATTGTAATCTTAGTTGGCTCTACTAAAGTATCCTCAAATTTGGTAATAATAGGCTACTATGGAGGACGAAGAGTTGTTCTAGATCTTAAATGGATGTTACTTAGGGAAATTGCATAGCTCTGCTATTATGTTGTTGGCTTAGCATTGTTGGGATTAGGAGTAGGCTAAGTAGGAAATTGATGAGTTTGTTTAGGGGATTTAATATTGGCTATGGGAAGAGGCATCAAAGCTTGCTACTAAGGTGGTGGCATTAAATCTTGCTAGCTTGATTGGTTAAACCAATTGTGTGGTTGTTGCCACCCTTGCTGGGGCTATTGCCAACTATTATATCCGCTAGATCCACTATGTTGTTGGTTTTACCATGCATTATTACTATTAAAATTTTGAAGAGGATCTTGGGGATTACCTAGTCTCAGAGCCCATGGCCTTCACTGGGCAATATAGAGGACCTCTCCATTCTCATCAATGACTTTGAACTTAGTAGGCATAGGTTGAGATTCTAGGCTTGTAAAAAACTTGCACCTACAATTTTTTTTCTTCTGCCTACAATGTAGACAATATTCTACCAACATTACATTAGATTCATCTTTCTTTCTCCTTTCTTGCATTGTATCCAACTAAGTATAAACTTCATTAATGATGTCTCATTTGATATCTAACAACATATTGGATAACTCCATTTTTGACACACCTCCACAATTAGACTTGTAAGGTAGGGCTCTCAAGCCTCTTCCTTTCTTGATAGTAGCTCTAGAATAGTTAATACATATATTCTTTAGATGACATTAGTGAAGGCAATTGCTCATCGACATCAACAAATAGGTTCCCAAATGGTTCTTCTTCTTGTGGAATTTCTAATTGGGTTTTCTCAAGTGCTAGATTTGAGAACCTCAAATGGTTCTTCTTGATTAAGATTGGGTAGGAATCACCCAAGATGGTCCCTACACCTATGCATGCAACATTTAAGAAAAATGCAAATTAACTTAATGAATTCTAGGTCAAACTAAATTGACACCATCCTCGACAAAAATGACAAAAATGACTTGTTAGAACAGTATCCTAGTAACACAAGGATTGGACATCCTTAAACAATGATTCATTACTGAAATTCATCATGTTTCTACTTAGAACATCATGCTAAACTCATTTAATGTATCAATCTGGGAATGTGAACTTGAGATAGTGACTGCAAAGTTTATGCTTTGGTTCTTCTTAGTAGTCATCACTACTAAGGTAAAAGTAGTTGCTATCATAAACTTATACTAGAAATTGAACTTACAAACTAATTATCATCTAAGGAAAACAAAACAATAAACAAATGATGCTCTTGAAATAAACCTATGGTTCAGGATATAGTAAATGGTTCTTCTACTAGTGATTGTAGGAACAATAGTACTTAACAACTCAAAGGAAACTTAACTGAATTCTACTTAAGAATGAACAAAGAATTCACCTTCCACATGCACCACCATGAAAGTATGAATGAATTATAACTCAGAGATTGAAGTGAAAAACTATCATGTATTTATTCAATAAAACATGGACACAATATAGAGTATCAAGATGCTTTACTCTATTGCTTGATTAGAAGATGAACTTCTCAAAACATCTAACTCCCTTGAAACATAAGTTCTAGCTCATTTAAAAGAAATGATGTAGAGCCCTCTATATTTATCTTCAAGGAATCTTAGTTCAACTCAAGGGATTCACAATAGGCTGGTACACCCTCAAGGAACCAAGAAAATCTCAAAGATTACAACAAAGAACCCTGACATTATACACCAATAAAGACAACATCTTCAATCACACAATCAGATTGCTATGTCTAATTGCATTGTTCATAACTTCAGTTCTAAATATCTTCTTGAAAAATGATGTAGTACGACTCTGCTACCACTAACAAAGGTATGCTCTGATACCACTTGATGGGGACACAACCCAACAACAGAATGGACACAATAGAAAAGGAAAATTATATTAACTGATAAAATAGCTAGTACAAACAGTGCAGAGAAAATAAACTTCAAAACATGCCCTACGAGCTTACAATAGCATAAATCTGGAGAATATTTCTCCTTTTAGCACCTCCTCTCAAGCTCCAATCCAAACTCCCTTTTACAATGCCAGAAATCTCCTTAAATAGACCCCAGAGGGTTAAGGACTAGGAGTACATTCTAGAAAGTGCTAGTAGGCATCCACCGACAAAATAGAAGGTTCCAGAAGCTGTGTTAGAAGTCGGTGCAAATCTAGAAGAATCCAAAAACGGTAGCCGAACTTCCGGGAGGCATAACTTTTGAACCGTAGCTCCGATTGACGAACTGTTTACATTTTTAGAAAGCTCTCGACCCTTTTCAAGGTCATTTAATGCCCCAAACCTGACTTTGAAGCATTCTTAGGAGGTCTCTAAAACCCAAAAAACTGTAATAACTTTCAAACCATGGGGCCTATTGACCTGATTCTTTTTTTGGAATGCTCTAAATCATGATTACATTCATCTGGCCAATTCACACCTTCTAGTTTATCGAAATGATGGCCCAAATACATGCTCCTATTTTTTTGGGATTTTCAAACGCACTGATAGTTGAACTATGAGAGTTGGAACCTTTATTTGAGCCAAATGGGTATCCAAAAATGTAAAGACATGAAACAGAAACTAAGTCTAAGTACATTTTTTTGGGTGACACAGGATTGCCCTTATACCTCTGGATGCTCCTGCATCAAAAAACCCTTTGGAGGAATTTTTCCAAATTAGTAATTCTAAAACATACCCAAAGCTGAGACCAATACAATAAGTAGATTATAAATTATGTACTCTAAACTAAGACCCATATTTTCTGTCATAAATCAGGAGCCAAACCATTAACCCTTCCTAGGGAATCAAATAACTTTCTCAAAATAAATTTAAATAATACCAAACCAATTATGAAGTATCCATTTCTAAGTCTAGTTTCCAAATATATAATTTATTTTCTTTTCTCATTCATAAATCATTTTATAATATCAAATCTTTTTCTACAACACCATTGAAGGCATTTAAAAACCATTTTTCACTCAAATCTTCATAACTTTCCCAAATCTAAATGAAAATGATTCAAACCAGTTGGAAATGAAAGGTAGTTCACATATCTTTCTAATGAATATCATTAGAGATCCTTAGTCTCCAAAATATGTCCACACCACACGCTGCAACATGACTATATTCAGCGAATCTCAAATCTGCAAACATCCACTTTCACCAAAATACCCATAACTTATTCATTTCTTCATAAAATTGAACCAAACGAAAAGAATGAGAAGAAGGATTAATCATACTATATATCCATTACTATATTACATGGTTTCCAGGCTGTAAATGGCCGTACAAGTCCTAAAAACTACTCTAAAACTAAAAAATACAATCAAAACCACAACAATAAAATGCACCAAAAATGTATCAAAGTATTTCCTCTTCTCCAAATTGATTTGTTTCAACCATAAAATGGTTTTTATATCCATTTGATAGTTATAAACCTTCCTAACTACCTCCAAGACCAATCATATACCTTTTTACATCATTTTTCTATTATTAGCAACTTTCTCAATGTTGCATTTTACAACTTTTTACGCAACTTTTAAATTTTTGACAAAAAATGGCTTCATAGCCTTTACAACTTGACCCAAATACAATATAAATGACTCAAATGTATTTAATATCACAAATAATGAATCTTAACTTTCTCATGTTCTTGTATTTAATGTGCTCCTGCACCACTACTATAGTGATTGACTCACTTCCTCACTCCCCAAGCAAACCATTGACTAAATCAAGTATAGAGATCACTTCAACAAGTTTGGTTGTGACTACTACTGATAGATCAAATGTCCAATCACTCTTTGCACCAACTCAGCTTAGCATATCATTGAAAGAAGTGACTTCCATTTCATCAACCAAGCTATAGACTCCTTCTTAATCTACTTAGTTGAGTTATTTAGTCTTCACTCCTCCAATTTTGACTTCTATAGTTTTGAGTACATTCATAGTAAGCTCTCTAGTTTTGCCTACTTCAATTTTGTATTCTACAATTTTGTCTCCAAGAAGTTTGGATTCTTCAAGTATCTCTATAAGTATTCCATCAATCAGTTCTATATCAATTTTTACTACAAGCCCAAGTATGTCCACTATTATTTCCATTCTGGGTACAAAGGCAATAAGTGCAAGGATAGTTGATCCTAAGTCTCAACCAAGTATGAAATTTTTGGGGAAAGGAAAGGAGATAGAAGAAGATATAGATTTGGATGAGAAAATAATAATTCCCAAATGGGATATCTACAATCTTTCTATAGAAAAAATGCACATATTTGGTGAACTCCTCAAAAAAAAGTCCAAGCAGCAAAGTTTGAGAGAGTAAAGAGATAGAGAGTACAAGATAATAGATGATGCCAAAAATATCTTGATCGAGGCAATTGAAATTGAGGTTGATTCTTCTCAACCTATTTTGTTTTAGCTTGGAGAGGTAGTCCAAAAATTCAATGAGGACATTGAAGGTCAAGATAATCTAGCTAAAAAGGCTGAAAATAAACTCAATAATAAAGTACTGGAGCACATTGCTCAACAAATAGCCATTTATCAAGTTGAGCTTTCAACAATTTTGGTCAATCTTGAGGCAGCCTATTCAAATGTATCATCACTTTTTGGGAAACTATGTGATGTCACTAAGTATACAAAGGAAGTAAAGGACAATTTGGCCAAAATTGATATGGATGTTAAAGCAAGTTTTCATTAGCTACAACTTGACCCTAGTTCAAGCTCTGTATATTTCAAAAAGATTAGATTTTTGGTAGACTTGCAAGCTGAATTGTTAAAAGAAGAAGCAAGGATCTGTTCAACATTGGTTGATATACAAAATATGATCCTTCTAGTCATGGATTCTATGTAGAAAACATTGTATATTCAAAGAATCTAATCCATGATAACAACTTCTCTGCTATGGATCCCATGATTGAACTATTAGAAAAAGTGCAAATTGCAATTCATACATGCAAGGTCTTGCAAGAAAATTGGAATAAAACCTTGGCAATCACCCTCAAGGTACACTCTGAATTTTTATCTCATTTTGGTGTCTCCATGTAAATATGTTAGAATAAATCTTTGGCGTTACTGTCAAAAAGGGGGAGATGAGATATGGGACGAAAGTTACGGGGGGAGATATGTTATGATATGGAGAAAAGTTACATTGGAGAAATGTCATATGTATATAAGAGAAAAATTACATGTACATAAAGGAACACATAGTATGGGAGAGAGATATGCTATGATGGTGAACTAATTTATATATACCTTACAAAGATCAATTTTGAAAAATCTAAAAAATATACCAAGCTAGTATCATATGGTGATAAATACAATGTATTCAATTTTGGGCTAATACATATTTTTGTCACTAATGCCAAAGGGGGAGATTGTTGACATATTAGTCAAGATTGTTATTAGTGACAAACACTTATTTAGATTCTATACAACTACCAAGCTCATTGAATAGTTTTTAGTGTCATGTAATTCAGTAGCCACCGAGTTCTACAGTTGCTATCAAGTCATTTGGACAAATCTCAATGTTTATTAGTAGATTTAGATAGTGTAAAGTCTAGTAGTTCAAATTGAGCATTTCACTGTATACCAAGTTTATCAGTGGTTATCGAGTTCATAGTTCATGTGATGCAAAGCTAGTGTTAATTGAGCTATTTCATGGTAACCAAGTGATTTAGTGTTTACCAAGTTGCACAATATCTACTGAGTCACCAATGTAGACCGAGTTCAAGACTACTTGAAAATGATCAGCATGGACTGAGCTTCTATGTCTACCAAGAGCATGATGATGTCTAGTAGTGATAGTGTATGCTAAGTATTAGAACATCACTGAGTTAGTCTTTTGAACCTGAGTATCTTCATGTGGGCTAACTTTGTAATATTTATATTAACTTGTATCATGGATAACTTTGTAATTTTGTAATTTGGATTGGTATATATATGTAATGTATTGAATTATATCCAATGAATGTAAGATCACGAATAAAAATGTAATGTGGATGTGAAAAAGTTCAAAGTTATGATAGCAGCAGATAAAGAATTATAAAGGCTATATCAACATAAGGAGCAATAGAGACATATCTATCATAGAAATGTGATCAGTACACTAAGGAATCTCTATCAGTAAACTTAGTTGCAAATTAGATATCTACAACTTCATCCAAATAGGTGAACTAGTCAAAATACTCTAACAAGGTAGACCTAAGAGTCTTTTATAAATCTCTTTATTGAGTGCATACTTCATTGTATGTTTGTAAATCCTCTCACAAGGTAGACCTAGCAGTCCTATTTGCTCCTAATAGGGAAGATCATTAGAAGTGATCAATGTAAGCCTTAATGTATCATTCCCACCCCAAATTTACTTTCTATTTGGAAGGTTTCTAGGTCACCAAATCTTTGTGTTCAAGTGTTATGGATTCTTTCATGTTTTCAGTTTCTCATACATGCAATTAGATTAGATGTGATGAATTAAGTGCTAAATGATTTATTGGATTAAGAATTGAAATTTTTAAAATTTTAGAAGTTACTAATTCACCCCTCCCCTCTTAGTAACTTAGCATATTCTTGAATTTTTCCAAAAATTTAATTATGTTAAAAGGAAGTATTTTGTGTATGATCAAGATTTTTATGCTATTGTTCAAGCCTTGAAGAAGTGGATACATTAATTTATTCCTATGCAGTTTGTGTTATATATTGATCATAAATATTTATAGTATTTGGGAATTCAACATAAGTTGAATCAAAGACATATGAAGTGGGTTGAGTAGTTTTAGAATTTCACATTTGTGATCAATAATAAAAGTAGAGTCACTAACCATGTTGCTGATGCATTGAGCATAAGACATTCTTTATTGACTAAGATGAAGGGATGGAGGTTGAATTTGTTATAATATATAGTCCACCAATATAATGGGGGGGGGGGGGGGGGTGGGTGAATTAGCTATCCAACTAATATCACAATTATTGACCTTAATCAAACTTAACCATGTGAGCAATATAATCAGAAACCACACCAAGATACTCATGCACAATAACATCAGATATGTTAACTAGGGAAACCCTTGATCAAAGGGAAAATCCTAGTGGTGATGATACCCAAAAGATGTACTAATATAAATATTCCTTGTTAGACGATGAACCCTATTAAGAGTCTATAACAACATTTAGTATATATCAATTCTTGTTAGGAGAATTTAAATCCTTGTTAGGAGATTCCAACCCTGTTGGGAGTAGTGGAAGGCAAATGGACCAACTATCCAAATAAATTCAAGGGAAAGACCAATGAACCTACTACCCAAATGATCTCTATATTATTCCTTGCAAAATAATAGAATTTAATTTTACTTCCTTCCTCTTTCTCTATCTAGTCAACTAGACCTCTTCTCCTTCTGATCTTATAACCAAATCGCAAATCTTGTATCCAATAATACCTTGGATCAATTACTCACATAGAACATATATTACAATTATATTTTACACACAAGGAAAACATCTTTCTTTTATACCCTATCTTCAAAAAAATTCCTTGAGTTGGGCTTTAGGCTTTCTTAATTAATTATAATATGATAATTAATTAATTCACAATTACAATAGTACTATCAAATCATATTATATAAAAAAATTCACATGTGTGACTTTAGGAGCTACACACTTGCTAAGATCACCATCAAACTATCTTTGATCACTATTTGACCAATCAACAGATTATATCTATTCTAGAAGATACAATAGGATCATTAGAAATTTCTTTCCATGCACACTCTCTCTACACTACTATTTGTAAATCACTTATAACTTCTATACATCTTTGACTTAGATGCTGCACATTTAACCTCATAATCAAGACACAAGCTACAATATATCCATGACCACACTTCACTTGTGCATCAAAACTCTATCCATATAGGTATGATCTCTATCTACTACTATTTCAGTCTTCATAGATTTATTGCTATGTTGACATCAATGAAAAACACATCCATGAATGCAACATATCAATACTCTACAATGCTTAGGATAGTCTCCCAAAGGAAAACCATTAGCATTCATGCCAAAAATCTCTCCCTTTAGCATTAATGGAATCACAGATGAAAAACATCTAAGTTCCAAGAATACCAAATAATACTCTATTATTGTTCTCATCTTTTCTAATCCTCTTCATTATCAAATCTAAAATCCTCTAGAACACTTCTCTATTTTGTATCTTCTTTAGGATCAAAAAAAATTGTTCACATTAAACAACTCACCATTCATCAAAATTCTACATGCTACATATCTCCCCCATAGAGATATTCCTCCTTTTTTCTTACACAAATCTTTCTAAATATCCCTAATAAAGTAGAGATTTTCATGTATTCTTTTCCCCCATACACACTTAGGAGATGCACTTTTCTTACCCATACACACTTAGGAGATGTTATGTTTTTCATACACTCTTCTCCCCCATTGACATTAATGCCAAAGGCCTTATTATGTCAATTTATTGCTCCAAGTCTTCAACTAGGTCAAGTGTCCAAAGACACTATTCAAGAGAAAATACTAATATTCCTCAATGATGAAGCTCATAATGGATACTTCCCCATACAAAAAGCATCAACATTCAGTCTAGTCAAACAATACTACTCTATACCACTAGATTGATGCAATCTCTATATTAGTCTAGGGGCATAACCCCAAGAATACCTCTCAAGTACTCAAATGTATCTTTAGGTAAGGGCTTTGTAAAGATATCTACAATCTAATATTTAGTACTCACATACTCCAATCTAATCTCCTTTTCTACTGTGTTCTCTCTCAAAATATTGTACTTGATCGATATACATTTTTTGATAATTACTCCTCTACTAATGTTGAATCTACATTCAAATCCCTACTAACCCTTGAAGGATCTAAGAAAAAGAAGAAGAAAAAAGTACATAGAAATTTATAGTGGATCTAATGATGAACTTGATGAACTTGAAGCATCGTTGGAAACAAGACTTCCTAAAGTAAAAGGAAAACACAAAGGTAAACTTTCTATTATCTATTTTACATGAAACAAAGTTGGTCATATTGTTACTAGATCACTTGATAGAGATGACAAAGATGAAAGGACATATTTCAAGCATAAAGGAAGATGAGATGATAGAAGAAATAGAGAAAAGAGATGACAATGAAGAAGGTAATAAATATTTCTATATTGTTGAAGAGGAGGCTTCTAACAGTAATTTTGATGATCATGATGAAGAAGTTGTTTATGTTGCAATAAAAGATGATTTTGATTAAGATGAGAAAACTACATTGATCTCACATGTGAGAAAGTATTATAGATGGATAATTGATAGTGGTTTCTCACATCATATGACTGGCAATACAAGTAACTTTGATAATATTGACCATTATAATGGAACTAGTGTTAAGTTTGGTAAAGACGCACCATGTTATGTGAAGTTTAGATGGTCAATTAAATTAAATGAAAAGGTCGAGTGTGGGGATGCATATTGGTTTGATGGTTCAAAATATGACTTGTTGAGTATAGAAAACTTGATCAGTTCATGCTAAAAAGTTGATTTATAGAACAAGAAGACAAAGATCTATGGTACTATTGGTGAACAAGTTGGAAGTGGAGAGAAAACAATAGGTAACTTGTTCTATCTAGACTTTATTGAAGATTTTTGTCCATTTGCACAATGTAAAGATGTTTGGTTATGGTATAAGAGGATATTTCATGTGAACTTTGATAACATGGAAGGCATTAGTAAAATGAAAATAATTAGAGGGTTACCAACACTAAGAAAATGTAATAAAGTGATGTCCAAAGAATGCCAAATGGGTAAAATGACAAAGTCAAGTTTCAAGAGAAAGTCCTATACTTTTGATGATGTTTTGGATTGGTTAATACTAGCTTTTATGGTCCTATTAGAATACAAATCTATTATGGTGATAAATACTTTATTTTATTTTTTGATGACTTTTCTAGAATGATGATTGTGATATTGCTTAAGGAAAATTTTGATGCATTTTAGATGTTTAAGTGGTATTTGGCTAGAGTTGAGAAAGAAATAGGGAAGAGTCTAGATCTTTTGAGATTAGGCAGAGGTGGTGAATTCATATAAGATGAGCTCAACATATTTTTCAATGACAAAAGAATAAAGAGGAAAATGAGTCCACCAAGGACACCACCATAGAATGTTATAGTTGAGAGAATAAAAAGATCAATTATGGATTGTGCAAGAACACTAATGATGGAGAAGAATGTTTCACAAAAGTACTAGAGAGGGGTAGTTACTACTGTAGACTACACTTCGAATCGAGTTAAAGTAAAAAAGGAAAAAGAAAATACATTTTGAACTCTGGTATGGGTATGCACCAAATGTGAATTATTTTAGAGTCTTTGGAAGAAAATGCTATATATTGAATGATACAAGGTAAACTTGATGATAAAAGTGATGAAGGCATATTCCTAGGTTATTCCACTAAAAGAAAAGATTATAAGTACTTGAATTTTAACACTAAAAAAATTGTGGAAAAGACAAATGTTAGAGTTGATGAATTTGAAAAGAAAATTGAAGAAGAATGCAAGAAAGAACCTGAAGATTATAGAAATTTTGTCTACATTTATGAAGGTGAAACTAGTACCTTACCTTAAATAGAAAAGGTGATTATCAAGAATCAAGAAACAAGCATTGTCAAAATTTTGTAGAATTATTTTTTTTGAGCATCAACAATCTATCAAGCATCAAGTTGTAGGAGTTGAGTCATAGATAGTAACTATCAACCAAGTAGATAGAAGAAATTGAGTTGTAACCAAAGAAAATTGAATATGTTAAACGTATTGATCTAGTGAACAATAGCAAGAGGAACCCAAAGATGAACCTATATTAGAAAGGTGTTTGAGGGGACATCATGTACTAGGTCAAATATTTGGGGATAAAGATTCAGGAGTCATGAAAAGAAGACTGAAGAATGACATGTGCTTATTATGTGAATTTGAACCTAAATCTCTCAAAGATTCTTTGGAGAATTAAGATTGGATCAAAGAAATGAATGAAGAAAATGATAAAATTGAGGATAACAAAACATGGACATTGGTACCTAGACCAAAAGATAAAAATGTAATTGGAACTATGCAGGCATTCAAAAAAAAGCTAAATGAGAAAGGTGAAGTCATAAGGAATAATACAAGACTAGTTTGTAAGGGATATGCACAAGAGGAGGAGGTTGACTATGGTGAAACTTTTTCTCCAAATGCAAGGTTGGAAGGAGTGAGAACTTTTCTTGCATATGTTTCTTACAAAGGATTCAAAGTGTACCAAATGGATGTAAAATCTTCATTTTTAATGGAATTCTAGAGGAAGAAGCCTACATTGAACAACTTGAAGGATTTGTTGACCCTAGCAAAAGGAATATGGTATGTTAGTTACACAAAGAATTATGTGGTTTAAAAAAAGCCCCTAGAATATGGTATGAAAGGTTACACAATTACTTGGTAAAAATTGGTTTTGCAAGAACTAATGACAATAACAATTTGCATATGAAAAGTAAAGCTAAAAACAAGATATTGCTAGCTGAATTTTTTGTTGATGACATCATATTTGGAGGAAAAGACTCATTGAGAAATTCATTTATTGATCAAATGAAAAATTATTTTGAAATATAAATGTTTGGAGAGATTAGATTCTTTAATATTTTGCAAGTTTATCAGATGAAAAAAGGTATTTTCATTACTTAATCAAAGTATATCAAAGAATTTTTGAAGAATTTTGGTATGGAATACTCAAGAATTGTTTGAACACCTATGGTGACTAGACACAAACTCATAAAGAATGATGATTTAGCTAAGGTGAATCAAACATTGTACAATTTAATGATTGGGAAACTACAATATGTTGTATACAAAAAACCTGACATTGCATTAGTTGTTGGAATTATTTCTAGATTATTTTCTAATACCAAAGAAAATCATATGATGGAAGCAAAGAGAATACTGAGATACCTAAAAAGAATAGAAGATCATGGCCCATGGTACAAGAGAAGTGACAAATTTGAAATGAAAATTTATAAACACTGATTGGGTGGGAAATGTTGATGATAAAAAGAGCATAAGTGGAGGAGATTTCTTCTTGGGAAGAAGATTGATTTCATGATGTAGGAGCATCCAGAGGTATAAGGGCAATCCTATGTCCCCATTAAGTGGTATCAGAGCTGGTTTTCCTGAGTGTGTAGACAAAGTGTCGACTATGAGGCAGTTTGTACCAGGACTATGTGGTTGTTGGTTTGAGTTAAGAAGATGCCTCCATGAAGAGAGCATGGTGGAAGGCTAGAGTTGTTAATCCTAAGGAGGTTAGAGCCCTCCAAAGGTAGGTACAAGCATTGCAAGAGGAGCTCCGTAGGGGAACAAATGTTGTTGCAGGTGATGACAGTGAGGATGACAATGAAGATGAAGAAATTAGAATAGAAGGAGAATTTGACGAGGAAGTTCTGAATCAGGTAGAGGAAAGGCTTTTTAGGGCCATTAATAAATTTGGGAAAAGACCTACAATTGATGTGGGTGTATTTTCAAGAAATTTGAAACCAGATGAGTTGATCGACTGGATCAATGAACTGGAAGAATACTTTGAGTATGAGGATATCAGGGACCCAGATAGGGTTAAGTTTGCAAAGGCCAAACTGAAAGGCCATACCAAAATTTGGTGGGAAGAGGTTCAATTGGAAAGAAATAGAATAGGAAAGGAGAAGATCACAAGGTGGGATCGCATGGTGGACAAATTAAAGAAGCAGTTCATTCCTGTGGACTATGAGCTTGATTTGTTTAAGAAGATGCATGGGCTAAAGCAAGCAGGAAGATTAGTCCAAGAATATACAGAGGATTTTTATCGACTTTTGATTAGAGCAGGGCATGCAGAAGCAAATAAGGAGAAGGTTTCTCGCTATATTAGCAGGTTGCGACCTAGCATCTAGGAGGAATTAAGTCTGGTGAGAATGACAAATGTTAAAGAGGCATACTAGTTTTCCCTACGAGTTGAAGAGAAGCTAAATAAGAGGTTTGAAGGGAGACAAAGAGGGCATGGTCAAGGAGGAAGGGGAAGCGGTAGGTCATCTGGAGATCGAAATAAAACCCAAAAGAAAAATGAAGATGTGGGTACTAGCAGGAACCAGAAGAATGAGGGTTTCAACCGCTCCCATGATCAAGACTTTGGAAATCAAAGAGGAAGAGGTAGAGGACATGGACAAGGAAGAGGAAGCTTCCATGGTACCTATTTGCATTGCAATGAAGAAGGTCATCGTGCCTTTGAATGCCCTCAGTGACAAGGAAGGACAGATAGGAGAGCTGAGGGTCAAGCTAGGGTTGCTAATGTGGATGAGGATGCACAGTCATCACATTCAGAGGATGTAGAAAGAGGAGAGACCTTGGTAAATGAAAGGGTCTTACTAAGTGGTGAGATTGAACCAAGACAAAGGAGGAGTTTGTTTCGTACCAGGTGCAAATGTGAGGAAAAATGTTGTGATGTGATCATTGATGGTGGTAGCACTAACAACTTGGTGTCAGAGGAGATGGTCTCTAAGCTGAGCTTAAGAGGGAGAAACATTCCCAGCCCTATCGGATTGCTTGGGTGAAAGACGATCATAAGGTCCTGGTAAGTGAACAATGTCTCATGAAATTCAAAATTGGGAGTTACCATGATGAAGTTCTCTGTGATGTTATTCCAATGGATGTTTTCCATCTATTGTTGGGTAGACCATGGCAGTTTGATAGACATGTAGTACATGATGGTCATGCAAACACATACTCTCTAACAAAGGATGGAGTTTGCCATAAACTAAAGCCCATGAAAAGGGAAGGTGAAAAGGTATGTAGCAGTGCTAGGATTTGTCTTGTTGATGGAAGAAAGTTTTTAGATGGAATGAAACATCAGCGTATGTGCTATGCTTTGATTCCTAGGAAAGATAAAGAAGGTAGTAGTGAAATACCACTTGAAATTTCAGATTTACTAGGTGAGTTTGGAGATATTATCTCTGATAATGTTCCAGAAGGATTGCCATTAGTAAGGCAAATCAGTCATCAGATAGATCTAATTCCAGGAGCTAGTTTTCCTAACAAGGCTACTCATAGGATGACTCCTACTAAAACAGAGGAGCTAAATAGACAGGTTCATGAGCTATTGAGGAAGGGCTTGATTTGGGAGAGCCTAAGTCCATGTGCAGTACCTGTAGTATTGGCACCAAAGAAGGATGGAGAGTGGAGGATGTGTACAGACTCTCGAGCTATAAATAGGATAACCATCAAATATCGGTTTCCTTTGCCAAGAATGGATGATCTTATGGACTGCTTGAGTGGAGCTCAGTACTTCACAAAGATAGATCTCAAGAGTGGTTATCACCAGATACAGATTCGAGAAGGAGATGAGTGGAAAATGGCCTTCAAGACCAAGGAGGGTCTTTATGAGTGGTTAGTCATGCCCTTTCGATTGAAAAATGCCCCAAGCACCTTCATGTGGCTTATGAATGAGGTACTTAAAAAATTCTTGGGAAAATTTTTTATTGTCTATTTGGATGATATTTTAATTTTTAGAAAGACTTTGGAAGAACATTTATTGCATATTCGTAGTGTCCTTGAAAGGTTAAGGGAAGAGAAATTGTTAATTAATTTGAAGAAGTGTATCTTTGCAAAAAGGGAGTTGGTCTATTTGGGGTTTGTTATATCACCTGAAGGTCTCAAAATGGATCCAGAGAAGGTAAAAGCCATCTTGGAATGGCCTACTCCAAGGTTTGCTACTAAGGTAAGATAATTTCATGGTTTGGTTAGTTTTTACAGGAATTTTATTAAGAATTTTAGTGGCATATGTGCACCCCTAACTGACACAATAAGAGGGGATAGAAAAGAGTTCAAATGGACTGCAGTAGCTACAAGAAGTTTTAAGTTGTTGAAGAAGAAGGTGACAGAATAACCTATGTTGGCACTTTCAAATTTTAGAAAGCTGTTCCAGGTGGATTGTGATGCTAGTGGCAATGCTATTGGGGCTGTATTGAGCCAAGAAGGTAAGCCTATTGCATATTTTAGTGAAAAATTGAATGATGCAAAGAAGAAGTATTCTGTTTATGATCAAGAGTTCTATGCAATAGTTCAAGCCTTAAAGAAATGGAGGCATTATTTATTGCCAAAGGAATTTTTTTTGTATACTGATCACCAGGCATTACAATACGTAAATAGCCAAGATAAATTGAATCAGAGGCATATGAAGTGGGTAGAGTTCTTGCAGAGCTATACATTTATGTTGAAACATAGAAGTGGAAAATCTAACAAGGTTGCAAATGCACTAAGGAGGAGACAGTTGTTGCTTACAGTAATGCAGGTTGAAGTAGTTGGGTTTGATGAACTCAAGAATCTATACCCTGAAGATCCTGATTTTTCTAAAGCGTGGAAAGCTTGTAAAGAGCCCATTGTTGTAGATAGAACTAAGTGGTTAGACTATCTGATTCAAGATGGTATGTTATTCAAGGGCATCCAATTGTGCATTCCAAGGAATTCCATGAGGAAAAATTTGATTAAAGAGAAACACAGTGGAGGGATGGCAGGACATTTTGGTCGAGATAAGACCATTTCCATTCTTAGAGAACATTATTTTTGGCCTCAAATTTGACAAGATGTGCAGAATTTTGTACAGAGTTGTTAGGTTTGTCAAGTTGCCAAAGGATTTAGCCACAATACTGGACTATATCATCCATTGTCTATTCCATCAAAGCCATGGGAGGACATAAGTATGGATTTTGTTCTTGGATTGCCAATGACACCAAGGGGTAATGAATCAGTACTTGTGGTGGTTGATAGGTTCTCCAAAATGGCACATTTAATTTCATGCCACAAAACTCATGATGTTGTCCATATTGCAAACTTTTTTTTCAGAGAAGTGGTAAGACTACATGGTCTTCCAAGGAGTATAGTTTCTGATAGAGACACTAAATTTGTGGGGTATTTCTGGAGAACATTGTGGAAAAGGTTGAGAACACACTTGAAATTTAGTTCCACACATCACACATAGACTGACAACCAAATAGAAGTCTGGGCAATTTGCTAAGATGTTTAGTTGGAGATAAGCATAAGGGGTGGGATTTGATTCTACCACAAGCCAAGTTTTCTTACAATAACTCTATAAATAGGAGTACTGGTAGATCACCATTCCACATTGTATATGGAAGTAGCCCAAGGATTGCGCCAGAATTGAGGAAGATAGAGCATGGGGAGAGGACAAGTGCTGAAGTTGAAGAATTTTTTGAACATATCAAGCATCTACATGAGGAGGTTCAAGCACACATTACCAAGATGAATCAAGAGTATAAAGCTAGGGCTGATCAAAGGAGAAGACACAAGGAATTCCAAGTAGGGGATCTAGTCATAGTACACTTAAAAAAAGAAAGATTTCTAGCCAGTACTTACAACAAGCTAAAAATGAAGAAATTTGGCCCCTGTAAAATTCTGAAGAAACATGACTCAAGAAATGCATATGAGGTGGAGTTGCTAGATGGTATTCACATTTCTCCTATTTTCAATATTGCGGACTTAATAGAGTATCATGATGATGTTGCAGATGAGGAACTGATGTTAGAGCCATGTCCAATTCCTGCTTCTAAGAAGGACGAGATAGAAGACATTCTAGATCATTGTGTGGGTAAGAGCACTAGAAATAGGTAGTATGAAGAGTATTTGGTCAAGTGGAAAGGACGGCCGATGGAGGACTCAACTTGGATTTTAGTAGCTGAGGTTTCCCATTTGGGATTTCCTCTACCATTCATAAAGTGATAGGGTCACTTTTTAATCTACCCTGGGTGTTTGATGCAGGAGCATCCAGAGGTATAAGGGCAATCCTGTGTCCCCATCATTTCACAAACAAGAAAGAAGAAGAACTATATTTCACAATCTACAACAGAGGCTAAATATGTTGTTGTAGTTGTGAATTGTTCAAACATTGTATGGATCAAGCAATTGTTGAAAAGTATAAAGGAAGAGATCATTTGACCTATTGTGATTTATTGTGATAAAAAAAGTTCTATAAACATATCAAAGAATCTTGTGATCCATACAAAGACTAAGAATATTAAGATCAAGTATCATTACTTGAAGAGATGTTACAAGATAAAGAAGTGACATTGGAATATGTGAACACAAATAAACAACTAACATATTCACTAACGAACTACTTAAGGACACTTTTGAGTCAAGAGGAAATTTAGGGGTCATCGCCCTACCTGAAGAAAACTAAGTAGAGATGTTTCATTGAATCAAATTTTGTAAAATGGAATATCATTAGGGAGATGCCAAGTAGATTAGTAATGGAGATGTCAATGGAGGCCAATCAATGAACCAATAGATGAGCGAATGGAGATCTAAATTTTCAAAGTGAGTTTTACTTTATAGATCAAACCTACTATTACATTCTAACCAATGTATCAGTCCAAAATTCTTTAATCAAGGTTGACCTAAGATCCATTTAGTAAAGCCTTTAATCAAGGTGACATTCTAATAGAATGATCTAAATTCATCTAACAAGGCCACTCCTAATAGGGTGATTAAATCCTTTAACAACATCACATTTAACTGTGTTTTGTATAACATTCAACAAGGTTGACTCTTAATCGAGCTCATTTTAGAAGAGTGAAAAAATGGTAGCATGTTACATGATGGTTTTTCCCAAATTGGGTTTCCATGTTAAATTCTAGTGTCAAAGTGTTATTTTCATTTGTGGATATTATTGTTTTGCATGCTATATTTTGTAGTAGTTTATTTACTAGCAGTTGACACTTATATATATATATATATATATATATATATATATATATATATAGAGAGAGAGAGAGAGAGAGAGAGAGAGAGAGAGAGAGAGAGAGAGAGAGAGAGAGAGAGAGAGAGAGAGAGAGAGAGAGAGTTAAGATATTACATGAAATTTTAAATTGTTAATGATATGCTATAGAGACCAAGTGGGTATTTGAGATTGATTAATCTATTTGAAGTGATTAAAAGTTGAATTGGTACATCTAGAATTGAGGATAATTGATTCACACTCCCACACCCCCCCCCAAAAAAAAAAAAAAAAAGTTTTTAAAAATCATTAATGTCTTAAGTTCAAAATAAATAAATAAATATTAAATTTAGTATTTTAAGTTCAAATTTTGGTGATGGAAATATGTGTGGTTGATGTCAACAATTTATTTTCCAAGGTGTTAGAATTTTAAGACTTGCTCAAATGAAGAACTCAAATTTTGTAAACTTACCTCTTTCACTCAAGGTCACATATACAAATATGGACATAGTATTTGTGAGTGTGTATCTAAATGTGAAAATTGAAACCATTATGGATTAGTTCAAACAAAAGAAGATGAAGATTGTTTAAACTCATAGTTTTGACTTTTAATATAATTTTCTTTAAAGATTATATTTTTAGAGGAACACCTTTAGGCATTTGTTTAATAAAAATAGTCATGATATCATCAATTGGATCCTTGTTCGACTAATTTTTTTGAATTTAGAAAAACATCAATTAAAACAAACAAGCATTCAATGGAATTAGTATGTTGCATAGAGACATAAGTTTCTATTAAAGCTACTAGACTTTTTCATCCTATTTTATAAATTGAATTAAAAAAGGCTCAATTTATTTTTGGTTAATATAGAAAACAAATATGGAATCTCCTTAAATACAATAATTAAATTTTAAAAAAAAACATATATAATAGTTTGGACCATAATGAATAATACAAAGATTTAATGATACATAAAAAATTAAGTTCAATGTTCAAATTTATGGATGTAAAAATGACTTGGGTAAAGATTTCTTTTTGGATTTAATCTAGGGAAATACAAAATAGATCCAAGGATCAACATTAAAATTTCTTGGAATGAACAATGATATAATTGTGATACAAAAATTGTCATGCCCAAAATTTATAGGGCAAAACACAACTAATTTTTTTTGTTTCTCTATTATTTTAAAGGTGACGTTTAGGATAACATATTGAACATGACCATACAAGGTTAGAGAGACAGTGAATTTGATAACCTTTTAGTGCATTAATGATGGTGGTGGAAATATATTTATTCGATCAAAAGCCACATTCTTTCCCATAAGGCTTTTCCAAATAGATTGATGAGATTTTAAAGGAGTTATTGATGAATTTTCTAACTATGCAATTTATGAATTTAAATAAAATATGCTTATGTTGTTTTCACAAGATTCTCATTTCAAGTAATTGAAGTTAAACTTAATACGATAATTCCATAAAATCATACTAGTAATGAATTTAAACACCTATTCAAGAATCTCTATAAAATTAGGTATACACAAACTTATATTTTTATCCAAGAAATTATAGAGTTCTATTTGTTGTTATGTTTACATTATCATTGCTAACTAAGCTCTAGGTACCACTACTACTAAGGAAACTATGGTTGTGCTAGGATGGGCGAATACTCTTGTAAGATTCGATTGAAATTTCCAATTGTAACACACTTGACCACTTTTTTGATAGTAGGTTCCTACATCAATCTTGAGACAACTTAATAAGGATTGTTAATTAAATGAATCAATTAATGAATACTATACTATGTACATTTATATTTAGTGTAGACCCCAAAACACTAGTCTTCTCCATTTTGTGTGCTTAGTTCATATAATACTAAATCCCAAGGTATAAGTTATAAAAGTCAACCACAGATAGCATACGATTACAATATTAAATCCACATAACAATATCACCTTTAAGATGTATCTACTATATATGACATTATGAAATAAAGTATATCATAACATACTTAAAATAATTACACTATCACATACCTATTATACATAATTCCTAACTCAATTAACTATCTAACTATCTTAATTACTATTTAAATAGCATTGCACACTAGTATAATTTAACCCCAACTATGGTAGTGCTAGCTACTAATTATTGTTTTAAATTACACTAAGTCCTTTCCTACTAACTAATTTTAACACATGCTTCCTAACATTCATTATCCCTAAACAATTGATTTACTATTATTATTTACATACTAAACTAAATAATACTCTATTTATGCACTTATAATTTCAACATCGACTTATATTCTAACAACTTTGATGACCTACTAATACCTTCTATTGACTTCATAACACTTATTATCAAATTATCATTCCCTTGAACCAAATATAAAATTTACTTTACAAATAACATTTAATGACATATTAATCCAACATTAATACCTACACAAATTGATATGCCTATTATAATATATATTCAATCCTATGTAATAAAGCTTATCTATCAATACTCCTTATTAACTGGATGTCGTAATATACTTATGTATCTAAAAACTAAATTTGAATTATTTGAATTATTTTAATCCACCATCTAACCTTATACTTTTATTTTCCAATTTGAACACCATATTGACTTAATATAAAACCTAATAAAATAAAACTGCATCCAACTAACTTTATTAACATTCCTAACACTAACTCAAACTTACTAAAGTCATGTACTAACATTTACTAACTATAATCCATTTACTTATCTAGCAACAAATTTAATATTGATAAGGGCTAACCTTTACTATATCCTAACTAATATACTAACTAACTAACTAATATAACTCTATCTTGATTACTTATACATCTTCTCATCCTAACAACACCCAAGTTTCCCTAATACTAGTGCTTTCTTTAAGAGCATTCTTCCCTACATCATGCACAAGTGGTGGGAGGTGATGGATGTTTCTCATCCTTTGGCGGCCTTCCCAAGTGATGGGTTTATGTGGCTAAGGAGGGTGGAGGCCATACTTGATAAGAGGGCCCCCTTTCTTTTATTTGTTTGAGTACAAATATATATTTTTAATAGCTTAACCCTTATGCAATTTTCTTAAGGGAGTCACATGTCTAAGAAGGCATTCAAATTTGCAAGTGGGGAAGGATGTTTTTGGGGGAATATACATGCCTTCCCATCCCATCGCATGTGTGGTGCTTTCCTCCTTCTCACTTCTCAAAAGGTTGGCTTCTCCATTGAATTAACATCTCCCTCTTTTTTTATTTAATATTGACTATAGGGTACTTGTCCCTTTTTACTTAGGTCTATAGGGGGTGAGTTCCTAGGTTCTTGACTTGACATAACTTTTATTTAGTCCTTTTCTTCTCCTTGACAATTTGTGAAATTGTGATACATGGATCACAAGAGTCATATGAGTCTTCTCTTACATATGCTTATGAGTTAGGTAATTATTAATTTTGAGTCTTATTCCTTAGTTGATCTATTATTTTATTAAATTTTTCCCATGTCTGGATTCCAAGGTATATTCTCCTTTTTTTATTAGTTTGTATTGGATGTGGATTTTCACTATGTCTCATACAAAATCTACAGAGCTTGATGCCCACCGACAAGCTTGTTTACTTATGTTTTTTTTTGTTGTTATATTTCCACTTGGCTAGTCATCTCTATTCAATAATTGTGATATTAGTCTTGTTATGTCAATAGTTTGAAGTTGTCCTAACATTTTAACATACTTGTGTAGAATGATTTTTTCTTATATCAAATTTACTCTAAAACTAAAATTTATCACATGTGATACTTTTGGAAATAGTATCAAGTATGAACATTTAGGTCAAATTGAGTCTATCTAAAATCTACTACTTCCAAACCTTTTCTCCTACGATAAAAAGGAATGTAAAGTGATATTTCCCATTGAACTCATTACATTATACAAATTTCTTTTACAAGATCAACATATTTGACATAAATATAGTCACCTCCTAGTGTCTTGTGTCTTGAAAATGAATACAATTCACCTATACTTGATACCTATGAAAGGTCCTTAAATACAATGGATTCTCTACTTTCCAACTACACCAATGATATTCATATCCTCATTGATTACTTATAAATGAAGCAGTACTAATTTTAATACAAATACATTTCTACCAGCTCTTATATTACCAACATGCAATCCTACACCACAACAAGTAAACAAGGTGGGAAGAGATTTTCCAATACATGTAAAATGCATAATGACAAGTTTCTCTTATCTACAAGATGATTTTCCTAAGCATGTAGTGCCCACCCATAGTTTATTTTTCTATTATATTTATCAAACTCTTCTATTCCTATTTCATGGATGTGTTAGTTTCAAGGATATTATTTCATAACTTGGACTATAGATATATCAACGATGATTACCTAGTTGACTATATTTCATGTGTTGTTTAATGATTATGGTTATTAGTACATTAATGATGCTTTAATGATTCGTAGTTAATAAATATTATTTCTTTCATAGCAATATTAGATGATTCTTTAATGATGATTACTTCATATTTTTAACGATCCATTATTTTATTTAAGCATTTGATGTTTGACTTATAATTATTATGGTACTTACCCCATACTTGCATATGTATGGTGCACGTGTCTATTTTATCTTTCTATTTGTTGTGTTTGATGTGGTTAAGGGAGGGAGTCATAGTCACCTACTAGTCAGGATCTACATGATGTACCACTCCCCACCATTGCCTGTTTAGTTTAGATATATTTATATACATGTACATGCTCATCTTTTATGCATGATGTAGGTACTAGGCGTTGACTTCCCTAAATTGCAAGGATAAGCATGCTCTATCACAATAACTCAATGGTAAGAATGGAGAGATAATGTTTAGGTCTAATCCCATCCATATCCTAAACACTTATCTTGCAAGGAGGACTCGTAACTAACTTTCCACCCTTTTTAAAACCCATGAGTTTATCTTTGTCTGTGTGGTTTGATTTTGGGTTTTGGTCTATTGTGGTAATGTTTCTTTTATGTAGATTTCGCTATGTGATTTATTTAGTAAATTATTTAATTATAATATTTAAGTAATCATATAATATTAAGAATTATTAAAAATTATATGATTAATAAAGAAAATATTAAAGCATGAGAAAATTTAATTAATTAAATATGTGTTTTAATTTAGAATTCTAAATTTAGAAAATTGGTTAAAGAGAAATTTGAATATGGTGGTATGTAGTTAATTATTAATTAAATAAATTTATGTACTTTAGTTTAAAATATTTAATTTAAGAAGTTGGACTAAAAGGGATAATTAAAATATTAAAGATTTAATATTGCTTTATTATAATTATTTATTTAATAATAATTAAGTTAGAGTTGCATTTGAACAATGAGCTTTGATTATTATTATTATTATTTTAAGTAATAAGCTATGCTTCAATTAGTGCTTGTACTAATTAATAAGTGGAGGAAAGGAAAATATAAAAGTGTTGGAAATATTTAATACTAGCTAGGTTATTGAGAGGGGAGGGGTGAATTAGTAACCTCAAATTTTTTAACATATTTAGAACTTAAGTGCATTAATACATCTGATCTACTACATGCATAAGAAATAGAGAAACATAAGTCACCATTAACACAATATTTGGTGACTCAGAAACCTTCAAATAGAAAGTAAAACTGGGGTGGGGATGATACCCACAAAACTTTAATACTACAACACAAAGTTGTCCTATTAATGCTTACAATGATCACTTCTCGTGATCTACCCTATTAGGAGCAATTAATATTGCTAGGTCCACTTTGTTAGAGGTTTTACAAACATACAATGAAGTATGCACTCGATAAATTTTTTAAGAAAAGACTATTAAGTCCACCTTGTGAAAGGATTTGAAGTTGATTCACCTGTTAGGATGAAACAATAGATCTTTGATTTGCATCTAAATTGTTGACTGAGATCCTTGAAGTACTAATCACCTCTATGTTATAGATGTAACTTTGTTGCTCTTGATATGGCCTTGCAATACACTTTTCTCTGTTGCTGAACCACATTCACATGCTTATATTTCATTCACATTATCTCATATCATTACATTACACACTTGGATATGATAAAATACATTACATATATCAATCCAATTCACATAATTATAAAGTTGACCATTACACAAGTTAACACCAATATTACAAAGTCAACCCAAATGTAGATACTTAGGTTTTGAAATTGGCTTGGTGAATTTTTGATACACAACGTCCACTGTCATTGCTTCACATCATCATGCACTTTATAGAAGTAGAGGCTCGGTCCATACTAATCACTTCAACATATTTTTTAACTCACTATACACTGGTGACTTAGTGGGTTGTAGACACTATTCTTCATTCAACTTGGTTAACACTGGCTTTGCTTGACTTAAGCTATTAACTCAGTAGAAACTGTAAAGCTCAGTAGACATTGAATTTCTCAGTAAGTACTAAATTGGAATCTAAATAAGTGTTGTCACTAATAAAAAACTTGACTTAATGTCAACAATCTCCCCCTTTGGCATTAGTGACAAAAACACTTATTAGCCAAAACTTATGTACAACATAGTGTGATACCTAGCTTGGTATGGCATGCTAATTTTTTGAGATTTTTCAAAATTTGTCTTTGTAACTCTATTATATATACATTTTCTTTGCATAATTCTCCCCTATACAATGTACATATAGTGTCAGGCATATCAACATACTCAATATATCTCCTAGTATAGTATCTTTCTCTCATGATATTTAGAAATATCTTTCCCCCTTTATTATATATATGTCTCTCCCCCTTTTTTGACAATAATGCCAAAGATTTATACACAATATACTTATATGGAGACACCAAAATGTGAGAGAAATTTAGAATGTACCTTAAGAATAAGAGTTAAGGTCTTATCCTAGTTATCTTGCAAAACTTTGTAGGTCTGAAGGGCAACTTGTACATGTGCAGAGAGCTCGATCATGTGATTTGCAATTGAGAAATTATTGTCAATGGATCGATGTTTTGGAATAGGCAATGTGCTTCTACATTGTATCCATGATGGGAAGGACCATATTTTGAATGTCTATGAGTGTAGACCAAATCCTTGCTTCCTTTCTTAATAATTATGCCTACATATCTTATAAGAATTTGATCTTCATATGATGTGCAAAGCTTGAACTGGGGTCAAGTTGCAACTGCTTTACACTAGCCATTAGATCTTCATCAATTTTGTTCAATTTTCACTTTATTTCCTTAGTATGCTTGGTAACATCACATAAATTCACAAAAAGGGATGTTACATTTGTGTTGGAAGTTTTAAGATTTGATAAAATTGAAGAAAACTCTACCTCTTGAATAGCTCTTTGATGTTACAAAAATGTCAAAGTAGTCATTAGATAGAGTCTACCGAGCTCAGAAGGTAAGCATAGTAGTTTACAGAGTCTACAGAGCATTATTACACTATAAAGATAGCTTCTACCGAGCTAACTTGGTTAACAAAGGAAGTTCAGTACTTACCGAGCTCACTCGGTGATCAAAGGAAACTATGATAGATTATTTACCGAGCTGAGAAGGTAAGCGAAGAAAAGTTAGTGTTTACCAAGCTGGGAAGGTAAGCAAAGAAAAGTTAGTGTTTACTGAGCTGGGAAGGTAAGCGAAGGAAAGTCAGTGTTTACCGAGTTCACTCGGTGTCCAAAGGATTTTTGCACAATTTGTAGTGCTTACCAAGCCTCACTTGGTTAACACTAAAGATCATTATGGTACAGTGTTTACCGAGCTGGGTTGGTTAGCGAAGGATTTTTGAAAAGTGTGGAATTAAGGCTAAAATTGATTTATGTGATGAATGTAGCCGACTTACAGTATAATTATTAATAATTTTAACTTGTATTTAAGGCTGACTTGATAATCAGAAAGGTATATATGAAGGATCAAGTTCCGAATTCAATTGTGCATGTGTGGATAAGATGTATGTGCGAATTGTGAAGGTGCAAGCGAATTTTTGAAAGATCGGATATCCTTGTGGAGCTACAAAGCTTTTATGTGATCAGAGAGGATCTAGTGAAGCAGAACAGAGATCTGTATCAGAAAAGATAAGTTGCATTATATTCAGATCATTCATTGTTACTTTCTAAAAATTGTAGCCATGATTTCAAATCTCTTAACAGAGTGGGTTTAACAGCCTTATTGTAAATCCTCTAACTAGGTAACAGTTTAGTTGAATTGTTTGAAAGACTTCTAGCAAGGCCACTCCTAACAAGGTGATTAAATCCTCTAACAGGGTCACACCTAATAGTGTGTTTTGTAACCTTTAACAGGGTTGGCTCCTTACAGGGCTCACTTCAGAAGAGTGAAAAATAGTAACTAGTTATATTGGTGATTTTTCCCATATTGGGTTTCCATGTTAAATCTGGTGTCTCTAGTGTTCATGATTGCTGAATTGTTTTGGTTATCAGTTCTTAATAATTATTAGTATTTGCTGCATTATCAAGTTTCAGTAATCTGTAACTAAGATCAAGATTTTAGACATCTAAGGGACTATGAAATGTTTTTGTGGTAACTGATTCACCCCCTCCCCCTCTCTGTTACTCCATTCTCATTTCAAATAATTGGTATTAGAGCTTTTTGGTGCTTGTAGGAAAGGATTTCAAGGTTCTAAGCCAAAGATCAAGATGTCTTACAAAAGAGAAATTCCAAAACTTAATAGAGATAACTTCTCAGCATGGCAAGAATTGATGAAACTTCATCTGGCTACTGTTGGTGATACTAGACTGAAATACCTTGAAGAAAAATATGAAGAACCTTCTAACACATTGATAGTTAATGATATTGCTGAAAAGAAGACTCACAACAATATGATGATACACATAGCATCTGCTCTCAGCTATGAAGAATTTGATGACATTAAGGACTGCAAAACTACCTTTGACATGTGGAAAAAGCTAAAGGAGATCTATGGAGGCGATGATAATGTGAGAAGAGAAAAAGGAGAAAGTCTAAGAGGAAAATTTGATCAAATGAGGATGAGAGAGGATGAAAACATTGCAAAGTATGTTGAAAGAGTTAAAGCATGTGTAAGTGCAATTAGGGCAGCTAGAGGTGACATCAAAGGAGAAACAGTTGTAAGCAAAGTTCTCAGAACCTTGCTTCCCATTTATGCAATCAGAGTCTTTGCAATACAGGAAAGAAGGTGTGAAGCAAATCATAAGATAAATCTTGAGGCCATAGTCGGAAGACTAACTGCATTTGAACTAGATAACTTTGACAACTATGTTCCAGCCTCCAAAAACATTGAATCAGCATTTCAAGCCAAGCTCTCACTCAAAGAGAAAAGCAAAAAGAAGATAGAATCATAGTCAGAAAGTGAAAATGAATCAAGCCAAAGTTCAGACAGTGATCTCAAAGTGATTGAATCTCTACTAGCCAAGAAATATTCTAGAGGCAGAGGAAAATACAAAGGTAAAGTTCCTCTAATTTGTTTTTCTTGTGATGAAATTGGTCATATTGCAGCAAGGTGCCCAAACAAGCAAATCAATGATGAAAAGAAAGATCACAAATGGAATGGCAAGAAAGACTTTAAATCATCCAAGAACAAAGGTAAGAAATCATGTTTCATGGCTGCAAATTCTAAGGATTCTGATAATAGTGAGGATGAAATTGTTTATATTGCTGTTAAAGATGACTCTGATAGTGATGACGAAGATAAAATGGCTCTTATCTCTCATGTAAGTAAGAATGATACATGGATTATAGAAAGTGGTTGCTCACATCATATGACTGGTGATAAAACTAAGTTTGATCAGTTTGAAGACTATGATGGTGGTAGTGTGAGGTTTGGTAATAATGAACCTCATTTCATAAAAGGAAGAGGAAGAATCTGTCTATCCAAAAAACTCATATGTAATAATTCCTACTAGGTTGAAGGTCTCAAACAAAATCTGCTAAGTGTTGCACAGTTACTAAATACTGGATTCAAGGTAGAATTCATGCATAGAAAGGTGAGACTGTTGAATGAGCAAGGAAAACTGATAGGATTTGGCACCCAAACTAAAGGTAACTTGTTCTATCTAGAACTTGGTGAATGCTCATGTTTTATTGCTCAAATTGAAGAGAGTTGGTTATGGCATAAAAGGTTGTGTCATGTCATTTTTGATAATTTGGTAAAAATAAGAAAATTCAAGAAAGTAAGAGGCATTCCTAACATTAAGAAACCTGAGGTTGGTCTATGCAAGAATTGTTAGATTGGTAAAATGGGAAAAAATAGTTTTAAAGGTAAAATCTATCAGTCTAAAGATATATTAGAAATTGTGCATACTGATTTATGTGGACCCATTGGAATAGAAAGCTATACTAGAGAAAAAGTTTTTCATTCTTTTTGTTGATGACTATTCAAGAATGATGACTGTCATGTATCTAAAGAATAAATTAGAAGCATTTGATAAATTCAAATGGTGTTTGGCAAGAGTTGAAAAATAAATAGGGAAAAGGCTGAAATGTTTAAGGTCAGACAGAGGTGGTGAATTCATTTCACATGAATTCAATAACTTCTACATTGAGAGAGGTATTAAAAGATAGGTTTCAGCACCAGGAACTCCAGAACAAAATGGAATAGCTGAAAGAAGAAATAGATCCATTATGGATTGTGCAAGAACTCTGATGATAAAAAAAACATTGCTATCAAATACTGGAAGGAAGCCATCAGCACTGCAGTTCATACCTTAAATCGAGTATAGTTGAAGAAGGACTCATTCAAGACTCCCTATGAATTATGGTATGGCTACAAACCCAATGTAAGTTATCTGAAAGTATTTGGAAGCAAATGTTATATTTTGAAAGAATCTAGAAAAGAAAAATTTTATGTAAAAGGTGATGAAGGAATATTTTTGGGTTATTCTTGCAAAAGAAAAGCATATAGATGTTTAAATCTATCCACTCACAAAGTCCTAGGAAGTGCACATGTGAAAGTTGATGAGTTTGTAGACAAATCAGAAGAAGAAAGCAAAAAGATACCTGAAGACTACAAGAGATTTGTTTACATTGAACCTGATACTATACCAAGTATAGCATTCACTCAAGAATCCTCAACTCCTGAGTCTTCAGTAACCGAGTTGCAAATAGTTCAAACCGAGCCACAACAACATTCAAACAGTACCGAGCAAGTGTCTACCAAGTCTAAAGTAACCAAGCCAGAACAGCCTGAATATGAAATTGAAGCACAAGTAGATATCAATGAAACTCATTCAAGAGGTAAAGAACCTGTATTAGCTAAATATGTCAGAAGACATCATACACCAGATCAGATCATTGGAGACAAATATGAAGGAACCCTGACAAGAAGTAAGTTGAAAAATACTTGTTTACTTGCTGATTTTGAACTTAGAAGTATTAAAGACGCATTGGAAAATGATAGTTGGATTGAGGCAATGAATGAGGAAATAGAACGGATAGAGAAGAACAAGACATGGACTCTTGTACCCAGGCCTAAAGATAAGAATATAATAGGAACCAAGTGGGTATTCAGAAACAAGTTGTCTGAAGATGGTAAGGTATCCAGAAACAAAGCTAGATTGGTATGCAAAGGATACTCTCAAGAAGAAGGCATAGATTATGGGGAAACTTTTGCTCCTGTTGCAAGATTGGAAGGAGTCCGAACCTTACTTGCATATGCTGCTCACAAAGGATTCAAAGTTTATCAGATGGATGTCAAGTCAACATTCCTCAATGGAATACTAGATGAAGAGGTTTACATTGAACAACCTGAAGGTTTTTTTGATCCAGATAAAAGGAGCAGGGTCTGCAAATTACACAAGGCACTGTATGGTCTGAAACAAGCCCCTAGAGCATGGTATGAAAGATTGCATAACTATCTTATTCAGATTGGTTTTCAAAGAACTAATGATAATAGTAGCTTGTATATAAAGGAAGGACCAGATAATAAGATTGTCTTGGCAAAAATATTTGTAGATGATACTATTTTCACAAGGAATGATGATCTTTGCAAAGAATTTTTCAGAAAAAATGAACAAAGAATTTGAAATGTCTATGTTTGGTGAAATAAAATTCTTTTTTGGTCTTCAAATTCAAAAAAATAAGAATGGCATCTTCATTACTCAATCAAAATACATCAAGGAGATATTGAAAAAGTTTGGTATGGAGGACTGCAAACTTGTTGGAACTCCTATGTGTACTGGATTGAAACTTACCAAAGATGATGAATCCAAAGAAGTAGACCAAACATTGTATAGATCTATGATTGGAAAGTTGCAGTATGTAGTTCATACCAGGCCAGATATCTCTCTTGCAATTGGTATTGTTGCAAGATTTTCAGCAAAACCAAGAGAAACTCACCTAATGGCAATTAAAAGAATAATGAGATATTTGAAAGGAACTGAAGATTATGGACTATGGTACAAATTTGGAGGTAATTTGGATCTGAAAGTTTTTACTGATGCTGATTGGGCAGGGAATCTTGATGACAGAAAAAGAACAAGTGGAGGAGCATTCTTTCTTGGAAAGAGATTGGTTTCTTAGACAAGAAAAAAGTAGAATTGTACATCCCAATCTACAGCAGAGGCAGAGTATGTTGCTGTAGCAGTAAATTGTTCCAACATTGTTTGGTTTAAGCAGTTATTACAAGGAATGAAGATGGAAATCAAAGAACCAATTGTTATGTTCTGTGACAATACTAGTGCAATCAATATATCTAAGAATCCAATGATGCATTCCAAAACCAAGCACATAGCAATAAAATATCATTTTGTCAGAGAATTGGTGCAGGACAAGGAGATTAGACTGGAATATGTGCATACAAAAGAACAAATTGCTGACATATTCACAAAGCCATTACCTAAGGATACATTCTTGTATCTCAAAGGTAAGTTAGGGGTCACTCCCCTATCTGAAGTTCACTAAAATAAAGTTTTAAGTGATGCATCAACCTATGACAAGTTGAAAATCTATCAAGTTGATGCAGCAGAGTATTGAAGTCATTTCATATGAATCTGTACATAAGGTACATTGTAATCCAGTTGAGAGTACTTTTGGCATATGAGAAGAGCTTTTACTGTGTTGTATTGTCTTTGGCATGTGTTGTCAAAGAGGGAGAGTAAAACTGTAATATCTATTCTGAAATTTGTAAGCATTTGTAAAGGGAGAATAAAACTGTCATATCTTTCTGTTATACAATTCCTTCACAGAGGGAGATTACTAAAAGAGGGAGAAGTTTCTATCTAAGAGGGAGAAGTATTATGTTGACATATTGTGCTACACTATAAGAGAAAGACTTGTTTTCAAATTCCATTCTGTTATGACATGTTGTGTTGCCATCAATGCCAAAGAGAGAGATTGTTGGATATAATTGGTTAATTGAGTGTTGTCTTTGATGTTACACAAATGTCATATCAGTCATCAGACAGAGTCTACCGAGCTCAGAAGGTAAGCATAGTAGTTTATAGAGTCTACCGAGCATTATTACACTGTAAAGATAGCTTCTACCGAGCTAACTTGGTTAACGAAGGAAGTTCAGTACTTACCAAGCTCACTTGGTGATCGCATGATATTGTGACAGAGTATTTACCGAGTTGGGAAGGTAAGCAAAGAAAAGTTAGCATTTACCAAGCTAGGAAGGTAAGCGAAGAAAAGTTAATGTTTACCGGGCTGGGAAGGTAAGTGAAGGAAAGTCAGTGTTTACTGAGTTCACTCGGTGTCCAAAGGATTTTTGCACAATTCGCAGTGCTTACCAAGCCTCACTTGGTTAACACTAAAGATCATTATGGTATAGTGTTTACCAACCTAGGTTGGTTAGCGAAGGATTTTTGAAAAGTGTGGAATTAAGGCTAAAATTGATTTATGTGATGAATGTAGCTGACTCATGGTATAATTATTAATAATTTTAACTTGTATTTAAGGTCGACTTGATAATTAGAAAGGTATATATGAAGGATCAAGTTGCAAATTCAAGTATGCATGTGTGGATAAGATGTATGTGTGAATTGTGAAGGTGCAAGCAAATTTTTGAAGGATCAGATATCCTTGTGGAGCTACAAATCTTTTATGTGATCAGAGAGGATCTAGTGAAGTAGAACAGAGATCTGTATCAGCAAAGATAAGTTGCATTATATTCAGATCATTCATTGTTACTTTCTAACAATTGTAGCCGTGATTTCAAATCTCTTAACAGAGTGGGTTTAACAGCCTTATTGTAAATCCTCTAACAAGGTAATAGTTTAGTTGAATTGTTCTAAAGACCTCTAGCAAGGCCACTCCTAACAGGGTGATTAAATCCTCTAACAGGGTCACACCTAACAGTGTGTTTTGTAACCTTTAACAAGGTTGGCTCCTAACAGGGCTCACTTCAGAAGAGTGAAAAATAGTAACTAGTTACATTGGTGGTTTTTTCCATATTGGGTTTCCATGTTAAATCTAGTGTCTCTAGTGTTCATGATTGCTGAATTATTTTGGTTATCAGTTCTTAATAATTATTAGTATTTGCTGCATTATCAAGTTTCAGTAATCTGTAACTAAGATCAAGATTTTAGACATCTAAGGGACTGTGAAATGTTTTTGTGGTAACTGATTCACCCCCTCCCCCTCTCAGTTACTCCATTCTCATTTCCAACAATTGGTATCAAAGCTTTTTGGTGCTTGCAGGAAAGGATTTCAAGGTTCTAAGCCAAAGATCAAGATGTCTTACAAAAGAGAAATTCCAAAACTTAATAGAGATAACTTCTCAGCGTGGCAAGAATTGATGAAACTTCATTTGGCTACTGTTGGTGATACTGGATTGAAATACCTTGAAGAAAAATATGAAGAACCTTCTGGCACATTGTCAGTTAATGATATTGCTGAAAAGAAGACTCACAACAATATGATGATAGACATAGCATCTGCTCTTAGCTATGAAGAATTTGATGACATTAAGGACTGCAAAACTGCCTTTGATATGTGGAACAAGCTAAAGGAGATCTATGGAGGGGATGATAATGTGAGAAGAGCAAAAGAAAAAAATTTAAGAGGATAATTTGATCAAATGAGGATGAGAGAGGATGAAAACATTGCAAAGTATGTTGAAAGAGTTAAAGCATGTGTAAGTGCAATCAGGGCAGCTGGAGGTGACATCAAAGGAGAAACAATTGCAAGCAAAGTTCTCAGAACCTTGCTTCCCGTTTATGCAATCAGAGTCTTTGCTATACAGGAAAGAAGGTGTAAAGCAAATCATAAGATAAATCTTGAGGCCATAGTCGAAAGACTAACTGCATTTGAACTAGATAACTTTGACAACTATGTTCCAGCCTCCAAAAACATTAAATCAGCATTTCAAGCCAAGCTCTCACTCAAAGAGAAAAGAAAAAAGAAGATAGAATCATAGTCAAAAAGTGAAAATGAATCAAGCCAAAGTTCAGACAATGATCTCGAAGTGATTGAAGCTCTACTAGCCAAGAAATATTCTAGAGGCAGAGGAAAATACAAAGGTAAAGTTCCTCTAATCTATTTTTCTTGTGATGAAATTGGTCATATTGCAGCAAGGTGCCCAAACAAGCAAAACAATGATGAAAAGAAAGATCACAAATGGAATGGAAATAAAGACTTTAAATCATCCAAGAACAAAGGTAAGAAATCATGTTTCATGGCTGAAAATTCTAAGGATTTTGATAATAGTGAGGATGAAATTGTTTATATTGCTATTAAAGATGACTTTGATAGTGATGATGAAGATAAAATGGCTCTTATCTCTCATGTAAGTAAGAATGATACATGGATTATAGACAGCAGTTGCTCACATCATATGACTAGTGATAAAACTAAGTTTGATCAGTTTGAAGACTATGATGGTGGCAGTGTGAGGTTTGGTAATAATGAACCTTGTTTCATAAAAGGAAGAGGAAGAATCTATCTATCTAAAGAACTTATATGTAATAATGGCTACTGGGTTGAAGGTTTCAAACATAATCTGCTAAGTGTTGCACAGTTACTAAATACTGGATTCAAGGTAGAATTCATGCATGGAAAGGCAAGACTATTGAATGAGCAAGGAAAACTGATAGGATCTGGCACCCAAACTAAAGGTAACTTGTTCTATCTAGAACTTGGTGAATGCTCATGTTTTATTGCTCAAATTGAAGAGAGTTGATTATGGCATAAAAGGTTGTGTCATGTCAATTTTGATAATTTGGTAAAAATATGCAAATTCAAGAAAGTAAGACGCATTCCTAACATTAAGAAACCTGAGGTTGGTCTATGCAAGAATTGTCAGATTGGTAAAATGGGAAAAACTAGTTTTAAAGGTAAAAACTATCAGTCTGAAGATATATTAGAAATTGTGCATATTGATTTATGTGGACCCATTGGAATAGAAAGCTATACTGGAGAAAAGTTTTTCTGTTGATGACTATTCAAGAATGATGACTGTCATGTATCTAAGGAATAAATCAGAAGCATTTGAGAAATTCAAATGGTATTTGGAAAGAGTTGAAAAAGAAACAGGGAAAAGGCTGAAAACACTAGCCATTAGATCTTCATCAATTTTGTTCAAATTTCACTTCATTTCCTTAGTATGCTTGGTAACATCACATAACTTTGCAAAAAGGGATGTTACATTTGTGTTGGAAGTTTTAAGATTTGATATAATTGAAGAAAACTCTACCTCTTGAATAGCTCTTTGCTAAAAAAATTTTCTCAATCACTTTGTTATCAAACGTCTTTTCTACTTTCTCAATTAACTTATCCTAGCCACTGGAATCTTCATTGAATTTTTTGATTTCTTCTTATAATTGAAACAAAATGTGTTGAGAAGTATCAACTTCAACACCTATAGCTTTAGTCAAAATGTTCTTTGCATCCTCAATAATTTTGTATTCTTTTTCTCTCTCTTCTCTGGGTTTCTTTTACTTTGCCTTCTTTTGTAGAAGATGACCAACTATGTACATTTGATCTACAGAAATGTTATCAAAATTCCATTTGGGAATTTCAATTTCCTCATCCAAATCTATATCTTCATCTATTTCCTTTCCACTAATTAGAATTCCTTGTTGAATTGACTTTGAATTTAATACTTTAGATTTTGGAATAGAAACAATAGTGGAAATAATAGGACTAGTAGCAAAAACTTGTATAGTGCATATTGGTGGAATACTGACTAGAATACTTATAGAATTCAAAGCTGATGTATTTTCCAAACTTCCAAAAACTAAAATATTTTCAAGTGAAGTACTAACAGAAGTATTTACAACTAAAGCACTTATTAGAGTATGTACAACTAAGGTAACCAAAGTTGAAGAGTCCAAAACTACACTTACTGCTAAAGAACTAAAAATTGTGGAACACTTTGTATCCATTGTTGAGGCTAGATCAATAACTGAAGGATGTTGTAGCTTGGTGGATGAAGTGGTAAACACTTCTATCTATGATGTGCTAAGCTGAGAGGAATCTTTAGAAAGAAAGTTTTGCAAATTCTACTCAAGGTCACAAGGATGCTCTGCAAACCCCTCTATTTGTAATATACTAAATTCACAATGAAAATGAAGTTGATTTCCTACCTTTTGATAAAAATTCTCATTAATGCTTGGTATGATGAGAGCCATAATGACATTATGCATGATAGCCTGTCATCCACTATTTGTATGGATTGGTCAATGAAAGCTTGTAACTTGGCAACCAAACATAACCATGTCTCTCCCAACTTCATTCAGTAGAGTCCATGTCCCAACCTTGCTCAGTAGAGAAGTAATTTGGTGATAACTATTTCCAATCTTACTGATGATTCTTCTATATCTTGAATACCAATATGAATCTTTACTTCCTTTCAATTTGAACTATTTAAGATGTGGCCTTGAAAACATAGTTTCAGTTCTTCCTTAAGAACTTAATTGGAAATGGTGGAGTCACCCAATTCTTGAGTGACATGACTATCATTGCTTGTACTGGCTTCATTGGTAGATTTAGGAATCCACTGCTATCTCATCTAAATCCTAGCACTATCTGCTTTTGCTTTCTTTTCATCTTCAATTCTACTTGTATTCATGCAATTCTTAACTATATTACCAAGTTCAGTACATGTGTAACATCTTATGCTGGTATCCTTTCTTCTCATGTGATGTCTAACATAATTCATACCAATGTTTCCATATTCTCCATAGTAATGACATCTACACCAAGTGTTTTAGTCCCAACCAAATATTGCATTTACAAATTGCTTAGCTGGATTGGATGTATTAGATCTACATTTAGTTTCCTTGTGGCCTTGTTTCTTACATTTGTGACAGTCACCCTCAAACTTTGGTTTTTCCTTGCATTCATTAGCCTAATGACCATGCTGACTACAATTGTAGTACTTTCCATTGAATTTTGATTTTCCATTACTCCAACATTTTTTTGATGTATGACCTATCTTACCATAGTAATTGCAAGTAGGTCTTTGATTCCTTTGAGCACCTTGTTTGGAGGATTCATCTTCTTTTTTGTATCCAAGTCCTGCCTTACCCTTTTTCCTATAAAGATTTGGCTCACTTTGCTGATTCAATTGATCCATGTCTACTTGGGATTTCATTATTCTTTCATTGAGTTACTTTTTAGAATGTAGATCAATTTTCATCCTTTCATTGATTTATGTTTTAGAGTTTAAATCATTTCTTAACCTTTCATTTTCAAATCTCAGACTCATGATTTCTTTATTTTCTTTGGAGAGCTAATTGATAAGATTTTTTTACTAAAGGGATTGATTTTGAATTTCATTGTTCCTTACCTCCAAGTCTTCTTTAGCCTTATTTCTCTGTTTTGAGATTTCACAGAGTCTTATTGACTAAATTTCTTGTTCTCTTTTAAATTTTCTTACTTCTTCTTGCAGGGAACCATTCTTTTCTAGGAGTTCTTTGATTGCATCATTTGCTTCATCTGAACTACTTGAGGCGAGAAAATATTCAATCTTCTCTTCAACATACTAGTGGTCATTCATCTGATTTGCAAGTGTCTTTATTCTTTTTAGGGTTTTGGAAAGATGCTCCTTTTATTTCTTGAGTTGAGCTATGGCTTTCTCTAGATCTAACTTTTCATTGTCAATAGCTTTTTCAAGTCTAAATATCTCCATTATCCTTGATCTTTGCTCAAGCTATCAAAATTTTATCCTGAGAATCACAAAGCTCTGATACCAATTGTTGGAAATATTTAAGACTTGATAGGTTACTAAGAGGAGAGGAGTGAATTAGTAACCTCAAAACTTTTAACAAAATTATAACTTAATTTCATTAATACATCTAATATACAATATGCATAATAAATAGAGAAACATAAGACATCATGAACACAATATTTGGTGACTAGAAACCTTCCAAATAGAAAGTAAAACTGGGGTGGGGATGATACCCAAAAAATTTCAATACTATAGCATAATGTTGGCCTATTAAGGCTTATAATGATCACTTCTGATGATCTACCCTATTAGGAGTAATTAGAACTACTAGGTCCACCTTGTTAGAGGTTTTACAAATGTACAATGAAGTATGCACTTGGTAAAGAGATTTAAGAAAAGATTGTTAAGTCTACCTTATGAAAGGATTTGAAGTTGATTCACCTATTAGGATGAAACAATAGATCTTTGACTTACAATTAAATTGCTGATTGAGATCCTTGAAGTACCGATCATCTCTATGTGATAGATATAACTTTGCTACTCCTGATATGGCCTTGCAATACACTTTTCTCTACTATTGAATCACATTTGCATGCTTATATTTCATTCACATTATCTCATATCATTACATTAGACACATAGATATGATACAATACATTACATATATCAATCCAAATCACATAATTACAAAGTCGGCCATTACACAAGTTAACACTAGTATTACAAAGTCAGCTCAAATGTAGATACTCAGGTTCTAAAATTGACTTAGTGAATTTTTGATACACAACGTCCATTATCATTACTTGGCATCATCATGCACTTAGTAGAAGTAGAGGCTTAGTCCATACTAATCACTTGAATGTAGTTTCAAACTCAGTATACACTGGTGACTCAGTAGATACTGTGTAACTTGATATAAACTACATTCTTTGTTTACCACAATTATGCTCTATAGACACTATTCTTCATTCAAATAAGTTAAAACTAACTTCGTTTGACTTAAGTTCTTAACTTGATAGAAACTATAAAGCTTGTTAGACACTAAACTTCTCAGTAAACATTGAACTAGAATATAAATAAGTGTTGTCACTAATAACAAACTTGACTTAATGTCAACAAAAAGAATATTTTAATTATAAAGTTCTTTAAATGTACATGAAAGAATTTAAATTTAAAATATTTGATTAAAGTTATTATTTAGGCATATTTATATTTATTTAATTTAATAATAATTTATTTAGAAGTTTTATTTTTAATAAACTCTAAATAATATTATTAGTTAAATTAATAAATATTATATTAAAATATGTCACATGATTTAATAAGGGAGAGAAAACTTTAATTTAATAAAGTTTATTTTACTTAAATTACATAAAGTGTGTACATGAAAATCAAAATATAGTAATTAAAGACAAAGGGTTTTCACATGATTGCATAATCAAAGCCTTGATTTGGGAGAAAAACTCTTTATTAAGGAAACTAGAGCTCATTTCTAAACACAGAGGTTTTGGGGAGAAAAATTCAAAATTGGATCAAAAGAATTGTTAAAAGTTTCAAAGGGTTTGAAATTGCATGCATTCATAGATTGTCTTTGATTTTAGCTATAATTTTGAGGTAGGGTTTGAAAACCCATTGTAGAATTTTATTGAAAGATCTATCTACTTCATGTCTTCTTGGGTATTTGCATATTGCTTATTAATTTATTGTATTGATTTTTGAAAAAAGAATTATGTTGTAGATTTTGGAAAAAGAAAAACTTATTAATCAAAAAAATTTAACTGAGGAAAAGTATAGAAAATTTGTTAAAAATTATTGTGACTATATTCTTATAAACCCTTTTTTAATATAGGAAAAATTCAATTATAGAAAAATTGGAAGAAAATAATAAATTAAAGAGTGAGAGTTTCGACTTCAAATTTGTTATTAGAACTATGTGATTATCATGAATTTTCTAAATATAGATAAATATTATTCTTATATCTAAAATAATTTAATTGCAAAATTTATTGGAAAAAAAAAAGATTATTTGAGAGGAAAACATGTTGTAACTAAACTTATGCATGCATGTGAAAAAAAAACATGCTAAAACTAGAAAGCTAAGTATAGTATGGTTACATGCATGTTAAAATAAATATGTTAAAAACAGAAAGCTAAGTATAGTAGGGTTGCATGTGAAAACAAATATGCTAAAAATAGAAAAATAAGTATAGTATGGTTGAATGATTTGAGAGACCAAAGACATGCAAAAATACTAGTTGCATGTGTATTTTTATTTAATATAATTTAATTTTCAGATTTATTTATTTAAAAAAAAAAAAAAATAACTAGTTAATTAAAAATTAAATTTTAAAATTATTTATTGATTTATAAAAAATGAAATAAATATGATTCATTTAGTTAAAGTGAATGTTAGTAATATTAGTGATTCTTCAAGTCTAATTAAACTCTTAGTTGCATATAAATAATTTAATATTTATAAATGCAAGAGGGAAGTTAATAAATAAATATTACTAATTTTATTTTACTTTAAGAGAAGTTGTGGCAGAGTTCACTTTGTTATCATTTTGTTAATAATTAATTGACTTTATGAGAGAAATTATAAATAATTAAATTAAATTTATAATTTTATCTCTAGTTGCATTATGAATTAAAGGAAAAGAAAATATTAATATTAGACTTAAATAAAAGTCATATTAATATTTTAGAAATTGAAATTAATATCAATATTTAAATATAATAATATACATTTATGTTATTAATTAAATCATTTATGATTTAATATTATTTAAATTAATAACATGATAATATTGCATGATATTTTATATACACAAAAAGATTGGATATTTAAATACTTATTACTTTAAATAAGCATATTAGCACAACAATTTATACTAACATATATATTCTTACTTTATTTCTAAACGCATCCTTATGACCCAAACTAAACAAGAGAAATTGGTAGAATTAAATCGTGTGGCTAAAAATTATTTATTTTCTAATATTACATTTATAGTCTTGTGATTTTTATTTTCATGGTAGTTTTTTTTTTGTGGGTTATTTAGTTGGCCAAGTTCATATGTGAACTAGAGGCAGTTTTTGAGGTTTCTTTTATTATTATTTGATTGGATATCGTGATGAACTTTATTATTTGAATTGAGATTTGTGTTTTACGAGTTTTATCCTATTGAGCAATTATGAGAACTTGGGTTTTGGGAACCAATGTTATTTTTGGGTTGCCTATTAAGGAACCAAATTCGATCAATATTACTCTTGTGGTATCGGACACTATTATGGTTCATGATTTTTGGGAAGGTAGTCTAGGTGCATGTCTACGTGAGTGATTTGCAATGGGGGTTGAGGCCCAAAGTGGTTGCCAAGGTAACCCATTGTAAGTTGTGTAACAAGTGATAACATAGTAATTAAAATATCTTGCCTAGCCCTTTTCCTTGAGATATATTAAAAAGATAAGTTAGAGATTTTTCCTTGTCCGTGCCTTGAGTGCTTTTATAGACTAAGGATGAGATGGAGATGATACCTTGAGAGGTATGACTAGTTTTCTCATCATCATGAAAGGGTATTCTGGTTTTGCATAGAGTCACTAGGGGGCCATGGTCTTGAGAGACTGCCAGGGTAACTCTAGAGTTGGCTTATGTGATGACACTCCATAGTATGTAGCTTGAGTCTCCTTCATGATTTTTTTAATATTTTCCTCTAGTGGTGCACTTGTTGGATATTACTTTTAATGGTGTATTTATCATGAATTATTACTTATTGATTGGATGTCATTTATTGTTGATAGTAGACTTTCATTAATGAATAATCAATTATTCATTGGTGATGTTTTTATTGTTGGAGTTACTGATTGGTAGTTTACTTTTATTGATGACAATTGTTATATGTTTGTCATTGTGCTTGTGACACTTGACATTGATTTCAAGGTGGTTCTATATTTTTGGTCTTGGTATTTGTATGTTGACTTGGTATGTGGTGTTGGTATTGGATGAGTGTCCTTTCGATTTTGATTATCTCTTCTTCTTGAGTTGTTTGTGTAACCCTTGAGGTAGATTTGGGTACCAGGATTCATTGCCTAGAATTATTTTATGATTTGATTATTTGTGTGGATCATACATTATCTCTCCTGCATGCTGGGAGTGAGAGCCTTATTAGGTGACCATGCAGTCGGAAGGTAGTGTATTCTTGCCATTTGGGTCCCCCTCAGATTAGAAAATGTTCGATGCTCATTGATACAGTGGTACCATTATCATTCTTCCTCTTATCTTGAAGACTTTTATTTATTTGATGTATCTATGTATAATCTATTTTGAAATCCTACATGATATTGTATTGTATATTGGTGCACTTGTATCTATTTTCACACACCCTATGACATGTGTAGTGGATGCTATTCATTAGATGTGCTTTCATATTATTAGTTGTACTATACATTTTCTTATATGACTATGTATGTGTTTATTTATTTTATAGTTATGGAAATTGTAATTGAGACTTAAACTTATTAATAAAACTCTCTTAAACGTGACTCAACGTGAAGGAACCCTTGAGGAATTGAAACTATATTTGTAATTGATTATATGTTCTTGATGTGTATGTATATATTTATTTTGCATTATTGTTTTTGATTAGGTAAAACAAGTTTTATAGGGATCCTGAAACCCAAAGTTTTACAGCAAAAAGAGAGAAAAAATAGTCTAAACAAACAGAAAAACTGCCTCAAAGGACTAAAAACAAAAGAAGGCCCAAAGCCAAAGTACAAAGGCCAGAGACAAAGCCAAACAAACAAGCTAGTGGCCATCCATATCCATGGCCTGCAAGGTTTCTACAGCATCATTGTCCTTCTAACTGGTCGCTTCTTCCTGAATCCTTGTAGGAGTGTTCATTTGGTTCCCCTAATTCACCTGGTCACTAGCCTCTTTTTGAAATTCATCTCAGTTGAATCCTTGCTCTGTGTTCTACTCCACATCCCTTTTAAGGCTAGTTGTAGTCAGATAGTCACCCAAATTGAGAATATTCTCATTCAAGGTGTGAAGGGTCTCTACTATCTGTTTGGTGATTATCTGGTGGACAAAATCCAGCCTTTGGACCTTTTGCTCTAGCTGGGTGAGTCTGTCATCCTGATGGTCTCTGGAGACCTGGCCTCTGTCTTTCTCCTAGCTACCCACCTGGTCCTTGCTCCCTCTGGCTTACTGGTCCTTGTCAGTATCCTGGTTGTTGGGCTAGTTGCTCTTATCTGTCAGAGCCTCAATTTCTTAAAAAAGCCACTTGATTGAATGAAAGTTGTCAATCAGACTATTCTTTGCATTGTTCAGGAAGTTGAAACCTATTTCTTGCACATTGTCAGAGATAACTAGAAGAGCCGGGTCAAGCAGCTCATCGTAGTGGGTGCTTCTGTCAAGGTCCTCCAACTCCTGGATTTTAGCAGGTTCTCTAACAATTCCCAAATTGACCTTGTCCCCATAGAAGTTCCTCGAGGCCCTCCTCTTATTCTTTTTGATGACCTCCCCCCACTTTTCACCCATGATTTCAATCATCTCCTCCAAGGGTGAAATGGGAACCTCCTGAGGCAAATTGGGCAGGGTGGGGCTGGGGGCACTTCAACAGGGTCACTAGGATGTTCCTATGGTAGGGCTGGTTCACTTTTCTTTTCTTGGGGTTAACCTTGGGGTCCATAGGGGTCATCATCTCCTTGTCATTATTGTTACTTTGATGTTGTTTAAAATTTAAAAATAAATAGTTTAGTAAACTTTGTAACATATTGGGTTTATTTTTTTCGGGTTCCCAAGTGGGGCGTTACAAAGAATTCTTTCCATTGCTCCCTTGAGCACAAACCTACAAAAAAACATAAAAAGGAAACAACAACAAGGACCATGGGTGTTTTCCACCCAACCATAGGCCTCCAAAGAGACCACCACTATGCTAAGGGAAACAAGGCTCAAACTGGGGTTCACATACAATCTTGCAAATGCATATATATCACATTTCCACTTGAACCATTTCATCCCAATGATATTTCAAAATGGTTCACCAATGGAAGCATAAACATAGGGTGAAGGTGTGCTTTTCAACTAGAGACTTGTCATATCAAACACTATCTACAATAGACAATTTTCATGCCCTTTTAGGGCTATCACAAATCAGCAAATTTCATGCCCTTTCGAGGCTTTCACAATCACCTTCCAAACACACTATCATTACTTGTAGCTTCTTTGAAGCCCATACTCCATAAAATTCCTTTCTACACCATACTTCCCTTATCACCCCCAACAAGATATGAATGATTATGGAATACAATAGAACCCATCTTCCAAGGTTCTCAATGCATTTTAAGCCCAACTAACCCCTACACCCTAGACTTCTCTTCCCTTCCCAAAGGGTGAGTGAAGTCCTCACACCCATAACAACACTCATGAACAACATCATGGAAGATCAAAAGAAAGAAAACAAGGTAAATCCAAACTTCATGCTCAACACAACACAACACAAAATGATATAAGATGATACCACACATTTCCCTTACAATGGCATTCTCACTACTTACATTCTCATGAATGCAATACCAAGATTCAACTTCAAAATGGAAGCAAACTAACTACATGGAATGAAAACCAACCTTGAATCCCTTTGCAAAATGGAAATGAAAGGTTGTAGAAAAGCTCCCTCCAAACTTCCAAACTTGAAGTGTCTCTAAAATTAGAGAGTGGGTAGACAACCCACTAATTTCATCCCCAATCCTCTAAAAAGGATCCCAAAACCCCCATTATCTAAAAATGGTCATAATATAAGATTCCTTTTCTTACACCCTTGTCTCCTTCTAAAATTCTATCCTTGACCAACTAATAGAGTGGAAGAAGTCATGTGACACTCCAATTTTCAAATTGCTTTGAAAGTAACTTGTTTGGAGGGTTCCCAAGGTCATCTAGGCCAACTAAGGGTTAGATTTAGACCCCCAACCCATACTACTATCATGTGGGCACTTATTTTTCACCATGGTAACCCCCTAGGACCACTTTTTGATCTCCAAAAGTTAATGGAAAGTTTAAATTCGAACTTCAATGGATAGGGACTTATCCTAACACTTTTCAATGTGAGGTTAACTTGGATACTATGCTAGGGTTATGTTTAGGTTAGGTTACTTTCTCAAAACCCTAAATGCCAAGTCATTTGAATGTGGAAAGAAAAATGTCAAGTGACACAAATACAACATAATACATTTAAAATGACTTGTCTCCAATAATACATGCATTCAACTATCACCCACATACCATTTACATTATGAAATAAAACATATTACAAAGAGGTTTGAATCCTTCCACAGATCCAACCTCAACCATATCATGTTTCACATGGGGTTGAGCCTTGGTCCCCTAGTAAATCCCATGGTTAAATTCCTACACACTAAACTCAAGCAACAAAAGTCCAAGAAAATCATATAAGCAATATATAAATAAGTGCAATAAATGACTTTCACATTCAACATTAGACTTACATATTTTATCGTTTCCAATTAACTTTCCCTTTTCTAATCATTTTCTTATAAAACATTCAAAACATTAGAATACCAAACCCTACAATATCAACATTGATTCTTATGTAACATGATTAGATTAAAATTCTGAACAACTTCATAATCTATTTTCTATCATAGTGATGAAATATTGAATTCATGACTATTAAGTTACAAGGCATGTGAGTTTGGTTCGTTTGCATATCTAAATCTATCCTTTGGCACTAATTTTCACTCGAACATTACAATTTGATATTTTAGGTATTTCTATAATTCAATTTCCATTAAAGCAATTGAAATAGTTTAGAATATGAAATGAAATCATTAAATATATCAATTAGGTCCTACTATGCAGACATAAGTACAGATCATCAAAATGAAAATATTAAAATGACATAAAACCTATAGTCTCAGAAGTGTATTGAAACATAAAATTAGAAGTATCATAATGCAAATATGTCATCTATACTATGATATTTTGGGTGAGGCCTCACAAAAATGTTATGAGTCAATTTGGCATGAAAATAGGTGATACAAATGTAGGACTAAAGTCAATCTGATAAAAATGGTCCAAGGCATAAGGGAAAGTGGATGTTTGTAGTGCTTTTTCAAGTTTGTAGTCTATATCTTGTTTATTTTGATTCAAGATATACTTGATACTCTTGTTATGTTTCATTTGAGATGACTTGAGGGTCATATGTTATACTTTGATTTTAGTATCATACATGCTATACTACTATGTTGTTGAGTTTATCATATTTGCATGTTGATGCCATTTTGAGATGACAATAGGTCATGATGATATTTGGTTATTTGGTATTTTGGACATATTTCTAATTTTTTTATGTGATGGATATTTACTTCATTCTTGGTTCATTATGTTTTATGTGGACTTGAGTGATGTAAATGGACTATATCAGTATAATTGCTCAGTAAATGGTTAAATTAGGTATTTAATGCATTACATGATTAGATCAATGAGCGTGTCTATGCATTTAGAGTTTTGCATTGTTACAAAGTTGTTAAGGCCTTCTATAATTTTGGTTTTAGGGTTTTTAGGGCTTTTTTTTTGAATTTCTGGTAGCTTTGCCATACACGAATTCCTATCACTAGGAATAGCCTTTTTTTTGGGTTGATTCAGAGTCTATCTAGTCTAATTGGCTATTTACCCTAATCAATTATTCATTTGAAAAGTGAATAAGTATTGAAAGAGGAATTTAATTCATCACTTCTTACTTTTACAATTTGGAAAATTGAGAGCTTTTTCTAAAATCCTTTTCTAGAGGATTTGTTTTCTATTTGTTGTGAGTACTATATGCATGGGATCTTTGCGAGGATAGACTTGTTGGATCCAACTTGGGGAGACCTTGCTTTGCCATCATTTTTGGCTATATCTATGGATTATTTATTTTACTTGGCTATATTTCATTTTATCCCTTTTGGCTATTAGGTAGGGCTTTCCCATTTTCATGTTTTAGCATCATTTCTGGTTTTGTTTTTGGTAGCTATTTGTTTGGAGGTTGAGAACTAGTGTTCCCCTCAATTTTTGTTTTTTGGTTTTGCTAGGTTAGTTGGGTATGAATGTTTTCCCAATTTTTGGGATGAGGGTTTGGGGTTTTACATCGATATGCTAGCCATTTTTGTATACAGTGCTCAAACCCAAAATTTATTGGATTTTTGAAACTATTTTGTTCTGTGATCAAATGGGTTTTTATTTTGAAGTTTTCCAATTTTGAAGTTTTTACCTCATTTTATGTGTCACCCTATTTTCTTAGGTTTTATTAGCATGATTTTGGTCATGGACCTAGATCATCTATTTGGATGTTAGTCAAACCATTATTACTCTTTTATGTTGCTTTGGGATGTGTGTTGTATCCGTTCTCCCAAGCTTATTTTTGGTTGACTGATTATCTACTTCTATTCTCATCTTATCCTTATATTATGATCTTCATGATGGTGGTGTTCCACACATGAGTATGTACATGTAAATTGTTGAGTAACTTGTGAGGCCCGATCTCCTATTTGTATTTCAATGGAGTTATGATCATTTGGGATTAGGTTGGGAATATGTATGCCTACAGGCACTCATCATTGGATGAGCGATTAGAGTGGGGTTTTTGTTGCACCAAAAGGCCAATTTGTCAATGCCTAATACAACCAATCAACTTATAGTACACAAGAGGTGGTTAAGCCCTTGTCACAAATCCCAAGGAGAGTGCTGAAAAAATTTCTAACAATCTCCCCCTTAGCATTACCTGAGGGTCTGAGGATTTGAACCTGTGATCAAGCTCTGATACCACTTGTTAGAGGGGGGTTTCCATTGCACCAAAAGACCAATTTTTCAATGCTCGATACAATGAATCAACTTATAGTATACAGGAGGTGGTTAAGCCCTTGTCATGAATCCTGAGTGGAGCATTGAACAAATTTTGAACATGAGCATAGGCAAGGTAGGGTAGCACATGGAGGGGCTTCTATCTTACATCCTGGTGACTATTCCCATGGGTTAGTAGAGGAAGTTTTAAGTAAGAGATAACTAAATAAATTTTTTGGGTGGTAATAAATTTAAGATGATTAAAAAGTGGGATTGTGCACTTTTTGTTGGGGAGTGTTGCTACCTAGATTGTGCACCTTTCATTGGGAAGTGTTGCTACCAATACTAGCTTGGGCTTTCTGATGTTAAGTGACCCTCCATGATTTCATTCCCTACATAGTTACCCATTGAGTGTCTATCCAAGACCTATAGTAATTGCATTATCTCATGATCTTGGTTTCAGTCATCACTGTTGTTTAGAATGAGTGTTATCCATGGAAATTTTCTTTATGTGTGTTTGTGGTTGGATCTTTATCTCCATCAGCATGATAGGAGTGGACGTATGAGTTTCATGTGGTTGGGAGGCATAGCTACCTATACCACTACTGAGGACTAGTGTACAAAGAAGGTCTATTATCCTAGTGTGACTGTTGCTAGATATTTTCAATTGGTACTTTAGGTTTTAGAGTATTCTTTCTTGTGATTTATGCTTTCATTGAAATGCTTGTATATTATGTTTAGATGATGTTAGTTTATTGGTTCATTCCCTTATTATGATGTTTAGCATATGATTAGATGATGTTATCTTTTTAGTTGGAGTATCTATTGCTTTTGGTTTAGCATGTTAGATTTCCTATTCTTATGATGTTATTACACTTTAGTAGTGATGTCCTTATAAGACAACTCTAGCTATCTAGTTGGTAGTTTGGGATGTTATGCATGGGGGATGGCTATGACCTTTTAGATTTAATAATGCCATTATGATTGGGAGGAATCATGTACTTAGCTTGTTATTTTAGTACATTGCAATGTTGTTTTTGATTCTTTTCCTTCATTGTTATGTTAGATGGTTAGATGCAATTACAATCTTGTAGTTATTGTTTGAGTGTCTATGCCTCGATTGTGAATTTGGTACTCCTTGACATCGAGGTTTTGACTTCTTGTTTTATCCCATTATTTGTCCTTGGAGCATTTCTTGGTTTTCCTAGGTGATCATGTGTCAACATTAGGCGATACTTTGAAGTATCACATGCTCAAAGAAGAAGAATCATGTGATATTGGAAAGTATCACACGTCCATTGGAAAACTAATGTGTGATAATTTATAGTATCACATGCCCATTATAGAAAGATCATATGATACTTATGAAGTATCACATGGCATTAGGAGAAGTGTCACCTAGACCCTGAAAGTGTCGCATGCCTTCTTTGGAAAGGTCATATGATACTGGAAATTATCGCACAATACTAAATTAAAGTATCGCTTGGGTCTTAGGAAAACTTATTCAAGCAGACAACAGGTAATTTTTAGTTTGATCAAAAGTTTTTGGGAGGTTTTTTTGCTACCCTCTATAGTGTTCTTGAGTACCTTGGAATTGCATTTTGATTTTGGAATGTTTCAGATTTGAAATCCTTTACATCCTTCCATGGTTAATCATTTTGGCTAGTAGTGGCATTTGGAGATCTGTTGGTGTTTGGATGTTTGTTTAGTCTTGCATTGCAATATTTTTGATCTTTTTATGTAGTATGTTGTGTGCATCCATAATTGTTATAATTTTAAAAATAAAATAAAAATTTTGGCTTATATTTGTCCTTGTTCCAAGGATCTCTAAATGGGGCATTACAATGTTGGTGTAACTTTTTATCGTTACAAGTCTTTAGCTATCTTTGGTTATATATTTTATTTGTTGAGTATAGATAGTTAAATAAATTTCAAAAATATACTTACAAAATTAATAATCTTATTAAAACTAAATAACAAAATAAACTTAAAATAACATGTTCTTGGAATGATAAAATTTCCATACAATTTCTCATTTAGTTTTACACAAAAGTTGAGAGGATTGGTTATTTTATTTTCATAATGAAAAATGACACAAATATTATGTGAAGGAATAATATCTTTTTGAGTTGTAGTTTATTACCCTAGGCTAAGTATTATTGTGGCATAAAATGAAGGAAATATGCTTGTATATTCATGGTTTATATGATATAAGTATAGATTCCAATCTATTCCTTAACTTATCTATTTGAGAATGGTGTTTTTGGAATACATCTTTATTTCTCTAGGTGAATATTTGTATCCCATTTTTTGGTCAACATGCACATTTTTATGTATATAATCAAGATAAAAATTAATTATATACATTCATATTCACATCTCCATAAAAATATTATCCACTTGAATATGGCCATATTTGTTTCTTTTATCATTTCTACTTATATTGTCAATCACATACTTATAGACTTGACCCCTAAATTTTCAAAAAATAAGCTTATATTTTTAGTGGGTTTAGAATCCATTCCTTTATCACCAAGGGAAGACTAATCACATATTTTGTGTAGTTTATTATTAGGCCCTTGCATTTAATTGTATTAAATTTTTATTTTTTCATGTATAAACATTTCTCATTAAAGGAAAATGAAATGAATACTATAATTCATGCATTAAATTGAATCACATTCATTTGAGACAATTTGCATAGTTTAAATATGTTGTCTTTGATTATTCAACTGATTTCTTAGGGTTTGAAATAAGAACATTTCTCCTTGCAACATATCAACAACCATTCAAAATTATTTTTAAACAACATTACTCCTTAAAGTTGCAAAACAATTGGGGCAAACAAAGCAATTAGGTGAGCATAGAGTTGAACTCCAATATTTAAAAATAAAATTCAAATTTTTGATGAATCACCCATACTTGTACCACTATAGGTTAACATTTTATATCATGTAATTTATTTTTGTTTCCTTGAATTTAAAGATATTTAATAGTATTCATAACCACAATCATCTCATATCCTTAGGTTAATTTGCACTAATGTAATATGACATTTAAATACTTTTCTCACCATATGATTCTTAATTTAACATTCATTCTAGAGAATTTACATGGATAGAATTTATTTTCTTGAATTATTTATCTATTTTTATAGTGGTTGGCCTATGTGAAATATGACATATTAGTAATCCTATAAATATATTTTTAAAATATGAAAACTTCTTTATAGTAGAATAACTGGTGGAGAAAATTAAGTTGAAGAAAGTGATTTAGAGAATATAAAATGGAAGGATTATTCTCTACAAACACCAACACACTTAAGGAGAAAGCCAAATCCAATGCTCAAATACTTTTAATGGTTGGACTAACTAATAAATACCTAATATCTTTGTAGAGTTTAGGCTCTACAAGCCCTAGGTGAGTGCACCTTAGATTTATAAAATAAACCAATGCTAAACATAAATCTAAATCTATTAAACACATCATCTTATAAAGACACATCAAACATGAAGAGAGCTACTAGGTGTAGGTAAATCACCCATTTAACTTCAATATTCAAGGAGCATGAGATGTAGAAACACCAACTATAAACAACATAAAAGAAAGATGGATCTACTAATTGATTTAAAATTGTACCAAGACCACATAATCAAACAAAGAAAGATAAAAATTTCTCACAAATAAGATCAATGCCTTATCTCCATTTGGTACTAAAACAATGAGAAATACAAAAATGCATGAAAAATTTAAGAAAGAGCTTAGATCTATGAAATTTTTCCTTACAATATTACTCAAAAACAATTCTAACTTATCCTACTTATCAAATTTATATGTAATATCAACAAATCCAAAATCTCTTTCAAGCATTTTGATCAATCCCTTGCATTGAATCATGAAAGATGAAATGTGTATCTCACAACAAGACAATGAAAGAAGGAGAGACTTTGTTTCATTTTATTCAAAATTCAGCTAATTTACAATAGTGGAGATAAATAATAATAAAAATTAATAATTGAAGTTTCTTCTATTCCTAACATATACTTGAAGAAAAATACAACTCACAACACTCAAGAAACTAATGAAAACTAAGAAAACAACATTTAGTTCTTCTTAGAGGAAAACTATACAAGTGTTTCTAATTACAATCTTGTTGGAATGTGGAGTCACATAGATAAAACTTCTTCAAAATCTAGAACTAGCCCTCGAGAATGATAAAGATGAAGCAGATATGGAAGAATAAGAAATCTAAATTTGGTTTGATCTTTGCATCTATCCACTTGATTCTTTCTCCATTTTTTGAAAACATTCCCCTCTTCCCTCTGTCAACAAATAAAAATGAATATTCATCATCATGGTTACAAAAAACTTCAAACAACCTAAAATGATGAGGAAATAACCTCTAATAGAAGCCACCAAGATGATGGAAAAAGATTATGATTAAAATCTCCAAAATAAAACTATTAATAGAAAAAATATCACTATTAGAAGTTGTAACAAATGTGGAGAATACCCACTTGATAGATTTGCTAAAAAATGCTCCAAAGTCCTCCAAAATATATTCATTTCAAGATTCCTATAGAATAATAAAATGTTTTTTTAGTAGAAAAATATTTCACCAATAAAATATAATTGTTTATTACTTTCCCTTAGCCCTTGTTGTGCTTTTTCTCATTTTAACATTATATGTTGGGACTTTTATTTTAAATTTACACCTCTTTATATTATATATAGTTGCTCATTACTTTGCATGTGTAGTTCCCATTTTAAACCAATTTCTACACTTTAATCTCCAACTACATAGTTTTCTTATATCTTCATTGTATAGCCATTAATTTCATTTAAATTTGAAACCTATTTGTATCATATATCTCCAATAAATTACTAGCTTTAGACTATATTGGCCTTACTTCTTCAATATTATTTATATGAAGTCTCACCTTTATATTTTATGCAAAGGCCCCCTATATACTCCTTAATAACTCATCCAGACTAACCTTTGAATATCATAGGCTGGAAAAACCAAGAAAGAGGCTGGAACTAGATGGGGAGAACTCTAACTATCCTAAGAACTTATAAAATCCTTGGAAAACTAAATTTGGCCTGATAGCAAGCAATCTAAACAACCATTCTCCAAGTTCTCACTATTTTTCATGTATTTGGTTGTATATTTATGTATTGTAATTGATTGGAAATTGAATAACTCTCCTATATTAGTTAGAGTTGTGAAATTTATTTATTTTGCAACTAGTTTGAAGTTCCTAAGTTCTCATTGGTGGATTTTTTGTGAGTTTTTGTGCTAGTAGGTTTGAAACCTTCACAAACTAGGGTTTTGACTGTATAATGGTAGTTTACCTTACATTCCATAGTTGAAAACTCTCATAAGTTAGTGGAATGTTAGCTTAGGCTATATAAATTTCATTTATTTAGAGTTAGAATGGTTTGGATTATTTTTCTATTTTTAATTCAAAGCCATAGGGTGATCATTATCTAGTAGTGACCTACGAAGCTAGAGTAAACACCCAAGTAAATGGAACAAATGGATTGAATAGGTTGATCTACCCATGAATTGATGTTATTTTACATTTGGAATACTTGGATAATTTTTTTTCTTGATGGGTTGAATCACTCATATTGAGTTTGAAGACTAAGTTCCTTACCCTATTCAAGGAAACCTAAAAGCCTAAGGAGGGTTTTGTGGAAAGTTAGATAAGTGGAAGAACCTAGATGCCAAATTGTAGTATTATATATAACATCCAAATGGGTGCCTAAAATGGTCAAAATTGTGTGCCTTGTTCAACAAATTTTAGAAAGAGGTTGGAAAAACCAAGAATGTAGGTCTAATTCTAATAGGTCAATTAGGCCTAGTTAGCATAGCAAGTTGCATCTTGTCAAACGAATACCTAGGGAAGGTGAAACCTAATATTTAAAGACCTTTGGAAGGTCTAGGAATAGATACCCTTAGAGGGATCAAATTAGTGAAAAGAGAACCCTGAACTTACTAGATTCAATACATCATATTGGTATCAAATCCAATATTGGAGTCAAAATTACAGTGTATGTTAGACACACAAGAATCAATTTTTGAGGGTGAATTAGAGGTTGGTACCATGCTTCCTAAATCCATGAGTCAAGAATTTGTAAGGAAGTTGGTACAAGAAATATTGGATTCCAACACAAGAAGAAGTGAAGGAGAAGGTTAATGAGAAGAATAAGGTAACAAAATGGGGTGATGTATTTGAAGAAGTAGTACAAGAAAAAGAGACATGGGCGTCTATTGTGGAAGTCTTACCTAAAATAGCCAAAGAATAGAAGATTTTCATGATTTTTTGAAATCCATTTGCAAGGATCACTTTGAATTATTTTCAATCTTCTAAGGACATTGGAATGATGAAGAAGTTTTGGATTGGATTGATGTCATGAACAATCAATTTGATCTCAAGGAAGTTTCAAATGAAAAGAAGGTAACTGCAAAAAGAAAAAAGAAAAACTTAAAGGTAATACCCTATTGTGGTGGAATATTATGCAAGAATAAAGAGTCCAATTTGGTAAGAAGGAAAGACTCTTGGGAAAGGATAAAAATTAGGATTAGAACTTAATTCTTCCTTTTATATTATGATGTCTAGATGTATAGGAAGTTCAAAAACTTCAATAAAAGGGACTTGGACATTTTTTCATACATAGAGGAGTTTCATAAACTTAGTTTGAGATCTAAGAGGTAAGCTCAAGTGAAGTAGAGAAGTTGGAAATGTATTTGAATGGAATGTGGGAAATATACAAGATGAAATCAACATCTTGTGACCTGATACAATGCATAAATTTTTCAATTATCCTTGAGGGAAGGTGATAATATTAAGAGAAGGAATGTACAAAATTAGAGAGGTAGATAAAATAGGGGATAAAGAAGTAAATTCCCATTTGGTAGGAACCAATCTTACCCTAAAGTGGAGAATATAATACGGTAGAAGAAAGTGGACAAAGAAATGGTAGGGGTATATAGGTGGTTATAGAAGCAAATTTAATTCTAGAGGTAGATTTGGAGGTCAAGGTAGGAGTACCATAGTTTTCACTTGTAAATGCTACATTGTGGTCAAATTGGGCATACCAAATGAAGATCTCTTGAGAAAGCCAATATTTATCATGTGAGTGAATGGAGAACACAACTATTCTAAGAAGAAGATGTTGCTAGTTTTTGATGTAGTAGAATCCTTGGTTGTCTTGTAATCCTATTTATCTTTGTTCATTCTTCCAATAAGTGTCGAGTTGTAGCCATTGCTGAGCTCTATTTTTTGTAGAGTTGTAGTTGATGATGAGTTTAGTATTTTCCAAGTTGCTTATTGTTAGATGAGTTATCTAGTGTAGGTTGAATTTGTTTAGTATTGATTGAGTACTTTTCTAGGTGACTATTCCTTCATGTACCAACTGAACATCATGTCTTTTTATGCTTGGTTCCTTCTTTGATCAAGTTTGTTTGTGATTGGTTCTTAGTTTGACCTAACTTATGTATTTAATTTGGATAATTGAATTAATGTAAGGATATTTTGTTAGGATGTGTACAAATTATCTTTAGGTCAGCCTTCTATTATGTAATGATCTAAAATCTTATGTAAGCCATTTTGGCAAGTATGAAGAGGGGTGTTTAGGTTTAGGTTAGAGACATGCTTGGGTGGTTGGATAGTCAGGTGTGTCATTGGCTCTAATTTCTCCATCGATACCTGCATCAATGTTACATCACTTGTTGGTGAGAAAAGACTAGTTATTGAAGGGGAGAACCTGATGCTAAGGAGAAATCTCTTGAAGTTCTCACAAACCAAGGACCATCCTCAAAGAAAATTTTTGTTTAGAATAACCTAGAGATCACATGGAAAGGTATTCAAATTCATAGTAGATTCAAGATAAATTGAAAACATAGTGTCTCTAGAAATGGTTGAAAAACTCAAGTTGAAACTTGATTACCCCATGTTAATCCTTATCAGGTGTTGTGGTTAAAAAAAGGTCAAAAGTCCTAGTAGATGAGAAATCCTATGTGAAGTTTTAAATAGGACACTACACATATATGGTTTATGTGATGTGTTACCTATGGATCCATGTCATCTCTTATTATGACATCTATGATAATATGATGTATATCCATACATGATGGAGAAAATAACTCATACATAATCACCAAATGAGGCCAAGAGTTTCAAATGGATCCCTTACCTAATAAAGTGCATGAGAAGTCAAGAGGGTCTAGTGTCATGTTGTTGAGTGGGAAATAATTCCTTGAGATCTTGAAAATAGAGGGAGAATGAGGTATGCACCATGTTGAATCCTAAAGAAGAACCTAAGTCTAACCCCATCTAGGAAATGCTTGTAGAGGTAAAAAAAATACTAGATACATACAAGGACATTGTGGTGAAATAATTACCAGATCATCTACCACCTATAAGAGATTTTAGCCATTAGATAGATCTTATTCCAAGGTCTACACTCCCAAATATAGCTACCTATAAGATGATCTCTATCCAAAATGCGGAAAAGAAAATGCAAGAACTCTTAGATAAGGGACCTACAAGGAAGATTATAAGTACATGTATAGTTCCAATTGTGCTAGTGCCCAAAAAATTTAGAAATTAGAGGATATGCACCAACATCAACAAGATTACAATAAGATATAGATTTCCAATGCCTAGGATTGAAGACTTGATGGACTATCTAGGTGGGGCAAGGTACTTTTCTAAGATAGACTTGAAGTCAAGTTACCATTAGATTAGGATCAAACTAGGAGATGAGTAGAAGACAACATTTAAGATTAATAAGGGCTTATATGAATGGGCTAACAAATGCACCTAGCACCTTTGCAAGGCTAATGAATGAGGTTCTTCTGGAGTTTATTGGTAAATTTTTTATTGTTTACCTTGATGATATTATAATTTTTAGTAGGACTAAGGAGGAACATATGGAGCATCTATAAATGATCTTAAAGAAACTACATCAAGAATGATTGATGATCAACCTCAAAAAGACCAAATTTCTAAAAATTGAAGTAGTGTACCTTGGTTTTGTAGTTTCTTAAGGATATCTCAAAATGGATAGTTAAAAAGATGAAGCCATTTTGAATTGGCCTACTCCTAAGTCAATAGGAGATGTTATAAGTTTATATTGTCCAACCTCATTCTATAGAAAATTTGTCATTAATTTTATCCATGTTTGTGCACCCATTCTTAACACAATAAAAGTAGAGTGAAATGTTAGTTTAAATGGATAATTAACATTGATGAAAACTTTGAACTACTAAAAAATAAAGTAACAGAGCCACCATATATTAAGCTACTTAATTTTAATAAAGTGTTCACTATGGAATGTGATTCTAGTAAACTCATCATAGGAACAGTCTTGAACCAAGAGGATCATCTTGTGGCATTCTTTTCAAAGAGACTTAATGAGTCCAAGAAAAGGTATTCTACCTATTATTTGGAACTCTATGCAATGGTGGAATCCTTGAAAAAGTGGTAATACTACTTATTGCCCATGGAGTTCATAGTGTATATAGATAACCATGTACTTAGCCTCTTGAATAGACTAGACAAGTTGAGTCAAAAATACCTTAAGTGGGTTGAGAATTTCCAATCTTACTTCTTCAATATTAAACACAAGAAGGGGACTACTAATAAAGTTGATGAGTCACTTAGTAGAAGAGTGTTAGATTTGCAACAAGTTTAATGATAGAGAGTGGGATTGGATTTACTAAAGAGTTTATATGTTGAAGAAAAATATGTTGTATAGATATACAAGGTGTTTGATAACCACTCCAATGCCTTTCATGTAGAATATTCTGACTATTTCATCCAAGATTTTTTACTTTTCAAAGTATCATAGTTGTGTATACCTCAATATTCAATGAGGATAAATATCATAAATGATAAACACCAAGGAAGTCTAGGAGGTCACTTTGAAAAAGACAAAACACTTGAACCATTATTATTTTTGGCCTAAAATGCATCAAGATGTCAAGCATTTTGTGGAACATTGTGTTATTTATCAAAGGGATAAAGGAAATTCATCTAATGCAATATTATGTCAACCCTTAACCATACCTGCTTGGCCTTAGGAATACCTTACTATAGAATTTGTATTGGGTTTTCCTAAGATAGTGAGGGGTTATGATAGTGTGTGTGTGTGTGTAGTTGTGAATAGATTCAACAAAATGGTTCACTCTATTGCTTGTAAGAGCACAAATGATGCATTCTATATTTTAGAACTATTATTTAAAGAAATTATGATAATCCATGGATTTCCATCAAGCATAGTGAGTGAGAGGGACTCCAAATTTGTTGGTCACTATTTGAGAACACTATGGAAGAAGTTGGTTACTAACTTGTCATTTTCTTTAGGTTACCATATTAAATCAGATGGTTAAAGAGAAGTAATGATTGGATCCCTAGACAATTTACTAAGAATACTAACCAAGAAATATGATCAAGCATGGGATGTAATTATTGGACAAGCTAAATATGTATGCAATGAATCAATAAATAGAAGTACAAAAAAAATTCTTTTGAGATAGTATATGGGTATCATCCTAGGGGTGTGTTTGAATTTAGGGAATTTTAAAAAATGGAGAAGATGAGTACACTAGGATAAAGTTTTGTAGAGAATATCAAATAAGTTCATGAGAAAGTTAAGAAGGCCTTGCATCAGAGTACAAAAAAATACAAACCCCAAGTTGATAGATCAAGGAGGGAAGTAAAATTCAAGGTACGTGAATTGGTAATGGTCAATCTTAGGAAGGAAATACTACCCAAGGGAAAATCAACCAAGATTTTGATGAAAAAGATTGGACCTTTGCAAATAATACACAAGTTTGATGATAATGCTTATAAATTTTAATTACCTCCAAATTTTGTAATATCTCCAATATTTTTTGTGAGTGACTTATATCCATACAGAGGAATAGATCCAACTAAAGATCATGTATAGTTACTAAAAGCACAAGAGGAAAATTGGGTAACAAAGACCCTGTAAATAAACCACTATAGTTAGAATGCATACTAGATACCAAAATAGTGAAGAAGACAAGAACGTGAGTCTTTAATGAGTATTTGGTAAAATGGAAATATCTACCTAAAGCTACAACAATTTAGATGACTGAAGGAGATATTATCAAGTATTGTAAGTCAATTTTAGATCTTACAACTCATGTGACTTGAGTTTTCTCCTACCTCAAGAGTATGGTGGAGGAGCACATTAAAGAGCTTGATTTATTTTGTGTTTGAATTTTTAATATCTAATATTTTCTTGTGGAAACAATTCTATTAATAATAAGCCAAAGAGGGTAATTTTTTTGGTTAAAAGTCTCAAAGTTGACATAGTGTGACTAGGTTGTCAACTTGGGTCAATAGAGTCAAAGGATTGGAAAAGAATAGGTGAACATGTCAAATGTCATAGTTGATTTCTAGATGACCAATGTGAAGTGTTGGATTCATTAAAGTAGGGTTGTAGTTGAGCTACAATAGTTGTAGTTGAGCTCTAACTAGGCCACCCCTAATAGGGTGATCTAGATCCTCTGACAAGGTCATGATTAATAGTATGTATTGTAACCTTTAATTGGGATGGCTCCTAATAGGGCTCAATTTAGAATAGTGAAAATTATTGTAACTAGTTGCATGGTGGCTTTTCCAAATTCAATTTCCACATTAAATCTTAGTTTCATCTATGTTCATGTTAATTTCCTTATGCTTTATGTTTCTACAACTAAGTTACTAAAGGTTTAAATAGATTACTATTCATAATATTTATTTTTTAACCAAGTTACAACACTAACTTAGTTTTAACCAAGCTGGATAAGGAATTGTATTATCAGTTTAAAGTTTGATTTGGCATCTAGGGACAAGGAATTGTTAAATTGTGGTAACTAATTCACCCCTCCTCTCTCAGTTACTCTCTTCATTTCCAATAATTGGTATCAAAGTAGTTGGTACTTATAGGAAAGGTTTCAAGGACCTAAGCTAAAGAACAACATGCGACATGAAAGAGAGATTTCCAAGCTTAATAGAGAATATTTTTTAGCATGGTAGAAGTTGATGAAGCTACACCTTTTAAGCATTGGAGATACTGGTATGTTATATTTGGAAAAAAAAAGTGTGCCACCACCTAAATCTATGACTTTGGAATAGATGAAAGAGGCAAAACATCACAATATCATGATTATTGATATAGCTCCCTCTCTCAACTACTCTAAATTTAACGAAGGTAAAAATTTTCCTACTACATTTGAAATGAGGGAAAAAAATAGAAAATATATAGAGACTATAAAAATGTGCAAAGAGCCAAGGTAGAAAGTTTAAGAGACAAGTTTGATCAAATGAAAATAAAAAGAGGTGAAAAAATTGTCCAATATAGTGAAAGAATCAAAGAAAGTGTGAGTGCAATTCGAGATGTAGGAGGAACAATAACCAATGAAATAGATGAAGAACTTGAAGTCATTGAATCCCTATTTGAAAAAAGAGTATCAAAAGGGAAAAGAAAATTTAGAGGCAAAATTCCATTGATTTTTTTCTCATGTGAAGAGTTTGGTCATATTGTTACAAGATGTCCAAATAAAGAAGATAAAGATGAGAAATGGAATAATAGGATCAAAGGAAAGAAAGAAATCAAGAACTACAAGGGCTACAATGGAAAAGGTAATAAATATTATTACATTGCTAAATATTTTGATAGTGATGATAATGAAGAAGACGTAGTTTATATTATTGTTATAGATGAATTTGATAATGAGGAAAATGAAAAATGGAACTTATTTCTCATGCTAGAAAAAATGATACATGGATCATAGATAGTGTTTTTTCCCATCACATGAGTGGTGAAAAAACTAAGTTTGAAAATTTAGAACACTATGATGGTGGAAGTGTTAGGTTTGGAAACAATGAACCATGCTATGTAAAAGGAAAAGCATTCATAACATTAAATGAAGGAATAAAATGTGACAATGCCTACTGGGTTGAAGGACTAAGAGATAATATACTAAGTGTGGCGCAACTAAAAAATATAGGATCCAAGGTAGAATTCATGAATGGTGAAGCTAAACTATTGCATGGTAAAGGAAACATAGTCAAGACTAGAAATCAGACAAAAGGTAATTTGTCTTATCTAGATCTGAATGAAAAGAAATGTTTGTTAGCTAAAATAGAGAGAAGTTAGCTATGGAATAAAAGGATGTGGCATGTTAACTTTGATAACCTAGGTACCATAAGGATGAACAAAATAGTAAGAGGCATACCAAATTTGAAGAAACCTAAGATGGGCATGTGCAAACAATGTCAAATTGAAAAAATAAGTAAAAGAAGTTTTAGAAGTAAGTCTTTAAATTCTGAGGAAGTTTTAGAACTAATTTATATGGATCTTTGTAGACCAATAGGTATAGAAAGCTATTGTTGAGACATATATTTCATTGTAATTGTTGATGACTACTCTAGGATAATGACTATAATTTTCTTAAAACATAAAATGGTATTTGGCTAGAGTTGAGAATGAAATAGGTTAGAATTTAAAAGATCTAAGATCAAATAGAGGAGGTGAATTCATCTCAAATGAACTCATTGAATTATGTGATTAAAGAGAAATAAAAGGACATGTATCAACTCCTAGGATACCAAAGAAAAATGGTATAGAAAAAAGAAGGAATAGATCCATCATTGAATGCGCAAGAATAGTAATTATTGAGAAGAATGTGTTGAGACTCAAAATTGCAAGCACATTTTAAATACCTAATTGAAATTATTTCCAAAATGACCACTACAAGAGCTTTTCATGCATATGTACCTAACTATCATTTTGAGGCTCATGATATGTTCCAAGTGCTCATTACCTTTCATTTAGTATTTTCGTGAACCTTAGGTAATTAGTTGGAAGTTTTGAGTCATTCTATGAAGTGTCATTTTGAGCATTTGAGAAAACTGTATTTTTACCAAAGTGTCAAACAGAATTCAGAGAGCTAGTTTGCAATTGAATATCATATACCCAATAAAGTGTCATGACCCACCACTTTGGGAACACTCAGTATGAATATCAGAGAACCTATGTTTCATATTTCAAGTCATTTCAACATGTTTAGATAAGTTTTTGAGTTCCTCAAAGTTGGGTGTTTATCTGTCATGTTGATGCACATTGTTCAAAATTTTGAGAAGCCCTATTTCATGGTGAATATCTCATGACCTGTTAAGAATTTTGAAGAAATGTTCATGATACTATTTTTTGATCCTAAATGAAATCCTATATTTTTATTTACAAGGCTCGAGGAATTCATTTGATAAGTTTTCCATGCTAATTCTATTTGCAAAAACCTAAAATTTCCTAGTTCTCTTCTATGATAGTTTATGAGTAGTCCACTTTGTGTGACTATAATTTTGACCCAATTGATCCTACTGAAAAAATTCTTTTTGCAATGAATTCTAGGGGTTAGAAGCATTCTATTTTCTAGTTTTGAGTTTATAAGGAATTTGTTTGACTATTTTTCAAATGTGATTCCAAAGACATTTTTCTAAAGTGTTACTAGTAACTAAAAGTGCAAATTGTTCAAGATGCCTATTTGTGATGTTATAACTTAGAAGCCATGATAGATGCAGCCAAATATATTGCACCACTATAAATTACTTTTAAAATAATTCACATGTCCCAATTTTCAATTTTTCATGAATCCATACACATACTTTCTAGGGTCTATTTCAATTGCTAAAATCACTATTGTGCTAGTACACTTAGTCTTGCAACTTTGAGTTTCCAAATTTGATAGCTTTCCAAATGTTCCCAATTATTCTCCATGAACATAAATTGTACATTCGTATTCTTCATATAAGAGTCTATTAATGACCCAAGTATCATATCCCCAAGTGGTCATTTGACCAATTTTCAAAGTCAAATCCGAATGCAATTTGTTGTTTCTGACAAGTTTGAATGCAAGGAGGTTTGAAGTAGGAAACTTTGATATTAAATAAATTTTGACCTGAATTTTTCCATGAGACAAAATATGAAACGGAAAAAGAATGTGGAATATAGAACAAATTTGCCAAGTGTAAGATTCTAGTTACTTGATTTTGTCAATTTTTAAAACTAGTTTAGAGGCCTCCGAACACAAAGATAAAAATTTGCATAAAGGTTAAAAATGAGTTTTAAGGGCAAGAAAATGGTTAACTTTGAATATAATTAGTATGGAAAGTTAATTGGATTAGTTGATTGAGTTTTAAGGTTTGTTTAGTTGGACCCATTTTGGGGCCCGATTCATAAGGAAGTATGAGAAATCATAATTTTAAAGGGGGGTTAAATTGGTTGTGGTTATTAAAATTTTAGTATTCACATATATTCATTCGAGATCAAAATGTGTGTGGGATTTATGTATAGTAAACAATCAAGAAATAATTTTAGCATATCAAGGAGGATCCTGAGGTTCACACTCATCAAAATATGTTTTATTAATGGGTTTTCCCATGGTATAAATGTCTAAAGCTTGTCTTGTCAAGTGGCACATTTTGAAGTCTTCATAAATGAGACTTGGTCTTGAAGGATGATGGATTCTTATGGGTTACTTAGTAGAATGTCCTTTCATTATGAAATTTTTTTTCATGATTGTTTGTGTAATGGGATAATAACATAAGTGGTGAGAGAGTGATGCCATTCCATGATAATAATATGCATGGTTAGTATTAAATTAGTGCAGAAAAGAAATCCATGTTGAAATGAAACCAATCTATAAGGATTGGTATTTTCAAAGAGGACTACACACAAAATTCTATTGCCATTCTGACACATAATCTCACATCCTTCTATGTGCATATGTGGAAAAGTTGTCCCAGAAGTGGACATTGTGAACATTTTGCAAAACAAATTGTATGAAAATGCACATTTAGATAAAGGATTCAAATTTAATTAGTCTATGAGATGATTGATCACCAAGGAGAAGGCCAAAATATTAGCTATCAAATTGGAGTTATCAGGAATGAATTTGATTGCATAAGATCCAAGACGCACTTGCGCAATAGGTTTTAATTGTAATCTCACAAAACATGAGACATCAAATGGATTGATTGGTTTTCATTGAACACATCATTTTCATTGTAATGGAAGGTTTTTGAATGTATGTTATATAAATTTTGGGGCATTTTCATTTGTAAGATGCTAACGAGCTTTGAGCAGGATCTATGAAAGCTACTATTGGCCATAGGCATTGATTACATATGAAAGGATCTCTTTTAGTAAAGGCCTATTTTTGAAAAATATGGAGGTCAGACCATTCACATACTTCCAAAATATTCATAGGAGCTTGATTTTTTAGGCAAAGTGGTCATAATAAGTGAAATTCCAGGGTAAGGAAATTTGAAGTCAAGGTTAGCAAAAAAGATAAATATAGTTTGATGCCTTTTTCTACCAAAAAGTTTGTATACATAACCAATGGAAGTAAATTGAGTATGTAAATAGTGTAGTGACTTTGCTATCATATACACATAGGCTTATTTGGTCATGGAACACTAGTTTTTATATCTCCTACATTGCTTGTATTATAGACTTTCCAATCATTGATACCTACAAATATGATACTCATAAGTGTCTTAAAGACATAGGCTTTTTTGAAATATGGAACCTTGTGTGTGGGACCTGATGACCAACCTAGTAGGTATGACATTAAATTTTGATAAGTAATGCAAACTATTTGGAAGTAATCTGGTAGTGTAACGAGATGGATCAATAATAGAATGCCACATGGTACACAACCCCAAGGAGCCCAAGTTAGTCAAATTGACATGAGGCAAGCCTGTGTATTCTCACCAAGAGGAGGGTGTTAGATTGTAGAAAAGTGTGATGGCAACAAAAGGTGTGACCCAATGAGGTGGTTGGATAGGAAGTACCACATGGAAAAGTCTTGTGTACCCGCAAGCCTAATGTGTTAGTATGAAAATGAAGTGAGATGCCACCACATGGTATGGTGGATTTGGGTTACCAACAAGCTAGTTATGGTGCAACACTTAGGTGGTATCTAGTTGGCCAATAATATGATGATACTAATAAATTAGAATGTGATACATGGTGGTCAAATGTAGAGATAGTGACATCAGAAAATGATACATGATGTATTCTTTTTGTCTCCCAAGGTGATGATGATGTCTTCAAAATGTAGCAAGATGTTGCCACATGGCAAGGGTGCCTAGGTGGAGCATTCATGAGGAACTATTGACCAACTAGAGAGCACCATGTGGCACTAATGTGCTAGTGACTAAGATTGGAGAAACCATGGTGAGTGACACATGTCATCCAAAAGTGAACCAATTGACCATATGAAAAAGATAGAAGAATTTACAAAGATAAAGCTTCAAATAATTTTGAACTTTTAATTCCTAAAAGTCAATGCACAAATTTAAAGTTAAAATTTTTAAAATTCAAATGGGTCCACATTATTTAAAATTAAGCTTGTTTTTGCTATAAAAGTTATAATTTTATATTAAAGTCAAACATTTAGGAAAATGGGTTTGCACATTCATTCCTCCATTATGTTTGGCTTTCAAACAAAGGTTTCTAGTCTAAATCTTGAGAAATGATACGATTATTGTATATCATTGGAAAGGTCTCAAAGAAAACTTTCTAGATTTGTAGTTGAGATGTATGGAAGTTTCTGTCATAAAAATTATTTGGGGTTTTGTCCAAGTGGGTTATTTTATAGTTGTTTTCACTCTTGGTTGTTTGTGTTTCAATCATGATAGTCAGAGATTCCTTCTTGAAAATACACTATTTGTGTAGGGGCTAAACTTGGTGAAGTTCCTTGTAGCAGTGTTATTTGTTCAAAACAGATTGATACAAGTATGAGAATGTGTTTCAATCATTGTTTTGTCGCTGATGAAAATCCTACTACTTGATGGTAAGACAATTTCTTAAATGATTTTAGTACTATCATCTGTTTGATTGATGAAGAGGATTTGATCAAATGAGATAAGAAAAGCACCTAGAAAAAAGGTTTAGTTATGGTATGAAAAGGAGTACAAAGATTAGTTAAGAGAGTGATGCTATAGTGCATTGATTATCTTCTTAAAGTTGTAAAGGATGGAAACACCGATTAAGTTTATAAGAACAAGTAAAACAAATTGAGTTTTCCAAGCTTAACAAACTACATAGTAGGTACCAAGAAAAGTTAGTACAAGCCAAGAGAAAATTCAGTTGGAGCTGAGAAAAGTCAAAATCTAGTGTATGCTAAGTGATTTGATAGTGGATGTTGAGCAATGTAGTATGTGCCAAGCATCATAAGCAAGTTAATGCCAAGTGACAATATTATGAGAAGTTTGATTTCATGAATTGTGTGAACCATGTGCAAGCTAAGCTTGATGTAATTGTGGCACATAACTCAAGATAAACCATTTTTAGGTGAATTCAAAGAGGATTGAAGAAGAAGTTTCTAGAAGGGAATAAAATGAAAAGAAGGGTAGATTCATTGAATCCTACCGAATCCTACCTAACCCTAAAATGGACAATAGAGGTTGAACAATAAAATATCTTAATTTTTTATTTATAGAAATGACTTGTTAGATGCAAAGGTTGTCATGTGTCAAAACCTAAGGAAAACAAGGAGTCTAAGGTATTGCTTCATTTAGTGACCAAACACTTGAGAGTGCTATTGACAAGGAAAGAAAGAAGGCTTAAGGGTATAGATGCTTGAAGAGTGAAAAAGCTATCAAAGCTGAAGTGTGTGAAAGCTAGCAAAATGGAGGATTGAAATAGAGCTCTGTAATATGAAAAGTGAGTTGTAAGTTGTTATAAAATCAAGCCTTATTGTTACTTTCTAATCATTGTATTAGTCTAGGGTGAATCCTTTGGATTAAGGTTTACCTAACAATCATTTATAAATCCTTTAACTAGGTGAAATTCCAAGTGAATGATCTAAATTCCTCTAATAAGGCTCACTCCTAACACGGTGACTAAAATCCTTAACCTTTAATAGGGTTGGCCTGTCATAGGGCATCACTTTAAAAGAGTGAGAATGAGTAGCATGTTACTGGTGGTTTTTCCCAAATTGAGTTTCCACATAAAACCATTGTGTCCAATGTGTTATTGAATCTATTATGTTTCATGCTTACATTTATGCAAAGTTGATTTGATAGTAACCTACAAGTTTAAGTGATTGTGAAAAAGAGAGGTACCCAAGCTTTGTAGAGATAACTTTCCTACATAAAAAATTCTAATGAAGATACACCTTGGAGATCTTGGAGATCATGCACAATGTACGATAATCACAAATCATGTTGATCCTACTAGAGCCCTAACTACTAAAGATCTAAAAAAGAAGAAAGAACACAACCAAACAATGTTGGACATTGTCTTTTCCCTAAGTTATGCCGAGTTTGATGATATCAAGGGTTGTGACATTGTTGATAAAATGTGGGATGCTCTTCACACCATTTATGGAGGAGACACAAATATTCTAAAACCCAAATTTGAATGTCATAGAGGCAAGTTCAATGATATTGTTGGTGTAAATAAGTATTCACTTATTACACTTACTTAAGTTTACTTAGGTTAATGCATTATTTTAATATTTTGCATTATTTTATTATTTTTATTTGTGAGACACTTAGGAGTTTGCACACCTTTGTGAGTTGTCATGTAGACAACACAGGAGAATGCAACTCTACTTTAGCACATGGTGTCTACAACATTGATTTGCATGTCACACCCTTGTAAACTTATCCTCTCATCATCACACTTACTTCTGTGCTTAATGGAGGATAACCCATATCTGGTGGACATGTGCTTGGTTGTATGACATATCATGGTGCTGATTATGAGGCTTTCTAGATGTATCTCAAAAGCCTTTATATACAGGCACTCCTAGTGTACTTTCATATTGCATGAATCATGGCATATTGATACATTGTCATTTTGATCATACTCTCTCTCTCTTTGGTCTACTGTGTGCTTGTGTTTGAGTTCTTAGATCTTGGGTGAATTCTTCCCTTAGGAAAATTCTTACATGGTATTAGAGCAACTTGGAGAATTTCTCATCACATAATCGTTCGAGACCATGCTTGCTTCATCACCTTAGCCTAAATTCAGAGTGCTACAGAAATTGGGAGCATCTAGACCTAGATCTAACCTCTCCATTGCCTCTGAAATGCTGAATCGGTGAAAATTGACTATAAACTTGGCTATTTTGGCCCAAACTTGATCGTGAGGAAATTTTTTTTGCAAATTAGAACTCAAAGGCCTCGATTTGCAATATGGGTATGGTCATTTTCTATGGATTTAATTGATTAATTTCAGATCCACAATTTATTTTTTCTCTACATTTTTCTCGTCAATATATTTTGTGAATTTTTTTTGCCTAGCAGAGAAATTCTTTTTTAGTAGACCCGGGCAATGACACCCCGGATCTGCCATTTGGAGGTATTTTTATTTCTCACAAGAGTATTTTTTTATACCATGCAGAGGCCGTATCATTTAATTGCAATGGGGACAAGACATTTCCCAGTGAATAAATCTGAGTCGCATTAATTCACCACACACCCATAATATTCCATAAGCAAGCAAATTCTCCAAAGTTCTAGTGAACACATTACCTGGTGACCTCTTTGTCTATTTGCATTGGTGGCCCTTTCTTTTAAAAAGTCTGTAGACATAACTCACACCAAATGTGGGATTAAAATCCTAGATACCCGGTGTTGGCTTGGCATTTTCCAACAAGCAGCATAGACCTTTCCTGACAATCGCTGCAAGTTGTACACATGATACTCTAGCTCACTTTTGTGTTTTCAACCCTATGCTTGCAGATTGGATATTTTAGCAGTTTGGTTGACTTCCTGATGAAGGAATTTCTTGCCATGTGTTTTGCATACTTTGGCATCATTTTTTGGGAATCCAACACTTTGTGTTTCCCACTTGTGACTTCAATCTCTAGCGACATGGAGTATATTTCAGCATTTGAAAACCTTGCGCCCACGACACACATTCTACACCCTATGCTACGTGGAGTGTTTTTATTCCTCCATGGCTGCACTATCTGTAGACTATGTCCACACAGCTAAGCCACATAGGCAGATCTGCCACATCAGACTTGGTACTGCCATGTCACCTATGGAAATTGGCCTTTATTTCCACCTTAGCATACAAAATCTACCACATGCTAGACCTTATAGTATGGACAGACCAGTCAGCTGACATGTCACTAGGCGGACTGTCTTTTTTGCTAACATCATCATTTTCTAAGGTTAAATTTGATGTTTGTTTGACCATCATTCTTAGGCATTTTACAACTGTTGTGATGGCCATTTGACTGTCAAATTTAGACTTGCAGCTTTCCTTCCAGAACCCTCTCCAAATTGCTTTTCAATTTGGTAGCTTGACTTTGTGATCCCATAACTTGGACATCTAGACTCTAATTTATGTGCATTTTTTTTGAAATTAGGTAGAATTTCTTGAATTTTCTAGTGGTAGAGTTGTTTTCTAGTTTTGGTGCATAGATTTTGCAAAAAATGCATATTTGGTGACTATACTTGCATAATCCTATGTTTTGCAACTTCAGAAGCTCCAAACAGGCACATTTGATTACTTTTTTAGGTTTTTGTTTTTTTTGAAAGTGTGTATTTTTTTGTCTATTTTCTAGATCTGAAGTCAAATTTTAGGGTTGTGTGGACCAATTTATCAATTTCAGAATTAGGCCTTTTTTGGCATTGTAAAGCTTTGATTCTTTTTTAGAATTGATGTAAATCTAAGCTACAGTGCTTAAGTGACAGATTTAAGCCTTATAAGGTAGTTGTAAAAGAAAATTAGAAAGTCCACTTTGTTCATTTTGAAAAGTGGCCCATTGTAAACACACTACTTATAAAGTGTCAATAACATCTTTTTTGGGGGAATCTTTTGATTAAGTGAAAAGGGGGGGTGTGTATTATGTTTTTTTGTCTCTCTCTCTTGTGCTCTTTTTATTTTTGCATCATGGGTTTTAAATGTCCTCCTCTAACTTCACACAACTATTCTACATGGAAAGATATTGCATGGAGTAGATTAATGGAAAAAAGATATAGTCTTTATGTTGATGGTACTATTACTAAACCTATTGATGCTAAAGAACTCATTGATTTTCAAACTCTAAAGAAGCTTGGGATAAACTTGAACAGTTGTACGGTAAAGTGGATGAAGAAAAGGGATTTCAAATTGAAGATGATCTACTTCTCTTGGATCCTAAGAATTATGACACAATTCAGGATTATATCAACAAAGTCAATGAGTATAGGGAACTTCAGAAAGATTGTGGAAATCCCATGAAGGATGACAGGTTGATTCATCACATCCTAAAGAGGCTACCTTTTGAGTATGCTAACTTTGTTTCGAGTTTTAATACTCATAGGTTGACCATGGGATCTGCTTACCAGAAGCCTTCCTTTGATGGATTTGCAGACATGTTGATTGTTGAACAATCTCACTTGGTGGATTTTGGACTTCTCAAGTCATCAAAGACCAAAGCCTTGGTGGCTAGTGATGATCACAAATCAAGTCAAGGGGAAAATGGCAACAAGAAGAAGAAGCAGTGGAAGCAGAAAACACAATTTGAGACACAACAATCCTCCTCTCAACAAGGAATTTCTTCTTCAAACAAGAAGGGAAGTAATGAAAAGAAGGACAAACTCTTTTGTGCATATTGCAAAAAGCCAAATCATGATGAGCATAATTGCAAGATAAAAAGAATTGATGAATTAGAAAATCTACTCAAGAAGAACAAGATTCAAGTGCCAGGTACTTCTAAGGATTCTACTCCAACCTCCTTGAAGGGTAAAGGTCAAGCACTTATGGAAAACTCAAGTTCTTTTTTAGAATGGATACTTGACTCAGGTGCCTCCTACCACATGGGTTCTTCAAAGGAAGACCTTTCTTCATTGAAGCAGTCAAAGGTACCACACATCTTCATGGGAGATGATACTAAGATGGAAGTTGAAGGGAAAGGACACATGGAAATGGAAAATGGGGAATTCAAAGATTTTCTCTACTTTCCAAATCTAAGTTCCAATCTCCTATCAATTTACCAAATCACTCACCTTGGAGATGGTCATAAGGTTGAGTTCCTTCTAGATTCTATAATGGTCTGAAGTCTCAAAGATGATTCATTTTTAGTAGTGGGGAAAGTCAATGATGACAAGAGGCTTTACTTCTTATCCCACTTTGTGCCTAAGAGCCCTTCCCAAGCCTTGTTAACTCACTTTGGTCACCTTCACTTCTGCTTTCTTCACCAACTTTTCTCTAAACATATGGTCAAAGGTCTATCTAATATCAAGTTTTCTAAGGGAGAATGTTCATCTTGTTCATTGGATATGAATCTCAAGGAGAAGTATGATAAAGGGAAGTCTTCTCAATCTCTAGTTGTTCTTCATCTAGTTCACATGGTATTAGCAGGACCCTTTGTAGTAACTTTAGTCAGCCAAGGCCACTACATACTCATATTTGTTGATGACTTTTCAAGATTCACTTGGGTCTTCTTCCTTCATCATAAGAATGAATTGGTTCATAAGCTTCAAGACTTCAAGACTCATGTTGAACACAAGTCAAGAAAAGCCATCAAAGTACTAAGGGTGGACAATGAGAACAGATATGTAGCTAGAAGACTTAAGAACTTTTGTAGAATTGAGGGAATTGATCTTTAGAACTCACTAGCATTCAGTCTATACAAGACCAATGTTGTAGCTATGAGGATTAGGACTCTCAAGACCATGGTAAGTTGCATGATAAAGGCCAAGTTTCTCAATCCTACACTTGAAGTTGAAGCCATTAGCAGTGATACTCACATACTTAATAGGTCTCCTCATCCCAACCTTAGATGGCAATAATCCTTTTGAGGCATGGTGTGGAAAAAAACTAGTTGTGAGTCACCTTAGAGTCTTTGGTTGTCCAGCATGGGCAAACCTATCTTCCAAGAGTTACAAGGCACCGACACCTAGGCCTTGTACCTTTATCAGCTATGAAGATAATGTGAAGGCTTATAGACTTATGGACCTAGAGACTCATGAGATTTTTGTGAAGAAGGATGTTCATTTTGAGGAGAGTTCACCAAGCTTATCCTCTACTCCTCTCTGCACATCATACACAGTGAAAACTGATAGTGACACTAGTGATAGTGCTTTAATAGGTTCAGACACATGGGGTTCTATCGACAGTTTCAGTGAGAGGTCACATCAATTTTGTCCACTTTCTTACATTGACATATTGAAAGGTCCATCTTAGCATGGTACATCTCGTCTTCCAGCTACAGCTTCACTTGACTTGGGAGATAGCCTTGAGGACTTACATCTTCTCATTGATGATGATTCTTCTATAGTTTTTGTGAGGGCTCACTCTGACCCTCATTTCCATTCTCTACATGATCAATCTTCTCAGGTTGGCATGATTGTGGATCCTTATGAACAACAATTAGTGGAAGTGTCTTTGTTAGTTGAGGAGATAGATAGTTCAATAGAACAAGTTCAACAAACATCCTTGCCAGATCTACATTCATTCATTTCAGCATAGTTGGAAGGGGTGAACATCAACATCAGTACAAGGATACTTGAGTAGGTTTCAGGGCTAGCAGACATCTTCAGGAGTGTACCTTTGCCATTGTTTCTTGCTAAGGGGAGGAACACCTTTTTGCATTCTTGGACCAGCTTCTTCATCAAAGTGGCTTTCACTTGTTGGCATTCTTCTTCTTTTTTTTTTGGGGGGGGGCTATTCTGTCTCTCTTCCTTCTCTTATTCTCTTATGTATATACTAGATGTATGTCATAATGGGGGGGGTCTTGATTACTCCATCCATTGATGCATCCTTATTTATCTCTCTTTTTGGGGGAGGGTTTTTCCCATGAGGTTTTCCCTCTTTCCTTGCTTTATGAGAGATTTGTATTTTCATTATGTACATGGGTACCTAATATGGCCTAGTAGCTGGGATCCATTATGCATCTTCATCTTAGTTTTTGTAAGATTAAGGGCATTCCCCTAAGTTGCACTTAAGGGTGGGTTTTGGTGTAAATAAGTATTCACTTATTACACTTACTTAAGTTTACTTAGGTTAATGCATTATTTTAATATTTTGCATTATTTTATTATTTTTGTTTGTGAGACACTCAGGAGTTTGCACACCTTTGTGATTTTTCATGTAGACAACACGAGTATGCAACTCTATTTTAGCACATGATGTCTACAACACTAATTTGTGTGTCACACCCTTATAGGCTTATCCTCTCATCACCACATTTACTTTTGTGCTTAATGGAGGATAACCCATATCTGGTGGACATGTGCTTGGTTGTATGACATATCATGGTGCTAATTATGAGGCATTCTAGATGTATCTCAAAGGCCTTTATATACAGGCACTCCTAGTGTACTTTCATATTGCATGAATCATGGCATATTGAATACATTGTCATTCTAATCATACTCTCTCTCTCTCTCTTTGGTCTACTATGTGCTTGTGTTTGAGTTCTTAGTTCCTAGGTCAATTTTTCCCTTAGGAAAATTCTTATAGATATGAGAATGCAAGAAGGTGGGAATGTTGCTCAATATTGCTCTAGGAAAAATGATGTTGTTAATGCCTTAAAAGGAGCTAATGGTAAGATAGGTGATGACACTATACTAAGAAAAGTTTTGAGAATACTATTGCCCATCTATACTATTAGAGTTTCTATAATACAAGAACTAAGACGTATACTAGGTTCTAATTTGACCCTTGAAGGTTTGGTAGGTAGGTTCACTTCTTTTGAGCTATCTCATTTTGATAACTTCAAATTTGACAATGTTTAATCTACTTTCAAAGCTAAGTTTTGATTAAAGGAACCTAATGAAAAGAAGAAGAAAAAGGTAAAATATGTTTCCAATGATAGTGATATAGATGAGGAGGATGTAGAACAACTTGAAGTAGTACTGGCAAGAAGATTTCATAGAGGTAAAGGAAAATTCAAAGGCAAGCTACCTATTGTGTGTTTTAATTACAATGAGGATGGTCATATTGTTGCCAGATGTTTAGAGAAGAAGAACTACAAAGTTAGAGACAAGTAAAAAAGTAGAAAAAATGAGGACAACATATATTAGAAAGAAAAAGGTAGGAAGTCTTGCTACATTGCTGAAGAGGAAACTAAAGATGGATCTGATGATCATGATGATGAAGTGGTATATGTTGCAATGAAGGATGAATTTGATGAGGATGAGGCAACTATACTAGTGTCTTATGTGAACAAGAATGATTGATGGATCATTGAAAATGAGTGTTCACATCATGTGAATGGAGATAAAAGTATGTTCATTACCTTGAATTATTATGATGGAAATAGTGTAGGGTTTGGTAATGATGTGTTAGCCTTAGTTTTGAGTTACCATATTTTAATTTTTTTCTCCACTTTCCTTTGAAGCCTGAATTCAATCATTGAACAAGCCCTTCTCGGCCTCATATCTATGAATATCACTAGGCTTTGCATATAGAGATTAGTCATTCATTACATTTCTCATGACTTGAACCTCTTTGAACCTCAGCTAAAAGTAGTTCAACAAAATGATTTTGATACTAATCATTTGCTATAGGTGAGATCCACTAAGTATAATGAAGATAATCATTTGAACCACTTCGAACCTTGGTTCAAAGTAGTTCAATGTAGTTCTATTATTGAAGGTTTTCGATCAAAAGTGTTAATGATTCTACAAGATGACTTGTTCCCAAGAAATTAGTTGAAATGTCAAAAATAATGAATGAAGATCTTGTCTGATGTAATTTTGTTTGAGATGCAAGATTAGCTTTTGTCATGATTTAAAAGGAGTAAATATTTCATTTAGGAGTCAAATTATTTGTCAAAAACTTGTAATTATTACAAGGACATCTAGAAGGGATAATCATTTAAGGAAGGTGTCTTTTCATAGTTTTGAGTGTACAAATCAAGCCACAATGAAATTGCCATGAATACCTCATAATGAGGCAATATCTTTTCCAGTATGTCTCCTTCCCTTTTAAAACATAAGTTTCCTATTTGATTATGTTATCATGTAAAGAGGAAAATTGAAGGAGGAGCATCTATAAGTGAAGTAAAGAGATTTGGTTTTCTCTCAACATGTTATAAGTGAGAATACAAGAAATCCTTTATTATTTCCTCTATCTGTATCATGAAGAACAAAGTAGTGTTGGGCTACTTTTTGATTAAATAAATTGTATCCTACATTTCTTCAGGAATAATTCCAGTTTAGAATGTAGGAGGCCTATCATTTCTGATACTAATTTAGAAGGTGCTAAAGTTGAAAAGTTGCAAGGAAATTTTCTTGAGCAAGCTAACAAAGTTAATGGTTGTTTATAAATTCTAACCAGTGGTTTGATTGAAGTTGCGGCTTTTCCTCTCACCTTTTTGAGTCCTAAGCTACTTTAGTTGTGTATTGACCACTATGATGAGAGAACCAAGAGTATCTTGAATAAAGATGGGGAACCAATGTTGTTCATCTCCAGGGAAACTATTTCATCAGTATTACAATTTCCTAAGTGTACCTTTGTTGCTTTTAGCCCTACCTAGTCTCTAGTTGAATATCAAGGAACTCTAGATAAATAGGTTAACATGCTAGCTAGGAAATGGACAGAGACTAATTATAAAGGTAGCTCAAAACTGCCCAAAATAATTACCAAGGATCATATGAAGCTTCATGTTCATGACCTCATGGTTGTAGTGCATCGGGTTAAAGGTTCTTCAGATGTCTTCATCTTTGAAGATTAGATGTGCCATTATGTAGAAATTGTTCTAAAAGGAGAACAATTTTTAGATTCGATAGAACTAATAGCTAGTTCATTGAGAAACCAACTCAAACATGCTAAAGTGTCTGGAGAATATTTCTACATGTGTTCCTATTTGACTGATTACATTGCATGTGTCAATAATATTACTTCCCTTCCTCATGAAAATTGGAATGAAGATGTAACTATCTACTGGTACTATCCCTTGTTTGAAAGAGATAGAGTGTTGGAAGATTTTTGGAGAACACGTGATGTGCTAATATCAGTGTGTATTTGAACCTCAAAAAAGTTCCCATGCAATAGATATATAGAAGCCCAAAAGATAATTCAAGTTTATGGAAGCTATTTTATTCAGTTTCCTAAGTTCACATACTTAAAGATAGGGGGATTCAAAGAAGAACCAGTGAAACTACTTCGATATGCTCTAGACTATTTTATCATAGCTGAAATTTGTAGAAAATTATTTTCAGTGATTAAATGAAATCTACCTCAAGAAGAGTGGGAGTCTATTTTTCCTATTAAGTTTGGTTTTTAAACTTGTAGTAACATGATTAATGCTTTAGTGGTTGGAATTAACTTTCTCAATTTCAATTTTGGATCCTACCAAGTAAGGAGAAATTTTGACAGCAAAAGTTTCATAGCTAAAGTACTTGGTTTGAAATAGATTGTAATGATGAAGAAGAAGTGATAAGGAAGGATCATTCAAGATTAAATCTTCCAAAAATTAATTCTCTCTAATTGAAATTTCAATTGGAAGGAGTAGTTGAGGATGGTTCAGATATCATTGAACCAAGATGGGAAGAAGAAAGTGAACTAAAAAAAATAGAGGTAGAATGGAGTTAGAATGAGGAAGATGATATAAATTTGAGAACAAGATCTATCCTCACTCACACAAATAATTGGTTAAGGAGAAGAAATATGAAGGTTGTCAATGAAAATCAAACTAGAAAATCCCCAAAGGTGGTTTCTTTCTTTGAAACATTAACCTCTGACATCTAGATTTCATCTTATGTTGTAGGTAACACTTTGAATCACAATAGGTAGAAAATAACACCATATCCTAAACAAACCATGGCCCCTAGAACTAGGCCCAAGACTAAATCCAAAGAACTCATGCAACAAGAGATTTAAAAGGAGAAAATGATGTCTCAAGGATAAGGTCTACGAGAAGAGTGCAATTTCTCAGATAATCTAGATGGTGATGTGCAGTTAATAGATGCTCCTAAGTTGGACCAGCCTAAATTCATGAATCCTTCTAGCGGAAGTCAAGGGATGAATTCTACTCTTGCTATTCCATCATAGTTATCTAAGTCAGTCAACAAGAAACAAAACCTACAACTTGTGTCTACACCTGTCAAAGATATTGTCATGAAATATGCAGCTCATGGTTCTAAGAGTAAAAAGATGAAGAGTGATGCATGTTTGATCAAGGACCAAGTAATTGGAAAGGTAAAAACAAAGGTGACCACATAAAAATAGAAATATGAATCCAAAGTAATTGATGCCAAGGATTAAAGGTCACTATTGTAGAATTGGGGGCCATTACCAAAGAAAATGGTAATCACTTTTTAAAATTCTGTATAGACCATATGCTAACTCAGTCATAAAAGGATGGCAAAGAAAAGAAAGAGCTAAAGGCACTAGTAATTACTATGGCTGCTTATATAGATTCAATGATGAATTTGGGCACTTTTCCACTAGTTCACAGTCTTTTTATCCCAATTCCTTAGACAACCAATAGTTGGTTAAGTAGATGCCAAGGGGTAAACTACTCTCAGATGCAGTTCAGGAATGGGTGGCATCTATAATAAAAGAAGGTAGTAAATTCATTCTAGATGTTACCACCATGTATCTGGAAGGGGAGGTGTTGTTAGGTGAAATTCAAACCCTTGTGCTAGTATGGGAGGTTGATTAGAATTGATGCCAAACTATTATGTTCCAAGTTCATGAAGTAGAAAAATATGGAGTATTGAAGTTTCTAAGTGAGAATCCCATGAAATCTGTGCACTCACGCATGTTGTTCATCCTAAAGGGCAATATTGGTTGGAAGGAGTTAATTTACAAAGGAGCCATTGAAGAAATACAATTAGTGGAAACTAAAATGACTGGAATGCATAAATAACTTCTAAAGGATATGCATGTTGTTAATCCTATAGGAATCCTATAGTTAAAAGATGACAACATGGACTCTGAAGTCTTAACTAAAAACTTTGATGATGTTATGATAGGAATTAGGGACAATGACACACCTATTTCTAGAGACTTCACTACTTTAGAAAAAATCAAGGTTATGTTATATCTAAACAAAAATCTCATGCCAAGATAAAATCACCAAATTAAAGAGCTTAAGTGGTAAAAGTATGCCAGTAGGTCAAAGCTAATAAGTCTAAAAAATCCTCACTCCCATGCAATGCAAGAATTCAAAAATGCCTTCGAGAGCTGGAAAATGGTGAAGCAAACTGTGGCGAATGGAGAGATGACTAGTGGAGGCATCTAGTTGAAAATAGTTACTTTCTATTTTGTTTTTCAAATTGCTTTCAAAATTATTTCTTGTTCTTGTAACTATTTCTCACTGAAAGGCCAGGCTTTAATGGAGGCCATTTCAAGTTTGTCAAAAAACTATAAATGTTGGAGCATTTAGCTAGTTAGAGGTTACATTTTCAGTAGCCTAGATATACTTTGATAAAGCTAGTATTGTTTTAAGTTGATGATATGGATATTGCAATAGACGAATAGAAGCATATATGGAAGTGCTCTCTTAAATGAGTTTGTGCTAAAGAAGCCTTTTGAATATATATATATATATATATATATATATATCACATTTTGTCGTTCTCTAAAACTTGGTGTTTGAGGAAGATTTGATCATGGTTACTTTGTGAGCTATGATGATTAGTTCTATATGATATCTACTACTATTTTTTTGTTGTTCATTTTCATTCATTTTTCTCCAAAATTAGTTTGAGTGTTGTAATTTTTGAATTCCTAGTTAAATCTTGCTTGTGAAAAGACTATGAGCTTTTCATTCATTGAATATGTAATTATACCTCAGTACCCAAGGGTACATGAGTGTTCCTTATGCACTTTCTAGCAAAAAGTATGCATTTTTTTAGTTTCGAACTTATTGATAAATCTTTTGTAAAGGGAGTTGTACCTATAATATTTAGAGGGAAATGAATAACACAATGTTTACCTAACTATTATGAACTTTATTGGATTTTCCAAGCCTTGGGCATAGATTGAATTATTGTTTTGGTAGTAAAAGAAAATTTGTTCACTAACATGATGCACCTTGTTTGATAAAAGGAAAAGGTTCTATCAAACTCACATAAAAGATTTTATGTGAAAATGCTTATTATTTTGAAGGACTTAATGATAACTTGTTAAGTGTGTCACAACTAAATAGTTTAGGTTGTAAGGTTGAGTTTGAGAACAAGATTGCTAGTATATATGCTACTAATGGAAAACTAATAGGAAATGGTGATCAAACTAGAGGTAATCTAGTCTATCTTGATATGGATGATGCTACTTGTCTGATTATAGAATTTGATGATGTGTGGCTATGACACAAGAGGTTATGTCATGCTAATTTTGATAACTTGGTTAGTATTAGTAACATGAGAAGAGTAAGAGGTTTTCCTAAGTTGAAGAAACCTGACAATATAATTTGCAAGCAATGTTAATTAGGCAATATGACTAAGTGAAGTTTTAAGAGTAAAACTCATACCTCTAAAGGAATTTGGAGATTTTTCATATTAACTTATGTGAACCAATTGATGTGAAAAGCTAAGAAGGTGGTAAGTATATTATGATGTTTGTTGATTACTATTCTATGATGATGATAGTTATGTTTTTGAAACAGAAATATGATGCTTTTCAAATGTTTAAGTGGTACTTAGCAAGAATTGAGAAGGAAATATGTAAAAGTCTAAAATGTTTGAGATCTATGAGAGGATCAGAATTTACATCAAATAAGTTTGATATTTTTTGTAATGATAGAGAAGTCAAAAGAAAAACATTTGCCCCTAGAATCCCTCACAAAATGGAATTGTTGAAAGGAGGAACAGATCTGTAATGGACTATGTTAGGACACTAATGATGGAGAAGAATGTTTCTTCAAAATACTTGAGAGAGGTTGTAAGTATAGTTATCTATACCTTGTAAGAATTTTCCTTAGGGAAAAATTCACCCAAGAGCTAAAAACTCAAACAAAAGCACAACTGTAGACTAGAAAGAGAGAGAGTATGATCATAATGATGATATATTTGTTCAATGTGCATTGTCAAAGTATAGTAGGAGTGCCTGTATATAAAGTCCTCTGAGATGCATCTAGAATGCCTCAAAATCAGTTACATGATAAGTCATACAATCAGACAGATGTCCACCAGATATGGGTTATCCTCCATTAAGCATGGAAGTAAGTGTGATGTTGAGAGGATAAGCCTACAAGGGTGTAACACACAAATCAATTTTGTAGAAAATATGTGCTAAAAAGGGAGTTCAAATAACTATGTTTTCTACATGACAACTCAGTGAATGATGCAAACTCTATTGTTGTAGACACCATGTGCTAAAATAGAGTTGCATACTTCTATGTTGTCAATATGAAAACTCAAAAAGGTGCTCAAACTCCTAAGTGTCTCACAAAATAAAATAATAAAATAATGCATTAACCTAAGTAAACTTAAGTAAGTGTAAATAGTAAATATGTATTTACACAAACACCCCCTCTTAAGTGCAACTTAGGGGGAATGCCCTTAAGATTACGAGAACTAGGATGGGTCCCGATAACTAGGCCATGTTAGGTACCCATGTACATAATGAAATATAATCTCTCATAAAGTGGAGAAAGAGGGAATACCTTATGGGAAAAACCCTCTCTCAAAAAGAGAGATAAAAGGAATGCATGGATGGATGGAGTAATCAAGACCCCCCATTATGACATACATCTAGTATATACAAAAGTGAAGAAGGAGAGAGATAAACCTCATAAAAGGTAAAAGTCCCCCCATAAGAAAGAAGAGGAAGAGAGACAAGGTAGTCCACCCCCCCCAAATGAAGAATGCCTATCAGTGAAAGCTGCTCCAAGGAAAAATTTGGTCCAAGAGTGTAGAATGATGTTCCTCCCCTTTGGAAGAAACAAAGGAAAAGGTACAATCCTAAAGATGTATGGTGATTGTAAAACCTACTCAAGTATCCATGTGCTAATGTTGATGTTCACCCCTTCCAACTATGCAAAAAATAATGAATGTAGATCTGACAAGGATGTCGATTGAACCTGTTCCAATGAACCATCTATCTCCTCAACTAACAAAGAGACCTCTGACAACTATTACTCATAAAGATCCATAATCATGCCAACCTATAACGATTGATCATGTAAAGAATGGACATGAGGGTCAGAGTGAGCCCTCACAACAACTATAGAAGTATCATCTTCATCAATGAGAAGATGTAAGTCCCAAAGATTGTCTCCCAAGTCTACGGTGTGTGACTTCATGAATAAACCTATAGTAGTTGCCATGTAGTCATCTACTGAAGTTGGAGCTAGAAGATGAGATGTACCATGTTGTGTTGGACCTTTCACTATGGTAATATAAGCATGTGGACTAGACTGATTTTGTGACCTCCCATTGCAATTGTCAATAGAACCCCACATGTCTAAATCTGTTGAAGCACTATCACTAGTGTCACTATTAGTTTCCATTGTGTATGATGTGCATAAAGGATTGGAGGATAAGTTGGGTGAACTTTCCTCAGAGTGAACATCCTTCTCCACAAAAATCTCATGCATCTTTGGATCCATAAGTCTTTAAGCTTTAGCATTGTCTTGATATCCAATGAAAGTAAAAAGCCTAGGTGCTCATGCCATTCATTCCCTAAAAGATAGGTTTTCCCATGCTAGACAACTGAAAACTCTGAAGTGACTCACAACTAGTTTTCTATCGTACCATGCCTCAAAAGGAGTTTTTCCATCTAAGGCATTATGAGGAGACCTATTAAGTATGTGAGTAGCACTATTAATAGCTTCAACATCAAGTATAGGATCAAGAGACTTGGCCTTTATCATGCAACTTGCCATGGTCTTGAGAGTCTTAATCATCATAGTTACAACATTTGTCTTGTGTAGACTAAATGTTGATGGATTCTGAAGATCAATTCCCTCATGTTTGTAAAAGTCTCTCGTAGAACCTTGATGGCTTTCCTAGATTTATGTTCAACATGAGATTTAAAGGCTTGAAGCTTGTCAACCACTTCATTCTTTTGATGAAGGAAGTACACCCAAGTGAATCATGAAAAGTCATCAACAAATGTGAGGATCTAGTAGCCTTGGCTGACTGAAGTCACTGCAAAGGGTCCTACTAAAACCATGTGAACCAACTGGTGCTCATGAAGACTTCCCTTTATCATACTTCTCCTCGAGATGCATATCCACTAAATAAGATGAATAGTCTCCCTTAGAAAAGTTGATGATAGGTAGACCTTTGACCATGTGTTTGGAGAAAAGTTGCTAAAAAGAGAGGAAGGCGAGATGACCAAACCACTCATGCCATAAGTTTCTTTGTGAAGTAGTGAGTCAAAAAGGATTGAGAAGGAGACTAGGTACAAAGTGGGAGAAGGAATAAAGCCTCTTCTCATCATTGAGTTTCCCACTACAACCAATGAATCATCTCTAAGACTGTGCACCATCACTAAATCTAGAAGGAACTCAACTTTGTGACCATCTCCTAGGTGAGTGATTTGGTAAATTGATAGGAGATAGGGGCTAAGATTTGGAATGTAGAGAACATCTTTGAATTCCCCATTGTCCATCTCCACATGTCCTTTCCCTTCAACTTCCATTTTAGTATCATCTCCCATGAAGATGTATGGTACCTTTGACTACTTCAATGAAGAAAAGTCTCCCTTTGAAGAACCCATGTGATAGGAGGCACCTGAGTCAAGTATCCATTCTAAATAAGAACTTTTTTTTTCCATAAGTCCTTGCCCTTTACCCTTTGAAGAGGTTGGAGTTGAATCCTTGGAAGTATCTAACACTTGAATCTTGTTCTTCCTTAGTAGGTTTTCCAACTCATCAATTCGTTTAGTCTTACAATGATGCTCGTCATGATTTGGATTTTTACAATATGCACAAAAAAGTTTGTCCTTCTTTTCATTACTTCCCTTCTTGTTGGAAGAAGAATTGCCTTGCTGTGAGGAGGATTATTGTGTCTCAAATTATGATTTCTACTTCCATTGCTTCTTCTTCTTGTTGCTTTTCCCTCCTTGATTTGATTGGTTCTCATCACTAGCCACCAAGGCTTTGGTCTTTGATGACTTGAGAAGTCCTAAATCTATCAAGTGAGATTGTTCAAAAATCAACATCTTTGCAAATGCATCAAATGTAGGCTTTTAGTAAGCAGTTCCCATGGTCAACCTATGAGTGTTAAAACTCAAAAAAAAGGAAGTTTAATTTGAAGGTAGCCTCTTCAGGATGCGATGAATCAACTTTTCATCCTTTATGGGATTTCCACTATCTTTAAGAAGAACCCTACAATCATTGGCTTTGTTGATGTAATCCTAAATTATGTCAAAATTCTTTGGATCCAAGAGAAGTAGATCATCCTCTATCTAAAATCCCTTTTCTTCATCCACCTTACCATACAATGATTCAAGTTTGTCCCAAGTTGCTTTGGATTTAGTACAACTAGCAATGTGAAAGAAGAGATCTCTATGTACACAAATCTTGATAACACCTAAAGCTTGTTGGTCTTGTTTTTTCCATTCAATGAGTTCTTTAGCATTAGTAGGTTTGGTAATTGTACCATCAACATAAAGAATATTTCCTTTTTCCATTAATCTACTCCGAGTAATATCTTTCCATGTAGAATAATTGCATGAAGTTAAAGGTTGACATTTAAATGAACCCATGATGTAGAAAATGAAAAGAGCACAAAAGAGAGACACAAGAACATAGTACACACCCCACCTTTTCACTCAATCAAAATACCTTGCCCCCTCCCCCACAAAAAAAAGATGCTTTTGGCACTTTATAAGTAATGCGTGTACAATGGGTCACTTTTCAAAATGAAAAAAGTGGACTTTTAGATTTTTCTTTTACAACTACCTTTTGAGGCCCAAATCTATCAATAAGCACTGTAGCTTAGATGAACAACAATTTTGAAAATTAATCAAAGTTTTACAATGCAGAAAAAACCCTAGTTCTAAAAGTGAGAATTTTGTCCACACCCTAGTATCTGACTACAAATCTAGAAAGTAGACAAAAAATAACACACTTTCAAAAAAAATAGAATCTAAAAAAGTGACCAGATATGGCCATACAGAGTGTTTGAAGTTGCAAAATGCAAGATTATGTAGGTATAGTCACCAGAAAATGCAATTTCAAAAAAATTCTTGCACCAAAACTAAAAAATAACACCACCATTGGAAAGTTTAGGAAATTCTACCCAATTTCAAGAAAAATACACCTAAATTGGCGTCTAAATGACTAGGTTATGGGCTCGCAAAGTCAGGCTGCCAAATCAAAAACCCATCTGGAGAGGGGTCTGGTAGGAAAGTTGTGTACTTAAATTTGATAGTCAAATAACCATCATAGCAGTTGTAAATGGCTAGGTTTTGATGGTCAAATGATTGTCAAATTCAACCTAGTGACTAGTTGATGTCAGCAAAAAAAAGGGCCCCTTGGTTGACGTGGTAGGGTGACTGGGAATTCATATGCTATTTATACGGTTGTACAAAAGGTTGTAGATGTGGCACAGGGTATGGTCAGTGCTAACATGTCAAGTGTGGACCTCCACATAGGCTATTGATGTAGGCATGTATAGTTGGCACCTTAGTTAGCATATACATGGCAATCTATATGTTGGTTGACGTGGAGGTTGACATGTCTTTGACTGGTAGGGTCTACTATTTAGTGTCCATGCATTTGGGTTCATGGGCTCAAAACAAGATACGTGTCAGCTTGACAAGATATTGTAGAGAATGGATGTGGGTGGGAAAGTTTTAATCATGTCGAGAACATAAATCATGAGCCCCAAAATATGCCACAGTAGGAGCTTGAAAAATGTGTGCTAGAACTTGTAGAGCCAGTAGTCAAAAACCTTAATACGTGCCAATTATTGATAAGGCGACACTAAAAATCCCAAAATAGAATGAGAATTGCCATGGGTAGTGGGAGTAGTACACAAATATTCCAATAGGCTTCCACTTTGATAAATACCCTGTGGGGTTTTCTTTTTAAGTAATGCTTTAGCGCCTTCCCAAGCAATGTAGGATCTTTTATTTCAAACACTAGTGCCCCATTTTTAATTCCATACACTGGTGCCAAAATGTTGTATGGCCTTTGACTATAGAGCCCATAGATTTAATATTATTCATGAAATAATTATAGAGGAATTTCCTATGTGTAAGGCCGAGATCTGATAGCCCTGTTCTACAAAAAAAAATTCTTTGCTAGCTGCCCGAATGGCAAAAAAATTCAAAAAAATCTATATGAAAATATAGAGAAATAAAGTATAGATTCGAAAAATAAATCAAATAGATTTGCAAATGAAAATACATGAACTGCAAATCAGAGTTTTTGGGTTTTAAGTTGCAAAAAGAATTGCCTCACGATTGACTTTGGCCTAGGGTAGCCAAGTTTATAGTCGATCTTCACCAAATTAGCATTCAAAACACAATGGTGAGGTCAGATCTGTCTTTAGACACTCCCAATTTATGTAGTACTCTAGATTTAGGCTAAAGTGCTAAAGAAACAATGGTATCAAATGGCTATGTAATGAGAAAATCTCCAAGCTCTAATGCCATGTAAGAATTTTCCTTAGGGAAAAATTCACCTAGGAACTAAGTGTAGACACCTAAAAATCCTTTAAAAAATAAAGTATTTTTATTTTTTGAAAAAATACCTGATGACATCATCATTTATTAATTAATTATTTAATTAATTAATTAATTAATTTTTATGCCATTAAATCCCTTTATCTTAATTTAAAATATTTAATTAAGGAATCCCTCCCAAAAAATGTTTAAATCTTATTTAAACATTATTTCCTTATTTATTAATTATTTAATTAATAAATTGACCAAAAATCCTAAAATAAATAAAAAATTTATTTTTTTCCCAAAACTTGGCCAATTTCCTTATGACCAATAACCTCTTCCAAAATCTTCTAATCCTTCTTTAATTTCGATTAAAGGCTAATCTCATCATTTCCTACCCCTAATCCCAACTCAAAATATTTAATTAAGATAAAAATATTAATCCTCATGTTTATTAAAAAAGTTTTAATAAATATATCCTCAACCCAAACCCTTGAAATAAATAAAACTTTATTTATTTCCTAAAAATCTAATTTATCCTCATCCTAAGAAGTTCTAGACTCTTCTAGAAAGTCTTCATCCTCATCCTAGGAAATTCTAGACTATTCTAGAAAGTCTTTATCCTCATCCAAAGTCTAGACTCTTCTAGAAGATGTCTTTAAACCTAATCCTAATCCCCTCCTAACCTTTTCACATTCCCTAAACATGGGTTAAAACTTACTAACCCAAGCCAAAGTTAACAAATATCTCCTCCTTCACCCACCCTCATTAAATGCCATCCACTTGCCTATCCCTAAGCTAATCCTAAACCATCCTAATCCATCCTCTAATCATTTGCACAAGCCTAAACAAGCTTAAAACCTTCCTAATCAAGTCCAAGTTGAAATTTCTCTCATCACCCTCAAAATATCTCAACCATAAAACTTTATGAAGTCCACTAGGTCATAAATGACTCTTACAAGCCCTTTTATTGCTCTTACAAGTCATTATGAGGGTCTTTATGAAGATTTTATCCCTTGAGCCTCTTTTTTTGACTCATCCTTTCCCTTTCCTCCATCCTCTCACCATGTGACATGTGTCACTCCTTGATTGGCTATAAGGAAGCACAATCCATGTGCTCTCTTCTCATGCAATCTGAGCCCTCCATGAGCTTTTTCCCATCCTTGCATCTTAGCCCTCAATCCCTCAAGCCTCTTGCCTATAAATTGGATCCTTCCCCTTTGCAAAATAACACAATCCATGAAGTAAAGTCATAATGCCATTTTGAGAAGCCATTTTACATCAAAACCATACACTCACACCCAAATTCCAACTCCATTTGAAGCCCTTTTTGAAGCATAAGCTTGAGCATACATCCTATCTATTTAGACAAAGCTACTCAACAAGAGAGCTTCTCATTGAGAGAGCCCATTAATGGCTCATATTATCAATTGAGAGATCATCTTAGTCTATCTTGAAGTTTATAAACTTTTTTTAGTTTGTAGAAGCTTTATTTAAATTTGGTTTCTATTAGTATACTAACATTGCTCATATACATTACTCAAACACAAACACAACTGTAGACTAGTAAGAGAGAGTATGATTAGAATGATGATATATTTATTTAATATGTGTTGTCAAAGTACACTAGGAGTGCCTATATATAAAGGCCTCTGAGATGCATCTAAAATGCTTTAGAATTAGCTATATGATAAGCCATACAACCAATCACATGTCCACTAGATATGGGTTATCCTCCATTAAGCATGAATGTAAGTGTGATGATAAGAGGATAAGCCTACAAGGGTGTAACATGAAAATTAGTGTTGTAAACAACATATGCTAAAAAGGGAGTGTGAATAACTATGTTTTCTACATGAAAACTTAGTGAATGATGCAAATGCCAGTGTTATAGACACCATGTGCTGAAATAGAGTTGCATACTTTTGTGCTGTCAACATGACAACTCGAAAAGGTGCACAAAATCCTAAGTGTCTCACAAAATAAAATAATAAAATATTGCATTAACCTAAGTAAACTTAAGTAAGTGTAAATAGTAAATACATATTTACACCAATATACCTTAAACCATGTTCAAGTCAAGAAAGGTACTCATTCAACACCTTTGGAACTACGGTATGGATACTCACCCAATGTAAAATATTTTAAGGTATTTGGAAGAAAGGGGTTATTGTTATCATTTTTTTTCCCTACCAAGATTCAAATTTCAAACATCCAGCCCATTCAATGGCTAACTCCCAAAGTTAATATTATTTTAATGCCTAAGCGATCAAGCCTTATAACATGGTTTCTGCAGCCCGCAGGTTCTCCATCGTCAGATCTGGTGAGATTGACGGTCAGGGCTATGTCACTTTTCATAAGTTGCACGGTGGATAGCATAGTGACATCATGCCCTATCGATGCATGTCTGGTGGGTCCAGTTTGTAGGTCATCCAAGGTTCTTCGGTGGGTCAAAAAAGTTTCACGGCAGGCGGTCAATTTCATGGGCCAGAGATGAGAAATGCCGGTGAGGCGCTATGTCGCCATCGAAAAACTCATGAGTTTTCTGATCGTGATATAGCACCTAATGGAAAGTTGCCGCAGAGAGAACTTCAAGTTGGGTCGCATTTCATACTTCCTTTGCCCAGTTGGAAGGGTCCTTGATCCACGCTAACAAATCAAAACATGCCACATCTGCGAGAAAGAGCTACTCAATGGGTCGAGGCAGTACAAGTCACCAAGATGATGCTACGTGGACCAGTGTGGGGTCACCATGTGTGTTATGGGGCCGAGGTTTCTAATATGATCAGTAGGATTAGGGAAAGTCTTTCGTGGCTGTAGGATCAGAGCAAATCGATGGTTGGCGCTATCTCATGTTCTGAAGTTGCACGATGAATATGATGGTTACATAGCACCCTTCTACCACGTGTCCAGTGAGTCTCAGATGTCAACGAGGATTCGTCAATTAGTTGGCATGTGGCCAGTTCCTATTCATTGATGCACTAAGGGGGATGATCTATCTTTCTCACCGTCAGATCGGTTCAGATCAACGATAGGCACCATCTCGCTATGGTGAAGTTGCATGGTCTTTACCATGGTGACATAGCGCCTCAGTGACATGTGTCAGGTGCGGCCATGTTATCTCATAAACCTCAGGGGTGATGCCAGGTGTGCTGATAGCATTTCATAGGCCTAGAAGTAGAGGAGCAAAGTGCAAAGTACGATGAGTCTTCACGATCGTCAAATTAAGTCAGATTGACGGATGGCACCATCTTGCTATGGTGAACTTGCGTGATCTTTACCATAGCGACATAACACCCTTTCACTAAATAGATCAACAAGGCTAGGTCTCACCAAGGTACATTTTTTGGGTATTGCTAGGTGTCATTTGAGTATGGTGTGGTTGCTGAGGTGGTGCTAGGTATGATGGGCTCAAGGTAAGAACAGTATAGTGGTACAATGAGTCTCCACAATCGTCAAATTTAAGGCAAATTGATGGTTGGCACTATCTCGCCGTCGAAAGCTATACAGTGGATACCATGGTGACATAGCACCTTATTGACACATGTCTCGCTGGCTCATCCAAGGTTGATAGTTAACGATTGGCAGTTAGTGTGATCATCACAGTTAATAATAACAGTTTGAAGGGTGGCAAGGTTAGTTCGATAAAGGAGGTCAACTGTAGAGGACTTCCCAGGTGGTAAAACAAAAAGAAGCAATTGGCCCACGTGGCCTAGTTGGCTTGTGAAACTAGGTTGACTTTCTAACCTCACTGATTCATGAACCTAAAAATGAAGGTGATCTATTTTTTTGTGCAATCTGATCTTCATGATCGATCCAAACCACCAGAAATGAATGCGAATATAGAGAGACACTCCACCATCTCAGTTGATCCATCTACCGGGTTAGAGCACATTTATGGCACCATTTTTGTCTTCTCAAGGCATTATTTGGCAAAAAAGATCAGATTTTCTTTAGATCCCCATGATTGTCCTCTGTAGGACTTAATGGAAAGTAGCTGCGAAGTCATTTCAGTAGGAAAAGATCTTAGTTATGCCTGAACTATAAAGGCAGATTTTGTAGTTTCTGAATGGAGGACCTTCTCTCTAATTTTCCTTAGCTATTGCTCTACAATTCTAGTGTAAATTCCCCTATGCCTTTGAACTATTTGATTCTCCACTTATCTCCTTTATCCATTGGTATTAAAGTGCAAGAATTCTTTGCCTATGCCATTGTTCTATGGAAATCTGTAATCTGCATGATTGTATCTCTGCTGGCTTGTGAATGATATATAAGTGAACTTCTTCCTTGTGTCATTCATCTTGGTTTTCTGATTTGTATGTGGTTATTTGATTAAAGCAAGTCTTGATGTGTATATCCTTAGTTTCATTCTGGTTCAGTAGCGCATGTATGGGCAGAGATTGGTCTGAACACTCTATTTTGGTGCATCACCTCCTTAGATTAGAACTAGGTAGATTTGCTTTCGTGCTGTCCTTCTCCCTTTTCCTCTACAAGAGTAGTTAGGTGCACCCTAATAGTAAGAGGAAGCTGGCCTTTTCCAAAGACTCAACCTCGTAGTTCAAGTCCCACAGCTTGGAGGTTGTTTCCATGTTTCACTAGGTTGTCCTCGTGCATAGGCCTTGGACAAGGGTGCAAACCTAAGTGACAAAAGTTTTTGGCATGCCCGGTGGGACTCACCTATTAAAGATTTAAAGTCTACTGGTGTCAAAGAAGAAATATTTTCAAGATTAATACTGAAGAGATAGTATTGGCTTCGGTGTTGAAGCCTTCAAGAGGCTGATTCTTCAAAGTACTTGGCGACTCTGAACATTAACAAATTTGGTTCCAGGCCAAAGTTGCAGAAATTCATGCCCAGACCTGAAACAAGGGCATCTTCTAGAGGTAAATTTCAATATCAAGAGCTTTCTCTTTCAAACCCTAGAAGAAGGAGGACTAGAATTTCATTATCACTAGTTAGGGGTGTAATAACAGTTGATATACCTGTAAGATCTATCTCTACTCCTTCTGTTGTTCGAACTCAGCCTAGATTGCCATCAACACTCATCAATAGAACACTTGTTTACATGGCACAACCAAGAGTTCATGCTTTTGCCACATTTAATGGTGGAAGTCCTCTATTTTTAGCCCAAATACATGACATACCAGTATTTGCACTCAAAAGTATACCTGATTTTACTAGTGAAACTTCCATCTCCCCTTTAGAGCATATCCAAGAAGTAGAAAATGTCTATAATATTCATGGTATTATAGAAGATGATGTTGCTCATAGACTTCTAGCCTCATCTTTAAAAGGGAAAGCATTATAGTGGTATAGAGGCTTAGCTCATGGTTCTATAATTGATTGGGATGGACTAGGAGTAGGATTATGCAAACATTTTGAGGATAGAAGTGACTATCTGTCACTTTTAGAGCAGTTGACTACTATTAAAAGAGCCCCCCATGAGTGTATGACTTATTTTAACTATAGATTTCAAAAGACATGGGATAGAATACCTATTACAGTGAAACCTACCCCTAGTAATGCCTTCTTGCATTACCTTAGAGCTTTTAATAGTGATATTGCCACTACAATCCAAACTATGGGAGGAGATACCTTGCCTAATGCCTATGAGATAGCCATAAAAGCTGAGAACATCCTAATACAAGGAGGAAAGTTGGCTCCAAGGCCCCCTATGCCTTTCTTTCCTGATGTTCCTAGCCACCAACCAGCAATGGCCCCTCTTCCTACAATTTCTACATCACAAGCCCTTCCTCCAGTCCCTCAAGCTTCCACATCCTCAAATGGGATAGATGAACTCAAAGAGATGCTCCAAGGTCTAGTGCTGAATATGGATAAGAGAGAGAAGACCCTGGATAAAAAATTGCAAGAGCAGGGGAGGGAGTTGAAAGAACAAGGAAAGAGATTAGAGGATAGTTTTTCTGTGATACAAAAAATGAGTAACAAGGTGGTGGCCTTGGAGAGGCACCAAGCTCAAGGTGGAAAGCCTCTCCAATTGCAATATCAAGCTCCAAATGGTGGTAGGCCTCCTAATCAGTGGAATAGCTCTTTTGATCATGGTAGGCAAAATAGTCATGCTTCTACTTCAAGCTCAAATTAGAATAGAGCTATAGTCCCTCAAAATAACTTGGCCCATGATCAAGATTTCTGTCCTTCTTGCAACTATTCTTATGCCTATTGCATGTGCCAGAAGGTAGAATCTTATTTGGCCCTAACTATCCAAGAACCTACAACAAAGCAATCACACAAGGAGGATCATCCCAAGGAGGCCTCATACATTCAAGGGCATGATGATTGCTCTTTCACGAATCATCAGATTGGGGAGCATTGTAATGTAAACTAGGATTCCATTTCTCATAGCACTAGAAGCAAAAAAAGAGCTATGGAAGATGTTGTCCCTCCTCCTCCTAATTAGGCCTCAACTTCAAATGCAACATCTCATGAGCAAGCAACAAATGGACGAACAAGTACTTTGCAGAAGCAAAGGCAAGATTCTAGAAGGAAAGATGCAAGTGATCCTTATGTTGCCCCATCTCAACCCCTTATAAGTGCAGCTCCCAAAGTTTCTACCAAAGTTCCTAATGCACCATTTAGTGTGGTAGAGCAAATGAAGAAGACAAATGTGAACATTTCTATGTGGGATGCTGTTGCTACCATACCAATGCAGAAGAGGATGCTACAGCAAGAATTAGAGAAGATTGAACCCAAGGATCAGCCATCTACCATGGAGAGTGCCACAAGTCTAGTAAAACTAGCAGGGGATGTGGAGAAAAATAAAAAGGTTAGACCTCCTCCATTCTATGTTTCTCTAATTATAGGGGGAAAATTAGTCCACAATTGCATGATAGATTCAAGGGCTAGTAGCTCAGTGATGCCTAGGTGTGTTGCTGACGCTTTAGGAATGAAGTATGAGCCCATTTTTAGGGATGTGTTACAGTTGGATGTTAGTACTGTCAAAACTGTAGGTATCCTTAGGAATGTGGAGATGGCCCTACATGCATGCCCTAGTTGCACTGTGATTCAAGACATATCTGTTGCTGAAGTTAAGCCCCACTTTGCTATCTATCTTTCAAGAGACTTCACTGCTCAAATTGGTGGATTCATATCCACTGATTGGTCATATATGTCTTTTAAGACCAGTTATGGAGCCAATGCTTCAATCAGAGCAGAACCTCAAGCCCTTCATCACACTGAATCCTACACCCCCAACTTCATCAATATGAATTGTTCCATTTTACAAATGAATGAAAATGACATAGTAAATGAGCCTACCCCTTCCATAGTGGAGATTCCTGATTTCTTCTTGGATGAGTGGGCAAATGCATATCAGTTTGAGCCTATGCCAGAGACTCTTGAGATAGGCCTTAGTACATATTGCATAATAGAGAAACATGCCCAAGTTCTCGATCTTGTTGAGATTAATGATGATATAAATGGAACATGGAGTATGTACTTTGATGGCTCAAGGAATAGAAATGGATCAGGGGTATTATGTTGATCTCTTCTGCACAAATAAGATACTACTTCTCCTTTAGGTTCCAATTTAGTTGAACCAATAATGTGGTCGAGTATGAATCCTTGATTCAAGGCCTCCTACTTGCCCAAAAGAGAGGATTCTAAGCCTTGAAAGTATATGGAGATAGTGAGTTGGTAGTCAATTAAGTGAGAAACTAGAACATCACCAAAAATGTCCTGCTCAAGTCTTACAAACACAGATTCTGGGATTTGCTTGAAGGCTTCAACGCATTTAATATTCAGAGCATTCCTAGGAAAGAAAATAAACATGTTGATAGACTTGTAGCAATAGGAACATCTTATGATGTACCAGGGAATATTGAGGAGAAGAAGAAGCAACAAATAAAGGTGGTAGTGAGGCCTTCCATCCTTGACAACAACATTCGTTGGCAGGTGTTTGATTCTGATGAGCAAATTGTGAGTTTCTTGCAGAATGAGGTAGAATTCTCAGATAGAAACTAGTCAAAACTACAAGATCAATATGGCGATCAGATCATTCATATCAGTTCTAACAAGTTTCCCAAGGGTCTCATTACCTTGGAGAGTATCTTTAATCCTAATGATCAAACAAGAGGCAAAGGAATGAATCTAGCTACAGAAAAGGATGATCATGCCCTAGTTACAATTGCTGATGGAAAATCTCTGAATATGGGGAAGGTATGTTCTGAAACTGAGCAAGAAAACTTCATTCATCTATGTCAAGAATTTAATGATGTATTTTCTTGGACATATGATGACTTAAAAGGATTTGACCCTAGTTTGTTTAAGCACACCATAAATTTATTTGATAAGGCCAAAATAGTAAGGAAAAAACAGAGGCCAGTGAATCCTAAGATTGAACCTCTAATGAGAAAGGAGCTATCCAAGTTGATTGAGGCTAATATAATTTTTCCCTTCAAGCACTCATCATGGGTAGCCAACCTAGTCCTTGTTAGGAAGAAGAATGGAGAAATCAGACTATGTGTGGACTTTAAGAATCTTAATCAGGCTTCCCTTAAAGATCACCATCCTCTCCCTTCCATGGAGCAGATTCTATCCAAGGTCAGTGGTTCAAGGAGATTCTCTTTTCTTGATGGATTCTCTGGTTATAATCAAGTGCTGGTTAAAGAATCTGACAGACATAAGACAACATTTACTACTAAATGGGGCACCTATGCTTATTGCAAGATGCCATTTGGGCTAACAAATGCAAGTACCACATTTCAAAAGGCAATGGAGATGGCCTTTAAAAAATTAATTGACAAGTTTTTCTTAGGATACCTTGATGATATAACTGTATATTCAAAAAATGTAGAAGATCATTTTCATCATCTAAGACAGGTATTTCTAAGATGTAGAGAGTTTGGGGTCCCCCTTAACCTAGCCAAGTGTGTCTTTGCTACAAGCCAAGGAAAATTATTGGGACACATTGTATCTAAGGATGGGTTGAACATTGATCCAAAAAGAAAAAAGGCAATACTTGCCCTTCCTATTCCTAAACACAAGAAGGGGCTACAAAGTTTCCTTGGTAGGATAAATTTTGGAAGAAGGTTTATTCCTAATCTTGCTACCATGGTGAAACCTCTTACAGCTATGTTTAAGAAAGGTATGGTCTTCTCATGGACCAAGGAAGGGAAGGAGAGTTTTGAAGAGATCAAGGCAGCCATAGCCTCAGCCCCTACTCTCATGAACCCAAATTTTGAGAAAGATTTCATCCTCTATACTTTAGGTGGTGAGTCAAGTATCTCTGTTGTCTTGACTCAAACAAATGACAAGGATGAGGAGCAGCCCATAGCTTTCTTCAGTGAAGGGCTTAAGGAATATGAAAATAAGTACAGCTTTGTTGAGAAGCAGGCCCTTGCAATCATTAGAGCCTTGAAGAAATTCAAGCACCTCTTATCCCACAATAGGATCCATTTGTTGGTGCCCCATGCCAGTGTAAAAGACTTCCTGCTAAGCAAAGATATCAGTGAAAAGATAGCTGGATGGATCAATAAGGTAATGGAGTATGATGTTGATATTCAAATTACCAAGATGGTAAGAGGGAAAGGGTTGTGCAAAGAAATGTTATCAGGTCAACATTCTGATGAAGAGGTTGCTATGGTATTAATAGAGCAGTAGGAGGAAGGAACTATTCATGGTCCAAGGAGCTGGATAAATGATATGAAGGGCTTCTTATTAGGGAATGGATACCCTCAAGGATTGGATAGAGCTAAAAGAAGAAAATATAGACTGCAGTCCATTCCCTATGTTGTAATTGATGGTATCCTATTCAGGAGGGATTTTAATGGGACCCTGTTGAGATGCATTGAAGAGGATCAGGCTGAGAGGATGATTAAGGAACTTCATGATGGCCCTGATGGTGGTCATTTCTCTACAAGAACAACTTCCATGAAGATCATGAGGGCTGGTTATTACTAGCCATCCTTGTTTCATGATTGTTATAGATATGTGAGAAATTGTGAGAAATGTGCTTTCTTCTCAAGCAAACAGAGGCTTGCAGCTCTCCCCCTTCATCCTATTTAGGTGGATCATCCCTTTACTTAGTGGGGGTTGGATTTTATAGGCCCCATTAATCCTCCATCTAGTGCAGGTCATAAATGGATTTTGGCTGCTACTGATTATTTCACTAGGTGGACAGAGGCAGTTGTCTTGAAGGATGCCACAGAACCATCAGTTGTTGAGTTCCTTGATGGGATTGTATCTAGGTTTGGTGCTCCTTCTACTATCATCTCGGACAATGCTAAGTCTTTTGTTGGGACCCAGATTTCTGCATGGGCAATGAACCACAATATCTACCTGAGCACATCATCAAATTACTATCCCCAAGGTAATGGTTTGGCTGAGTCTTCCAACAAGAATCTGATCAGAATCATGAAGAGGACAATAGAGGACAATTAGAGGGCCTAGCATAAGAAATTAAGAACTACTTTGTGGGATGATAGGATAACACCCAAGAGATCTGTTGGGAATTCACCTTTTGTGTTGGTATATGGAAGAGAGGCCAGACTCCCAATTTCATTGGAATTCCCATCCTTGGAGTTGGCCCATCAGCTGGAATTGATTGAAGATAGTGCCATGTTAGTAAGAATGGTAGAGCTAATTGAACTAGAAGAGAAGAGAAATAAAGCTATGCAAACCGTAGAGATACATCAGCAGCAAATGAAGAGGAATTTTGACAAGAAGGCTAGGGTCAGAACCTTCAGAGAAGGAGATTTAGTTCTAAAATGGGATTTAGATAGAGCAAAACCAGGAAGACATTCTAAATTTGATGCATTATGGAGTGGTCCCTATCTGATTGCCAGTTGCAAACAGGCTAATGCATTCTAGCTGAACAAGTCCAATGGTGAAGTTTTTCCCATTCCAGTCAATGGGATTTATCTCAAAGCTTGCTTTTGATGAGGGTCAAGTTCCTATATATAGGTAGTTTAGTTTCTTTCTGTCGTTTCTTACTTTTCAAGAAGTGCACGGGCACAGCCATCTTCCTGTGAGGTAGCAGATTTTGAGGTGTTTCAGTTTGTAGAGGAAGTTTTGTTTTGGTTCTAGTTGCAGTTGCAGAGTTTTAGGGTGTTCATGTTTTAATCTCTCATAGGTAGGGTTAGGGTTTCACAGTATGCACAGACTCATTTTTTGACTCCATAGCCTAATGGATACATGAGGCCACTGGTCATTAACATAGTGGGCTTGTATCCCCTGTGAGTCGCCAAAAATGTTATCATTTTTTTGTCCCACCAAGATTCAAATTTCAAACATCCAGCCCATTCAATGGCTAACTCCCAGAGTTAATATTATTTTAATGCCTAAGTGATCAAGCCTTATAACATGGTTTTTGCAGCCCGCAGGTTCTCCATCGTCAGCTCTGAGGAGATCGATAGTCAGCGCTATGTCACTTTTTAGAAGTTGCATGATGGATAGCATAGTGACATTGTGCCCTATCGACGCATGTCCAGTGGGTCCAATTTGTAGGTCAGCAAAGGTTCTTCGACGAGTCAGAAAAGTTTCACGATGAGCGATCAATTTCATGGGCCAGAGATGAGAAATGTCGATGAGGCGCTATGTCGCCATCGAAAAACTCATGAGTTTTTTGATAGCGACATAGCACCTAATGGAAAGTTGTCATAGAGAGAACTTCAAGTTGGGTCCCATTTCATACTTCCTTTGCCCAGTTGGAAGGGTCCTCAATCCACACTAACAAATTAGAACATGCCACATCTATGAGAAAGAGCTACTCAATGGGTCGAGGTAGTACAAGTCACCAAGATGATGCTATGCGGACCAGTGTGGGGTTGCCATGTGTGTTATGGGGCCGAGGTTTCTAATGTGATCAGTAGGATCAGGGCAAGTCTTTTGTGGCTGTAGGATCAAAGTAGATTGACGGTTGGCACTATCTTGCCTTCCGAAGTTGCACGGTGAATATGATGGCGACATAGCGCCCTTCTGCCACGTGTCTAGTGAGTCTCAGATGTCAATGAGGATTCGTCAGTCAGTTGGTACGTGGCCAATTCCTATTCATTGATGCACTAAGGGGGATGATCTATCTTGCTCACCGTCAGATCGGTTTAGATCAATGACAGGCACCATCTCTCTATGGTGAAGTTGTGCAGTCTTTACCATGCAAACATAGCACCTCAGTGACATGTGTTTGGTGGGGCTATGTTATCTCATAAACCTCAGGGGTGATGCCAGGTGTGCTGACAGTGTTTCGTGGTCCTAGAAGTGAAAGAGAAAAGTACAAAGTACGATGAGTCTTCACGATCATCATATTAAGTTAGATCGACGGATGGTGCCATCTCGCTATGGTGAAGTTGCGTGATCTTTACCATAGAGACATAATGCCCTTTCACCACATGGATCAGCAAGGCCAAGTCTCACCAAGGTACATCTGTCAAGTATTGCCAGGTGTCATTTGAGTATGGTGTGGTTGCTGAGGTGGTGCTAGGTATGATGGGCCCGGGGTAAGAACAGTATAGTGGTATGACGAGTCTCCACAATCATCAGATTTAAGGCAGATTGACGGTTGGTGCTATCTCACCATCGAAAGCTGCATGGTGGATACCATGGTGACATAGCGCCTTGTTGAAACATGTCTTGCTGGCTCATCCAAGGTTGACAATTAACAGCTCACAGTTAGTGTGATCATCATAGTTAATAATAATGGTTTGAAGGGTGGTGCAATTAGTTCAATAAAGGAGGTCAACCGTAGAGGACTTCCCAGGTGGTAGAATGAAAAGAAGTGATTGGCTTGCATGGCCCAGTTGGCTTGTGAAACTAGGTTGACTTTTTGACCCTGCTGATTCATGAACCTAAAAATGAAGGTGATCTATTTTGTTGTGCGATCTGATCTTCATGATCAATCCAAACCACCAGAAATGAATACAAAATATAGAGAGACACTCCACCATCTCAGTCGATCCATCTACCGAGTTAGAGCATAGTTATGGTGCCATTTCTATCTTCTCAGGGCATTATTTGGCAAAAAAGATCAGATTTTCTTCAGATCCCCATGATTGTCCTCCACAGGACTTAATGGCAAGTAGCTACGAAGTCATTTTAGCAAGAAAAGATCTCAGTTATGCCTGAACTATAAAGGCAGATTTTGTAGTTTTTGAATGGGAGGACCTTCTCTCTAATTTTCCTCGGCTATTGCTCTACAATTATAGTGTAAATTCCCTTGTGCCTCTAAACTATTTGATTCTCCACTTATCTCATTCAGCCATTGGTATTAAAGTGCAAGAATTCTTTGCCTGTGCCATTGTTCTATGGAAATCTGTAATCTGCATGATTGTATCTCTACTAGCCTGTGAATGATATATAAGTGAACTTCTTCCTTGTGTCATTCATCTTGGTTTTCTGATTTGTATGTGGTTATTTGATTAAAAAAAGTCTGGATGTGTATATCCTTAGTTTCATTCTGGTTCAGTAGCGCATGTATGGGCAGAGATTGGTTCGAACACTCTATTTTGGTGCATCACCTCCTTAGATTAGAACTAGGTAGATTTGCTTTCATGCTCTCCTTCTCCCTTTTCCTCTCTAAGAGTAGTTAGGTGCACCCTGATAGTAAGAGGAAGCCAGCCTTTTTCGGAGACTCAACCTCATAGTTCAAGTCCCATAGCTTGGAGGTTGTTTCCATGTTTCACTAGGTTGTCCTCACGCATAGGCCTTGGACAAGGGTGCAAACCTAAGTGAATGAAAAAAGTGAAGAAGGTATATTCCTTGGATATTCCACAAGAAGTAAAGCTTATAAGTGTTTAAATACTAACACTAAAAAAGTTGGGGAAAGTGTAAATGAGAAATTTGATGAATATACAAAAGCACATGAGGCTAAACCTATGAAGGAACTGGAGGAATACAAATCATTTATATACTTTTATGAAGGTATGCGTACTATGAAGATGCTATAAATGAAGTTTCAAATAAACAAAAAGTTTTAGTGTTTTCTGAGTCACATACTATGAATGTTGAGTTGTATTTAGGAATTGAGCTAGAACAAGGTATTGAGTTACATAATGAACTTGAGGCACATTTTGATTCTTAGATCAGTGTACATGAAAGAGATGTTGAACTACCTAATAGAGAAGTACATGGCGATTCATAAGATGAGATACCAAATAAAGAAAATAGAGTAGAACCTAGATTGTCAAAGTATGTCAAGAGATGTCACCCTACTGCATAAATCATTAGAGATAAAGATGCAAGACCAATGACAAGGAAAAAAATGAGAAATGATACATGTTTTCTTAGCATGCATGAACATAAAATAATGAATGATACCTTAAAAGATGTGGACTGGTGTAATGCCATCAAAAGAAGAGATTGCATAGATTGAGAAAAATAAGACATGGACTCTAGTTCCTAGACCAAAAGATAAAAATGTGATTGGCACCAAGTGGGTGTATAGAAACAAGTTAGATGAAAATGGTGAAGTCACAAGGAATAAAGCAAGATTATTTGCAAGGGGTATGAATAAGAAGGAATAGACTATGGAGAAATATTTTCTCATATTGCAAGATTGGAAGGAGTACAGACTCTGCTTGCTTAATTTGCATAGAAAGGTTTCAAAGTTTATCAAATGGATGTTAAATCTGCATTTCTGAATGACATATTTGAAGAAGAGGTTTATATAGAAAATTCAAAAGGCTTTGTTGATTCTAACAACAAAAACATTGTATGTAGACTACACAAAGATTTATATGATTTGAAGTATGCACCAAGAGCATGGTATAGAACGCTTCACAATTATCTTGTGAAGCTTGGATTCGAGGGGGCTGATGATAACAACAATGTGTACTTGAAGACAAAGAAAGGCAAAGGTATTTTACTATCTAAATTTTTTGTTGATGATATCATATTTAGAGTTCAAGATACTTTATGTAAATCTATGAAGAAAGAATTCAAGATGTCTATGTTTGGAGAGATCAAGTTCTTTGTGGGTTTGCAAGTACATTAGATGAAATATGGTCTATGCATCACTTGGTCAAAATATATAAAGGAAATAATAAAAACTTTTATATTGGAAGAAATTCCAAGCCAACAAGCACACCTATGGTGATAGGACATAAACTATCAAAGAATGATGAATCAACTGAGGTGAATCAAACATTGTATAGGTCTATGATTGGAAAATTACAATATGTAGTACACAATAGACCTGATATTACATTATCTATTATGATAGTTGCAAGATTATCTATTAATCCTAGGGAGAATCATTTTATGGTTGTTAAGAGAATAATAAAATATCTGAAAGGAACATAAGACTATGGTATATGCTACAAGAAAAATGAAAAAAATTTAGGTGAGAGCCTACACTAATGTTGACTGGGTTAGAAATATTGATGATAGCAAAAGAATGAGTGGAGGAGCATTTTTATTAGGAAAAGAGCTAATTACATGGACTAGCAAGAAAAAAATTACATATCTCAATCTTCTTTTTGAAGCTAAATATGTTGTTGCTGTAGTAAATTATACAAACATTGTATGGATCAAAAAGCTACTCAAAGGTATGAAGGATGAAATCATTGAACCTATGATATTTTATTGTGATAACACTATAAGTGCTATAAATATATCAAAGAATCATGTGATGCATAAAAAGACTAAGCACATTGCAATCAAGTATCATTACTTGAGAGAGTTAGTTCAAGATAATGAGGTGAAGATGGAATATGTTAATACAAATGAGAAAATAGTTGATAGCTTCACAAAAGCATTACCTATGGATGCTCATGAGTATCTAAGAGGTAAAATATGGATAATACCCCTATCTAAGGCTATTTAAGGAGCATGAGAAGTGCCCTACATCAAATGAAATGATTGAAATGTGTCACACATTGATGCAGTGGATCTTACATTAGGATCTTCCTAAAATAATCATAGACGTGGAGCTACAAATTAGTCACAAGCTAGGTGACAAAGGGAGAAATTGAAATTGTTCATATCTGCATATTAAGATGACAAGTCTTTGGCATTGTTGTCAAAGAGGGAGATATTAGTGGAAATATTATACAAATGGAAAGATAATGGAATATCTACTTAGGGGGAGATAGTTTTGAGGTAGATATAAGTAATCAAGAGGGAGTCATAAGGATGAGTTGATCGTTCGTTGATCAAAAAAAAAATTTGTAACCTATACAAAAGATGAAAGTTGTTGATAGAGGGAGAGATTTCAATACAAGGAATTATTTTATTTTTGGTATTATTGTTGGTTGTATTGGCTGAACTAGTTTGCCATCAATGCCAAAGAGGGAACTTATTGAAAAAAAATTGATACAAGTATGAGAAATTTTTCAATCATTGTTTTATCACTTATAACAAACTTGCTACTTGTTGGTAAGATAATTTATTAGATGTTTTGATTACTATCATTTATTTGATTGATGTAGAGTATTTGATCAAATGAGATAAAAAAAGTACCTTGAGGAAGGGTTGAGTTATATTATGAAAAGGAGTACAAAGATTAGTTAAGATAGTGATGTTACGGTGCATTAATTATCTACTTAAGGTTGCAAAGGATGCATAGAGTAATTAAGTTTAGAAGAAAAATTAAAATAAACTGAGTCTACCAAGCTCAACAATTTGTACAATAGGTGCTAAGAAAATTTAGTACAAGTCGACCAAAAATTCAGTTGGAGCCAAGGAAAGTTAAAATTTAGTATATGCCAAGTGATTTCATAGTGGATGCCAACTAATGTAGTATGTGTTGTGCATAAGAAGAAAGTTAATGTTGAGTAACAACATTATGAGAAAGATCACAAATTTGATGAATTTGAGCCAACAAGTTTGATTTCTTGAATTCTATGAACTATGTGGAAGATAATCTTGATGAGCTAGTGGCACAAAATTCAAGATGAACCATTTTGAGGTGAATTTAAAGAGGATTGAAGGAGAAGTTTCTAGAAGGGAATAAAATGAAAAGATGGGTAGATTTATTAAATCATAACTAATCCTACCTAACCCTAAAATGGATGATAGAGGTTGAGTAAAAAAAAATTCTCAATTTTCTCTTTATAGAAATGATTGGACATAAGCAAAGGTTGTCATGTACAAGAACCTAAGGAAGACAAGGAGTCTAAGGTTTTGCTTCATGTAGTGACCAAATAGAAGAGACTGCTATTGGAAAGCAAAGAAATAAGGCTTAAGGGTATGGATTCTTGAAGGGTGAACAAGCTATCAGAGTTGAAGTGTTTGAAAGCCAAGAAAAATGGAGGATTGAAGTAGAGATCTATTGGTGCAGGAGCAGCTAGGTAGGCTAAAGGGTAGACCTAGGGCTTCTTTGGTGTTTTTGGCTTGTAGTGATGCTAGCCACATAACTAGAGTAATAATAGGATCAACTTGGTCCTAAGGTGAGTTTTGATAGGTTAGAAGAGCCCCATAATGCACTATTGCTCCTAATTGCTCAAAATTGCTCATTTGGCTCAATAGAGAATTTTTGGGTTTTGAGGGACAAATAGGGTATTCAAGTGTTTTAGGGTCCTCATTATGTTTCTTGGATCAATCTTAGGCCTTTTGGAAAGTTTTTTAGCAAGTAGATCAAGTTTGGGTAGAAAATTTACAAAATTGCTCAAATTGCTCATTTCTTGCAAATTTGTCATTGTCAACTTTTGCAACTTTTATGCAAAAAGAGAAAATTCTCCATGGAAGCCCTTCAACCACTTAAAGTAGTTGTAAATTTATATTCTAAGCCTATATAAGGTTGAACTCAACCTTTCCAAGGAGTTGGAAGAAGGAGAAATGACAATGTATGGATTGTAATCAATATTTTATTTATTACAATAGTTTCTTGCTTTGAGTTTTTTTTTCATGCTTTGTACGGATCAAGGTTAGGATTTTATGAGTTGGAAGAGTTAGTGGTGGTTTTCCTTAACTTATTTTTTTAGTTTTTGTGTTTTTATAGAGAGTTTTGTGTGTTCAAATAAATTATTTTGTAAGTTAGTAGGTTGCTGTTCTGAATTGGGCAGCTTGCACAAAATGGAGTCTTAGGGCCATTTCCCACTATATAAATGTACAAACTCTTGGGATATGTAACTAGACTCATTTTATATTATTTAAAAAAAATGAGAACCCATGGGAAGCACATAAAACATTTTTAGTGTAATTCCCTAGGCATGAAAACCATTTTGGTTAGGGATCACAAATCTGAAAAAAGAGCATTTGGAGTGGATTGAAAGGTCTGATTCTCCAATCCAAGAATGTGGTGAGTAAGTAGATGGTGAGGGATAACTCAAATCCAAAGGAGGAGTCTTGGTAAGAATTTTTGGGAGGTTTAAACACCAAACAACACCAAAATCCTTGAAACCCTCAAATTAAGCCTAAAATTGTGCTTGGGTTGTACAAACAAGTTGGGACCTTAAGAGTTACAAAATCTTCAAGTATTCCAAAAGGGGTATCCAAAAAGGTGATTTTTTTTGGCATTTTTAAGGAATGTTTCAAAATATCTCAATTTAGTGCATTTGGAGGGCTAATTCTTGTAGCCTTTTTCCAAGCAACTAAGTACAAATTGACCTGTGATTACAATTTGAATAGGGTTTTGCACTTGTTTTGAGTGTAGTATGCTGATGAGTAACCTAAGGCATGCCTAGGTATTCATTTGACAAAATGGAAAGGTCCAAGGAGCATTGGGTTAATTCTGTGATTGTGGAAGTTTGAGCAATCTTGTACTAATCTATTGATGTGTACCAGTTGATGAAGTGTGATCTCTTTGATAGAATCCTTAGAGGCATAGGGTGTGAAAGAAGCCCCATTTTATTAGGTGTAAGAACTAAGAAGACCCTAGAGAGCTTAGGGTTTGTGAGCAAGATTGGTTGTCACATCAAAGTGGTATCAAAGCAAGTTAAAGATTTGGGAATAGTTGGTGGATGTGTATAGCTACTGGAGAGTTAGTAGCTGAAACTAGCATGGTGAAAAATGTAGAACTAGCCATGGAAGTTGATGAAAAATGGAGAAGAATAGAGTTCTTGAAGAATCCCTAGTAGAGGTGAAGATGCAACTAGATGGATTTTTTGAAATAGCCTAGAAAAAGGAAGAACACGAATCTAAAATGGGTAAGCAAATAGAAGAGGAGGACATAGTCCCTAAGCTAGACCCTATCTTGAATGAAGAGCCCTTCTTGAAGGCTATCAAAGCCCTAGGAGAAAAAGCTTCGGAAGGTTACCACTTTTCAATGGAAAGATTGACATAGATGCAATCATGGACTAGATAGATGGCATGAAGAACCATTTTGAGTGTGAGGGGGTATTAGAGGCACAAAAGGTTAAAGTTTCTAAGTCAAGGCTTAGAGAATCAGCTCTAACATGGTATAAATATGTACAAGATGAAAAAATCAGCATGGGTAAGACTCCTATAGCTAACTAGAAGGCTATGGTCACGAAAGTTAAGGAGAACTTCCTGCCTAAAGACTTTGTAATTTGGCTCCACAAGAGATAACAAGGATTGAAGAAAAAAGACCTAGATGTGACCTCTTATATTGATGAATTTTATAGGTTATGTTTGAGATAAAAATAGCAAGAAGATGAGCCAATCAAAGTGGCAAGATATCTGGGTGGCTCGAAGAGGAATATCCATGAGGAGCTCAGTTTTTGAATACCTACCATAGTTCAAAGATGCCATCAAATAGCTCTAAAGGTAGAGGAAAAGAACAAAAGGAAAGGATATTTTAACTTCAAGGATAGAGGCAAGGGCAGAAATCAAAGAGAGCAAAGATGAGGCTAATAGGGTAGAAGTAGTGAGCAAAAGAATCAAGGTGAAAGCAAGTTCATAGAGAAAGCTAGTGATAACTCCTCAAGAGGTGGTTACAATAGAGAGAGAGGAAATCAAGGAGGATCAAGTAGAGGGAGAGGATCATGAAGATCATATTCATACTTTACAAGTATGAAATGTTACAGTTGTGGTCACTTGGGTCATCCAACCTATAGATGCCTGGAGAGGCCTTCTTCCTCAAATCAGGTCAAGAAAATGGCATATGTGTAAAAGGATTGTAGCAAGAAATCTGATGTAGATCACATTGAGTTTGAAAAGGTGAGAACCTCATCTTTAGGAGAGTGTTGATCAAGCAACAAGATCCTAATGAACCTAAACATAGGAGGGTATTATTTAGGATAAAATGAAAAATCCTAGGAAATGTATGCAAAGTAGTGGTTGATTTTGGTTCTACTAATAATGTAATATCAGAGGAGGATGTTACTAAGTTGAAATTGTAGAAGATACCTCATGACTATCCTTACAAGGTTCCTTGGCTTAACAAGGGATAGAGAATCTTGGTGAATGATCAAGCTTGGGTGGAATTCTCCATAGTAGGATACAAGGACAAACTATTGTGTGATATTTTTCCTATGGATGCTTGTCATCTTTTTCTAGGTAGGACTTGGAAATTTGATAGGGAAGCTATGTATGATGGTAGGGAAAATTCCATAACTTTTAAGAAGGGAGGAAATACCTTCAAAATTCAGTCCTTATTAGAAGGGGAGGAAACATAAGAAAAAGTGCCTAGTGTGCTATTTTGTAGTGGGAGAGAGTTTGTTAAAGACCTCATGGATAAGGAATGTCAATTTTTTGTAGTAGGTTGAAGTCTGGAGCAAAAGAAAATACAACCAAGGTACCCTTACCAAATGAAGTCCAAACTTTTCTTGAAAAGTACAAGGACATAGTGAGTGATTGTACTCCATGTACTCTACCTCCTAGAAGAGTTATTAGTCATCAAATTGACTTTGTTCCAGTTGCTTCCTTGCCTAATAAAGAAGCATAAAAGTTGACTCCAGATAAGAACTTAGACATGGAAATAAAAGTCCAAGAGTTGATGGATTTGTTGGTATAAATTTTTGTATTATAGAAGTCCTTTGTCCAAGAATAGAAATTTTTGGATTTTGTCCATAAGTGGTGAGTAGGGTTTCTAGATAAATCATCTATTTGCTACCCTTTAAATTTTTTTGTGAAAACCCTATGTCTTGTTTCATAAATTGTTAGGTGTGAAATATTTGAATTTTCAAATTGGGCAAATATTCTCTTCCATTTATGTCTTCGGCACCTCAAGCTATTTTTTCCTCTCAGATTCCCCAACCATCAAATCTAATTAGATCCACCATTTTCGTTACCTTGCTATGGAAACATGGGCACTCTTTATGTATAGTGAGGTAGAGAGTGCCAGAAAGTTATAAGATGGGACCGCAAAATGAAAACATGGTAGTTAGAGAATTATTTTCTAGCCGATCATTCAATCATGTACACCTTGCAAATACTGTTGGTACTAGAAAAGGGACCCAATGAAAGTAGTTAGAAGTCAGCACCAGAATGATGGTTTTTCCAATGTGTCACTACCTCGCTATTGAAAAAAGTTGACATCTCTTTGTTAGCAAAGTAGCGAGGTGCCGCAAAATCAAAAGCATGGTGGCCTTGAAAATCATTGATAACCATGACCTATCTAGGTAGCATGACAAGAAATAAGTACTATTGTTAGAAGCAATTAGTAAGAGCCATGGTGATTAGATGGGTCATTATACTTCCTGGCACCGAGTTTTGTTGAAGGTTGTTGGAGCTCACTACCTCGCTGCCGAAAAAAGTTGACATCTCGCCATTAGCGAAGTAGTGAGGCACCATGAAAATCAATAATTGATGAGACCCAGGGCAATGTGGAAGGCTAACCACACTCAAGGTAAAGTTTTATTGATTGCTAGTGGTGTAGATTTTCCTACGTCATCAGTGTCTTGGACCCATAAATCATTTAAGAGATCTCAATAATCAAATCAAGTTTCAATCAATGATCCTCGCCATCTCACTTTGGAAAGTTGCACAATGTTTAGTCTATGCAACATAGTGAGTATGGTGCCCACCACCTTTCAGGGTTCTTGGTGTAATTTCTCCACCTTTGATGTAGCCTTAGATCAACGGCCATCGCTGTCTCACCATAAAGAGTTGCTCAAACAATACGTATAGCGAGATAGTGATCGGGGGCCCACTACTGTCTTCTAAGTAGTACAAGCAATATATCATCCACAAGATCAAGAATGAATCGATGGCTATCACTGCTTCACTATGGCAAGGTGCTCATTATTAATGTATGGCAAAGTAGGAAGCTATTGACATGTGTCCTTGGTCACTAATGGGTCTAGGCAAAAATGCCATCATGGAAGGCGTTGTATACATGGTCAATTTTTATTGGATCAACTGGCCAACTTGCCAAGAGGAATGCCAAGCTATCTTTCTCTATACCCCATGATCGTATGATTTTAAAGATCGAAAACATAGGTTTAAATACTAAAGGTGGTGGCATTCTACATATTAATGAGATATGAAACATTTCACGTGTGAAAGAAAAAATAGAGTGTAACTTATAAGATTTTCTTAGTTGCACTTTATGTGAAAAAAGATTTTGAAGTCTTTTCTGAATAGGATCATTTACTCAGAGGATTGTGTAGATTTTGGCACGAGTGCCAAATAGCATAAAAGAACTACAAATAAGAGATTTCCAAGAGCGTATTTATACTATAGTCTCTGAAGTGTTGCAGTATTGCATGGTGTAGCAGAAATGGCTCCAAAGAATTCACAAACTTTTAGATTGTGGATAGTAGAGGGATTACTTGACAAGAGTAATTGGATCCTTAGTGTTTTTTCCTCTTGAATTGGTTTAAGTCTATTTGAAAGGTGGTTTACAAAGAGGAAGTTTTTTGTCTCGTATGTCAGTATATGGAATTTTGATCGAGAAAGACTAGTAATCCCAGGTGTTTCTATGGGTTGTGATCAAGCTACTAAGGTAATGAGGGGAGCAAAGAGTGAACTTGATAAAATAAAAAACATGTCAGTAGTAACACTTTTCTCTAAGGAAATTTTCAAGGTGGCACACTTCAATTCCAAGGAAACAGAAATGTGGAGGACCCTGTGCAAAGTTTTTGGAAAGGGTGAAGAAGATTTTATACCCATGGGTTTCTTGTGAATGGTCCCTCTGACTTTTTGTTAGTGCATGTCTTTTTGTGTTAGTAGGTGAAAATTTTTTGTTGAAAGCTGGTTTTGGATGCAGATTTGGTTGGCTAAGTAGAAATTACTCATTCTATTATATATGATAGCCACATTGTTTCCATGCTCAAGCATTGTTTCTTAGGGGTTAATACCATTATCTTAAGAAGTTGTATTAATTAGCGAAGAGTAGGAAGTAAGGGTGTTTCTCCTAGTATCATGATGATGGTAAAACCCATGGGTTCAGGTCAGTTTGCAATCATTAGATTAGATTTTGTCATGGGTAAGCATAGCAGTTACATATACGATAGAATCATAGTTGAGCTAAATCAGCAAGAGGATGTGATAAGAAAAAGCCCGCAAGAGAATATATGATTTGCATAACTTCTCATTAATTTTTTTATTTTTGAGAAGATGTGTGTTTCTTCCTCTTGTAAGGGACACCTGTCATTTTCTCTTAGCCTGAAGCTTGTTGCATCTCACACTATATAAGTGAGATTCCAAGGCTAGAGAAAGGGTCTGAATTCAATTTTTCTAAGTGATACTTAGTTATTTTTGGTCCATTATTTTTGAGCAAATTGGTGGTGTATTTTCTCCATCAGATTTTGAGAATACATGAATATAGAATGATCTTTGTTTCTTCTGAAGGTCATTCTGAGTCTATTGTGAATTGTATACAATTTTCAAGGAAAATGAATACAAATTATGAACTATCCCCATATCAGTTCTTTCTGAACTTTGTCTCCTTTTGATTACTTTGTTATCTTGATGTTGTATAAGTAAAGGCTTGTGTAGTTGAATGCAATTCAGTTAGGTTGTATATATGTTTATCACTGTTGTTAATTCAATGGATTAAGTAAAAGCTTTGATGAATGTGATAAGATTGTTGTAGTAGGGGAAACTATTTTTGAATGATGAGTTCTAATAAGAATTATTGATAAAATTTGTAGTAAGGCAACAAATTAGATCTAAGAATTTGTTGTAGACTCTGAACCCTAATGGATTAAGCACTGATCAATTTTGATCTAGCTAAAAGAGAAACGTGTCACAAATGGTTGTCAAAAATGCATAATTAAATCAATTTTACTTTTATTTCTTGTAGATCTTCAAAGTTGGCCAGTACTTGTTTGCATGAAATGTTTTAGCTTTAGTTAGCCATTATTGCTGAGAACACCTGTAGATCTATAGAAGAATTTTGGCCGTATCTATTATATGGGATGTGTTTATAAAATTATCAAGAATTGTGCATGTATTTGAGGATTTGAGATGAGAATTAGAGTGAAACTAAAATAATCCTCATACAGTGTTTCCCAATCTTGAATCATCCTTGGGTATACCCACCTTGGTTTTGCAGAGCCTAAAGAGTAGAAAACCACCCTTGGTTTTGTTGAAGTTGCGCCCAAATGGTTTGCACATACAATTGATAATAAGATTTGGCTAGTCTTTAGATTGTGTGAGTATTGTCATCTTGGTATTAATCATTTTGTTGCTTAGTAGTTTTTTCAAAACACCAACAGGATCAAGGTTTGATACATAAGAGCATAAGCCCGTGTGTAGTTCCTATTGTGTTGGCATCTAAAAAAGGAGGTAAATGGAGATTATGTAAAAATTCAAGAGCTATCAATAGGATTAAAATTAGGTATAGGTTTCCCATACCTAAGATTGAAGACCTTATGGATTGTCTTGGAGCTGCTAAATACTTCACTACACTGGATTTGAAGAGTGGTTATCACCAAATAAGGATAAAGGAGGGAGATGAATGGAAAATATCATTTAAGACTACTGATAATCTTTATGAATGGCTTGTAATTCCATTTAGTATTTCCAATGCTTCTAGCACATTCATGAGACTCATGAATGAAGTGCTCAAAGATTTCATAGGTAGATTTTTAGTTGTATATCTAGATGATACACATATTTTCAACAAGACTAGAGAAGAGCATATCAAGCATGTTGAGGTAGTTTTTAAGAGGATTCATGAGGAGAAGCAAGCCATAAATCTTGATAAGTTTGATTTCTTCAAGGAAGAACTTGTGTACCTAGGCTTTGTGGTGTCTCAAGGCACATTAAAGATGGACAAGGAGAAGGTTGCTGATATACTAGATTGGCCAACATCTACCACATCTACTAAGGTAAGAAGTTTTTATGGTTTTTCTCAATTCTATAGGAAAATCATTAGAAATTTTAGTGGTTTCTGTGCACCTTTATTGGATACCATAAAGGGTGGAGTAAAGTCTAAGTTTAAGTGGACTTTAGAAGCTGAAAAGTCATTTGAAATGTTGAAGAAATAAATAGCTACTCAACCTATCCTAAAATTACCTAGTTTTGAGAAATTGTTCACCTTAGAATGTGATGCAAGTGGCTTAGAATTAGGTGGCATTTTGGGTCAAGAAGGTAGACATGTGGCTTTTTATAGTGAGAAACTTAATGAGGCCAACAAGAAGTACTCATCCTATGACCTAGAGCTATATGCCTTAGTTCAATGTCTTAGGAAGTGGAGACATTATTTTTTGCCCAAGGAATTTGTTATGTTTATAGATAATCAAGCTCTTAGCTACATCAACTCTCAAGAGAATTTGAGCAAAAAAAAACTTGAAATGGATGGAGTATATGCAGGCCTTTACCTTCATAATCAAGCATAAGAAGGGATAGTTGAACAAAGTGGTAGATTCACTAAGTAGGAGGATTATGATAGTCGAAGAGATTCAACTCCAAAGCATTGGAATAGAGAGTTTTCAAAATCTCTACAAAGAAGATGAGGAATTTGTTGAAGCCTACAAGGTATGCATGGATTTTGAGAATCATTTTCATAACAAATTCTTAGAATATACCTTGCAAAATGGCTTGTTATTCAAAGGTAATTGGTTGTGTGTACCAAGGGGTTACATGAGAGAGAACATAATACAAAGATGCATAATGGCAGCCTAAGTGGCCATTTTGGTATCAGAAAAACAATAAAACTAGTGAAAAAGTTCTACTATTGGCCAAATCTAGCAAGGGATGTAACCAAGTATGTGGATTAGTGCATGAAAGCCAAAGGAGGAATCAACAATGCAGGTTTATATCAGCTTTTAACAATTCCAAATAGACCATGGGATTGTGTAAGTATGGACTTTGGTGTAAGTTTACCAAAAACCAAGCAAGGGTATGATAGCATTTATGTTGTTGTTGATAGATTCAACAAAATGGTTCATTTCATTCCATGTAGGACAACTAATGATGCTAGTCACATTACCCACTTATTTTTCAAGGGGGTTGTATGGATTCATGGACTCCCATTAAGCATTCTATTAGATAGGGATGTTAAATTTATGAGTCAATTTTGGAAAACCTTGTGGAAAAAGCTTGGTACAAACATGTCAATTGGTTCAGCTTACCATCCCCAAACTGATGGTCAAAATAAAGTGGTTAATTGGACCTTAAGAAACCTTCTAAGGTGCCTAACTAAGGAATATGGTCAAAGTTGGGATGTTATAATTTCACAAGTAGAGTATGCCTATAATGTAGCAAGAATAGGACCACTGGAAAGAGTCCTTTTGAGATAGTTTATGTAATACATCCAAGGGGTGTATGTGAACTAAGATATCTTTGTGATATGGATCAAAGAAGTGGACAAGCTAAAGACTTTGTTCAAACTATGAAGGAGATTCAAGAGAAAGTCAAGAAGACCATTCAAGATAACACTCAAAAATTCAAGGCCAAAGTGGATGAAAAGCGAACAAATGTTTATTTTTCTATTGTGGACTATGTAATAGTCCATTTGAATAAATCAAGGCTTCAAAAAGGTATTCTTACCAAGCTACAAATGAAGAGATTAGCCCCTTGTAAAATCTTGGCAAAGTATGGTGCAAATGCCTACAAGGTAGATTAACCTTTAGATTTAGGCATATCCTCTATTTTCAATGTGCAAGACTTGGTGTCATAAAAAGGTACCTTACCTCATATTAGTCCAAATGTTCATGCTGATCTTGAACCTACTGCAACACCTAATATCAACAAGTTGGAAGCAGAGAAAGTATTAGACTCAAGGGTGAAGAAATCTACAAGGCACAAGGTGTTTATGGAACATCTCATTCAATGGAAGGGAAAGCCAAATTTAGAGGCTATTGGGGTTTCTAAAATAGAGTTCAACAAGTTTGGAATACCCTTAGACAAGTTACCATCAGGTGCAACTTAGTTTTTTTGATGGGGGGAGTATGGTGCAAGAACATCTAGGTAGGCTAAAGGGTAGACCTAGGGATTCTTTGGTGTTTTTGGCTTGTATTGATGCTAGGCACATCACTAGAGTAATAATAGGATCAACTTGGTCCTAAGGTGAGGTTAGATAGGTTAGAAGAACCCCATAATGCAATATTGCTCCTAATTGCTCAAAATTGCTCATTTGGCTTAATAGAGCATTTTTGGGTTTTGTGGGCCGAATAGGGAAATAAAGTGTTTTAGGGTCCCTATTAGGTTTCTTGAATCCATCTCATGTATTTTGGAAATTTTGGTAGCAAGTAGAGAAAGTTTGGGCAGAAAATTTGCAAATTTGCAAAAATTGGTCATTTCTTGCAAAGTTGTCACTCAACCTTTTTAAGGGGTTGGAAGAAGGAGAAATGACAATGTACAGATTGTAATCAGCATTTTATTTATTACAACAGTTTCTTGCTTTGTGTTTTTTTCATGCTTTGTACTGATCAGAGTTAGGGTTTTTTGAGTTAGAATTGTTAGTGGTGGTTGTGCTTAATTTCTATTTTTTGTTTTTTTTTTGTTACAAAAATTTTTGTGTGTTCAAATAAGTTATTTTGTAAGTTAGCAGGTTGTTGTTCTAAATTGGGCAACCAACACAAAATGGATTCTTAGGGCCATTTCCCACCATATAAAATGTACAACCTCTTTGGATTTGGACCTAGACTCCTTATACATTATGTACAACAAAGGAAAGCCAAAGGGAATCACATAAAGAATTTTTAGCATGATGCCCTATGCAAGCAAACCATTTTGGTTAGGGATCACAAATCTGAAAAAGAGCAATCAGAGTGCATTGAAAGGTTTGATTCTTCAATCCAAGACCATGGTTCATAATTATATGGTTAGGGATAAATAAAATCCAAAGGAGGAGTCTTGGTAAGGAGTTTTAGGAGGATTAAACCCTAAACAACAGCAAAATCCTTAAAACCCTCAAGTTAAGCCTAAAATTGTGCTTGGGCTATACGAGCAAGTTGGGGGCTTAAGAGTTAAAAAATATTCAAGTATTTCAAAAAGGGTATCTAGAAAGGTGATTTTTTTTGGCCATTGTTAAGGGATTTTTCAAAATATCTCAGTTTTAGTGTGTTTGGAGGGCTAATTCTTGCAGCCTTTTTCCAAGCAACTAAGTACAAATTGACCTGTGGATTACAATTTGAATAGAGTTTTGCACTTTTTTTGGTTGTAGTATGTTAATAAGTAACCTAAGGAATACCTAGGTATTCATTTGACCAAATGGAAAGGTCCAAGGAGAATTGGGGTTAATTCTATGATTGTGGAAGTTTGAGCAATCTTTTACTAACCTGCTGATGTGTACTAGTTGAAGAAGTGGGATCTATTTGATAGAATCCTTAGAGGTTTAGGGTGTGAAAGAAGGCCTATTTTATTAGGTGGAATAACTAAGAAGACCCTATAGAGCTTAGAGTTTGTGAGTGATATTGGTTCTCACATCATCTGTATTATGAAAAGTGAGTTGTAAGTTGTTATTAGATCAAGCCTTATTATTACTTTCTAATCATTGTATCAGTCTAGGGTAATTCCTTTGGATTAAGGTTGACCTAACAGTCATTCATAAGTACTTTAAGTAGGTGACATTCTAGTGAATGATATAAAGTCCTCTAATAAGGCTCACTCCTAAGTTGGCCTTTCATAGGATATCATTTCAAAAGAGTGAGAATGAGTAGCATGTTACTAGTGGGTTTTCCCAAATTGGGTTCTCACATAAAATCATTGTGTCAAATGTGATATATAATTTGTTATGTTTCATGCTTACATTTCTACAAAGTTGATTTGACAATAACCTACAAGTTTAAGTGATTGTATGACCTAATGCATGCATGATGAATATGTTTTATGGATATGGGTTCACTAAGTTGTAAAAAGTTTTATTTGTACATCTAGACCTTGGATAACTAATTCACCCCCACTCTCATTTATTCTAAATAATTTTAACATTATTTTTCCTTCTAATTAGTTTGATGGAATTTTAGTAGTGGTTTTAGTAGAAGATCTAATCTTTTCTCCAATGGGATTTTTGTCATTTTGAGAAGATATTTTCTAGTTTGTTTCAACAATGATGAAGATTAGATTTGGGTTTTAGTTGAGGAGAGAGGAGAGAGTTTTTCCTTTACCAGATGATGAACATTTAAGAAGACAAGTGGCATGATCAGATCAAATCTAGGCCTTCTTTTTTATCCTATATGTTCTTTTCTTTCTTCTTGGTACAAGGTTAGATATTGTTGGTTCTAGACTATTGAGCAAGGCTCTAATTTTGAGTCCTCCTTCTTCTCACCATATTTATCTTGTATGAAAAACAATAATGGAGTTCTAGTGTTAAGCTCTTATCTATTATGTGTTTCATGAGTTATTTTAATGCATCTCAAATGCATTTGCTTCAAAGAAATGAATACAAAGGCATCCAATACCTTAGTTTCTTTTTGATTCTTATCTCCTATCTCTATAGTTGGTAATATTATTTAATTTATGATCAAAAGGTTGTAGATCTCAATTGGAGCTAGTTTAAGGTTGTATGTCTTGATGTATTTTTCCATTGATTCAATGAAAACAAGTAAATGCTTGATGTATCTTGACAGGATTTTATATTTAATGGAAGGATTTGATTAGTATGAGGTTTAGTCTAAAACATAGATGTTAGATTCACAAAGTGAATGGGTAGATCCAAATATCTCAATGTATGTTATGATTTGTGGAATACCCAATGGTGATTAGTCATAGGATCTATAAGTTTATTATTGTTTCATATGTGGGTTATGATGATATCAAGAAATTAATAAAAAATCATTTTCCCTTTCATGTTGTAGAGCTAAAAAGGATACCCACACTTAGCTTGTCAATCTCATAGGTCAATGTTATTATCTATTTCATACCTTTGGGATTACATAAGCATAGAATATTTGGGGTTTTCATCTTCTTAATATAGATTAAGATTTATGTTCTTTTGCATTGGTGTCATAAAGGAATCTAAGGTCTACCCTCCTAGGTTTTGGAGAGCCTAAAGTGAAGAATGAGTGCAACCTTAGAGTTGGACCAGGTTCCAAACAAAGTGTATCTATCATAGGAGTTATCTACCATTAGATACATTTTGTTTCAGACTTTTGGTAGTTGAAGTCTCTATCAAATCAAGAGCCAATAGAATGTTGCATCAAAATATTGGAGAGAATAAATGAACACAACAATTCATACACTAAACCTTGTTCAACATAAGACAAATACAAATAAAACTCCTTAAGAATTATGGTATGGGTACAAGCCCAATGGTTTTTTTATCCTAGAGTATTTGGAAGAAAATTATATATCTTGAATGATGTAAGGAAAGGAAAGCTTGATGCAAAAAGAGATGAAGGTATATTCCTAGGTTACTCTAATAAAAGTAAGGCATACATATGCTTTAATCTTGCTACTCACTAAGTTATATAAAGTGAAAATTTTAAGATTAATGAGTTTGCATAAAGAAGTGAAGAATAGAGCAGCAAGGAGCCTAAAGGCTATAGAATTTTTTTTTACTATGAGGAGGAACCTAAGACTTTACCATAATTAGTTGGAGCTAAGAAAGAGAAAGATGAACCTACCAAGTCACAAGCAATTCAACCCAAGTCAAAAGTAGTGCAACTCAAGTCATAGAAAATGCAAATTGAGTTGGTCATAGATAGTACAACTTAAGTCATAGGTAGTACAACCTGAGTAACAATCAACACAACCCAAGTTATAGCTACATCAGTCAAAGGAGCTTGAGGAAAAGGAAAAAGATCATGGAGAACCAAGTGAACAAGGTTTAGAATTAAAAAAGAGAGAACCAAGGCTTGCAAAATATATCAAAAGACATCATGTAACTTAACCACTAATTTGAGGAGAGATAGATGGCATAATGACAAGGAAAAAATTAAAAGATGCATTCATTCTTAGTGAATTTGAACCTAGAACTATAAAAGATTCTTTAGAAAATTAAATTTGGATAGAGGTAATGAATGAAGAAAATCAGAAAATAGAAAAGAAGAACACCTGGTCTCTTGTACCTATACCTAAGGATAAGAATGTAATTGTTAAAAAATGGATATTCAAAAACAAGTTAAATGAGAGAGGAGAAGTAACAAGGAATAAGGTAAAACCAGTATGCAAATATTATGCACAAGAAGAAGGTATTGACTATGGAGAAACATTTGACCCTATTGCAAGACTTGAAGGAGTCAAGATAATACTAGCATATGCTACACAAAATGGATTCAAAGTACATCAAATTGACATTAAATCAGCTTTCTTAAATAGAATCCTTGAAGAAGAAGTCTGCATTGAGCAACCTAAAGGATTCGTTGATCCAAGAAAATGAGACATGGTATGAAAACTACAAAAAACTCTATATGGATTGAAGAAAGATCGTAGAGAATGGTATGAAAGGCTACATGGATATCTGGTAAGAATTGGTTTTGAAAAGACAAATGATAAGAGCAATTTGTATATAAAGGAAGGACCAAAAAACAAGATATTTCTAGCAAAACAATTAGTGGATGATATAATATTTGGAGGACATGAGATGTTATGCAAATAATTTTGTGAAAAATTGGGGAAACAATTTTAAATGTATATGTTTGGAGAAATACAATTCTTTGTTGGTCCACAAGTTCATCAAATTAAGGATGGAATATTCATGAATTAGTCAATTTACATCAGGGAAACATTAATTTTTTTTGGAATGGAAGATTCCAAACCATTTGGAACACCTATGTCTACTTGACATAAACTCTAAGAGAATGATGATTCAAATGAGGTAAATTAGACTACCTATAGATCAATTATTGGGAAACTTCAGTATATGATACACATCAGACCTGATAATTCATTGGTAGTTGGCATAGTTGCAAGGTTTTTTACAAATCCTAAAGAAAATCACATGATGATAGTAAAAATGATTATGAGATACCCAAAAGGAACAAAAGAATATGGATTATGGTATAAGAAAGGAGGAAATCTTGAGTTAAGAACTTGTACATATTCATATTGGGCAAGAAGAATTGATGATAAAAAAAACACCAGTGGAGGAGCATTCTTTCTTGGAAAGAGATTAGTATCTTGGATAATAAAGAAGCACAATTTTATTTCTCAATCAACAATAGAGGTAGATTATGTTGTAGCATATAATTGTTGTAACATAAAATGGATCAAGCAATTATTGTCAAGAATGAAGGAGGAAACCAAGGAATGAGTGATGATGTTGGAATATGTGATCATTAATGAGCAAATAGTATACATATTTACTAAGGCATTATGTAAGGATGCATTTATGTATCTAAAAGGTAAACTAGGGATTATTCCCCTATCTAATGCTTACTAAAGAACAAGATAGTAATGCATCAACCAAGTTCCATTGAAGATCTATCAAGTTGATGCATACTATCCCACTTCAAGTGTGAAATGCAAAGAATATTACATATGAATAAGTAATAAAGGTACATATTAACTTCAAAATATGTATCCTTTGGTGTTTGATTTCAAAGAGGGAGATTTTAGTGTCAAAAAGGGAGAGTTTAGCATCAAAGAGGGAGGGTTTTGTATCTCATAAGGAAAGTATTTAGATGATATGAATATACAACAAAGAGGGAGAAAATGATAAAGGAACACAAAAAAGTGATGATAGATGTCAGAGGGAGAATTCATTTGGAAACAATTGAGACAAATCCAAGAAGAAAAATAGAGGGAGTTTATATGGATGAGAATTAGAATGAAACTAAGGATATTATCTAATTGCTCATAATTTTATCTTAGGGTGTTAGTATTAATTGAGCAATGAAGAACTTACATTATTAACCAAGAATATTGAGTATTGACCGAGCAGTCAAGAAATGAAGGGTATTCAGTGTTAATCAAGAAGTTAGACATTGACGAATATCTAGCTTCTAGTGTTAACTAAGTGGTTAGGCATCAAATGATTTCTAGTGTTAATCGAGTGATCTATCCTAGTATTGACTGAGTGTCAACATGATACACTTGCCTGATAATTAATTAAGGCCCACTATTTGGATGTTTAATTATATTTGAAAGGGTATTCAAGATGAATCAACAGAGCTTATGATACAAAATAAAGGTGACATTTCCAACATTCAATATATTATAAGATCCTTGGAAAACTGAATTTGTCTAGTTGGAAAGTAATATAAACAAGAAATCTATAGGTTTTCAATGTGTTTCATGTATTTGGTCATACATTTTCATACTGTAATTGATTGGTGATTGAAAACATATTTGGTAGTAATTAGATTTTTAAATTATCTTTCTTTATAAACTATTTTGAGGTCACTAGGTTCTCATTGGTGGATTTATCATGAGTTTTTGTCACAATAGGTTTGAAACCCTCACAAGCCAGGGTTTTGAATATATAATGGTGATTTATCCTAACATTCCACACTTGAAAACTCCCATGAACTAGTGGAATGTTATGTCAATCTATATATATTTCATTTTTTTAGATTTAGATGGTTTGGATTGTTTTTCAATTTTTAATTGGAAGCCCTAGGATAATCACTATTTAGTGGTGAGCCATCAAGTGAGAGAAAACACCCAATTAAATGGGTTTGACGAATTCAATAAGGTGGATCCACCCATGAATTTATGTTATTTAATGTCTATAAGACTTGGATCAATATTTTTTTTAATGGGTTGAATCCCTCATAACAATTTTGAAGACTAAGTTTTTGACCTTGTTTGAGGAAGCCTAAAATCCTAGAAAGGATGGTTTTGTGGAAAGGTGGATAATTGGAAGAACCCATATGCCATATTGTAATATTGTTTAGAAAATCAAAATGGGTTTCTAAAATGGTCAAAATTTTATTCCCTTGTTTAGAAAATTTTGAAAAGAGGTTGGAAAAACCAAGAATGAAGGCTTTATTCTAGTAGGTCAATAGGCCTACTTAGCATAGCAAGTTGCATCTAGCCAAATCAATGCAAACCCATAACTTTATTATTTAAAAGGTGAAATAGGTGATGTAAAGAGACTCTAAAGACACCATTGAGAGTAAGGTACTATTGGTAGACACTCTTGTTCACAAGTTATCCTTGTTTGGGGAATGAGATTATTTAGTTAGGAACTAAGGAAGGCTAAGATTGATTGGGTTGGGAAAACATCTTAGAAAGGTGAAACCTAATATTTAGAGACCTTGGGAAGGTCTAGGAGTGGATACCCTTAGAGGGATAAAAGTAGTGAAAAAGAGAAACTAGAATACAATGGACTCATTGCATCACTAATAGTCATAACCACCTATTTTGATGTCCTATTAGCTTCATCATTGCCATCTTTCACACTCATCAACTCTAACATGTTACACATTTTTGCATTCTTATGATGAAATAAACATTGGAAAACCATAGCCTATACATTATTAGAAGCTTCTACGTGGCAACTTGGACCCATGTGGACACCTTAGCACTATTAATTACCCTATTAAAATCATGCACTCTAATTGGTCATTGTGTCCTTGTCATTTCCTGCCACCCATATGCCTTATTATCCATCCAAGACGTGTTTCCTTATCAAATTCTCACACACATATAGATACTTCAACAATATTATCACCCATGATGCAACATGACACCCTTTGATTGGTCAATGTGTTCTCATTACTAATAGCTAGTCATATGCCACATTAGACACCTAGGATATGTATCACATTCTTGCATTCTCATAGTTGAATTTTCATGGGCCCACAAGTAGTCATGACATTCTAAGAAGCCATGACATGTCACCTAGGTCCACTTTTTTGGTATTGTAAACATGACCCAAGTTATGAGATTGGTGGATCTTAGTGGTAACACTAGCTAGAGTTGTGTTTTGATTGATGTAAGAGAAGAATTGAAGTATTAACAAGTATGAGAAAGGTATTGGCGAGACAAGGTAGGACACTAGTGCATCCAAGTCAGAGGACATGAATAGTGTATGGTGATAAGAAATAGTTGAATTAGATCAGTAATGTTTATAATCACACTTAGCCAAAGTAGTCTAAGTGAAAGGTGACATTGAGTAGAAGTTAGAATAGGTAAACAAGAAGTAGAGACTGGTTATAAAGTTGATAGGATGAGAAGAATTCATCAAGGTCAAGGAAGGAATCCCATAACTAGATATGTCATGAAGTAGTTTAATTTCTTTTGACATCTCAATGAATGAAGAAGGACCTATCAAATGGACTTGACTAAGAAGATAGGTAGGAGAATTCAAATTTGAATTTTTCTCAATGAGAAAACATTAGTTACAAGAATTATCTGATCTTCTATATCAAGAAAGTACACCTAATACACACAACCTATAGGAATTTTGTGTGATGGAGATAGGAGTACATATAGGATAAAGGAAAGAGAATTCAAATTTTGAATTCTTGAATTAGGATTTGAAAAATAATAAGAAAGAATTGTATAATCATTCATTTTTTTTGAATAAACAAGTTGGATTGCATATTTGAGAATTTGGGATTCCATAGAGCTAGGATAATTTCAATCATAAGAGAAAGGGTGAAAGAGAAGTGGTGAATGTATTGAAAGTTGAAATGATGTATGTTGAGAGAAGCTAGGGATCCAAACACATGAGTGAAGAGGAGTGTTGAAGTCAAGGAGAAGTGATAACAAAAGTAGTCAATTCTAGGTTGTAGAGCTGAGGAGAGTTGAGAAATTTTGACATAGATCAATGAGAATAAAGGTGGTCTTTATATAGATAATTCAAGTAGCTATCTTTCATAGGAATCAATCTATTGTTCTCTTATCATTACAATAGAAAATCCCATTATGGGTGGACTCTAGCTAGTCCTTTGTATAAAATCCCTTGATTGGGAAACACATCCACTTATTTTATAAGTCCTTTAACCAAGATACATTTAATCAGCTAAAGACTCTAACAAGTATCTCTCAAATTCCTTGATTGGGTTTCACATGATAGTGTCTTTGTAATCTTTTAACAAGTATAAGTTCTTCACTAACCACACTCTAGAAGGGTGCAAGTTTTTTGAGCATCATCTCATAATTGTAGTTTTAACCATAATTTGGTTTTCCCAAGACAAATTGATGATATGAGTTGTTAAATTTTTTCTTGATTGCTCTATAGTTTATCTATTAACCATTTATGCTACAAACATATATGTCAAAAGATAGGTTTAAGCTAAAAGTTTGAATTTAGCTATAAAATATTTATTCACCCCCATGTCTCCTTATATTCATTATTGTATCCACCAAAAATTGGTATCAAATTTGATGGTCTTTTAAAGATAACTCTAACAAGTTGAGGAAAAGATCATAACAATGAAGAGAGAAGCACAAAATTTTTCTAAGGAAAAGTATGGCATATAGTGCAAGGAAATAAAGTTTCATCTTATAAAATTATGAGATGCATACTAAAAGCATTTTGAGACTAAATACATTCTACCTAAAACACTACTTAATACAAACCAATTAAAAGATAAACAGGTCCGTGTTTCTACCTTGGAAGCCTTGGTGAGTACTCTATCTTTTGAGTATGTTAATATCAAAGATCTTGAAACTACTATGAAATTTGGGAAAATATCAAAAATTATCTTTGGAGGAGACAAGCATGTCAAAAAGAATAAGTTTGATGGCCTAAGAGGAAAATATGATGACATGAGGATTCAAGAAAGAGAAAATATTGAGTAGTATAGAAGTGTTGAGTTGTCATTTTGCATGATGTTTAACAATAGGGATCCTTTTGAATCTCTCTCTTGAAAATATTGTCAAGGACTAAATCCAAGGATCTAGGTGGTTTTTTCATCCAAATAGGTAATTCAATTGAAGATAAATGTGTATATTCAAGAGGAGGGTTTTTCTAGTTCAAACCAATCTTGATAATTTGCTTCTATTTGAAATATAACCATAAAATAGATTATTCTGTTGTATTTTCTATTTTATGATAAATGTAGTCTCCAGATGTAACTATATTAATTTCTATTTTAACCAAATGTTTTGAAAGAAAATAAAAAGATAAGGTAGTGAGAGTAGAGAAAATAATAGAAAGGAAAATTCCAAATAGACATAAACCAAGGTAGCAACATGTTTCTGAATTAAATAATCAAAAGGATCAGAAAGGAAACCATTGAAATTATAAGCAATGATTCCTCAAATCTAGTGATGAAATCATCAATGGGAACTTCAATAATAGCTGAAAGATGTTTCAAATTTCATCAAATCACAAGGACACAAAAAGTGTGCCCATACAAGAAAAAATGCTATGCAAGAACAAAGATGATAATTTCTCTAATTCATCAGAACAATGGAATTGTTAACACAAGAGAGATACTAGAACTAAAAGATTGCACAATCAAAACAACATAATAGAACCATTGGCTTCATTATTAATCATGAACATGCATTCACAAAAATAACACACTCTACCAAGAATAACTATGCTCAAAATGAGAGCACCAATATCATATATTATTGCATCAAAGTAACAACTTGGAGTATATATTAAATCCATGTATTTATAAGAAATCATTTCCTCCTTTTGTGTTGGGAGTGAGAGATCTTTAAATTCAAAATTATGCTAAAAAACAATTTAAAAAATATAATTATATACAAAATGACTCTCTAAATGTTGCTACATAGCTCTCTACCCTTGTTTATATCTATTAATGGGTGCATGAGCCTTTACATGAGACAAAAAGAATGAAAGAATAAGAAGATAAAAATAAGAAAGTTATGAGATAATATATAAGTCTCTAGAAGCCCTGAAAATGGAAGGTTGGCCTTCTTTAGATGTTTCTAGGAATTGAACTATCATCAAAATGCATTTTTGGTGCATGGAATGCTCTAAATTAGGAGTTGACAGCTAATTGTCGACACACTACTTCTTCTTCAAAATTGTTAGTGCACTTTTGTAAAAAGTGCACCTATGCACCTTGAACGCCTTACACACCTTGGTGATAGGTTCCAAAAACCAAAAAATCTTCTAATATCAAAAATAAATTTACATCATCTCAATTTTCTCCTCTTTACACCAAAATGATGTCTAGATGTTTATTCTTGAATTTCTCTATCATCTCTGTTACTTGACTAGATTTTGGTAAATCTAAAGCCTCATACTTATTCCTTACCATCTTTTTGTAGTTACTAAATTCTATTCAAGTCTCTACAAAATCCTCAAGCTTGGTGTCCAGTTCCAATAATGTCTCTTCAATTTTGAATACTTGTCTTATATAATCTTCTAATGAAGCTTCTTTGAACATTCCTCTAAATTGTTGGACTACTTATTGCACCAAAAAATCCTCAAAAATCTCAAGGCTAGTGGCATTATAGTACCTTTTCACTTCCAAAAATTGCTCTTGAGCTTTGTCCTTTATCTACTAGATTTCCTCATGTAATCTCTCTATTACTTTATTATTTTCCAATATCTTTTCTATCCAATCATTGAGTTTATCAAGATCCTCTACAATGTATACCTCCATTAATATCTATTACCTCTCACACTTTGCTGATCCAAGTTCCTATAAGTCCTTATCCTAGGTACATACTTCATCCATTAGCCCAAAAGCTTGGGTCACTATCGAAACTAACTTGTCAATGCTTGATTAGATTTTCTACATGTTTAAATTGTCCTATATTATCTACATACCTTTCTCCTCAAAACTATCATGCCATTGTTGAAATGCTTCCAAAAATGAGTCCAATTGTGTTCCTTCTTTTTTTCTTCCTAGTGCAGCTCCAAGAGTGACCTCTATATTTTCTAGGTCAATGGGAACCTCTACTTCATTTAGGTAGCCTCTAAGTAGCACATTCTTCTTCTACAGTGTTATCAATTCAGATTCATCATGATCTATGTATTGAAATGCCTCCTTGATGCCTATGGTGATCATCACTTTCATCATGTCCATCATGGGCTTTCCCAACATGAACTCCTTGATTTGATAATCTTTTGGATTCAATTCTTTGGTGTCGGAATGAAGAGGAGGAATGGAAATATGAGCCATAAGGTGTTGATCTTGATTCTTCATGATGAAGGCTAGTGTTCTACAATCACCCTTAGGTGGATCAGGATTTCTTATCACTTTTATCAACTCCTTAATTCCCTCTTCTTTGATCAGCTCCAACTACTTCTTCTATCAAAACATGACTTCCTTCTTAATCCATGAACGTGTGGTCCCAATAGATGACATGTACTTGGCTGAAGAGGTTAGTCCTAAAGAAGACTCCTTTCCCTTATTACTTCCTTTTGGAGTCTTCTCATGTCAAGGAAGATCATTAGAAGGAGTTTCTATTCTCTGTTGGGCTAAGGATCTAGCCTCTATATCTAGCAAAGTTTATTGAGTTTCTTGTATCTACCCCTCTTTAGATACTTCATCTACATGAAGCTATTGGTTTTATCCCTCCTCTATTCCTTGACTTTGTGGTTCTATTTGTATCACTAGAGGAGGTGGAGCTACTAACCCTTTATCTAGAATGGTGGTCATATCCTAAAGTGGTGGTGGTGGCATGCCTAGAGGTCCTTGAGGAAAAGGATGCAATTGAATCCAATCCTCTCCTAATGGTTTGCTTGTGGGATTATCTCTTATCTTCTCACCCACCATCTTAGTTCCCATTGGCATAAAATCAAAGTTTGAGAAGTTGAAGACATATGTCCCTTCACCCTCCATCTCTATTATCCACTTCTATTATTCATCTTCTAAAATGAATACTTGGATAGACTCCCTTGGAGAGGATGGAGGTGTCTATGTAGAGTTTCTTCTTATCTCTTCCTCTATGGATTTGGTTGAGTAGGTTCTCTGGCTCAAGGGGAAAAACTCTATTGTTTCCCCTTCTTCCTCATCCTTAGCTTCTAGGATGGTGTTGGAGCTCAAAATTGATTTCTCATTTTGAGCGTCCATTTAAAATTTTGAATCAAGTCAAGCCTATGAAAGCCCCATAAATGCAAATGTACTTGGCTGTACCTATAAGGCCCCAGAGGTGTTCAATGTTTCTAACACCCTCCATTCACCATGTCCACTGGTTCCATGAAGTTAAAACATCATTCTGAGCTGTTTGGTGAAATCTCATTTTGAGCAAATGTCAAATCTGCATTTTCACCAAAGTGTCAAACAATGACAGGAGGCTATGTTTGCAATCGAATAACTTGCACCCAGAAATGTTTTAGGACTCACCACTTTGGGAGTGTCTATTATCTATAATTGAGAACCTATATTTCATATTTTGAGTTGTTTTGAGTCCATTTGACTAGGTTTTGAATCCCTCAACGTTGGTCATTTAAATTTGTCATGCTGATGCACATTGCACATAATTTTGGAAAGCCCTGTTTGATGTGCTATAACTTTGATCAAGTTGACCCAAATGCTGAAATTCCTATTGTACTGTATTGTAGATGTTAGAGACTTGTCATGTTTTTAGTTTCAGCTCTTGATGAATCTATTTGATCAGTTTTCAAACGCGATTCCATTTGCAATTCCTAAAAGTTTTGCTAGTAAACAGAAGTGCAGATTGATCGAGAGCCCTGTTCGGGATGTTATATCTCCTGATCTGTGATTGGTAGGACTAAATGGTTTGTTCCCCTATATTTTCCACTAAAAATACTACAAGTGTGCTAGTTTTTAGAACTTGATGAATCCATCTTCACACTTTACTAGGGTCATTCCATTCACAAAAAATGATATTTTACTGATGTCCTCTATCCTACAAATCCAGGTAGCCAAGTTTGCGCCCTTGCCAGTTTTTCCCTATGATTTGTCATGAGCCTAAATCATATAGTCATACTCTCCTCATGACAATCTACCAGTTACCTAGTTTTCATTAAATCATGTGCCCATTTGTCCAATTTTCTAGGCCATTTCCAAATGCACTTTCCAGTTTTCTAACATGTTTATCTGCAGGTGAATTTAAGTTGGCAACTTCGGAGGTCAATTTCTTATAACATTAATGTCTTCATGCAATGAGATCTGGCAAGCCTGTTGAACATGTTAGAGAGAAAAGAGATCCTGAGTTTCAAAGCTTGGTTAGTTGTTTGGGTCAGTTTTTAAGGCCAGTCCAAAGATCTCCTAGCACCAGAGTCGCAATTCACAGATAAGTGGTAAAATAAGTTTTAATGATGTTTCAGTGATGGATTTTGATCCAAATCAGTGCTAGATAATCAATAGGTCAATTTGAAGATTCAATGGTTTGAGAACAAAATTTTTTTTAGCCGGACACACTTTGGGGCCTTGCGAAATTTATCAGATGAAGGATATTTGTGAGGACAATATGTTTTAAAGCCATAGTCAAAAGAATGTTCCCTCTCAAGACAGAGCTATTGAAGCCACATGAAGAAATTGAAAAGCATGTTACTAATTTGATAAAAAGGAGTTTGCAAGATGTTACTGGTGCAAAGTTCAAGATGTTTATGGATTTTTGTAGAGTCTGAGTATATTTGGTGAAATGGCTCCACTAGAGCATGTGCAAGAGCTCATAGGAATTATTGAAGGACAAGCATATTTGGATGCACAATTTAATGTTGCAGATATGTCATGTCTTTACATGGCTCTCCCCTCTTATATGAGAGGAGCCTTTTAAATACCAAGTTTCTTAACTATCTGGACAAACATATATTTCCTGTGTTCAAGAAGCTTTCTGAGGAAAAGACATTGGAAGAACTTGAAAAGATGGGTATTGAAGCAGTTTATGGACTCCTTAAACCAGTCATCAGGATATTACTAGAAGAGAGTGTTAAGTTAATTGCTGTCATGTCCCCATATTTATAGGATTTAATGATAAATTAATTATTAATAATAATGATATAATTTGTCAATTAGTTAACATATTAATATGTCCTTGTCTCCAAGAGAAAGGACATCTATCACATCATTTGTAGATTATTATTCATCGACCTCCATTCTAATATTAAATGAGTTGATATTCAAAATCAAACAAGTCAACATTTGATTGATTAGAATGATTCTACGTAATTATATTAAACATATTAATATCATGCCTTTGTATATATGTACCTTAATACATATTTATTACCCTCTTCTTATATCATACTTTAAGAGGGAATCCTATAATTAGATGAAATATAATAATAGTTCATACACTATTATCGATTGTTCACAAAAGAAATAATATTGATACACTATATGAATAAATATTAGTCATAATTCATAATAATAGTAAATATAAACATTAATAATAATATGCATTAATGAATAAATGAATTATGCAATATATTCCTAGCCAATAGTAATTGTATTACATATATAAATAAATATTATAATAATGAAAGATTATAGTATATTTAATCTATGTAATACTAATAACTAATAACGATAAATTGATTAATTAATCAATATAATAAGGATATGAGAATTAATATATATAAAATATGATATTATATTTTTAATATGTTTTAATAACACATAATATTGCATAACATATTAATACTTATGATATTATAATATTCTATGGGATATATAATATTAATTATAACTAATATCAAATGACAATAACAATTTTATAATGTATATTATGATAACATATTACTTAAAATGAGAAATGAATATTATAGATAATATATAAAGAAAATATACTATAGTGATGTTACTAATATCATTATTAATTAATAATTTATATATATGATTATACAATCAATATGCAAGTCTAAAACCACAGTCCACATTATAACTTAATTAAATATAAATGCTTCAAGGGTCACGCCACATCATACTCATATTTAAGAGGCGTGTGTAAGAAGGAATGGAGGAGAGGGGAAAAAAGAAACATATGCCATCGAAGGGCATTGAGGAATGATAAGGAAGAACCAACGACAGAGAAGATACAGGGAACGAACAACCAGGAAAGAGCGGATAAAAGGAAAGTTGGAAGAAATGATGGACCCTCAAAAAGGTTCATTACAAATGGTATCAGAGCAGTGAACCTGCCATTCTGTTGGGTATGGCCGGAGGTCTAATCAAAAAAAAGTCACAGGAATACAAATAGGGTTTTGAAGAGGATAATAGAAACGTCTTTGTTAGAAAGGGAGACATACAAAGTTAGAAAATAAAAGCACAACAATAAATGGACTGATTTGAATATTTGAAAAAAAATACAGTCAAGCACAGAGGTTGGGTACTTTAGCGCCATATATGTTTCTAAAGCACAGAAGACTGATATCATGATGGATATTGAAATGATAAATCAATTAAGAAAAAAATGTACTAAAGTATACTGTGGATATATAGATTCAAACTCATTGAATGGCCACGTACTTAGATATCATTATAGAAACTCTACAAACTTATTCTATTCTATGTACGCATATGATAGATAAAGGAATGATTAAATATAATTGTCAAAACTCTCCTCCATAATAATATCTTGTCACAGGAGTGTTTTGGTTTGTCACCCATTGATAATATATGAAATGGGCGAATGGAAGAAATAGAATTGATAATCTTATATAGTTGTTCCAGATATCATAAATATCACTAAAATCCATATTGTGACAATAATAGCAATTGGGAAATTTGAATGGTAACACTCATCAAGAAACATATATAATGCAGAGTCATTCTCCTTTAATGTGGGGTTGAATGGTATTGTCAACGAACAACAAGAAGAAATAATAAGACTACTTAAAAATCACCATTAACATAGGCAGGATTCATCTCTTTTCCTTGTAGCAAATAGAATTTAATGCAGCCAACGTGAATCTTATCTTAAGCATTTGATTAAGGGAATTCAATCAAACTTTCGAAAAAGAGATTCTTAAAGAGGATGAGATTACTCAATAGTTTATGATCTATATGAATTGGGATACCTTTAGTTGTGATAGCATTATGGAGTTACATATATCTCACCATTTTTTCCAAAATGCAAAGAGACATGGACAATCACATCGGGCAGGAAAGCATTTGGAATACAGCAATAAAGATTGGATTATACTAAAAGAACATTGCATATAATAATCTACGTTTGGAAAATGTTTGGAAAACATTTGGAAAAATGGTTAGAAGGGTGGGTAGCATACGCAAGCCACAATATAGTTAAGAGGCTATATTACAATTACATTTCAAACTGAATGCCTTGTACAGTCTGTACTTGTGCTGTGGTCCAACCCTACTCGTGTCGTGTCCCAGCCCTGGGATCATGCATTATCAAGTCAATAAAAATACCATATATCCTTTTCTTTGTTGATAGAATAGAAACAATGTGGTGCTTGAAATGAATGAAAATTATAGAGTTGGCTATCTAAATATGTTGAGTGGGGTGAATGCTCACTGCAAATCATAGAGATTGATGGGGACACAACCCAAGAACAGAATGGACACAACAGAAAAGGGAAATTGTATTAACTAAAAATAAGCTAGTACATTCAGTACAGAGAAAATAAACTTCAAAACATGCCCTAAGGGCCTACAACAACATAAATGTGGAGATAATTTCTCCTTTCAGTACCTCCTCTTGAACTCCACTCTGAACTACCTTTTACAATGCTAGGAATCTCCTTAAATAGACCCTGGAGGGTTAAGGACTAGGAATACATTCTAGAAGATGCTAGTAGGCATCCACCGACCAAACAGAAGGCTCCAAAAGTTGCATTAGAAGTCGGTGCAAATCTAGAAGAATCCAAAAATGGTAACCGAACTTTCGGGAGGCATAACTTTTGAACCGTAGCTCCGATTGATGAACTGTTTACATTTATAGAAAGCTCTCAAAGTTCTCTATAGCCCTATCAAGGAGCTTTGCTCATCCCCCATTTTTTGGCCCTTTTTGAGGTCATTTAATGCCCCTAACCTGACTTTGTAGCATTCTTAGGAGGTCTCCACAACTCAAAAAATTTCAATAACTTTCAAACCGTGGGGCCTTTTGACCTGATTCTTTTTCTGGAATGCTCTAAATTACAATTACATTCATCTAGCCAATTTACACCTCCTAGTTTACCAAAATGATGGCTCAATTACATACTCCTATTTTTTTGGGATTTACACAAACACTGATAGTGGAACTGTGAGAGTTGGAACCTTTATTTGACCCAAATGGGTATCCAAAAATGAAAACACATGAAACAGAAACTAAGTCTAAGTATATTTTTTGGGTGACACAAGATTGCCCTTATACCCCTGGATTCTACTGCATCAGACACCCAGGGTAGATTGAAAAATGACCCTGTCACTTTATGAATGGTAGAGGAAATCCCAAATGGGAAACCTCAGCTGCTGAAATCCAAGTTGAGTCCTCGATCGGTCGTCCTTTCCATTTGACCAAATACTCTTCATACTACCTATTTCTGGTACTCCTACCCACACGATGATCTAGAATGTCTTCTATCTCCTCCTTCTTAGAAGTAGGAATTGGACATGGCTCTAACACCAGCTCCTCATCTGCACCATCATCATGATACTCTGTTAAATCTGCAATGTTGAAAATGGGAAAAATGTGAATACCATCTGGCAGCTCCACCTCATATGCATTTCCTGAGTCATGTTTCTTCAAAATTTTGTAGGGGCCAAATTTCTTCATTTTCAGCTTGTTGTAAGTACCAGCTAGAAATCTTTCTTTTCGTAAGTGAACCATGAGTAGATCTCCTACTTGGAATTTCTTATGTCTTCTCCTTTGATCAGCCCTAGCATTATATTCTTGATTCATCTTGGTAATGTGTGCCTGAACCTCCTCATGTAGACACTTGATATGTTCAGCAAATTCCTCAACTTCAACACTTTTCCTCTCCCCTTGTTCTATCTTCCTTAGCTCTATTGTAGTCCTTGGGCTACTCCCATATACAATTTGGAATGGTGATTTTCCAGTACTCCTATTTATAGAGTTATTGTAAGAAAAATCTACTTGTGGTAGAATCAAATCCCATCCCTTGGGCTTTTCCCCAACTAAACATCTCAGCAAATTGTCCAGACTTCTGTTTGGCCTTCAGTCTGCGGGTGATGCGTGGAACTGAATTTTAGGTCTGTTCTCAACTTCTTCCACAATGTCCTCTAGAAATACCCCACAAATTTAGTATCTCTGTCAGAAACTATACTCCTTGGAAGTCCATGTAGTCTTACCACCTCTTTGAAAAACAAGTCTGCAATATTGACAGCATAATGAGTTTTGTGGCATGGAATGAAATGTGCCATTTTGGAGAACCTATCAACCACCACGAATACTGAGTCATTACCCCTTTGTGTCCTTGGAAATCCAAGAACAAAATCCATACTTATGTCCTTCCATGGCCTTGATGGAATAGGCAATGGCTGATATAGGCCGGTATTGTGACTAAACCCCTTGGCAACTTGACAAACCTGGCAACTCTGTAAAAACTTCTTCACATCTTGTGAAATTTGAGGCCAAAAATAATGTTCTCTAAGAATGGCAATGGTCTTATCTCGACCAAAATGTCCTACCATCCCTCCACTATGTTTCTCCTTAATCAAATTTTCCCTCATGGAACTCCTTGGAATGCACAATTGACTACCCTTGAACAACATGCCATCCTGAATCAAATAGTCTAACCACTTGGTTCTATCTACAGCAACAGGTTCTTTACAAGCTTTCCATGCTTCAGCAAAATCAGGATCCTCGGGGTACAAATTCTTGAGTTCATCAAACCCAACTACTTCAACCTGCATTACTGTAAGCAACAACTGTCTCCTACTTAGTGCATCTGCAACCCTGTTAGATTTTCCACTTCTATGCTTCAACATGAATGTATAACTCTACAAGAATTCTACCCACTTCATATGCCTCTAATTCAATTTACCTTGGCTATTTAGGTACTATAATGCCTGATGATCAGTGTACAAAACAAATTCCCTTGGAAATAAAGAATGCCTCCATTTCTTTAAGGCCTAAAGTATTGCATAGAACTCTTGATCATAAATAGAATACTTCTTCTTTGCATCATTCAATTTTTCACTAAAATATGCAATAGGCTTACCTTCTTGGCTTAATACAGCCTTAATAGCGCTACCACTGGCATCACAATCCACCTGGAAAACCTTTCTAAAATCTAGAAGTGCCAACACAAGCTATTTTTTCACCTTCTTCTTTAGCAATTTAAAACTTCTCGTAGCTGCTGAAATCCATTTGAACTATTTTCTATCCCCTCTTATTGTATCAGTTAGGGGTGCACATATGCCACTAAAATTCTTAATAAACTTCTTGTAAAAACTAACCAGACCATGAAATGATCTTACCTCAGTAGCAGACCTTGGAGTAGGCCATTCCAAGATGGCCTTTACCTTCTTTGGATCCATTTTGAGACCTTTAGGTGATATAACAAACCCCAAATAGACTAACTCCCTTTTTGCAAAGATACACTTCTTCAGATTAATTAACAGTTTCTCTTCGCTTAGCCTTTCAAGGACACTACGAATATGCAATAAATGTTCTTCCAAAGTCTTGCTGAAAATTAAAATATCATCCAAATAGACAATAACAAATTTTCCCAAGAACTTCTTAAGTACCTCATTCATGCGCCGCATGAAGGTGCTTGGGGCGTTCATCAATACAAAGGGCATGACTAACCACTCATAAAGACCCTCCTTGGTCTTGAAGGCTATTTTCCACTCATCTCTTTCTTGAATCTGTATCTGGTGATAACCACTCTTCAAATCTATCTTTGTGAAGTACTGAGCTCCACTCAAGCAGTCCATAAGATCATCCATCCTTGGCAAAGGAAACTGGTACTTGATGGTTATCCTATTTATAGCTTGAGAATCTGTACACATCCTCCACTCTCCATCCTTCTTTGGTGCGAGTACTATAGGTACTGCACATGGACTTAAGCTCTCTCGAATCAAGCCCTTCCTAAATAGCTCATGAACCTATCTATTTAGCTCCTCTGTTTTAGTAGGAGTCATCCTGTGAGCAGCCTTGTTAGGAAAACTAGCTCCTGGAATTAGATCTATCTGATGACTAATTTGCCTTACTAGTGGCAATCCATCTGGAATATTATCAGAGATAATATCTCCAAACTCCCCTAGTAAATCTAAAACTTCAAGTGGTATTTCACTACTACCTTCTTTATCTTTCCTAGGAATCAAAGCATAGCACATATGCTGATGTTTCATGCCATCTAAAAACTTCCTTTCATCAAGAAGACAAATCCTAGCACTACTACATACCTTTTCACCTTCCTTTTTCATGGGCTTCAATTTGTGGCAAACTCCATCCTTTGTCAGAGAGTATGTGTTTGCATGTCCATCATGTACTGCATGTCTATCAAACTGCCATGGTCTACCCAACAATAGATGGCAAACATCCATCGAAATAACATCATAGAGAACTTCATCATGGTAACTCCCAATTTTGAATTTCACTAAACATTGTTCACTTACTAGGACCTTATGATCATCTTTTACCCAAGCAATCCGATAGGGCTGGGGATGTTTCTCCCTCTTGAGCTTCAGCTTAGAGACCATCTCTTCTGATACCAAGTTATCAGTACTACCACCATCAATGATCACGTCACAACATTTATCCTCACACTTGCATCTGGTACAGAACAAACCCCTCTGTTGTCTTGGTTCAATCTCACCACTTAGTAGGACTCTTTCATTTACCAAGGTCTCTCCTCTTTTTGCATCCTCTGAATGTGATGATTGTGCATCCTCATCCACATGAGCAACCCTAGCTTGGCCCTCAGCTCTCCTATCTATCCTTGTCATTGAGGGCATTCAAAGGCACGATGACCTTCTTCATTACAATGGAAATAGGTACCATGGAAGCCTCCTCTTCCTTGTCCATGTCCTCTACCTCTTCCTCTCTGATTTCCAAAGTCTTGATCATGGGAGCAATTGAAACCCTCATTCCTCTGGTTCCTGCTAGTACCCACATCTTCATTTTTTTTTTGGGTTTCATTGTGGCCTCTAGATGATCTACCACTTCCCCTTCCTCCTTGACCACGCCCTCTTTGTCTTCCTTCAAAACTTTTATTCAGCTTCTCTTCAACTCGTAGGGAAAATTGGTATGCTTCTTCAATGCTGGTCATTCTTACCAGACTTAATTCCTCCTAGATGCTAGGTCGCAACCCATTGATATAATGAGCAAACTTCTCCTTATTTGCTTCTGCATTCCCCACTCTAATCAAGAGTCAGTAAAATTCCTCTATATATTCTTGGACTGATCTTCCTTCTTTCTTTAACCCATGTATCTTCCTAAACAAATCAAGCTTGTAGTCCACAGGAATGAACTGCTTCTTCAATTTGTCCACCATGCGATCCCATCTTGTGATCTTCTCCTTTCCTCTTCTATTTCTTTCCAATTGGACCTCTTGCCACCAGATTTTGGCATGGCCTTTTAGTTTGGCCTTTGCAAAATTAACCCTATCTAGGTCCCTGATATCCTCATACTCAAAATATTCTTCCAATTCATTGATCCAATTGATCAACTCATCTGGTTTCAGATTTCCTAAAAATACACCCACTTCAATTGTAGGTCTTTTCCCAAACTTAGTGATGGCCCTAAAAAGCCTTTCCTCTACATGATTCAGAACTTCCCTATCAAATTTTCCTTCTGGTCCCATTTCATCTTCTTCATTGTCATCTTCACTTTCATCACCTGCGGCTACAATTGTTCCTCTACGCAGCTCCTCCTGCAATTCTTGTACCTACCTTTGGAGGGCTCTAACCTCCTTAGGATTAATAGCTCTGGCCCTTCCACCATGCTCTCTTCATGGAGGCATCTTTTTAACTCAAACCCACAACCACACAGTCCTGGTGCAAACTACCTCACAGTCGGCGCTCTGTTTACACACTCAGGAAAACCTGCTCTGATACCACTTGATGGGGACACAACCCAAGAACAGAATGGACGCAATAGAAAAGAGAAATTGTATTAACTAAAAAATAAGCTAGTACATGTGGTACAGAGAAAATAAACTTCAAAACATACCCTAAGGGCTTACAATAGCATAAATGTGGAGATAATTTCTCCTTTCAGTACCTCCTCTCAAACTCCATTCCGAACTATCTTTTACAATGCCAGGAATCTCCTTAAATAGACCATGGAGGGTTAAGGACTAGGAATACATTCTAGAAGGTGCTATTAGGCATCCACCAACCAAATAGAAGGCTCCAGAAGCTGTGTTAGAAATCGGCGCAAATCTAGAAGAATCCAGAAACGGTAACTGAACTTTTGGGAGGCATAACTTTTGAACCACAGCTCTAATTGATGAATCGTTTACATTTCCGAAAATCTCTCAAAGTGCTCTATAGCCCTATGGATGATCTTTTCTCGTATCCCATTTTTTGGCCCTTTTTGAGGTCATTTAATGCCCCTAACCTAACTTTGAAGCATTCTTAGGAGGTCTCCAGAACCCGAAAAATTGCAATAAATTTCAAACCGTGGGGCCTTTTGACCTGATTCTTTTTCTAGAATGATATAAATTATAATTACATTCAGCTAGCCAATTTACACCTCCTAGTTCACCAAAATGATGGCTCAATTACATACTCCTATTTTTTCGGGATCTACATGAACACTGATAGTGGAACTGTGAGAGTTGGAACCTTTATTTGACCCAAATGGGTATCCAAAAATGAAAAAACATGAAACAAAAACTAAGTCTAAGTATATTTTTTGGGCGACACAGGATTGCCCTTATATCTCTAGATGCTCCTGCATCAGAGATACAACTCATATGGTCTGGGACGGTTAAAGTTAGATATACATCCAATTTGTACATTTGTGGTGCATTTGGGTAGAAAGAAATTTGAGCAATCAAAATGATATCCTTACACAAATAAGTACAACATTGAGTGGCAAAAGAAAAAAATTGAAATTTCCATATGCAACATCCAAAAATCAAGGTGGCAATATCTTGAGAATCAAAGCTTCTTAAAGAAAAAGTGACTAGCTAATTTCTTTATTCAAACATGAAGGTGGATCCAAGCCCAAATAAGGTAACTTTCAAATTGTGAGACAACATATAAGGTATCACCTATTCTCCTTTTTTATTTGATTTATATGTTGAAATCAATATTATGAGGAAAAATATATGTGATATTTGTAATTTCAAATATTAGATATATAGAAAGTTAATATTTGAATGATACTTTGTTCATAACTCATGGAAACTAATATTGCCTTTCAAGAGGGAGAATACCTAATCTCAAATATTAATATTATTATGAAATATGATTCTAAGAATATAATTCCTAATATGATTGTCTCTCACAAGAATTCCAATATAATAATAAATACTATGGATAAGTCCATCTACCAATCTAGCAATGGTACTACAATTACGTTGCCCTTAGTAAAGAAACATTTGACAATATTGAGATTTTCCCAAAATCCATAAATGTGCATCAAACTCTCAACGACCACTTGTATTGTGTTGGCAATCACTAAAATTAGTAGATAGAATTTCATAATTATATTTAGGTATTTGACAAGGAAGTAAAATGTTGGAAAGATATGTATTAAGGTATATATTTCAATTAGATTATTATATATATTGGAATTATTTATTGTGCAAAATTATTTATTCTTGAATATGATATAAATCTTTCTCTTATTTCTTGTTTTTCTCTATGAGCACTTGCTCTGACCTCTTCTTTCGAGTATGTCTTGTAGGAAAGGGGATATTAATATCAGATCCAGAGGGAGTTTGACACTTCCAAGGTAAAGGAGCCTAAAAATTCATTAGAGACAAGCTCGTAAAAAAAGGGAAATACACAAAGGAAAATCATTAGTGCAAAAGTATTTCGGTACATCTCCATGATTGACCTATTCTCCCAGAGTGCTTAATTGACATAGAAGTGGAGAACTATTTAGAAAAGGTGGTTGAATATATAAGGATCCTTAAGGTAGTTAAGAGTAAATAATGGATAAATATTCTATAATCACCACTTCAACACATAAGGGTAATGGGGTAAGATATATATTTTGTGCATATATTGCTATGAAATAATTGATAGTCTTTCTTATTACTGACACTTTTTTATTGTGAAGAGTATTGAATAGTCTATCAATGATTCTAGTTACAAAGAAATGAAATCAGAATATATGAAAAATGGAATATAAATGGGAAATATATATATGAAAAATGAAAAAATAAAATATAAATAAATGTTGATTTAAGGAAAACATAGTAATTAGAATACATTTCAATTATGATGCAAAGAGTCTATCTCTTGTCCAAAATTACATGATCTTAGATAGGGAGTTGGTGGAGGGAAAGGCAGAGTAATTTTGAGCACTTGTCAGATACGCTTGGAGCTTGTTTCACGTGCCCTTTGCACTGTCATTCTACCATCAAGATGATCATAATAAGGAGAGAAATTTGTTTGTGTACTATAAGAAGAAATCTTTCAAATGAACTAATTAAATTAAATTTAATACTCATCTTCTCATCGACATTATGATATCCTAATATAGGGAGTTGGTGGAGGGAGAGGCGGAGTAATTTTGAGCACTTGTCGGATACGCTTGGAGCTTGTCCTCTGCACCGTAAATCTACCATCTTATGATGATCATACTAAGGAAAGGGAGAAAGATTCCTTAAAAAGGATTATGTAAATAAGAAAAGGGAACCCTACCAATTTCCTATGGAGTCTGCAATCAGGAGAAAACACCCTATTGTAGTACAAGTTAAGGGAAAGATAGTAATAGCTCCTTTTCACAAGAACCTTTCTAGCAAACAAGTCATCCACTAAGTGGACCACCTCGTGTGGATGCCTAACACTCACCACCGGGGCCAAGGGGGCCAAAGTTTTTCTCTTGGGCTTAGTATGGAACTGGCTTGGATTAACTAATTATTATTCAAATTTCTTTGAAGATTATATATATGTATATACATGTATTGATGCTTATTTTGTGGTTGCAGGCTTCATAAGCCTAATGAAGAAGTATAGCCGTTGCGCATTATTAATTTTAGGATCTAATCAAGGTTATGTATAATGTGTCTACTTTGGGTCTTCATGCATCAATGTGTATGCTTCGTGTTTTCTTTGTGTCTTCATACATTCATATGTATACTTTGCATTCAAATGCATACTACATGTGTGACTCTTTTATTGAATAGAATGAAGTACTCTTACAAGTAAAAATTTGAATGGGATCTAGTAGTCAATTTCGTTATATAAGGTGAAACAAATATGAAAATGTTTATTGCTTGAGGACAAGCAAATTCAAGAGGGGTGGATTGTCATGTCCCCATATTTATAGGATTTAATGATAGATTAATTATTAATAATAATGATATAATTTGTCAATTAGTTAACATATTAATATGTCGTTGTCTCCAAGAGAAAGGACATCTATCAGATCATTTGTAGATTATTATTCATCGACCTCCATTCTAATATTAAATGAGTTGATATTCAAAATCAAGCAAGTCAACATTTGATTGATTAGAATGATTCTACGTAATTATATTAAACAAATTAATATCATGCCTTTGTATATATGTACCTTAATACATATATATTACCCTCTTCTTATATCATACTTTAAGAGGGAATCCTATAATTAGATGAAATATAATAATAGTTCATACGCTATTATCGATTGTTCACAAAAGAAATAATATTGATACACATATATATTAGTCATAATTCATAATAATAGTAAATATAAACATTAATAATAATATGCGTTAATGAATAAATGAATTATGCAATATATTCCTAGCCGATACTAATTGTATTACATATATAAATAAATATTATAATAATGAAAGATTATAGTATATTTAATCTATGTAATATTAATAACTAATAATGATAAATTGATTAATTAATCAATATAATAAGGATATGAGAATTAATATATATACAATATGATATTATATTTTTAATATGTTTTAATAACACATAATATTGCACAACATATTAATACTTATGATAATATAATATTCTATGGGATATATAATATTAATTATAACTAATATCAAATAACAATAACAATTTTATAATGTATATTATGATAACATATTACGTAAAATGAGAAATGAATATTATAGATAATATATAAAGAAAATATACTATAGTGATATTACTAGTATCATTATTAATTAATAATTTATATATATGATTATACAATCAGTATGCAAGTCTAAAACCACAATCCACATTATAACTTAATTAAATATAAATGCTTGAAGGGTCACACCACACCATACTCATGTTTAAGAGGCGTGTGTAAGAAACAATGGAGGAGAGGGGAAAAAAGATACATATGCCACCGAAGGGCATTGAGGAATGATAAGGAAGAACCAACGACAGAGAAGATACAGGGAACGAACAACCAGGAAAGAGCAAATAAAAGGAAAGTCGAAAGAAATGATGGACCCTCAAAAAGGTTCATTACAAATGGTATCAAAGCAGTGAACTTGCCATCCTGTTGGGTATGGCCAAAAGTCTAAATAGAACAAAGTTGTAGGAATACAAATAGGGTTTTGAAGAGGATAATAGAAATGTCTTTGTCAGAAAGGGAGACATACAAAGTTGGAAAATGAAAGCACAACAATAAATGGACTGATTTGAATATTTGAAAAAAAATACAGTCAAGCACAGAGGTTGGGTACTTTAGCGTCAGATATGTTTCTAAAGCACCCAAGACTGATATCATGATGGATATTGAAATGATAAATCAATTAAGAAAAAAATGTACTAAAGTATACTGTGGATATATAGATTCAAACTCATTGAATGGCCACATACTTAGATATCATTATAGAAACTCCACAAACTTATTCTATTCTATGTACGCATATGATAGATAAAGGAATGATTAAATATAATTGTTAAAACTCTCCTCCACAATAATATCTTGTCACAGGAGTGTTTTGGTTTGTCACCCATTGATAATAAATGAAATGGGAAAATGGAAGAAATAGAATTGATAATCTTATATAGTTGTTCCAGATATCATAAATATCACTAAAATCCATATGGTGACAATAATAGCAATTGGGAAATTTGAATGGTAACACTCCTTATTAAGGCATAAGGAGTGAATGGAAGTTAAAGGAGTCATCAAGAAACATATATAACGCAGAGTCATTCTCCTTTAATGTGGGGTTGAATGGTATTGTCAACAAACAACAAGAAGAAATAATCAGACTACTTAAAAATGACCATTAACACAGATGGGATTCATCTCTTTTCCTTGTAGCAAATAGAATTTAATGCAGCCAACGTGAATCTTATCTTAAGCATTTGATTAGGGGAATTCAATCAAACTTTTGAAAAAGAGATTCTTAAAGAGGATGAGATTAATCAATAGTTTATGATCTATATGAATTGGGATACCTTTAATTGTGATAGCATTATGGAATTACATATATCTCACCATTTTTCCAAAATGCAAAGAGACGTGAACAATTACATCGGGCAGGAAAGAATTTGGAATACAGCAATGAAGATTGGATTATAATAAAAGAACATTGCATATAACAATCTGCATTTGGAAAATGTTTGGAAAACGTTTGGAAAAATGGTTAGAAGGGTGGGCAGCATACACAAGCCACAATATAGTCAAGAGGCTATATTACAATTACATTTCAAACTGAATGCCTTGTACAGTCCATACTAGTGTTATGGTCCAACCCTACTCGTGTCATGTTCCAACCCTGGGATCATGCATTATCAAGTCAATAAAAATATCATATATCCTTTTCTTTGTTGATAGAATAGAAACAATGTGGTGCTTAAAACGAATGAAAATTATAGAGTTGGCTATCTAAATATTTTGAGCGGGGTGAATGCTCATTGCAAATCATAGAGATACAACTCATATGGTCTAGGACGGTTGAAGTTAGATATACATCCAATTTGTACATTTGTGGTGCATTTGGGCAGAAAGAAATTTGAGTAATCAAAATGATATCCTTACACCAATCAGTACAATGTTGAGTGGCAAAAGAAAAAAATTGAAATTTCCATATGCAACATCCAAAAATCAAGGTGGCAATATCTTGAGAATCAAAGCTTCTTAAAGAAAAAGGGACTAGCTGATTTCTTTATTCAAACATGAAGGTGGGTCCAAGCCCAAATAAGGTAACTTTCAAATTGTGAGACAACATATAAGGTATCACCTATTCTCCTTTGTTATTTGATTTATATGTTGAAATCAATATTATGAGGTAAAATATATGTGATATTTGTAATTTCAAATATTAGATATATAGAAAGTTAATATTTGAATGATACTTTGTTCATAACTCATGGAAACTAATATTGCCTTTCAAGAGGGAGAATACCTAATCTCAAATATTAATATTATTATGAAATATGATTGTCAGAATATAATTCCTAATATGATTGTCTCTCACAAGAATTCCAATATAATAATAAATACTATGGATAAGTCCATCTACCAATCTAGCAATGGTACTACAATTACATTGCCCTTAGTAAAGAAGCATTTGACAATATTGAGATTTTCCCAAAATGCACAATGTGCATCAAACTGTCAATGACCACTCATATTGTGTTGGCAATCACTAAAATTAGTAGATAGAATTTCATAATTATATTTAGTTATTTGACAAGGAAGTAAAATGTTGGAAAGATATGTATTAAGGTATATACTTCACTTAGATTATTATATATATTGGAATTATTTATGGTGCAAAATTATTTATTCTTGAGTATGATATAAATCTTTATGTTATTTCTTCTTTTCCTCTATGAGCACTTGCTCTGGCCTCTTCTTTCGAGTATGTCTTGTAGGAAAGGGGATATTAATATCAGATCCAGATGAAGTTTGACACTTCCAAGGTAAAGGAGCCTAAAAATTCATTAGAGGCAAGCTCGTAAAGAAAGGGAAATACACAAAGGAAAATCATTAGTGCAAAAGTATTTTGGTACATCTCCATGATTGACCTATTCTCCCAGAGTGCTTAATTGACATAGAAGTGGAGAACTATTTAGCAAAGGTAGTTGAATCTAGAAGGATCCTTAAGGTAGTTAAGAGTAAATAATGGATAAATATCCTATAATCAACACTTCAACACATAAGAGTAATGAGGTAAGATATATATTTTGTGCATATATTGCTATGAAATAATTGATAGTGTCTTTCTTATTACTGACACTTTTTTATTGTGAAGAGTATTGAATAATCTATCAATGATTCTAGTTACAAAGAAATGAAATCAGAATATATGAAAAATAGAATATAAATGGGAAATATATATATGAAAAATGAAAAAATAAAATATAAATAAATGTTGATTTAAGGATAAACATAGTAATTAGAATACATTTTAATTATGGTGCAAAGAGTCTATCTCTTGTCGAAAATTATGTGATCTTAGATAGGGAGTTGGTGGAGGGAAAGACAGAGTAATTTCGAGCACTTGTCACATACGCTTGGAGCTTGTTTCATGCACCCTTTGCACCTTCATTCTACCATCAAGATGATCGTAACAAGGAGAGAGAAAGTTGTTTGTCCACTATAAGAAGAAATCTTTCAAATGAACTAAGTAAATTAAATTTAATACTAATCTTCTCATCGACATTATGATATCCTAAGATAGGGAGTTGGTGGAGGGAGAGGCGGAGTAATTTCGAGCACTTGTCGGATACGCTTGGAGCTTGTTTCATGCACCCTCTGCACCGTAAATCTACCATCTTATGATGATCATACTAAGGAAAGGGAGAAAGATTCCTTCCAAAGGATTATGTAAATAAGAAAAGGGATCCCTACCACTTTCCTATGGAGTCTGCAATTAGGAGAAAACACCCTATATTAGTACTAGTTAAGGGAAAGATAGTAATGGCTCCTTTTCACAAGAGCCTTTCTAGAAAACAAGTAATATACTAAGTAGACCACCTCGTGTGGATGCCTACCACTCACCACTGGGGCCAAGGGGGCCAAAGTTCTGCTCTTGGGCTTAGTATGGAACTGGCTTGGATTAACTAATTATTATTCAAATTTCTTTGAAGCTTATATATATGTATATACATCTACTAATGCTTATTTTGTGGCTGCAAGGTTCATAAGCCTAATGAAGAAGTTTTAGGATCTAATCAAGGCTATGTATGATGTGTCTACATCGTGTCTACTTCGTGTCTTCATGCATCAATGTGTATGTTTCGTGTTTTCCTTGTGTCTTCATACATTCATATGTATACTTTGCATTCAAATGCATACTACATGTGTGACTCTTTTATTGAATAGAATGAAGTACTCTTACAAGTAAAAATTTGAATGGGATCTAGTAGTCAATTTTGTTATATAAGGTGAAACAAATATGAAAATGTTTATTGCTTGAGGACAAGAAAATTTAAGAGGGGTGGACTGTCATGTCCCCATATTTATAGGATTTAATGATAAATTAATTATTAATAATAATGATATAATTTGTCAATTAGTTAACATATTAATATGTCCTTGTCTCCAAGAGAAAGGACATCTATCACATCATTTGTAGATTATTATTCATCGACCTCCATTCTAATATTAAATGAGTTGATATTCAAAATCAAACAAGTCAACATTTGATTGATTAGAATGATTATACGTAATTATATTAAACATATTAATATCATGCCTTTGTATATATGTACCTTAATACATATATATTACCCTCTTCTTATATCATACTTTAAGAGGGAATCCTATAATTAGATGAAATATAATAATAGTTCATACGCTATTATCGATTGTTCACAAAAGAAATAATATTGATACACTATATGAATAAATATTAGTCATAATTCATGAGTAGCAGAGGAAGGCAATTTTCAAACAAATATTTAATGAGTTTCTTGAAGGCCAGATAGGCAATATTATATATCGTCAGAATCGAGAAAAGATGAACTTTCTAATTTTAGAGTCAATTTTTACACAAGAAGTAGCTCATTCAACTTACACAAGGTTTTCGGTGAAGTACCTGAATTGCAATCATTTTTAGACCAGGAAGATCAGATTTGATTTTTTGTCAAGGTAATGACCTAAATATCATTAAAATGCAATGGAAATGTAGTTAGGGTCAAATTTGTCCAAATTTACTTAGTAAAAACTCATTTTCATTGGCATTTTCATGGGGCAATTAGATATTTTGGTGACCCAAAAAGGTTTCATCATTTCAACAGAGATATTTCTCAAATTAGTTACAGCAATGACAAAGCAAAAATCAGATCTGAGGGAGATGGAAAAAAGAGGTTTTCCAGTTGCTAAGGGAAGGAATTTTGAAGGGACACATGTCAGCTGTATAATGAATTCAAGAATTCTTTCTTTGCTATATCTTTCTTTTCTTTCTCTGTTGTAGGTTGTTGGTTGGTTTTCTATTTCCAGTTCTTGGAGCTTTGCTTAGGCTATGAAAGCCACACACTTAGCATATCTTGTATGAACAGCATATGGATTTCATAGATAGTTCCGATACAGTAGTGTGATCTTGTATCTTGTTTTATGCATTCCTAATGTACTTATTTCAAGGAGATAAATACAATCTGTAGAAGGTTTTGAATTTCATTATAATTTTGTCTCCTTTCTTATTGAATTTGTAATTTTATATGTTCAAGAACAAAGAGCTTGAACCTATTTGCAATTGCCCAGTTGTATATTTGAAGTTTGCTTGCCTTTGACTCAAGGAGTCATATAATTGCTTGTGGTTTCAAACAAGGTCATAGATTCATTAAGAAGGATGTGTGAAAGTATGGGGTTATATTGGATATTGGTGTCTAATTCATAAGGTGAACAGACTGAACATGAATGTCTCAACATATGCCATATGTTGATTGATGTTCAAGGATGCGTAATTCTGGAGTATAGGATGGCCCTAATGGATAAGGCACTGGTCATTCGTAGGATCATTAAGTTTTTGCTTCATATTGGACATGCTATCTTTTCTCAATATAAATCAATCATTTTCCCTTCATGTTGAAGTGGACATAAAAGTTTAAACCCTCACTCAGTTTCTGAATAATATAGGTTTGCACCTAGCTATTGTAGAATTAGTGTTGTTTCATAAGCCACTAGGAGATATAAGGGGTTTTCATCTACTTAATAGATTCAGGGATATGTTTTGCACTAGTATGATATCAATTGAATCTATAGGTATACCCACCTAGGTTTTGCAGAGCCTGAAGTGCAGAAGGAGTGTAGCCTTATAGTTGGCCTATTGTCAAAAATGGCATGTTGAAAATGGGAGTTAGCTACTCCTAGACTTGTCACTTTCTCAGTGGGATATTTGAAAACCCTCTAGTATTTTCAAACACCAATAGATGGTCTCTAGAATTTTTCAAGGAGTATTCTTATTTTTTGATATCCTCCTTTGAGCACCCACCATAGTTGTTTCTATTCTCACTCTCTTTGACACTAAGGGGGAAGATTCTTCCACTAAAATTATTGATGGTGGGATCCTTTTTTCCTCTAGTTATTCCTCATCTTGCTACTCCTATTGTGCTTTCTTTGAAAATTTCTCTTTCTTTTCTTCAGGCTCATAATTCCCTTATTCTTCTTGTACTTTCTATGAAGCTATTTGGGCCACGACCATTTGTTTCCTTACCCTAGGGGCTGCCCTTTCCTCTTTTTTCCCTTATCTACCTCAAAGTATTCAACCTCTCACTCATGTTGATGTACCATTTCTAGCCTTACTAGGTATTGAGTGGGATAGGTTAGTACGATGACCTTAGTACCTTTAGCTTCTTGACGCCTAGTTGTGGCTTGTAGTGGTTTAGCTTGGGGAATTGGATCCATTCCGTTGTTAGCTCAACTACATGTTTGGCCTGATGATCTATGTAATCATTTTCCTCTTGCCCTATCTCTACATTCATGATTGGCATGTCATAGATTTTATTTTTGTTATGCAAAGGATCCATAACTTCTTGGGAATCCTTTTCTATAGTATTTAGAGGAATCTTAATTTTTAGTACATTTTCTTCTAGATATAGACTCATCCTACAATAGTTTCTTATGTGGATATCATAGCCATCTATTGCATTCATTTAATGATCTTCTAGGGCTTTGACATGGAAAAACTTTTTTCCTACTAGATGTTGGACCATTCCAATGTTGTCAAAGTATGGAAAAAGGAGAGTTGTATTCTTCCAAGGGATATTGATCCCATTCTAAATCAAAGGTAGCAATGTCTTACTTTTCCTTTACCATGAATTCCCTGATTGTGATCGACTAGACCAATGTCTTCTTATGTTGTTTCCTCATTGTGTCATAAGAAGAAGTGAGCTGGTGGGATATCTCCAAGAGTATCATCTAATTTGAAGGATATCTTGGGATATTTTTGGGGAATAGAAGAGTACCAGCTACCCAAAGATATGCGAATTCTTGAATTAAATGTGGTAGGATACTATTTCAGTGATTTGTACTACTACCTCTACTAACATTTTTTTTGCATAATCTCCTTCCATAAATTTGATGATGGCAAAGATGAACCCATCATTGCTCACTCTATATTCCCCACTCTATATTGGAAGCTTATTTTTCACTAGTTATGCCAAGCATTTGCATCTTGCATGCTCCTGTTTATATATATCCCTAGATAGTCAGTGGTTCTGGCTACTAGGAGGTACACCATAGATGATGTCATGTAAAAATGAGGGTTTGTCTTAGTGAAGACTAGTTGCTCATCCAATTTGTCACTTAGGATGGTTGCCCAATCAATATCATCTTTATGGTTCTTATGGTTTCAATAATGTGAACCATCCACATTTGTAAGTGACCTACAACAATGTGGCCCATTACTCTATTGAGGAGGACAATTTAGTATTCGATGTCATATTTCATATATCCTTGGGTCATATCCACCTTGCCTACTCTTTGGTCCAAATTTACCTTGTCAAAAAAAAATGTGGTTTACACTAGTTCTTTTGCCTCTTTCTCATTCTCTCTATACCACATTTTTGATCCATCATATGAGATTTGAAGGTACTAGTCTACCCTTGGGAGGTAAAATACTTTCTCAATGTGGAAAGGTCAGAGGTCTAGGATCATCTCTTCTATGACACTCTTCATTACCTTCTCCTCAATGACATAATGTTCCACCCATGTGATTATCAGTTTGGAAGATTGAACTAATGTGGGATGTGATGATGCATTCACCAATCCACTTTAGATAAGTGTAGATATCATCATTGACCTCTCCTTAGGCTAGTTGTAGATTGTCAGAAAATCATTCTAGTCAATGTGGCCTAGTTCAATATGTCAGATTTCTACGTGCTCATCCTAGATGCTTAATTTCTTAGGTTCTCCTTGGTAGTTGAATGCAATGGGTTTTGGTGCTATTTTCTCAACCATGGAAGATAATGATGATTCCATTTAATCAACATGAAAGAGGAAAAAATTAATCTTATGAACATCAGAAAGCACAAAAATGGACTCTATGGGACTTAGACTAATGACAAAATGGGTTAAAAAACCAATCAAAATAGACAAAAATGTTGCTTACCCCCCAAATAGCATGGTTTACGCACTAGCGCACCTAGCACAGCTTGGAAGGTGCACTAATTTAGCCTTCAAAATGATTTAGTACACACCAACACACATTCACACCCTAGCAATGTGCACATGTGCACAACTGCACACATGGAAAACATGAAATTGTGTAAAAGGGGGCTTAGTCTCTTTTTTATGTTGTACAGGTACACACATGCATACCTCTTAGGAGTAAAAATATGTACACCTTTTTGAGTTTTTATTTTTAGGTTTTGGAGGTGCACATATGTGCACCTCTAAGGGGTGTGCATGTGTGCACCTTGTTAGAGGTATTTACTTTGTGTGTTTTCTTGTAGGGGGATCGCACAAGAGAAAATGCAAAGGACTGAGAAGTGCAAAGGTGAAGTGCTAGTAGAAGGTGAAGAGAAAAGTAAGGGAATGAGAGGTGGATTAGGTTCTTATATAGGCTACAAGGTGGCTCCTTGTGTGCACCTCCATAGGTTCACATCTCTATGGTTGCATAAATGTGTATGTGTGCATGTGCACACCCTTAGAGTAGGGGTAAAGTGTGCATCTGGGCACTTTTTGCATGTGCACAAGTGCGCATATGTGCAGTTTGTTGGAATTTACAAGTGGGAAGAATACTTCTGGGGGAGGCGGGGGGGGGGTGAATCAAAAGTACTAATAATTTTAAACTCTAAAACTATTTAACTGAAATCAATCTCATGTATCTAACACATCAAATTAACATGAAAGTAAAGACATGCATGGAAATAGATAACATAAAATTTGATCACCAAAAACCCTCCAAAATGAGAAGGTAAAATTGGGGTGGGGATGACACTGACAACTTATCACTGCAACAATATGTAACTTGTCAAGGTTACAAAGTTTGACCATCATCAATGGTCTACCCTATGAAAGGACTGCCTAGTTAAAGGCTCTACACCCCGTTAAAAGTGAACTGTCTAAAGGATTTACAAAAATTCACTTGGAATGTCACCCTGTTAAAGGTTCTACAAAATGGTTGTTAAACTAACCTATCATCATAGGATTTTCATTCTCCTAATACAATGGCTAGACAGTATAGTAGAATGTATTGACCTAATAACTTACAATCTTCAACTGCTGATTCTAGATCCTTGTTTTTTCCAATCTGATCTAATCCTTCTTAATCTAATATAACTCTATTTGTAGTGCTGATACTCTGTTCTAACCAACTGATTATGCAATGTTGTTCTTCCTCTAAGTATTATCAGCCCTTTCACTTCCTTCAAATTTTCACTAGGTTTTTCTCATGCATTCCCATATGACACTTAATTATGGGGTTTTCTCCTCCTTAAAAAGGTTTCAAGACTTAAGGTTAGGTATGAATCTGTGATCGAGATTTATCCATCTTTCTAGCTCAATTCTTTCCATTTTTCTAATTGGTTGCATGCTCTCTCCATTTTTTTGATTGGCTGCATGTTGATTTCATAGGCAATATAATATATTTGATCTTATCTTTTAGATCCTTCAAAATTCATCTTGAGTCATCTCAAAAATGGTTTACATCTAAGTTTACAAAGGCACAAACTATTATGTCAATTCTATGTTACTCGGCAATTATTGATTGCTGATGCTCGACACATATAGGAATTATGTCTTGCTCAACTCCTATAGTAACTCTGTCTTCAACACCTATAATTTACTCGGCATATATATGAGCTTGGCATAAATTTTCACTCAAGACTTGAAACTTGCTTGGCACTTGAATAACTCAGCACCTATTGAATTTTTGGCTCAGCACATACTGTACCTTGACATCTATATTATAATCGGCATCAACTTAGAAATTTCTTAAGTGTGTTAACACTCAATTTTCAAAACCAATTTGAGACCAACAATCTCCCTCTTTGATGTGAGTGTCAAAAAAACTTAACATTGTGAATTTTCTTTCTATGATTACAGTATACATCTTGTTCAACATATGTACAAAATTTCAAAAAACTTGTTCAAAATTTTGTAGAAGACTCTATACCTTAAAACTTGTAACTCCCCTTAAGTTGATGTGCCATTTCTATATCCAAAACTCCTTATGTTGGATTTTTCTCATGTTGATTATTTTGATACTCTTTATCTCTACCTTGTCATTCCTTCCCTTGGCTGCCATGTTTCTATCTTCTTTGTTTTTACTACCCCTGTCACACATCTTCCCTTGCAATTTTATCAACCTTTTCCTCATCTCTCCCTTATTTTTATCTTCTCCTTAAAACTAAAAAATTTATTATCTCCCCCAATTTATTATATTTCCCCCTTTGGGTATCTCTCATTTATTATCTCCCCCTTTTTGACACTTATGTCAAAGGGTTCTAAGCATTAATTGAATACTTATTGAAAAAGGATTTGTTTACCTCCATTATGATCTTCAAAGTAGCATCCCAATTGTCTAATGCAATTTCTAGTATTTTAACCTAGATGGTTGTCTTTTTTGCAAGGTGTACTAGGCCTTCCAATGTAGAAAGATTTGGATCTTTCTTCTAGACATTCTCTACATAGTCCAATTCTTTGTGCAAAACTTCCATATGATGGGTTTTAATAGACTGCATTTGTATTAACTTTGCCTTTATGTTAGCCTCATCTACTATGAGCATAGCTAATTCCTTTTGAGTGTGAAGCATAGTAGCAAAATGCTTCTCACTTTGAGTTGGATCCTTGGGTAGATGCATGCTTGATACTTTCAAATTCCTCTCCAAGCTCATAATCATCTGGCTAGTCTCTTGTGTGAAGATCGATGGATCACATAGTTTGGAGTACAATGAAAATATATTCTCAAGTATTGCTTTTACCTTTTCTACATTCTTAGCCAGCTCCACCTAAGATAGTGTTATCTGACTTGATATGCATTCATTTACCTTCATTTGGAATTTCTTTTCAGACCATTCTAGCAATTTTGCATTTGTGTCTAGGTCTTCATTTTGTATTTGGTCCACTATGTTGGATAATTCCTCCATTATGGGCTTGGTTTCATCAGGTACTTGCAAGCTAAATGCATCTAGAAATATGTCTTTGATTTCAATCAAAGCTTGCCTTTGCCTATACTCATTCTTGAGTATCTCTTGTTTCTTTTTCTTCCCTAGTGCCTCTTACACTTCATTAATCTAATCTATGTTCATAGTTTTATAGTCATGCCTTGGAATGACTATCTCCTCATCAAGTGTAGGGTATCCATAGTATAGTACCCTTGCTACCTTGGTAGAGCTTGAGCCTCATGTTGATATTTGCAATGGTACTGAATCAGTGCTCGATTGTTGAGTTGTTGTAGGAGTAATTATTGTAGGAAAGTTTATCAGTGTTTGAATTGCCTCTTGTTCCTTCTCCTTAGGGCTCTCCTTGTCCTCTATAATTATTCCTTGATCAATGTTTGTAATCTGTGGAGGTTCACCTTTTCCTTGTGTTGCACCGACAAAGGTATCCTTCTATCCTATTTTCTCCTTTACTAGCTCCTCAATAGTTGAAGTCATTATGATTATGGAATCAACCATAGCTAATGCATCTTATGTTGCTTGCTCTTCTGGTTGTCCACTTTTAGTTGTTGGAGTATGTGATGGTGGCTCTTTTGGATTCGCCTTCTCCTTTTTTATCTCAGCTACAACTTTCTAAAGTTCCTCCACACTCACCAAAACTAGATTAGTACATAGATGTGATTGTAAAGTTGTTTGGTGAAGGATCTTTCTAAGATCCTATGTAGTCAATGGGTTGATGTTTTGACTAGAGGTGTCAGGAACATCCTTCACAATTATTGTTTCTATATGTGTGGGTGTGACATATGGAGGACTTGGTGGTGGCAGTTGTGTGTCTTGCACACTATGTTCTTGTTACTACTCCTCAATAGTTGCCTTTTCACTTTCTTGTGTGTCTTTCTCCACTGTAACTTCTTCTTTGTCTTTCTCTATTTACTCCTCCTTATCATTGTCTTATTACTCTTCATCATCATTCCTTCCCTCAAAGGGACCTTCTTGTCCTTCCTTTATAGTTGTGAGCCCATAAGTTACTTTCCACATTAGAGTGGACTTCTTCACAACATCCTCAATTTTATTTTGCAATATGTTGAATGCTCTATGTTTGGGTGAAAATTTTCTCCCATGCTTCCTATTATACTTTCTTATTTGGATTTTGTGAGTTCAAGAATCACACGAGCCAATGTTGACTCTCTTATTTCCTTTTCCATGTTTAGACAATAATGCCATATATTTTCTCTAATGGAATATAACTCCTTAGCCATAGTATTATCTAGTTCAAGTGGAGTATTCTTAAACTTTACCATCATGGTGTATATTGATTCTTGCACCATGTTTTTCTCCTTTCTTGTCAACTTATTGAAATCAATGCCTTTAAGTCTTGACAAGTTTGCATTGTCCCTAATGTTCTCACAAATGTTTTCCAAATTAGATTTAGTGGTGTGACTTACCACTGTAAACTGGTTGTTATCATCAAACTTAGTTCTCTCCTCATCTTATTCTAGAGGTGCCACATACTTTCTTCTTTGCTTCTTCTCTTCTGGTCCTTCCTACTCTGAGGCTTTCTTATTTTCTTGTTCCTTAGCCACCTTTTTTGTAGCCCTTGTATCTGCCCTAGTGGTAGGTTTTGTTGGGCTTGGCTTAGTTGTTTTCTTGCCCTTAGGCTGAGCAGATGGCTATTTCTTTGCTTTCCTATTCTTAGGCTCTACCTTAGGTGCATCCTTTTCTTCCTTGACACCTTCTTATTCTTCAAAATCTTCATCCATTCCTTGGGTTAATGCTAGTGTCTCCTGGCCCTATTTCTCATCATCTTCACCTTCTTCTTCTTCATCTTCTTGTTCCTCTACTTCTATTGAGCCTTCACCAACTTTAGCCTTGAGCTTCTTTACTAATTTGTCCTTTTTCTTGAGTGTAGAAGTAGTCTTCAATTCCATATCTACTTTGGATCATAGTACATCATAAGTGCCAAAATGTTGGGCACTTTTATCTACTTCTTTTGCAAGCAATGTTGTAATTATTGTAGATGCCTCATCAATAATTACTTCATAACCAAGTGGCCTAAGCCATATTACCCTTGGTATGGCTGATTGGATGTAAGTGTAATCAATATCAACAAGAAAAAAATATCATTTATATGTTGTTCCACAAGTGAGATTGGAATCCTAAGTCTCTGTTTCATTGATTTCTTGAGATCTTCAAAATAACTGGTCATGATAGTCTCAAAATTGGCCCCCATTTTTTCTATGTATTCATTTACTTGGGCTACTATAGACCTATTAGGCTTCCATCTTATCTTTCCATAGGATGGGAATTCATTTTGTACATAAAAGAATATACATATCAAAATTGCTCCAAATTTGCATTGGGCTCCCTTTGTTCTTCTTATAGCACCCAAATTCTCATTGATCTGTTTAGTTGTAGTTTGGCTAGATCATAAGTATGATCCTTTTTAACAAGTTTATAATCAACATCTACTACAATATAGGGAACACTATTAAATCTGATAGATTGGTAGAATTTGTGGGATATGACTCTGACAACAAAATCAACAAGAGGATCTTTAATGGTATACATGGTGATGCCTCTCTTGTTCCATTTAACTCCAGTATTCTTCTCAATAGCTTCTTTGGAGTCACTCCTTAGGGTTTTAGGCCATTCTAGGATTGGATACCATATTACCCTATGAATAAACCTTTTTGAAATTTTGACTAGCCCATCTTCTAACCACAAACTACCATCATGTATCCTACTTAACACAATTCTGATCCATTTATTCCGATGGTACCCACTCTTCAAATCTATCTCTATGAAATACATAGCCCCACATTTCTGATGGTACCCACTCTTCAAATATATCTCTATGAAATACTTAGCCCCACTCAAACAATCCATAATATCATCCATCCTTGGCAATAGGAATCGATACTTGATTATGATTTTGTTGATACCATGAGAATCTATGCACATCCTCTATTCTCCATTCTTCTTTGGTACTAATATGACTGGTACAACACATGGACTCAAATTCTCTCAAATCAACCCCTTCTACAACAACACATGAACTTGTATATTCAACTCTTCATTTTCTGCTAGTCACATTCTGTGTGCTACCTTATTTGGAAAATTGGCTCCTAGAATCAAATCCATTTGGTGACTAATCTTTCTCATTGGGGGCAATCCATCGGGTACATTATTTGATACAATATGAGAAACTCTCCCAACATATCTACAACTTTTACAGGCACCTCCTTTACTTGTTCTTTACCATCCTTGAGAATTATAGAAAAACACATATGCTCATGCTTCATACTTTTAAGAATCTCTTTTCCATCAACAAAACATATTTTGGTAGCACTACATACCTTTTCTTCTTTATCATTCAATGACATCAACTTATGTTTCACTCTATCCTTGGTCAGAGTGTAGGTATTTGCCTACCTATCATGTACAACATGCTTGTCAAACTACCATGACCTACCCAACAACATATGACATATGTCCATAGGTATGATGTGATTTCCCCATTCCAGCATATAAATTAACTACTAATACATATTATACATAAATAATATAATATCAATAATTGATAATTTATATGAAATATTATAATTATACTAAGATACAAATATCAATTCTTATATATATAAATTATACATACATACATACATACATATATATATATATATATGAATATTATTATATATTTAATTAGATATTTATATGCCATAGATAATTAATACATATATGTATGACAACAATATATGATATTATATCTTTTTTTTATTAAAGTAATATTTAATTAAAAAGATTCATATATAACATATAATCATATATTATTATTCTAATATATAATCATATATAATTATGATTATAATATAATATAACTACCTCATTAAATATAGTAATATTAATGAAAAGAAGCATCCCTATGAAATGCTATATATATATATATATATATATATATATATATATAGAAGAATATCAATTGTTGAAGAATATCAAGAAAAAATATTATAAAAATATTAAAAATAGAAGGAAAATAAATAATGTTTCCAAAGGGGACATTACAAGTGCTATCAGATCATTGAACCTGCTAGCCTGTGATGTTGAGAGTCTACAAACAAACAAAAGTACACATAAATATGCTAACCCAAACATTCCAAGATACTAATTAGAATTATTGCTACAATCTAATTGTATGAAGAAAATGATTACATTGATGAGCAACCCACATTGAATTTGTAGTGCCAAATGAGCCACCAATGCTTCCCAAAAGAAGAATGTGTTAGAAATCATATGAGTGTAAAGACTAACAAAAGTAGGGCATTGAATGTCTTCATAGTGGCCACCATTGCTCTTTATTTTAAGGCCTACAGAGAGTGAGAGAGAAAGATGAAGTGATGAGGTTGAAGTAGAGAGAGCATGTATGCAATACTTATCATCATCATCTACTTTTGTCACAAAACTTGTGTGCAGTCATCTTGCAGTTTGGCCATTCAAAATTACACAAGAAAGAAAATACAAAGACTCTAGATTCATAAAAAAGCTTATAGAAAGTGGAATTTATAGAAGTAGTGTAGTGCCTGCCCCTAGTTCACATTTTGTTATAATTGTTGAACCTTTTTAGAGCTAGTTTTACGTTGTTGGTTAGCAACATTGTTTTGAGATTATTAGATACTGAGCTATGGATTCAATTTATTATGTGATGAGATTATTTAGACTCTACATTTCATGTATGTATGATGATTATTTTTAGTGTTCGCAATTATTAATGATGATTAGTAAGATGATTTATTATCATATGTGTTTTTTTATGGATACTTACCCCATACTTGCATGTGTATGGTGTGCGTGTTTGCTTTTGTATGGCGTGTCTGATGTGGTTAAGGAAGGGAGTCATAGTCACCTGCTAGTCGGGATCTACAAGATGCACCACTTCCTGCCATTGCCTAGTTAGTTTAGTATATATATTGTGCTTGTACATGCATAGTTTTTATGCAGGTTGCAGGTACTGCGTATTGACTTCTCTGAATTGCTAGGATGAGCGTACCCTATCACATTATCTCAATAATAAGAGAGGGGAGATAAATTCTCAAGTCCAAATCTCAACCTTTTAAGCCATTTGTTCTAATTGAAAAATTAAGACAAGTATCTGAGTTGAGTACCCTCCGAATACGTTGGATGACATAATTCGTGATTTAAACCCTTGGTTTGTTTTGTATGTATTTTGGCTATGATAGGTTTTTCGTATTTTTACCTTTGTGAGTCTTTGGAGTATTTTCTATTAATTAAGCCTAATCAAAAGATTTAATTAATGGTTTAATTAAATAAAAAAATTAATATGATATTTTAATATTTATTTTATTTAATTAATTAGAAAATTAATTAAATAAAATAATTAAATTTGAAAATAAAATAATTAAATTAGAAGATAAAAGTTATAATATTAAATTTGGAATGTGACAATATTTATTTTAATAATAATATATTTGGAGCTCATTTTTAAATAAATGACTAAATAATATTATTATTAAAGCTAATAAATATTTTAGCAATAAAGTTTTGAAAAATGAAATTTAAAAGTGAAAAATATATTTTAAATTATTAAAAGATTCTAAATCTCATATGATTAAAATATAAATATATTAAGATTGAAAAGTGGAGATATTAAAGTTAGTGCATGAGACTTAATAAATAAATAAATAAAATTAGAAAGAGTAAAGTAAATTGGAGTTACAAGCTTGCATGAGAATTAACATGTGTCAACAACACGGGGGTTAGTGCATCAATTAAGCACAAGGTGTCTAAAATTCTATGACTCATCAAAAAGGATTGGAAAAGACCCATGCTTAGTTGGTGACACCTTTCAGTAGTTTCAAGAAGCATTCCAAAAGTTTCTTGAGAGCTCTTGATATTCAGGCATTCAAAGAAGCTTAAATGAAAAGCTTAATAGAAGCTACAAGCTTAATGGAAGCCATGAGCTATAAGCTAAAATAGAAGCTTCAAAGCTTACATGCATGGGAGAAGATTCATATGCTCATATATTTTCTACTTGCTTCTATGCTCCTTCTAGCATTTCTAATCACTTGGAGGATTCAATCAGCTTGGATTCTTGGAAGAATTGTGAATGATGGAGAAAGAAGGGATTTTTTATGGACTTTTGAGGTATGGCAAATTAGCATCAGTGTCGAGGTGCACTCGTGATATTCCCATATTCCCTTTGCACTCTTTCTCTTCATGTCTTCATCATATCTGTTTTATGTGTTTGAATACTCTCTATGATTGAATCTACTATTTGAAATTGGAATCTAGATATTTTATTTGGTTGAGAAGAAAACAGTAGAAAAACCCTGGTTCCAAATGAGAAAAAAATTAGATTTTAATCGGGTTTGGGTTTGAATTTATATTAAATTAGAAAGACAAGATTTGGAATTAAAATAAAAATTTTATGGTGAAAATTCGAATGATTAGATGTAATCTTTCTATCAATTATATTTTTAGATGCATATGAACAAACCCTTTTATGGTTAAATTTAGAGAAAAATTATTTTAAGAGGAAATTTTTAATTCATCACAAATTTTCCTGTCGTTGCCCCTTGGATAGACCCAAACTCAATCATTCATAACTTTTTATCGAGATCGAATTTATTCGATCGCTCTAGTCAGAAGTGGCGCAACTTGGCCTTCTCCAACATATTTCAATTTCAACCCAATCCAACAGTTCATTAAGGAGATATGGTCGTCGTATTGAGACTGTTTTATTCAAGGACAGATATTTCTTCATTTCTCATAACCAAGAATTTTTTATGGTTAAACTTCACAAAATAATATATCAAAGCATGGAATGAATTAAAGATATTATTGAAATATTTATTTATTAGAATCTTATTAAAATGCATTAGTTTTATATGGTTTATTATCTAATCTAATTAAATCAAATTTAATTAAGATTAGTTAATAGTAGAAGAAGTGTAATTAATTATTAGTCAATCTAAGTAAATGGATTCTTAAATGAGAGAAAATTAAAAGAAAAGAGATTTTAATATGGTTTATATAGTGGACTTTTTATAATGTATATTGAATACTATTTAATATATATTAAACAATTTTAGAGTTGTTTAATGAAGATGATAATGTTAAGAATTTGGAGATTATTCATGTCAAAATCTACAATGAGTCTTATTGGTTTGTGATGGGGATCTTTATATAGACAAAATATTATTAGAACAATTAGAAAAGTCTAATGGTTTATTTCAATATTGATTAAATAATTGTAAGATGATAATTTATATTATGTTAATTTAAATTTAGAAACTCTGAATGATATTGGATTAAGACTGAATTATTATGTTATTGGTTAATACGCTTGAATACCTTAATGGAGTTAAGAGTTAGCCAAATATTAACTAATGAGTTTATGGAAGGATTCTATAGAGTGGGTATTTATAGTTTGAGGAGTTTATTATTTATTAATGTTTGTAAGGACTAGCAAACTATTAATAAATAATGGTGTAAATAGTTCGATTAGATTTAATCTAGTGAAGATTATTTAATGATTAAAATTTTGTAAAGATATTAATTTTTGAATTTGAAGTATAATTGATTTTTAATCAATTGATATTCATTGAGTTGATATTATAACTATGATATTAATAATTAAGTTATGCGATAGAGTCTTATTTGAAAAGATTAATGATAATACGAATTTGTCAAGAGAATGTTGGTATTCTTTGAAAGAAGACGAATGAGGTCATTATAGATTTATTCTCAATATAGCTTGCTAATAAATATTGACAAGTTATTATTATTGAATTATTAATATGAACATTTGAATATTGAATTATAGTTGACTTTTATCTTACAGAATTCTAGTTAGTTATTAGTCAACTGATATTAATTGAAATGTTGTTATGGTTATGCAATTATTAATTAAATCAATTAATGAGAGTTAATTAGATTTAATTAATAATTAAGCTATGTAATAGAGATTTAATTGATATAATTCTTTTAATGAGATTTTAAAAGTATTGATATCAAGTTGATAGCTCTTAATCTGATGACTTGAATAATGACTTTAGATATTTTAATGGTGAAGACTTAGTAATATAAATTGAGAATTATTATAATAATAAAAGGTCAAGGATTGTGAATCGATGTTAATTGATCATTTTAATAAGTTATAATCTTCTTGTTCAAAGATTGGTAATTGGCTCTCTTATAATTTATAACGAATAATGATCCTAGAAAAGTTGAAAGGTTAATCAATTAGAATATGGATCATGGTTAAATATAGAACAATTTAATTAAATGTCAATGATGATCAGTTTAGTGAATATTTATCCTTAAGTTATTCTTAGAATGTAATTCTTAATAATGGAAGGATAATGCTATCGGGGAAAATGGGTTGACTTGTAGGTCAAATGATGAAACTTAAGACACTTGAAAGTATACTTGCAAAAAAAAAAAAAATAGAAACCCCTACACTTGATTCAACTATGAGATTTTAGCAAAACCAAAACATGTGTCTGCATCGTGTATTCTATATGCTTTTTGTTTTGGGTTTTGAGTTAACTAGTGTTGACCAGTCCTAGGTTGTTACCAAAGGCTCGGGGGTTATGAGATGTGATGGCATGTTGATCTTATTTGGTCTCGATCTTTATAAGCCCAACCATGGTAATGTGATCGTATGCTCTATGAAATGTTTGTATTTACTGATTGTTATTGTTCATCAGCCTTCATGTGTGAAGCTGAGATGTATGTGTATGAGACACTTGAGCTAATTATTTTTGAGTCATCGATCAATTATCCTTGGATTATTTTCTAGTCGCCATGATGGGACTAAAATGTGGATTTATTTCTTGATGATGTCATGTTGTGACATGTTTGACTCAACCATTTTGGAGTCTTTGATCAGTATGATTTTGAGATATTCTTGGTTGCTTATTGAGAACCAATAGATATTGTGATTTATTTTGAGATATATTTTGGTTATTGAGAACCAATGATTATTATGATTATCAATGATGCCTTCAGTTGCCAATAGAGAACTATTGTGGTCATGATTTTCTATGGATGCTTTTTCAGATGCTCATGGAGATTTGATGATTCTTATCTTGGAGATTTGATGATTCTTATTATGGATATTTGATGCTTTTATGCATATTTGATGATTTTATTATGGATTATCTTTTATGATTTTGAGGTTTATGATTCTATGAGCTTAGGGTAGGTAATCTACTTGTAGTGTTGAGAAGTGGCTTGCAATGGGGATCGGGGCCCTAAGTGGCTGCCAGGGTAACTCATTGTAAGTTTGGTTAATAAGAGATAACATTTACATACTAAATGAGGATTAAATGAACCTAAAAAGATAATTGTTTTGATGTTCTCGCCCATGCCTTGAGTGCTTGTATAGGCTAGGATGGGAGTAGTGAGAACGCATGGTTGTGACTGTGCATTCCATAGTATGCCTTGTCAGTATGAGAGGATACTAGTGGCTGCATGAGATCAGTATGGACCCGTGGAGTTTAGCTAACTGCCAAGGTAACTTGTGCATGATAAATGCGATGACACTTTCCCGCTTGTAGAGTAGGTTTCCTACATGTCATTGTGTGCCTCTGGGAATTAGATGTTGATTTTGTGTGATGGAACCTTTGAGTTAGTATACTTTTAAGATTCTTGGACTTATAGAGATTTGTGCTTCGTGAATTGATATCCTGTTTGGGACTTGAGATTATCTCCTCAGCACGGTGGGAGTGGACCACTTAGGTTCCAAGTAGTCAGGTGGTAGTGTATTTTCACTCTTATCATTTGAGATCCATCCAAGACACTGTGGCTGGAGTATCCTTGGTTGGTATATATTCTTCATTATGTTCTTGGAGCATTATGATAGATAATATACCTTATGATGGGTTTATTTATTGGTATGTTTCTTATATTGATGATTTTCTTTACTTTGCATATGTTAGTTGATGATTTATTATGCTTTACTTTGCATGTTAGTAGGATGTTTTAGGAGTGATATTACTACTATGTTAATACCAATGATCTCTTCGGTGCTTTGGAATGTTACGCACGGAGGGATGGCTAGGATCCACGATGGTCTAATGATGCTATTTACGGTTGAGAAGAACCGTGCACTTAGTTATTTATGTTTTTGATATATAGTTAATGTTTATGATGGATATTTATATCTTCTATGATGATGTATATCATGTATGATATGTGGTTTCATTTACTTTAATTGCATCATGGATTAATATTGGATGATGATGTACTTTATTTATATGGATGTTTATTCATTTAAGCTTTTCATACCCTGTGATATGTACAATGGATGATTGAGCTAAACTAAAATATAATTACAAAAGGACACTTGTATATTGTTTAAGTACATTGGATGTATCATTTTTATTTCATAAGGATGGGATGTTAGATGAATAGTTAATTAGATGGGATACAATGTTAAGGGATCTTTAAAGAATGTAGAATGTTATGTATATATGTTATGTTTATTTTCATTTGAATTGTTTCTATTGCTTCCGCAAATGTTATGAATGGTTTTATCTTTCATCTTTAAAAAAAAAAAAATTGTTTGACAAACTTAGTAAAATTCTTTGGATCCCTTGGTGGGGCATTACAAGTAGAGGAAGTAGTGAAGGAACAAGCATAGATGAAGGTCTCACTGACAATATTCATAAAATATAACTGGAATCATCAAACTATTATTTCTTTACACAATCATATTAGGGCCTAAAAAACAATGACAAGAAATCCATGAGTGATAGGGAGGCACAAGATTGGAAGACAATCACATTGCATATCAAGGAGGAGATATAACTTGATATTCTCAGGATCTGTGTTTACTATAAGCCATCAATATATTGATTTATATATGCCCAATTATCAGGAAGAAAGGTACATCAAGTAAATAAGTGTCATTATAAACTTAAGATATTTAAAAGTGTCTTTAAAATCTAAAAATTTGTTTGGTAGTAAGAGACATCTTCCTTGAAGAGACATCATAACTCATTTTTAGAAAATATACATTAAGTCATGTACAAAGCCAAATTCAAACAAAAGACAATATCGGTGATTGGAGAATGGAAGAGATAAATAAAGGAAATATATTCATATTTAACAACCCATATATATATATATATATAACATCAAATAATGTGATAGATTTAACAAGTCTCTGGAATAGAAGAGGACAAATATGGGAACAAAGTTGGAATCCTGGTGGTTGCACTTGGCATTGTTAATTCATATTTTCTACCAACTGTAACACAAAAGCCAACGATACTAATGACAAAGATTTGACAATTTCCAATGTCATTGAGTATTGACCATTCCATTCCATAATATTAGGTGCTCAACTTTCATATTCATGATTTAATATAATGTGCTCTAAATATTCCAAGAGTTCTTAACAAAACACAAAAGTGAAAGGTAGACCCACCCCTAACTAAATATACCCAGTACAATTACATGGTATCACTATCTCTAAGGTGGAAAATGTGTTGAATACAAGAGATTGTTTTAATTCAAGGAAGAGAACCTTTGGTTAGTGATAGATCAATTTTGATAGAATCACATCAAACAATGTTGCCTTGAAATATTGATAGATGCGAAATGGAATTATATATGTTACCTATTAGGTAAATTGTCTCTAGGTACAAGGAAATAAATTTATGGAAACTATCATTCCATTACTTTGGGGTGAAATAGAGGGAATAATATGTTTTAAAGAAACAAACCTTTAGATTATTGTGCAACTACTGTGATAATCATATATCTCTACCATTGAATAGAAGGAATTCATAATTTATTTCATTTGGCAAAAGGCAAACATTCAAAAGTATACAGATGGTGTCGAGAGTTCCAAAGTAAGCATTAAAATATGCTTGTTGGGATTTCAACATTTTATATTTATACAGAGCATTAGATATGTCTAGAGTATGTAGCAATAATGGCAGATAGTCTAGAGTGATCATGTGACATCTCCTCATGGGTCTCCAATCAGCATTGAGTCTTCAACAGTATTTTGGTATATGTTTTTATAGCATATTCAACAACTAACAAGGAATAAAATGAAAGTATCAAACATCAATAATGATGTGAGATGAATAGCAATCGATAAAAAAAATGGAAAATATATATGTAGTTAGGGTTTTAAATCTAATGTCTTACATGCAAACAAATAATTTATAGATCCAATGATAATAAAGAATTCATAGATTGAAATGTTCATGATTGGTCAATATCTTCCCTACATAGATCCAAAAAGAGTGTATAAATGAAGGAGCCTATATTATTGGTCTTAATTTATCAAAGTGATTCTTGGTTCCAAGATAAGGTAGGGTTTAATGAACTATGATCCTTCAAGACATGGGTTAAGCAACTCCTAAACTAGACAATCATGGAAATAAGGAAAAGTAGTGTTGGAGTTGGTCCATGTGTCATATTGATCAACATTGGATAAGGAACTTTAATGTGGAAAGTGGATATGAAGATTACTTCATACTCATAAATTGCCACTTCATCCATAAAGGTGATGAGGTAAATTATATGTTTTCTTCATATATTATGAAATAGTTGTCAGTGTCTTTGTTATTATTGACACCTTTTGTTATTGTGATGAATATTGAGTAGTTTAAATGCTTACTATCAATGATTCTAATCAAATAATTACAAGGAAATGACATTGAATTTTAAGTTGATAATAATCAAAGAATGTTGTTAAATAAAATAAAATAATCTAAGATCATCATCTTCCAAGACAAGATAAGGCCTACGGTGGAGTGAATATCCCAGGGAACACCATACAAAGACATCATCTTGGGAATGATGATTAGACAGAGGTAACGATAATGAGGGAGAATGGTGAGGCTCACTAATTTGGGTAATAAGATACCCCATTATGATTTCTCCTCCTACAGTTGAATGATAAGATTAAGTATCTGATATTTCAAAGATTATACTTTAAAAGACATCTCATTGAAAAATAGTTGATAGAATCACCTTAAGATCACAATTCTCCAATGACAAGATAAGGCCTGCAGTGGAATGGGCTGGGTGACACCACTCGAGGTACTAGATAAACCCTACGAGTACTAGGTAAGGCATATGTTAGAGAAAATACCCCAGGGTACATCATACAAAGGCACCATCTTGGGAATGATGATTGGAGAGAGATAACAATAATAAGGGAGAATGGTGAGGCCCACTGGTTGGGTAATATGGCACCCTATTATAGTTTCTCCTCCCATATTCAGAAAATGATGAATTAATAAATGGATTATGCTTTTGATTGACAAGAAATTAAAATTGATACTATAAACACCTTGTCAAGAGATTGATTTATATATAATGTGTACTAACGATTTTTTTGGTTGCAGGTTCACAATTAAAGAAATACATAATGTGTGTATTGTGTGTTTGCATCATGTTTGCTTTGTGTCTTCATCTATCTACATCGTGTTTGCTTCATGTCTTCGTCTATTTGTACCATGTTTGCTTTGTGTTTTCATTCATTAAAATGTATATTTATAAATCTTTTAAGATTTTTGTTTGCAAATATGTTTTTATCTATGAAAGAGCTTGTGTATGAATGATTTTTCTTGAGGACAAGAAAATTTGAGAGGGGAGGACTGTGATATCCTTATTTCAGCATATAAATTAACTACTAATAAGTATTATACATAAAGAATATAATATCAATAATCGATAATTTATATGAAATATTATAATTATACTAAGATACAAATATCAATTCTTATATATATTAATTATATATATATATATATATGAATATTATTAAATATTTAATTAGATATTTATATGCCATAGATAATTAATATATATCTATATGACAATAATATATGATATTATATATTTTTTATATTAATATATAATCATATATAATTATTATAATAATATAATATGACTACCTTATTAAATATATTAATATTAATGAAAAGACACATCCCTATGAAATGCTGGATATATGTATATCCTTATTTCAACATATAAATTAACTACTAATAAGTATTATACATAAAGAATATAATATCAATAATCAATAATTTATATGAAATATTATAATTATACTAAGATACAAATATCAATTCTTATATATATATATATATATATATATATATATATATAATTGGATATTTATATGTCATAGATAATTAATATATATCTATATGACAATAATATATGATATTATATCTTTTTTTTATTAATATATAATCATATATAATTATTATAATAATATAATATAACTACCTTATTAAATATATTAATATTAATGAAAAGACACATCCCTATAAAATGTTGGATATATGTATGTATGTATATATATATATATATATATATATACACTAGTACATTTGAGCTCATTTTTTGACAATTATTGGTCAAAATTTTAACCCAATTTTAAACCAAATTTTGACCAAATTTGACCAACCAATTGGTCGAAAAAAATTTCGTCAAAATTTTGACCAACTTATTAGTTGGTCAAAAAATTCAAAATTGTTGGCATAATATCTACCAAGCATTGGTCAAAATTTTGACCAATGCTTAAAATTTTGACCAATGCTTGGTAGAAAACTGCCAAGCATTGATCAAAATTTTGACCAATGCTTGGTCAAATTTTTTTTGAGGCTCACACTTGTTGAGGTCCACTTCAACAATGGCCCTTCCTATGAAATTGCTATCTAAAACCTTTATAATGAGATAATGTGTTATGAGCTCTTCATCAAGAGATAGGGAAGAGAATTCAATAATAGAGGCTCTTAACTTTAGTTACAGTCATGATATGGGTGATGCACAACTGCCTCCTAGATTCATGTTCCATCCCACTGATGAAGAGCTCATAACACATTATCTCATTAGAAAGGTTTTAGACAGCAATTTTATAGGAAGGGTCATTGTTGAAGTGGACCTCAACAAGTGTGAGCCTCAGGCTGGGTTCAATTCCCTCCTTTATTATCCACTATGCATATAATAAGAAACTTATCAATGGCAACTATCCTCACCCTCCTTATGAATGTATCTTTGCTAATTATTCCTGCTTGACAATTATAGGTAGCGTATAGATCTAGTCTTATGTGCATTTTCTCTTGAAACTATAACACTACCTCAATGATAATAGAAACTCTGATAAACAATGATCTCTCTTGTACACATTGTATTGATGTCCCAATAATTTTATTTTAGTCATGGGAAGAAACTTTCTGATGATAGATAGTAACTCCATAAATAGCATGTTCCCCGTGTTGGGATCTTGCACAGGTTCTCTTCTAGGTGCCTCTACCTTACATTGGTTTTCTTTGTTTGTGTTTGTGCATGGCTCCTAGAAACCAATTAAGAAAGTACATACTCAATAAGCCACCTATGGGAAATCTCTTACAAAAAAAAAGTATGTGACACATATTAATCAACATAATTATGAAATTAGACCATTTCAGATTACCATCTCATAAATAGAAAACCCATAGCTACATGAGCATCACTCCTCTCATTTTTGCAAACATTAGAAGTAGATTCTCTTGCTTCTAATCCATATGAACAAGGTGTAACATTCAAAACATGTTATTACTCTAGGTAAACAAAACATACAACTGCCCAAATTGTAGATTTCTTAGCATAATTGAGATGGTATTAAAAAGCATAATTCAATAATACCAAAATATTGGTGAGGAGGTTGTCAACTGTGGAGGCCCCAATGTAAGACCCACCAAGGAATCTATTGATGAAAGGGCATTCTGGCGTGGTAGTTCTGGTAATGCTACCTGGTTTGGTGGATTGTAAGAAATGTTGCCAAAAGAAAGTTGGTTGGTGGTTGTCATTTGTAAAGGTTGACCTCCATATTTTGTAATTGATCTCTCATTGAAACCAGAATTTGTTGAGACACCTAACAAATCTCAAGACATTTTAGCAAATCAAAATTTTTAGAAAACTTATGAACTAGTATGTGTAAATTCTAAATTTCAATGTATAAAAAAATTATATCACTTCATCTATGTCATCGGTTTTGTTGACCTACCACCTCCAGTCAACCCAGCCTTAGTTGAAGCTTGATTAGGTTGCATCCCAACTAGTTCAGAACTCCCTAAAGCTTGCTAGCTATAAGCATTAGCATATTATATGGTGTGCAAGGAAGATTCTTAGCAAGAACTACTACCTTTCTTGTTTGACTTTAGATTAAGCAATGCCTTCCCATCATATTCTACAATAGATTCTTTCTTCACTAATGCATCAATAGAAACCTACCACAACAATAGATGACATCATCATAAGTACATTCTATTCAATGTCCATGCATAAAACATGCTTCAATTTGCAAATAAAGATACCTTCTCAGAAGTAGAGAGTGGTTCAGCTGGATAATATTGTTGATTTGCAATAAGACCACTTAGTTCATAGACATTATTGAAGATAAGCCCAACATTTTGTCTCTCATCAGTGTAGTAGACATACAATTTTCCACTAAGGACACAAGTTTGTGCATGCTCTATTGTACTCTCCACATCTTGTTTGGCATACCACTTGTAAGGATCTGCATCAAATCCAGAAAATATTAGCTACAGCAAGAGAAAATATTCAAATGACATTCAAATCTAACTTGAAAAATCAAGAACTTACATTTTGTAACTTTTGAGGATCTCTGACCACAAGCCTTAGAAAGTCTTCAACCATGAAAATACTTGTTTTATTTAGTTTCTTGTTAAATGCTCCATCTTTTCCAATTTTATTTAGTCTCCATACATCATCATTGAATGCTGGGGGATAAAGTTTCTTATACACTAAGAGCAAACCAAAATTTAAATCAATTAATGAAAAAAAGATTCCAATTAATGCCTACTAGCTTTTATCTAACTAGCTACCCCTCAAATATTAACCATCAGATATTAATTATTTTTTTAATTTACTCTATGTAATCTAAGAAAAAAAGAAAAAATTGAAGGCAAATAACTCACATTCACCCCTATGATCTTTAACAATGAAGGCTTTTTTTTTAGCCTCACAAATACGAATGCCTTCATAGTAACTTGATGCAACTTTTAATCCAAGTTTGAACTTCCTACTCCTTATTCAACTTGAATTATCAGTAAAGATCAATTCTCCAATAGTACAAACACCTTCCTTTAATTTAATTTTCAAATCACCATTAAATAAAGGCCTCTTCCCGTCCTGCTCCTTGGCTTCATGACTCTCAAAATCCTCTTGTGCCCAATCATCTTCATCTTCATTGTTGAAGCCTCTTTCCAAGACTATAATATCTAATTTTTTGGATTCCTTGAGCCCTAATGTAACAATCCAATTTGTGTCTGCATCAAACAAAACAACATGAATAGCAGCACCCTACTCTCCCTCTACCCTTGTACCTATGAAAAGAGGGAGTGATAATCTTGTCTTGAAATGAAGTTGCAGGTTTCTTCCATCAGGACCTTCTATGAGTTTTGGAGAAGCCTTGCATTCAATTAATAGACATGTTAAATGTCAGCACAAATGAAATAAATGATCCAATTGAGCTTCATGAGCATTTCAATGGTTCTAGCCTCTAGGAAATATCCAAAAACTAAGTTTTTGGTTTTTTTTACAATTCCAAAATTTGTATTCTAGGAGGGCCTTGGGAAAAAATTTGGCCCTCTACTACTTCAGGAGGGGAATCCTCCTATAGGTCCATCTAGATCTCTAGGAATTCTTTCTATAAGTGAATATTCAAGAAACTAGTGGGCAATCTTATCTATCTTATCTATCTTACCATCACTAGACCTAATTTGAGCTATGTTGTGAGTTACAGATTCTAGATTCATGACAACATCCAAAAACAAAACATTGGACTCCCACAAAGTAGATGATGAGATATGTGAGAGGGGAACTTGAATTTTGCATTCTTTATGGTAGAAGAAAGGATCCTAGGTAGGTTGAGTTCAGAGATTCAAATTTGGTAGGTTGTGTTTTCAGCCTTGGTATGAGTGTAGTCACATTGAATAGTTATCTATAATAGAAACAAAGTATCAAGGAACTATTTAAGTAGCATGTGAGCCAATATGGCTTTGAAGGATGCTTACAAACATGCACATGTCCCCAGCAGGGCCTTCACGCTTGTTTTTTGACAATCAAGGGGTGCTAAACCTTGAGACAAGCATCCAATCTTGCACAAGCATACCAAAACTGTGGAGCTTCATTATCATTTCATATCATAACATGCATAAGATGGATTGATGTTGTTGCAATATCCTCCAACTAAGGATCAAACTAGAGACAATCTTACCAAGTCCTTGAGTCTTGACAAATTTGTAAAAATTTAGAATAAACTTGATATTGTCAGTAGATTGACCATTGAGGAAACTAAAGTAATATTGTAATATTAGTTTGTAATGGTCAATCAATTCATTATGATAGACTTTGGGAATATTCTTTTGTGGTTTTGAAATTAAGTTTTTATCCTTTGGTTTCTTAGTTATCAATCTTATCTCTTTTTAAGGAGACTTCTTTCCTTTGTTAATTTAAATATATTGGTAGAAATTATGTGTTTTAGATCTTTGTAATATCCAATGAACTCAATTTTCACCAAATACAATTCTTTATTTTAACTTTTTTTAATACCAAATAAATTCAATTTCCACCCAATGGACTAGGAGCTATGACCACACAAATTTTGGGTACCAATTTTAAATAGTTTCTAGCTTTTCTTTTTAATGTTGTAACTAATCCTTCCTAATCTTGTTGTCCATTTAAACTTCCAAGGAGGCAACATGTGGAAACTCTTTGGATTCTAACAAGAACCATAGTTTAGAAGTTCACTAAGTTTTTCTAGTAATGTACATATAGAATTTGAATCAACAAGGCAAAGTTGAAGACATGCATCTCTTCCACAAGGTTTGTCAATTTATATCTTAAAACTGTATCCTTGTAGCTACATGTGTCTTAAGACAATCCAAATATCAAAATAATAACAAAGTAATCATAAAATATATGATGTTATTTTGTAAGACATCATATTGTCCAATAGTTGCATAATTTTGATGTGACTTCCTAATTATAAAAGGAAAATGAAACTAAATATATTTACTGTAGAAATGTGCATGTATTCTATCAAACTGATGCTCTAATTCACCTGCCCATAGTCTACATCAACTCCATAAACAAAAGATGTGCCATGCTAAAGCAAGCAATCTATGAAGCCACCTATGGATAGACTAGAGTCTAATGCAACTTTTCTAGAAACATCAATATTTAATTGCTCAAGTGCTCCCTCCAACTTGTATCCTTCTCTGCCAATGGTTTTATTGTTATAAGGGTGTCTGATGTGAAGAGAAAATCCCATGGCATATATAATGAAAATATGTTGTCAACTACTACTAAAGTAAATAGTATTAAGGATAATCATGTACATACGTATTTTGGAACTTCAACAGTGATTTCAATGGAAGCCTTCTCTGAAATAAACATCCCAACCTTGCCTGCCACTTGCCCATCAACTAAAACCTTCCCTGCAAAAGACTAAATCCCAATAGAAATCAGGCAACCTAGACATGAACATGGATAAGATCAAATACGAATTACACATTCAAAAATAGTTAGAGTATAACATAAACCTAAGCTTCAACATGATAAGAGATCAAACATTAGAGATACAATCCTGGAATTAATAAATTGCTTCCTAATGGAATTTAACATAATTGTGCTTCACACAGGCGTCAAAGTCTTTGATAGCTTCCAAAGAAAGCTACCAGATCTCTTTTTAAAAATTCCAAGTATTAGTGCAAAGGACTAGAAAATATAAAGAGTGTAACCTACAACAAATATAGCTCCTTGACAAAAAAGTATATAGTAAGCAGTTTACTTTAAACATAAGCATCACTAGAATAACAAATTAAAAGTAATGCTTAGTGGATGTTGTAAATTTCTTTAAAAAATTTCTTGCTGTAAAATTTTAATGTGCATTGTTTTTCAAATATTTGATATAAGATCATTTTATCTTCCCAATATATTGATCTCTGTCCTTGAATATTATCCATACTTAGAATCAAAGATGTCAGATATTAAGTTTTTACCTCTAAGTATCCAAGATTGTATCATGGTTCTTGAGTACTATGGAAATCTTTGTACACACATCTCATCGAGTCTCTACTTCCTATATCCAGTAAAACCACACTTAAAAGTGATTCAAAAATCATGATCTCAAACTTCTCATTTTTGGAAAGAAAAAATCAGGCAACCTAGACATGAACATGGATAAGATCAAATACGAATTACACATTCAAAAATAGTTAGAGTATAACATAAACCTAAGCTTCAACATGATAAGAGATCAAACATTAGAGATACAATCCTGGAATTAATAAATTGCTTCCTAATGGAATTTAACATAATTGTGCTTCACACAGGCATCAAAGTCTTTGATAGCTTCCAAAGAAAGCTACTATATCTCTTTTAAAAATTCCAAGTATTAGTGCAAAGGACTAGAAAATATAAAGAGTGTAACCTACAACAAATATAGCTCCTTGACAAAAAATTATATAGTAAGCAGTTTACTTTAAACATAAGCATTACTAGAATAACAAATTAAAAGTAATGCTTAGTGGATGTTGTAAATTTCCTTAAAAAAATTCTTGCTGTAAAATTTTATGTGCATTGTTTTTCAAATATTTGATATAAGAGCATTTTATCTTCCCAATATATTGATCTTTGTCCTTGAATATTATCCACTCTTAGAATCGAAGATGTTAGATATTAAGTTTTTACCTCTAAGTATCCAAGATTGTATCATGGTTCTTGAGTACTATGGAAATATTTGTACACACATCTCATCGAGTCTCTACTTCCTATATCCAGTAAAACCACACTTAAAAGTGATTCAAAAATCATGATCTCAAACTTCTCATTTTTGGAAAGAAAAAATCAGGCAACCTAGACATGAACATGGATAAGATCAAATATGAATTACACATTCAAAAATAGTTAGAGTATAACATAAACCTAAGCTTCAACATGATAAGAGATCAAACATTAGAGATACAATCCTAGAATTAATAAATTTCTTCCTAATGGAATTTAACATAATTGTGCTTCACACAGGCGTTAAAGTCTTTGATAGCTTCCAAAGAAAGCTACCAGATCTCTTTTAAAAATTCCAAGTATTAGTGCAAAGGACTAGAAAATATAAAGAGTGTAACCTACAACAAATATAGCTCCTTGAAAAAAAAGTATATAGTAAGCAGTTTACTTTAAACATAAGCATCACTAGAATAACAAATTAAAAGTAATGCTTAGTGGATGTTGTAAATTTCTTTAAAAAATTTCTTGCTGTAAAATTTTATGTGCATTGTTTTTCAAATATTTGATATAAGAGCATTTTATCTTCCCAATATATTGATCTCTGTCCTTGAATATTGTCCACTCTTAGAATCGAAGATGTCAGATATTAAGTTTTTACCTCTAAGTATCCAAGATTGTATCATGGTTCTTGAGTACTATGGAAATCTTTGTACACACATCTCATCGAGTCTCTGCTTCCTATATCTAGTAAAACCACACTTAAAAGTGATTCAAAAATCATGATCTCAAACTTCTCATTTTTGGAAAGAAAAAATGAATTCGAGAATTGTGTAATCATGTACAAGAAAACTCACTTTGATTGACCAAATATTTTAAGCTTTAAAAATAATTGAATGAACACTTCCATATGTATGAGAGAAAATGCAAAGAAATAATGTAAACATAATAAAATAGATGAATCAAAAGGTGTGAATTATTTTACAAATAATAAAGCATATAGTGCTTCATAAGGAAATAAAGCACCTCGTGAATTTCACTTGCTTGTATTCATTAAATGAGCTACAATATATCATTAGAATAGCATGCAAATATTATGCCCTAGCTAAGATCTTTTAATTAGGAGAATGACATTGAGAAATACTAGTGGCCAACATAATTAATGCCTTACACTAAACAAATCTATATATGTGGTAAACAACACTAAATTAGTAGCCAATGATATCATGATAAGAAAATTGCTTCCCACAATGGGAAGACCGATTCTCTTGCATTAAAGGGTGACTTGTATTCTTCAAGCTATAGGTAGTTCTTACATTAAATTACACCAATCATCTCATACAGTCCTATATAATTGCAAGAGATGATTCTAAAACATGAGATTTCTTAGTAATTATATAGAATACATATATAGTACATGCCTCAATCTCCAAAATTAGTTTAGTGTCCTTGCTTAATCCTTTGTTTCTACAATTTGAAAAAGTACAAGCATCCATATTGCTAAAAGTAGCTGAGAGAACTTTTCAACAAGGTAATTAAAGAAATGGACCATGTTGCTCTTGCACCCATACAAACTTTAAAGATAGAAATAAGTTGTTTTCTATTACTAAGAAGTAATTGGGAAAAAAATTTAATGCATCAACAGATGATCAAAACAATATCATTATAAATAATATACAAATGTACAAAAAAAAATGTTTCTAACAAGAAACTGAAGATCATAAAAATGATCTTATATATTTACTTTCCTTTTGTGTAAAACTGAATGGCTATTTTATATGAAGGTTTTTAGACAACACTTTAGTTCTCATGTTCTTATGCTATCCATTGCTTCAGTAGCAAATACTTTCAACTGTGTTTGTATCCAAGGTCTTGACCAACTTTGGCCAGGTCTTCTACAAAAGCAAAAATCATTTATTCATTCTCCGCAGTAGCAATACCACCAACTTCAAATCGTGACTGCACAAAAACAACTGTTAATGCAAGTACAAGCACAAGGAAATCTGACATCACCTTCAGGTTCAAATATTAATGATGTGGAAAGCAGAAGACTTTAGATGCTTCTAAGTAGTAGGAATCCTATTGCTAGCAAGGATGGTCAACCAAACGTTGTTGGTGATATGACCTAGAATGTTGGATCTCCATTGCAGTCTACACGACCTGCTCCATTTACATCTACTCTCATCCTTTCCTTGTTTTATGTAATAAGCACAGATGGTGTTGATCATTATTTTTCAGTTATTGAACACTGTGTATTATGTTATGAGGAAAATATTTGCTACTAAATTGTGTTTGTATTTACCTAAACCGATAGGCAAGCATACCCTTAGGACAACATGATAATTTTCCAATGGCTATGTCATTCATAGCAAGACATGGTGGAGATAGGTTCATTCTTGATATTGTAAGGGGTACATATTCTACTCTTCAACAACAAGTAGAGACTAGCTCAAGTACACGGACAACTAATTCAACGAGTGGAAAAATAGAAGCTGCAGAGATTGTTAAAGAAAAGGTATGATTGGAAGGGACCATTTTGTTATAGTAATGAGAAATTTAGAAGAGAAAAATATACAAAGACTAGTCAATATTTTTAGAATAAAATAAAATATAAGTTAATTATAAGATATCTCATGAAGGTTGTATATGTTAGGTACTACTCTTACCTCATAAATACATTACACCATGTAGTAACTCAATTTTAATCATAACTTTATGTTATCTTAACATAATTCTTGCCATTTTCCTAAGCTAATGGTCTCTTCATTAACTTTTATTTCTTTTAGTTTTTTGATTAAATGCACCTATTGTGTGGGGTACCTGCACCTTTGTAATTTTTGCACATTGCTCAACTCATACCATGTTAGATTTTTTGGATAACTATTTTCTTATAAGCTATACAATTTCAATTTCATCAAATTTTAAACATTGCTTGAGAACTTTGATCTTTTGATTCATGTTTGAGCTTTAGTTTCTCTACATGGACTATTTCTAGTCTTTATTTAAGTTATCCTTTTAATTTGCACAATAGCCTATGATATATTGTATATCAAATTGGTATGTCAACTTTTTATTTATACCTTTAATCATCTATCTCTTTTAAGTTTTGGTATCTGTTAATCTGCAACTCTACCACACATAATTGACTCGATTGTTTTTGTGGTGGATAGTATTAGTGAAGTTTATAAGTTTTCAAAAATCTTCTGATAGAGTGATATTCTCTTGAATGATTCTTATTGTGATTCACTTATTCATTGATTAGGTCTAACTTGTAAGTTGTCAAATCATTTTTTTAAATTTCTCGTTAACTCTTTCACATTTTCTTGGAATATTTTTGTTCTATTGTGCATGTGTGTTGGAAGTACAAAATTCAGTTAGTTATAAAAAACTAGCAAGTTAGATTCAACATTTCCTTTGTTTGATATATTCTCTCTTAGTATATTGCATCCATTGGTCTATGGTTCTTAACTTAGTTATCATGAAATTGCAATATAAAAATAGGTACCTCATTCCCACAATTTCTAAGGACTAGATTTATATGTAGCATAAAGGAATTCTTATTCATGTATTTTTTAGCATAATCATAATTTGATGTAAACTACAAAATCAAAGAAACCAAAATAGCACACATACCTATAAATGCTTGGCCTAAACAAATGGATTTTCCTTAACCTCAACTTAATGTATAATGTTTCCTTTGACACAGAGTGTAAGAGAATCCATTAATGTTCTTTTGTAGAGCCTCTACCACACTCTTTCCACAACATCTCCTCAAAATTATCAAAAATAGAATGAATATTACAAAATTCACAAACTGATTGAAATATTTAAATACTCCAATTTATATCGATAACCTCAAATCTACTCTAAATCATTACAAGCTCCTCTAATACATAAAAACCCCAACAAGGAACTACAAAATCAAAGCATAGAAGAATATAATTCCCTTGCAAAATTCCAAAACAACCTAGAAATGTAGTACAAAACCAAAAGGAAATAGAAATAATCAAAATGACATGCATAATTGCAACTCTTATAGAGCCTCTGCCACATTCGATGAGATCACACAAGAGCCTGAACCCAAATACAAGTTGTATCTATATAGCACAATAGAGGTCGATAATATAGGTGCCCTATCTTAGTTATGGACTATGGAAGAACATGTCACATAGAGAATGGTCTCTTAGGATCAAAATGACCTATCCCTTAGGCATGAAATATCAAAAAGTGGGAGTAGAATTTAGATACTCTTAGTGAATAAGCACTAATTCGTATGTCATCACCTAACTGAATGCCTTGCTGATGTAAAATGATTTATGAAAGAATTAGACATTTTTGTTGGTTAAGAAAGAATGTTGCCGTAAAACTAAAGCCAAATCTCAGCAATAGAAGCCAACAACCACCACACCATAGTCTACTATAAAATCTCCAAATGTGGGTTTTTCCACAAGGGATCGCTCATTTGATATAGCTTTACTTAATGTGTTAATAATTTCATGTCTGGTTATAATAAAAGGGAATTTTGTTTCATTTATATTTTAGTACACATTACTAGCCTTCTAACACACAATTATTTCCCTTCTCACCTTCATGATGCATTAGACTATAATCTAAAACATTCTTACATTCTAAAGAAATCATTACAATCTCATTTATATGATCCATGAAAACCTATTCCACCTAATCTAAAATCTAGGTTTAATGGAAATGACACTTATAAACATAGATATACATCAGTTGCTCGATCAATCCCACTATTGACAGGTCTTTAGATTTTACCAATTAACAGTGAATTAAAGTAGCGGGACCTTTCAAAGCTAAGTAATATCAATCAATACAATTGGAATTCCTTTTTCATGGAATCTATGCCAATTGTAAACCTTAGTGGCTAATGGTACCTAGATTAGAGTTCCTTGCAAATTGGCTGAAGATTCCAAATTAGGTTCTGTGAACTTGAATTGTTGTTTCAAATTTTTTCTTATTTCCCTTAAGATGAGATACTTCTACAGATCTAGTTTTTCCCTATTATTTCTTTAAGATTGTAGTGCCATTGATATTATTTTAAATTGTTTGTAAAGACTATGGACTATGGACTATGGTAGAACATGTCCAACAGAGAACACATCCAAACTAAAACATAGAAAATAACAAGCTACAAATCCTCCAGCAAACAATTAACTCAAACCAAACAATTAACCTATTGGCTTTTTTTATTATTATCAGTCTTGGATCTTATATCTAGGTTGATTATTGATTTAATTGCATTATTTATTTTATTGGTCTAGACTGTTTCTATGAGGCAATATTTTCCCTTCCTAGTCATATTGGCTATTCTAATTGTGACTAGTATACTTCGGTAGTTGAACTGTCAAAGGAAAAAAGAATGCTCATGTGTTAGTTTTCTCATCAAGCAGCTCCTAATTTCTACTCCCTCCCTATTTTCATTTGCTAAGAAATAGTTGTTCCACAAAAGAAAAATATTTTTATATTAATCATGTAAAGAAAATTTACAGCAAGAATTGGAGTTGGGTTTTGAGCATGCAGGAAAGACAGATGCAAGGGAAGAATGGATGGACCTTATAGTATTCTCCTTTTTGAGAAAGATCATCCTGTCAAAGCACTCCTTAAGCAACATGAATGTAACAATGAATATTGAATCATTAAATCATGCAATTTAGCCTATCTTGTATTGAAATAAATTATGATCAAAGAATGGTTGCCTAAATTTTATGTGAGCACCAGAGTCCATTTGCCATTTTTCAACACAAAATAAAGTGAATAAAGAAAAACTTCAAAGCACATGAAAGTGAAGACCACAAGCCCTAAATCAGCCAAATGATAGAGGAGAATCCAAAGAAGGCAACAAAAAGACCTAGCTATAAAAAACCAGTGTTGAATATGTGAGACTCCATCGACATGTTTAAAGAATGGAATTTTGAATAATCCACATATTGTTAATTATTAAAACTAGATATAAAGACCATGTCCTTCTCCAAATTCAAAGTATCATTCTCAATACTATGCACATGCATAATCCAACAGGCCCTGCAATCTAATAATCATACAATTCTGCAAGAAATGCTTCACAGACAAGCTTACAAGATATGATGAAAATCAGACCCAAATTAAAAACCATGCCCACCATAAAGCTCTATTAACTTCAAATCACCATAGTAAAAACCATGCCTTGAACTTCAATTGAGAGCAATTATAGCTCCTGTGAGGGCATGTTAAAGAATAGAATGAAATAGGTCAAAATTTCCCTTTTTACATGATAAGCTCATGTTGGTCAAAATTTTGACCAACATGGGCATGGATTTTAAATAACACATATTTTTCCTTTTCCATATTCTAACCAATCTAAAACATTTTAATAGATGTTCAAAAATTTTGGTCTAAAAATGGGGTCAAATGTACTAGTGAAAGCCATTCAAAAACTCTGTAATAATTATGAAATCCTCCAACCTACCCTAAAGAATTTTTGGATCATTGTAAATTATTGGTGGATGACTATGAGGGAGGAGCAAAAATCAGGGGTACAATTTTTGACATGGGGTAAATAATTTGCTAAGAGATTGGAAGAGAGGTAATATCATTCCTTCAAATTATCAGAGATCCTTGTGGAGTTGATCCTCATGGAAAGGGCAACAAGGTAATTTGCATATTTTCCAAATGATTTACTACTTTATTAGACTCCCAATTCTAGTGAAGAGAAGCAATTTCTTCAAAACATTTACCCACAAGACAAGCCTCAGACATGATACCATGTAACTTCCAATCTTATAGCCTAACTATATTTCCATCTCAAGAACCTCTAATGCCACCCATAGCTCCCCTTCATTGTTGGACCTAGTCCCAAGAAAGAAAGAACTACCTTTGGCATACTGCATTTATCACAATAAAATAAAAGCTCCATCCAAATAAAGAAAGGTTTTGCTGCATCAAAATTTGACTTCAGTAACTCTCCAAAGATAGCCTCCAGGATGTCCCTAATCATTTAATTCAATGTTTGAATACCTAATCATTTAATTCAGCATTTGAATACCTCATTAACAGGTATATTATGACACTTAAATTAAATTTAGTAATACTCTATAAAGAATCCTATCTATTCACAACTCTATTTTGATGTGTGTGAAGCACATGCCATAAAAAAGATCTAAATGATTGTTGACCAGGGCATAGACTTATTTAAGTAGTTCTCAAAACTTTTCCCTATATGGGGAAAAGTAGTAAAATATTAACACCTAAGGCTGTCTTACTATTAAATTATATCCAATGAATACAAAATTATTATTTTCTTTTTTAAATGCAATACTTCAGGTTGGACAAGTAAGATGGAAATTTTATACCAATATCTTTGTATCAAATTAATTTTAAACTACCCTCTAAAATGTAAAATATGGAGAAAACAAATCACAAAATAAACATGGCTTAGTTAGATTAAATTACAATCCTGCACCATTGTAACATTATGGTGTCTTAAAGAAAATATAACTAATATTACTCATATTAAAATGGCTTTCATAGAACATATTAGAGTTCAAGAAAGAAAGATATTGGGTGGCTGGAATCTCATATGGAGGACACTATAGTTGTCTATATGAGAAATTTTTTTCGCTATATCCCATTAGCTATTGGTTTCAGGATGGATGGAGCTCAATATCATTATAGTGAATATTAAAAAGTTTAAGAAGACAATATATTAGGTTGCCAGTTCATGTTAATGTAGGCTATTGTAATATATCAAATCTATTAAGTATTGATTCCAATGTGGAGAGTTATTCATATTAATAGAACTAAAGAGGAGATAATATTAAGTTGTAGATACTGATTTCATCAAATCCTACTAGATATTTGATTTCAAGGTGGAAGACAACTTATGCAAAAGAAAATTACATATTATAACTTTACTTCGACTTACCCCCTAAGTATAGATTTTAGATAAAAGAAAATGTATTCTTACAAAGTTAAAAATTACCATCAAATCATGTTGCATTTGTGAAATTGATGTAGCTTGAATTGTAGCTTCCTTATCAATAGTGATACCAAAGATGCCAACGTTCTTCACCTACAACAAATCATTTGAGAAGGTCAACTAAAATTGTGTGTTGAGCATGTTTGTGCTACTAATTTATTAAACATATATAATAGGCCATGTTGTTTGACACTTTGTGATACCAGGTTCTTTTGAGAGGATATAAGATCCAATGGGATATAGGATAGATTAAGGAAAACATGCACAGACTAGCAGATCTAAAAATAAATATAGCCAGGAAAACACTTAAAGGAAATATTTTCAAACAACCCGACCCATTTCTTCATTCATTCAAATGTAAATCTTTTGTACAACAACCAAACATCTCTCAACTCAAAAAAAAACAATATAATAGTTCTTAGAGTTATTTAAATGACTAACAAGGTCTGACCTATACTTGTTATGCATGTTCATTCAACACTTCCCAACATAGACCAACATCTTTCACTACTCCCAACAATGTAGATAAACCAGCATTCATCAAATGCCAGTGCCAAGGTAATGTCATAATGTCATCTTTCTTCCCCCATAAGAAAATCCTATTTTCTGACTATATTCACCTAGACTATAACCTCCTTGACTTCTTGAATGCCCACATTCCACATAGAGTAAATTTAACTTTATTTCCCACTTTTTTCCCAAATTGATATAATATATGCATATATAACTCTACCGGTTGGTGCCAATATATTAAGTGTGTTAAATTTATAAATGAATAAATTAGAAATTAACTAAATGCCAAGGGAAACATTTAGTTAACCAATTTTTTGAAAATAAATGGTAGAACTTAAGGGAGGGGCATTACAACCTATAGAATGGTGGAAAACATGGAAGATAGATATGTATTCAATATTACAGAGCAATGGAAGATAGATATGTATTCAATGCTACAAAATAGTGGAAAACATGGATGTATCCAATCAAGAACAAGGACTTACCTACTATGGGAAAGATCAAGTTTCCTTCTTTTGCTAGCTTTTTTTGAACCTGAAACTGGAGCCTAGCCAATATACAACTTATAAGCTTCAGTAATATATTCAAGAGACCACTAAAATTAACATTTGTAATTATCCTCACTCATTTGTGTCCAAGGATTGAAAAGCATAGAAGTAGAGTACTATTGGCTTTATTATCCAAATTAAAGGAGACTATAGATTACCTCAATAAACTGAGCACAATAGCTTTGATAGCTACACTTATAGCTTTAGAAGTGTCTCCATAAATTGTAGAGACATCAACATAATGTGACAAGATTTCACCCTGATCCCTACAAAGTGCTCCCGTCTAGCTTGTAGGCAAACCAAGATATAAAATGAGCTCCCTATGAACACCCACAACATTTGGAGCATCTGGCTTGTGGAATCATGATCATCAGTAACTACATCATGATATGATACATAGGAATTCAAGTGTAGAGATTGGAAATATTTTAGGAAAAATCAACGAAACCCTTGCACCATGCTCTAGGTCCAGATCCTTCCCCTTCCTGTGTGCTCAATGAAATATTAATGAAATTGAAAATGATTTTTTATTTTAAATTTAAGCCTGTGTTGGTTGAAATTTCAACCAACATGGGCTTAGATTTAAGAAAAATGAAATTTTTCCTTCTATAGTCCGACCAACCTTTACCTTTTTAATTAATGGTCAAAAATTTTGGTAGAAAAATGAGGTCAAATGTAGTAGTGAGTGTGACTGGCACCTATCCATAGAACATTGGTTGGCTTAGACCTGGACCTCTAGGAGGGTATATAGGAAGATGAGTTGGCATAGCTTGTGCCATGCCAATCGGATTTCGCATTTGTGAGAATTGCACCTGCATAAAACAATCAAGAGATGCCAAATTAGTATGGCATTTCCACTAATAGAATACTAATAATTTCAACCAACCAAATAAATATTGTGAATCAATAATTCCTAGAGTCATACTAGTTATAGCAATATTTTGAGTAAGAAAATACATTCCAGTAATAAACACACATTTAGTAATCCAACAATTCCTAAATTTCTACCCAGACTTAGCCATCTAACCTACTAACTATATTATTAATACCCTTCCACCCCTTATAACCTCATGACCATTCTTTCCTACTCTTATCAGAAATAGTTCCATCAAGATAGCTCAAGTCCATGCTAAATGTCTTAATGATTGAGTTTCTATATATAGTTATCTTATTTTAGGGCACCAAAATGTGTTTTGTCCCCTCACACAAGTAAACAATCTATTAAAATATCCTAGATTTGTAATTATAAAGCTTTTTTTTGAACAAAATGCCACAATCAAATTGTGAACTAGAGAATAGTGCAAGGCCACATAGGAAATTACTTCCCACAAATACTATGATAAGAAAAGATAATGCTCACACACTACTTGAGATCTAAAATAGGACAAGCTTCAACAATACATTGCAATATATATATGGATCTTTTGGCATTGCTACTAAAATCATTTACCTTCTAGGTAAGAACATAAGTTTGTTTCAATATACAAATATTCAAAAGGAATTTCATATCAAAAAATAAAAGTAACAAAAAATAAATTAAATTGCAGTGCACTAGGAATAATATAGTACATAATGAGTACTAAACCTGAATTGGACAAAAGACTATACAATGGCTTCAATAAAATTGATACCACACCTAAACCATCACTTGTAGAAAGCTACTTGAAGATATGTCATACAAACCATCCTAGAGAACAACCTCTAATTTTAAAAAACTTTCACTTTTACTGGGTGAAGCTTTACTTTTTGCCTTGGCAAAGTCAACCAAGTCTTCAAACAACTTATCTTTATGTTTAACTTGTTTGCTGGAGTTAAAGATTGTTGTGTATATGCATCATTGTAAGTTCCATCATGAATGGAGATTTTTTGTGTCCTTGATATCAACTCATCATGTGTTGATTTACTGTAACAATGTGTAGATTGGCCAGAACCCAAAGCTTGTTGTTGCTGAAAAAACTGTTGTCTCTGATTGTGCTTTGCTGGAGGAGGGGGAATAACTATTATAACATTTCTATCATAAATGGGAGGTCCTTATAGATTATCTACACCTTGTGATGTATTTTGTGATTGCTCCACTTCCCAAGGAGCAAGAGGAAGGCTTTCAGAAGTCTTTTGTGTTGATGCCTTTGAATTCTATGATTATGGCCCATATAACAGAACTGATTATTATGAACTTAGAGACTACCCTACTAGACTTGACCATTGCAAACCTTGGCTAGATTTGTAAAAATATGACTCTGGGCCATGGTGTGGAAACATTTGGTATTCATTCTATTGTGTTGATGACATCCCTGAAGAGTAATCTCCATTTTGATATGGAGAATTTGATTGTGAATTCAAAGGATATAGCAAAGTTTGCTAAGAAAGAGATACTGGTAGTGAATGTGTGTATTTCTCATTGACTATGCTAGCTATTGGTGGAGTTGTAGCAGTTGGTGACTCGTAAGCATCACCACTGAGGAAATCCATTGTTTGCTAAGTTTTCTAGCTATGAGTATCAATATTTTTAAGTCTTGGTGGTGGGGGTATCAATGGGAGTTGACCCGTTCACTGATTCTTTTTAGTGTTATCAACTCTCTGATGAGCTTGCGCACTAGATCTTGACCTACAATGCATAAAATATTGTTATCTCTCTTTTGATTTTTCTATATAGAAACCTGTCAAATCATAGTACATGGATTTAATAGATGAAAGAAACTAGTTGAAAGAATTTGATGAGTAACTATATTAATTAAAAATTACACAAACCCATGGCATGTGCAAGAAATATTTTGGCAAAGCTTCTGCAGACACTTTCAAAAATACTAAATTATCAATTGTTTAAATCAACAATCACATTTCTATAAGAATTTTCCATCCACAAATAAGCTACTTGTGAGAAAGTTGTGTTAAATTATCCTCAATCTCATCTTCCTCATGGTTGACACTAACAAAAGGAGCTGCATGAGTTGATGTTCTTTTTCACATAATAGGAGACCCTGTAGTAATGGAGTCATGTTTCCCTAGCACACAATCCAATTCATCATTCAATGCAAGACCCTAACCAAGAAGCTCCTTGTCCTTGCATTAAATTTGAAATAAAGGTGAACTAGCTAGATAATGGGCTAATAAAACATGCTTTATTGCTAGTGAGAAGCATTAAAAACTATATTAATGGTATGTTAGCCTGCACACCCAGATTTTGGGTTAGTTCAACCATGGAGATTCTGAGAGTCCTATCAAATGGGTCATACTAGACAACCCCTCTATTCTACAAACCTCAATGGGTGGTCCACATTGACTATCCAAGCAACTGCCTCCTCCAAAAATTGGCATAGTAGATGCCTATGTACCAATTTTTGGTGCCTTCTACATTAAAGAAACCTATTTTGAAGATATTGGTTTAAACCTTGGTTTGGTTGCCTTCCAGGATTTCTTCCACATATATGGCATCTTCTACCACTTTGGAGGTGTTGATTTAAGCAACCCTGTGCAAAAGCTGTGTAAAACTTACAACACACACATTCAACACTACCTCAAATTTTGAGGTTGTTACACCGAAGAAACCAAAGTATGTCTTGTATTGCCATTAGACATAACTATGAAAATTAGTTACTCCATGGAATTTGAAATGCATTTACCTTGGCAGATTACATGACCTTTTTGCAGATTGATTACCTTGACAATAAATTAGTTTTTTCAATGTTAATTATGTAAAAGCTCTTGTGCCAAATTTTAACTTGACATCTTATTTATTTATTTATTTATTTATTTATTCTAGCTTGACAGTTTAGGCACCAAAAGGTGAAAGGTATAAGGAAACGATACAAAATTATAACAAACACCCCTTTGCACAACAATAAAAATATAGTAGAGCAATGAACTTTATAAGTTAGATGATAAATCAAACATAAGAATAAGAGCAAAGTGTGCCACATACACTCAATCAAGTACAATAAAGTTTTTACTGAAAGAAAAATATTTTAAAAACTAAGGAAAATATCATTTTACCCATGATAATCTTCTGAAGACCCTTCTGAAGACCCATATGATGCTGATTACTAATTTTATTGTTTAAACATTACACAATAAATATCTATCATTACAATAAGTTTGGCATTCACATTGAGGTAGCATTTTTTTCACAACAATTTAATTTTTCATATGAAATTATGTAGAATCCAAAATTAATTGAATCCCAATTTTTTAACAAATCTATCTACCAAACCCTATAACCCAAACTAGAATTGGTGTCTCTGATGAAAGTTAGCACTTAAAATGATTACAATGTTTCAACATAATAATTTACAAAGGACTTCCCAGTATTTTAGAGTTTTCACTCATTTCAAAAAGAATTTACCAAATTCATCTTAGAACTAAAACAATGGATTCCAAATGAAGATCATAAATAGAAAATGTATCTTACAAAGTTGTATTGACAAGATGCATCGCATGCTACTTGTAAGTACAACATTGTCCAACAAGATATATAATCACTTCCAGCTTTAAACCCTACATATTGTAGCTATTCTAGTAGATTTGAAGCATTGATTGGAAGCATGGTGGTTGTTTCATGTCCTTGGTTGGGAGCCTTAATTAATAGATGTAATAGGAGTCAATAATCAATAAAAGACAATGTACTTCCAGCCCTCAATTTAACCTTAAGATATCTAATGATCATCAATGCAGTTCTACTTTCACAATATAGACAATCCTGAATATTAAGTCCTAGAGATCATATCCATCCTCTGCCTTGACTAAGAATATGGATTATAATTAGCTTATCATTTCAATACAAGAAAGTCTCAGTACTACTTGGTACCAATATTAATGCAATATCCAGTTAACATAAGGTTGCTTCAATTATTAAAACATATTGGTATCAACATTAAGTTATGTGTGGTGATCTCAAACTATGAACTACAATGGTTACTTATATCTATTTGACAAAATAATTTCTTCAATATTGACCAAAGCCTAATCTACAAGGCTATTACACCCATGCTTCACATCTTTATTAATGTCATAAGTCTACAAAGCACAATACATGTTATTAATCATTGTGAGCAAAGAGAATTTGAGGCCATTACCAGCAATACAATAACTTACACTAAAACATGTCATCTTAAGAAATTGTGATAGGAATCCTCTGCTTTAGTAAAAGTCCTCAAAACTTGGATAGAAAATAACCATGAAAGACAAGAAAAGAAAATGACAAAAGCAATATAATAAAACAATTGAAAGCACATTTTTAAAAAAAAGTAAAATAATGCCAAACAACAATCTAGCAATCTGATCCATATTTATTTATCAGTGATTCCATATGACTATAATTTAGAGAAACAATTCATATTATTTGAGTAGACAATATTGTTGATTAAACCATTGTATAGCATCAAACTTTATGAAAATGCATAAAATCCACAAGTTGTGCTTCGTGCACAGAATCCTAAAACTTCTAATTCTAGATAGGGAAACTTATAGGCCAACTCAAATCCTCTAAGTCCCACAGAATGCTAAGATGTAATAGATTTGGAGCTATAGGCACAAGAAGACTCATGTATAAGGAGGAGGACTCTACCAATGTACCCACTTTCTTGTGGTAACAATATTTACACATAATATCTCCATACCATACCACATACCCTAGATCTTCGGGACTATATAACCTTCTCCATATCTAATTTTCTAACAATTATATTAAATATTGTGTACTTAAAATCATATTCATGTATTTATGTACCTTGAATCTATGTGATATCACCATCCTTGCACCCTTCTATCTATATATCTTTTTTTGGGCATCCATTGCCATAAAAGAACAAATTGTCTACTCATCTATTATAGACCTTAATTCCACACTAGTCAGTGAAAGAGGGAAGTAGTTTTAACACGGGTAATTAAAAGGTGAAGAGATGAAACTGAGAGCATGTTCATGCATTTCTACTTCCATCCATGCATGCTTAACCATTCAAAATGACTATTTTATGAACTAAATATATTTTAAATCCCCAATAATGCCCTAAATCTACTATGAACCCACCATCATTCCCTAACTATTATTTTCCCTATGGTTTTGCAGGTTGGCTATCTGAAGTATAAGAGCATACAATAGACTGTAGTTAGTATACCATCCTTTTAAAAACTTTAGATTCTCATAGTATAGCCTAGGTATTATTGAACTTTTGTTCTTAAAATTTTAAGGTTTTAGAATCTTTGCATAAATTGTTACTATCATACTCAAAAATAGAAATCACAATTTTGTCTATAATGTGAAGATTAAGATATAATGATGCCTACCTATTATTCTTTGAAAAATTCAAACCCTGAAGGTAATTCTTTAACAAATTTAGCCCTTGAAGGTAATTGTGGAAATGATCCTTAAAATCTTAATGAAATTATGTGTCTCAGGGAATGATATTTCCTTCCTACTTCACTATCATGCATTCTGCATCTCAAGAAAAAATCCACAAAAGGACAAAGTCCAATAAGCTAGCTGGACATAGCAAATAAACTGTAAGAGTCATTGATACACTACCCAAAGAAACAAATTAAAACATTTTTGCAATGTTAAGGATATCCATAGTCAAAAAAATCAAAACCAAAATCAATATATAAAGGAAAATACCTGCAAAAATTGGTTGCAATCAATAGGTTTCTTTCCAAAAAAAATAGAACAACCTTTTGCTGCAGTTCTCTCTATATAGTGATTTTGGATAGTTAGGTTAAATATGTCTGCTACATCTTCAATGCAAAGGTAATAAAACAACCTATAAAGTAATCTATAATAGCCACTAAAACTAAAGAAATAGGAGATAAAAACAAGGTAAAAATAGTTAAAGGGAGATTGACATAAAAATTGTTCAAAAAATAAATAACGAAAAAGGCTAACTATTTTAGAAGAGCTTTGCTCCCACACAAAGCCTATCGGCCAAAATAAATATCATATGCCTTGCTTCTAGAATTCTTTGAGTTAATTTATGAAATTAGTGATTTATAAACTATTAGCCAATGATCTTGCAAGTTGTTCATAGAAAACATAATAGAATATCATCTTCTAGCAGGTCATATGTCAATGTGAAATGCACATGTCACTATATCAAATACACATGGCATCCAAAGATGAAATTTCTCACTGGAAGCATCCACACCAACACATCACATCAAGGCACTTTGACAAATTAAAAAAATGAATCAGAATAGTCAAGGAGAATTTACTAGTTATTAAATGAGAAAGTAGTTAATTATTTGAAAATACTTATTCATACAATCTGAATATTAGGTTTTAGTATCTGTAGATTCAAAATTCACATAAATTATTTGAAGTATAATTAATACTCAAAATGGTTGGTTTTTTATGACTACATGAAGGAAACTTAACATGAACTTCAGTCTCCAGAGTTTATAGCAATACTTTTGCAACCTATGATTGTTAGAATTCTTAAATCAACCATCTGGAGCTTTGAGATAAGTGTAACAATTCCAACTTTCCATCTCATTTGTTGTCATCTTCCATGCAATCTACAACCATTGAGTGGACCCAAGGCAAAGAATAGATAAGATACACCATTGCATTAGGAGAAAGTTTAAAAGCCAATTGTATTAAAATGAAGTCTATCTCAGAAGAAGCATAACAGGTAAAAGAGAAACAAGATAAGATGCAAAATCATAGAAGAAAAATCTAAGAACTAGTATAGGTATACAATGGTAGTAAATCTTATTAAGTTAATAGGTAGATGAGAATTCTAAAGAACATTCACATATTAAGCCAGGATCAAAATCAATTTTTGAGTATTTTCCTTTTTCATATAGTAGACATTGAATCTCCTATCCTACTACTATTAAGGGTAGAGGAGAGCAAGAGAAAAGGGCTAGGGGCTTTGGTTGAATTGGGCTTAGATAGTTGTGAAACTCTCTACAATAGCAGTTCTAGTTTAGAAATGAAACCTTTTAATAAAATTTGTAGGTAAAACACTAAAGTTTTGACAATTTGTGGTCATTTTGTCTCTAAAATCATTATATATTTCCCATTAAAAATCTATGTAAGTAAATAGGGACAACAAGTATACTAGTTAATGTGGAAGAAATGAATTAAGACTTTCCATATCTTTATATTTACCTCTTTTATAATCAAAGACCTCTTTGGGGGCCTAAAAACCCCCATTTCATAGACATAAATTGGGAAAATACTTAGCATGAGTTGGAATTTTCCATAGGATCAAAACCAGAGATATTGAAAATGGTAGAAGCATTTATTTGAATAGATTTTCCATTTTCAAATAATACTCTTGAAATAAGTCCTAATTTTGAGTATATGCTAGCTACCCCATATTCAAGAGTTGTCCCTAAATCAAGATTAATAACCAACATTGGCCTGACTCCTGACATTTGATTTTTGTACTTTAGGGACTAGATATGGAGTCTCATGAACAACATATGAAGTAGCCTTTGACCTATTATTCACTCTTAGATATGGTGTCTCATCAATAAAATCAATAGTAGCTTTCATTGCCTTCCTTTCAACCCCCACTCCTCCCCATCTTTGCATTTTCTCAACTTTGAAGATCTCATTGGAGTCTCATAGATCACATCATCTTTATGAACTTTTATATGTTTCTTCTTTAGTTAATTTACTTGGCTATTAGATTGCTTCTTGTTCATATGGCTAGCATGTTCTAATGCCCACACACAATGCAAATCTTGAGCTCTACTTTTGAAATGTGCAAATCTACATTCACGCTCCCTATTTTCTCTGGCTTTCTTAAGTCTACATTCATAATCATTGCCCTTATGCTTTCTTGAAACCCTTTTAGCTTGTGGAAATTTTAGAGAATGTTGATCATCATACAAGGTAGACATTTGATGATATAACTATCCTATCTAGCTTGCATTTCTCCCTTTACCACCATTAGTAGCCATGACATCATTTTGAGAAGAAACCCCTACATCAGACTCATTTTTTTGCATATCAAAATCTTTATCCTCATTGGACATAGAATTGAAGATATCCCCTAAATCATCATATACATAAAATTCCATATCCTTATATACTTTTCTAATCACCATGTCTACTCAGTTAATATACCTACAAAGAAGGGCATGGCTTATATGAATGTATGATAAATTCAAGTGTTATCAGATATTAAATTTATTAGACATAGTCTATTAATAAGTTAGATAGTTACTTGGACGCAATAACTCTATTTGCAAACTCATTTAGGTTTTCCCCACCAAATATTCCTCCTAGCAAATTAAATTGGATGTTTTCCAGAAGTTTGCAGATTTCTTTTATTAATTTATTCTTTGTTTGCTCTTCAATGCTCCCATCAATCTTTGAGGCAAGTATTTCCATGTGAAATAATACTTCTAATTCATGCTTATTCTTAAGTGAAGAATTTCAATAATTTTTTTAATGAGCTTTTAAAGGAATGTCTATTTAAAAATCTAAATTAAAAAGACAAAATAAAAGGATACTCTCTAACCTTGTCCTTAGAAGTGTATAGAGAAGCAAAATTAGAATAGCCAAGGTGGGTGGATAATGGAAGGGCGCAATCTTTTTACTTGACCAATTCCTTAGGTTTTTCTAAAATCAACTTCATCGCTTCATGGCAAGTGGATCTCTTAGTTGAATTGCTTGCTTTTGCAATGTTTGTAGATGAGTAATACTCAACTTCCTACTGGACCTCTACATGTTGGAATGACAACATATGTAAGGCATTACACTAGACCTCTCAAATCAATGTCTTTGCTAGAAAGGCCATGCTGCATTTTTTCATCCAGTGATTTAGTGAATGCTTTTTCATTATCTAACTCAACAATTTTTGAATCATAATCTCCAACCTGAGTAGATGAAGAAGCATTTGAAATAAATGATAAAATAGTGGATATAGGGAAAAATTGTTCATAGTTTTCTAGAGGTTGTTGTGCTTCTTGAAAACTAGATCTATAGTTGTGTTATTTCTCTCCATGAGAAAGGAATTCAAAGCCATGTGATTGAATAAATTGTCAAAGGCTTGACCTGTATCTAACTTCTTTGATATTTTCTTCATCCAGTGACCCAAAAATCTTAAATTTTTTTATTGTCTGCAACTATCCTTAAAATACATATCCTCCAATTTTCTAGCCAGAATTACATTGGAGGTTGTTTTACTTGAACCCCTAGCAATTGCAGAATACAAGGACTCCCAAGTATTACATTGAAGGTCAAGACCCATCTTTGAGGACTTATGTTCCCTATTTTTTTTGTTATTAACTAGCTCTAGGAGAACATACTCTTTTGGCATATCAAAACACAAACTAGTTGATGCTTGTTCCTACTCATAGGGAAAGGATTTATTAAAAACCAAATTAACTTCCATCTCACTTCTTTCACAAGCATTACATGAGTTATCATTAACTTTTCCTTTAAGGTTAGGTTCTATTGGTTCAGTTTCAAGGGTTTTAGCGCAAACTAGTTTATAGCAATCTCCTCCAAAGCTAGTGTCCTTCGATGGCATGTTAGATGTAAATGAAAATTTACTTCCCAAAGAATGAAGAAGAGTCATATGCATAGTCAAAGGCTCAAGAACAACATCAAAAGAATGCTTATTTTTGTCAGAAATGTTAACGAATGCCACAAAGTTTTTACATGCAAGAAACACCAAAAGCAGCTACCAAGCAAGCTTTCCACACCTAAATTCCCCACTTTTTTGTTGTAATCTCATAAGCACTTCATCACCAAGTAAGTCATTGTCCATTTTTTCCTTGACAACATTCCCTATAGGTTCATTTTTTCAATGATTATGATCTATTTTATATTTCTTCTTACCAGAAATCTCAGAGAGAAAAACATAACTAGAAATGAGATTTCTCAAATTTAGGAATTTCTCCTTTAGAAAAGGAAAAAAAACATGAATTTTCATGTGACCACCACTACAATTTTTTCCCAAATGCTTTTGAATCAGGAGAGAAAAATCAATTCCTCCCATGTAAAATTTTTCATCTTTAAGTAAATTCAAATTTTTGACCTGAGTGAGATCAATCCATTGCACTTCACAAGTTCTACACACCAGAGCTTTTCCATCAATGTCTTGAAACTCTAGATCCACTTATGCTAGAGCACTACATTGTGGTGAAGAAATGATAGGATACACAAATTTAGGCTAGATTAGGGAATAGGGCACAAATCTTGAAGCTAAAACAACAACATCAACAACTGTAAAGCTCCATCCTATTTTTTTGAATACTTCAATGATTTTTCCTTGACTTATTTCATTTGGATAGTCTCTCATTTGAGAAAAAATTGGAGGAATGTCAATCCAACAAAAATGAATATCATGAGATCCAAAGGTTTCAATTATAGAACTAAACTTCAAGCTAAAAAGCTCCATTAATTGTTCATTTGACAATGAAAAAAATCCATGTAGGACTTTTCATCCTTAATAAACTTTGCAAAACCAATTCTACTCCATGGTACTGAAGAAAACAATACTATCAAATTTGAGTTCATGTGTTTGTTGAAGATATCTTGTTTACCTATCCATTAGAATGAATTCAAGCACTAAACCAGTTAGATTGTGTTAAAAAGGTCTGGGTTCAAATATTTGAAAGACTTTGTATCTTAATCTAGAGGCTTAGTATTTCAACCCCTAAAAAAAACCGTTGCACCCAATCTGTATGTAATTTTTAGTGAATTCTCACATCAAACTAAAGGGTATTAATGAGTTAATTACAACAAATAGAGGAAACTTTAAATGATTCTCAATGGAGGTGATAGTTTAAATGATTTTGGAAATTTACATGAGAAAAAATTCTTTAATTTTTAAATGCCCACCTAGAGTGTTCTTGTAAATAATGATAGGCTCCCACACATAATCATGTATAAGCTCTTGCATTGACTGCACCATAGATTCAGCCTATGAATGAGAAAAGGGTTTCTAAAGAGTCTACACTGAGAGCAAGGCATTTGAGTGCTAAAACAAACATCTAGATCTTTTGAATAGAGTCAAAGTAGATATGAGTAGCCCATTTTCTACCACTTTTCTTGATAAGCACTCTAGAATGATACGATGAGAGTGAAGAATCAAAAAGATTGAATGCCCACAAGCTTGTTGGATCACAAGATCTTAATAATTTGACAACAAATTGTTGAATGACATTCAGATATAACTTTCAATTTTTCTACCTCTCAAGATCACATACATTGAGCATTACCAGAATTCTTTGCACCCATTTTCCTTCTTGTTCTATAGCCATTTTTGATGAGCAACCAAATTCACCAAATGTATCAGCAAGCTAGCAAGCTAGGGTAGTACAGTGAACAAGCTATGATAGAACCAAGGCATCAGGTTTTTTTTTTTTGGTGAGCGCATCAAGTTTCCACCTCCAACAAAATGCAAATGATCTCACACATGGGAAAAAAAACAAACATAGAATTCTTTTTTTTATAACATCTCCCCGTGTTGGTTAAAATTTTGACCAACACGGGGCTATGTAAAAAAATAAATTTTTTCCTTCTACATTCTGACCAATCTAAAATTTTTAAGTTGACGATCAAAAATTTTGGTAGAAAAATGAGGTCAAATGTAGTAGTGATATATATATATATATATATATATATATATATATATATATATATATATATATATATATATATATATATATATATATATATATATATATATATATATATATATATAAGAATATCAATCATTGAAGAATATTAAGAAAAAATATTTTAAAAATCTTTAAAATAGAAGGCAAATAAATAATGTTCGCAAAGGGGACATTAAACATGATATCACATAGTACCTCATCCTAGTAGCTTTTGATCTTGAACTTCACTGAGCATTTTTCATCAACCATGACCTTGTGGTCATCTTACACCCAAGAAATATGGTATGGATGTGGGTGCTTCTATCTCTTTAGCTTTAACTTTGTAACCATTGTTTCTAAAACCAAATTTTTAGTACTTCAACCATCAATGATCACATCACTAAACTTATCTTAACATCTACACCTTGTGTGAAACAAGATCCTTCTTTGATCGGGTTCATTGTCACCACTCAATAGGAGTCTTCTATTAACTAGGACTTCTCCTCTTTTAGCATCTTTAGAATGTGATGATTTGGCATCTTCATCAACATGTGCAACTTTGGCCTAGCCTTCTATTCTTCAATCTATCCTTCCTTGGTGCTAGGAACATTCAAATGCTCTATGTCCTTCTTCTCCATAGTGAAAACATTTCCCATAGAAGCCTCCTCTTCCAGATCCTTTTCCTCTACCTCTTCCTCTATGATCTTTATTATTCTAATCATAGAAATGATTGGAATTGTTTCCTCTCTAGTTATGACTACTACTCCTAGCCTCATCCTTTTTCTTCTGATCATCATTATGGCCTCCATAAGATCATCTACCAAATCTTCCATCGCGACCTCTTCCACTATACTTGTTATCAAACTTTTTTCTTAGTTTCTCCTTAACCATTAGGGAAAATTGATATGCCTCCTCAATACTTGTCAGTCAAACAAGACTCATCTCATCCTAAATTCTTGGCAATAACCAATTAAGATAATAGGTGACTTCCTCCTTATCAGCTTTTGCATGGTTGGTTCTAATGAGATCTTAGTAGAACTCTTCAGTAAACTCTTGAATAGATTTTCCTACTTGCTTCAACTCTTGCATTTTCTTCAATAGATCAAGCTCATAATCCATAGGAATGAACTATCACTTCATTTAATCTACCATCCAATCCCATCTAGTGATTTTTTCCTTTCCTCTTTTATTTCAATCCAACTAGATCTCTTGCCACTAGATCTTTGCACGAACCTTCTATTTAGCCTTCACAAACTTGACCCTATCTAGATCTTCAATATCTTCATATTCAAAGTACTCTTCCAATTCATTGATCTAGTCGATCAATTCCTCTGGGTTGAGATTTCTTGAAAATTTGGGAACATCAAACTTAGTTCTTTTTCTAGTACTAGAAATGGCCCTAAAAAGCTTCACCTCCTCTGGGTTAAGAACTTCCTCTATTGCATCTAGGTTTGTGTTTCATTTTTTCTCTTTCATCCTCACTTTCATCATCTCGTATGGAAAGATTCATTCCTTTGTGAATCTATTCTTGCATTGCTTGCATTTTCCTCTAGAGGGTTCCAATATCCTCAAGTGTGACACCTTCAACTCTTCCACCATGCACTCTTCATTGAGGCATTTTCACACTTTTGCTGAAACCCTAGTGTAAACTGCTTTACAGTTGGTGATTTCTCCACATGCTTAGTCTAAACAATAGTCCTAATGTAAATTCCCTCATATTCAACAATCTATCCACACACTCAGGAACTCTATCTCTAATACCACTTGATACAGGTTGCTCTCCTTAATACCATAAACACATAATAGAAACAAAGAAAAAAGAACAAATGCAAGGACAAAATATGGACTTCTTATTATTGCTGCAAATGTGAAATTATAGAATTCTCAATTACAATATGCCGACCCAAATGGGCACCTTCATTATAGTAATCTACAAGACTGAGCTGCAAACTACTACCTAGAGTTGTCCTAGACAATGTTCGGGCCTTTCTTAAATAAGAAAATTTATGCCACCCAGGAATGTTCTAGATGCTCAAACTTAATACCTAGGGCCAATAGATCCTAACAATATAGATAGAGTTGACCAAATACATTTCTGACATTTATTTTAGGAATTTTTGATAGTCCAACTTTTAAAGGCCATAACTCTCGAACCGTTTCTCCGATTGGTTATTATGACCACTTTTTAAAAATGCTAGCTTCGAATCTATAGGCTCAAAACCATGTTAGTGCATTTTTGTTGATTTTTTGGACCTCATCCAGGAACTCTAAGCTCTCCAATGGTGAACATGAAGATTTTTCTACAATTTTTTCCACTAAAATTATGTAATAACTTCTCTGATACTTAAGCTAGAGCAATGATATTTTTATGATAGGCTTATAACTCTAAAATGAACCTTCATGTAAAAAACTAGAACATTCTGAGCTCTTATGGAAAGCTTACTAAAAATAGTAAGCCCCCATAAATAGTAACCACCCTATCTACTAGTTCTTATTAAAATAAAAAGACTAAAAATAAAAGATATTTTTGCATGATGCAAGATTTGTCTTACACCCAAGATGCTCTTACATCACATGGCTCTACATCTACACTATTTGGTATCTACCTTTAGATAAAGGGTTTCCATGAATTTAAAAGGCATGACATTATTAGAATCTCCCAAATCAATCATGCAATTCTTCAAGGCTTTTCCATTTATAATCAGGCTAAGGAAGAAATGGTCAATATTCTCTATATAAGCTATAAATGAACTATCCAAATACATTAGGGGTATTTGGGATATGACTCATTTATCTTCCTTTTCTTTTACTACAATTTGTACTTCCTTCCCTATTGATGACTCTCCTTTGATAACATTATTGTTTACAAAGAAAGGGCTTTAGTTTTATGTTCCTCTATTCTAAATATTTAGACAAGAAAACTTTAACACTAGTTTGTGATAGAATAGTAATAATGTCAACAACATCATAGAAAAGAGGTTTGCATAGATTACATTTAGTTTCTTTTATTTGGATAGTAGTATCCTTCACTTTCTTAACAACATTAAGATTTAACTTCCTTTCTTCTTTATTTATCTTCACTGCTTCTAAATTATGAGTTTGTACCTTCTTAGCCTTATTATCCTTGATTTTGATAAGCATTTGATTCTTCTTCTTTTTTCATCATTCATCTTGTGGGTTATATCCTTAATGAAGATTCCTAATGCCTTCCCAACAATGTTATTGACTATCCTATTCCTTAGATTATAGGTACCATGAACTTGAGCCACCATCTCAACAGTTTCTCTATCAATCTATTCCTTGGAACGCTTTCTTAGATTCATGTGTTCAACGCCTGAGATCATATAACTTACATCTTATCATTAACTTGATCTTCATAATCTAAAAAAAAATTCTAGTGGTATAGCTAGTACTTGTATCATTGATCATTCACATCCACCTTAGATTCTTCATTATTATGACATGAATTAATCATGTTGCATGTCACATCATAATACCTCTTCTCTCCCTCCCCTTATTCAAGTTGTGTTTGTTGATGCATAGAAAATGATTAAGCAACTATATAATAATTAGGGGAATGGGAAGGTTGACGAATAATACACCAAGGCATCTCCTCCATCATGTTTACAAAATTTCTTTGGATCTAGTGTATTCTTGTCATTTTTGCCTTGTGCAGGATTAGAAATGGGCTTTCCATCCTTCCATTGTGTGTTGTAGGGACAGTTCTATAATTTGGTCTACCTATTATAGTTATTATTGAACTATGACTTTTCATTAGTATTAGGCTTATTTGCATGGTTTACTTGAGGATTCAAATTCTTAAGAAGATTCAAAACTTGATCCATTTCATCATCCTTGGGATTTTTGGTTGTAATAGGCTTATCACCTTCTTTCCTATTTCCCCTAGGATTGAACAATTTAGGGTTATCTCTTCTTCCAATTTTTCTAGAGGCTCTCTTATTATTTTCAATATTAATGGCTATCATGAACAAATCTCTTTGTGTCTTAGGATCTTTGTCCCTCATGGTATAAGCCATCTTACTATCAAAGACATTTAAATGAGTAGTAAGACATATATTCTCACCTAGTCTCATAACTTGGAATAAATTGTAAATTCCTTTTGAAGACCTTTTCAATGGTATCAATGTCTCTAGGTGGGAGCCTTCTTAGAAAAATAGAAGTTAATGATTCCATTGTTCCCAAATAGATCTCAATGACAACCTCTTGTTGTATAGTGTAAGGAAACTTAATTCTTTGATACATCCTATAGAAGTGATCATTAAACTATGAAATCATGGGGATTCTTTTTAATTGAGATGAACTGATGATGTTAGATAACTAGATCAATATAGACCTTGAATTATTCCAAAAAAAATCTCTCAAAAGAGGTCCAATCCCTTATTGATGATGGTGGCAGATTTAGGTACTAATTGAATGTCATTTCCTATAAAGTGTAAGGGTAAAGACAACATACCACGTCCATATGTTGAATATAGTTTTGATTATAGATTTCCTCAAAAAATTTAATATGATCTTCTATTTTTAATTCTCCATAGATGAACCATGGGAATTTTTTTTTGGATTTTTGTGCAAGTCATGCAATGGACTAGTTAGGTTCAAATGTGAAATTTGGGCATTGAAGAAATCCATGGATGGAGCGTTAGGTGGAATGGTAGTTGGAGGTAAGTTCAAGTGTGGAATAAATGAAGATGCTAAAATATAAAATGGGAGTGGTTGGATTCTTGGTATCCCCTTATCACCGTGAGGTTCATGAAAGTGACTAATTTCTAGGAACTCGTGTCCACTAAGTGAAGACCTTAAATCTCATTGAAATAGAGATGATGAATCAGGATCTTCTAGTTTGTGTCTACTCTAAAAGGAACACCTTAAGATAAGTGCACCTCCAAAAAGTGCACCTTCAAAAAGTGCACCTCCAAAAACACCACCTTCAAAAAGTGCACCTTCTGACAGTGACATAGTTTGAAAATTAGAAAACTTTGAAAACTATAGAACTTTCAAATAGCAACTTGGAGCAAAATGGTTTTCAAGCCCTCCTTCTAGTGCCACTTCTATTGAGCACTCATTTTGCTTGATTCAGAAATCCTTTCAAATCTCTCTCTTGAAAAGTTAATCTATGACCAACTCTAAGGTTCTAGATGGCTTTTTTTCAACCTACTAGCTAACACAATTGAAGATAAATGTGTATGTTCATAAGGATGCCTTTGTTGGTACCAACCAATCTACACAACTCTGCTAAAAATGTAACCACAAAGGAAGATATATTTTTGTATTTTTTGTTTTATGATGAATCCAAATTATCAATGCAACTATATGAATTCCTATTTTAACCAAGTTTTAAAAATAAAAATAAAAAGAATAGGGTAATATGAGATTTTAAGAAAATTACTAAAAGGGAAATTCCTAACTGACATAAGCCAAAGTAACAACACATCTACAAATTAAATTATTAAAATGATTTTGGTAGGAAACCAATGAGATTAGGAGCAACTCTTCCTCAACTTCACTAATGAAATTGTCGATGACTATTTCAATAATAACCAAAAGAAGTTTCACATTTCATCAAATCATGAGGCCATGAAAAGTGTGCTCACATGAGACAAAACATTATGCAAAAAAAACGTGATCATTTATCCAATTTTTCACAACAATAAAAAATTGTTAACACAAGGCAAACACTAGAACTAAAAGATTGTGCAATCATAACAATGCAGTAAAGCCATCGGCTCCATTATTATTCATTAACATGCATTCACAAAAATAATACACTCTAACAAGAATAACTACACTCATAATGAGAGCACCAATATCATATATTATTACATCAAAATAACAACCTAGAGTACATATTACATCCATTTATTTAAAAGAAAAAATTCTCCTCATTTTGTGTTAGGAGTGAGAGCTCTTCTAATGAAAACTCATGCTAAAAAACTAATAATTTAAATATAATTACATATAAACTGACTCTCTAAATGGTGTTTTGCAGGTCTCCGCCCTTTTTTATGTCAAGTAATAGGTGCTTGAGACTTTACATGACTCAAAACAATAAAATAAGAAGAAGATAAGAAGAGAGAAGCCATGAGATGATTTGAGAATCACTACGCTTTTTAAAAATTCAAGACTAGTCTTCTCTAGGTTTTAGGTAGCTAAACTATCATCAAAATGAATTTCCAATGCATGGAAAGCTCAAAAATAGTAATTGGTAGTTATTTGTTAGCACACTATTTTTTCTTCAAAATTATCGGTGTGCATCTTGATTTGGCTCACCTCTAGAAAAGCACACCTTCAAAAAGAACAACTTCAAAAAATGTGTTGGAGTTTCAAAACTACCAAGCAAAAGGGTACCTAATACTAGGAATTTGAGGATCATTCTTGGTCTAAGGGTTAGCTACCTTCTATATTCAACTAAGAAATCCTTATATCTGGATCCAACATTAAACGAATCACAAGGATTCTCCACTCTTTAAGCTCTACAAAGCTTAGGTAGGTGCACCTTACGGATAAAGTTCTTGATACCTCATATTGTCTTCACACTTCACTCATAGCTAAACTGTCATCAAAATGAATTTTCAATGCATGGAATGCTCAAAAATAGTAATTGGTAACTATTTTTCAGCACACTATTTTTACTTCAAAATTATCAATGTGTCTTGATTTGGCTCACCTCTGGGAAAGCACACCTTCACAAAGTACACCTTCAAAAAACATGTTGGAGTTTCAAAACTACCAAGAAACAAGGTACCTAATACCAGGACTCTGAGGATCATTCTTGGTCTAAGGGTTAGCTACCTTCTATATTCAACTAAGAAATCCTCAAATTTGGATCCAATAATAACAAAATCATAGGGATTCTTCACTCTTTAAGCTCTACAAAGCTTAGGTAGGTGCACCTTAGGGATAAAGGGCTTGATACTTGATATTGTCTTCACACTTCACACTTCACTCATCACTAATATTTTTCTTCACATTTATCCCCTATAGAAGATATTGGTCACAATTCTTCTTGGTTTCACAGATAATTCTTGGTTACAGTAGCTAACTATAACACATAGAGATTAATTGCAAACAAGCATTGACCAACAATTAAATTCTTCATACATGAAAGTAAAATTGATTTAATTTTAAAGTTTTACTTCATGCAACTAAATAAATGATCATTATCCTATCCATTTTCATTTAGATTCTACCAATCAATTTTGACCTAATTAATTTCCTTACAATTAATTATATCAACAATTAACCGTAAACCCCATTCTTACAAATATCCTTCTTGTATAGTTGGAAATCCTATCAAGTTAGTGAAGAATTTGATTAATTACTTGAATTAAAAGCAATATAAAATTGATATAAAACCTATCTTAGTTGTATTAAATTTCATAAACCTTGCTTATACAATCTCAACATAACTAACACATAACAATGGAGACAGAATTCAAAGAAAATAGATATGGTAGAACACTCCATTTGTATTAATTATCCTTGAATATTATACAACACTAATGTAAACTTATAAATACTTCAAGGTATGACAACTCCTAATTCAATATGTTCCTATATTCTCATATTTATAGAAGAATACATCATAAAGTTGTACCTAAAGACTTATTGGACCAAATACAAGACTAGTATATTATTAAAAATTATATAAAGTTTGGACCTCAACTCCACATCTTGGAAATCCTTTTATAGAAGGATTGCAAAAATATTTAGATGGGAGGAGACTTGTCTAAAAAAACTATTCAAAATAAAATACAAAGATATTTCTAGTTTGTTTCCATACAAAATATTCTCTGTATTTTGATCAAAACTTTGGATGTAGTTGCAAAAACTGGCAAGTGACATTTGTTAGCAGATATATATTTAGAAAATTCAATTTTTCTTCAACTTCTATCACCATACATGCCTTTTATCTATTCTTTATACCTTTAACTACAATTCTAACTACATTCTTTAGCTGCACTATTCACTGCCACTGGATGGCAAGGCTTTGATATCTGCAATCAGTTCCCATATGGTAATATATGTGTCCACATCCGGCCAAGTACCATTCCTAACTACATCAAACTCATCTAAGAATTTGTTCCACTTGGCATCTATTATGGCTTTAACCTCAACTATTACTTTGGACATTTCTTCCTCTATCTTATAATGCATATCAACCATATCATAAATTGTAGTAGAACTTGCTTCATTATTGCAAAAAGATAAAAACCTAAGATGATTAGGAATGTTTTCAAAAGAGGATGACCATTCTACCTAGTATTTCATTTTTATTTTTCTATTCAAGATTGTAGGTACAAAATTTGGTGTACCTACAACAATTGTCTTCATCTTTTTTTGGATTAGATACATATTGCCACCAAAGAAAACATTCAAATATTTTACCTTATGGATAACTTTTCTAGTATTCACAATGGTTATCTTTGTTGGAAATATTCAAGATATGATAGGTTACTGAGAGGGGAGGGGTGAATCAGTAACCTTAAAACTTTTATTAATTTACCACACATCTATCTATGCTACTGCATGCATTAGTTCTAAAACTTAAAACATTCATTACACAAAAGAACACAATATTTTGGTGATCTAGAAACCTTCCGAATAGAAAGTAAACTAGGGTGGGGATGATAGCCACAAAACTTCAATAATACAGTATAAAGTTGGCTTGTTAAGGCTTACATTGACCACTTTTGGTGATCTGCCCTATTAGGAGCACAAAGGACTACTAGGTCCACCTTGTTAGAGGATTTAGAAAACTGATTCACCTATTAAGATGAGGCAGTGGATCTACTTACAACTGATTGCTGATAAGATCCTTTATGCACTGATCACCTGGTGTGATGGATATAACTTTACACCCTCTGAATTGACCTTGATGTGTTCCTTGAATTGCTATTGATAATCTTTCACATATACTCTTATACTTCGCTATTCCTTTTTTTAATGTTTTATATCTTACAATAATCTTACATATATACCTTTAAAACTTACAAAATTACAAGGTCAGCCAAAATACAAGTAAACAAATACATTACAGAGTCATCCCAACAGTAAATAACTCAGGCTCACTAAACTGACTCAGTGACCTTCTGATACATGATGTCCACTACATTACTCGGCATCATCATGCACTCGATAGAAGTGAAGGCTCGGTCCATACTAATCACTTGACATAGTTCTAAACTTGGTAATCACTGGTGACTTGGTAGATGTAGTGTCACTCGGTAGATATTGCACACTGAGTTTACCTTGCTTCACTTGTTAAACACTGAATCTTTCAATGCTCAATTTACATTGAATCTTCATAACACAAACTTATTGCTTGGTAGACACTATGAAGCGTGGTAGAATCTAAGAAACTTGGTAGACACTGTTGGACTTCATATTTTATGTATTTACATGGTAGCTTCAAGAATGCTTGGTGTGAAATGCATAACTGCTAAGCTTACAAGGTAACCACTGGATGCTTAGTAAGCATTCAGAATTGAGCAAGTGTTGTCAATAATGACAAAAATAATCATAATGCCAACAATCTCCCACTTTGGCATTAGTGATATAAATACTTATGAACCAAAACTTATGTTAACTGACATTCTAATTTACTTTGCTATATACATATCTTAGATATCTCCTCCATACATATGGCATGCATAGCTTTTATCTATACAATGTCTCTCTTATTCCTTTTGCTCTCATTTCTTGTACAACTCATACTCCCCCTTTTGAAAATAATGCAAAAGAATATATACAATAAATTAAAATAGAGACACCAAAATGTGAGAGAAATTTAGAATGTACCTTGAGAATAAGAGACAATGTCTTATCCCAATTATCTTGCAAAATATTGTAGGTGGAGAGAGCAACTTGAACTTTTGTAGAAAGTTCAATCATATGATCTACTATAGAAAAATTACTATCTTGAATCAATGTTTTTGAATAGGCAATATGTTTCTGCATTTGGTCCATGACTAGAAGAATTATATTCTAAATGTCAATTAGTGTAGACCTTATTCTATCTTCTTTTCTAAGTTTCATTTTGGAGAAAAATTTCACCTTCCTATGATGTGATGAGCTTGAACTATGGTCAAGCTACAACTTTTGAGCACTAGCCTTCATTTCCACATGTATCCTATTTAATTTTTCCTTGACCTCCTTGGTGTACTTAGTAACATCATAGAGCTTGCTAAAAAGTGATGTTACATTTGTAAAAGCTTGCTCAAGGTTGCTCAAAATTGAGGATGATTCTACCTACTTTATTGTAATGTGTTGAGCAATGTGCTCAAGCACCTTATTGTCAAATTTCTTCTCTACCTTTTTAATGAGCTTCTCTTTCCCAGAGGTGTCCTCATTGAACTTATTTATAGCCTCTTCTAATTGCAACAAAATGTGTTGAGATGGATCAACATCAACACCAATAGCTTCACTGATTATGTTTTTAGCATTCTCGATTATAGTGTATTCTCTGTCCCTTTCTTCTCTTAGTTTCTTTTGCCTTGCCTTTTGCTCTAAAAGCTAACTAACCATTCTCATTTCGTTGGCTGAGGCAATGTCTAAATCTATCTTGGGAATAATAATTTCTTTATCCAAGTCTATATCTTCATCAATTTTCTTCCCAGTAAGCAGAAGTTTTAGAGGAGTCTTAGGTTTTACTTCAATGCTTACTTCCTTGGATTTAGAAATAGAAATAATAGTTGATATAGATGGACTAGTAGAAAAAAACTTGAATTGGTCCAATTGGAGGAAAACTTAGAGAAGTATTGATTGTGTCCAAAATTGGTGTGCTTCCCAAAAATGATGTACAAATAGGTAATGTATAGGCTGGAATATTTACAATTGGAGTTCTAACAGTGGTAGATAAAATTGTAGAATGAGCTATTGAACTTATTGTAAATGGAACAAAGGAGGTTGACATAGTTGATGATGTTGTGACTGATTGCATGGGTGCTGATGAAGAGAGCTACAACTGGGTAGATGAAGTAATTGATACTTCCATAGAAGATGCTTGGGGCTATGGGGTAGTAGGAGTAGATGATATTTCTATTGTAGATGTAGTCAATCTTGCTGAAGTTGTCTCCAACCCTAATGATGTTGATGTCTTAGGTGGAGAGTGGGGAATGGAAGCAATGACTTGTGCCATAATCCTCATTGGGTCATCTTCTTCATCCTCTTCCTCCTTGTCTTCATCTTTAGCTTCTTCCCCTTTCTCTTCATCATCAAACCTTAGTGCTTGATAGTCTCCAATATCAATAGTAGCACATAGAGTATTATCATCTTCTTCATCATCACTGTCACCATCATCATCCTTGATCACAACTGGATCATTACTAGGCTTATGCAGATGATAGATGTTCTTCCACATGTTTGTTACATCTCTTACAACATGCTCAATGTCCTTAATTAGAATCAAACATGTGTGAAATATAATCATCATTTTACCTTCTTATTCTTCATGGCTACCTTTATTTCTACCTCAATGAGATTTGGCAAATGATTCTTCAAGGATTTTTCATAGATGTCCTTTGTTATTTGTGTGGATGAATCCCACCTCAATTGTAGTCTTACGAACAATTCTTTTGAGATTTGAGGAGCAATCTGGTCTGGGGAATACTTCCATTTTCCCATTTTGGTAAGTACCAATTCCTCAATCTACATCTTCTCTGCATCAATTCTAGTTTCAAACATTAAAGCTTTGAAGTTAGTTGATCTAGCTCCCTCTTCCATCTATTTCAACCTTTCTTGGAAGGTAAGCTGAGGCTTGTTGAATACTACTTCATGTTTATTTTTACATTTTTTTCTTCTGGTGAAAACAACGATGGAGGCCTTTGGGGGTTTAGTGATAATGACCCTTCCTTTCTTTTTTGCTAGCTCTGCCTCTTTTTTTGATTCTTGCTCTTTATTTTTTGGTCCTTGATACTCTTCTTGATCCTCTCCTTTTCCCTTGGTAATCATTAAAGATTTAGTAATAGTTTTCATCTTAGCAACCTTTCTTTTACCTTTGTTGATTACTTGGGGAAGTTTAATCTCTAATTCAATTCTAGCTTTTGCCTCATCATAAGTACCAACAATTGGTTGCTTGGGATCTATTGGATCATTTATTAGTGCCTCAATGATATCCTTGGTTTCATCAATATTTAACTCATAAGGTAGGGGTTTCACCCATGCAACTTGGGGTCTAGCTACCTAAATGTATATTTTGTCGTAGTCTACCATGAAACATACATCATCTTTATAGTCCTCAACAAGTTTAGGAGGAATCCTGAACTTGTTGTTCATCCTTTCTTTGAAGTCTTCAAAATAGTTATCCATTATACTGTCAAAATTTACACCCATTTCTGCTATAAACTCATTTATCTGATATAAAATGGGAACATCCTTTCTCCATATGACAAAACCTTTGGATGGAAATAATTTTTGCACATAAAAGAAGAGACATGTTAACAAAGAACCAAATTTATAGGGATTGTTCTTTGATGACCTGATGCTATCCATTTTCTTGTTTAGTTGCCTTAGCAGTAGCTCAGATAGGTCATATTCCAAATTCTTCTTCACAACTTTAAATGCTAGGTCTATGGCCTCACATGATACATTGTTCAAACAACTAGAACTATAAATCTTGTGAGCAATTACATGAATTCCAAATCTCGGCTCTACATCGGTAACAATGCTAATCTTTAAGCCTCTACCATCCCACTTGGCTAGGGTTTTATTTTGGAGTTCATCCTGACCTAGGGTTTTGGTGGATTTAGCTTTGCTAAGAATGGGAAGGCCAGTAATCTTGTGAATCATCTTCTTGGTAATGAATATGGGTTGCTCCAACCATAATTGACCATTCCAAACATAGCTAAGAATATACCTAATCCATTTTATTTGAAAGCTTCTTGGAAAATGTGAAATGTGGGTCAACCCTTTTTTTTCCAAATGCTTATACTCAAGTTTTAGTGAGCCATCAACATGCATTTCTTCTAAAGCGCTATCCATTTCTAGGGTTTCTATCTCTTGAATTGAACATTTAAAATGAGTTTGCATATTGTTGATCAGAAGTACCTTTGGTGAAATTTGTGATTGTACACCATTAGGGTTGAGTTCCTTTGCCACTGTGGGAATTAACTTGAAATTTCTTGAATGCACTTGGAAATCTCTTTGCTCTGAGGATACAATGAAAAATGAAGTTGAATTTTTCCCATTTTGATGAAAAGTTCACCATTAATGCTAGGTACCATATTGTCGTAGTGCATGAAAGACTATCATCCATTGACCTAACTCAACAAGAGTATCAATTCGATAGATGAACCAAATTTTCTTTATTCCTGACCTTGCTTGGTAAGGTCTTTAACCACTTTACTCAGTAGAGTCTAATGCAATCAGTGAAAGATAACCTTTCTATGATCTTGGTGTATCTGCAATACTAATTGGACCATTTACATTCCTCATATTTCTTGGAACTGCTTAAGATTTTCTTGCTAAGTATAGCTCCAACACATTCCTAGGAATTTAGTTTGAGGGGATGGAGTCAACTATTTCTTGAGTGAATTCACTTCCATGATTTGAGCTTGTATCTTCAATGGATTTAGGAATCCATTGCTACCTCATTTGTTTCCTTATGTTGCCAGCCCTTGCTTTCTTTTCATCTTCAATTTTACCGATATTCATGTAGTTTTTAGCTATATGACCAATTTTAGTGCATGTGTAACATCTTTTAGTAGTGTCCTTCTTCCTTAGGTGGTGCCTTGCACAATTTATACCAATGTGTCCATATTCTCCACGATAATGACATCTACACCAGGTATTGTAGTCCCATCCAAATATTGCCTTTATAAGTTGTTTAGCTGGATTGAATGTTTTGGATTTTCATTGAGATGCCTTGTGACCATGCTTCTTGCAGTTGTGACAAATTTTGGTATTTCCTTGAGTTCATTGGCTTTGTGACCATGCTGATTATAGTTATAGAACTTTCCATTGAATTTTCCTTTTCCATTACTCCAACATTTGTTTGAGGTATGACTAATTTTCCCACAATGATTGCATGAGGGTTTTAGATTCATTTTTGCACCTTGCTTGGAAGATTCACCTTGTTCTTCATTGTATCCAAGTCTTGGTTTATCTTTTTGCTTATGAAGATTCTACTCATTTTGCTAAATCAGTTGATTCATGTCTTCTTGTGACTTTATCATTCTTTCATTGATTTTTTTTTTCAGTATTTAGGTCACTCTTTAATTTTTCAATAATTTTCTTTTCACATCTCAATTCTCTTAATATGCTTTCATCAATTTCCCTTTTACAATTTAAATCACTTCTTATTCTTTCATTTTGTGCTTTGAGAATCCTAATTTCTTCATTTTCTCTAGAGATTTGATCAATGAGGTCTTCATGCTAATTGGATTGATTATTTCTTGCCTCCAAGTCTTCATTTTCCTTATTTCTTTTTTCCAAAATTTTACATAGCCTGATTGATTGGATTTCTTGTTCTCTTTTAATTTTTCTTACTTCTTCCTACAGAGAGCCATTCTTTGCTAGGAGTTTCTTGATTGCCTCATTAGCTTCATCTGAGCTACTTGATGGTAAAAAGTCTTCAATCTTTTCTTCAATATACTAATGGTTATTCATTTTTCTTGCAAGTTCCTTCCTTCTTTTCAGGGATTGGAAAAGATGCTCCTTTACTTCTTTGAGTTGAGCCATAGCCATCTCTAGATCTAGCTTTTCATTGTCAATTGCCTTGCCAAGTTTGAATATCTCCATTTTTCTTTTAGATCTTTGCTCAAGCTACCAAACTTTAATGCTAAGAACCACAAAGCTCTGATACCAATTGTTGGAAATATTCAAGATATGACAGGTTACTGAGAGGGGAGGGGTGAATCAGTAACCTTAAAACTTTTATTAATTTACCACACATCCATCTATGCTACTACATGCATTAGTTTTGAAACTTAAAACATTCATTACACAAAAGAACACAATATTTTGGTGAGCCAAAAACCTTCCAAATAGAAAGTAAAACTAGGGTGGGGATGATACCCACAAAACTTCAATGTTGTAGTATAAAGTTGGCCTATTAAGGCTTACATTGACAACTTTTGGTGATCTAACATATTAGGAGCACAAAGCACTACTAGGTCCACCTTGATAGAGGATTTGCAAACATACAATGAAGTATGCACTCTATTAAGAGATTTGTACAAAGATTGTTAAGTCTACCTTGTTAGAGGATTTAGAAAACTAATTCACCTATTAAGATGAAGTAGTGGATCTACTTACAACTAATTGTTGATAAGATCCTTTATGCACTGATCACCTCATGTGATGGATATAACTTTTCACCCTCTGAATTGAACTTTTTATGTTCCTTGAACTACTATTGATAATCTTTCACATATACTTTTATACTTTTCTATTATTTTTTTTCATGTTTGATATCTTACAATAAATCTTACATATATACCTTTCAAACTTACAAAATTACAAGGTCGACCAAAATACAAGTAAACAAATACATTACAGAGTTAGCCCAATATTGAATAACTCGGGTTCATTGAACTGACTAGGTGACCTTCTGATACATGACATCCACTACATTACTCAGCATCATCATGCACTCAGTAGAAGTGAAGGATTTGTCCATAATAATCACTCATTGTAGTTCTAAACTCGATGATCACTAGTGACTCGGTAGATGTAGTTTCACTTGGTAGATACTGCACACTGAGTTTACCTTGCTTCACTTGGCAAAAACTAAATCTTTCAATGCTTGGTTTACATTGAATCTTCATGACACAAACTTATTGCTTGGTAGACACTGTGAAGCATGGTAGATGTTGAGAAACTTAGTAGACACTAGTGGACTTCACATTGTCCATATTTACTTGGTAGCTTCAAGAATGCTTGGTGTAAACTACATAACTACTAAGCTTACAAGGTAACCACTAGATGCTTGGTAAGCATTCAAAATTGAGTAAGTTTTGTCACTAATGAAAAAAATAATCATAATCTCAAAAATCTTTGGCAAGCATTTATTCGGAGGTAGCAAGAGTACCAAACTATCAAAAAATTGTGTGTAAGATCCCCATGTACTGAAAACTGAAGACAATAGAGAAAGAGCCTCTAAACACTTATATTCTTCTACTCCTTCTAAGGCAAGGTAATTGCTATGCACATTTTGAGAAACTACCTTGAGTGAATTTATCTTATGAATTAGCAAGTTCTTCATGGTTCTAATATTTTCATCATTAACTAATAAATTTCTTTCATCAATCTCCATTGCATGGTCTAATGCCTCCCCTATTTTAGGTTCTTGGCCTTTTGTCTACACACTTTTATCATGGATTCGTATAGTAGTTTTGACATCTTTCGTTAATAATGCTACTTCCATTTCTAGTTTGATAGTCTTTTGTTGCAAGATAAATGTTTTCTTCATTTCCTCTTCATAGCTTCTTCTTGTCTTGATAAATCTTTCATATGTTTTTTCAAGCTGGGCTTGAAGAATGTCCATCTTATTTTTTCCCATTAATGCTATTTTAGTATGCATTCCATATATTTGGTCACTAGAAGTAGTCTATGCATGCCAAAAAATGAAATTACCCCTAGGGGATTATTTAATCTCCATGAGGGTAGACTTATCATGCTCTGGAGTTAAACTACATATTGTCATTGTTTGAGCATCTATGTTATATCCTAACCCTCTTAGCTCTCTGTAATGATTTTCATCTTCAAATGAGATTGATCTCTCCTATCTCCTCATTTGATCAAACAGAAAGGATGAACTAATATCCCATCTTGGGAAAATAATCATTCCAATTCTTGTTATCAAGTTACTGGCCTCTTCAATATGAGGGTTTCACTGGCATGATCATACTCCTGCAATTTTTTCCCCAAGTTTTAGTCCATATCTTTTTCTTTAGGGTTTTGATTCAAGTAAAGTATCAATGTCTTGAGTCTGAGTCTAGATTGCCTATAGGATGATCATTCTTTTCATCATTCATTTGAGTTAACCTAATGCAAGAATCATATGAGATAAGCATTGGTCCAAAGCTAGGTGATTATAGTTTGGATGGTTTGTTATGCATTATTCAGAGGAGAAGAAAGTCTTAATATTTTGCTAATTCATATTTTCTTGTTCCTAATCATGTCAAAGAAAATGATTCATCTTATGAAGTAGTTCTTCATGAAAACATTTCTAAAATCTCTAAGATTTTCTAAATTCATGGTCAAAGGTTTATTTCTAAAGGACATCTTTAAAGAGATCACATGCATATGTAGAGAAAATGTAGTAGAGAACATCAAAGACTAAGTCTAAAATATTGATGTACAGATCGTGAGAATAAGTTAGAAGCATTATCACTTGAATTTAATATAGAGTGAGCACTCAAAATGTAGAAATGGAAAAGAACATGGTCAAAGGTGGAAAAGACCTGAGTTGAAATTGAATTGATGAAACAAAAAAATCTAAGCATTCATGTCACCAAGTTGAATAGCCAAGTCACCTTGGAAATAAGACCTCTTTTAGGATCGTCAAATTTTACAAAGATTTACAAATGTCACTTTGTCACTTTCCAAAGTTGCACAAAGAATAATTCAAGTGACATAACAAGGATATGCCACGTGGAGTAGATGGGCCCATGTCACATAGAAAAAGAGGTAGTTAAAGCATTTCTGAATCTTAACCATCCGATCTTGAAGATCTATGATTATCACATGATAGCTGATGATTAACACAAACTCTAGGTTAAGTTCATGACTGAATGAAAAGAAAAAAATCCACCATCGTGGTTAAGTTAAGGTAACTCATGGTAAAATTTGTGATAGAGACAAAACACAAAAAATTCATGATCATAAGTTAAGAAAGGTAGTTAAGTTTAATGTTGCAAAATTGTGATTATGGTTAATAAATAGTTATCTCCAAGTTATCGCGGTTAATGAAATATAGGCATGCTAAGTTGTGACCTAGTAGATAGGTTAGTGTTAGATTCTTCAAGCAATGAAATTGTGCCACATGTTCGTCATGGTGTACCTAGTTAGAAAGTGGACTTGCACCATGAAACAAAGATACTTGAAATCATTTTATTACTACCATTGTCAAATTAAAAGGAAGATCTACATTAGTCACCATCTTGCTATGTAAATTTACAAGGAAAATAATCTATATGACATAACAATGGAAAGAAAAGTGTACTTGGTGGACCCATAGAAGATATTATAAAGGAAAAGAAAAAGGAAGCTTATAATAATTTAATCTTGACCATTGGTTTGAGATCAATGATGTGAATTCAAAGTTCTAGTGACTATTAGAATGTGAAATATGTTAGTTGGCATGAAATAGCAGAATACAAAGAATTGAATATTTCTACAAAAAATTTGAATTAGCATAAAGATGAAAGGTCATGGAGTGTTTTCAAGAATACCATGGATTTAGAATTGCTAGTAGAAGGGATACTAGGTGCTCATATCATGATGCAAATTGGATAATTTTATATTTTATTCTCATTTTCTTTTCTATTGTATGACTATTACTCTACCAAAGTTAATAAATGATAGAGAACTATAAATGTAACCTCATTCGAGAATGCAAAGGTTGGAAAACTTGATGGTGAATTGGTCTATAATTCCATTTATCCTATTTTCTTCTCATGTTTTGTGGTCCATGGATAGATTAGTTCTCCATTAAGAGTTGAAGGATGATTATATATGATCCCATCATAATTAGGTAGATTCTATTTCATTTTTATATTTTCAATAGATGTGATTCCATTTACTTTCTTCATATATAATTATGCTTCTCTCATTAGTTTCACATTATGCTAGATAGTTTCATCATGGATTTGAAGGATAGATGAGTGTGAATCTATTAGAAACTTGCTTAATTCCATTTCATCAAAACTTATTAGTTAAAGAAATTCCATTTTCACCCATGTGCATTTCTTCTTCTCTTCTTCTTTTGCATTTAGATGGTTAACTATGCATTTAGAATAGAAGTAAGAGTTAGAAATCTTAGGATAATCTATTACAGTCATTCCATTGGGTGTGATAGGTTGCCCAAATCTATTTTTCCTGAATTTTTTGTGCCTACAAACTATTTTTTCATCCTATACTATCTTGGCTTAAGAGCTTATAATGTCAAAACTTCTGATCTCATAAAAACACATTCATTCCATATCATTGAAAATCATAGGGAGTTGTACCTAGTCGATATAGAGGGAAGTGATAGAATACATACACTAACCCATTTGTTGGTAAACATCCTTTTTTATCTCCAAGAATTGGGTATCAAAGAGTCAAAGTTATAAAATCTAATAGGAGAATAAATTGTTAACCAACAGTTTTTGGTGACTCTGTTGGAGAGATTTAGATGAAATCTCTAAATAATTTTCCTTCATACTAATTTGAAATATATTGGAGTTGCAATAAGGACTTGTCGTAGTAAGATGTTCTCCACAAGAACTTGATACTATTTTTATAGCCTCAACCTACTGGAGAAGAGAAGAAAATCCAAAGTTGAAGACTGGTAAGATAAATTCAAAACATCATTTTCTAAACATTTGATATACTCTAGATTCCAAATATACTAGGACTACCAAGGAGAAAGGAAAGATTGACCCAATATACAAAGAGCTCAAGAATGCTAACTTTCATATCCTAGAAGACCCTTGTAGAAGAGGAAGAACACATGCAAGGGAATTTGTAACCAAGAAACTCCAAGAAACTTTCTTGTTTGAAATTGCTCCTCCAAATAGAACACATAAAAGTCAATGTGATATCTCCATTTTGGACATGTATAATTAAATAATAAATAGGTCTAGTATATAAAGTTTATAATATTAAAATGATTTATAAAGTATGCAAATTAAAAATATATAAATTATCATATACACATATATACATATTTAAAATAATATACTATTGAATATAAATTATATATATATATTAGTACTATGATATATAAGATTAATAATATTTATAACACTAACATGATTAATAATGATATCACTATATATATAATATATGTTATTAGACTTATATAAATAATATATATATTAATGATATTATTAATATAAATATATATAATATAATATAACTATTCTTAATATAATATGATTATTATCAATGAAGTGTAGTAACTCTATGAAAAATACACATATATATATATTGAATTTCAAACAATGGAAAAGATATCGGATGAAAATATAACAAAATCCATAAAAATTGAAGAAAATTTATAAATGCCCTAAATGGGACATTACAAGTGGTATCAGAGCTAGCATCATGCTAGCTTGTAGGGGTTTTCTACAGAAATAATTTCAGTGATTTATGTTTGACCCTTCACACAATCTTTTCACCACTTCAAGGTCTGCAAAATTAGCTATTGCATCCAATAATGAGGCTCATGCTAAATAGGTGTATTTTGATGCTTCAAATTATCCATGACATTTGATCACTTTACGCTTGATGTATTTGGATTTTGAACACTCCAACCACCCTAGCCAATAACTTCAACACCAAACTATGGGAGTGAATACCAAGTAGCACAAGAAGACTCAGATGTTGGTTCATATTCGCATCACAAAAAAATTTTCTACATAGAATTGTATATATGTATTTTGAAAATGCCCTCTTTGCTTATGGTGTATACTGTGAAGGAAATGAGGCTAAACGCACACTGCACCATTACACTAAACTGCTAGAATTTAACACAATTAAGTCTGAATTTGAAAAAATATATAGAAGAAACCATGCCCATGAATCTGAGCATAGTGAAACATAGGAAAACAAATATAACAAGTTAATGTTTCATAAAACTAGTGGCTAGAGTCGCAAATGAAAAAGGTGTGAAGAAGAAGTAAAGCAATGGTAGATGCGAAGGATATATTAGGGCTTTTGAAGGTGGCAATTCATGGCATCTCTTAAGAGGTGTACGCACTCACTGACAGTTTACCTTTGGACATTTCTAATTTGAAAAAGCATCCTTCCTTAGATTCTGACAAGATCTCTTGGTAGTGGCTTCCTTCTACATCATCTACTAGTAGAGATAATTTGGAGCTTTACCATTGGGTTAAAGTTGTAAATGGAGTTCGTCCAATAGGAGACTATGCATTTGCAAAGTATAAAAAAATAGTTGATGTTGTGTAGTACACAGATGAAGAATATGCAAAGTATTTAAGTAATCCTGATTATACAAGAGGCAAACATTTGCTACATGGACAGCCAATGTAGTTTTCAATTCATTTCCACTCTTGATGTTAATAGAAATGGTAAACTGTACATGAAGAATGTGGATTTGAGAAGACATTCTCTTTTTCACAAAGGTGAGGTATGTGATTTTTTAAAAAAAGTAATATGTTTTATTAAATAAGAAAGAAAACTTTTCCTTTCACATTATTGATAAATTTATATTTATAAAAGATGTTATTATAAAGATTATAAGATATTGCTATGTAAAAATTCTAATATAGAATTGTAATGATATTTTATTATTGATTTGAAAATAGATACAAATTATTTCATATTTATTTTGAATATATTTGTGACATTATAAGAATGTGATATTTAACATTTTTTCAATATTATTGATATTTAAAATTGAGAGCAATTATGAGTAGTTCTAAGCATGGACACTACATTGGTGTTATTAAGTATCAATGAAATTCTAACTAGTGAGAACATTGTGTGCATTTTTACTTGAATCGTCATCTTCCAAGATGAGATAAGGCCTATGGTGGAATGGGTTGAGTCACACCACTCAAGGTACTGGATAAAGGCTACAGATATCAAGTAAGGCCTATGGTGGAGTGAATATCCCAGGGTACATCATACAAAGGAACTATCTTGGAGATGATGGTTGGAGAGAGGTAACGATAATGAGGGAGAACAATGAGGCCCACTAATTTGGGTAACAGGGCACCCCATTATGATTTCTCCACCTATAATTGAATGATAAGATTAAGTATTTGATATTTCAAATATTATGCTTTAAAAAGACTTCTTATTCAAAAAGAGTTGATAGAATCACCTTAAGATCATGATTCTCCAAGTTGAGATAAGGCATGTGGTGTAATGGGTTAGGTGACACCATTAGGGTACCAGATAAAGCCTATGGGTACTGATTAAGGCCTACGATGGAGAGAATATCCCAGGGTACATCATACAAAGGCACCTTCTTGGGTAATTATAGGAGAGAGATAACAATAATGAGGGAGAATGGTGAGGCCCATGATTGGGTAACAGGGCACCCCATTATAGTTTCTTCTTTTGTACTCAAAAATTGATGGGTTAATATTATAATGAATAGATAGTTTTGATTGACAAGTCAATAAATTGAGATTGTAAACACCTTGTTAGGAGATTGATTTATATATAATGTTTACTAATGATTTTTTGGTTGCATTTTCACAATTAAGGAAATGAATAACATGTATATTGCGTGTTTGCATCGTGTTTTCTTCATCGTGTCGTCATCTATCTACATCATGTCTACTTCATGTTTTCATCTACCCACATCATGTATGCTTCGTATTTTCATGTATATTTCATAAATCTTTTTGGTCTTTTGAATGCAAGTATGTTTTGTGTTTTTGACAAACTTGTGTATGAAAGATTTTGCCTGAGGGCAAGCAAATTTGAGAGGGGAGGACTTTGATATCCCCATTTTGGACATATATAATTAAATAATAAATAGGTCCAGTATATAAAGTTTATAATATTAAAATGATTAATAAAGTATATAAACTAAAAATATATAAATTATTATATGCATATATATATATATATATATTTAAAATAATATACTATTGAATAAAAAAAAATATATATACATATATCAATACTATGATATATAAGATTAATAATATTTATAACATTAACATGATTAATAACAATATCACTATATATATAATATATGTTATTAGACTTATATAAATAATATATATTAATGATATTATTAATATAAATATATATAATATAATAATTATTAATATAATATAATTATTATCAATGAAGGGTAGTGACTCTATGAAAAATACACACACACACACACACATTGAATTTCAAACAATGGAAAAGATATTAGATGAAAATATAATGAAATCAATACAAATTGAAGAAAATTCATAAATGCCCTAAACAAGACATTGCAGTCAATCTTATGCTTATCCTTTTGCTAGGATTTCCATTCCATCTTCTTTTGATGCTTTGTTGTTTATTGGTGTAACAATCCCACTTTTCTTCACCTTTCAAACAAATCAAATCATTGTACCAGTAGTTAGGGCACAACCATGGGTAAATTATATTGGTTATGTTGCCCTTACAACTTATTAGCGCTCAAAATTGTAGCCCTAATTTTGAGCACTGTTGAAAAAATCATGCCCTAAAGTGCCTTTTATGCATATGTGGTTAGTTGTCAGTTTGAGGCCTAGATGGTGTTTAAGTGGCTTAACACCTTCCATTTGACATGTGCATGTGATCCATAATGTTATTTTTCCATCCCGAATCATTCTGTGAAGTTCCATTTTGAGCTAGTGTCAAAATTTGCAATTCTGCCCAAGTGTCAAATAACGACCAGAGGCCCAATTTGCATTTGAATATCTTTTATGCAGGAATGTGTCATGACTAGCCACTTTGGGAGTGTTTAGTGTCCATAACAAAGAATCTATGTTTCATTTTTCAAGTCATTTCAAATTCGTTTGACTAGGTTTTGAACCCTCAAAGTTGGTCATTTACTATTTTGTACGTTTGTGTAGTTGTTTGCAATTCTGGGAAGCCCTGTTTGACCAATGATATCTTTGACCCAATTGATCCAAATGAGGAAATTATTTTTGCATTGTGTTCTAGGGGTCAGACACTTCATATGTTCCAATTTTGAGATCATGACGAATCCATTTGATCAGTTTGCTAGCATGATCAAAAACCTAGTTTACATTGTTTTGTTATGACTAAGGTATCTAGGTTGATTCATACCCCTGTATGGCACGTTATAACTTTGACCCAGTAGTCGGTAATCCTAAACTGATTGTACCATTGTGTTGTGTCCTAAATTTCCTTCAAGTATGCCAATTCTCAAGTCATGACGAATCCATATGCATACTTTCTTATGTCCATCCATTTACCAAAAATGACTTTTTGACATATTTGCTAGTTTAAAATTTCCATTTGCCTATTTTCGGAAATTCGCCAAATGCGTCTTGTGATTTGTCATGAGCCCAAACTATAGAATTATATTCTTTTCATGGAAAAGAACTTATACCCTGGTTTTCAGAACCCCAAGTGATCAATAACCTAGTTTATAATGCCGAACCCAAGCCCAATTTATGTTTTTTGAACATTGTTTGCTTGCGGGATAATTGAAGTATTAATGTTCAGCAATTAAAATATTTTGACTAGAAATTCTTCATGGGCTCAAAATTTCCAGTATGATAGAGTGTGTATGATTGAACACTCATGCCGACTTTCGTGGCCTGGTTACTTGATTGAGTCAATTTTTAAGGCCAGTTGGCAAGCCTCTAGACACAAATTTCACAATGGTGTGGAAATGATTAAAATGGAGTTTTAAAGTGATGTCCCAGTGATTGTTTTTAATTCCATTCATTACAATGGAGACATGGTATTAACATGAGCATGCCAATTGTTTGAAAGGAAAAAAAAATTTAGTCGGACCGACTAATTTCTTTAGGCATGGGGGATTGAGCTCTCATATGGCATGATATGCAATGCTTTCAGGGAAGGGAATTTTCAATTCAAGACACAATGTATGTTGATAAGATTTTGTAGACGGCTTTTAATGCTTGAAAGTTTTTTTTTTAAAAAAAAACTTATCATTTCAGTAGCACGTTATGTGTTTTAAGCACAATGAAGCCATCATTTCTTAAAGTGCCCAAATTATCTGGATTAATGTTTTTCTTTAAAAATGTGCTAATGTTTATGATAAATAGACATTAAACATATACAATAAGAAGCCCTTTCTATTGGAGTATATTTTAATATATAATGCAATGTTTTCTCCACTCCAACTGCAGTAGGCATGAGTTCTATAAGTGGAATAGCAGGGGCAAAATTTTGCATATTTTCTTCTTGCATTTCTCACCATTTGGAAATTGAATATCACATTAAAGTGTAGGGCAGAGAAAGAAAACATGAGGAAGGGAAGATAAATAGAAAGTCTAAACTTGCCAATTGAGACTATCTCTATGCCCAGCCATAATCAAAGAAGTTTTCAGAGGTTTGTTGTATCTTTTAAAAAAGAATTCCTCTCCCTCCAATGATATTGCTCACAGGAAATGAAAGAAGGTACAAAAGGAATCAAAAACTCTTCTTAAGAATACTTGTAAGGTAATAGCCAGGTTGATTTATTTGAAGACATCTTGCCAAGGAGATATTAATGATTTTCTTGCAAATCCATGGGTGAATAGACAAATGGAGAATGTTATACAGTCACTCCAATATAAAAATGAAGATGCCTCTGAAAATAATGGCTATGCTTGAAAAAAGATTAGAGAAGATTATGCAGTGGCTCTAGCATATGGCATTTTCTCCCCTTCAACGTTGAAGGAAGAATCAGACACGAAAAGAGTCAGCACCATTGGAGGGAACTTCTGCAATAAATAAATGGGCATTTCATTCAAATATGAATGAGGTGGCAGTACTGCAAAAAAATGTAGAAAGTGGTAGGAGCTTCCAACAATGAAAGGAAGAGCTCCACATTTGGAGAGGGAGCTGCCAAAAAACCATGGCAAAACGTTGAGAAAAAGCCGATTTAAAATAAGGGGCAATATCCATGCTGAAATAGAGATCTTCATGTCTAGCAGAGGGAATAACATCTTCAAAGATCTCCCCAATCAGTAGCAAAGGAGTCTCACGGCAATAATGTCAGGGGATCACAGTTTTAAAAGGACTCAGTCAATAAAGAGAAAGCCCACGTATGCAAAGAAGCTGGAAGCCGTAGCAATACAAAGGAATCCGCCAGTCAAAACACATAAAACCATGCATCATAAGGATATCTACACAAAAGAAGAGATAAAGCCATAGGATACAAATAGGGTAAGCTATGGCTTGGCTCACGCAATATCCCACATTGATAAGTGGGTGTGTACTTTTGCACTTTAAATACAAAACCACCCACAAAGTAAAATGTCTTAAGAAAGTGCCTTTTGAAGGCAAAGCCCTCACGTTGGAGGGCCCTGGTTGACAGTTGGAAATGATGTCAGCATCTGACTAAAGGAAAATATTTAACCAGATGTGCATACACGCTGATGTGGCGGGATAAAATGTAGAGGGCATAGGATTGCACCACGTGGCGCATCCTATGGATTCTGCATTCTCGCAATAAAAAGTTGCGAGGAGGTTAAATATTGCGAGAATGCAAGAAGGTAAAATGTGGCACTGGGTCCCAGCCTACGATGATGTGGCGGATGTGCAAAGGGCAGGCGAATCAAAATGCGCCACATGGCATGGGTCAACAGAAGTTTGACCTCAAAATTGAAGGGTTGCATAAAAATAAAATATTTTTAAAATTTCATTTTAAAATTGTTTTCAAAACTGTGGCATTTAGAATTTCTTTTAAATCAAAAGGGGGTTAATTCTAAAGTTTTAACTTTAGATAAATTTAAAATTTTCAAATTTTAAATTTAAAAGTTGCAGGCATGAGTGCCATGCCAGGGGGACATTTTTCAAATAGACTTTCGAGGGGTTCCCGATAGGCAAAATAGGCAATGTTATATATCGCCGAAATTGAGAGAAGACGAACTTTCCAATTTTGGAGTTAGTTTTTGGCACAGGTAGTAGCTCGTTCAAGCTACAAGAGGTTTTCTTTCAAGTTCCCAGATTGCAACCGAATTTAGGTGTCAATTTTCAAAATTGTTTTCTAGCATGGAAATGACCTGAATATGGTTAAAAGGAAATGAAAATGAGGTTTGAGGTGATTTTAACTATTTTCAAATTAGTTGAATCACAATTTCACCAGAATTGCAAAAGGTTTCAAACATTTTAGATGCAAAAGGATTTCATCATTAGGCAGAGATATTTCAAAGCAGTTGCAATGTAATGATGAAACAGAAAATCAAATTAGATGGAAGAGAGAGGTTAGAGAGAGTCTTTTTAGTTGCAAGAGATGAAATTCTAAGTGGACACATGTCGATTGTAGGTTCAATCTAGGAATTCATCTTCATCCTATATTATTCTTTCTTTCTTCCATTTGAAGCGTTCCAGTTTTTGGGAAGTTCCAGTTCTTTGGAGAAAATCTACACATTACTGTGATACCAAGGTCTTGGATCTAGTTCTGGTTGCATTCCCATGACTGTGACGCCATTTTCCTTCAGCAATTTCTTCTCATGTGAACAATAGTAGTGTAAAGTTAATACAGATAGTTCTGATACATTAGGTTGTTTCATGTTTTAATTTCATGCATTTGATTGTATTGTTTCAAGGAAATGAATACATATGAGCAAGCATTTCATTAGTTTCATTCTGGTTCTTGTCTCCTATCTCAGTAATCTATAGTCTTATGTGGTCCTAGAATGAAGAGCTGAGATCAATTTGCTTCCCCTTAAGGTTGTATGTCTGATATATTTTGCTGTTGGAACAAAGTGCCAAGTAAATGCTTAATGTGTTTGACAGGGTTACTAGTTATGTTAAGAAGGATATTTTGTGACAATGAGATCTGAGTGAACATTGATGTCTGAATCACAAGGTGATTAAATAGATCTGACGTCTGGGTACACAGAATATGTCCTGATGTCACAGATGTATGTTTTGGATTCATGAAATTGCCCAATGGATTAGGCACTGATCAGAGATAGGATCATTATGTTTTGCTACATGTTTGAGGATTTCTTGAATATCAACATCAATAATCAACGCTTTTTCCTTTCATGTTGAAGAGCTATAATAAAATGCCCTCACTCAACTTCTAAGATTCTTAGATCTGCATTTAGCTACTGTAGATTGACGTTATTTCATGAGTTATCAAGAGAAATAAGGGTTTTATCTGCTTCATAATAGATTCAATGTATGCTTTGAGAACTGGTACCATATAAAGAATCTGTAGGTCCACCCGCCTAGGTTTTGTAGAGCCTAAAGAAGAAGAAGAAGAAGGGTCATGCCTTATAGTTGGCCTAGTGTCTGAATGGATGTGTTGATAATGGGAGTTAGCTGCCCCTAGATGCATCAGTTTCTCATTGGGATAATTGAAAATAGTAAAACGTTTTCAAACACCAACAAAATGGCGACTTTGCTGGGGACTGTATTGAATTATATGGAAGACAAACCTTGAGAATTTAAAAGAGGAGATTCAATACAGTAGATGAAGTGCATAAAAAAGTTGTAGCAGTAGGTTATCTGATGTGTTTTCCAAGTCTCTTACTCAAATATTATGCACCCCAATTGAGCTTTATTCATGGACAATAGTATGTTGTAAAACTGGATGAAAATTGTGTTCTATGACTATCATAGGTCTATCTTCAATCAATTCAATTTTTGCAAGTGATGTTGAGAAAGTCCAAAGTCAAGAATTGATTTATAAAGTATATTTTCTTTTCAAGATGTTACTGATCTGCAATTTCCTCCTACATTGAAGGTCTCGTTCAGATTTTTTAAAGTGACAAATTATGTTTTATTTCTCACAAAGTGTGAGTGGCGACTCTCAAATCTCTGTACCAATTTGTTCCTAGTTGATTTCATTGCAAATTTTTGAAGGACTTTTAGTTGTATGGTCAGATCTGAAGTTTTCGGTAGATCTTGGAAAGAAAGTTTTAAATTATTAATAAGTTTTATAGTGTTGTTTGCAATCTGCTATTATAAAGAATTGAAGTATAAAAGTAGATCATAGCAGTGGTTATTTCATTCCTCTTGTAAAGAGGTGGCGGCTCTACAAAGTTTGATCAGTGGTGTAAAGAAATTCAGTCTTGCACTTATGCCAGATCAACAGATCGAAGTTTTGCATCAACAATTGAGGTATTTTGGTTTTCATGTTTTCTTTTCATGGAAGTCAAATGTTAGAATCAGTGCCTCTATTCAGTGATTTTTAGCACTAGTAAGAAGAGGTAGAAATTTTGTTGTAAGATGGAGTCAGATCTCAAATCTGAGATTAGTTTACCAAATTTTGAGAGTTTAGAAACTGTGAGTAATAACATTACTATGTTGAATACAATAGTTTACAAAAGGATTGTAAATATTATAAGAATTGAGGTAGGTGGTACTCAAGGTCTAAGTGTTGAACAATGTTATTTAAGGCTTAAATCATTAATCAATAAGATGCCTTTTCATTGTAGACTTGAGGAATCTTCCTTGTCTAGTGTTTTCCTTGATGTTCTAGTACCCGATTCAGTCGATTGGCCAGCACCTATAAGGTTACAAATAATTTTGCAAATTGAAAAATTCATTAAGGAGATGGAAAGTGGTGATTATAGATTTCATGACATGTCTTCTAATGATAATGAGTGCGTTGAAAGCCAAGGTAGCAATGAATATAATGAATCCGTAGAGCAAGCTAATCTGTCTTTCGAATGTGAAGAGATGGATTCAAATGTTAATGAATCAGGTAATAGCAATCAGCATGAAAAAGATGGATATAAAAGAGAAGATAAATTTTGTTACAGTACATATGAAGTTGAAGAAAGTTGTAACAACAGTAAGGGTAGTGATTGCCATGATAAGAAAGAATGTTGTAATAATTCTAATTTTTCAGAATGTTACACTAATGATCTTCCTGTTGTAAGTTCTTCATGTTATCTAGATGACAACCACAGCCATGAGAAGATTTGTGAGGCAGTCTTCTCGAGTTCTGATGAAATCTCTATTTTGTTGCCTCATGAGTTTGAAAAGCACATAAGTATCTCTAAGGATCTTCATATGTTCTCTCATAATACTTTCTCATTCAGTCAAATCAATTCCCCAAAATTTGATGTAGAAAGAAATGTGGAATCCGAACAATCCTTATCAGATTTTGGAGGTGTAGATGATAGAACCTCAAATGTCTCTACACATGATGATTTGTTGGATGTGGGGAATGTTAATGAAGGGAAGGTTAATGATGTTTTAGATTCTTTTTATGTTGATCTTGCTGAACATTGTTTTAATGTTTCATATCATGAAGTGGAAGATAGTGAGTGTTGTCCAATCCAGTTATAGATTTTCTTCATGTACTGATAATTCTTGTAAAGATAAGTTCAAGGTGTATTCTGACTTTTAGTTTGACGAAGAAGATGATAGTGATCAACATAGTTTGGATTAGTACTTTTAGAATGAGTTTTCAATTTTGGTGACTAATCAATTGTTTGAATGTGAAGAGGTTTCAGCAAAGGATAAATCTGATTCAATGAGTAACATGGTTGCAAGTAGGCAACGATCAGATTTCACATACTCTTCATTTACAGAGGCAAAAGGTGAGTTACAATCTGCTCCATGTAACTTGTTGAATGAAGTTGAATATGAGCACTTTGTGTTTCCAATTGCAAGAATCCATGATTTAGTCAGTAGTGATCAGTTTCAGTTTGATATCAGTTGTCATGATCATGCTGATCCATGTTTTCATAGTGGGCAAGGTGTAGAAGGTTTGTCTGATTTTTATATGCACTATGAAGATGATGATAGTAGTTTTGTTTTGCCTAACGAAGTAATTGAAAGTGTTGATATGATGGGTGAAATGAATGATATTGAGAATTTTAGTTTACCTTAGGGAGATTTAAATGAGAATCAGTTTTTTGACAGAGGTAAGGAGGTCTGAAACTCTCTAGTGGATCGGGGCCATCACTTGTACATAGTAAGAGTAGATTTCCCTGTTTTCAATAAGTTGTTTGAGAGAAAAAATTTCTATCAAGCGTGTGGTCTACTTCTCCCAAAGATCTGAATCCTTTCCATGCCCGCAAGGGGCATGCATCCCCAGACAGAGCCACTATTAGTGCTCAAAATTGTAGCCCTAATTTTGAGCACTGTTGAAAAAATCATGCCCTAAAGTGCCTTTTATGCATATGTGGTTAGTTGTCAGTTTGAGGCCTAGATGGTGTTTAAGTGGCTTAACACCTTCCATTTGACATGTGCATGTGATCCACAATGTTATTTTGCCATCCCGAATCATTCTGTGAAGTTCCATTTTGAGCTAGTGTCAAAATTTGCAATTCTGCCAGTGTCAAATAGCGACCAGAGACCCAGTTTGCATTTGAATATCTTTTACGCAGGAATGTGTCATGACTAGCCACTTTGGTAGTGTTTAGTGTCCCTAACAAAGAATCTATGTTTCATTTTTCAAGTCATTTTGAATTCGTTTGACTAGGTTTCGTACCCCTCAAAGTTGGTCATTTACTATTTTGTATATTTATGTAGTTGTTTGCAATTCTGGGAAGCCCTGTTCAACCAATGATATATTTTACCCAATTCATCCAAATGAGGAAATTATTTTTGCATTGTGTTCCAGGGATCAGAAACTTCATATGTTCCAATTTTGAGATCATGACAAATCCATTTGATCAGTTTGCTAGCATGATCAAAAACCTAGTTTACATTGTTTTATTATGACTAAGGTATCCAGGTTGATTCGTACCCCTGTTCGGAATGTTATAACTTTGACCCAGTAGTTGGTAATCCTAAACTGATTGTACCATTGCATTGTGTCCTAAATTTCCTTCAAGTATGCCAATTCTCAAGTCATGACGAATCCATATGCATACTTTCTTATGTCCGTCCATTTACCAAAAACTACTTTTTGACATATTTGCTAGTTTAAAATTTCCATGTGCCTGTTTCCAAAAATTTGCCAAATGCGTCCTGTGATTCGTCATGAGCCCAAACTATAGAATCATATTCTCTTCATGGAAAAGAACTTATACCCTGGTTTTCAGAACCCCAAGTGATCAATAACCCAGTTTATAATGCCGATCCCAAGCCCAATTTATGTTTTTTAACACTGTTTGCTTGCAAGATAATTGAAGTATTAATGTTCGGAAATTAAAATCTTTTGACTAGAAATTCTTCATGGGCTGAAAATTTGCAGTATGATAGAGTGTGTATGATTGAACACTCATGCTGACGTTCGTGGCCTGGTTACTTGATTGAGTTAATTTTTAAGGCCAGTTGGCAGGCCTCCAGACACAAATTTCACAATGGTGCAGAAATGATTAAAATAGAGTTTTAAAGTGATGTTCCAGTGATTGTTTTTAATTCCAGTCATTACAATGGAGACATGGGATTAACATGAGGATGCCAGTTGTTTGAAAGGCAAAAATTTTTTAGCCGGCCCCACTTTGGGGTCTGACTAATTTCTTCAGGCATGGGGGATTGAGCTCTCATATGGCATGATATGCAATGCTTTCAGGGAAGGGAATTTTCAATTCAAGACACAATGTATGTTGATAAGATTTTGTAGACAGCTTTTAATGCTTGAAAGTTTTTTTTTTTTTTTAAACTTATCATTTTTGTAGCACATTATGTGTTTTAAGCACAATGAAGCCATCATTTCTTAAAGTGCCCAAATTATCTGGATTAATGTTTTTCTTTAAAAATGTGCTAATGTTTATGATAAATAGACATTCAACATATACAATAAGAAGCCCTTTCTATTGGAGTATATTTTAATATATAATGCAGTGTTTTCTCCACTCCAACTGCTGCAGGCATGAGTTCTATAAGTGGAACAACAAGGGCAGAATTTTGCATATTTTCTTCTTGCATTTCTCACCATTTTGCAATTGAATATCACATTAAAGTGCAGGGCAGAGAAAGAAAACATGAGGAAGGCAAGATAAATAGAAAGTCTAAACTTGCCAGTTGAGACTATCTCTATGCCCAGCCATAATCAAAGAAGTTTTCAGACATTTGTTGTATCTTTTAAAATGGAATTCCTCTCCCTCCAATGATATTGCTCACGGGAAATGAAAGAAGGTACAAAAGGAATCAAAAACTCTTCTTAAGAATACTTGTAAGGTAATAGCCAGGTTGATTTATTTGAAGACATCTTGCCAAGAAGATATTAATGATTTTCTTGCAAATCCACAAGTGAATAGACAAATGGAGAATGTTATACAGTCACTCCAATAGAAAAATGAAGATGGCTCTGAAAGTAATGGCTATGCTCAAAAAAATATTAGAGAAGATTATGCAGTGGCTCTGGCATGGCATTCTCTCCCCTTCAACGTTGAAGGAGGAATAAGACACGAAAAGAGTCAGCACCATTGGAGGGAACTTCTACAATAAATAAATGGGCATTTCATTCAAATATGAATGAGGTGGTAGTACTGCAGAAAACAATAGAAAGTGGTAGGATCTTCCAACAATGAAAGGAAGAGCTCCTCATTTGGAGAGGGAGCTGCCAAAAAACCATGGCAGAACGTTGAGAAAAAGCCGGTTTAAAATAAGGGGTAATATCCACGTTGAAATAGACATCTTCATGCCTGGTAGAGGGAATAACATCTTCAAAGATCTCCTCGATTAGTAGCAAAGGAGTCTCGCAGCAATAATGGTAGGGGATCACAATTTTAAAAGGACTTAGTCAACAAAGAGAAAGCCCACGTATGCAAAGAAGCTGGAAGCTGCAGCAATACAAAGGAATCCGCCAGTCAAAACACAGAAAACCATGCATCATAAGGATATCTACACAAAAGAAGAGATAAAGCCATAGAATACAAATAGGGTAAGCTATGGCTTGGCTCACGCAATATCCCACATTGATAAGTGGGTGTGTAGTTTTGCACTTTAAATACAAAACAACCCACAAAGTAAAATGTCTTAAGAAAGTGCCTTTTGAAGGCAAAGCCCTCACGCTGGAGGGCCCTGGTTGACAGTTGGAAATGATGTCAGCATTTGACTAAAGGCAAATTTTAACTAGATGTGCATACACACTGATGTGGCGGGCTAAAATGTAGAGGGCATAGGATTGTGCCACGTGGCGCATCCTGTGGTTTTCGCATTCCCGCAATAAAAAGTTTTGATGAGGTTAAATATTGCAGGAATGCGAGAAGGTGACACATGGCACTGGGTCTTAGCCTGCAATGATGTGGCAAATGTGCAAAGGGTAGGCGAATCAAAATGCACCACGTCGCATGGGTCAATAGAAGTTTGACCTCAGAATTGAAGGGTTGCATAAAAATAAAATATTTTTAAAATTTCATTTTAAAATTATTTTCAAAACTGTGGCATTTAGAATTTCTTTTAAATCAAAAGGGGCTTAATTCTAAAGTTTTAACTTTAGATAAATTTAAAATTTTCAAATTTTAAATTTAAAAGTTGCAGACATGAGTGCCATGCCAGGGGGACATTTTTCAAATAGACTTTCAGGGGGTTCCCGATAGGCAAAATAGGCAATGTTATATATTGTCGAAATCGGGAGAAGACGAACCTTCCAATTTTGGAGTTAGTTTTTGCACAGGTAGTAGCTCATTCAAGCTACAGGAGGTTTTATTTCAGGTTCCTAGATTGTAACCGAATTCAGGTGCCAATTTTAAAAATTGTTTTCTAGCATGGAAATGTCCTGAATACGATTAAAAGGCAATGAAAATGAGGTTTGAGGTGATTTTAACTATTTTCAAATTAGTTGAATCACAATTTCACCAGAATTGCAAAAGGTTTCAAACATTTTAGATGCAAAAGGATTTCATCATTAGGAAGAGATATTTCAAAGCATTTGCAATGTAATGATGAAACAAAAAATAAAATCAGATGGAAGAGAGAGGTTAGAGAGAGTCTTTTCAGTTGCAAGAGACAAAATTCTAAGGGGAAACATGTCGATTGTAGGTTCAAGCTGAGAATTCATCTTCATCCTATATTATTCTTTCTTTCTTCCTTTTGAAGCATTCTTGTTTTTGGGAAGTTCCATTTCTTTGGAGAAAATCTGCACATTACTGTGATACCAAGGTCTTGGATCCAGTTCTGGTTGCATTCTCATGACTGTGACACCATTTTCCTTCAGTAATTTCTTCTCATGTGAACAGCAGTAGTTTAAAGTTAATACAGATAGTTCTGATACATTAGGTTGTTTCATGTTTTAATTTCATGCATTTGATTGTATTGTTTCAAGGAAATGAATACATATGAGCAAGCATTTCATTAGTTTCATTCTGGTTCTTGTCTCCTGTCTTAGTAAGTTGTAGTCTTATGTGGTCCTAGAACAAAGAGATGAGATCAATTTGCTTCCCCTTAAGGTTGTATGTCTGATATATTTTGTTGTTGGAACAAAGTGCGAAGTAAATGCTTAATGTGTTTGACAGGGTTACTGGTTATGTTGAGAAGGATATTTTGTGACAATGAGATCTGAGTAAACATTAATGTCTGAATCACAAGGTGATTAGATAGATCTGACATCCAGGTACACAGAATATGTCCTGATGTTAGAGATGTATGTTTTGGATTCATGAAATTGCCCAATGGATTAGGCATTGATTAGAGATAGGATCATTATGTTTTGCTGCATGTTTGAGGATTTCTTGAATATCAACATCAATAATCAACACTTTTTCCTTTCATGTTGAAGAGCTATAATAGAATGCCCTCACTCAACTTCTGAGATTCCTAGATCTGCATTTAGCTACTGTAGATTTATGTTATTTCATTAGTTATCAAGATAAATAAGGGTTTTATCTGCTTCATAATAGATTTAGTGTATGCTTTGACAACTGGTACCATATAAAGAATCTGTAGGTCCACCCGCCTAGGTTTTGCAGAGCCTGAAGAAGAAGAAGATTCATGCCTTATAGTTGGCCTCGTGTCTAAATGGATGTGTTGATAATGGGAGTTAGCTGCCCCTAGATGCATCAGTTACTCATTGGGATAATTGAAAATAGTAAAATGTTTTCAAACACCAACACAACTAATAATGATTTTCCAAGAACATCAAGGAAGAACTTCCCAAGATCTAATGTTGATGGTACCACCTCTATAGAAAAACACTTAAGTTCTTTCCATAAGGCTTGTGGATTAGTAAATCCTCAGCATGTGGATGTGGCTATCAGGATGTTTGTAGATACATTGGTGGACAATGCTAATGATTGGTTTCAAGATTGACCTATAGGATGCATCACAAATTGAGATACTATGAAATAATGATTTTCCAAGAGCATCAAGGAAGATCTTCCCAAGATTTAATGGTAATCGTACCACCTTTTTAGAACAACACTTAAGTGCTTTCCATAAGGGTTGTGGAGTAGTAAATCCTTAACATGAGGTTGTGACTATCTGGATGATTGTAGATAGACTAGTGGATAATGCTAATGATTGGTTTCAAGATTTACCTACAGGATGCATCAAAAATTTGGATACTATGAAACAAATGTTTGAGGAATGTTACAAAAGTATAGAGGATGCACAAATATTGTTGTTACAATTGGCATAGATAAAGAAAGAACCATCAGTTTCTATGAGAGATTTTAATGCAAGATTCAAAAAACTCATCAAAAGAATACTTGTTGCAAGTGCACCTACAAATGATAATAAGAATACTTTCTATATTAGTTCTATGCCGCCTAATTTGGGATATCAAATTAGAAGAGCAAATATAGAAAAATTACAAGCTACCTAGACACTATCTATAGAGATGAAAGATGATATGATAGCCTCTAGTAAGTGGAAAAAAGAATTCAAGTCTAGAACCATGGGTAATATAGTTAATAGTTCTCATAATAAAGAAGCCATGCTTTAAAAATTATCTAATGAGCTCATTTCATTGAAGAAACAAATCAATAAGCTTGCTCATTAATTTCATCAACCTCATCAAGAAGGATCTAGAAATCCAAATGGAGGTAAAGCATTGAAAATACCACCTATTCAACAGAGATTAGCAATTGAAGGTGCTCACAAAAGACAAAATATGTTCTCTTTCCACTTAAGGGTGGACCATGATAGAGATATATGTACTGATATGATTAGATATAGGAAAATGGGGGACAACAAAAAATAAATAATTGAATATCCTAAAAGTGAGAATGATCATGGTCCTTATGGCTACTTAGAAAAATATTTCTTGGAGTATGAATTAGATTCAGAGATAGGAGGTGATTTCTTTGCAACTCTTATTGGGCCTTAGTCGACAGTTATGACCAAAGGTCAAAACAATAGAAATCAAAGTGACAATTCAGTCCCTATCGAAATTAATGCACCATCAAACAAAACTAATAAAGATAAAGGTATAGTAGCTCCAACTTCATAGGAGGAGCACAAAGGTAAAACATTTGATTCTTTTGACATAATATGGTACTGTAAAGAGACAATAATTTAGATACCTCCACTAGATTACTTGAAATTTAATCTTGATTAGTTGAAAAGGTTAGTTGAGCATTACCATAAAGATAAAAAATAGGTTAGTATTAATTCTAGTATCAATTACCTTAGTAAAGCTAGTACTAGTGGATTTTCTTTAACTGATGAAGATTTTTCACTACCTAAGTTGATTCAAGAAGAGGGGTACATTATCTTAGCCACATGCCCAAATAAAAAACTAGCTCATTTCTACATTTCTTTGTTCATCAATTGGAATAGGTTGAGTAATTACATCATAGATTCAGGAGCTTCTAATAATGTATGCTTTCCTCTATAGCAAAAGCTTTAGGGCATCCACTGACTAAAACCTTTGGTAGATGCTATTCAATGGATGCAAAACAAGTACCTTTTTCTTGGACAAATAAAAGATGCTCAAGTTGTCCTAGCTTCCTATCCTTCAAAAAGACTTAAACTTACCATCCTAGTAGTAGACATCCCTACAAGCTATGGCATGCTCCTAAGTAGAATTTCTTGCAAAGACATGGGGGGAGAAATAAAACTAGACTAGTCGTGTGCCACTATCCAAGGTAGAGGTAAAAAGGTGAAGCTAGAACTAGAAGAGAAGGAAAAATTTGTTGTCCTAAAATTAGATGACCCTAGATCTTAGATCTTGTATCATGAAAAGCAGTTTGGTAATTACATGCTTCTTTCTAACACCCCTGATATTTTAGAAGAATTGGAACAAAATTAAGGTGATCAGTTATGGACTCTAGAATTTGATGGCATTTGTGCTAATTTTGGTTTAGGTGTAGGAGTAGTGTTAACATCACCTAATGGGGAAATTACTTGTTTGGCATATAAATTAGATTTCAAGAATACTAATAATACTACAAAATATGAAGCTCTTCTCCTTGGAATAATGGTAGTAAAAAAAAAGGGAGTCAAGTTACTTAAAGCTCAAGGAGATGCAAAGTTATTGGTAAAACAAGTCAAAAATCAATATGCAATAAAAAAACTCAAGATTGAGAAGCTACCATAATAAGGTGTGGGATGAAATTGAGGGTTTGATGCCTTCTCAGTTACATCACTACTCAGACAATTCAATTCAAGAATTGATTATCTGGAAGTCTTTGCACCATTGCTCTTACCACATCCTAACTTTAAAGATCAAACCTATAAAGTAGAAGTTCTATTCAAGCCTAATATTCCTAATAATACAGATTCATGGAAGGTGTTTGCAGATGATAAACACATACTAAAATTCATTGAAGGGGAAGATCCTTTTGAATTTTTTTACTTTGAAGGAAGTACTAATGTAAGTGATGATGATTTAGTGACAAATGATAAAAAGAAAAAAGAGCCTGATATGATTCAATTGAAAGGTAACAAGATTCCACCCCATCTAATCTCTTTAGAAAAACTTTTTGATAGACATGATGTATACATAAAGAGGTAAAGAGATAAGAAAGGAAAAATGCATGGTGAATATGATGGAATCAATATAGGGATAGAAGTCAGCCCAAAGATGATAAACATAGGAAAGTGTTGCACACTAGAGGAGAGGGTAGAGATCAAGAATTTACTTATTGAATTTCAAGATTTATTTTCTTAGAATTATGGTGACCTAAATAATTTCATGGGTGGAAATTTCAAACATGAAATCCCTCTCAAAATAGAAGAAACACCATTTAGGTAGAAACAAAGAAACTATAATCCTATAGTTAAAGGAGAAATCTTCAAGGACATTGACAAGATGTTGCAAGCTAGGATTATATACCCTATTCATCATTCCACCTGGGTTGCTAATATTATGCCAGTGAGGAAGAAGAATGGAGAGATAATGATTTGTGTAGATTTTAGAAATCTAAATCAAGCCTCACTCAAAGATAATTTTTCTCTCCCTAATATGGATCATCTTTTACAAACTATTGTAGGATAAAAAATGATGTCCATGTTAGATGGATTTTCAAGATATAATCAGATTTAGGTAGATGAAGTAGATCAGTTCAAAATTGCATTTACCACACCATGGGGTATTTTTGCCTACAATGGAATTCCTTTTTGTTTAATTAATGTAGGTGAAATTTTTTAACATGGCATGGACTTGACCTTTGAAGATTTTAAAAATAGAATTATTGTCATATACCTTGATGATTTGATAGACTTTTTCAAGAAGAGAAAATATCATATCAGATATCTAGAAAAGGTGTTGCAAAGATGTAAAGCTCATGGTATCTCATTGAATCCAAAGAATTCAATATTTTTTATGATAGAAGACAAGTTTCTTGATCATATTGTATCCCAAGGAGTGAAGATTGATCCAAAAAGAGTTAAACCTATTCAAAAATTATGTTCCCCATTGCATAAATCTGGAGTGAAATCCTTCTTTGGCTAGGTAAATTTCTTGAGGAGATTTATACCTGATTTCTCTGAGATAGTTAAATGTATAGTTGATATGATGAAAGGAAATAAAACTTTGAAATGGAGTGATGTTGGGAAAAAGGCCTTTGAAGATATCAAGGATGTCATTCCCAAAGCCCCTATGCTTGTCAATCCTGACTACACTAAGGAACTCATCATTTGTTATTATGCCTTTGAACATACTATGTTAGCTATATTGATGCAAGAGAATAAAGAAAGAATTCAAGCTCCAATTGATTTCATGAGTATACCACTAAAGAATCAAGATTTAAGATATTCCCAAATGGAGAAACATGCATATGCAATGGTGAGGTCCCTTAATAATTTCAAATTTTATATTTTAAATTCTCACTCAATAATATATGTGCCACATCCTACAGTAAAAGATATTTTGACACAACAAGATGTTGGTTACAATAATAGAGGAGTGTGGATAGCGAGGTCTAAGACTATGACATAGAAATTAATCCAACTAAACATGTGAGAGGAAATGCACTTTGTAAAGCCTTGGTAGAGGATTGGCATTTCAAAGAAGAAGGTACTCCAAAAGTAATTATGGTAAGTCTTCAAGATCCTTTTTTCTTAGACATTTCTTATTTTCTAACATATGGTGAATGATCTAATGGATTAACTACTAAGAAAATAAGATATTTAAAAACAAAGGCCTTGAAGTATGTGATTCATCATGATGTCATGTACAAGAGAGAAATTGATGGAACATTTTTAAGATGTGTGGATAAGGAGCAACATGTAAAGTTGTTAAGATCTTTTCATGATGAAGCATGTGGAGGACATTTTTCTAGCACTATTATTGCATTCAAAAGTTTAAGACAATGTTATTATTGGCTTGGTATGTTTAAAGATGCATATAAGTGGGTTGTTAATGGTGAGAAATGCAAGATGTTTACTAGTAAACCTCATCTTGCAACCCTACCTCTTAGGCCAGTGGTAGTTGAAGCTCCACTCCATCAATGGGATTTAGATTTTATGGGCTCAATAAATCCTCCTTCTAGTCAAGGACATGCATATATACTAAATTCCATAGATTATTTCAGTAAATGGGTTGAAGCCAAGTCAATGAAGAAGTTTTCATCATAAGTAGTCTATGATTTTCTCAAAGAGAACATATTGATTAGGTTTTGAGTTCCTATGCAATTAGTAATGGATAATTGTTGGATACAATTGGTTAATTATGTGTTGTCTTTGATATTACACAAATTTTATATCATTATCAATCAGTATATGTCGAGCTCACTCAGGTAGTGAAGATAATTCTCAATGTCTACCGAGCATTCTTGTGTTTTCCTAGTTGAGAAGGTAGTGTCTACCAAGTTCACTAGAGCATCAAAATAAAATCTCACTCGATTAATGACGGAAAGTTGGATGGAACTAGTGCTAATCAAGCTCACTCAGTTTCCAAAGGATTTTCATGAGTTTGTAGTGTTAACCAAGCTTCTGTTGGTAAACATAGGAAATCATTTATGAGTTAGTTTCAACAAAGCTAGGTTGGCTAACAAGGGATTTTCTTATTTTAGCATATTAAGGTTAATTGATTTATCTATTGATTCCAGCCAACTAAGGTGATGAATATTGATTATTCTAAGTTGTATTTGAGCTGACTTGATAGAGTGAAAGATATAAGTATAAGGTCAAGTTGTGATTTCAAAGTGTGCAAGAGATGATGATGTGATTAAATATTTAATGATGAGAAGAGGAAATGAATTTGAAGGATAAGCATAATATCCTTATGGAGTAACAAAGATATATTTGATTAGGAAAGATCAAGTACAAGACAAAATAGAGATCTGTAATAAAAAATTTAGTTGCATTCAAATCAGGTCATCTCATTGTTACTCTCTAACCATTGTAGCAGTTATCTAAATTCCCCAACAAAGCTGGCTGAATAGCTATTTTCAAATCCTCTAAAAAGGTGGCAATTCCATTGAATTGTTCTCAAGACCTCTAACAAGGCCACTACTAATAGGGTGATTAAATCCTCTAATAGGGTCACACCTAATAGTGTGTTTTTTAACCTTTAATAGGGTTGGCTCCTAATAGGTCTCACTTCAAAAGAGTGAAAAATAATAACTAGTTGCATTTGGTGGTTTTTCCCAAATTGGGTTTCCACATTAAATCTTGGTGTCAAATGTGTTCATGCTATTTTTTTCATATATTTGCAACTATTTTAAAGTAATGGTAATCATAGATATCATCTAAAGATTTATGTGTTAATCATTTACTAAGCTAATCCAGTTATTACTAAGTTACATCATTCTGTGTGTTTACGAAGCTTCAACAATATTTAGTTATTTGTTTGCAATTTGTACTAACATCTAAGGGATCTAAGATTTATTTTTGTAGTAACTAATTCACCCCTCCCCTCTCAGTTACTCCTCTTATATTTCCAAATATTGGTATCAGATCTTTTGGTGCTTGTAGAGAAGGTTTCAAGGACCTAAGCTAAAAATAAAAATGTCTTACAAAAGAAAGATTCCCAAGCTAAACATAGACAAGTTTGCAGCATGGCAAGGACTAATGAGGTTATATCTAGATACCATCATTGATTCAAGTTGCAAATATCTTGATGCTGAATACAAAATTCCTAGTGGAACATTATTAGTTGAAGATATTACTGAAAATAAGAATCATGATATCATGATGATTGACATTGCATATGCTCTCATTTATGCTAAATTTGATGGGTAAAAGATTGCAAAATTGATTTTGAAATGTGGAACAAACTGAAAGATATCCATGGAGGAGATGATAGTGTAAGAAGAGCCAAAGAAGAAAGTCTTAGAGGACAATTTGATCAAATGAGAATGACAGAAGATGAAAACATTGCAAAATATGTGGAAAGGATCAAGGCTAGTGTAAGTGTAATCAAAGCATCTAGAGGAGACATTAAGGAGGAAACTATTGTAACTAAAGTGCTCAAAACTCTTCTTCCTATTTATGCAATTAGAGTGTCTACTATTCAAGAAAAGAGACTTGATCCAAATAACAAAATAGGCTTGGATGTTCTAGCTTGATGATTGATATCTTTTGAATTAGATAACTATGATAACTATATTCCTAATTCAAAGAATATTGAATCTACATTTAAAGCTAAGTTCACACTCAAAGAAAAGGGCAAAAAGTCAAAGTCTAGTCAATCAGGAAGTGAAGAAGATGGAACATCAAAAGAAGGTTTGGGCAGTGATCTTGAAGTTGTTGAAGCCTTGCTTGCAAGGAAGTGTTCCAAAGGTAGAGGAAAGTACAAAGGTAAAGTTCCTCTGATCTACTTTTCTTGTGAAGAAGTTGGTCACATTGTTTCTAGGTGTCCAAACAAGAAAATCAAGGATGAGAAGAAAAGTAACAATCATAAAGGAAAGAAGGACTCCAAGAACTACAAGAACTTCAAAGAAAAAAGTAAGAAATCTTTTTTTATAGCTAAAATTCTGATAATAGTGAAGATGAAATGGTATGTATTGTTGTAAAAGATGAATCTGATGATGAAGGATATAAGATGACTCTTATCTCTCATGTTAGTAAAAATGATATATGGATTATTGATAGTGGCTACTCATATCATATGATTAGTGACAAAAAAAAATTTGAGCATATGGAATATTATGATGGAGGTAGTGTAAGATTTGGAAACAATGAACCTTGTAACATAAGAGGAAAAGGATGTATCTTGTTGACTAAAGAATTTGTATGTGACAATGCTTGTTTGGTTGAAGGACTAAAGCATAATATATTGAGTGTGGTATAGTTGAACAACATTAGATTCAAGGTAGAAATCATGAATGGATAGACCAAACTACTGGATGGGAAAGGAAATCTAGTTGGATCTACCAAGCAAACAAAAGGTAATCTATTTTATCTTGATCTCAGTGTTGTTCATGTTTTATTGCTCAAGTAGAGGAAAGCTAGTTATGGCACAAAAGGCTATGTCATGTGAACTTTGATAACCTCATTAAGATAAGAAAACATAGAAGAGTAAGAGATATTCCTAGTTTGAAGAAATCTGACATGGGTCTATTCAAGAATTGTCAAATTAGTAAAATGGGAAAGAGACTCTTCAAGAGAAAAGACTACCAGTTAGAAGAAGTCTTGGAAATTGTTCATATAGATTTATGTTGACCTATTGAAATAGAAAATTATAGTGGAGAAAAAAATGTCATTCTTTTTTTGGATGACTATTCTAGAATAATGACAGTAATGTATCTAAAAGATAAATCAGAAGCCTTTCAAAAATTCAAGTGGTATATGGCAAGAGTAGAAAAGGAAACTAGAAAAGGGTTGAAATGCTTAAGATCAGATAGAGCTGGTGAATTCATCTCCCATGAATTCAATAATTTTTGCATTGAGAGAGGAATTAAAAGATAATTATCAGCCCCTGATACACCATAGTAGAATGGTATAGTAGAAAGAATAAATAGATCTATCATGGATTGTGCAAGAACCCTAATGATTGAAAAAAATATTGCTCTCAAATACTAGAAGAAGCTATCAACACTATAGTTCATACTTTGAATAGAGTTTAGTTGAAGAAATATTCAAATAAAACATGTTATCTACAAACCTAATGTTAGTTACTTGAGAGTATTTGGCAGAAAATGTTATATATTGAAAGAATCTAGAAAAGGTAAGTTTGATGTAAAAGGTGATAAAGGAATATTTCTAGTATACTCTTGTAGAAGTAAAACATATAGATGTTTTAATTTGTCTACTCACAAAATTATAGAAAGTGAACATGTCAAAATTGATGAATTTGTAGAAAAGAGTGAAGAAGAAAACAAGGAACTTGAAGATTACAAAAGATTTGTTTACTATGAACCTAATAATCTAGAAAATTTATCTGAGAGAAAAGAAGCTTCATCTCCCAAGTCCCTAAAAACATCAATATTTATTGAGTTGCAAATAATGTAGCCTGAGCTACAAGGACCTAGGTCACAATCAGAGCTTGCCAAACTAGTTCAAATTGAGCCTGATGGACTCGAGTCATAAACAAAAGGACCTAAGCTTGAAATTAAAATTCAAGAAGATGGTAGAACTCATTCAAAGGCCAAGGAGCCTATGTTAGTAAGCTATGTTAGAAGGCATCATGCATCTAATCAGATCATTGGGGACAAATCAGATGGAACAATAACAAGAAGAAAATTAAAAGGTACATGTTTACTTGCTAAATTTGAACCTAGAAGTGATAAGGATGCTCTAGAAAATGAAAGTTGGATTGAAGAAATGAATGAAGAAATAGAAAAAATAGAAAAAAACAAAACTTGGACTCTTGTTCCTAGACCTAAGGATAAAAATGTATTGGTACAAAGTGGATATGTAGAAATAAGCTAAATGAAGATGGAAAAGTATCAAGGAACAAAGCAAGCTTAGTATGCAAAGGTTATTCTCAAGAAGAAGGTATTGACTGTGGTGAAACTTTTGCTCTTGTAGAAAGACTAGAAAGTGTTAGAACTTTACTAGAATATGCAACACATAGAGGATTTAAAGTATATCAAATGGATGTCAAATTTGCATTCTTGAATGGAATTCTTGATGAAGAAGTCTACATTGAGCAACCATAAGGTTTTGTAGATCCTAGTGAAATAGACATGGTTTGCAAACTACACAAAACATTATATGGTCTCAAACAAGCCCCTAGAGCTTGGTATGAAAGACTTCATAATTACTTGGTATAGATTAGTTTTCAAAGGACAAATGACAACAATAGTTTGTATATTAAAGAAGGACAAGATAAGAAGATTGTGTGAAATATTTGTTGATGATACTCTATTTATAGGAAATGATGACTTATGCAAGGCATTTTTAGAAGAAATGAGTAAAGAATTTGAGATGTCCATGTTTGGTGAAATAAAATTCTTTGTTGAGTTGTAGATACAATAGAACAAAAATGGTATCTACATCACTTAATCCAAATATATCAAGGAGCTACTGAAGATATTTGGAATGGAAGATTCAAAACCTATTGGAACCCCTATTTCTACTAGACATAAGCTTTTCAAAAATGATGATTCCAAGGTAGTAGATTAGACCACATACAAATCAATGATTGGAAAATTGTAGTATGTAGTGCATACAAGGCCTGATATTGCATTAGAATTTGGAATGGTGGCAAGATTCTCAGCAAATCCTAGAGAAAATCATATGATGACAATCAAGAGAATCATGAGATATCTAAAAGGTTTTGAAGAATATGGATTATGGTACAAACTTGGAGATAATTTGAACTTGAATGTGTTTACTAATGTTGATTGGGCATGAAGTATTAATGGTAGAAAAAACACTAGTGGTGGAGCATTCTTTCTTGGTAAGAAACTAGTATCTTGGACAAACAAGAAGAAAAATTGTACATCTCAATCCACAACAGAGGAAAAATATGTAGCAGTAGTAGTCAATTGTTCTAACATTGTTTGGTTCAAACAACTATTGAAAGGAATGAGAAATCAAAGATCTAGTAGTCATATATTGTGATAACACTAGTGCAATCAACATATCAAAGAATCTAGTAATGCATTCCAAAACAAAGCATATTGCTATAAAATATCATTTCTTAAGAGAATTAGTGTAGGATAAAGAAGTTAGATTGGAATATATGAATACAAAAGAATAGATTGTAGGCATATTCACCAAGCCATTACCTAAGGATGCATTTCTGTATCTAAGAGGTAAGCTAGGGGTCATTCCCCTATCTAAAATTCACTAAATGAAGTTTAGTAAATGCATGAACTAAAACTTTTTGAAGAACAATAAGTTGGTGCAAAATTGGCAAGGCCATATTGTAGATGAATCAGTACTTAAGGTACACTGGTATTTACAGAATTATTATCTTTAACATGTGTTGTCAAAGAGGGAGAAGTTTACTGTCATATCACTAAGAAAATTTTTTTAAACCAAAATAAAGTAAGGGACCATAGAGGGAGAAGTTTTCCAAAGAAGAAGATTTCTTAAAGTGGGAGAAATTTCTAAATGAACTTGGTAGCATCTATTGTAGATAGAATCCATTAAAAGGAAGAGTTCATATTGATAGAGGGAGTTCTCAAGGTCAAATCCAAAATTTCTTTTTGGTATGACATATTATGTTGCCATCAATTTCAAAGAGGGAGATTGTTGGATAAAATTGGTTAATTATGTGTTGTCTTTGATGTTACATAAATGTCATATCATTATTAATCAGTACATATTGAGCTCACTCGAGTAGTGAAGATAGTGCTGAGTGTCTACTGAGCATTCTTGTGTTTGCCTAGTTAAGAAGGCAATGTCTATTGAGTTCACTTGGTTGTCAAGAGAAAAGTTGTAGAAAGTGAGTATTAACTGAGCTCACTCAGTTAATCAAGGAAAGTTGAATGGAACCAATGTTAACTAAGCTCACTCAGTTGCCAAAGGATTTTCATGAGTTTGTAGTGTTAATTGAGCTTCAATTGGTTAACACAAGAAATTGTTTCTGAGTTAGTTTCTACCGAGCTAGATCAGCTAACAAAGGATTTAATTATTTTAGCATATTAAGCTTAATTGATTTATCTATTGAATCTAGTTGAATAAGGTGATGAATATTGATTATTCTATGTTGTATTTGAGCTAACTTGATAGAGTGAAAGATATAAGTATAAGGTCAAGTTGTGATTTTAAAGTGTGTAAGAGATGATGATGTGATTAAAGATTTAATGATGAGAAGAGGAAGTGAATTTGAAGGATAAGAAAAATATCTTTGTGAAGAAGAAAAGATATATTCAATTAAGAAGGATCAAATAATAGCCAGAACAAAGATCTTTAATCAAAAATTCAATTGCATTCAAATCAGGTCATCCCATTGTTAATCTCTAACCATTGTAGCAGTGATCTAAATCTCATAATAGAGTTGGCTTAATACCTATTTTCAAATCCTCTAACAAGGTGGAAATTCCATTGAATTGTTCTAAAGACCTCTAATAAGGCCACTCCTAAAAGGGTGATTAAATCCTCCAATAGGGTCACACCTAACAGTGTGTTTTGTAACCTTTAACAAGGTTTGCTCCTAATAGGGGTCACTTTAGAAGAGTGTAAAATAGTAACTAGTTGCATTTGGAGATTTTTCCGAAATTGGGTTTCCACATTAAATCTTGGTGTCAAATATGTTCATGCTATTTTCTTTTATGTGTTTGCAACTAAGTTAAAGAAATGGTAATCACAAATATCATCTAAAGGTTTATGTGTTAATCATTTATCGAGCTAATCCAGTTATTACCAAGTTACATCATTATGAGTTTCTACCAAGCTTCAGAAATATTTAGTTATCTATTTTCATTTTGTATTGACATCTAAGGGATTTATGATTTTTTTTGTGGTAACTGATTCACCCCTCCTCTCTGAGTTACTTCTCTTATATTTCCAACAAATGCATCTTATTTTTCTTCCTCATAAATCATTAAGTTTTTATATGATAATAGTATTCAAGTTGGACATTCCTCTAATTATTCCCATCAAGGAAATGGGTAGGATAAGTCTAGTAACAAGAACTTGATTAATATTTTGAAGAAATTAGTCTCAAATAATCAGAAAAGTTGGCACAAGAAGATTCATGATGCTTTATGGGTTGATAGAACCACACCTAAAAGAGCCATAGGTATCTCACCTTTTGAAATAGTCTATGGAGTGGAAGTTAATTTGCCATTACCTTTGTAACTTGATGCCTATAAATAAAGGGCTATCATTGAAGAAGATATTTTCAAAGATAGATTAGAGAAGAGAATCATGTATCTCACCAAGCTACAAGAAGAAAGGGAAGATATGGTTAACAAAATTACCAAACACTAAGGAAAGGTAAATAAATTTATTTATAAAAGGGAAAGGCCTAGAAATTTTATGGAAGGTGATTTGGTGTTGCTATGGGATAAGAGACATGAGCCAAGAGGTATGCATTAAAAATTTTAGTCTTTATGGAAAGGGCCTTTTTGGATCATACAAGCAAATCAGAATAACTTTTTCAAGTTGGCATACCCTACAAGAGAAACCCTGCCATGTTCTTATAATGGGTAGGATCTAAAGTTATATCAAATGCAAAATTGAAAGCAACCCCTACATAGTAGCTAGATAGATAGGTTTTCCTTTCATTCTTTTTTCTTCAATCTAGTTGTTTTCTTTCCTAGGTAGTTCATTGTTGTTTTCCTAGTTTGGTCTATTCTCTTTGTTTCCAACTTGTCACTTTTTTGTGTGGAACAAAAGATTGGTAGAGTTATTTCAAGAATTATCATGCTTAAATCCCTAGACAGAGCCCACTATTGCCCAAGTTTTAGTTCATATCTTTTTCTATAGGGTTTTGAGTCAAGTCAAGTGTCAATTTCTTGAGTCTAAGTCTAGATTTTCTACAAGATGATCTTTCTTCTCATCATTCCTTTGACTGAACCTAATACATAAATCATATGAGCTAAGCATTAGTCCAAAGCTAGGTGATTAGGGTTTGGAGGGTTTTTTATGTGTTATCCTAATGAGAAGAAAGACTTGATATTTTGCTAATTCATATTTTCTTGTTCTTAATCATGTCAAAGACAAAGATTCATACTGTGAATTAGTTCTTCATGAAAGCATTTCTAAAATCCTTGAGAGTTTATAACTTCATGGTCAAAGTTTTATATCTAAAAGAAGGATACATTTAAAGAGATCATAGACATATGTAGAGAAAATGCAGTAAAGAACATCAAAGACTAAGCATAAAATATTGATGTACATATTGTGAGAATAAGTCAAAAGTAAGATCAGTTGAATTCAATATAGAGTGAGCACTCAAAAATGCAAAAATTCTGAAGAAAATGGTCAAAGGTGGTGAAGAACTAAGTTGAAATTGAATTGAAAAATCAAAACAATCTGAACATCCATGTCACCAAGTTGAATAGCCAAGTCACCTTGGAAATAACACCTTTTTCACAATCATCAGATTTTACAAAGATCTACAGATGTCACTTTGTCACTTTATAAAGTTGCACAAATAATAATTCAAGTGACATAATAACAATATGACACATAGAGAAAATGGGTCCATGTCACATAGCAAATGGGGTAGTTTAGAAATTTTTGAATCTTAACCATCTAATCTTGAAACTCTACGATTATCACATGACCAGTGATGATTAACACAAACTCCCAGTTAAGGTCACAACTGAGAGAAAAGAAACAATTGCACCATCATGGTCAACTTAAGGTAACTCATGATCAAAGTTACATAGATAGAAAAGACAAAAATTGGATGGTCACAAGTTAAGAAAGATAGTTAAGTTTAGTGTTGCAAAATAATGATTATGGTTAATGAAAATTTATCTCTAAGTCACTATGGTTAATGAAATAAAGGCATGTTAAGTTGCAACCCAACGGATAGGTTAGTGTCAAATTCTTCAAGCAATGAAATTGTGCCACCTATTTTCCATGGTGTACCTAATTAGAAAGTGGATCCACACTATGAAATAAAGATACTTGACGTCATTTTATTACTACTATCACTAGATTAAAAGGAAGATCTACACCTACTGCCATCTCACTATGTAAAGTTGCAAGGAAAATAATCTATGCAACATAACAACAAAAAGAAACATGTACTCAGTGGACCCATAGAAGATATTATAAAGGAAAAGACAAAGGAAGGTTGTAATAATATAATCTTGACCATCAGTTTGCAATCAACAATGGGAATTCAAAGTTATGGTGACTGTTAGAAAATGAGATATGTTGGTTGCAAAGAAATAGAAGAATACAAAGAAATTAAAGTTTCTACAAGATTTTTGAATTTGCATGAAGATGAAAGATCATGGAGTATTTTCAAGAATACCATGGATTCAGAATCATCAATAGAAAAGATACCACGTGCTCATATCATGATGTAGATTGGATAATTTTATATCTTCTTCTCTATTATATGATTGCTTCTCTACCAGAGTTAAGAAATGATAGATAACTATAAATGTAACCTCATTTGAGAATACAAAGGTCAGATGGTGAATTGGTCTATAATTCCATTTACCCTATTTGCTTGTCATGTTTTGTGGCCTGTGGTTAGATTAGTTCTACATTAAGAGTTGAAGGACAATTATATGTGATCTTGTGATAATTAGGTGGATTCCATTTGATTTTGATATTTTTCATAGAGGTGATTCCATTTACTTTCTTCATATATAATTCTACTTCTTATATTATTCATTTCATATTATGCAAGACAGTTTCATTGGGAATTTGAAGGATAGATGTGTGTGAATCTATTAGTAACTTGTTGAATTCTATTTTGTTCAAGCCTAGTAGTCAAAGCAATTCCATTTTCCCTCATGTGCATTCCTTCTTCTCTTCCTCTTACATTTAGAAGTAAGATTCATAAATCTCAAGATAGTCTATTACATTCATTCCATTGGGTGTGATAGGTTGTCCAAATCTATTTTTCCTAAATTTCTTGTGCCTACAAACCATTTGTTCATCCTTTACTACTCTTAGGTTAAGAGCTTATAATGTCAAAACTTTTGATCTCAGAAAAACACATCCATTCCATATCATTGAAAATCATAGGGAGTTGTACCTAATCAATTTAGAGGGAAGTGATAGAATACATACGCTAACCAATTTTTTGTAAACATCCTTTTGTATCTCTAAGAATTGGGTATCAAAGAGTCAAGATTATAAAATCTAACAAGAGAAAAAACTTTTAACCAACAATTTTTCGCACTAACCCAACAACTACTTCATCAGAATCCCTAGGCTTCATTTGAAGGGTTAGTTCATTCAACTTTATTTTAAACAAGAATTTTTTGAATTCATTTGACTTGATGAAATTATCATCACTCAGAAACTCCCGAGCTTGGATAATCCTATCATCAACCATTTGAGCATCTAGCTATAATTTCTTTGTTTTAATGCTTGAGATGTCAAATACCTTCTTCTTTATATCATCAAAATATTTACTACCCCTTGGCAAAATTTGGAGGACTTTTTGCTAGGATTTCTTTGGAAATTCAACCATCTTTTTCTTCTTCTTTTTTTGTCTATTCTTCCCACTTAGAACTTTCAAGAATATCTTCCTCAAGCTAGTCTTCTTCAAGCTAATCCTCTTCACATTGGCTCTTATCATCAAAGACCTCAACCATAATTTCATCACCTAAATAGTTAGGTTTAATATTTTTTCTAATTGCCTCATGGACCTGAGATACCAATTCATCAAAAATTTCCACACATTTCTCCAATTTGGACTAGTAGTCCTAGTCAAGATAAAATCCCTTGAAGGATGGATCTTCTTTTTTCATCTTGTATTCAAAATTGACAATATCTCTATATTTGACCATCCTTTCCCTAAAAATATCCTCATTCATCCTGTCAGCAATAACATTGTCTTCCCACATAGGTTTTGTAGGAGGAAAATTACACCCCCTCATGTTCTTTAGAGCAGGTCTAACTACATTGAATGGGTCATAAGTTCTAGTTGGCCCAGTTGAAAATTTATAATTTTTTAGGAATGCATTGGTTTCTTTCATGGTGTTTTTGGCAATTTCAAAGTCTCCTACCTTAGTGCATCTACATAGAAAGGTTCCCTTCTTGATTCCCTTGCCCAAGTATTCTCTATTTAAATAAATCAATTGCCAAAATACTTCTACAAACCCTAAACTTTTAGGGACATACTTGGGTAGAATATGGGGTAGCTGAGGACATCCAAAGATTCTTATAATCGTATACTCCTCAAACAAGAAAACACTTCCCTAGTCATGTGTTAATTTTTTTCTAGCATCAAAACACATTTTAGGTTTAACAACCTTTTTGACACTCCTAGGGCTTCTTTCAATTAATAATTCTATCATTTTCAAAACAAGATAAAAATAATAATTATAAAAAGAAACAACATTATAATATGGGTAAAAAAATTTCCATACCCTTGTCCATCTTTCGAATAGTAGTCTTTCTCCCCACTCTTGTGTAGATTTAAAGAAAATATGATCAAATATGTTAGCATTCTTGAATAGGAGTAGGTGCATGATTAAGGAATAGTGATGACATTTAAAATCCTTCAATTTTCTTTGTTGGGAAGTAGTGATCTCCTTATGGATACTTTGAATGATATATTCCTCAAAATTATATCTAACGTTATGATTCGAGTCTTTGATATTCAAAGCCATGACATAGTGTGCTCCTAAAGCATTCATGGTTCCATATAAACCTAGGGCTTTTTTGATTCCAAACATAGTATTTTGAAAGTATCTTTTGGAAGAATTTCAAGGGCATAATCTTTTCAATATCTTTCTTCTTTGGAATATCTCCACATTCTTCTTTACTAAAGGAATATGTCTTGTCATATTCCTACCCATGTAGAAACTCTTATGATTCTTAACATTTTCATTCAATTTCTCTATCTCAATTGGCAGTAACATAGGTCCACCCAAGTTGAATCCCTTTATCCAAGGATAGGAAAACACTTCTATCTCTTTTGTGGAATGAATTATTAATAGGATTGTAGCATTTGATCAATTCTTTCACCAAATCCACGTCTACAAACACTTCTAGCATAATCAACTCACCTAAGGGTTACATATTGGAACATTTGTTTCTCTGTTCTTGTAGAAATACTAGAATAATTTGTACCCATTTCTATCAGGAACCTTTGTGTCTCTACATGATGCATATGGATCTTTGAAAGAAAGATCATTTTCATTTTTGGTATTGGTAGAACTAGGAAAAATATGTACCCATTCTTCTACAAATGTGCTAGGAGCTTTTGGTGGTGGAACTAGTTCTTCAATCACTGCCTATGCAATTAGTTCTCCTTCTCTTTGAGCAATTTTTGCAAAAAAATCTACAAACTTTATATACTAAATGCTAAAAAATCACTAGAAATCACTCTACAACTCAAAATTTTCTTAGGAAACATAGGCAATTACGACAATAGTAATGGAAATTTCCTTATCTTTCAGACTTTATTTGTTTCTATAAGGGGGGCATGACATTAACAAAATTTAAGATCAGTGCACTTGAAAACCTATCAATTCTCAAAAAGTTGGCAAAATGTATGCTTTTTCATATCTTCGTACATCTAGCTCATGTTCATTTTATCCAGCTTAGACACGGCCATTAAAATTGCTTTCATGCCTTAAAATTGAAAGTTTTGATGATATGAAGACCAACTCATCACTCCTTCGCCATGACTTTTATGTTTTTCTTGATTCTGGCTATGACCATACAACTAGGGTTATCTTTCTACTATTTTGCACCCTCACATCTTATACTAGTACATTTGACCCCCTTTTTAGACCAAAATTTTTGACCATTTATTAAAATGGGGTCAAATTGGGTCAAATTGGTCGCAATAGGCAAGGAAAAATGTCTTTTTTTAAGAACTCATGCCCGTGTTGGTCAAAATTTTGACCTACACAAGTTCATTATATTAAAATGAAAAAATTTATTTCATTGTTATGGTAGAGAGGAAGGCAAGTTTTTCATTTGACATGCCCTAATTCATTGTTATGGTAGACAGGAAGGCAGGTTTTTCATTTCACACACCCTAATTCATTGTTATGGTGGAGAGGAAGGCATGAAGTAAATTTTTAAGGAGAGGGTGGGAGATTTTACTTTGAAATTTGATGGAATCAATCCAAAGCTAGCTCTCCTGAAGAGTGAAGATAGATCTATACTCTCTGAACCAACTAGAAATTCAGTCATGCTGAGATAAGTGGAACATGTTTTCTAAACTAGTCTTCTTCTACCTGCTAGCTACTATTTTTATTCTTAATGCAGTCAGGCCCATGCAAAGAGACTAAAAACTACACCAATTTATTAAAGAAAGGAAGCTTACCATCTCATTCCAATCAATGAGCACTAATGATTTATATACTTCGTGGTAATCAGAATGATAGTCACCATTCAGGGACTACACCAATGGACTATCTTCCTAGTTAGGTATTTACCATAATTAAAACATCTTTCATGGCATTATCTTATTTATTAATTTGAGCATATCACTAAATAGAATGTTACTCACAAAAAAAAAAGCTGATGGTAATGGCTTTAGCTCTTTCACCACTTCATTAAACTCCTCATATATTTCTAGAACATTTCAAGATTGTTGAATTTCTGTGCATTTGGGAAACTTCTCGGTGTCAAGTAAATTTGGAAATGCTAGTTGAGCTATCGTCTTCACCAGAATAATTTCAGTCTGTCGCAATTTTATATGTCAAGCATTTAGAAATTTTTCTTGGCATAGAGATCGTATTTAATAGACACCTCAATTCCTTTAGAAATATGATATAAACAAATCTGAAGCATTAGGCTAGACTTCCCAATTCCCTGATCACTAAAGATGCCCACAATCAGTGGTGACTTAACATTGGGGTTCAAAAATAGGGTGGCTAGGCCCATGGCATATTCACTTCTCCTTATCACATTATATCAAAAGCTTGCTACCTACTATTTTCATGGATCATTCTACATCTCAATCAATGATAGGTTCCTTACCTCGATCTCTCTTGTAGAAATTACAGATGAACAATTTTTTATACTTTGCTTTCAAATCCTAACATAACATTTTACAGAGAAGTCCTCACATTGTAGGTTTGTTAACTATTGTGTCATTTGGGGCAAAGTTTTTATATTCCATTAGTTCATTCTGTTCTTTATCAGTGAGATGTGCCATTTGTTTATGCAAGATTACTTGCCTTTTTTATGTAGCGCTTCTATGCTTGTGATTTTTGTAAAAGGATTAACCACCAATTTTAGATCTATGTCACACATTTTGATATCTAAGTCTTGAATATTATATTTTGCACTATTACCAATAAAATTTGCATCAAATTACAACATTTATGAAATGTATACTCAAGTGACTCAGCTGAGACAATATCTTATTTGGGTTTTTTCAAATTGATTGAAGTTGGCAGTTTTTTAAAAATACATACATGCCAAACATTTAGGCACCTAGCTACTCAATTGCACAACAAGTTGGAAGAGACTTCTAATTGAGATGTATCATTTAGCATAATAAAGATAAAAAAAATTTGGATGACAATTCCTTTCTTTTCAATGTCCACAATTCATTTTTAGCAGTTACACTTGACAATGAAATTTTGGTCTAGAATATGAAAAAAAAATTTGTCAAAACTTTTTATTCTACTATTAATTAACTATCAATTTAGTCAAAGAGATCTATAGTTTTAATTAGTGGTAGAGACATATATCTCTTCATTGAATCCATGTCTAGTTTGTGAGTATTTCTGTGTAATGGCATAAGCTTTGACACTACAACTTAAGAAGTTAATCCCAGTCAATCATAGGACATTCAATAGTCATTCCTTTGTTTCACTTGCAGGAAATATTTTTCTTTAAAGATCTATTTTAAGTTTTTATCTTAACCAACGGAAGGCATATGTAGATTCTAATTGAATTTCATTACTATTTTTGAACTATTCTAAATCAATCTTTTATGGAAAGTGGTGAAGTTTCTTTTGAAAGTGTTATACAAATGTAGTTCCCACAAATATAAGACCCACCTATTAAATAAGTTGCTTTTCTTGGAATCTGCTTCTTTTTTTTATAGAAATTTTCATAATCTTTATAATTGGAGGGATTTTGATATCTCTGTTTCGTTCATATATGGGCTTTCAGTATGTTTTTTGATACCATGCACATTTAATAGTGATTTTTTGAGTAGATGTGCTGAAAACATTGATTTGAATCTTCAACCAATATGGGGTATCCCTGATTTAATCTATTTTTACAACTTGAGATTGTGTCTAGTGTGTAATCTTTGTGGGGATATTTTATGTCTTATTGATAACAGGGATTTGTGGATCCCCATTTAATCAATTTTTTGTTCTTCATTTTGTTTTCTATAATAATCTACAACTGTCTATACCTATAATGCCTAGATTTCCATTGAAAATCAACAAAAATAAATAGCATGGAAGTTCCATCAAAAATCAATATTAGTGATTCAAGCGAATCCTTTGGGTTCTACAGTATCAGTGGGCCTTGAATTTCATATTTTTTTAGTAAAGTACTTGGTGACGACTATCATATTTAGATCTAACAATGTCTCTAACATTGATTTTGGCAAGCTAGTTGCATCATTGAATTTGATCAGTATAGATTCTTGTAGAAGTATAAGTGCCCCATACATGATGGAATCTCTCTTGGAAGATTCTTCTCAAAATTTGGTTACTTAGGGGTTTAATAAATTTCAAACATTGGAGAGCATTTTCCAACCTCCATTCCATATTTATTTAGTTTTAGTTTTTCCATGTTACATGGTACACATAAACAATGGCATTTTGGTTGGAAATGCTGAAAATAAATTATCTATATAGGGAAATTCTAAAATAGACCCAGAAAAATCAAGAAATCAATTTGGTCTTGGAGGATTTGGGAATTTAATTTTTCATAATTTTTACACCAATATCTAGTGTGGCAATAGAGACATTTGGATGTAAGACTATCTCAAAAAGTGCAAAGTAAGTGGGTTTTGATGTCAACATTTGTGAAAAATCAATGAGCCTTGTATACATAATAACCTTTCCTATGAAATTTTTGGTTGTTTATGGTGGATGCTTCCAATATACAACATATTGTTGACTAGGAAAATTCAGTAGTATCCTAGAACATGAAATTTATAACTATGAGGACAAACAATTAATTTCTCATATGACAATATCTAGCATGAAGTGTTGAATATAAGGATATGCATTTAATACTTTTGGAAAACGTTAACAAAAAAGATCAAAATCTCATGTGATGTCCACCAATGGTTGGAACTCTTCAATAATGTTTGGACAAAAATTGTATCCCATAAGACAAATTTATGGTTTTAAAAGTGAATAACTCTGGTCTAACTTTTGACCTTTGAATCAATGACTAATTATGGGTGCAGCTAAATGTCTAATCCTTTGTTGAATCTACCACTCATCCTTTTATCATGGACTTGTACTTGGCTGAGTTTTATTGTGACAATACTTTAGTTTGACACACTTGGCTTACCACAAACATGTCATCTAAGCATAAGTCATGCATTCAAGCATTGCGAAATCATTCTATATAGGAGTTATACTAGAAGACAACTCAAATTGGATGATAATTTGCTCTCCCTTTGAGCTACTGAGGTGATTTTTCTATTTGATTTTTTTGTGTTATTTTTCTAATACATCATATGTACAAATATTTTCATTGGGTTCATTACATCTAGTTCAATGGTAGTAGTTCTTCAACTATAGTTTTTTCTGAAAATTTTACATGCATTTCAGTCGAGTACAAAGCTATTATGAGCAAGCTTTAGGAGGACATGCCTATGAGATGATGGTCTATATATGTATTAGTCTAAATGTGTTCTTGAAGGCTTAATAATAACCATTGATTTATAAGCTTCCTAATACCAATTGGCATTAAGTGTTACTGCCCAATTTACATGTGGCATCTATCCCACCCTATGTTTTTGCAATGAATTTTTGTACCCCTTGTTGCGATGTTGATTTGTGCTCTTTATTCCCCTAATTTTTGACTTCTTGCATGTTATTTTCATTTCAAACCCTTATAATTATATAATTCAAGGTCACAAGGAACTCTTATTAAGGCACATCTACATCCTTGTTCCCAATCCTTTCCTCAACACCATATCCACATCTTTTGGATATGGAGATTGGGGTAGCACATCTTTAGCTAGAGTTTGTTCTAAAAAATTTGCATGCACTCTAGTAGAGTATGGAGTTACTCTGAGTAACCTTAATGAGGAGGAAACACCTATGAGAGAGTGGTCTTTATATGCATCAACCTGAATGTGTTATTGAAGACTCAATAATAGGAATTGATTATAAGCTTCCTAAATATAGTTGTTATTAAGTGTTACAACCAAATTAACATGCAATAGCTATCCTACATTGTGTGTCTCCAATGAGTTTTGGTGCCCCTTGTTGTGATGTGGTGTTGTTCTATTTACTTGCTTAATTGTTGACTTATTGCATGCTATTATTATTTCAAGTACTTATAATTCTTTAATTCATTATCATAAGGAAATCTTGTTTTAAGGAAAAGGCACATCCCCAACCTTGTTCCCATTCCTACCCCATTCTCCATCTCCACATTTTTTTGTGACAATAGTTTTATGATATAGCCATTTCTGTATTCATTTACTTGCATGCCAATGCAGAGCATCCACAACTAAAACCCATAAGGACTTCCAATCGCATCTATGACATTGAGGTCTCTCTCCTATCCTAAATCATCAACACCTTTCCTTGTGAAAGGTTCCTTCAAATACTCACAACATCATTCAAAACTTCTTTGACTAATTCATCATTCAAACACCAAACCTGATTAGCATCCATCTCTAATTGCATGAATGTATAATTGGTTACCACATTCTATCCTTTTCATTTGTGTTTGCATCTCCCCAAGTCTGTTTAATCTCACACAATCCTTCACAATGCAACCTGCTTCACAAGTTCACATCCTATCCTCTTCCCAAAACCAACTAGGATCTCTCTATAACCCTTCCAATTACATATTCCATCTACAAGTTAGAATTTCACCATGTCTAACCACTAGTGTCAACTCACTTGATAACCTATGACTATCTCTCTCTTGCATATTCCAACACCCCCAATGCATTCTACTATAGATCATTGACTTGGATCAACCACCCTACACCTTTACCAAATCACTCAACATCTAAACTCCTAACTTGATAAATGAAAAACATAACAATTACTTGATGTCATGATGAGTATAGTGACCTTGCACATTATCTAGATAATCACATCTAATACCCTTATCTTTGTCCCACCTTCATCCCAAGTATTGGAGCACTATTTTTACCCTTTCCTCATGCCTTTCCCACACTCAAATCACTTTACATACCATACACAATATTAGTATACATAAAATAGAGACAAATAACCAAGCTATTGTCATGTCTGACAATCAACCAATCTTGTCAAATGCATTTCCTCGGCCTTATCCTATGGCTTACAAACCCCTTCAAGCACTTTGAATCACTAAAGACACTTCTCTTTTGATCTTCCTTAGTCTCCAAGTCCCACTTCATCTATTAATAGTGATTAAATCCCTCTATCATCCTATGAAAACCAAAATCTTTCCTTTCTATCACTGTCACTAAGGACTTCCAGTTTTATATCTTGACGGGAAGGTCTCTCTCCTTTCCTAATTCATCAACACCTTTCCTTGTGAAAGGTTCATCCAAATAATCACTACCCAATTCAAAACTTATTTGACTAAATCAAACACCAAACCTGATCAGAGTGCATCTCTGATGGCATTAATGGCTAATTAGTCACCACATACTATCATCTTCATTTGTGCACATAGTGCACCTTATACTCTTCAAGCAACATATATTTGTTGATAGAATCATTCAGTATCTTGTTTAAGGCATGCCCAATATGTTTTATTGTTTCTATTTATCACATTTTATTAATGTAGTTTATAATCACATAATTACAAACAATCATCTCTATTTCTTGGGCTATAAGATGTCTTTGTCTTGATAAATGATAGTGAAGTCAGACTCTTTGTGAAACATTCTTCATGACTTTAAGAGTCAGCCAACATAAGCAACATAGCATTATATTACAAAGATATCTCTATAAGAAAGTGCCTCTTTGAAGGTGAGTTGGCCATCATCATAGACTCTATCTTGCATAAATCAAATGCCAATATGACATAACTAAACTTGCCTTGAGTGAGGAGATCTATAGTTGATTTGGATAAGACTTTGGACTGTGATTAGTGGCCATTATTGATTGTGTTCATACACCTTTGACATCAAGACAATTATTGCCAACAATCTTAGACAACAAATTCCTCTTGACACCAATGACAACAATATTTCCAACATGAATCACATACTCAGCAAAACTACAAACATTGTTGAGCCTGGTGACATTAGCAAGAAGGATTGTGATATGTTGTTTGTGCTAGCAATAGAGATGCCATGTTTTTTTTATGTAATTCCTTCTATATAAATATATATTCTTTGTGCAAAGTGATTTTGTGACTATAGTAATACAAATCTCAAAAAAAATTACATCGATATGTTTGAGAGATTTCCCCAGGGTCTATATGCTGAACTCAGACATCTAGAATATTTTGGGTATGGGCATCAAGAGAAGCTAACTCTTGAAAAGAAGAGGCATGTAGAACAATAGAAATTTTCTTTGTTTCGACATTTCAACATAATTGAGAATATTTAACAATGATACAATAACATGAATCTCAATAGATCTCAGTAGGGTAGCAGGGCCTAACTAATACCATGTAGCATGATGCAATAAAAAGATATGTGGAACTCCAAATCTAATCTAGACGAGATAAGCTACAATGAAAAATTAATCATATTGAAAAACTTCTAATATATCTAGCTAAGTTGTTTATTAAATGCTTTATTCACTAGTACATTTGACACTATTTTTAGATCAAAATTTTCAACCATCTATTAAAATGTTTTAGATTGGTCAGAATATGTAAGAAAAAATATCTTCTTTTTTTAAAATGAAGCCAATGTTGGCCAAAATTTTGACCAACATGGGCTTCTAATGTTAAAATTAAAAAGGTCAGTTTGCCTCTTTCATTGTTATGAGAAACTTGTACATGTGGGAAGACTTTGGAATCTACCATGTGCATTTTTTGCATCTTCCTCCTTGCAGTCAAAGGCATTTACTCAGCCAAGGCTGACGTTATCTTCCACTACATCTTTTCTTCACAAAAAAATGTAGGATTCTTAACATTATTCATGGACAAGGTAGGATTATTTTCTTCTTGCGCAGTTTCTTATTGCAATATCTTCTACTACGTCTTTGAACATTGGACTTAGATGTATAACATATTTTCAAGTGTTTTTGGATCTGGGCATTAATCGATGGAGAATTGTTCAATATGCAGTAGTTGTTCAAATTATTTGCTTAGTTTGGAAAGAAATAAAATAAATCTAGGATAGGATTATTTATAAATCATATGCCATGTATTTGAAATGCATACAAATCACTTGATTACAGGTAACTTCTGTTACATAAGGTTTAAAGTGGACCCATTTGTAGATGCAATTTCTTGAGCTAGCCATTTTTGCATTCATTCAATTTAGTGCCTTATTGTTTCAAGGATCCAAAATATTTATGTGCACATAGTTAAGAGTTTTTAAAAATATATACCACACACATTCACATGAGCTAGTGTTGTCTTGACTCTTTAACTTATTGTTTATACATTTTAGTGTTCATGGACACTATAAGGTTGGTTCAGTGTTATCTTTTGTTTATAAATTTTGATCTCATATCTACTTTTTTATTTATATGTGAGTTTATAAGAATAATATATTGATATTTTTCATGTGTCAAGGAGTCATAGAATGAGGTGGAAATTTTTGGGGGCAAGGGGGAAAAGGATCCTAATTTGGGGATTATTTGGCAGGGGCTTGGGAGTAGAGCCCCTAATTGGTTGATTGGCAACACCTCTCATTGTATTTGGGAGTAGTGCCCTTTGTGCATTCTTTTACATGGCATATGATGGGATGGAGGAACTGAGCCCCTGCTCCCAAATCCAATTTAAGGTCTTTGAAGTTACATGCCCTTAGTGGTGCATGCTATTTTCATAATTTATCACATTATTCTCTCCAACACCAAGTCCACACTATTTTAGTATTTCTAGCAAACTCACCACTGTTTAGAGAACTAACAATGAAATTGAAGTATCTTGTTGGTCTAAATGAAAAGGGATATGCAATTTTTATAGCATTTTTTTATGGTTATGGTGTGGGTGGGGTAAATTAGAGTATTAGAAATTAGGATTAGTGATCCAAAAAATTTTAAAAGCCCTTTTTAAATGTTAGATGTGGTGGACAATGCAAAGCTTTTAAGATGTTCAAGAGACATTGATTTTCTTGATTTTCTTGGAGGTTAGGGGATGTCCTAGCATTTTCCAATGTCACCACTTCAAGGGAGTGGTGGTGGTGGTGGCACAACAGAGGTATATTTCAATAAGTAGGAGATAATTTCCACAACTAGTCAAATTGTGATATGAATATCAGGATTTAACTGTGTGATTTTTGAGTCAAACTCGATGACCCATGTTTCATGAGTAGTGATTCAACATGAATCAATCTCTCATGAGAATAAATGGAACACTTAGCACTCATTGGATCTAGGTGGTGCTTCACCCCTTCACCCTTGTGAGCCTCACCTAGATCCAATGAGTGCTAAGTGTTCCATTTATTCTCATGAGAGATTGATTCATGTTGAATCACTACTCATGAAACATGGGTCATCGAATTTGACTCAAAAAGCACACAGTTAAATCCTGATATTCATATCATAGAGGTATATTTCATTACCATTGTGGGGTCTTGAGAATGTTGCTATCAGATGAAAAAAATACACTAGTACATTTGACCCCATTTTTGGACCAAAATTCTTTACCATCTATTAAAATGTTTTAGATTGGTCGGTATATGCAAGAAAAAATATCTTTTTTTAAAAAAATGAAGCCCGTGTTGGTCAAAATTTTGACCAACATGGGCTTCATATGTTAAAATGAAAAAAGTTAGTTTCCCTCTTTCATTGTTATGAGAAACTTGTATGCACAGGAAGACTTCAAAATCTACTATAGTAGTGGATGTGGGCAAGAACAGTCACTGTGTGCATTTTCTACATCTTCCTCCTTGCAGTCGAAGGCATTTACTCAGCCAAGGCTGAAATTATCTTCCACTACATCTTTTCTTCACAAAACAAGGTAGGATTCTTGACGTTATTCACAGGCATGGCAGGATTCTATTAGTCTTGCATAGTTTCTTATTGCAATATCTTCCACTACGTCTTTGAACATTTGACTTAGATGTATAACATAATTTCGAGTGTTTCTAGGATCTAGGCATTAATCGATAGAGAATTGTTCAATATGCACTAAATGTTCAAATTATTTCTTAGTTTTGAAAGAGATAAAATAAATCTAGGATCTTAATCATCCTTAATCATATGCCCTTGAATATTAATACAACAACTTACTTTCCTTACTCTCTCTGGTCATTCTCGTACTTGAGTAGAAAAAGTTATACATCATTTCAATTGTTATTTTTGTTCCAGTTAACAATTTTTTTAAATAATATAATTTGCATATAAGATTTATGTATCTGCCAGAGTATTTTCTTCACACATAATCAATATTTCTTCAGCTATAGTTTTCTTCCCTTTGAAAAGTAATTAAATTATTTACCGATGGTCACTAGCTTTGGTAAGGACTTGATGTAGTCATTGTATGATAATCTGATCACTGAATCTTGTTTTAGAATCTCCTTCAAATATAATCTTCTAGTCTTACTAATAGATCAGACTCTTTATAATGGTTTATGGAAAGAATTGTTTAGATATCTATGGATTGAACTATCAGTTACTGACTCTTCCTCTGATATTTACTTGTATACTTGTAATGGTGGCATTTTATACATGTAATGTCCTTGCTCTATATATATTCTAAGAATAAGGGACTATTCACTCATGATTTGATTATAAGAGAATACTTCTAAACCAAAACTCTACTTATACCATGGTATCAATTGATAGTTGATGACACTTATTGGGGAAATGTTGATCTTGATTAATATATTATATCCGCTTGCAAATGAATGTCTTGATACTCATACTCAATTTGAGGTGTTCATCTTTATTTCTGATACCTTGATAAATAATATGTTACAAGTCTTTCCAATACTATGGGGTAGCTAGTCCTAATGAAACTCTCCTAGTGTTTCAAATATCAATATAGAACAAAATAAATCTTTTATACTCTTTGTTATTTATGTAGAATATGAGAGATAATCCACAAGCTGCACTATGAACTATGATTTATTATTATTATTATTGATGCCCTCTTAACCTTCCCTTCATCCTATAGGATGGTGCTTGAATTTGAAAATAAATATATAACTTTCATTCATTTCTAGGTGATGTTGAATCAGGGAAAGTTTTGGTTATGGACTTAATTCTTCTTTTCCATTTTCATTCATAAATACCAATTCCTAGCTTTTAACTGGGATGCATTATTAGGACTTAATGCATATTTCATCAGTTGTAGTTCATAAAAACCCATACTCATCAACTTGAATTGTTTGTTTAATACCCAATGCATTGAGGTGATGCTTGCAAGTTGAATTCATAACAACCATTTCTCATCAACTTAAATTATTTGTTTAGTACCCATTGCATTGAGGTGACACTTACAAGGTTGAAGTATTGCAACTTCCTAGAAGGTCTACCTACTCAATTCCATGATGAACCAACTTTCCTTGACCATAAAGTTTTGCCCAAGATTAAGCCTTCTTAGCTTGCCATGCCATTTGCAAAACCTTCAAAAAATTATGTGCCCTATGAACCATTGATCATAGATTGGCTCAGTTCCTTCATTAACAACTAGGTATTTTTCATCATGTCAAATTATGTGATGTTTAATTAGTACCGATCCTGAAACAATTGCAAGAGTAGTAGTTTACAAGAGCTCATCTCTTGTGATTACAAATAGTCCACCTAGCACTCATTGCATCCATGTGATCCTCATACATTCGAAGCATTTGAGATTTATTAGGTGTTATTTTTGCAAGACCAATACAAATTTGTTTGCATCTGTAGAAAAGAAAGCATGGAGAGTGTGAAGGAGAAAATGTTGTAGGCCTAGGAGCTCAAAATGTTGTTAATAAAAAAATTCTAGGTGCCCATTATTTACATTTTTATGGAAGGTTCTCCAAGGCTTAACAACCATGTTTGAATGCTTCAAGTGGACTAGAGTTTGGTAGGATAGAGTTGAAGCAGAGGAATTTGTCATGGAGTTGACAACAATAGCATTGGATGTTTTGGATAATCTACACTCCCCATTGGATAGCCAATGACATGTGTTTAATATGTGCAACCCAAAATCATGTTATATAAAAAATTTATATATAAATTAGTGAACTGATTAATTAATATAATATTCTTGTAATCCTATAAAGATATATAGGAGGGATGTGAAATATATATCTTCCTATTAGTTTATTCATTATTGTATTTACATATAAATTGTTATATATAAATTTATATAGGAATATCAAATTATATATTATATTGTACCGCAAACCAAACCAAACTAATTTTGGGATTGTTTTGCCATATTGGCAAAACCAATTTTTGTAAACTAGCAAATCACCATAGAGCAACTGGATGTTTTGTGACAAAAACCTAGAAAATATAGTTGCATTTATATAGGATGAAGGCTTATTAAAATTTAAAGAGGGAAATATGTAATGGATATAACAGTCCAAGAGATTTGACCAGTTGGAGATGAATACAATAAAGAACTGCGAGATAGTAGATTAGATAATATAATAACATTACAACATAGTGCACATGAATAAGAAAAGAAATTAGGAAACTAATGGAATTCTCATCATTCTAGCTTCATCATCACCTTTACCATATATTTTCCCTAACAATATTCCCAAATGAAAACACTAAAAAAATTCCAATTTCTTGTGGCTTGTATCAGATCAAAATGTCAGCATTGCAGTGAGAAAATGTGGTTATCTAGATATGGGAAGAAAATCAGGATAAGATTGTAAGAGCATGATGGCACATTGGGGTGCCTCTATGTTTGATCTCTTTGATTCTCAAATGGTTCATGGTGATCATGTTGGCATTTTTGCAATGATTACTACTACATTTAACCTTATTTTTCTACTTCAACTATGTTTCTTTTTCTCCGTTTCATTTAACTAAACATTCCCTATCAACAAAATATTGATTGTGTTTCAATATTAAAATGTATGAGGGTATGTAAAGACTTTGCCTATTATCCACATAAACTAATTGAGAAGCACATGAATTTTTGATAACTCATGCACCCTTGCCTCCTCAACTAGTTTTATTTTAAGGTAATAGGTAACAAAATTTCTCTCATTCATTTTATTATATGTTTTAGCTTAACTTACTTAATGTTCTTAGGATTATTTTGTGTTAAATCTTTTTGATACACAATCATTTGGATTGGAATACTTAGGGCTCTGGCTGCAATTCTAAAGAGGAATTATTGGAGCTTGCTTTCCTACCTTGAAATCATTCCATCTTTAGCTCTTGACATTGATGCAGAGACCTAGGTGGACTTTCAATTATTCACAATAAGAGGGACTTTCCTAGTGTTCTCATAACACAATCAAGCTTATTCATAGGATCACTCTCCTTGATCCAATCAACTCCAAACCTTATCAGAGTGCACATACCATTCTCTTGTGACACCATAGGCTCTGCATCTTAGAAATCATTCCATGTCCCTCAAATGGATTCACCAAGCAATTTTTTTCAACAACCATCAAATGCCCACAATGCCTCAATAGGCTCCAATCTTGACTTCACTTCAACTAGGTGTTTATGTCACCTTCACTCATCTGAAACAACTTCAACTAACCTATTTCCAAGGTTACCAAATGCTCATCTTATTATCTGATACCAAAAACCCACTACAAGCCCTTCACTAGGCCTATTTCCCAATTAGCCCTACCTAATCAGTTTTTCACACTTTTCTCTCACTTTTCCCAAAACTCTCAAAAAAATAAGACCATATCTAGATATTGTTTTGGATTCTACACAACATACTTCAAATGCTCATGCTACTCCCTTGGACCAAATGCCCAAACAACATTTTTGCCCCACAATTAACCCTCTTTTAGCCCTTCTATTACAAAGAAACCACTAACATATCTCATCTCACAAACCATCTAACCTCAAAAAAAGTTTTCTTGTCATCCAAAACAAAGGATTTTCAAATTCATAGGAGATTCCATCAAGTTTGACACACCCAACCAACAAACTCTCCTTCCTAGGTGCCTAAACTAAGGGTTTTACAAACTCACCTTTCCAAATGTTTCATGATCCTTCCAATGGATCCATCATCTTCATATAGCCCTAACATGACCTTCCTTGTCATAAAATATAATCCTCCTTTAGAAGGAACCTCTAGACCCATGACTGTCCCAACACCTAGTAACACCTCTAGACCTATGATTCACACAAAATATTTATCAACACTTACCTTGTTGCTTGTAACAAAATGTTGCATTTCTAAACTTAGATCTACAAGCATTTGAACCCTTCAAATATAATATTCCTTTATAAACTCTAATTTTAACACTAAATCCATTTGAGTTTAGATATCTTGATCTCTAATTTCTTTTCCAAAATCATCCTCCAAGGTGAAACTCGCCAATTCGCTCTTCTTATATGCTTACGAAATTGTTTTGAATGTTCCAAAAAATTTCAACATCCAACCTTTATAGATGTTTGAGTCCTAAATTCATGTCCCTTGATGTTAGGCCTAAATGGTCTAAGGATTAAGTTTTTTTTAATTGTAAAACCACCATGAGGCCAAACTTGCATAAGCTAATTGATTTGGAATTAAGTAAAATTTGAATTCTTCTTTTGACCCTTAGGCCAACCCACTTAGGCCTATTTTTCAACAAATTTCAATTACAATTATTTTAGGGCTGAAATTGTAATGATCTTAGGCTCACAAGTTTTTGAGATTTACCCATCTTTTGAGTTCACATGTTCCTGATTGAAGATTTCATTAATATGTTTCAATCTTTTATTCATCTTCATTAGTTGATACATTAATCACATTAGTCATTGCTATCAAGATTAGTCATGGCATGCTGCTATTAGCACCTAAGTAACTTTCACCTTGTGACATCTCTTTGAGGCATTTTGCAAATAACTAAGATACATTCTCTATAAATCCACATTTTGCAAACATCTAGGCCTTCTAGAAATTATAAGATCATTTTAGTTACATTTGAAAACATTAATCAACAATTTCCATATGTGTAGATATAAACATTAACTACAACATGTCCAATTTAATTTCAAGTATATTTTCCTGTGAAGAAAGACCACACTTGACAATATGAACCTAGATTAAAATAATGAGAAAATGTCTGCATTGTGGGCTCAATTTTGAAGAAAACCTAAAAAAAATTATTGTCCTTGCAAAAAGTGTAAGGGCTTAAAGAATCAAAGAATTCTAATCACAATAGCCTAGAGTCATTATGGGCAATATGGTCATGTTGAAGGGGGCCATGATTTTTTTCCATTGTTGAACATGGATTTCCTACTAGAGGAACATGGAGGTGTGAATATCCAAGCTAAGGATAACACTCCCATGGAAGAAGATGATAATGTGCTAGAGGATATGATTGAAGAAGATGGTATTGGGGCAGGTGATGAAGAGGCTCACAATGATGGTACTAGAAAATTTGATAATGATGATGAAGATGGTCTTGATATAGCTTTACTTGAGAAGGCACACGAACCCTTATACGAAGGCTCCCAAACAACTCTACTCTCAGCTATAGTGTTGTTGGTGAACTTAAAGGTTATGAATGGTATATCCAACACAACAATGTCACGTATGCTAAGGTATGTCATTTTTGTCATCTTCAGTGTTAGCATACAATTACTATTCATTATATTAACAATGCATATTGGTTGTTGTAGGTTGATTAGTGAGTTTTTGTTACCACCATCAAACATTTTGCCTCTTTTGTATCGAGAATTATCTAACATTATGGATCAGATTGAAATGAAGTATCAGACAATACATGCATGTCCTAATGATCACATTCTATATCATAAACAACATGAATTTGCAATAGAATGCCCTGATTGTCATGTTATTAGATATCAGTCAAATCAAATAACAAAAAAAGTTCCTCACAAGGTTCTTTGGTACATTCCCATTATTCCACGTCTAAAATAGTTATTCAGGTGCACTAGCTTGGCATAATTTATGAATTACCATGCATGCAATAGAAGTTAGGATGACATTATGCAAATGCCTACTAATGGTTCTACATTTAAAGAGATAGAAGAAACATGGTCACACTTTAAAGAAGAACCTCGTAATTTGAAGCTTTCATTGGCAACGGACGGTGTCAATCCATATGGAGATATGAGATCTGTTTACTCAGTATGGCCTATTTTTGTTATTAACAATAACATTCCTGCTTGAATGTCCATAAAGAGGGAGCACATAATGTTGTCAATGATTGTGCCAGGTATTTTTTTATTTTATAGTTATCTAAATCAATTTATAAATAGTGCATGAAAATGGTTATAATAATTACGTAATGTTTATGTTCATTCAATTGCTAGGTGAATACCAAGTTAAAGATATGAACGTGTATATTGAGCCCCTAATCGATGAGTTGTTGAAGTTATGGAATGGCATCACTGTGTATGACATCTCTAGATCAATAGGACATCAATAATTTCAATTCCATGCAATGTTTGTATGGACAATACATGATGCCCTTGGGCTAACTCATTCTTACGGTATGTTATATTGTTAAGATCAAATATTTTTGGTCTATTATAGTGCTTACACATTACTATTGAATGCTTAAGTTGTGCATGATAATTGTACATATCAAATTATATATGATCTTTTAGGTCTTCAGATAAAGGGAAAATTTGCATGTCTAGTTTGTGGTCCAAAGATGAAATGTCTTCATTCGAGAAGTTTAGGAAAGTAGGTGTTTGATGAGTTTAGACACTTTCTCCACAATAATCATAGGTATAAAATTGCCAAAAAACATATTTTCAATGGGAAAGAAGAGACATTATCAAGGCCTCAAAGAATGACACCTCATTTATGGAAGTTGGAATATGATCGACTAAATCATTGATGTAATGTCTAATTTGTCATCCGAAGTTTAAAATTTGTATTTTGATATTGTCTTATATTTACTAATACTATAATTGATCCTCATGAAGGTCATCAAGACATCAATGACCAACTTCCTAGAGGAATGAAAATTTATCCTACTCAATTTAGTAGGTTACCATACTACAAGGATCTCTCAATCGTGCATTTGTTTGATGCTATGCATATTGAAAAGAATGTAACATAGACATTATGAAAAATGTTGGATGGAAGGCATGATAGAGAACAAATTGCCAAAATTTATACTGACATGCATGAATCCAATCATGCACTAAATTTTTTTATTGAATTAAATAGCAATGGAGACTGCATAAATACAAGTGCCCTTCCTTGGTTATTAATGGAACAACAAAGTAATGCATTAAAAGAAGTCATAAAAAAGCAAAATTTCCAACAGGATTTGTTATAAATATAAGCACTCTTCTATCAAAGAAAGGTGATTTTGGGCCAAGGTTGAAAACACATGATTGACATACCTTCCTCAAGGTAAGTCATGTTCTCTATTCAAAGTATATTTGTAAGATTGAATGTAGTACCAATTGCATTATTTAATAATATATTGAAATGATCATTTTTTAATGATTGTAGTTCATCCTACCTCTATCCCTTCCACAAAAATTTGACAATAGTATTAAACAAGTTATCTATGATCTTGGAAAATACATGAGGTTAGAAGTGTTTTTTCTTGGATTTGTAGCTTTCTATCTGAAATATATTGTATAATTTTATTTGAAATCTCCTTTATGTGTTTTTGTGTGTTGAATCTCTTTTAGGTGGTTATCATCTAAAGAAATTGATAAAATAGATATAAATATTGGAAGAGAAAAATTCCACAGCTTATGTGCAAAATGCAAAAGTGTTTACCTCCAACATTTTTCAATGTTCAAGAACACTACCTCATACATCAAGTTGAGAAGATTGAATTGTGTGGACTTCTACAAGCTAGATCAATGTGGATGGTTGAGAAACACTTGAAATTTATGAAGGGCTTGGTTCAACAAAGAGCACGTCCTAAGGGTTCTATGATAGAGGGATATATGATATACTAGACCATGGTGTATATTAGTGAATATCCTCTAAAGTTTATAGTAGATATCCATGTAGATCACATTTGGGATCCCAACTGTAATAACAAATTCAAAGGGGAGTACCTAACAGGGAAAGCTAGATTGAGAAGGGTGAGAGGTAATTATAAGTTTTTATTAAAAATTTAATAATTCTTATCCATCATCAATATATATAAGTTGTTTCTAACTAGTGTAATTGTCTTCTTTATAGTTGGTCATGAGTGAGATGCACTACACTTGTATATTGCAAAGAATCTTGATTGGATGACAGTATGGATTGAATTGTCTCAAGAAAATGGTCGCTCATTAACATGGGACGATGTTGCATTGTTGGTTAAAGAAGCTCATCGTAATGGAGATCCCAATGTTACGCCAATGGTACTTGATCTAATATATGACTTAAGATATACAAAGGTACACATAAGATTACTAATCATGAGACATAAGTTTAATATCAACTCATAGATCAATGAGAAGATTCTTGACATGTTTGAATAATTGTAGGTCAAACACCACAAAGCTATGTACTACCATGGCTATAAATTCTGCATAAAAAAGTTAGATGAAATGAAGAAAACATGTGATTATGAGATAAGTGTTGTCTTCACAGTCACTAATATTTCACCTAGAACTGATATACATCCTCAAAAATGTAAAAATCAATACTATGGAATTTTGGATGATATACTTGAGTGTGACTTTAATTCATTCAAAATAGTTCTATTTTCCATCAAATAGTTCAGGTTATGACTAAATCAAAATGATCCTGATAGGACTATTATTGAACATGATAGTGGATTTACTATAATTAATTAAAGGTCATTTGAGCCAATCGGAGATGAACCCTATGTTCTTCCAAGAAAATGTGAGCAAGTGTTTTACTTTAGTGTTCCACACAAACTAGGTTGGTCATTTGTTGTTAAAAATGACCCAAGAGGAAGGATGATAAAGTTTAATGTGATTGAAGAAGAAGATATTGAAGAAGCACAAGAGGAAATAAATGATTATTAGGAATGATAGTTACCCAGTAATGAAGAAGAAGAAGATGGTAATGATTTTGGTCATGCTGACGATAATGGTGATAATGATGATGATGATGCTGATGACAATCATGATCATGGTAATGAATATGGTGATGATCATGGTGATGATGGTCATGATGATGATAGTGATCAAGATGATGATGATGGTGATGAAGATGGTGGTGGTGATGATGATGATGATCAAAGTGACAAGTATGATGATGGTGATGATGATGATGACATGGATGAGGATCATGATGATCAATGAAATGTCTAGGTAGGATCAATGTCAACTATGATGGGGTCTTGTATGACCAAATGTTTCTTTCCAAACCTTATGTGCACATATAAACATTAAGTAGAATATGTCAAATTTTTTTAAGATATAAACATTAGTTACACTAAATTTTTAACTTAAGAAAAATGATTTACATATACAATCTACTTTATTATTAATATTTTTTTTGGTAAGTCTATTACTTTAATTTTGCTACTGATTTCTATGACTTACTAATTTTTTTCACAGGGTGATATGGATGCACCATCTCAGACACCTTCAATAGAGGTAAAAATTAATTACTGTAAATTTTAATGTTAATATAGAAAAAAATGTCATATTATTATGTTCTTTTCTTTATGGCTTTGGAGTTAGTTTGATGAAATTATACCAATATTTGATGTCACAAATGATAGGAAAAAGCTAGAATGATCACTGATTAAATGTGATCTAAAATACAAGCATCATATCTACACAACATTGCCCTTAGAACTAACCCTGTATTCATCACCCAATAAATTAGGCAAAGATACACTGATGAACTTATTAACATTATCATCAAGGGTGACAGAAGTGAGGAGAAAGAGGCACTGAGAATAGAATTGGACTGTAGAATCCAATCTTTGAAGGTAAGTAGTAATTCGACTAAAGCAGTAATAGAAGTTCAATAGATATTAATATTTTATAGTATCTTATGGATCGTGATCTCTAATTTTATGTGTTCTTGTATAGACATATGTGCTAGTTGTGACATCACATGGTGAACATGGTGAAGGTTGTTGCGCACAACCTTCTTGTAACACTTTGTTTGTTTTGATCAACATTATAACACTTACCTTCTATTCTTCAACTCATGATGAAGTGTGGACTCCTCTTTTAGTTGGCAATCCAATATTGCCTGGTGCATTGTTGGCAACAAGGACCATGCAAACATCTTCGTCTATGCCCACTAGAACTGGTAAAACCTTGTTTTACTATATTTTGTAATGTTCTATTTGTAATGTATCTCTACAAGTTGATGAACAATGAAGTAGCATATCAATGCTTAAATGATGTCTACAAAAGCCTACACACACATAAACACATGCACACACACACACACAAACACACACACACACACACACACACACACACACCCACACCCACATAGAGAGACATGGAGATAGGTAGGGAGGTAGACCAATAGAGATCAGTACTAGAATTGTCATTTAATTGTCATGATGTTTCAGTTGATAGACCAACATAGAGTAGTACTACTAAAGCTGATCCATTTTCTGGAGTAGTTCATGTGATTAGTACTAGTTCATATGAAGGGACATAGTTGCTGAATAAGAAAACTATGTTTCTGTTAAAAGAATGAAAGCTTCCAAGTGCTTTAAAATGGTTATTATTTAAAGTTTAAATTTAGTTTACTTTTACATTACTCATTTTGGACTAATAAATCCTTTATGTTTTTGTAGGTAAGAATTCTTTCTTTGAACATATTTTTTATATGACATTGAGACTATTTGGACCCACCATATGTAAAAGGTATGTAGTTTCATATCATTGCTACATAATTTTCTTTTCTTCCATTTATTGTAATATATTAATGTTATTGGTCTAACAATCTATTTTTTTTTGAAAAGGTGGAATGTACAAGCTATGGAATTAAAAAATTAGCTGATTGCATCTTTTGAGGAGAAATTTGAAAAAAACATTTTTGACACTAGCCTACTTCTGAAAAGAGCAGTAAAGCATATAAAGACTATGAGGGATCAATATAGAAGGGCTCTTAAGGATAACCCAAAGTATGACCATCCTCCTATGATTCCACCAATGGAGTGGAATATGATCATCCTCTTATGATTCCACCAATGGAGTGGAATAAAATAATAGAAGATGCAAAGGAGAAAAGCCTATGTGAAGACAAAGATAATGAAGTAGCACAGGGCAAAAAGAGGTATGCCATTATAGTATTGAGTACATTTTAATCATGCACTAATTATTGATATTTGTAAATATATAATCTAAGATGTTTGAAATTGTTCATAGATTACAGGACACATCTATGGCTAAAAAAGTGAGAGTAGAAAAGGTTTGCCAACACAAACTTGGCTCTGGTGGCTATATGAATCTCCAGTCTCGACTTGTAAGTAGAGCAATGAAATTTTATTTTTTTACAATATAATGTTGCAAATAGTTTTTTTTAATGAAACCATACATGGAAAACTGATGTTATCAAGAAAAAAATATAGGGCACAAAATTCAATGTGGAGGTCATAGATGAAGATAGAAAAATTACCTTGAAGGAAGGCTATAAAGTTGTGGTTGCACACCTACACAAAGAATCTGTAAGCCTTGCCCAAGAATCTAGTTCACCAAATGATATCTCATAGGTAAATTTTTCAAATGAAAAGTAAATGAAATTGAATAGTTGAGAAGATTATTTTTTGGTATTAATTTTAAACGTAAAATGACTACATAACAATGTGCATAACATTTTACTGTAGCCTTCATATCCTACCACAGAACCTGCTCATGACAAAGGCCATGATGTGCATTATAATGGTGGAAGTATTAATTTTCTATTGGAAATTAATTATGCAATTATGAATACAATTTAACATCTTCAATTGCAATTTGACGTGTATCCTTTTTTTGAATATTTCAGAGCATGTTGAACATCATGCTAAAGGAGTGGACCATGCTCCAAGTGTTCAACATGTTGACGTGGTGGTGGATAAAAATGTTAATGTACATGATGTGGCATTGTCAGGTAAGAAAAATGCATGTTATGTTGTATTCATACTTAATTATAGACTTGTAATAGTTAGAAAAAGAAAAAGAGTATGCCAATTTATCTCATTCACATGTTCTTGCAACAAAGCCCCCTTTAGTGCAGCAGCCTCTTGCTCCTCCAAAGAGAAGGAGCCATCATAATTTGACATTACACATGCCAAAAGAGGTGGAGAATGATGCAGATATGGATGGTCCTATGAGCACTTTTCTTCAAAGAGCTCAAAAAATAAAAATGAAATGATGTTTTAAAAATCTTCTTTGATACACCTTGTTGGGTAATGAAAGAACTTTATTTTAAGTAATTATGTATGAATGATGCATATTAATACAAATTTTTATTTTATTTTAATGAATATTGTTATGTGTTAATTAATTCTTGATTAGTATTGTGTATTAATGAATTTTATATCATATTAATGAATGTTATGTGATTGTATTGATTGAATGTTATAGTTCATAAATGGATGAATGAATGAATGAAGTATGTAATTAGATGATAATGGGTACTTTAGATTGATGTTAGGGGGAGGGGGGTGAGGCCAGATGAGCTTCCACCTTCATGTGGTTGGCCTTGTTAAGTAGAGAATATTATATTATTCTTGAAACCAAGTGAATCTCAAACTAACATAAAATGGACACTTTGCATGTTGTAGGTCTAAAATGATCCACAACTACTACTACCCATAACATAGAATGCAAATGTGATATGGGATTTATGTGTGGATACCTAAAATGTTTGATATTTGATCATTTTGTTCCCTTTAAATATATTTGCAAAGGATGAAGGCTCCTTAAATAAGAAAATACAAAAACAATGTTTATGAAAGAAACAATCAGTAATTGAGAACCAAAATAAAAATATACTAAACTATCTAACTGATTACATACATTAAGTGACCATATACATTAGGTAAATACTACAATATCATTCTAATAGAAATATATATATATATATATATATATATATATATATATATATATATATATATAGATATATATCTTCCTTTGACAAAAATTGTCTATTCAGGGTAGATTATCTTAGGAATAATGTGTTAGTCTTCTGCTAATTCCTTAGCGTAAATATAATAAGATTTATTCAGCAAAGTTCTAGGTTTCCAATGGTTGATCAAAGATTCATCCCCATCTTTGCAGAAGAATTTGATAACTTCTCTATTGAATTCTTTACAGAGGGAATGTACTTGAATGGATTCCATATAGAAACCCAAAAGTTTAGCATATATCTAGTTAAGTTTGGCTTCTTAAAACTCTATAGGAAGACCATCAATATGTGGGGATTTACCATACTTGAGGGATTTCATAATAGACCAAATTTCTTCCTAGAGAAATGCCTCTTTCAATATTAGAGGCATCAGATTTGTTTAGGTTCATGGAAATAATTCTTGTGCAAATAAGTCTAGGTTTCTTAGCTTTATAATTGTCACAGCTTTATAATTGTTCTCATTTCATCAATTTTATCAATTGAATTCCCTACAATATCAGTTGGCCTTATATGATCCTAGATAAATTCAGGTGTTGGCAAGCTAAAAAATCCTTCAGTCCTTTTAGCACCACATTTGATCCAGATGAAGTTTGGATCTATTTTTTCTCTTTGAGAAATATAGTTCTTATGGCATCTTTACATATGTTTAGCAAAGGCTAGGAAACCTTAGAGTAAGCTATAATTGGATTATATTGTAATTTCTATTCGAGTCTCACCATTTATTCCTCAAATATTCTACATCTTACTTCTTCGACTTTGTTTTACCAAATATACTCAAGAAAATTTTCTTAGCCACCAACAAAAGGGTTTCATTGCACAAATAAATCAATAATGTTCAAACTACAATTACTATTTTTTTTAATTCCTTTATAAGACTGAAAATTCAATATGAATTACTCAATATCTTCTTCAAGATGCATTTTTCATCCCCCCAAATCTCCATTATTTTTTTTGTAAATTTATACTATGCATGGTGACACTATTTATACTGTGCATGGTGACACTCTTACTATTTTTTATCAACATATGATCAAGCATAAAAGAAGCTCCTAAAAGGACCTATCTAATCTAGATTACAACCTTTTGTATCCCTTTTTTGTTACTACACCAAGTAATCTTGATATACCTTAATCCTTTTTCATTATGTTCAAGAGGGTCATACAAGCTAAGGACCCTTTTCATTTTAGTCTAAAAAGTAAGTTTATTCTATTACAACAAGATGTATCTTTATTTTCCTATCATATTGATGTCCTCACCAGAATCCAAAGAACTTTAGGAAGTTTATACATTAACAAATTCCACATCTTTGGCCCATCAAGAATCCAAGGAACTTTAGGAAGGCTAGAGGCTAATTGAATCCTCTCCTCTATCCATTCTCTATAATAGCCATTACCAAAATGGAAAAATATAAAGAACAAATCCCAAATTTATAATCTTGACACTCAATATTGAACCACATGGCTTTGTTACATGGGGAGAAGCCAATGTCAACAAACCAAGACAACAAAATAGTAGGCCCCCTTTTTTTTGTATAATATATATTTACAAAAGATGACATTTTTCAAAATAAATTCCAGAGTACACTCCAAAGAAAAGCTAGCAAGTTTTACTTGCTAAAGCATATTAAACCCAAATTGTTCTTGAGTTGCAAAATGTTTAAATGAGTTACAGTCGACCAAGGCCTTTGACATTTCAAAAAGCAAAATTTATCTTCATTTATGGGCTAGAAGAGGAGAGGATTTGGCATCCATATGTATTGTTTCAAAGTAACTCACTATTTTTCTCTCTAACTAGTTGACCAGATTCTGGGTTATGATGTTAGATTTAGAGGGTTTCCTCTTTTATCTCTATGAGCTTATTATTCTTCTAATTGTCTTCATTATCATCACATTTCATGCAGCTTGTTTTATTCTTGGATTCCTCTTAAAATTATGTTTTTCTAAGCTAGGTGTTTTCCTTTTAGACTCCCCATTAATATAATATGATTTTGTTCAGGCTGCTCAATAGAAGCTTTAGTTCTCTAAAGTATGTGCTTACCTTGCTTGCATTTTATCCTATTCTTGACAAAAAACTAAGAATTTAGAATGTATAAGAATTATAGGGTTAGGCCATTACATTTTTACTTTGAAATAGGACAATTTTTTGTTTGATGGTCATTCTTTTTACAAAGAAAAAAAGGTGTTTCCCAATTGAATTAATTTACACTGAATAACTCTATGTCAAATTGGAAGAATAAAATGTCTATCAGGTTTGTAAAAATTAGAACCCTAGCATCTAGGTAAGCTAGGGTTAAATTCAATTGCATGTGCAAATCTTCACCAAACAATTTCAAAGAAAATGAGGTTAATGACCAATGCTAGAACACTCAATACTTGAAGCCATTTGAGCATCATACTTATGATGACTGACAACACAAGGATTCAACTCAAGCTTTCAATAGAATTCCCTAAAAGAAAATGTTTCCATATTCCAAAAAGCCTTGTTTAACACCTTTTCTTGTAATTTTAGAAATCTTAAGGATCACAATGCTTCAATACCAACTCTTGATCTCTGTATTGAAAGACTCCCCTAATCTTTACAATGATTCAATACATTTCAAATAACATAACTAAGGAGTTCCAACTCCTACCAAACATTAGTTTTGTCTCAAACTTAAAACTACCTTCAATAGGCTTGTCCTATTAGCCCTGTCCTGCAAGTAATCTGCACTTTACTTCCAAACTTCTCAAACAACCTAATAACCTCTTCACCTTTTCAAATACCCTTTATTGAGTTCTTCAAACCCTATGAATCTCAATCCTTTCATCTTATGATTGATGAACCTTTCTATGACTTCTCCTACATGTAACCAAGCCTAATTAGCCCTCCATTTACAAAGAAACTCCTTTTTTCTCTTACTTCCAACATTCCAAACCTTGACATAGTCTTAAGGATTATATTAAATATAATGATTCCTAAATTTGTTTGAACTTCCACTCACATCTAAGCATTCTTTCATCAAACCCTTGTTTTAAGGGTTTCTAGCCTAGGGCTCTCTAGAAAATACCCTTAACAATTTCACAAAACCTTTCTAATGGTTTAGATACCTTATAATACACTCCCTCAATTTTTTCTAACACTCATTTATCCACTCCAACCCTCAGATCACTATATTAACCATGTGGTGCTTTCTAAGTGCACCCTCACTATTTTTCATCAGTCACCCACTATTCCTTTCTTTGTTCACTATCAGTTGCATCTAAACCATAGTAAAAACATCATGTTTATAGGCTTAATTACCTCTCCCACAAGTTACATTTTAATCACAAAAAGTGGGAGAGGCATATTTCTTTAAATTTCTTCAAAATAGTGATAGGTTGTCATGTTTCCTATGATAGTAGAGAACTTCAAATAGATTTGTTAGAATAAACTTGCAATATTGTACTTTTAGTTCCTTTTTGGGGAATTACCAAATTTTACATGTAAGATTATATTATATGTGTTGTTTATTTTCAATTAGGTTGGCATGTGCTCAAACCAGTGATGATTGTGGTAGCATTTAAATCAACTTCTAAAAGATCCTTGACTAGTTCATGAGATAGGAGTGCAGCCGCAACAGACAAAGGAAAATCAAATTCCTCTCAAAATGGAGCCCACAAGAGATCAAGGAAACTAGGCCATGCAGTATTTTATGCAAACCAGTCTATGGGTAAACTTTTTATACTCTCTCTCTCTCTCTCTCTCTCTCTCTCTCTCTCTCTCTCTCTCTCTCTCTCTATATATATATATATATATATATATATATATATATATATATATATATATATATATATATATATATATCAGCTATGTCTTTTTGTTCAACATTCTCTTAATTATGAAATTAAGACTTGAGCACCATGGGTACTTCGTCCTAGACAAATAGGTGTTGAAGCTTCGCTTGTTGTCCTCCAAATGATCAGAGCTTTTAATATGGATAATATAGTAATCAAAGGTGATTGAATGGTATTTACCTTGCATTTAAAAAATTGGCAATATTCGAATAGGAAAATCAGGAACATCATGAAGGAGGCTTGATCATATTGGATATCATTTTGAAATTTACCATACAACATTGTTTAAGAGATGGTAGTGTTGCAATTTTTATTTAACGTTCACAATGATCAACACTAACAACATATGATAAAGGTGATGCTTTTAATATGGATGATATAGTAATCAAAGGTGATTGAATGGTAGTTGCTTTGTGTTTAAAAAACTAGCAATATTTGAATTGGAAAATCAAAAGCATCCTGGAGGAGGGTTGGTCATATTGGATATGATTTTGAAATTTACCATTCAACATTGTTTGAGAGACATCAACCACATATGATTAAGATTATTGATGATACATCAAGATGGCCAAAGTTGTTCTAAGTGGTTTTGTGTTGCTATGAGTTATACTCTATTATAAGATAGGGTTAGTTCCTATACTCATTTTCTCAAGGCTCTCTATAATAGTGTTCATTGCAACATGAAGCCCTTTCAACTACTTCACTCCATTGTGAGATAGTTCACTTCCTGTAGAGAGATAACTATTTCAAGGCTAAAGAAGGTATTCTTTTTTCAAAAAGACAAAGTGATGTAGGTATATTAGGGAGCTCTTAGGAAAAAAATTTTTTTGAAAGGGCCACCAAGCACCAAGTAAATTCCAAAGTTTTCTTACTTTAAAAGGTACTTATTGAAGGGTAAATGGATATGCCTAAATTATAAGTGAGGATATGGCTAGTTCACCACTGCATTATTGTAAGGTGTCACCATACTGCACTATCCACATCAAAAACTTTGCTACTAATGCATAGATGACAAAAAGTTCTTCAATCATCGACAATCCATTGGACGAATATTTTGTGCAAGATTTTATCAATTATGAAAGGCAGGGACCCACTTGATCTAGCTAACCCCGTTATTGCTAGTGGGTAGTTATCAAATCCTTGATTTAAAATGGATACCAAAATCTCTGTTAAAATTTTCATCTACTTGGATGGATCCCTAAAAACCAGTCAGAGGTAAAGGATCTTGATTTACTTTCTATCTCTAGTTTCACTTGTGGAGGATTAGATTTTATTGGTTTTATTTTTTTATTTGTAGCACATGTCTCTTGCATAATTAATCTATGTTCATCTTGAATATTACAAGTGACTTTGGGTAGTCAACAGTACTATTTCCATCTCTCAACATTTCCCCCCCTAGTGGTAGCATTTTTGATGAATAGAGCAATCTTTGTGGGTTGAAGATAGTGCACTAGTGAGCAACTCCATCTTTTGAACCTACCACAGGTTGTGCTATAACATCCTCCATTGGTTCAAAAAGTATTGAATAAGTGTTGGAATGTCAACAAAATCTAAATTTTCTATGTGGTAACCCTAATACCATCTCTTTTGTTGAATCAAAACTTTATGATTAGGAACTGATGCCAAATATCTATTTTGTTGGGCTTAGTTGCATCATGATCTCTTTCTAGAGAGGCAAAGTGAACCATAAGATCCACTACGAGCATGATTGGGTAAGTGTGAAGTTGTTTGCACTTGGGGATGACAACAAAACCAAATTAAAAAAGACCAATAAACATGCTTAAGTGTCTCCAAGACTGGAGTTGTTACTAAGAGCTATAGACATTTCAAGGGTTTAACTTCTATCTGACATCTCTTACAGATCATATATTTCAATTTTTACTTGGGGCTTTCTAATTTTTTGAAAGCAATTTGTTGAATATAATTTGAAAGCATTTTGTTTCATAAGCCTTTTCCAATTAAAGAGCTATATCATTTTTGTTAAAAGTAAAAAACATTAAAGGATAGAAAAGGAGTGAAGTGTAAAGTGTAATATTCAGTACTATCATATTGGTACTTTTTCTGCAAGAATTTGACATTGATAGATTCATGAAGAGTACTGTTATATTTTTGTTTTGTTTGTAAGGATGTGATAATGATAAATTCCCATGCCTTAGATGTGAATGAGATATTTTCTTTAGTCCCAAGATAGTTGCTTTCTTCAAAAAGCTCTTGAGTGGATTTTATTTAACTTCTTATTCAATTAATTTTGATAGATTAGTCTTTATATTCTTGAACTTTGTTATCCCTTTTTTCAAATAAAGTGTTAAATTTTAAAGTGCCTTGGGATTTTCCATTGGAACTTTAGATTTTCTTTAGATTTTTCTAAATGTTGATGTCTTGTTGTTTTTCTCAATGTGTCTCCTTGTTCATGTTCTTGATTATGATTAGTCATTTGTATGCATGGAGAGAAGACTGTCAACTAGGATAGGGACTATACCTCTCTTTATGTTATGTAAGATTTTTGTTTTTGCATGACTTTTACATGTCATGCCTTTTCTTCATGTATTATGCTACAAAATTAGAATTGGATTTGTGTCTCCTTGTGCAAAATAAAGTGTTCATGTTATTTTTTGTTCCCTAATATATCTAATGATATGGTGCAAAGTTTATTTTATAATTTTTGTTGTTTCTGAATATATATTTCTAGAAACTAAATGAGAAATAAATATGACTACTTTATTACAAATTATTCATTTGTTTGAATCAAACTCGGATAAGATCTTTGACTTTGAAATGAAGTTAATGGATATTAACACTGACCATTTGGGTATTCTTGAGTCAGAGTATCAATCCATTGTGAGGATGCCATCACAAGAGTTTTCTTGTATTTGTAAAGACTTGAGCACCATTGGTAACATAGGTATGGATCTAAATCATTTTAGCTCTGCTCAAATGTCATGCATTAAAATCCAGTCTTTAGTTTTTTTTGCATTCAGGTGAACTGTTCCAGAGTAGCCTTTATCTTTTAAAACATCATTTGTTTCAATATTCAAGAGTGAGGTTGTCTAATGAATGAGATCAATATCAATAAGCATTATTCCCTTTATAAAAATTTCTTCCCCAAAGACAAGATCAATTTTTAATAAGGTTTTTTTAGTTCTTTCCTTTACCTATATTTTGACCATCATTGATGTTCTTCGATTCAGGTCCTTTTTTTTATATTTAAATATTTGAATTAATTCATGTTGATGTTTTTGTTTATGACATATGTTTGATCCCTTTTGGGACATTTGTGGACTATCCAGTTGCACAAAATACATGAATGCTTACTTCCAACCATATCTTGTTTATGTTGCACAACTCTCAATTGCTATTATTGTCGAACCCTTATTTGGCAAGTAATAGTGACTCAGTTTCCATATCCAATTGGATTATTGATTTATTTGAGGTAATAGTCAGACATGAATGAGGACCCTCAAAAATTATATAATCTTAAAAAAAACCTAGTTAGGTGCTCTCTTGAACTATGCAGTTGGAAGGAGTTCATCTCTTAGCTTAATCTCATCATCATAAACAAAACTTCGCAAAACTATCCAAGTAGTTTCCAAACATCTTTTCTCAATAAAAATAGCATGGAGAAAAAGAAATCCTATTAGTGTCAAACCATTTTCATTGATAGCTTGTGGAAGTCTCTCTGAGACGACCCTTTTCACATCAACAATCTCATAGGGTTGTAAAGGAGCATTAAAGCATCTAAACTACTCAATAAATAGGAGAATAAGCTATCATGAGCCTCCATTCTAATGAAAAGTTCTTAGATGATACACAATGTCCAATAGTTTGTATATGCAAAGAATTTTTTAACAAAATATAGTTGAAGATTAACATCCTATCCAATGAACAAGATGGATAGATTTCAAGTTACAGTGCAAAAAATAGCTTTTAAAAATTGATGCATCCCCAAAGAGGAAACTAGAAGCATCTGATATTTTAAAAATATTCTAAAACCATGCCATACTTGAAATTTTTTAAGCTTGGCATCACTAAGAGTGTCATCTTTGTCATGATCACACATGATGAACACTCTCTTCAATGCCCTTACATAACCAAATTTTAGTGATTGATTTCCTTGGTCAAATAATGGTGTTGTGGGATGAAGAACCATATTTTGAGCATAGTAAAAAACTTCCACAACCTATCAAGTATGATTGCTTAAATATCAGTGTCCCAACTAGAAAACAAACTGTATAAAATGAAAAGTGCAGATTATATATGGCTTAGAAGGGTTAGAAAAGTTACACTAGATTCAACTAGGAAAAATCTCCCATGCTTGAATGGCTTCAAATAACACATATTACAAATAAGGAAAATAGGAGTATACTATCTCAAGAAAAATTAAGCCTCACCTAAAGGAAGAGTAGTTCTGATATAGTGTGATCACAAGTTGAATAGTGAGAACAAGTGCTGAAATTGGGTACCGAGTATTGCAATGGATAACCTAGCCAAAAAATAGGTATATTTTATGTTTGGTAACATTATACAATGTTCATTTGATGGTGAATCTATCACCAATTCATTGCAAGTTCATGTGGAGATAGTGGATTGAGGAAGCTCTAGTTGATAGGGTTGGAATACACCAATTGGGGATATAGGTGCTGCAAGGCCTGTGAGATAAATTACCTTTGGATTTGGGCAATTGGATATAGAATACATCACTATCCAAGAGTTGAAAGTGCCAAGTGTAATCTACCACATACTTCCTTTGTTAATTTGGACAATTTTCATGCATTGAAATAGGGTAACTATTAAGAATAGGTGTACTGATCCAAAATAGTCAAAAAGAAGTTTTTGATATGTTGTAGTACTCCCAAAAATTTATTTGTAAATGCAAATGTCATGCCAGGTGTTTCGAGTAAAAACAAAGTTATTTCCATTTTTTGCTCTATTGTAGGGCCACTTGGTTGTTGAAGTAGGTCTCTGTGACAGATTGTGAGCATTTTACCAAATGTGGAGTATGGGATTGATATACAACCTTAGAATCCATTGAATCAAAGTCATTAATAGCCTATAACACCAAAATTATCATTTAGGAGTGTAGTATAAAGCTTTGACAAGTTTGATCTCTTAAGCATTTGAAGTAGTTGATAGGCTAGAGTGCCTAAACCTCTAAAATTTCTAAATTCTCATTGTGTCTTGAAGACCACCACCCTACCTCCACATCATTAATGAATTTCATCCAATGCTGATTATTGTGTATTAATGAATTTTATATCATATTAATGAATGTTATAGTTGGGGATCCGATTTTGTGGCCTTCTCAATTCCTAATGAGGCATCTCGAGCTATAAGTATGGCTTGTTTTGAGAAAATGTAAATTTTTATTAAATATTTTGAACTCCTAAAACTTGTCTTCTAATATCTCTTGTCTTAAGATTGTAAGTTTATGTATCTAGCTTGTAAAAATGAATGGGAAAATAGTAGTAAACAAGCCACTCTATGTTGCACTGGCTCAGTGCAAAGAAGAGAGAAGAGCAAGGTTATAGGTACTTCTTTTCATTCTTATTTTGAGGAGTAGATTTACAAACTTTATTCCATGTTGTTTATTTTGAAACCAATTCAGCAAGATGGATCCATATTCAATTCTTGTGTTTATCTTACAATTTATCTTTAAGATTTAGCAAATTTACCAAAAGTCAAAGTCAGGTAGTCTAAATAAGATAACTATATATAGAAACTCAATCATTAAGACATTTAGTATAGACTTGAGTTATCTTGATGGAACTATTTCTGATAATAGTAGGAAAGAATGGTCATGAGGTTACAGGGGGTGGAAGGGTATTAATAATATAGTCAGTAGGTTAGATACTTAAGTCTGGGTAGAAATTTAGGAATTGTTGGGTTCCTAAATGTGTGTTTATTACTAGAATGTATTTGCTTACTCAAAATATTGTTGTAGCTAGTATGACTCTTGGAATTATTTATTCACAATGTCTATTTGGTTGGTTGAAATTATTAGTATTCTATTAGTGGAAATGCCATACTAATTTGGCATATCTTTATATTGTTTTATGCTGGTGCAATTCTCACAAATGTAAACTCCGGTTGGCATGTCACAAGCTCTGCTAACTTGTCTTCCTATATACCCTCCTAGAGGTCCAGGTCTAAGCCAAACAATGTTCTATGGACAGGGGCCACCCACCCTCATGCCACCTCAAGTAAATATGATATATATTCATATTTTTTGATATATTTGCTACTGATGTTGTTAATCTGTGCTAATCAATTCAAAGTTAATTTTGATACCTTGAAAATGGCTCTATGCTCGTCTTGAAGAAAAGGATGTGTCAAATTTTGTTTGGCGACCAATCTAAATTGAAAAGCTCAACATTCATCAAATTTTATTTGTTATGTTCTTATATAAGAACAAATTTCCCTTTTTAGCATGTCATGCTTGGAAAATCATTCTAAATTTTTGAAAGTTCTTCATTCAGCATTGTTTTCATTGGTAGTTTATGATCTGATGCCAATTTTGTCATAGGCTAGTGGATTTGGTTATTAGTAGCAGCTTGTCCCTAGTATTAGGCTAGGAAATGCACCTATTCCAAATTTCTATCTTTCTCTAGTTCAGCCACAATAAGGACATTGATCTAATGTTAGGTGGTCTAGAGCTGCAACCATTCAACAAAAATAGTAGGAGTAGCAGATGCCACTTATACCTCAATAGGAAAAGCACACACTTTATCTATATTTTTAATTGGTATACATCAATCTTAGTTCTTAACTATCTTCCTTACATGTTGAATTCTTCACTGTACAGGTCAATTGCTATAATGCTTTTCTTTATTTTGTACTTCAAGCGACTACTATTATTAACATTTCTCCTTTTGTTGAAATTTTCTAGAATGCAGATTTGAGCCTCCAAATAAAAGTTTGATTCTTCATGACCTAAATGATGGGGTTCTTTTAAAACCACCATTAGACTTCATAAGAATGGGACAAATATATAAACATAGAGGCATGGAAAGTATCTCCTTCTGGTTGCCTCAAGCTCCTCTTGGATATTTTTCTCTAGGATGCATTGCAAGAAAATCTCCCTCAAAACTAGGTGAATTCAAATCATTGCATTCTATTCACAATGATTTAGTAACTAGAGCTCAGTTCCCTGATAATAGTATTTGGGATGCAATTGAAATTAAACATACAAGAGAAGACTTTAGCATATGGATGCTAGATAGTGAGGTATAATCTGTTGATCACTTTTGTACAAGGATAATTGAGATTCTTTTATTATTTTTTTGGAATCTAACCATGTGAGGCAATTTACAGGCTGGTACATTGCTTGTAAGAATTGGAATAAAAAGGCCACCAAGAAGGTTATCCCCAAGATTAGCTGATCAAACCAATTCCCATGAACTAGATGACTTAGTGATTGATGCCCAAGTACAAAGGATTTCAACAACACTTTTTGATGATTTTGAGGGTCTGGTAAGCATTTCATGGGTAGGAATGTTGTGATGTGACACTTCGCTTGTATGCACTCTCATAATTTAGTGATGAAAATGGCTATGTAAATCCTATATCTCAATAGTTTTGATCTATATGATGATGTTTAAATCATGGAATCCATTAGTAGTTTGACATTGGTTTTCACTTTTCATTTTTCCATGTAGATGGTTCGATTGTTGAACATTTGTTTCACTAGCATCATGTCTAGTTTACATGGAAGACTCAATTACTTATATTCAACAATAAATCTATCATTAGTGACAAGGTCATACAATGAAAAGCATGACTTTTGGGAACCTCTCATTGAACTTGTGGATGGATTTTTGAGGTATGATTCTATTTATCAAGAATGAAAAAATTCTTTAATCATCTTGCTTGCATCTCCTTAGAAGCCTTTTTCACCTTGAGCTATCATTTCTACCATTAGAGGACTGTGTTCCCTGCTATTTATGAAATTTCCCTTTACTGATTTTATATGATATTCCAAGCCTCTAATCAGATCTTTAAAATCAAACAACCAATCTTTCAAAGATCCACCAATTTCTCAATAAACCCCAAATCGGGTATGCCGAAAATAGTGCCAAAAACTTCACAACTTCACATATTATTAGTAAATCTGAAAGTGAAAATTTTTATAGAAATTTCAGCAGCATAAAAGCCTAAAAAATGACATTTTAAGATCTGTATAACATTTACACAACAGCTCCCAAATAGAGGATAAAAACAATGTTCATCGGGCTCCCGAAAACAACATAGAATAGCTCAAAAACACCACAAAAACCCTAATAATATATCACAAAAGTATAATCATGACCAAATACATATATTCAGCTCTATTTTAACATCTAAAAGTCTGATATACAGCATCAACCCAGACTGATATGAAATACTCAACCGAAAACACCAAACTCTTACAAAAAACACACCCAAAAACTCACAAATTTGCACTGTTCAGCAGAAAGGCAAATTCTGCATGAGCATGCACATGGAATGGCTTCAAACTCCCATCCTTAACCTTCTTGGAAACCTACAAACTTCCATTCTTGGGTCTCCTTCTCCACAAGTTTGGCAGCCTTTGAAGAACAACAAAGCAATGCACAAAAATCAAGATCTGGAATGAGCCCAAAATGCCTCCAAACCCCTTAAAAGAGGGCATAACCCTAACTCACGTCCAAGAGGGGTTAATAAAACATATTTTAATAATAATTTTCATTTATTAGTCCATTATCTTCCAAAGATTATCCCCTTTTTTTGAAACTTCACCTTTTTGGGCCTGCCTGCCTTAGAAAAGATTATTATTTTTAATTATTTTAAAAGGGGACATGACAAGTCCTCCCCTTCCAAATATTTCTTGTCCTCAAGCAATGGCTGAAAAATAAACCAATCAATTCACCTAGATCCCAAATGTAGTCATGAACTATACTATTGTCAATTAACATAGGCTCCTGCAATATCCTCTGCAATATAACCAAGAGGAATCCATAATCCAACTGACAATTACAGCTCAACCAAACTCCAAAATCACAACTTCCACAATCAGAAACCCATGAGACACAAACTCTTAGAACATCAAAACCCAAGTAAAGTGGACAAATAAAATTGCCAACACAGTAAATACCATCAACGCATCCCACTGGCCTATATGGAATGTACAATCCAACTCTGCAACAATGGTGAACGCTCCCAAATGAAACTATACCAAGTATGGAGAATCCACACACTGTACAACTCCTACAGTCAATACAACCCTACACCGGCCACTATCTCATAACCATAACTCCCATGCACCCCTAATGGTGAAAAGCCATCACAAGATAAACAACAAGAAATGGAACCCAAACCAAATTTGCCTGCCATCAACTCTTCAACACAAGGATCAAATGCTAACTGATGTACATACCTTGCAATATAATGTTGATAAAGAAAACCAACCTCAGTCAACAGCTCACCATGAACAAGTGATACCACCCACTGTGACTGATCACCAGCTAAGTCAGGAGATGTCATAGCCAAAGGAGCAAAATCAATAACAACACCTGCTGAAGTATCACTCCAAAACTCCTGCTCTAAGTCATGTATTATCAAGTTGTCAACTATAGAACCTATCGCCATGTCGTGCCCATCACAACTCTCATCTCGAGGCATCAAACTATCCCATAACTGATGATAAGCTCTAGGAACCAAAGTACATCTCTGTATCATCATCTCATCAACATGGTCATCAAAGGTAAATTGATGAGCATACCTTATAATGTAATGCTGACAGAATGTGCCAATCTTAGTCAGTGGCTTAGACTACAATCTAGATGTAACTAACTGCAATTGATCACTAACCAAGTTGGAACTGACTACTACCTCTGAAGACATCACCAAGGGAGTAGTATTATTAGCAGGAACCATGCCAACTATTAGCTCACCAACATCACACATGGTATTTGATACAACATCTCTAATTTTTGTGCCATTAGTACTAGAGGTCACCACCATGTCAGGCATACCACAACAATCTAGTGTAGCACCCAACTTAGTTGAACTTGACTCTAGTAGGGATGAACTCGATATGCCAATGTTAGTATCAAGGATGGATGCATCCCCATCTCCACTATCTTTGACAATCTCAACCATGGACATCCTCGGATCACCAGACACCACAGCTTGTGACTGTATAGAATCTAGTAAAGACTGTAGTTGCTCTAACTCCATGGTCACCTTAGCCAAATGAAACTATGACTCCTTGAAAGCCAACTTTGTACTCTCAAGACTCTTAGAAGTCACCTCAAGCTGTTGAGTAAGCTCACTCACCTCATCTTCCTTGGCCAACAATGCATCATATGTTGTACTGCCCCACTCCATAAGATAATCTTTGTCGGCTACCAACTGCATATAATCCTGTCTCAGAATTTGGATAGCCTCCCATAAAGAGTGGAACTCTATCAAGGAAAGATAACTACCTCCCTGCTCATCACTAGTAGGAGAACCCCATCCATAAACTGCTAACAATTGACGAGCAGCATCGAAATGTTGGCAAGCGATAGCAATGTCTTGCTCACTAACTCTCAACTGACTAGACACATGATGGCACTGGCTAGACTGTATCCTACAAACCTCCTCTAACGTACTATCTAAAGGAGCATCCTCAAGGTTACTGATCTCTAGAGTATTACCATCCATATCATGCGAATGAACTCCAAAACTCATATCAACATACGGAGTATCAAAAACTGTAGCACTGCTCTCCAACTCCTCTGTACCAAAAGAAACCACCAAGGAAACTAAGTCTTCAAAACTACCCACTGCATCCTCCTGGATGTCATCAATGCCAATATGATCATAGGACTCATATGTACACACTGCCAAATATGAAAGATCATTAACACATTCCAACAAGTATGGTCAATTAGATATATGAACAAAGCCCAACACTGGTGTATAAAAACTAATACCAACATTAGACAAGCTGCTAACACAAGAAAAGACAACACTGTGCAATTTGCTAATCAAATCCATGATAGCACCCAAACAAACACTGCTACCAAAAAATGTTAAAGATCTCCAGTCAACTAAATCCCAAACGCCAATATAACAATCTCGAGTCCATATCCATAAACTAGAATCAGCTGGTAACTCAAGTAAACTCCTCACCTGAGTAATATGACAAATACCAACTAACTCCACATACCTGTCACGATGAGATAATGAAGTCACAATACTGTCTTTGTTCACTTTCAGCTGGCTGGACAAATCATGTGAAGTACTACCAACCTCAACCTCATGTGACAAAGCATCTAACTATGCTTGGTACTCTTTCTCAGCAAAGTCATGAATGCTCAATGTCTGCTCATCTCTACCAGGTATCTCACCATCATGCACAACAACATCCTCATAATCATCATCTGAACCCACTACGCTGTAGTCATTACCTGTTGTAACTATACCATCCTAAATACCTGTGACATCACCTTTTGATGATCTGTATACAATTGTCTCAATTTGAGTATCAAGTTGACCATTACTATCAATCTGCGTAATATCCCTTCTCACTAGCTCCTGTGGTCGAGTAAAATCTGAGACCTCTACCTGGCTATAAGCTAGTTTCTCAAACTCCTCATGTGAATTCTTGGTAATTGTTTCATCTTCTCTATGAGAAAAATTGTCAAATGGAAATCTAGTCAACTTATCCACCTTAGCTAGGTCGGATAACATGTCATTCATCATACGGTGGTGTTTAACCAACTGTTCAAGCATGTCATGGCTTATTTTCCTAAGTTTATCTTGAATGTCTAAATAACCATCCTTTCTACTATTCTAACTTTGGATATTAATTGTCCAAGATCATGTCCTCTGAGACTCTATACTATACCTGTCCATTCTGGATAAAGTAGAGTGTAACCCCAATAGGTTATAACTTCTTCAAACACCAAGAACTAACATGCAAATGATTAGAAGTAGCATGCAACCATAGATTTTGACATGCAGCTAATTAGAAGCAACATGCAACCACAAAATTCACCAAGAACTAACATGCAAATGATTAGAAGTAGCATGCAACCATAGATTTTGACATGCAGCTGATTAGAAGCAACATGCAACCATAAATTATGACATGCAAGATTTGGGTAGTTGTCAAAACTGACATGCAAACTTCTACAAACCCTCAGGCTAGCAAGATCATAGCTTTGATACCACTGAAATGTCCCTTTACTAATTTTATATGATATTCCAAGCCTCTAATCAGATCTTTAAAATCAAACAACCAATCTTTCAAAGATCCACCAATTTCTCAATAAACCCCAAATCGGGTATGCCGGAAATAGTGCCAAAAACTTCACAGCTTCACATATTATTAGTAAATCTGAAAGTGAAAATTTTAATAGAAATTTCAGCAGCATAACAGCCTACAAAATGATATTTTTAAATCTGTATAACATTTACACAACAGCTCCCAAATGGAGGATAAAAACAATGTTCATCGGGCTCCCGGAAACAACATAGAATAGCCCAAAACACCACAAAAACACTAATAATCTATCACAGAAGTATAATCATAACCAAATAAATATATTCAGCTCTATTTTAACATCTAAAAGTCTTATATACAGCAGCAACCCAAACTGATATGAAATACTCAACCGAAAACACCAAACTCTTACAAAAAACACACCCGAAAACTCACAAATCTGCACTGTTCAGCACAAAGGAAACCTCTGCATGAGCTTGCACATGGAATGGCTTCAAAATCCCATCCTTAGCCTTTTTGGAAACCTGCAAAGTCTCATTCTTGGGTCTCCTTCTCCACAGGTTTGGCAGCCTCTGAAGAACAACAAAGCAATGCGCAAAAATCAAGTTCTGGAATGAGCCCAAAATGCCTCCAAACCCCTTAGAAGAGGGCATAACCCTAACTCACGTCCAAGAAGGGTTAATAAAACATATTTTAATAATAATTTTCATTTATTAGTCCATTAGCTTCCAAAGATTATCCCCTTTTTCTGAAACTTCACCTTTTTGGGCTTGCCTGCCTTAGAAAAGATTATTATTTTTAATTATTTGAAAAGGGGACATGACAATTTACCAATGAAATAAATGGTTTTTGTTTTAGTTTTGAATATTGTTTTCTGTCCTTCATAGTGTGGAGTCTGAGGAGTTCCTTAAAAATTCATAGAATGAATTGTAAAAAAATATCAAACAACACCATATTTGCAAAATATGGGAAGTACATGCTCTCTTAAGATAAACTGCAACTACAAATTCCTAACTATAAATAAAGTGTACTCAAACAATGGTGGTTCTATCTATTGCATTTTGAAAAGAAGAGATGTATTTTTGGGAACTAGGGCCATAGTCTAGAAAACAAGTATAATGTTATTTTGTGTCTAGGCACACAACATGCCCTTTTCCTTAAGGAGACTCATCCTCAAAGCTAGTAAAATTCAAAATGCTAAGTAACACTTTTAATATACAACTTCACAAATGTATAAAATGGGGCTTCTTTCTTAAAATACTAGCTCACATGAATGTTTTGCCACAATTTTTGAAGTCTTGGCAAATACTTCATAATTGAGTACTAGATCACCTATTGCAATCACTTTTACTTCACCTTCCAAAATTAGATTGTTATCTTTAGCATCAATTTTGCCTCTTTGGTAGTAATCCTTCCAAGTTTTAATATTACTATACATTGTACATTTGTTACTAGGATTTGCTTCTAATTTAATGTGTTCCAACCTCTTGCAGACTTGCCTAGGAAGATACCATAGATCCTTTGTACTACCCCACTAAGGAACACTCTGAACATAGGGTCAAACATGCATGAAAAACTATTTTATTTTCTTCTAAATGGGAAATTTTTTTTGTCTTTAATTAGGATTGCTGTTTGAAGATTGTAGTGTGGAAGAGTATGCTCGTTACTTGGAGACAATCAAAACATACAAGAACAAGCTAGCTAATAGTATTCTAGAGCATATTGATAATGACTATCTATCATGAGTATTCTTCATAGCTCTATTGAATAAAAGTTGTGCACTATTCATTTAGATTCAAAACTTAGAAATATTCATTTCTTTTAGATAGGAATAATAAAGATGAAATTATTGAAAGAAGAAATAGATTTTGAAGAACCTCTTTAAATGAATAAGACATTTGTGTTAAATTGTTTTGTGCTTTGAATAATTTGTATTGTATTTATGAATAATCAATGGAAAAGCTTTCTTATGTTTGCATCCTTGAGTGAGGAGTACCATTGTATGGGACATGTCTCGTGTCCCTTCATTCCTTTGCTAATCGCACCTTTCCGTTACAAGTCTTCTAACAATAAGATCAGTTAGTATAACATTTTTTATAATGAAGATTGTATCCCTTCATGATCATTTCTAGATGCACCTTTTCCTTGTTAGATTTGCATCCTTTCATTCAATAATTAATTATCCTTTAGTTATTGATTATAATATTCTCCTTATTGGATGCCAATAGTAATAATCTCACTAGTCAGTGTGCATGAGCTAGTATAATAATATGGTTTATTGGTTCAATAAATCTCAAAGTTTGTCATTTTTTCACTTAATCATTATCATAACATAATTGTTGTTCCTCCATATTGGTATCGGTTATGAGTGTTGTATGCTTATTATTGCTCAGTCATATGTTGGTTGATGTCCTCTTGATTATTTATGTTTATTGATACAACTTCTCCTGATTTGTGTATCATCCTATTACATAGTAATCATGGACCATCATTGGATATACATATGATCATTGATCAATTATCACTTGGTTTTTGGTCTTCATAGTAGCTATTATACTTATTAGCACTTGGGAACCAGAATATCCATTACAGATTCCTCATTTTCTATTTTGTATCACTCCATATTGATTTAGTAATCGATTCATTAACCAAATCACTTCTTCTCATGATGTTGATGTGTATTGACTACTCTTCAACTTCTTCCATGTATGATGCAAATTGATATCTTAGCTACTAGTGAAAATAGTTCTAAATGATGATCTATCCATAGTTGTGATTCTCTAATATGATGATTTATCCATAGTTGTGATTTATCCTAATGGTATCTATAGACCATTCAATTGAACCATGTATTTGTTGTAGCCTTCCTCCAGGAGGAGGATTCAATTGAACTATTCATCTAGGATTCCACATTTTGCATGCATGTCTACCAGGGTAGTTGTAACTTAAAAAAATATATTCTCTCAATATATCTATTTTGTGCATATCCAACAACCATGGATTTTGATGACCACATTACGTTTAGGCATCCTGTCAAACAGTTCACATGACTTATCTATGCTTCCATTTTGCAAGCATGTCTCCCAAGGCAAATGCTACTACTTCATCTACACTATCTAACAAAATCCTTTATGCTTTGATGGATGCCTATAGCTTATCCCAACGCTCTCATTCAATAGTTATGAGATGATCAATCAAGAGGAAATAGTTGGGAGCTTAGAGTGACGCAATTTTCAAATGATCATATGAAATGAAATGGGCATGCGAGTAGAAAGAAACTAGAAAGACATTGTGTATAGATGAAGGCATGAAATGGATGGTTTTGGAGTACTCAGCACAGACACTCAACATTCAATACATCATCATTCTAGATCAAATGGGTGTGTGGGATTATACGCATAGTGAATAATAAAGGAGGGAATTGGACCCCCTGAGGCTCACACTTGTGGAGCTCCACTTCAGCAATGGCCCTTCCTATGAAATTACTATCTAAAACCTTTCTAATGAGATAATGTGTTATGAGCTCTTCATCAGTGGGATAGAATGTGAATCTAGGAGGCATTTTTGCATCACCCATATCATGACTATAACTAAAGTTAAGATCCTCTATTATTGAATTCTCTTCCTTATTTCCCATAGCAAAGGAAATGAGTATGGGTGATAGGGAAGATAATTCAATAATAGAGGCTCTTACTTTAGTTATAGTCATGATATGGATGATGTACAACTGCCTCCTGGATTCATCTTCCATCCCACTAATGAAGAGCTCATAACACATTATCTCATTAGAAATATTTTAGACAACAATTTCATAGGAAGGGCCATTGCTAAAGTGGACCTCAACAAGTGTGAACCTAAAAAAAAATTTGACCAAGCATTGGTCAAAATTTTGACCAATGCTTGGTAGTTCTTGACCAATGCTTGGTAGAACTTGGGCCAACATGTTTGATAGTTTTCAACCAATGTATTGGTCAAAATTTGGACCAACTATTAGGTTGGTCAAAATTTTGATGAGAAAAACTTTGACCAATGGGTTGGTCAAATTTGGTCGAACTTTGGTCAAAAATTGGGTCAAAATTTTGACCAATTTTGGTCGAAAAATGGCCTCAAATGTACTAGTGTTATCTTTCTAATTGCCAAGTTTGGCTTGCAATACTTTGAATGCCCTTATGCACTCCTTTGCAACTCAATTTTACTTTACCCTTTAGACCACTGCGATCCAATGACAAATGCTTTACATGTCATTTTACAACTTCACTACCATTTATACCCTAGCATCCTTTATCCCTATGATGATATGCTACTTTACATTCTAACCTTATTGCCCCTTCATGACCCTTAGAGAAGATGTACACTCTAACTGTGTGATGTTGCACCAAGAATTTTCCTTTAACACTTTCCTTATCTCTCAACATTGCAATTTAATACTCCAACTATCTATGGAACCATAGGAGAATACAATAGACATTCTTAGCTATAAAAATTCCTTTGTTCACAACTTTGTATCATTATTTGTTTACCTTTACCCTTGACTACAAATATGTGCTCCATTGATTTACTTAACCATTATTTCTTTATTGCAATATCACAACTTGAACTTCAATTATTTCACAAACCCTTGTGAACATGCAATGGTCTTTAACCTTAACCATTCTGAACCCGTCTTCACTTGCTCATAGCATTAACTAGGTAATTGGAGTTGGACCTTGCGATAGTGTGATGCACTACATTTCCCACTTCACCACTTTTACCATGAGTCAATCAATAACTCAAGCGATGGTGCAACAACATAAATCTTAACTGCCAGATATCTTTCATGACTTTGTAACTCTAAATTCACCCTTGCCACTTAACCATACCATCATGCACATATCTTCAAATATTTTTTCCATGTGTCACATATTAATCTACATATTTTTTACTTGGTTTCAACACATGGATGCACTAGGATGCATGTCCTTCCTTTGTTGCCTCACAACCTTGAAAAGCTTCAATTAGATTTTGGGTGTGATTATGTGATTAGCCTTTATGCTAACTACTTTTCTTTGCTTTGAACTATCACCACTTAAAACCTTAACCCAACATGTAACCTTAGATAGATGCAACTAAAATCTTTCATTGCCTCACTTCACCAAATCAAGGTTGTCTTAACTCAGTTGTGAAGTTGTGCATGCTTATAATTCTTAACCATCAATACCTTTTCACATCCACATGTCTTAGTCTTCACATTTTATCTAATTCCTCGTGATGTTGCACTGACATCTCCATTGATTGCTTCCTTTCATTTACACTCGCAACTTGAGGCATCCTCAATACTTTATAACCTGTGACCTTGTGATGATAGTTTTGACTTAAACCCTTTCCTTTTATCTTAACATTTCCATGTAAAATTCCTTAAGTCAAAAATTACTTATGATCACATGCTCTTCCTTGTTTTGTTTGTTCACATTCCCAACCTTGATGTTATCATTGACCACTATGAAGACACACTGAGCTTAGAATAGACTATTTTTCCTTTTTTCCACCTTAGAAATGGTTAGTTAGAAAAGGAGAGTGATGGTACAATTATTTGGGCTTCGCAACATCACAACTTAAAAGACAAGAGACCATGTAATACAAAAATTAGCATTAGCTAAAAACCTAGGGATGTAAAGGTATAACAAGGTTTTTAGCTATCTCTTTTCAAAAGGAAAATGTATTTCGAATGAACTCTAATGACATAACAAGACAAATACTTATGACCTAGGGTTTTGTTCATGAGGGTTGACATAACCTTTTAGAAACCCTAAGCTTTTTCTATGATTCATCATGATTTTCACAAATTTTAACAAAACTATAAGTAAGTGAAAAATTAGGCCAGAAAAATGCTCATTTGAAAAGTGCACCTTGGAAAAGTGCATCTTGGAAAAAGCACATCTTCAAAAAAAGTGCACCTTTAAAAAGTGCACATTCAAAAAGTGCAAGGTGCTCAATTCACCCAAAAATCAAAGTTCTCAATTTTGAAAATGGTTTCTAGATTTTTCTCATACAGGGTCTAGGACAACTCTAATTTATGTATTTTGATCTTTTTAATAATTTAGGAGCATTTGTGCACCTATGTACTTCACTCTTCAAAAATTGTAAAATTATGCACTTGTGCACCATAGCATTTTTGGGACCTTGAGCATCTTCAAGACTTTCGAATTGTACACCTTCACACATGTGCACCTTCTAGAGTCCTCCAATTCATGCATATTCAAAATTGCAATGTGCACCTTGTGCACCTTTATACCTTGTGCACCTACGCACCTTGTAAAAAGTGTGTCTTTGAGAAAAGCTCACCTTGTGAAAAGTGCACCTTCAAAAAGTGCACCTTGAGAAAGCACACCTTCGAAAAGTGCAAGGTGCTCAATTCACCAAAAAATAAAAGTTCTTTTTGAAATGGTTTCTTGGTTTTTCTCAAATGAGGTCAAGGACCACTCTTGTATACTTGTTTTTATCTTTTTGATGATTTATATAACCCTCTTTATAGCCCAACATTATCATAGACTTGAAGTCCTTCTACTTCTTTTGTTTGAAATACCAAGGTGCCTATTTCGAAAATACACATGCAATACTATGGTAATTTTTTGTGCTATGGATGATGAGGATGCCATAATGATGTACAAAAAAGATAAACATTGGTATACTAGTGCTAGGGGTTTAAAATGATGAAAATTTGACCAAACTCCTAAATCCAAACTACAAAATTTTTACTCCCTAAGACACCTTGGAAGATACCCTATTTTGACAAATGAGCTTTTGTGAGCAAAAGAAAGGGCTTGACCATTTCTAAATTAAAAAATGGGACGTGTGTTGCAGAACCACAACACCTATGAGCTATGTTTTGGATACCCACCACAACTAAATTAATTAATGTCTTTGGAAGAAAATGCTCCATTTAAAGGGATGAGTACTAAGGGAAGTTCGAACCTAAGAGTGATGAAGGGATCTTCGTAGGATATTTGACAAAAAATAAGGAATACTATGCATGAACTCTAGAAAAAATAAGATATTGGAATCTACCAATATGAAGGTAGAAGAGTTATCTAAATAAAATGATGAAAAAAGCAATAGAGAACATAAATACTAAAAGTAATTTGTTTACACACTATTTTATACACTTGTAGCAAAAGAACTTATAGAAGTTTCACATGAAAAATCTCAAATAGAATTATTTTAGCCTAACGAGCTAGAAGTTAATGTACCTAGAAAAGAACTAATGTTACCTGAGTATGTGAGAAAACATCACTTAGCAGATCAAATATTTAAACATAAGGATGGTGGAGTGATGACAAGGAGAAAGGTGAGAGAGGCCACCTTTCTACTCTTATAAGCTAAGAATAAGGAAACAAAAGAAGCATTGAAATATGAAGATTGGTTGAAGATCATGGAGAAGGAAATTGAAGATATAGATAAGAATAAGATATGGACCCTAGTTCCCTAGAGCAAGGAAAATAATGTTATTGGCACCAAATGGGTATATAGAAACAAAATCAATGAAGATTAAAATGTCATAATAAATAATACCAAACTTTTTTACAAGGGATATGCATACAAAGAAGGAATTGACTGTGGAGAAATCTTTGCACTACTAGCCAGACTAGAAGGAGTCGAGATACTCCTAGCATTTTCAGCTTGTAGAAGATTCAAGGTATATCAAATGGATGTAAACTCTTCTTTCCTAAATAGGTTCCTAGAGGAAGAAGTGTACATAGAACAACCTAAGGGGTTTGTATCAAAAGATGGAAAGGAAAAAGTACAAGTTGAAGAAATCCATGTATGGATTGAAACAAGCACCCCATGGATGGTATGAGAGACTCCTTTATATATAAACAAGATTCGATTTGTAATAACAAGTGATGACAAAAAAAATTATTTGAAGGAGATGAGAGTTAGGTTGTTTATTGCAAAAATATTTATGGATGATATCATCTTTAGAGGAGATGATATAATGAGTGATGATTTTGTTGAAGAAATGAGAAAAGTATCTAAGATGTCCATGATTGTAGAGATAAAGTTATTCAGTTGACTAAAGGTATCTCAATTAAAGGATAGAATATTCATAAGTTGGACTATGTATGTGAGGAAGATTCTAAAGAAATTTGGAATAGAGAAGTCCAAACTAGTGAGCACACCAATGGAAATTGGTTGCAAACTATCAAAGGAAGATAAGATCCATCAAATGAAATTATTTACTGGTCTATGATTGGAAAACTATAATATGTGGTGTATAAAAGACCAAATATTACACAAGTAGTAAGGATAGTAGCTAGATTATCTTCCAATCCCAAAATTCACACATAGTTACTGTAAAGAGAATTTTCAAGTACCTAAATGGTATTGAAGAATATGATCTATGATATCCTCACAAAAGAACCATTGAACTTGGTGTCTTCATATATGTTAATTTGGGTACGAAACAAAGATGATAGAAAGACCATGAATGATGGTGCATTCTTTTGTAGAGGAAGACTAGTAGCTTGGGATAGGATTATTATTTTTTACATGTCTTAGTCAAAAAGAGGTTCAATATGTAGTTGTAGCTAGTAAAACACACAAAGATGGTTTGGATCAAACAAATAATAGAAGGTATTCAAGAAAAGATGATAGAACCTATGGTAATAAAATGTAATGATACAAGTTCTAGCTACATATAAAAGAACTTGGTGATGTTGTCAAAGAAGAAGAACATGCCTATCAAGTATCATTTTTTAGAGAGAAAATGCAAGAAAAAGAGGCCAGGTTGGAATATGTTGCAACCAAGGAGAAACTAGTAGATATATTTACCAAACCTCTTGAAAAGGATACTTTTGAGTATCTTAGAGAAAATTTAGGGATGATATCCCTATCATTCACAAGTGTAGCACAAAGGTCAGAGATCAATCCATGATCTTCAAAGACTATACTTATACTAGATCAATGACCAAGTGGGATTGATTCATAGGGGGAGCAGTCACAAAGATAAAGGTAGTAGTTATATGCCTTTGACAATGTTATCAAAAAGGGAGAAATAAGTATAGAAAAGAAGACTAACAAGAAAAAGTAGTGTATAAAAAGAAAAGAGAAAAAGTGGAGAAAGGTAGAGTAGTATGAGGAGAAGTAAGAAGAACACTTGCACAATGAAAGTGAGGAGAAAAAAAAGAAAAAAAAGCAATAGGCATAAGTAACAAAGATACCAGAGAGAAAGAGGGATAGAAGACTAGTTATGGGTCAACCAAAGGAATCAACTTTATTAGGGGGAAATTATTTGCATAACTCCCAAAATGATCCAAGTTATGAGACTAGTGGAGGTTACCAGCAAGACTAGTTTTAGTTGTGTTGTTATTAATGTCAAATAAGAATCAAAGTATCAATTGGTATGGGAAATGAACCAGTATCACAGGGTGGGACATTAGTGCATCCTAGTTAATGGAGGATAGGACTAAAGTATGGTGATAATAGGAAGATGAAGATGAGTGGTCTTTATAATCACACTTAGAAAAAGTGGGATAAGAAGAAGGTAACATCAAGAAAAATTCATGATAGGTAAATAAGAAGTGCAGATTGGTTGTCAAGAAGACAAGATGAGAATAAGTCATCAAGGTCAAGGAAGAAAATATGTGAATAGACACATCATGTAGTGGGTGAATTCCATCTAACATCTTGATGAATGAAAAACTATCCATCACTTTGACTTGAGTGAGAAGTCAGGTTGGAGAATTCAAATTTGAATTCTTCCCAATGAACAAATAAGAGACACAAAAATCATGTGACCTTCTATGTTAGGAAAGTACACTTGACACATTCAACCAATAGGAATGATGCATGAGAGAGACATGAGTACACAAATGAAGAAGGTAGGAGAATTTAAATTTGAAATTCTTATATTAGAGTTTAAATGAGAATAATAAATAATCATATATACTCATTCATTTTCTTTTATAAACAAGTTGAAATATACATTTGAGAAGCTAGAATGTTATAGAGATGGGTTGATTGCAATCACATGAGAAAATATGAAAGAGAAGTGGCAAACAATTTTAAAGTTGAAATGATGTGTGTTGAGTGAAGTTAGGGAGCCAAATATATGAGTGAATAGGAGTCTTGAAGTTAAAGAAAAATGAGCAAAAAAGTAATCAAGTCTTAGTTGCAAAGCCAAGGAGAGCCTTGCAAGTTACAAATAGGTTGACAAGCTTAAATATGATCCCTATTGTTCTATTATCACTACAAAATAAATTCCTATTTTGGGTGGACTATAGCAAGTCCTTTGTGTAAAAACCCTTAATTGGGAAACATATTCACTTGTATCCTACATCCTTTAACTAGAATACATTTAATTGGCTAAAGACACTAACTTGTTTGTATCAAATCCCTTGCCTTGATTAGGTGGCACTTTATAGTGTATTTGTAATATTTTAAGAGGGATAATATCTTGACTAGGTGCACTCTAGAAGGGCACAAAATTTGTGAGCATTGTCCCATAAGCATTTTTTCACAATAATTAGGTTTCCATGAAATAGATTGGTGTTATGAGTTGTTACCTTTTGTCTTGAATGATTTATCTATCAAAAGATTATGTCATAGGCATGTATGTTAGTAAACACGTTTAAGCTAAAAGTATGTATTTACCTACAATATACTAATCCCCCCCTCTTAGTATATTTATTATTGTGTGGACCAACGCACTTCACTGTCTTGATACACGTACCACATGGAAGCCTCTAAATAGTTCATCAGTACACCTTATTAACACCTGGCCTCTCAATGTCCCCACCTTCCTAACCCTACACCGACACATGTCATCTTCTTATGATTTCATAATGATGTCATGATTGGCTCACCAGCAACTCTAGCTTCACATTGCCACATCTCATCTTCTTGTGATATCATGATGACATCATGACTAGCCCACCAATGAATATGAGATCACAAAATTACACCATATGGCATGGAAGCCTATCTCATCATTTGATTGCACTAGAGAATGTTCCACATGGCTATTTCAGATTCACCCTTAGGTTTGACATCATTACCACATCACTATTTTATTAGTCATCCATATCATCATAGTTGTACAAAATATTGATTGATTAATACCACATCATCATCCAAACTTGGCACTAGGTCTCACACAAAAAAGTTTCGTTATTGTCATAAGCTCATAGCTTTGCCACTTACCATTTGAATGTTTGCACTTAAAGATATCAAAAACTTTCCCTATGTTGTGAATGTGGGATAAACTATATTCAATTCCATTACAAACTAAAACCCTATGGCTTATGATTTGGCATTTGTCTTTCATGGACTTCTACATCCTTCACACAAATGGCCCTATGAATTTCACTGGACATCCCCTGGCATGTGCAGGCCTCACTATCCCTTACACACTATGAAGATAACACTAGTATCCAAGGCATTGCATTTTCCATTGAACACCATCATATATAAAAGTTCATATATTCTTTTGAATGTTATGCACTTACAAGGAACCCCCATGGTAAAAATAATGCCTCCCCTTTATCATATGGAATACATCACTCAATCTACAACTAGAAAACAAGTAAAATCCCATGTGGACTCAATTAAAATTGAATTTCAATCAACTTGCTTATGATTATCTCCCAGACAATTCATTTTGAGAAATTGGATTGAATTCAATAATGAATTAATCACTAAAATTTTTAATTTAATCAAATTTTCAAAGTAGCTCACTAAATAAGAAGTAGTAAGTACCATATCTGTCGGATCTAAAAATTGATCGAAACACAATTTTGGCTCATGTCAACTGATAGGCATATTCTCTGATCTATATAATTTAATCCTACAAATTTATATCTCATGATGATTTCCATGTCAAGAGATTTTAATCTCTAAAGTTTCTTATTTTAATTTGTTCTACAACTGGATATATCGTAACATAATAATAATATGCATCATATATTAGTTTGATAAAATATTAAATGGAAACCCTAGGGCCTGAAACTTGGCAAGTATGTATATGAAGGTGAAAACATTATGGATCAACCACTTGATCTTCTTGATGGCATGTGGGTTGCAACTCATAAGTTCTTGAAAATATAGATACATTCATTGGATGTTGCATGGATCAAAATAAATTGCATTTGGAATTGTCTTTAAAAACTAGGCAAATGATCACTTGGAGATCTAAAACTTGAGCAATGAGATCTTCTTGATATGGAGAATACATGGCTACAATTTGGGCTCATTATCATCAAACTTGAACATTCTATAAAATCTCAAAGTTGACTACTCAAAATTGTAGTAGTTGACAACTTGATGAACAAAGATATTTGCAAATTGAATAGGACTTGAAAAGTTGGCAAACAGATTAGTTAGGCTCTAAAAATTGGCATGGAGTAAGTATGTCAAGTGTAGAATCCAAGGGTATAACCAATTCAGTCTCATAAATTACTATTGAGTAATTAGGATATCACAAATATGGGTACTTGGAATTGTGTAAGTCTGATTAGCATCACAAAAAAATAAATTGCATTTGGATGTATAATGCAAAGTTGATCAAATAGATTCATCAAGGGCCCAAAATAGATACGTAAGACTTCTTTGATGTCTATGATGTAATGGTAAAGAAATTTCATAAATAGCTTCAATTGCAAAAAAGTAATTGGCCTTCAAAGTGGGGTACTCAAATTTATGAATAAAAGCATTCAAGAGACTTACATGAAACACATAATTTTGAGGGATTGAAAAAACTATCAAAACTGAGCATGGATGTTTCAAATTTGAAACACGGGTAGTCTGATAATCAATGAATACATTCCTAAATTGGAAATTCATGAAACACAAAAGAGTATGAGGTATGCATGTGGAAAGTAGTGGGTTTGTCAAAATAGTTTGATAATTAGGTGATAAGTGTAGGTTTACAACTAGCTCCAAATGACTTCTCTCAAAATGATTCAAAAGTGAAAAATGAGGACTTGCAACACATATGTGGGCTGAAAGAAAGGTGAGAAAATCACAAAACACGTGGCAATAATTGAAATTCAAGCTGGGCAATGATGCACAAAAGTTCAAATATGAGCTCATTTGCAAATAAATAAATAAAACATGGTACTCTAAATAAATTGAGAATATCAATAGAATTACACATTATATAAGGTGGTTTTTGCATGAGAAATTATACATCCTTATATTTACGTAAAATTCCTAGAATCACATACTCAACTCAAGATAGAGAATAAACATTTCATAGGACTATATAGCCAAACAAATACAAACTTGTCATTTTAAGTTTAGAAACAATTCATATTCCATAATCAATATCAAATTTATGTCTCTAATCATAGAGATAAATATCATTATCTAATTTTGAATATATTTCCTTAGAAAAAGAATAAACTCAAAATTACCTTAAAATCTATAATAAGTCATTAATATAATGGATTCATCATGCTTATGTGTTTGTGCGTGATCAAATTGGTTTAGATCAAGATTAAAGATTTTTTTAATTTATTTACAAAATATAGAAGAGGGTGTGTTATTGATTGGTTAACACATCTACATCATAACGTTGCATAGATGTATAAGCCTTATGTATAAATGAAAATGAAAATTGATTTATTATTATTAGATTTAAGTATCTATTATTTTCATTAAGATATTTGATAAGTAGGAGACTCATCGAACAAAAACCAAATGTTACATTGTGTGAGACACAATCAAGCTAAGATCTTTTCATTTTCTTAGAAGTGTTTGAACCAATAATAAATATCAAAAATTAATATCATAAGAAATATATATGTGTGTGTGTGTGTGTGTGTGTGTGTGTGTGTGTGTGTGTGTGTGTGTGTGTGTGTGTGTGTGTTGATAGATCATTTATAAACCTAATTTAAAGTATTTCATATAAACTAAACTCTTCACATAATAAAATTTTAATCTTTCCTTGTTCATTTGTCACACTTCATTATACGTAATTTATTATTATTTAATTTTGATATATTTCATTTTCTTTCAACTTTTTGGATAAACTAATAAGTACATTGAACAAAGATCAAAGATCTAATTTGGTGAGACATATTTGAAAGAGGCATATATTATATGTAAAAATAGATAGAAATATATAAACATATTTACATAAGATTCATAACTTATTACAAAAATTTCCACCCTTGATTAAAGTGTTGAACTCTAGATCTCTCACTTACATTACTGCTTGAGGAAACAATGGATATTGGATAAATTCCAAAGGTTTACTTCATTCAAACCTATTTGATAATAACAAGGGAACATTTTAGCATGTTGCTTAGTGGGCCAAGCATGCATAGTTGTTGGAATGGATAACACTTCTACTTCTATCAATACGTGTTGCTTATTATTATTATTGTTATTATTATTATATTCTTGCAGATGTCCTTTTTATTTAATTTTCAAAATTAAAAATAAGTGCTTTTAGAAAGGCCTTTTGCATTGTTTATTATTTATTTATTTAGAGCACTTAAGACTTTTAAATGGATCAAGCATAATGATCTCATTGGTTAGCCACATCCCTTAAAAAACAAAAACGAGCACAAAAAAGCCATTATCTTTATTATCATATTTATTCTATTTGTCTACTCATTCCCTTGAAACGTGGAAATAAATTAGGGAAGGATGGAAACTTTTTTTAAAATCTATTAATTTCGTGTTGGGTATGGAAATAATATTTATTTATTATTTACAAATAATGCACACGACTGAATATTGCCAATGGATATGGTCAAATTTGCACACCCTTTACATTATAATATTTAGTTGTGTTAGACTTATGTAAAAGGCCATCCTTCATTTATTTATTATTTTGATATTTGTTAGGCTTGGCCTTAAGAAGATAATTTTACATTTGGGGTTTTGATGTGATATATATTTTTGTTTTTATTATTTGTGAATTAGATTTGTTTTAACTTGCATGTGCTTATTATATTTTGACTAAATCTAGATAATCATAACGATATTTAGTTTGTAGTATCTCTTTTGATAGATTGTATATTTTTATGTTTTTATTTTTACATATATTTATTTTTGGAACACATCATTCTTTTATTTATGATATTTTCATGAAATTGTATTGTTTGTTTATAATTCAATTGTATAAGATTTCTTAAGTAGCAATGCTTCAAATCACATTATATGACTTGTCATTTGGATGTTGGAGAGCAAAAGGAAGTGGGAAAATACTTTTTCTCTCCAACATCCTTTTGTTGTCCAACATCTTTATGATGGTGTTGGAAATATGTATCTCCTTGTTTGTTGTCATTGATGTCAAACATTGTGGACTAGAGGTGTTGGAGGTGTTTGCTCTTACACTTGTGGCAATGAATATTTGATGTTGACATATTTACGAATATCTTTTTTCTTGAAGGATGTTGGTTTGGAAAGTAGTAAGATTGTATGTTGACCATGTTACTGCTACATAATTGTGGAAGACGAGTGTGTATTCTATAGATTGCAAGAATGGTTTTTATTAGTACTTTAGAGTTCTTTTCTTAGGCCCATAAGTCAATGGTTTTCTTTGGATGTAGTATTTTATTAATAGAGTTATGCAAATGCAAATGACAATCTTTTAGTGTTATTTTTCAAAAGGTTTCTATTATAAAAATCAAGGTTCAAGATATTTAGATGTTATTTGAACTACTTTTAGGTTTTGGTCTTGGTTGTCATGTTTCTTGGTGACCCAAAAACTTCTCTTGGTGATCCAAACACAATGTTTTGAAGTGTTCAAGTTATCACCAATTTGTGGTCTTTTCCAAAAAATCATTTTGATGGCTTCTAATTTGGATTGTTGGAAAATGCCATGGTCTCTAACATATTGTGTAGATCTTTCCATGGCATGTGGAGGTCTAGATACAACTAGCAAGTGTTGTGGTACTTTGGGCGGTGTGTTAGTACATGTTTGATTTGGCTATGGAAGATGTTCCAATAATAATGGGTCTGGTATTGGGCTATGTTTAATATGTTCATGCCCCCCTCTCTTAAAGTGGATCATGATTGATGTTTTTTGTTTAGGTATTGTAATTAATGTCTATCTCGTAGCTGGATGGGTTTGTGTTATGTGTGACCTATGCATTTAATTATACCTATTATCTTCTTGGGTCTATGTTAAGTATAATTTATGTTTTAGTCTAGATGCCTCTAGCATTAGACCTTATTCTAATTTTTTGTTTCCATGGTTGACTTGTTACTTAATTATAATATGCTTTTGGAATGGCCAACTTAGTTGTAAAATCCAATGATTTATCTTGTATATAAGTACAATTAATGGAGATCTATTTGTAGAGCCTTGGAAGAGAATAATTAAGTTTATGAGGCTATTATTTTTGGTAAAAGCACAAACCCATGTCACCTTTTATAAAGAAAAAGGATATCAGAATGTGATTGTTCAACTTTTTTTTTTTAAAGAGGGGTAAATACTTTGACCTAGAGCTATGAACCAATGAGGCCACAAATGGGGGACCTCATCCCTATTAGATTTGAACCTCGATGGCAAGGATAACAATTCAATAACTTAACCATCACAACATGCCACTATTGGCATGATTGTTCAACTTGAATGACAAAAAAGAATGGTATTTGTAGAATTTGAAGATGATGTAAACCAATGAAATGTGTAGAATTGGATGAGTTTCATGTCTATAATTTTTATAAATTTTTTGAGTAAGAATTTATTCATTTAAAAAAAAAATTGAAGTCCCCTTTTAACTGTAAAAGATATAGGGTGTAGTTCATATCAAACGAGTATATGCAAATCATTTTTTTTTGTTTTAGATTTGAAAATATCTTATAGATGACATGTATAGCTAGGGAACAAAAAAAGAAATAATTAGTTTCCATGTATATTTTCTTTGTTATAAGTACTCAAGGTTGACCTTATTAGAATCCAACAATTTTTTCCTCCCATCAAAACTTCCCTATCAAATCTACACCTTTTGAAAAAAAATATACATATTCATGAAGAGGACTCTTCCCTCTAGCGATAAATATTATTTTTTTATTTTTTTATATGATTTAATCTTTTTATTTTTTTATTTTTTTAAGGGATTATCTTCTAAAATGTTGAAATATCAACATATAATATTTTGAAATTATAACATATTTTAACTAATCAAAACACTCAAAAATTTATATAATGACGATTTATTGAATTTGAGATCTATAACAAGGTGTTTTTAGTTTTTGAAAAAAAATTGAGTTTTGATAGAGTAATGAGATTTGACCAAAACAAGTTTTGGTATCTTAAAAGGTGACATAGATCTATGCTTTTACCCTTTTTGTGATTGTGGAAGAGAATAAAAAGTTGTAATGGTGTGTTGTTAAGGTTGACACTATAGTGTACATCAATTGCATTATCAAGAGAATTTATCTTTATATATTGTGAAGAGTTTTACATACCTTGTCCCTAAGACAATGATTCTTGGATGCACAAATTCTTTGTAGCATCTTTCTACTGGTAGTGAGCCTTTTTTGCAAGTTTGGAGCAATGAGATCATCTTTGTATCCATTAGTGTATTAACAATGAGTCTCTTGTTACAAGTCTAGACCAATAAGCTCCAACTATATTTATAATCAGATTATATATCTAGATTATCTTTGTAGCCAAGTGCTTGTCATAGTTTTTCCCACTTTGGGTTTCCATGTATAAAATCTTGTGTCCATGTGTTCTTGATTATGCTCATTATTTTCTTAATGTTTTATGTGGTGAATATTGAAGTGATTTATTTACTTGTTTTATTTTAGTTCATATTGATTCATCCCCACACCTCAACATCCAAAGTGTGTTAGATAGAACCATCCTAGAGTGTGCTCCAAGATTTTAGTGCTCAAAAAAGCTTATAGAATAAAATCTAGAAATAAGTAACATCACATCATGGATTGTGGAAACATAGTGACATTGATTATAATACTTTATGCTATGCATGGGAATGTATAGTCAATAGAGGTATTATTTTCCATGCATCAACCATGTATTGAATTCTCACTCCTTAATTGAGTTGATTAAGGGGTATCTTTTCTATTTAGAAATGATTGCTTCACTTAACAATGTTTTTTTATGATTTTTTACTCCTTGGTGATGCATCTATTATGGTTATTGAAAGTTTTCTACTCTCTTTAGTTGTGAATAACATCACTATACATGTTGGTGTATATCTCCTTTTATATTAGTCACATGCTTGTAGATTTCAAGTTCTTTGAATGAATGACCTTCCTTTAGACAAATGATGATATGAGGATAATCAATTTTCTACACTGGATATGTTTAACGTGGATTGATATTTAAATGATAATATTTTATACAACTATGTCTTATATAATTATATATTACATATTGATGATAGTTTATATCCTATCATGTAGCACATACATATACTTCATTGTGTTTTCATGGAGTCCATAATGACACCATGATTCATAATTTAAGGATTTATTACCTTGCAATCAAAGTGTAATTTCCTTTTTTTAACATGCCAATTTAATTATTTTTTTAAATATAAAAAGTTGCAAGATGATATCCAATAGAGTATCATGATGGTGTTTTCATTAAATAAAAATAGGTTTTAAAGGACCTAAAACCTTATACAGAGTAGCTAACAATAAGAGAAAAGAAGCCCAGAAGTATTGTGCATCAACATCAAAAAATAGAACCAACTAAGAGCATAAGTCTTAATACAAACAACAGGAAAAAGACAACAAAAAGCTAGCAAAAAGATAGCTACAAGGTCTTCAGGACATCAACAACTTGATCTGCAAGGATATTCATGTTAACCATTGAGGCCTTCAAATCTTCCATTTATTTGGCTTCCAAAACCTTGGTCTTCTTAGAATTAGCCCTAGTACATTTGTTGGGGCCTTGTTCCTCTTTCAATTCCTTTAAACCTTAGATTCTTCCCTATTCCATTTTTTCTAGCAGAGTGTTAATTTTGTCCGCCACAGTTTTCAAAATGTAGCAACATTGATCAACAAGTTTCTTAACCATCTTCTTAGTGTTGACCGCTCTAATATCCATGCTATCTAGCTTTTTCTACAAATCCTTCATCTTCTATTCTATAGTTCTATTATTGGCTTCCAAGGCTAGAACTCTCTTCATCAGATTCTTAACCTCTTTTACATTACCAATCACCTTAGAAAGCCTATCAATATGTCAACTGAGAGTTCTCTCACCTCTAGTGGTCCTTCTTGACTAATCAAACTCTCTCCTAATGTATTGCATTTTCTCTTGCATCCTATTGATGTCCCTTTTCATCAATCCCAGATTACCAATCATACCCTTCCATTTTCCTTGTTCCTCATAGTCCTTGTTATGAGCTAGGTAATCCTCATCCCTTTCCATATTGTCTCTATTAGAATGTGCCTCCTTAAAACCTTTATCAACAACCCTCCCTTGCGAAAGTAGATTCTTACCTTTCTGCTTTGTCCTCTTGATCAGAGGTTCATCATCAGAGGGAATATTTGAAACCCTATCAATTTTCTTCCTCTTATTTCTAGTAGTCATACCATAAGAACCAATGGTTTTCTTCCCTATACCCTCTTTCAACTCCTCTTCCGAATTCATGTCCATCTCAAAATCCACCTCCTTAGTTTTCCTTTTCTTCGTAGATGAGCTCTCGGGAGAAAGCTTATTCCTCTTCTTAAACTCCATCTCATCATCTCCCTCCATCATGTCCTCATCGTTTGCCTCCTCCTATTCACTCCCCTCAATTTCACACTCTAGAGTTTTCTTACTAAAATAGGGTTTGTCCACTTTCTTGGCTTTAAGGAGGTTCATAATAAAAAAAATCAAGCCTTCATACATATTTTATGAACTTAACACATGCTTTCATTTTTTTATTTTTCTAATATAGACATGATATTACATTCTTGTCTTTAGATCCTATTATGTATAAGCATAATGTGTATAATATACCATAATTCAATTCTATTACATCCCATCTTAACTTAGATAGAAGCAAAGATGTTACATTGAGACAAATTGCTTTACCCCTTAAGTACCTAATATTCTTCCTTAACCCACTCAAATTCTATTATAAATTTATTTAAAACTCAATCTTGTCACCTTACCAATTGATCAACAAACCAAGAATAAATAGTTTTATACTTGTATTCATACACACATATACTCTAGGCATGTATGCAATTTATTGAACTAGAAAGTGTTGGAAGGAGGAAACAATAAGAGGGGGTGTGTCAATAGTCTACAAATGATAACTTTATTATTTAGATTCACGTGCTACTTAAAACTTATAATGGATTGTAAACTGAAAGATCATAAAGAAAATAACCATAACACCAAAAAACATGGATTTTTAATTTAGAAACCTTGTTAGGGAATAATAATCTCTAGAAATATTTCCTTACAACAATAGGAAATGCAATTAGATTTAGGTTCACTACCAAAATATAAAATGTATGGCTAAAACCATTTAGAGGGCTCACTATCGTATAGTATCACAATAATGATCCTACTTTTGTCAATCATGATTACATCTATAGATGAATGTAAAATTTAGCTATATTGTTGAAACATGGAAAGGTTCCCATGTATGTAGGTTTAATAATGGTGAAGGCCAATCTCTAGGATTAATTTATATTGGCTCCTTATCAATATCAACTAAAATAACTAATCATATTAAAAGAGATAAAGGGACTTTCTTGCATGAAATTGACAACAAAACTAAAAGGTGGTACACATATGGTAAAATTGATTTTTTATGAGCCTATAAATTGTCATATTTATATTTTTTTATCATAGGACTTTACCCCATTATTCCAACATCTTTTAAATTCATTCTCATATATTAGCTTGAATTATGAAGCATTAACTATGATTAATAATTTATTGACTAACATTTGTATGTATAGCTAGTTAATGCTAAATTATGATAAATGGTTATTAATAAATAATAATTATCTTTAGAGATTAGAAAGATGTTTGTGAGATATTTATGTCAATTTTGCAATTGGAAATAAGCAAAAGAAAGTTAACACTTGTAAATATTCAATAGTTGTTGGAAATGGAGAAATAAAGTCAAAAACTATTTAAGTAAAATGGGCATATTTCACTCAATTATTAATAAAATTAAGATTTTATTAATGATTTGGAAAGATAAAACAAAGGAACTCAAACCATTTGACCATTTGAGTTAATATGGAATATTTAATGAGCATTAGTGGTCAAAAGTTGACTAGGTAAAAGGTGGCAAGTTTGAAGGCAGTAGAAACCAAGTTTTAGTAAAATGGTCATATCTTCAATGTTTCTTAGTTATATTCATATTTTTAAAATAATATAGAAATATAATAAGGAGGAACACAATCTAGTAAATTAATTTTAGCTAACTTACAATAATAAAGAAGCACTATGCATTTCAAGTTGACTATAGAAAAAGTGCAACAAAATATCAACACACTTAGTCAAACTTATTCTATTTATTTCAATTTGAGTTACAAATTTAAAAGAGGTTGGATAAGATTTGAATTTTATTTATGAAGACCAGAAAATCTTTGAAAAAACCATCTTTTTCATAAAAGAGTCCAAAAAAAACTCTTTTTCCAATCAACCAAGCAGACAAGTTGTAATAGGACTCCTTAGTCATTATTTTAGAATAAGACTCTTCCTCCTTTAAAGGAATAATGGGACACATGTTAGATGGTTTTTAGAGAATATATTAGAATATTTATTGAATTATTAGATGGTTTTAGTTGTAGAGACTCGTTGTTTAATAGAAATTCATTTTGTCATACACAATTCCTATATCCATTACTATGTGATTTCCTATAACCCTTATTGTACACTTAGACTCATTTTCATCATTGTTACATTTTTATCTTTCAATAATAGAATAGATTAGAGAATATTTTATGAAGGAGCATTATGGGTGTAAAGGCAATTTTGCATCATCCAAAAAGATATTTCTATTTGTTGTTTTATGTTTTCAATAAGAGTTATTCTTGTGCAAAGTTTTTATTTGTAGGATCTTGCTTAATTTACTAAGTTGATATTATGTTCTCATATTATTCTAATCTCATATGTGGAGGATCATCTTAAAAATATCATCGTACTAGATGAGTTTCATTGTCATATCATATGTATTAGTGTAGTTATTGCCAATTTTTTGTATGAATTTGGCTATCCAAACTTTAAGTCTAGTGGTGAAGGCCTAAATGGCTCTAAAATGAGGTAAAATATCAACTAATTAATGCTTGCATGATCAACCAATGTATAAGTTTAGCTAAGGATTCCAGAAAAGGGGTTATAATAGCCCATCGGGTCAATGATTTGCTAGTTATGGTCTACAAAAGTGGACCCATATGAAAATATAATTTGTACATTGTCTTGAGCTGATTCTATGTAAGAGAGTGTAATAAAATAATATAATATGAGATTAGTCAACCTCAAGGGTTAGGGATTAGTGTTTAAAACCATCCTAGGCTGTGAAAAATTCCTATATAAGGAAGGCACATAGGTTGTCTAGGGCAGTTATGGGTGATAGTCACAGCTTTTTCTTACAGATTCTTGTAAGGAAGGCACCCATGTGGGTTTTCATATTGTAACTCTCTAATTTTGCATTTATAGTAATAATAAGAAGCCCACATTTTTTTCTCTCAACTTGTTGTTGTTTCTCTATTTTTTGTGTGTGTTTTGGTATTAAGGGGAGTACCCTTCATCAAGTGGCATCAAAGTGAGAGTTCTTGAGTGTGTAAAAATATTGCCAAATTTAAGGTAGTTTGTACCACGATTATGGTTTGGAATAAGTGTGTAGACATATCACCAATCATGAGGAAATTTACACTAGGGTTTTAGTGGAAGCTCAAAAATACCTCCATGAAGAGAGTGTGGTGTTAGTAGTGTTACACTTGAGGTTAGAATCTTCTAGAGACAAATGCAAAATTGCAAGAAAAAATGCATAGAGGGATGAATCTCACCATAAGAGATGAGAGTGATTTGAAAAAAAAGGAGGACGCATTGATAAGGAAGAAGAGGAAATTTTGAACCTAGAAGAGAAAAATCTTTTTAGGGCCATTTCCAAGCTTGAAAAAAGACCCAAGTTTGAGGTTCTCATATTTTTGGGAAATCTTAACCTAGAGGAACTGATAGATTAGACCAATGAATTAGAATAATATTTTGAGTATGAAAATGTTGAGGATCCTAATAGGATCAAGTTTGTGAAAGCCAAACTGAAGGGCTAGGTGAAGATCTGATGGCATGAAATTCAATTTGAGTGAAATAAAAGAGGGAAAGATAAAATCACCACATGGGATAGGATTATAGATAAATTAAAGTGACAATTCATTCCCATCAATTATGAGCTTGATATACTTATGAGAATACAAGGATTGGAGAAAGTAGGAAGATTTTTTCAATAATATATAGAAGAGTTCCATCGAGTTTCTCATTATAGTCAACCATGTAGAAATTGACAAGGAGAAAGTTTCCTATTATCTTAATGTGTTGAGGCTAAGCATTTAGGAGAAATTTAGTCTAGTTCAAATGAACAGTTTTGAAGAGGTATACTAGTTTCCCTTAGAGATAAGAAAAATTTAAATAAGAAGTTTGATCAAAATAATAGTGGTAGAGGTCATGGTGTAAGATCTAGCAAAGAATCTTATGGAAGCCAAAATGATGATGTGAAGAAGAAGGATGAGGATAGGAGTAGCAATCAAAAATAGAGGGGAAATTGTCATTTCTATGATCAAAATAATAGGGATCAAAGAGGAAGAGGAAGAGGGAAAGGATTTGATAGGGGTTGTTTTTGTGGAACCCTTTTTAATTTTAGAGAAGAAGGGTATAGGGAATTTGAATGTCCCCAACACCAAGGAAGGGCTAATAGAAGAACTAAAGACCAAGCCAGAGTTGTGTGTGACGATGAAGATGTCATATTCTCACATTCTATGGATGATGAAAGGGGAGAAGTCATAGTTAACATAAGAGTCTTATTGAGTGGTGAGAATGAACCTCATCAAATGAGGATCTTGTTTTGCATAAGGTGCAAATCTGAAGATAAATTTTATGAAATGATTATTAATGGTGGAAGTATTAACAATATGGTGTCATAAAAGATGGTCTCCAAGTTAAAGGTCAAGAGGTAGAAACATTCATATCCATATTCTATTGTCTAGGTGTAGGATGACAACAAGGTCATGGCTAATGAGTAATGCTTAGTGAAGTTAAAGATTGGAAGCTACCAAAATGATGTTCTTTGTTATATCATACCTATGGAGATATGGCATATGTTACTGGGTAGGTTGTGGTAGTTTGACAAGCATGGTGTACTTCATGGGTGTGCAAATACCTATACTCTAACAATGGATGGATTGAAACATAAGTTGAAGCTATAAAAGGAAAAAGAAGAAATGGTATGGAGTGTTGCCATAATATGTTTCATTGATGGATATGAATTTCTAGATGGTATGGGGCATGAGCATATGTGTTTTCTTGTAATTCTAAAAGATGGTAAAGAAGAAGTAGAAGAGGTACTTGTAGAAGATGGATATTTATTGAAAGAGTTCCTAGATATTGTATTTGATAATGTACCTAATGGATTACCACTAGTAAGGAAGATCAGTCAATAGATGGACTTGATTCTAGGAGGTATTTTTATAAATAAGGCAATGCACAAAATAATACCAATAGAAACTGAGGTAAATAGACAAGTACATGAGTTGTTGTAGAATGGATTGGTTTGAGAGAGTCTAACTACATATTTTGTACCAGAAGTATTAGAAACTAAGAAAATGGAAAGAAGAGGATGTATACAAATTCTTGAGCTATCAATAAGATCACATTCAAGTACAACTTTCAATTTCCATAGATGGATGATATTATGGATTATATGAGTGGAGCTATAGATTTCACAAAGCTAGATCTAAAGAATGGGTACCATCAAATTCACATAACAGAAGGAGATGAGTTGAAAACTACCTTCAAGATAAGGGAATGGTTGTATGAGTTTTTTTTTCATGCCTTTCAGGATAACTAATGCAATGAGAACTTTCATGCAGCTCATGAATGAGGTATTGAAGGATATTTTGGGTAAGTTTGTCATTGTTTGCCTACATGATATTTTGATCTTTTGTAAGACATTCAAGGAGTATTTGATGTAAAGTCATAAAGTGTTTGATAAGTTGAGGGATGAAAAGTTGCTGATAAATTTGAAAAAATGTAGCTTTGTGAAGAAGGAATTGGTGTACTTGAGATTTATAGTTTTAGTAGAAGTTCTAAAAATGGACCCTGAGAAATTGAAGGCTATCCTTGAATGGCCCACTTGAGTATGAATGAGGTAACAACTTTTCATGGATTGGACAATTTTTACTGAAATTTTATAAGATATTTTATCAGTATTTGTGGATCCTTAACTAAAACAATGAGAGGGGATAGGAAAGAATTTAAGTGGACTATAGGAATAGATAAGATTATTAGTCTATTGAAAAATAAAGTTATGAAGAAACCTATGTTAGCACTTCTAGATTTTAACAAGGTGTTTTAATTAGATTGTGATGCTGGTGGTATGAGAATAGAAGTTTTTTAGCCAAGAAGGTAGACACATTTCTTAGTTTAGTGAGAAGTTAAATGATTCCAAAAGGAAGTATTATGTTCATGATTAGGCATTTGATTCTATAATTCAAGAATTGAAGAAATGGATATACTATCTTCTTCCTAAGGATTTTTTTTGTATATACTGATCATCAAAATTTCTAAAATTTAAATACACAAAAAAATTGAACCAAATGCATTTGAAATGGGGTGAGATTTTGCATGTTTATACATTTATTTTGAAATGCATGAGTGGGAAGTCTAATAAAGTTGTAGATGGTCTTAGTAGAAAACAACTTTTTTGTATTAGAGATGCAAATTGAGGTGGTTCCATTTGAAAGTAACTCAAGAATTTGTATCCAAAGGATCTTGATTTTGGTGAAGCTTGGAAAGATTGTAAAGAAACTGCTACACTTGATAGGGCAAAGTGCTTGGATTTCATAATCTAGGATAGAATTTTGTTCAAAGAAAGTCATTTGTGCATTCCAAAGAGTTTTATGAGAGAGAATCTTATCAAGAAGAAGTATAGTGGAGGATATGATGGACACATTGGTAGAGATAAAACCATTGCTTTGGTTAATGACAATTATTACTGGCCACAGTTGCAACAATATGTGAAGAAGTCTATGTAGAGTTGTAGAGTATGTCAGATGGAAAAAGTAGTGAAGTAGGACATAGGGTTTTATCAGCCATTACTAGTACATGAGAAGACATGGGAAGATATTAGTGTAGATTTTGTTCTCTTTTTACCAAGGACACAAAGAGGGCATTATTTGATATTTGTGGTGGTTGACAAATTTTTAAAGATGGCATATTTCATTCCCTATAAGAAGACTAGTGGCGTTGTTTATGCAGTAGGGTTATTTTTCAAAGAAGTTGTGCGACAACATGATTCGCCAAAGAGTATAGTATTATCACAATACCAAGTTTTTTGGGTATTTATGGCATACATTATGGAAGAGGTTGAAGATAGATTTGAAGTTCATTTCATCCCATCATCCACATACTAATGGAAAAATAGAAGTTGTGAATTAGAGTTTGGGAGATTTGCTAAGATGCTTGGTTGGAGATAATCCCAAAGGATGGAATCATATTTTACCAAAGACAGAATTTTCATACAACAATTCTATCAAATGGAGAACTAGTGAACCACCATCCAAGATTGTATATGGGATAGTCCTAGAAATACTTCTAAATTGAGGCAGTTGGACAAAGGAGAGATAAGTAGTCTTGACATAGAAGATTTTGTTGAACATTTGAAGAACATCCATGAGGAGGTTAGAAAGAACATTACAATGATGAATACAAAGTATAATTCTAAGGAAAATGTGAAAAGGAGGTATATATATAATTTTAGATTGGAGATGAAGACATTTTTCATTTGAGGAAGGAGAGATTTCTAGTTGGTACATATAATAAGATGAAAATGAAGAATTTTGGACCATGTAAAATTTTGAAAAGGCATAATTTAGGAAATCCATATGAAGTAGAGTCTCCAACTGAATTGAATATTTCACCAGTGTTCAACATTTCATATTTGACATAACACTATGAAAGGGGTGATGGAGATGAAGTTATAGAAGCACACTATAGTACTCCACCATCTACTTTAGCTACAAAAGATATTGAGGAGATATTAGATAGTCAATTTGGAAAAAGCATGAGAAATATAATCTATGAAGAGTATATAGTGAAATGGAAAGGGAGGCTAGTGGAGGATTCATCATGGCTAGCATGGGAGGATGTTGACCATCTTAGTTTTCCTCTAACTATCTAATACATGATAGGTGTACACTAGAATTGTGCACTTCTCTAAACTCTTATATCCAAGGTATTCCATATATTGAAAAAATTAAATGATGGCTTAGAACTCCCAAGTTATGGAGTGTAAGAGGCATACAAATAAGCATAAGGAGGGATCTAATCTAAGCTTTAGATAAGTAACCCTTTCTAGTAAACCATGAAATGTGAGATTTTTAGACAAAATCAAGAGTGTTAGTGTCAAAGAAATTCTTGAGTATGCAATGTAAGAATGAAACTATGCTAATATGAGATGCACAATGCAACTAAACTAAGTGAGTATTAGCAATCCATTCTAATTAAACTAAGTGTACTATGCTATAACAAAGGAAATTAAGCTATTCTTAATGAATCTAACCTAGAATGAAAATGTAAGAATGAGACAAGAAGATAGAAGTTCTCCAAAAATGCTCTAAGAAAACCTATAAAGAAACCTACAACATAATAATAGATCAAAATGATGGATCCTTAGAGAAGGAGAGATATCTTCATTTTAAAGGTGTATAGATGGTTGAGATCAAGATCAAGAAGTGGTTGATCAAGGGTGGGAGTTGACTTTTAGCATGATCCATGTGAAAGATCATTTCAACCAAAGAGAAAGAGTTATATTTTCATGTGAGACACGGTCTTTTCATTTAATTTATAAATAGGGAAAATACTTTATGTGCACACAATAGAGTGGGTTAGAAGAATGGGGTCTTTTGTTTAACTAAAGGGGGAGATGTTCTTTTAATCAAATATAAACTTAGGATATTATCGTAAAACTATAGGTTAAAATAAATTAAATTATTTTTCAGCAATTTGGCCTAGGAAAATAATTAAATATTTTAGCCAAAATGTTGAGAAGGGGGCTAGTAGTCTAGATGACCAATTTTAGGTGATTGAATTTGAACCTCTTTGACTAATGTGTGATCAATTTGGAAAAACATTATGTCAAATAATAAAGAAGCCAAGTAGACAATAGTAGATAGAGAGATTTGATTTCAAAGATAAAAATGTAGAGCAACATAGCAAGTCCTAAAGGTATAGCCTAGTAGTGGTAGTAGTGAACACTAGGAGAGATATATGATATCATAACTCTGGAAGAGTATTGATATCAAGAAAAAAATATAGATCAAGAGAAAATGGAAAGGTCAAGCATATGCTTCTGAGAAATAGATAGCCATAGAAAACAAGTAATGGTGGAATGTTCCTTCTCTCTATAATCCATGGATGGGTTTTAGTATTTGGATATTGCCTTTATCTCCTAGAGTTTAGTAGTATTGCTATTAGGTTGTACATTCAGGACTTACTATCTTTCTTTGCATTTCATTCTTTGAAATCAGATCTCTCTCTAAGAGGAGGATCTAGAGGAGGAAAATTTTCCATTGAGGTAGAGGAGAGTGGAGAGGGCAGAGCCATGGGAGGAACAACTAGTGGGGGGAGATGGGGAGGATCCTAGAGATGCTCAAATTTGAGCATTGAAGGTGGAGATACAAGAGTTGAAGATGACCATTATGATTAGAGACTAGCAGTTGGTGGATGCATAGGCAGAGGTAGAGAGATGGGAATGGGTGTTGAGGGATGATCTAGTGAAGGCCCGACATGAGGTAGAGTGATAGAAAGTGTAGGAAACATACTATCATGGAGTCTATATTGCTACAGTTCTTATGGATAGAAGGGTACCTATGTACTCAAATAAATCAGGTAGATCAAACTAGCCACCAATGAGGACATCAAATCCTCTTCCTTAGATAGAGACTACTCATGAGGGGGGAATCTAGTCTTAGGTTTAGGACTATGCATAGGTTGAAAAATAGGTATAAGTCTTACCATTATCCATGTTCTCCTCACAATTCAATATGACGATATCATTGTAGCTCAAGATCTCTAGAGGCACAAGGATTCTCTAATCCTCCTTTTTAAGATTACAAAACACAAATCTCACATCCACTTTTGCACTATCAGTGGATTGGATTCCATAAATCATGTGAAGAGAATGTCTTCTTTCATATAGATCTACCCTTGTCAGGATTTCGATCAGAATACTAAACTCATAATTCTTCTTATCATTAGTGATCTTCTTCATGTCATTCCCATAGTTTTGAACTTGATTTGGGCAGCTACAGTTGATGAAGATCTGACTATCATGACAACCCACATTGCTATTCTCATCTATTCTTACAAGAAATTATGGGAAAGATGAATTTAGAGTATTTGCAATAGATTCATACTACAATACTGCAATATTGCAATACATTGAGAACACATCATTCTTTTATTTATGATATTGTTATGACATTGTTTTGTTTGTTTATGATTCAATTGTATAATATTTCTTAAGTAGCAATGCTTCAAATCATATTCTATGATCTATCATTTGGATGTTGGAGAGCAAAAGGAAGTGGGAAAATCCTTTTGCTCTCTAACATCCTTTTGTTGTCTAACATATTTATGATGGTGTTGGAAATATTTTTTTATTTGTTTGTTGTCATTGATGTCAAACATTGTGGACTAGATGTGTTTTCTCTTACACTTGTATCAATGAATATTTAATGCTGAGATATTTACAAAAATCTGATGTTGACATATTTACCAAAATCTTTTTTCTTGAAGGATGTTGGTTTGGAAAGTAGTAAGATTGTATGTTGAACATGTTACTACTACATAATTGTGGAAGACAAGTGTATATTCTATAGATTGTAAGAATGGTTTATATCAATGTTTTAGAGTTCTTTTCTTATGCCCATAAGTCAATGGTTATATTTGGATGTAGTATTTTATTAATAGATTTATATAGTTGCAGATGACAATCTTTTAGTTGTATTTTTTAGAAGGTTTCTATTTTGAAAATCAAGGTTCAAGATATTTAGATGTTATTTGAATTAATTTTAGGTTCTGGTCTTGGTTGTCAAGTTTCTTGGTGACCCAAAAACTTCTCTTGGTGATCCAAACACAATGTTTTGAAGTGTCAAAGCTATCACCAATTTGTGGTCTTCTCAAAAATAGAATTTTGATGGCTTCTAGTGTGGATTTTTGGAAAATGTTATGGTATCTAAAATGGTGTGTAGATCTTACCATGGCATGTGGAGGTCTGGATACAACTAGCAAGTGGTGTGGTACTTTGGGCGACAAGTTACTACATGTTTGATTTATCTATGGAAGATGTTGCAATAATTGTGGGTCTAGTATTTGGCTATGTTTAATGTGTTCATGCCCTCCTCACCCTCTCTTAAAGTGGATCATGATTGATGACTTTTTGTTTAGGTTTTGTAATTAGTGTCTATCTTGTATCTAGATGGGTTTTTGTTATGTGCAACCTATGTCTTTAATTTGTATCGATTATCTACTTGGGTCTATGTTAAGTATAATTTATGTTGAAGTCTAGATGCTTCTAGCATTAGACCTTATTCTAATTTTTTGTTTCCATGGTTTAATTGTTACTTAATTATAATATGCTTTTGGAATGGCCAACTTAGTTGTAAAATCCAATGATTTATCTTGTATATAAGTACAATTAATGGAGATCTATTTGTAAAGCCTCGGAAGAGATGACTTAAGTTTTTGAGGCTTTTATTTTGTGATTGTGGAAGAGAAGAAAAAGTTGTAATAGTGTGTTGTTAAGGTTGACACTATAGTGTACATCAACTACATTATCAAGAGAATCTATCTTTATCTATTGTGGAGAGTTGTATATAAGACAATGATTCTTGGATGTACAAGTTATTTGTAGCATCTTTCTACTTTGGTAGTGATCCTTTTTTTGCAAGTTTGGAGGAATAAGATCATCTTTGTATCCATTGGTGTATTAACACTGAGTCTCTTGTTACAAATCCACAGCAATAAGTTCCCACTATATTTATAATCAAATTATGTGTGTGTGTGTGTGTGTGTGTGTGTGTGTGTGTGTGTGTGTGTGTGTGTGTGTGTGTGTGTGTGGATTATCTTTGTATGCAAGTGCTCACTGTAGCTTTTCCCACTTTGGGTTTCCATGTATAAAATCTTGTGCTCATTTGTTCTTGATTATGTACATTATTTTTGTAATATTTTATGTGGTGAATATCATGTTGATTCACCCCCACCCCCAACATCCAAAGTGTGTTTGATAGATCCATCCTATAGTGTGATCCAAAATTTTAATGCTCAAAAAATCTAGAAACAAGCAACATGACATCATGGATTGTGGAAACATAGTGACATTGATAATCATATTTAATGCTATGCATGGGAATGCATACTCAATAGAGGTATTTTTTTCCATGCATTAACCATGTATTGAATTCTCACTCCTTTATTGAGTTTTGATTAAGTAAAAATAGGTTTCAAAGGACCCAAAACCTTTTACAAAGTAGCTAACAAAAAGAGAAAATAAGCCCAAAAGTTATGTGCATCAGCACCAAAAAATAGAACTAACTAAGACCATAAGTCTTAATACAAACAGTAGGAAAAGAAAACAAAAAGAAAGCAAAAGGCTAGTAAAAAGATAGCTACAGGGTCTTTAGTACACCAACAGCCTAATCTACAAGGATATTCATGTTAATCATTGAGGCCTTCAGATCATCCATTTCTTTGGTTTCCATGACCTCACATGTAGTGCCTCTCATGTTTGTAGTCTGTACCTTGTTCATTTTGATTTGAGAGATACTTGATACTCTTATTACAAGTACCGTGTGATGGCCTAAGGGTCAGGTGTTATACTTTGATTTAAATACAATAGATGCTTTACTACTATGTTGTTTAGTTTATCATATTCGCATGTTGATGTCATTTTGAGATGATAGTAGGTCTATGACGATATCTGATTATCTAATATTTTGGATATATCTCTGATTCTATTACATGATGGATTTTATGCTATGGTGGTTTACTTCATTCTAGTTTCATTATGCTTTATGCAAACATGAGTGATGTAAATGGATTATTTACATACAATTGAATAAATGGTTAAATTAGATATTTAATGCATCTATTTCTTTGGTTATGTTATTATATGCAATTGCACTTGATCATGTGTTTTAGTGTGCAAGATTTATATCACTAGTAGTAGCCTATGGAGTTAGTGATTTAGCTATTCATTTTAGTATTGTCGCCCTTGTATGGTTGACATATCTTATTTTTATGTTTAATTAAACCTTTCAATGATTGTTAAATATGGAATTATTTGCATTATGTGGTTAGACCAATGAGCATGTCTATGCATTTAGAGATTTGCATTGTTGTGAAAGTTGTTAAGTGGATTTTTGTGATTTTGGGTTTTTGAGCTTTAATTTTTATTGGATTTAATTTATGGTAGCTTTACCTTAGGTGAATTCCTATTACAAGGAATAACCTATTTTCATTTAGGTTGATGTGGAGTCTAGGTAGTCTAACTGGCTATTTGACCTAATCAATTATTCACTCAAAAAGTGAATAAGTATTGAAAAATGGATTTGTTTTCTCACTTTTCCATTTTGCAATTTAGAAATTGGAGAGCTTTTTTTGAAATCCTTTTCTAAATGATTGGTCTTCTATTCATTATGGGATCTGTGAGCATGGGATCTTCATGAGGTCAGTCTCATTGGATCTAGCTTAGGTAGACTTTGCTTTGCCATGATTTCTAGTAGTTCCAGTGACCATTTTATTTTATTGTGCAGGTTTCATTTTTTGCCCCTTTTTCTATCATGTAGGACTTTCCCATTTTCTTGTTTCTGCTTCATTTCAACTCTCTAGTAGCAATTCATTAGGAGGCTAAGAGCTATTCTTCTCCTCTATTTCTATTTGTTGGTTCTGCTCGATTGGTCAGGTATGAACATTTTTCCTATTTTTGGGATGGGGGTTTGGGGTTTTGCACCATTATACTAGTTATTTTTGCATATGGTGTTTGAACCCAAATGTTATTGGATGTTTGAGGGTTTTGTACCCGAAGACCAAATGATTTTTAATTTCAAAGGTTTCCAATTTTTGGGGTTTTTAACTCCTTTTGCATGCCACCTATTTTCTCAAGTTTTCTTGGCATGATATTAGTCATGGACCTAGATGATCTATTTGGATGTTAGTCAAACCACTATTGCACTTTTATGTTGCATTGGGATGTGTGTCACATCCATCCTTCTAAGCTCATTTTGGGTTGAGTGATATTTAGGTTTTTGCTTTCATCCAGTCCTTATGTTATGATCTTCATAATGGTGGTGCACTACATACAAGTATGCACACGTACATTGTTGGGTGACTTATGAGGCCCAATCTTTTGTTTGTACTTTGGTGAAGTTGATCATTGGGGTTAGGTTGGGAATTTACATGCCTCTGAATACTCATTGATGGATGAACATGGGTAGGGTAGGGAAGCACATGGAGGGGCTTCTATCTCATAGCATGACGACTATATCTCAGTTGGAAAAGGAAGTTTTATATAAGTGATAATTAAATTAAAATACTAGGTGGTAATAAATATAAGATAATTAAAATGTTGGGGAGTGTACTTTCCTTGGGAAGAGTTACCACCTAGATTGTGTGCCTTTCGTTGGTGAGTATAACTAAAAATACTGGCTTGGGCTTTTGGATGCCAAGCAACTCTCCATGATGTTAGCACCTACCTAGTAGCCCATTGTAAGTTTGACCAAGACCTGTAGTTTATGCATTGTCTCTTGATCTTGGTTTTAGTCATCATACTATCTAGTGTGAGTGTTAGCCATGGATGTTGTGATTTATGTGTGTTTGTGGCTGGATCATTATCTTCATCAGCATGACAAGAGTGGACCTACAAGTTCCACATGGTTGGGATGCATAGTTACCTATACCACTACTAGGGACCAATGTACAAAGATGATCTACTATCTGAGTGTGACCATTGCTAGATGTTTTTACTTGGTACTTTGGGTTTTGAAGTATGTTATCTTGTGATTTATGCTTTCATTGGAATTCTTGTATATGATGTTTAGATGATGTTAGTATTGATGCATTTCCTTATATAATGTTTAGCATATGTTAGCTGATGAGTTTGATTTGTAGGATTATCTTATGCTTTACTTCTAGCATGCTAGATTTCCTTATTCTTATGTTACAACAAATTTTAGTAGTGATGTCCTCATAAGATATCACTAACAATATGGTTGGTAGTTGATGTAAGAGCATCTTGGGTGTAAGAGCAATCTTGCATCACCCAAAAATATTTTTTTTCAGTCTTTTCTATTTTAATAAGGACTAGTAGATAGGGTGGTTACTATTTATGGGAACTTGCTATTTTTAGTAAGTTTTTCATATGAGCTCTAAATATTCTCATTTTCTATAGGACTATTCATTTTAGAGTTATAATACTACCATAAAAATCTCATTGCTCCAACCTATGTATCAGAGAAGTTATTGTGGATTTTTGATGGAAATATTTGTAGAAAAATCTGTAGGCTCACTATTGGAGGCCTTAGAGTGCCCGAATGAGGTCCAAAAATTTGAAGGAAGGGCACTTGTGCCATTTTGGACTTGTAGACCAGGAGCTAGCATTTCCAAAAAGTGGTTATAATAGCCAATCAGAGCAACGGTTCATGAGTTACGGAATTTCAAAGTTGGGCTACCTAAAATATCTAAAATAATTGTCAAAGATGTATTTGGCCAACTCTACATGTATAGTTAGGGTTTTTCATCCCTGGGTATTAAGTTTCAATGTCTAGAACCTTCTCAGGTGGAATAAAATTGCCTATTTAAGAAAGGCGCAAACACTATCAAGAACAACTCTAGGTGGTAGTTCATAGTTTGTCTTCTAGATTACTGTAATGAAAATGCCCATGTGGGTTAGCATAATGTACTTGTGAATTCTTTAATTCTACATTTGTAGCACAAATAAGAAGTCCATATTTTGTTCTTGCATTTGCTATTATTTTTTTGTTTATGTTATGATTTTATGGTATTAAGGGGAGCGCCCTTCATCAAGTCATATCAAAGCTAGGTTATTGAGTGTGTAGATAGATCACTGACTATGAGGCAATTCACACTAGGACTATGGATTGGGCTAAGCATGTAGATAGATCACTAATTGTGAGGTAGTTTGCACTAGGGTTTTAGTGGAAGCGTGAAAATGCCTCCATAAAGAGAGTATGCTGGAAGAGTTGTAGGTGTTACACCTAAGGCTTTTTGAGCCCTCCAAAGACAAATGTAAGCATTGGAAGAAAAAATGCATAGAGGAATAAATATTCCTATAAGAGATGAAAGCAAGGATGAGGATGAAGTAGAAGAAAATGTTGAAGTAGAGGTAGTTCTAAACCTAGAGGAAAAAAGGCATTTTAGAGCCATCTCCAAGATTAGAAAAAGACCTAAGTTTGAAGTGTTAGATTGTGGTGTTTGATCAAGGAAGTACTATACATACTCCATAATTTTTTGGGTCCCATTTTATCAAGATTTTGGGCTGACATGTAATTAGTAATTATAATCCTAAAGTAGTAAAAATACTTGTACAAAAGGTCTTAGGGTTAGGGATTGTTTCATTGTGTGTGATGCAAAAATTTCTTCTTGTAGTGGTATTGAGTTCTAAGGGATTACAGATTGTAATTAGGTTGTAATCACTAGGTTGTAATAATATTGGACTTGCTATTTGGTGGACATAGCCCAAGGATTGGGTGAACCACATTAAATCTTTGTGTCTTGTGTTCTATTATTTTTTGATATTGTTTATATTTGGATAGAGTTGTTATTCCTATTTGAGGTTAAATCCTAACATGGAGTTCCCACATTTTTGTGAAATCTTAACCTAGAGGAGCTGATCAATTGGATCAATGAACTAGAGGAGTACTTTGAGTATGAAGATATTGATGATCGTAATAGGGTCAAGTTTATGAAGGTGAAACTGAAGGGACATGCAAAGATCTGGTGGCAAGAGGTTTAGTTGGAATGAAATAGAAAGGGAAAGGAAAAAATAACTAGATGGGATTTGATCATAGCTAAACTGAAGTGATTATTCATTCTCGTGGATTATGAGCTTGATTTTTTGAAGAAAATGCTAGGGTTAAAGCAAGCAAAAAAATTTGTTCAAGAGTATACCAAAGAGTTCTATCGAGTTCTCATTAGAACTAGCCATGTAGAAGCTAATAAGGAGAAAGTGGCTCGTTATGTTAATGGGTTAAGGCCAAGTACTCAAGATGAGCTAACTCTTATTCAAATGAATAGTATTGAGGAGGCATACTAGTTTTCCGTAAGAGTTGAGGAAAAACTAAAAAAGAATTTTGACAACAAGAATAGTGAAAGAGGTCACTATGGAAGATCTGGTGGATGATATTATAGTGGTCATAATGATGATAAGAAGATCAAGGATGAGGCTATAAGTAGTAGTCAAAACTAGAGGGGAAACAATTCTAATCATTTCTATGATCAAAATAATAGATATCAGAGAGGAAGAGGTAGAGGACAAGGATTTGGAAGAGGAGGCTTCTGTGGGAAATGTTTTCACGGCAAAGAAGAAGGGCATAGAGCATTTGAATGTACCCAGTGGCAAGCAAGGATAGATTGAAGAAAATAAGGTTAGGCCAGAGTTGCACGTGTTGATGAAGATGCTAGATCCTCACATTCTAAAGATGTTGAAAGAGGAGAAGTCCTAGGTAATAGAAGAGTCCTGATGAGAGGTGAGAATGAACCTAATCAAAGAAGGAGCTTGTTTCACACAAGGTTTAGATGTGAAGATAAGTGTTTTGATGTGATCATTGATGGTAAAAGTACTAAAAATCTAGTGTCTGAAATGATGACCACCAAGTTAAAGCTAAAGAGATAGAAACACCTATGTCCATATCATATTGCTTGGGTGCAAGATGACCATAAGGTCATTCTCAATGAGTAGTGCTCAGTGAAGTTCAAGATTGGAATCTACCATGATGAGGTACTATGTGATATCATACCTATGGACATATGTCATATGTTGTTGGGTAGGTCATGGTAGTTTGATAGGCATGTTGTACATAATGGGCAAGAAAACACCTACACTCTAACCAAGGATGGAGTGAAACATAAGTTGAAGTCATTGAAGGAGAAAGAAGAAAAGGTATGTAGTGTTGCCAGAATATGTTTTGTTGATGGAAAAGAGTTTCTTAAAGGTATGAAGTGTGAGCATATGTATTTTTCTATAGTTTTAAAAGATAGTAAAGAAGAAGTAGAGGAGGTACCTGCAAAAGTTGCTAATATGTTGGGAGAGTTTTCTAATATTGTATTAGATAATGTACCTAATGGATTGTACCTAATGAGGAAGATTAGTCACCAGATGGATTTGGTTCTAGGAGCTAGTTCTCCAAACAAGGCAGCACACAAAATGACACCAACAAAAAGTGACAAGTTGTTACAAAAGGGGTTGATTCAAGATAGTCTAAGTCCATGTGTTGTACCAACCATATTAGTACCAAAGAATAATGGAGAATAGAGGATGTGAATAGATTCTCACACTATCAACAAGATCATGATCAAGTACAGATTTCTATTTCAAAGGATAGATGATATTATGGACTATTTGAGTGGAGCTAAGTATTTCACAAAGATAGATTTGAAGAGCTGATACCATTAGATTTGTATCAGAGAAGGTGATGAGTAGAAGATTGCTTTCAAGACAAAAGAAGGACTGTACAAGTGGTTAGCCATGCCTTTTGGGCTAACCAATGCTCTAAGCACTTTCATGCAGCTCATGAATGTTTTATTGGAGGAGTTTCTGGGTAATTTTTTCATTGTTTACCTAGATGATATTTTGATCTTTAGTAAGACATTGGAGGAGCATTTTATCCATATTTTCAAGGTGTTTGATAAGTTGAGGCAGGAAAAGTTGCTAATAAATCTGAAGAAGTGCAATTCTGTAAAGAAGGAATTGGTGTACCTAGGATTTGTAGTCTTAGTAGAAGGTCTAAAGATGGATCCAAAGAAAGTGAAGGCTATCCTTGAATGGCCTACTCCAAGGAGTGTGACAAAGGTAAGATCTTTTCATGGACTAGTTAGTTTTTATAGAAAGTTCATAAGATGTTTTAGCAATATTTGTGGACTTTTGACTAAAACCATGAGAGGGGATAGGAAAGAATTTAAGTGGACTGTAGGAGTAGATAACAATTTTAATTTGTTGAAACAAAAAGTTACTAAGCAACCTTTTTTAGCACTTCCTAATTTTAGCAAGGTGTTTCAAGTAGACTATGATGCTAGTGGTACTACAATATGAGTTGTTATGAGCAAAGAAGGTAGACATGTTGCTTATTTTAGTGAGAAGCTAAATGATGCAAAAAGAAAATATTTTGTTTATGATTAGGAATTTTATGCTATAGTTCAAGTAATGAAGAAGTGGAGACACTATGTTCTTCCTAAGGAGTTTGTTTTGAATATTGATCATCAAGCTTTGTAATATTTGAATAGTCAAGAAAAATTGAACCAAAAGCATTTGAAGTGGGTTGAGTTTTTGTAGAGTCATACATTTGTTTTGAAACATAGGAGTGGGAAGTCTAACAGAGTTGTAGATGCTCTTAGTAGAAGACAACTTTTGCTAACAGAAACATAGATAGAGGTGGTTGGGTTCAAGGAACTCACTACTTTGTATCCAAATGATCATGATTTTGGTGAAGCATGGAAGGATTGTACAAAATCTTTTACACTTGACAAGACAAAGTGGTTGGATTTCATGATCCAGGATAGTATATTGTTAAAAGGAAGCTAATTGTGCATTCCTAGAAGCTCAATGAGAGAGAATCTCATCAAGGAGAAGCATAGTGGAGGATTGGCTAGGCATTTTGGCAGAGATAAAAACATAGTTTTGGTTGCTGAGAATTATTACTAGCCATAGTTGTAGCAGGATGTGAATAAGTTTGTACAAAGTTGTAGAGTACATCAGATGGTGAAAGGAGTGAAGAAAAATATAGGGTTGTATCAACCATTACCTATATCAAAGAAGTTGTGGGAGGATGTCAGCATGGATTTTTTTCTTGGATTACCAAGGATATAGTGTGGGCATGATTCTATTGTTGTGGTGGTTGACAAGTTTTCAAAGATGGCACATTTTATTGCTTGCAAGAAGACTAGTGATGTTGTTCATGTGACAGAGTTGTTATTCAAAGAAGTGGTGAGACTACATGGTCTACCAAAGAGTATAGTTTTAGATCGAGATATAAAATTTTTTAGGTATTTTTGGCATACATTGTCAAAGAAGTTGAAGATATATTTGAAGTTCAATTCATCACATTGTCCATAGACTAATGGATAAACAAAAATTGTGAATTGCAGTTTGGGAAACTTGCTGAGATGTTTGGTTAGAGACAAGCCAAAAGGATGGGATATGATTTTACCATAGGTAGAATTTAGATATAATAATTTTGTGAATAGGGTTACTGGTAAATTACCATTCTAGATTATATATGGGAGTAGTCCTAGAAATGCTTCTAAATTGAGGAAGTTGGATAAAGGAGAGAATGGTAGTGCTAAAGTAGAAGAATTTCCTGAACATTTGGAGAACATGCATGATGAGGTGAGGAAGCACATCATAAAGATGAATACATAGTATAAAGCTAAAAAAAATGTGAAAAGTAGGTATAAGGAATTTTAGATTGGAGATGAATTCATGGTTCATATGAGAAAGGAACATTTTCTAGTGAGTACATATAGTAAGCTAAAGATGAAGAAGTTTGGACCATACAAGATAGTGAAAAGGCATGATTCTTGGAAATGCTTATGAAGTGGAGTTGTTTTCTAAATTGAATATTTCACTAGTATTTAACATTATAGATTTGACAGAGTATTATGAAGGAGGTGATGGAGATGAAGTTGCAGAAGCACAACAGAGTATTCCAACAGTTAGTTCAACTACAAAGGAGATTGAGGAGATACTAGATAATCATGTTGTCAAAAGCACAAGGAACATAACTTATGATAAATACTTAGTCAAATGGAAAGGGAGACTAGCAGAGGATTCATCATGGCTAGCAAGGGAGGAGGTCAAGCATCTTGGTTTTCCTCTGAACACTTGAGACGTGATGGAGTCACTTCTCAAATTACCCTAGATGTCTGATACAAGAGCATCCTAGGTGTAAGAGCAATCTTGCATCACCCAAAAATATTTTATTTTCAGTATCTTCTATTTTAATAAGGACTAGTAGACAGGGCAGTTACTATTTATGAAAACTTGCTATTTTTAGTAAGTTTTTCATATGAGATTTGAATGTTCTCATTTTCTAGAGGAAGGTTCATTTTAGAGTTATAATCCTACCATAAAAATCTCATTGCTCTAGCTTAAGTATCAAAAAATTTATTGGGGATTTTTGATGGAAAAATTTGTAGAAAATTCTTTAGGCTCACCATTAGAGGCCTTAGAGTGCTTGGATGAGGTCTAAAAACTAGACATAAGAGCACTTGCACAATTTTAGGCTTGTAGATTAGGAGCTAGCATTTTCAAAAAGTGGTTATAATAACCAATCAGAGCAATGGTTCATAAGTTATGGTCTTTCAAAGTTGGGCTACCCATAATATCTAAAATAATTATCAAAGATGTATTTGGCTTCTTCTATATGTATTGTTAGGATCTATCAGCCCTAGGTATTAATTTTCAATGTCTAGAATGTTCCTAGGTAGCATAAAATTGCCTATTTAAGAAAGGGTCAAACATTATCTAGAACAACTATGGGGATAGTTCACAACTTGTCTTGTAAATTTCTATAATGAAGGCACCCATGTGGGTTAACATATTGTGCTTGTGAATTCTATAATTTTTGCATTTGTGGTGCAAATAAGAAGTCCATATTTTGTTCTTGCATTTATTGTTGTTTCTATGTTTATGTTATGAGTTTATGGTATTAAGGGGAGTACCCTTCATCAATAGTTTGGGATGTTACATATGGGGAATGGCTAGGACCCACAATGGTCTTATGATACTATTATAGCTAGGAGGAACTACATACTTAGTTTATTGTTTTAGTACATTGCAATGTTGCTTCTATTTATTGCAATATTGCTTTCAATTATTTTCCTTCACTGCTATGTTGGATGGTTATTTGCAGTTTTCTATCTAGTACTTTTGATCCAATGTCTTTCCTCAATATGTGGATCCAGTACACCTCACTATGGAGGAACTTATTTCCTTATCTTTTTCTCTTTTTGGTGTGTTGTCTTTAGTTCTTGTGCAAAATTATACTTTCTCACACGAGAATGCAAGATCTCACGTGGTGTGCTGGGCTTTCTCACACAAAAGCCCATGCCTTGGCTACTAGGACAAGCACTTGCTTGCATCATTTGGTGCACTTCCTCACATGGAAGGTAGTTTCTCACATGACATGTTGTACTTCCTCTATCTATTGTCCTCATGCAAAAAATAGGGCGTATCTAGCTTTGCTAGGGAAAATTAAGAAGTTAGTTTTGGACACCCTGTTATGTTTTACACCTTCCTAGTTCAAAATAGCTTTCCTAACAAGTTTAAAATATATCATTTAAGTATAATTTGAAGTTTAAGTTGACTTATATTTAATTCCTTATACTTAAGATGTATTTTAATATATGCGACAAGTTTTTTTAGATAGGTTCTAGACCTTTATGAGCTAAGATAGAGATTCTAGGAAATTTGAGGGCTTCAAGATTTTAAACTTAGCCAATTTTTAGGAGTCAACTTTTGTCGTCATCTTGGTGTTTAGTAGTTTGGTTGTGCTTCCTTTGCATCCTCAACATGTGTGAGACCATGGTTAGTCTCTATTATTTTCTTATTTATGTTTTGGTCAGTGGTGATGCTTGTAGATCTTTGGTGTTTGGTTGTTTGGTTAGTCTTCTATTGTGATCTTTATGATCTACGAGATGATGGTTGTCTTGTGCTTTCATGCTTGTCCAAGAAAAAAGAAGTTGTGTGGCTTTTATCTATCCTTGTTCCAAGGATCTCTAGGTAGGGCATTACACTAGTCTTCTTAGAATTAGCCCTGGTACATTTATTGGGGCCCTGATCCTCTTTCAAGTCCTTTAAACCTTGGGTTCTCCCCTCTCCATTTTTTTTAGAAGAGTGTTAATTTTGTCTACTACAATCTTCAAGGTGGAGAAACTCTAATTAGAAAGTTTCTTAATTTCCTTCTCAATGTTGACCACTCAATTATCCATGTCATCCAGCCTTTTCTACAAATCCTTCATCTTCTCTTGACCATCTCTATTATCCATGCCATTACTCCTTTATTGAGTTGGTTAAGGGGTATGTTTTCTATTTAGAAATGATTGCTTCACTTAAGAATGTCTTTCATGATTTTTCATTCATTAGTGATGCATCTATTATGGTTATTGAAATCTTTCTACTCTCTTTAGTTGTGAATAAGATCACTATAGATATTGGTGTATGCCTCTTTTTATATTAGTCACGTGCTTGTAGATTTCAAGTTCATTGAATGAATGACCTTCCTTTAGACAAATGATGATATGAGGATAATCATTTTTCTAAACCATATGTTTAATGTGGATTGATATTTAAATGATAATATTTTACACAACTATGTCTTATATGATTATATGTCACATATTGATGATAGCTTATATCCTCTCATGTAGCACATATAGATACTTCACTGTTGTCATGGAGTCCATAATGACATCATGATTCATAATTTAAGGATTTATTACCTAGTGATTAGAGTGTAATTTCCAAGTTTTTACATGTTAGTTAAATTTTTTTTTTAACTATCAAAAGTTGTAAGATGATATCCTATTGATTATTGAGTTTAAATATTATTCAATCTATAGAGTATCATGATGGTTTTATTCATGTTTATTGCTTCATACTTATTTTATGAACTTGAAACATGTTTTTATTTTTTTGTTATTCTAATATAGACATGATAATACCTTCTTGTCTTTAGAACCTATTATGTATAAGCATAATGTGTATAATATACCATAATTAAAACTCAATTAGAAGCTCACATGTTACATTGAAACAAATTAATTTACCCCTTAAGTAGTTAATATTCTTCCTTAACCCACTCAAATGCCATTATAAATTTATTTAAAACTCAATCTTGTCACCTTACCAATTCTTCAACAACCCAAGGATAAATAGTTTTATACTTATATTCATACACACATATACTCTAGGCATGTATGCAATTTATTCAACTAGAAAGTGTTAGAAGGAGGAAACAATAAGAGGGGGGTGAGTCAATGTTCTACAAATTATAACTTTATTATTCAGATTCACATGCCACTTCAAACTTATAATGGATTGTATAGTGCAAGATCATAAAGAAAATAACTACAACACCATGAAACATGGATTTTAAATTTGGAAACCTTGTTAGGGAAAAACCACATTGTGTATGGTACCCACAAGATAACAATCTATAGAAATCTTGTCTTACAATAATAGGGATGCAATTAGATTTAGGCTTACTCCCTAGAGCTCACTAATAAAATATAAAATGTATGGCTAAAACCATTTAGAGGGCTCACTATCTTACAATATCATGACAATGATCCTAGTTTTGTCAATCATGATTACATCTATACATGAATATAAAATTTAGCTATATTGTTGAAACATGGAAGGGTCCTTGTGTATGTTGGTTTACTAATGGTGAAGACCAATCTCTGGGATTAAAATATCCATTCCTTATCTATATCACCTAAACTAACTAATCATAGGAAAAGGGAAAGAGGATTTTCCTACATGAAATTGACAACAAAACTAAAGGTGATACGAATGGTAAAATGTGAATTTTTTATGAGCCTATAATTTGACATATTTATATGAATTTATTATAGGAATTTAATCCATTAGTGCAATATCTTTTCAATTTTTTGTCATATGTTAGCTTGATTTGTGAAGCATTAACTATGATTAATAATTTATTGATTAACATTTGTATGTATAGCTAGTTAATGCTAAAATATGATAAATGGTTATTAATAAATAATAATTGTCCTTAGAGATTAAAATTTTTCTTGTGAGATATTTATGTCACTAGTGCAATTGGAAATAAGGAGAAGCAAGTTGACACTTGTCAATATTCAATAAATGTTGGAAATTCAGAAAAAATTTAAAAATCTATTTAAGTAAAATGGGCATATTTCACTCAATTGTTAATAAAATTAAAATTTTATTAATGATTTGGAAATATAAAAAGGATGCACACAAAACCCCTTTGGCCATTTAATTTAGAATATTTAATGAGCAACAACGGTCAAAAGTTGACTGAGCAAAAGGTGGCAAGTTTGAAAGTAGTAGAAACTAAGCTTTAGTAAATTGGTCATGTCTTCAATGTTTCTTATTTATTTTCATATTTTTTAAAATATAGAAAGATAGTAAAGAGGAGCATAATATGGTAAATTAATCAGATCTAACTTACAATAATAAAGAAGCACTATGTATTTCAAGTTGACTGTGGAAAAAGTGTAACAAAAAATCAACACTCTTAGTCAAACTTATTCTATTTATTGCAATTTGAGTTACAACTTTAAAAGAGGTTGGATAAGATTTGAATTGTATTTATGAAGACCAAAAAATCTTTGAAAAATCATCTTTTTCATAAAAGAGTCCAAAAAACCTCTTTTTCCAATCAACCAAGCAGACAAGTTGTAATTGGATTCCTTAGTCATTATTTTAAAAAAAGTCTCTTCCTCCTTTGAAGGAATAATGGGACACATGTTAGATGGTTGTTGGAGAGTTAATAAGATTATATATTAGAATATTTAATCAAGTATTAGATGGTATTAGTTGTAGAGACTCACTGTTTTGTAGAAATAAATTTTGTAATACACAATTCCTACATCCATTACTATTTGATTTCCTACAACCTTTACTGTACACTTAGATTAATTTTCAACATTGTTCCATTTTTTATTTTTCAATAATAGAATATAATAGAGAATATATGTTCAAGGAGCATTCTAGGTGTGTTAGTGAATAGATTTGTCCTTCAAAAAGAAATGTAAATAATGACTCAATATGCCCAAAAAGAAGAACAAAACATACTAACAATTGGACAAATTATCATGGATTGATAACTCTCCTCTAAATTGAGAGGTACAACTCCCTCTTAAAAAGATTTGTAATGAATTAAATGACTAGTTATGTCTTTTACTTGAAGACACAAAGGTTTTATACATTCTCTCATCACCATGGGATGAATGCAACTATAAAGATTAAAACTAGAATAAAGAGAGAAGGAAAAACTAATAGCCATAAGACTATTTATTCAATCCCATGTACATCATAGAGCAAATAGAGAAAAAGATTGTATAATTCTATAATTATGAATGACCATGGTAGTGCATTCCAAAATACAAAAGAAGTGACCATATTATTGACTTCAATTCAAAAAAATGGATATTCAAACCATAGGATCTAATAAATATAAATTTCTATTCATTGTGAACAAATAACAAGAAAAACCAAAAGGTTACTTTGTCCCTGCGATTACAAGTGAACTACAAAATGTGATCAACCATTAAAAATCATACTCTGATCACCATCAATGATCAACCATGACTTCTATGGGGTTCAAAAAATGTCATGTTCTACAATCATCATATTGATGGATCTTTGTGACTACTATAGACCTAGAAATGAAGCTCAAATGATGTTGATGGTAAGGCTACACCCTCTTTCATTTATAAATTTCACTCCAATCCATAAACATTCCTGATTGTGAAATGATTTTTTTTGAAAACATAAGGTTGTTTCTTAGATTGATAAACATGTGCTCAAGATTCAATTCAATGATAAATTTGCACATTATAAGTGCCAAACCCAACTAGTTCTCCCTTCCAATGACTAGCCAGTTCTAGGTTAACATTATGTCAAATAGATCATGTGTCATCTGTGTTCTAATTTTGTGTATGCACCACAAGGACCCATATTTTTCCCAAAGTTGATTATTGGCTTGAATTCTGGCTTGAATTCTTCATTCTTCCATAGGACCTCAAGCACATGTGCATGCTCTTACTATCCAAAGGATGTCATTATTTATCTCCATTAGAAATTGAGTAGAGAAAATATTTTGCACCACAATGGTTATGAGCTTGGTCTTTGCACTTGGGCTACATGTCATGGTGAGGGATGGTAATGTCACCATGTTCTAAGACTCATAATTGTTAGTTTGACTATGGATGGGCTTAAAATTGATTTGAAGATCTCATAACTCCATCAAGATAACTTGATCAAGACCTGAATTCTGTCAAGTTTTCCATAACATCAATATAATTCATGATTCTTATTAACCAAAATTGCCTCCTACCAAAAAATAAAATTTAAATGCCAAAGCCCACCTAATGTTCACTTTCCATATTTAAATATTAAACATTGCTATGGAAATATGAAATAAATTAAATAAAAACCTTATAATATTTATATGTTTTCCTAAGTTTATTTTTTGGGCCCTCGTATGTTTCATCTAATGTCAGATCTCCCACAGATCTATGGTAGTCACTTTCCCACATTTTGGAATTGCCCAGTCTTTAACAGATGTGGGGAAGGGACCTTGTGACACACATCTAAGGTGGATCCTTGCTTATTATTTGTGGCATGTCTTTTAACTATGCTAACATGTTGGTGTTTGTTGGCATTTTGATTGTCCATTACTTTCTTGCATTCTATGTTTTTTCAAAATTTCTGACAATGTAGGAAAGTGAATTTTTGCCATGTGGATTCATGGGTCCAGCTTCTTTAGTTGGCTACCACAGACAAGGTGGATGAGTTGTTAGAGCACATTGGCATATAAAGGTAGTTTGGTGTTATGTCATTGGTCGAAGGTATTGACATGGATAGTTTGTTGGTCACATGTTTTTAGGACATCTGATCTCAGATGGATCAATGATAGGCACTTCCCTGTGGGGAAGTGACAATGTGACGTGTGACATGTAGGACCTATTTCTAGAGTGGGCCTCCTAGATTTAAAAGATAGTTCCAGTCAGGGTGCTAGGTAGTACTGAGGTGGAAAGTATGTGCTAGTTACTTCCTGTTGATTCACCAGAAGGGTTGATGTGCTTGATGAAGGTGGATGTTGAGTGTCTGGTGGGCCTAAAAGTTTTAAAAGAAAATGCCATGATAATTGGGATCTTCCATGATTGGTGATCTTGTGGAGATTGATGATCAACACTTTCCTACATTTTGAAGCTAGAAGGATTTTAGATAATGCAATAATGCACCTAATTTCCATGTGTCCTCCTAGATGCAGTTTGAAAGAAAAGTAGTCACAATTAAGTTGGAAAGTTGGTGCGGTTGGTAGGTTATGTGGTCAAATGCATGAAGACTTTGCAAGGTGGTGAAAGAAATAAAACTATTGGTCCATGTGGCCCATCTTGGTTTTAGGACTCAGTTGACCCATTGACTTTGCTAGTTTGTCAAGCCAACTATTAGGAAGAGATGTTTTCTTGCACGATCCAATCTTCATGATCGATTCTAGCCAATATCTAATGAATCCCATGCTTAGTAAATGAAGGAAAACACTCCATCATCTCTACTTTTATCCATCTACTTGGTAAGAGTGACTTAATGGAAACATTCTATCTTCTCAAGGCTCTATTTGGGAAAATTTTGGATTTCATTGCATCTAAATCTATGCCAAGATCAGATTTTCTCTAGATTTGTGTGATTGTTCTCTATAAAACTTAATGGTAGTGGTTGTGGAGTAAATTTAGTCAAAAATTATCTTAGTTATGCCTAAGCTATAAAGGCAATTTTTGTACATTTTGTCAAGGTCAACTCTTCTTTGTTTTCTTGATATTGCTCTACAAGTTCACTGTAAATTCCCTTTGCCTCTGAACCTATATGACATTCCACTTTATCTCCTCAAAACATTGATGTATTGTGCAAGACCTATTTGCCTCTCATTAGTGTATTGTGGATATCTACAATCTTGCATGTCTATATCTCCTTTTGGCCTATGAATGATATATAAGTGAATTCTCTTATTCCTTGTGTCATTTATTTGGGTTTTTTGATCTACATGTAATTATTATATTAAAATGAGTCTAGATGTGTATATGTTTTGGTTTCATGATGGTTAAAGTGTGCATATGGGCAAAGATTAGTTTGAAAACTCTATTATGGTGAATCACCCCTTAGTCTAGAATAGGTAGATTTGCTTTCATGCATTCCTTATCCCTTTTCCTCTCCAAGAGTAGTTAGGTGCATCCTGATAGTAAAGGAAGCTAGCCTTCTATGGAGACTCAACCTCATAGTTCAAGTCCCATAGCTTGGAGGTTGTTTCCATGTTTCACAAGGTTGTCCTTAGGTAAAAATTTTAGACAAGGGTGCAAACTTTTGTGATAATAGTTTTTGGCATGCCTAGTGGGAAAAAGAAGATTCAACTATATAAGTCTATTAGTTAGCCTATTGATCTAGATACACTAAGAATTTGGGTGTTATTCTTAGTGCCATTAGCCTTTGGAGGTATCCAATCAAACATCATGGTGACTCTAGTGCAAATCTATTGGTTTCAAGCAAAAATTGTGCTAGTATGTAAAGATCATCTTTGATCTTTTGTGATTTTCAAGTTTTCTAAGAAATTGTAATGTTTTATGAAACTCTGACATTGGATCCATTTCATATAAATAACTACTACTCCCCCTCATATCATGAAAATTTTATTCCTTAGCCCTCACATGTAACGACCCACTAAGGGATCCAAAAGAATTAACCTAAAGTTTCACTAAGTTTGCTAAACATTTTTTTTTTTTTTTAAAGTAAGAAAGTATAACATACACATCAAACACATCGTAGTGGAAGCAATAACATGTAATAATTAACAAACATACATCACAAGTTAAATTCCTTAAGGATCCCAAGACGTTGAGTCACATTTAAATTTAATTAATTCTAAGTCTAACAACTACCACATCCTCATGAAAGAATAATACTAAAGTCCAATGTCCACAATATACATTTGTTCTGAATGCCTCTTGGCAAATTAATTCGAAATGCTCAATCATCCACTATACATGTCACAGGGTATGAAAGGCTTAAAAGAATATATACATGTAAAGATAAAGATACATCATCCTCAAATCCATGATACAAAGTATAGTAAAATAAATGAAATCATTCACCATACATGATACATCTATACATCCATAATGGTAAAACATCTATCATAAAATCTAACCATCCATCATAATAATCCAAGAACATAGTGAAAATAAATGCCAACCAAGAAGGCTCCAGCCACGGTGACCACGGACGGATCTCAATGGTAAGAGTAAAAAGCACTACCACTCGACCGCGTGGAACCTAAATGGTCCACTTCCACCATGCTAAAGAGATAGTCTCAAGTCCCAAACAAGGTATCAAAACACAAAACACAAGTACTCTCTAAGTCTGGAAATCCTAAAAGTATACTAACTCAAGGGTTCCAACATAGATAGACATCTAGACCCAGAGGCACCCCAAAGACACGTAAGAAACCTGCTATGCAAGCGAGAAAGTGTCATCACAAAAATCACGTCAGAAGTTACTCGAGCAATCCCTTAAGAATCTTAGGTCCCCTGTGATCCTGCGGCCACTAATATCCTCTCGTACTGACGAGGCATACTACGGAATGCAAGGTCGTAACCAAGCGTTCTCTCTACCCCATCCTAGCCTGTACTAGCACTCAAGGTATGGGAGAGAACATACAGTTATCTTATTAGGTTCATTTAAGTCAGTATTTAGGTGAGATGTTTTCACTTGTTAAAACAACTTACAATGGGTTACTCCAGGCAGCCTCTTAGGGCCCTGATCTCCATTGCAAGCCACTTCCTGACACTACACATAGATAACCTACCCTAGGCTCATGAAATCACAAATCAAAGAATCATAATAAAATTGCCTCAGTCCTATACAAGCGACTGAAAACATCATAAATATAATCCACAATCATCACATCAGTTCTCCATGATCAACTAAATAGGATCAAATAATAATCATAATGATCACAAAAAATCTCTATCAGCACATGAAGGCATCAATGATAAATCACAATATCCAATGGTTCTCCAATGAGTAACCAGAAAGAATCCTAATAATAGAACACAAAACTGATCGAAGACTCCAAAATGGTCAAGTCAGGTAACTTCAAATACATACACCATCAGCTTCACACAAGGAAACTAGAAAGCAATAAAAAATAGTAAAAACATCCATCATAGAGCACTCCATCACATTACCATGGTTGGGTTAAGAAAGATCGAGACCAAAACATCATAACATCACATTCACAATCCCAAGCCTCTGGTAACAACCTAAACTAGCCAACACTAGAACAACCCCAAAACACAGAGAACACATAGAAAACATCAAAGTCTCATAGATTGGATTTGAAAGTATATTATTGAGTTAAAAGTAGAGGATTCAATTTACAGATTAACGTATGTTTTAAATAGGTAGAACCTATAGTTCACCTTTACAAATTATCCCGTTCCTATCTCCAAATGAATCGCATAATTATCCCTAATTGATTTCAAGTCAATGTCCTAGAACAATCTAAGGGTAATAATTAAATTATTAATAATACTTGTTGATCTTTAATTATAATAATCTATGCTTTCATTAAATTCAGTATTATAATTTTAAGCTTGTTTTAAACAAATTCTCGATTTAATTAATCTTAATTAAATCAAACTTTTAATAAAATAAATTAATAATACAGAAAAGAACCATATTACATTTATTAATAATTTATTTATTTATAAAATTATTAATAAATAATAATATAATTTAAAATTTAATATAGTTTAATTTAAATAATAATCATATTAATTAAAATAATTTTTAAATTGTTTTTAAAAAAAAATCAAATAACATAAAGTAAATCGAAATTTACTTTTTTTTTAAAAAGAAAGGCTTGTTTAAAGGCCCGCAGGCCTACCTTACCCTGCGGCCGCAGGTGTTACTGCTGCCGCAGACAATAGTACTACGTACTACTGCTGCGCAGCAGTACCACCTGCCGCAGTAGCGTGGTTGTGGGGCGTGGGAAGTGGTGGCCCCGCCCCACTCCAATATATATTATTATATTTTTTTTAAAAAAAAAAATTCATCTTCTTTTTAATATAAAAAAATTGTGTTTTATTTTAAATTAGTTTTGTTTAATTTTGTTAAAACAATTTCTTCTAAAAGAAATATATATATATTTCTTTTAATTTTGATTCCCACAGTATTGTATTCTGGTAAAAGAAATTATAACAACCATATTATTTTTTTATTTTTATTTTTAAATCTAGAACTTTCATTTTTTAAATTCCAACCCTTACCAAATTAAATCTTAATTTCTTAAATCTAGAAAACAAGGGTTCTAATAACTCTTCTATTCTCCATGGATACAGAAATTATTGATAAGCAATTAATAATTCAGAATATTGAAAAGTTAAAACTTTCAACACAGAGAATTCGGATTTACAAACCCCAGACACGAAGAAGACAGGAAAGGATAATTGCATATTTAATCGATGATCAAAAACACAAGACCCTACCTAATCCTGATGCTATTATGCAATCCCCAGGAACTGTAAGAGAATTCGCTCCTCTTCAATAACCTTCTTCCGAAAATCTTTCTTGGTATTAGCCTTCTGAAATTCACTTCCAAAATTTGTCTCCCAAAAATTTCCGTCCAAATTCGTGTCCCTCCAAAAATGAACCCCCAAAATTGTGATAAGAAGTTTTCTCCTCAAATCGGGGCACTAATTGTGCATTCACCTGAGAAGACTCTTTGCACCACTGAGTTAACTCCCAATTAACCTTTATTATCTTTTATTTTATTTTGCATTCATCTTTTCATGCACATTAAGTTGAATTATTAAATAACTTTATTTAGTATTCCACTTGACTTCTATTTTAAATTAATTTATTACTTTAATCTCATGTGCACTTTATGAAATTAAAATAACATTATTATTTTCTATTATTTTTATCTTTTAATTAATTTCTCATATTTAAACTCATGCTTAGATCATGCGATCTAGAATCCTTAATAATTTAATATCTTTCAACTTTTAATTTATTTTAGAAACTTAATTGATAATATATTTAATTAATTTAAATAACAATAATATTTAGCATTTATTAAAAATAAACTCTAAATATATTATTATTAAATTAAATAAATATTATCATGTTCTAAATTTATCTTTGAACTTTTATCTCCTAATTTAATTCTTTTATTTAATTAATTTCTCAATTAGTTAAATATAATTAAATATGAAAATGTCATAATAATTTTCCATTAAATTAAATCATTAATTAATCCTTTTAATTAAACTTAATTAATAGAAAAATATGCCAAAGACTCGTAAAGACAACATATGAAAACCCATCATAGAAGAACACATACTAAATCAAACAAAAGGGTTATAATCATGAAATAACATCATTTGATGCATTCGGAGGGTACTTAACTCAGATACTTGTCCTAATTATCAATTAGGACAATTGGCTAAAGGGTTTAGGAATTGGACTTAAGATTTTATCTCCCCTCTCTTACCATTGAGATAATGTGATAGGGTATGCTCATCCTGGAAATTCAGGGAAGTCGATACCCGGTACCTGCAACTTGCATAAAATCCATGCATGTACAGACACAATATTCTAAGCTAAATAGACAATGGTAGGAAGTGGTATATTGTGTAGATCCCAACTAGCAGGTGACTACGACTCCCTTCCTTAACCACATCAGAAACACCATACATAAAGAAAATAAACACGCACACCATACACATGCAGTATGGGGTAAGTATCCATAAGAAAGAACATGTGATAATAAACCATCTAACTAATCATCATCGATAATTGAAAAAATTGAATAATCATCATACATGCATGAAATATAGAGTACCAAGTAATCTCATCATATAATAAATTGAGTGTAAAACAACATCTGATAATCTGAAAGTAATGCTACTAAACATCAAGTATAAAACTGGCCTAAAAGAGTTTGGCAATTAAAACAAAAAATGTGAACTAGGGGCAGGCACTACATCACATTGCTAGTATTAATCTCAACCCCAAACTATTTATAGTCCTTCTGCTCAAAATTATTACCCTCCCCCTGCCCCTACTCCATTAGTCTCAACATCATTATTTGAAGAACTTAAAAATATATTGTTGGAATCCCAAAGTAAGATGGATGCACAAGATAGTAAAGTAGATGAAGGCCGTGAGAAAATGGTGAACCTTGATAGGTGACATGATGAGATTGCAAGGAAATAATAAATAGGAACACAATAGGAGGAGATGGTGTACTAGGCCTATCTCTAACAAGAATAAGAAGTATAGAGGGAAAGATAGAGACATTTTGAGGAGAATCTTGCAAGACAAGTTGCTATAGCAAGAGAGGAGGAAATGAGGCTCTAGTCAACTCATTTTCAAGCCAAGCAAGTAGATGCCCCCCCTTCTCTAAAGTATGTCATTCCAAGCTTCAAGAAGACCCCTCCATTACAAGAGCCTTCTATTGTAGCCCCTTCACCCCCTATAAAAGAAATTTGGGTTAGTCATGAAACCCCCAAGACCTATCACTATTTCCCTATTTCAAGATGGACCATTTGTATGGACTCTTGATGGTCCAAATGGGGAGTTTTAGGAGAATGAAATGAAGCAAGAAAAACCACAAGGGGAGGAGTTGTAGTCTACTAAGGAGGAAAATGAGGTAGCTGAAGGAGAGAAGGAGGAAAATGAGGTAGTTGAAGGAAAGAAGGAAGAGGATTCAATCCTCTTAATTGAAGAGCTTCCCTCTTGTGTTGAAGAAGAACAAGTAGAAAAGGTTGTCCCTCCCTTTGAGAGACAAGTCATGGACTTTGAGCCTTTGTAAGAAGATAAGGATCTACTGCAAGTTGAGCAATAAGAGAACCATTAACTATAGTAGATATTTCTCCATGATATGGAAGATGGAAAAGAGAGCCTCAAGGATAGCTCTATCCTTGAGGAGTATGGTGATATGCATGAGGTTGCCCCCCAGCCTATGCATATTATTGCAATAGAGCAAGAAGATTCTAATGAGGAGACTTTTGGAATGAGATGGAGATGTTTTGTTCATCCTTGGACATGAAACAATCTGCTCCTTCATCAGATGATCATGAGTTGTAGTAGCAGTAAGGAGAGAGCCACACCATACCAGTATCTCCCAAGGAAGTGATTCATAAGCATCATGAGCAAGATGTGGAGATTCTTTCTTCACAAAAGGAGGAGCCACTTCCAAAACAACAAGATACTACCATTGTAGAGTGCAATCAAGTGGTCAAGGATGATTCCTTTGGCCTCAAACCATTAAGAGGATGCCCCATAAGGCATGTAGCTCTAGAACAAATCAACAATTTTCCCCCAATCATTCTTAGACCTGAGCATGAGGATGAAGATTAAAAAGAGGAGAAAAGATGTTTTGCTCCAAAAAGTAATGCCCCAATGCTAGAAAGCTTCATTCTTTTTAGTATTGGGAAGGAGGTGTTCCTTGCAGCAACATGTTTTTTATTCTTGCTATCATTTTCAACTACCCTCGTGTATGGGAAAACAAATCAATAGATAAGGAAAGGGAGTTATTTCAACAAACTAGTTAATGAGTTTATTTAACCTTGCATATATGTAAACCTTGTACATAGTAGAGTAGTTTCCTTTTATTGTCCTACTTTCCAAGAAGTGCCAAGCATAGGTTTTCTCTCTATGACATAGCCAATTTTTTGAAGTTTTCAAGTTGCAGAGTTCTTTTTTTGTAGTCAAAGGTGGGATTTTTAGTGGTTTTCTATCACAGATGTAGGGTTAGGGTTTCATAATGCACAAGATCTATATTTCTATGACTCTATAGCCCAATGGATTCTTTAGGCTACTAGTCTTATACATAGTAGGCTCGCATCCAATCTGAGTTGCCAGAATTGTTAACCAAAATTGCTTCCTACCAAAAAATTGAATTTAAATGCCAAAGCCCACCTAATGGTTACTTTCCATATTTAAATAGTAAACAATGCTATGGAAATATGAAATAAATTAAATAAAAACCTTATTGTATTTCTATGTTTTCCTAAGTTTATTTTTTTGACCCCCACATGTTTCATCCAATGTCAGATCTCCCACAAATCTATGGTAGTCACTTTCCCACATTTTGAAATTGCCTAGTGTTTAATAGATGTGGAGAAGTGACCTTGTGACATGCATCCAAGGTGGAGCCCTATTTCTTATTTGTGGCCTATCTTTTGACTATGCTAACATGTTGGTGTTCATTGGCATTTTGATTGGCCATTGCTTTCCCCCATTCTATGTTTTGAAAATGACTTTCTGCCATGTGGATTCATGGGTCTAGTTTCTTCAATGGGCCACCATAGACAAGGTGGATGAGCTGTAAGAGCATGTTAGCATACAAAGGTAGTTTATTGTTATGTCATTGGTCAAAGGTATTGGCATGGACAATTTGTTGGTTGCATGTTTCTAGGTTTTCCGATCTTAGATGGATCAATGATAGGCACTTCCCAACTTCCTATAGATGTGATACATTTAAACATTGTGGGGAAGCAACAATGTGGCGTATGGCATGTAGGACTTGTTTCTAGTGTGGTCCTCTGAGATTTAAAAGATAGCACTAGTTAAGGTGCTAGGTAGTGCTAAGGTGGAAAGTATGTGCTAGTTACTTCCTATTGATTTGCCAAAAGGGTTGATGTGCTTGATGAAGGTGGATACTAAGTGTCTAATGGCCCTAAAAGTTTTAAAAGAAAATGTCGCAATAATTGGGATCTTCCATGATCATTGATCTTGTAGAGATTTATGATCAATGCTTTCCCACATTTTGAAGCTATGAGGAATTTAGACAATGTGGGAATGTGCCTAATTGCCTCGTGTCTTCATGAACCCAGTTTGAAAGAAAAGCAGTCATAATTAAGACTGACAGTTATGTGACATCATGGTTAAGTTCCAAAGTTGGCGTGGTTAGTAGGTTATTTGGTAAAATGAGTGAAGACTTTCTAGGGTGTCAAAAGAAATAGAACTATTAGCCCACGTGGCCCATCTTTGTCATAGGACTCAGTTGACCTATTGACTTTTCTGGTTCGTCGAGCCAACTATGAGGAAGAGATGTTTTCTTGCACAATCCAATCTTCATGATTGATTCCAACCACTCTTTAATGAATGCCATGCCTAGTGAATGAAGGAAAATACTCCACCATTTCTACTTATATCCATCTACTAGGTCAGAGGGACTTAATGACATCGTTCTATCTTCTCAAGGCTCTATTTTGGCAAAATTTTGGATTTCATTGCATCTGAATCTATGCCAAGATTAGATTTTCTCTAGATCTATGTTATTTTTCTTTGTAAGACTTAATCGTAGTGTTTTTGGAGTAAATTAAGTTAGAAAATATCTTAGTTATGCCTGAGCTATAAAGGTTATTTTGTAAATTTTGTCAAGGTTGACTCTTCTCTGTTTTCTTAATATTGCTTTGCAAGTTCACTGTAAATTCCCTTTGCCTATGAACCTATATGACATTCTACTTTATCTCCTCTTGAAATTGATGTATTGTGCAAGACCTATTTGCCTCTCATTAGTGTAATGTGAATATTTGTAATATTGCATGATTGTATCTCCTTTTGGCCTATGAATGATATATAAGTGAATTGTCTTCTTCCTTGTGTTATTTATTTAGGGTTTCTAATCTGCATGTGATTGTTAGATTAAAACAAGTCTAGATGTGTATATCTTTTGGTGTCATGATGGTTCAAGTGTGCATGTATGGATGAAGATTGGTTTGAACACTCTATTTTTGTGCATCACCCCTTAGGTTAGAATAGGTAGATTTTCTTTAATGCATTCCTTCTCACTTTTCCTCTCTAAGAGTAGTTAGCTACATCCTAATAGCAAAGGAAGCTGACCTTCTCTAGAGACTCAACCTCATAGTTTAAGTCCCATAGCTTGGAGGTTGTTTCCATGTCTCATAAGGTTGTCCTTAGGTAAAAACTTTGGACAAGGGTGCAAACTTTTGTGACATCAATTCCATTAAGACTCTAGCCTTTTGTTGCATAATTCCATGGGCACTTCTTAATGTAGATGATCAAGTCTTAATTGATTTTGACTATTCTTGAGCACTCAAAATTATAGATTGTTCATAGGTCAAATAAATTTTCAATCATGACTGTAGTGATTGTGAAAAAATGATTACCTATGGCTTGATAATTAGAGCTCAAAAACATGTAGTTCAAGTGAAAATACACAATAGGAATTCTATCAAACAATTTTGCATAAACCCAAAGTTTCAAGTCCATTAGTATACTTTTGAAGCATGTCTTTATTTAACCACTTTTCACTAAGGAATAGGAATTCTAGATATATTGTGAATAAGAAATCATATATAACCATCAGAGAAAACCCAATTGTCCATTTTGTTAGTGCATGTTCAATGGCTAATCGGGCTTGTGACCAACATCCTATCAATACTTTTCATTATACAAGTAGTTGAAATTATACGAGTAGTTGAATCATTTCAAAGACTTCTTGAAATTTCCACACACCTCATTCAATGACTAAGCCACTTTATTAAGGGTTGAATGGTCAATTTGGGTATTGGTGCATTATCTTAGATTTGGATTGGATGACATTTTATAGAACACATGAATTATTCATAGGGCTATGCCCGATTATGGATTTTGGATCTTTCTAAAACTTATCAAGTTCCATGGAAATTATACCAAAATTATGGCTTTGTGATGCTTCAAATATATTAGTATAACCCATTGTGATTATCTTCATAGAGATATGCCATCCACTTTCAACTTTTAATCTTGGTCTCACCAACATTAATTAGAACACAATGTTGGCTTTTAGATATTATGGCTTTACAACTAGTCTGAGCGTTTGAACCTAAATTTGGACCTACACATCTAAAACCATTTACTTTGAACTAAATATTGAACTAGTGGATTTGTATGTAAACCCATGTTTCAAGCCTAATAATGGTGGACATCTAAAATTTAATCTTGAACTTTGGCTTTGCAAACTCAAAATCTAAACCATGTGAACCCTTGAACTTGAACTTGAACATAAAACTTGTGGTTCAATTTTAAGTTAAACATGATTATAGAAAACTTATTATTTATAGATCACACCTTACAAGGCATTGTTAGAAACAAAAACCAACAAGAAACTAAAACAATTTCCTTACAGCACCAATTTACAAAGTTTAAATCTCAGGCATTGAAAGCATGCTTACAGGGGTAAGGGCAATCTTGCATCAGCTAATTTTTCTTTTATTTCTTGTTTTTTTATTTTTAATAAGGGTTATTCCTCTACAAAGTTTTTATATTTGGGATCTTTCTTAATTTAGTAAGTTGATCTTATGTACTCATATTGTTATAATCTCATATATGGATGCTCATCTTATAGATATCAATGTACGAGATGAGTTTCATTGTCATATCATATGCATTAGTGCAATTATTGCAGATTTTTTGTATGAATTTGGCTATGAAAACTTTAGGTTCAGTAGTGAAGGCCTAAATGGATCTGAAATGAGGTCAAATCTCAACTAATGAATGCTTGTATGCTCAACCATTTTATAACTTTAGCTGAGGATTCCAGAAAGGGGTTACAATAGCACATTAGGTCAAAGGTTTTCTAGTTATGTTCTCAAAAAGTGGACCCATCCAAAAATGTAATTTTTACATTGTCTTGAGCTAATTCTATGTAAGAGAGTGTAATAAAATAATATAATATGAGGTTGTTCAGCCTCAAGGATTAGGGCTTAGTGTTTAGAACCTTCTTGGGCTGTGAAAAATGCCTATATAAGGGAGGCATGTAGGTTGTCTAGGGAATTGCTAGGTGATAGTCATAGTTCTATCTTATAGATTGTTGTAAGGAAGGAGCCCATGAGGGTTTGTACATTGTAACTCTCTAATTCTACATCTCCAGCAATTATATGAAGCCCATATTTTTTTCTCTCAAATTTTTTTTGTTTCTCTTTTTGTTATTGTTATGGTATTAAGGGGAGTACCCTTCATCAAGTAGAATCAAAGTGGGAGTTCTTGAGTGTGGAAAAATATTTCCAATTGTGAGGTAGCTTGCACCATGATTTTGGTTGGGACTAGGTGTGTAGATAGATCACCAATTGTGAGGGAATTTGCACTAGGATTTAGTGGAATCACAAAAATGCCTCCATGAAGAGAGTGTGGCAACAATAGTGTTACACTTGAGGTTAGAGTCCTCTAGAGACAAATGCAAGCATTGCAAGAATAAATATGTAGAGGGATGAATCTTATCGTAAGACATAAGAATGGGATGAAAAAGAAGGAGAATGATACATTGATAAAGAAGAATAGGAAGTTTTGAACCCAAAAGATAAAAATCTTGTTAGGGCCATTTCCAAGCTTTGAAAAAAGACCCAAGTTTGAGGTTCCCATTTTTTTGGGAAATCTTAACCAAAGGGATTGATTGATTAGATCAATGAATTAGAAGAATATTTTGAGTATGAAGATGTTGAGGATCCTGATAGGGTCAAGTTTTTGAAGGCCAAACTAAAGGGTCACGAGAAGATTTGGTGGCACAAAATTCAATTAGAGTGAAATAGAAGAGGGAAAGATAAAATTGCCTAATGGGATAGGATTGTAGATAAATTAAAGTGACAATTCATTCCTATGAGTTATGAGATTGATATACTTAAGAGAATGCAAGGACTGGAGAAAGTAGAAAGATCTGTTCAATAGTATAGAGAAGAGTTCTATTCAGTTCTCATTATAGTTGGTCATGCAGAAGTTGAAAAGGAGAAAATTTCCAATTATCTTAATAGGTTGAAGCTAAGCATTTAGAAGGAATTGATTCTAGTCCAAATGAGAAAAATGCCTCTATAAGGGAGACATGTAGGTTGTCTAGGGAAGTTCTAGGTTATAATCATAGTTCTATTTTATAGATTGTTGTAAGGAAGGAGCCCATGTGGGTTTGTACATTGTAACTCTCTAATTATAAATTTCTAGTGATAATAAGGCCATTTTTTTTCTCTCAAATTTTTTTTATTTCCATTTTTTTTATTGTTGTGGTATTAAGGGGAGTACCCTTCATCAAGTAGCATCAAAGTGGGAGTTCTTTAGTGTGTAAAAAGATTGCCAATTGTGAGGTAGCTTGCACCATGATTTTGGTTTGGACTAAGTGTGTAGATAGATCACCAATTGTGAGGGAATTTGCACTAGGGTTTAGTGGAATCAAAAAAATGCCTCCACAAAGAGAGTGTGGCATCAATAGTGTTATACTTGAGGTTAGAGTCCTCTAGAGACAAATGCAAGCATTGCAAGAATAAATATGTAGAGGGATGAATCTTATCGTAAGACATGAGAATGTGATGAAAAATAAGGAAAATGACACATTAGGAAGAAGAGGAAGTTTTGAACCCAGAAGATAAAATCTTGGTAGGGTCATTTCCAAGCTTGAAAAAAGATCCAGGTTTGAGGTTCCCATATTTTTGGGAAATCTTAACTAAAGGGATTAATTGATTAGATCAATGAATTAGAAGAATATTTTGAGTGTGAAGATGTTGAGGATCCTGGTAGGGTCAAGTTTTTGAAGGCCAAACTGAAGGGTCATGAGAAGATCTAGTGGCACAAGATTCAATTAGAGTGAAATAGAAGAGGGAAAGATAAAATCACCTAATGGGATAGGATTATAGATAAATTAAAGTGACAATTCATTCCCATTAGGTATGATCTTGATATACTTAAGAGAATGCAAGAACTAGAGAAAGTAGGAAGATCTGTTCAATAGTATACAAAAGAGTTCTATTTAGTTCTCATTATAGTTGATCCTACAAAAGTTGAAAAGGAGAAAGTTTCCTATTATCTTAATGGGTTGAAGCTAAGCATTTAGAAGGAACTAAGTTTGGTCCAAATGAGAACTTTTGAAGAGGCATACCAATTTTCCCTAAGAGTTAAGGAAAATTTTAATAATTTTGATAACAAGAATAATGGTAGAGGTCATGGTGGAAGATCTAGCAGAAAAACTTATGGAGGCCAAAATGATGATCCAAAGAAGAAGGATAAGGCTAGGAGTAGCCATCAAAACTAGACAAGAAATTGTCATTTCCATGATTAGAATAATAGAGATCAAAGAGGAAGAGGAAGAGGGAAAGGATCTAGTAGAGGTGGTTTTTGTGGAACCTTTTTTTTCTATAGAGAAGAAGGGCATAGGGAATTTTAATGTCCCCAATACCAAGGAAGGAACTATAGGAGAACCAAAGACCAAGCCAAAGTTGTGCATGATGATGAAGATGTCAAATTCTCACATTCTAGAGATGATGCAAGTGGAGAAGTCCTAGTTAACATAAGAGTCTTGTTGAGTGGTGAGAATGAACATCATCAAAGGAGGAGCTTGTTTTGCACAAGGTGCAAATGTGAAGATAAGTTTTTTGATGTGATTATTTATGTTGGAAGTAATAATAATATGGTGTCAAAAAAGATGATTTTAAAGTTAAAGGTCAACAAGCTGAAACATTTGTATCCATATTCTATTGCATGGATATAAGATGACCACAAGGTCATGGTCGATGAGTAATGCTTAGTGAAGTTCAAGATTGGAAGCTACCAGGATGATGTGCTTTGTGATATCTTACCTATGGAAATATGGCATATGTTATTGGGTAGGTTTTGGTAGTTTTATAGGCATGTTGTACTTCATGGGTGTGTAGATACCTATACTCTGACAATGGATGGATTGAAACATAAGTTGAGGCCTGTTGGTGCTCAAAATTGCAACCCTGATTTTGAGCATTGTTGAGAAATTAAGCACTATAAATGCATATGTACCTAGTTGTACCTGACTATACTTCTGAGCCCCAAAAGGTGTTTAATGCTTCTAGCACCCTACATTTAGCCTATCTAAGTGTTTCATGAAGTTTAACTATGATTTTAAGCCATTATGTGAAGTCTCATTTTGAGCAAGTTTCAAATCTGCATTTTACCCCAAGTGTCAAACAGCGATAGGAGGTTGTGTTTGCCATTGAATATCTCACACCCAAAAACATTTCATGACTTAATACTTTGGGAGTACCTAATATCCTTACCTGAGAACCTATGTTTCAGATTTTGAGTCATTTTGAATCCGTTTGACTAGCTTTTGAATTCCTCAAAGTTGGTCAGTTACTATTTTCACACATTTTCCTAGGAAGCCCTGTTTGACAGGTTATAACTTTTGACCAGTTGACCCGAATGCTAAAATTCCTTTGGCATTGCATTGTAGATGTTAGAGACTTGTTATGTTTCAAGTTTTAGCTTATGAAAAATCCATTTGATCACTTTTCAAATGCAATTCCAAATACAATTTCTAAAGTTTTACTAGTATTAACATTTGCAGATTTGTTGGGACCCCTGTTCATGACGTTATAATTCCTAATCCATGATTGGTGAGATCAAATGGATTGTATCATTGTGTTTCCCACTGAAAATTCTTTAAGTGTGCCAGTTTTCAAGTCATGATGAATCCATATGCACACTTTTCTAGGTCAATTTTGTTTTCCAAAATCACTTTTCAGTCAGTGTTCCTAGTTGCAAAATTCTGAGTAGCATACTCTGAACGTTCGCCATTTATGCCCTATTATTTTTCATGAGCCCAAATCTCAGACTCATAATGTTCTCATGATAGAGAACTAATGCCTCGATTTTTGTCTTTCCAATTGTCAATTTGCCTAGTTTTCTAGGCCAAATCCAAATCAAGTTTATGGTATTCTAACATGTTTTTGTGCAGGTGATTCTGAGAAGGAAACTTTGACAGTCAGTATGTTTTGACCTTGAATTCGTCATGAGACGAGATTTGACAGGGTGTAAGAGTGCATAACAGAGATTCAGTGGGTCAGTTTTCAAAGCTCAATTATCTGTTCAGGTCAATTTTTAAGGGCAGTCAATGGACCTCCTGGCGCAAAAGTGACAGTTGCAAAAAGAGGTGAAATAAGTTTTAAAAGGTTAAAAAATGATGCAAATTGACTAATTCTTCATTAAATCAGTATTAGATGTTCTATGGATTAGTTGGATAGTTCGAGTTTTTGAAAATGATTTTTGTTTTTAGCCAGACCCACTTTAGGGCCTGACCAATCCTGTCAAACTAATATGGAGTTTAGAATATTATGGTATGAGAGCATCGTTATGAGTCAAATTGGTGAGTGGATTCTATTCATGATGAATGATGAAGACACACCTATTCCAAAAGGCATGAAGAAGCAAAATTTTTGAAAGGAAAGGAAATTTTAATAAATAATTGCAACTTCTAAAATTGAAAATTTTAAGAGTGAAGTGGTGGATGGAGGGTTTGGAAATGCCAGAGAGACAATGGATTATATTGATAATGTTCCATTTGAAGAATTTTCTTTCTGTAAAGATTAATGAGGACAAAGAGAAGGCATAACATGATTGTGATAAAAGCAAGGGAGTTTGGAGAACAGGGCATGACTTATAAAAAGATGGGAAAATGTACAAAAAGTGTCCAAGCCCACACTCAATGTATATAAAGAGAAAGCGATGGCAAATAGCAGGAACAACCTAGACGCCAAAAGAAAGAAAGGTGTGAGTCAGAGAATCCTTAGGAGCTTCCATTGCTAAGAGGTAGTAAGCAAAAGCTTTCATGGACACATGTGCCTTGAGAACTTCTACTTGTAGAGGAAGCTCTCAAAATAGTTGAGATATCCAATCCCAATATTTAGGGGTCAACTTCACTGTCAATGGCTGAGCCACCAGCATTTGCAGTATTGCAATCTTTGAATCTAATAGAAAATAACAATATTGCTACACCTTTACAAGTATTGGAAGCTATAGAAACTGCACCATTTGGAGGAATTGTATTAAAAAAGGAGCCCCAACCACCACAAAAAGGAGTCACTCACACCAGGGCATTCAGAAAATGAAAGGTGCCATAAAGAGAAATATGTGAAAAAGATAGCACACACAATAGTCAGCACTAAGAGACAACCATATAAGTCCATGACATGAAAGGAGGGTAGCCCCATAGTTTTCTATTGGATATACATGTTAGCAGCCGAGAACCAAACAAGGAAGCCACTAGAATGGTCAATGGAGATCCACATCAAATATAAAAAGGAGCACGCATTTAAAATAAAGAAATCTTCTTGTAGGAAAATTTATGTGTAGAAGAAGCTTGGCGCCAAGGGATAGAAGCAGGGGCAATAATGTAAAGATGTCCAATAGTTTAAAAAAAAGGCCACAGGCACAGTCCATCATGCAGTCAACACCAAATCTAATGCCATGATAGAGGGAGAGTCCAAGCTGTGGCAATGAAAAGAACTGTGCACATGGAGAAAAAAAAGACCACAAGCCACTTGAGATGAAGTCATAGGGTGGTATGGGAAGGAAAAGAACAACATTAATATGAAGATCATGCATATCCACACGCAGGATAAAATGAGGCTCTGTGTAAGATGGAATCCGCACACAAGGACATGGATTTTTTAACATTTTTTTTAATTCATTCTTTTGACATCTTGTTTTTCACAATGCCAGTCAAATACAGAGGAAGCCATAGTGAAGATACGAAAAGGGATCACGCTGGAGGAGAAGGTGCAGACCCATAAAAACTCACCAATGTTTATGTTTGAGCAGTCCCATGCAAGAAAAGAGCTACCCACACATAGGAGTATGGGAAACCATGAAGGTTTTTTATCCCACATGTGTTGTGGCAAAGTAAGATTTGTTTTTTAAATACTATTGCTTGCATCTTTTAAGTGTCTAAAGAAACTCACCTTTTGGGAAGGCAGGGCTCCGTGATGGGTCCCAACCAGTTGTAAGATGACATCAGTTGTGCAGTCAAAGACAAAATTTTGAATAACATGCAAGCAAAAGCTGATGACATCAGTAGAATAAGGTCATCGACAAAGTGCAAAAATTCGGCGGTCGCTACCTCGCTAGCCAAAAAATCTAAGGAATTTTGGCTAGCGACATAGTGACTAGTCAAAAAATTCCAAAATCTGACGAGGGGCGGATGAGTCTATGGGTCTCACATGTAGGAGAAACAATGAATCAGATCATGCCAAGTGGTAGTGAATGGGAGGTGGTGTGGAAAGATCTAGCCAGTTGTAACAAGATCACGACACATGTCCAGATCAGAGGGTCATCGCTAACTTGCCAAGTGGAAGATGCACAAGATTTAGCATAGCGAGTTAGCGAGAAGATGCCACATGGAAATGGGTCTCATGTTCGATGATGTGGTAGATGTAACAAGAGGGCAAACCAAGAGATGACATGTGGCCTTCATATCAGGTGTCCAATCAAGAAGTGCCATGTGGCACCGATCAAACAGAGGGTTGACTCGAATTGAAGGAGAGGGAAAATGTGAAAAGTTTGAAAAATAATTTTTTTAATATATTCTCTCAAAAAATGCATGTCAAACCTTTTAAATTAAAAAGGGGCTTTTAGTGTAAAGTCTGAACTTTAGGATTTTTAAATTTGAAATTTTAAAATTTTAATGAGTTGCAGACTTGGATTTTATAACAAAGGGAGATGTTTTTAAAATGATTTCTGAGGGTTTTTGGAAGGCTAGATATGCACTCCAATATACCGTTGGAACTAGGAGAACCTCAAATTTCCATATCTGGAGTTTTTTTTTGCACAGGTGGTTCTAGGTTCAAGTTATAGGCATATTTGTAAAACTTAGGGCTTTGGCGGCAGAACAAGCAATTTTCACTATTGAGCACCTAAATTGGTTAGGTGAAAGATTTAAAAGCGTGCTAGGATCTGAATGTGGAATCAATTCTCAGTGAATTTTCAATGTCATAAGATTTAACTGATTTGTTACTTTTCCTCGAGTTCTTTTTTACACCAAAACCAGTTACTTTTCTCATCATCAGATTTTGAGATATTTTGATGCCTTTGAGAGGTGGAATGAAGAGGATCTGATATGCAATTATAGAGAGAAGTTAGAGAGAGGTCTTTGATCTTCTTGGGAAGGATTTCATAAGGGATAGATGTCAATCATAAATTGAATCCAAGAATTGTCTTCTCCATACATATTCTTTCTTCTTCTCTCGAAAAGGGCTTGTTGGTTGGCTTTCTATTTTCCAATTCTTGGAGCTCTACTTAGGCTGTGAAAGCTACACACCTAGCATTTCTCTCCCGTATTGAACATCATTTCATTTTTTTGCATATAGTCCTAGCTTGTTAGGTGATTTGTGAGTTATTGTCTGTGCATCTTTCATGTATTCATTTTCAAGGAGAATGAATAAAATACAACAAAGGTTTCCAAATTCAATTTGAATCTTGTCTCTTGTTTATGGATCTGTATTGTTTTCTAGTCTATGATCAAATACCATATATTAGGTTGCATTTTTTTTGGAATGTATTTGATTAAAATGTCTTGCAGATGGAACAAAGAGCCATGTAATTGCTTGGTGCTTATCAAAGGTTTTATAGATTTCATGAAAGGATTGTCTAAGATTGAGGTTCAAAATTGAAGTAGATGTCTGTTCACAAAGTGAAGGATAGATCAGGGATCTTGATGTAGGAATTATGTCACAAAATTCTAGGAGATGTATGGTTATAATTCAGTTAATTTCCCAATGGATAAGGCACTGATCAAAGATAGGATCATTAGGTTTTGTTTCTCATACCTGAGTCTTGTTGTTATCAACATATTAAATCAATTTTCCCTTTTATTGTTAAAGCTATTCAATGTTAACCCTCACTTAGCTTGCCAGTTTCATGAGTTATGTTCTTAGGTATTTCATGCTTGTGATTCCTAGTTAAGTATAGAAGATTTAGGGTTTTTTATCTTCTTCACATTAGATTCAGTGTATGCTTTGATAACTGGTACCATATAAAGAATCTATAGGTCCACCTTCCTAGGTTTTGTAGACCCTGAAGTGCAGAAGTAGTATAGCCTTATAGTTGGCCCAGGTTCTTGGTGAAGTGTGTCCATTATTGGAGATAGCTACCCATAGATGCATTCTCACCTTGCATACTTAGTTGTTTAAACACTATTAAATCAGGAGCCAACAAAATGGTGACTTTGCTGGGGACTATATTAAATCAAATTTAAGACAAACCTTGAGAATTTGAAAAGAAGAGATTCAATACAGAAGAAGAAGTGCATAAAAAAATTGCAGCAATAGGTTATCTGATGTGTTTTCTAGGTCTCTTACTCAAATATCATGCACCCCAATTGAGCTTTACTCATGAACATCAGTATGTTGTAAAACTGGATGAAAATTGTGTGCTATGACTATTATAGGTCTATCTTCAATCAGTTCAGTTTGCAAATACTATTGAGAAAATTTTAGAGTCAAGAATTCATTTATAAAGTGTAAATTATTTTCAAGATGTCAGTGATCTGCAAGTTCCTCCTACATTGAAGGTCTGGTTCAGATTTTTCAAGTGACAAATTATGTTTTATTTCTCACCAAGTGTGAGTGGCGACTCTCAAATATCTATACCAGTTTGTTCCTAGTTGATTTCATTGCAAAATTTTGAAGAACTTTTAGTTGTATGGGCAGGTCTAAAGCTTTTGGTAGTTTCTTGAAAAGGAGTTTTAAATTCTTGATAAGTTTTATAGTGTTGTTTGCAATTTGTTGTTATAAAGAATTTAAGTGTAAAAGTAGATCATAGCGGTGATTATTTCATTCCTCTTGCAAAGAGGTGGTGGCTCTACAAAGTTTGATCAATGGTGTAAAGGATTTTCAATCTTACACCTGTGCCAAGTTAATAGATCAAAGCTCAACAATCAGCACTTGAGGTATTTTGATTTTCATATTTTTTTTCATGGAAGTCAAGTGTTTAAAGAAGTTGCCTCTATTAAGTGATTTTCAGCACTAATAAGAGGAGGTAGAAATTTTGTTTTATAATGGAGTCAGATCTCATATCTGAGATTAGTTTTCCAAATTTTGAGAGTTTGGAAATTGCGAATAATAACATTGCTATGTTGAATAGACTGGTTTACCAAAGGATTGTCAATCTTATAAGAATTGAGGTAGGAAGTACTCAAGGTTTAAGTGTTGAACAATGTTATTTAAGGCTTAAATCAGTAATCAGTAAGATGCCTTTTCATTGTAGACCTAAGGAATCTTCTCTGTCAAGTGTGTTCCTTGATGTTCTAGTACCCGATTCAGTCAATTGGCTAGCACCCATAAGATTACAAAGGTTTTTACAAATTGAAAGATTCATTCAGGAGATGGAAGATGATGATTATAGATTTCATGTTATATCTCCTAATGATAATGAGCATCCTGAAAGCCAAGGTAGTAATGAATGCAATGAGTCCATAGAGCAAGATAATCTACCTTCTGAATGTGAAGAGGTGGCTTCAAATGTTAATGAATTAGGTAATAGCAATCAGCATGAAAAAGATGGATATAAAAGAGAAGATAAATTTTGTTATAGTACATATGAAGTTAAAGAAAGTTGTAACAATAGTAGATCTAGTGATTGCCATGATAAGAAAGAATGTTGTAACAATGTTGATTTTCCATATTGTTACACTAAGGATCTTGTCGTTGTAAGTTCTTCATGTTATCTAGATGATAACCATAGCTGTGAGAAGATTTGTAAGGCAATCTTCTTGAGCTCCGATGAAATCTCAAAATATTTGGCTTGTGAGTTTGAAAAACACATAAGTATTTCTAAGGATCTTCATATTTTCTCTCATAATACTTTCTCATTCGATCAAATCAATTCCCCAAAGTTTGAAGTGGAAAAGAGGTAGAATCTAAACAATCCTTATCAAATTTTGGAGGTGTAGGTGATAGTTCCTTAGATGCCTTTGCACATGACAATTTGCTAGATGTAGAGAATGTTAATGAAGGAAAATTTAATGTTGTTTCAGATTCTTTTTATGTTGATCCTGTTGAACATTGTTTTGATGTTTTATATGATGAAGAGGGAAATAGTGAAGGTTGTCAATTAGATTATAGATTTTCTTCATGTGCTGATAAGTCTTGTAAAGATAATTTCAAGGTTTATTCCAACTTTCAATTAGATGAAGAAAATGATGGTGATCAGCATAGTTTAGATCAACACTTTCAGAATGAATTTTCATGTTTGGTAACTAATCAGTTATTTGAAGAGTGTGAAGAGGTTTTAGTGAAAGATGAATCTGATTTAGTGAATGATATGTTTGCAAGTACGCAACAATCAGATTCCAAACACTCTTTGTAGCCAGAGACACAAGGTGAGTTACAAGTTTTTGGTGTTTGCAACTTGGTGAATGATGTAGATTATGAAGTTTTTGTGTTTTTGATCAACATGCATGAATCATCATTGGATTTTGATTCTTAGTTCAGTTTGTGTAGTCATGAGCATGCTGATGCTTTTTTTGATAGTGACCATGAAGATAAAATGGTCTTTGAATTTTATATGCACTATGAGAATGAAGGAAGTTGTTTTGTTTTGCCAAGTTATTTGTTTCAGTATGCTGATCTAATTGGTGAAACAAATGGAAATGAGAATTTTAGTTTAACTCTAGATAATGTAAATGAAAATCAAGTATATGAAAAAGGTAAAAGTTTTTGCTAAGCCCGAGGGCATTGTTTGTACATAGTAGAGTAGTTTCTTATTTTTCAATAAAGCTATTCGAGAGGAAGCTTTGCTATCAAGTGTGTGATTTTCTACACCTAGAGATTTAAAATCTTGCCATGCCCACAAGGGGCATGCATCCCTAGATAGAGCCACTGTTGGCGCTCAAAATTGCAGACCTAATTTTGAGCAATATTGAGAAATTAAGCCCTATAAATGCATATGTACCTAGTTGTACCCAACTATACTTTTGAGCCCCAAAAGGTGTTTAATGCTTCTAGCACCCTGCATTCAGCCTATCTAAGTGTTTCATGAAGTTTAACAATGATTCTAAGCCATTCTATAAAGTCTCATTTTGAGCAAGTTCCAAATCTGCATTTTATCCCAAGTGTCAAATAGTGATAGTACCTAATATCTTACCCGAGAACCTATGTTTTAGATTTTGAATCATTTTGAATCCGTCTGACTAGGTTTTGAATTCCTCAAAGTTGGTTAGTTACTATTTTCACACATTTGCAAAGTGCACACATTTTTGGGAAGCCTTGTTTGACAGGTTATAACTTTTGACCAATTGACCCGAATGCTAAAATTCCTTTGGCGTTGCATTGTAGATGTCAGAGACTTGTTATGTTTCAAGTTTCAGCTTATAAAAAATCCATTTGATCACTTTTCAAATGTGATTCCAAATGTAATTTCTAAAGTTTTACTAGTTTCAGCATTTGCAAATTTGTTGGGACCCTTGTTCGTGACGTTATAATTCCTAAATCGAGATTGAATGGATTTTGCCATTGTGTTGCCCACTGAAAATACTTTAAGTGCGCTAGTTTTCAAGTCATGAAAAATCCATATGCACACTTTTCCAGGTCAATTCCATTTGCCAAAATCACTTTTTAGTCAGTGTTCCTAGTTCCAAAATTCTAAGTAGCCTACTTTGAATGTTCACCATTTATGCCCTGCTATTTTTCATGAGCACAAATCTTAGACTCATAATGTCCTCATGAAACAGAACCAATGCCTCGGTTTTTGTCTTTCCAAGTGTCAATTCGCCTAGTTTTCTAGGCGAAATCCAAACCTAGTTTATGGTATTCTAACATGTTTTTGTGTAGGTGATTATAAGAAGGCAAATTTGACGAGTATCTTTTGACCTCAAATTCTTCATGAGACAAGATTCAATAGGGTGCAAGAGTGCATAACAGAGATTCAGTGGGTCAGTTTTTAGAGCTCAGTTATCTGTACAGGTCAATTTTTAAGGGCAAGTCAACAAACCTCCTAGCGCAAAAGTGATAGTTGCAGAAAGAGGTGAAATAAGTTTTAAAAGGTTAAAAAATGATGCAAATTGATTAATTCTTCTTCAAATTGGTATTAGATGTTCTATGGATCAGTTGGACGGTTTAGGTGTTTGAAAATGAATTTTTTTTTAGCCAAACCCACTTTGGGGCCCGACTAATCCCGTCAAACTGATATGGTGTTTAGAATATTATGGTATGATAGCATCGTTATGAGTCAAAATGGTGAGTGGATTCTATTCATGATAAATGATGAATACACACCTGTTCCAAAAGGCATGAAGAAGAAAAAATTTTGAAAGGAAAGGAAATTTTAATAAATAATTGCAACTTCTAAAATTGAAAAGTTTAAGAGTGAAGTGGTAGATGGAGGGTTTGGAAATGCCAAAGTGACAATGGATTATATTGATAATGTTCCATTTGAAGAATTTTCTTTTCGTAAATATTGACGAGGACAAAGAGAAGGCATAACATGTTTGTGATAAAAGCAAGGGAGTTTGGAGAATAGGGCACGACTTATAAAAAGATGGGAAAATCTACAAAAAGTGTCCAAGCCCACACTCAATATGTACAAAGAGAAAGCAATGGAAAACAATAGGAACAACCTAGATGCCAAAAGAACGAAAGGTGTGAGTCAGAGAATCCATAGGAACTTCCATCGCTAGGAGGTAGTAAGCAGAAGCTTTCATCGACACATATGCCTTTAGAACTTCTACTTGTAGAGGAAGCTCTCAAAATAGATGAGATATCCAATCCCAATATTCAGGGGTCAACTTCACTGCCAATGGCTGAGCCACCAACATTTGCATTATTGCAATCTTTGAATTTGATAGAAAATAGCAATATTGCTACACCTTTACAAGTATTGGAAGCTATAGCAATTGCACCATTTGGAGGCATTGTATTAAAAATAGAGTGCCAACCACCACAGAAAGGAGTCACTCATGCTAGGGCACTCAAAAAATGAAAGGTGCCATAAAGAGAAATATGTGAAAAAGATAGTGCACACAATAGTTAGTGCTAAGAGACAACCATATAAGTCCACGCCATGAAAGGAGGGTAGCCCCATAGTTTTCTATTGGATATTCACGTTAGCAGCCAAGAACCAAACAAGGAAGCCACTAGAATGGTCAATGGAGATCCATCTCAAATATCAAAAGGAGCATGCATTTAAAATAAAGAAACATGCTTGTAGGAAAAGTCATGTGTAGAAGAAGCTTCGTGCCAAGGGATAGAAGCAGGGGCAGTAATGCAAAGACGTCTGGTTGTTAAAACAAAAGGCTGCAGGCATAGTCCATCATGTAGTCAACACCAACGTTGATGCTATGATAGAGGGAGAGTCTAGGCTATGACAATGAAAAGAACTAGGTGCATGGAGAAAACAAAGACCACAAGCCACTTGAGATGAAGTCACAGGGTGGTATAGGAAGGAAAAGCACAACATTAATATAAAGATCATGCATATCCACACACAGGATAAAATAAGGCTCTATGCAAGATGGAATCTGCACACAAGGACATGGATTTTTTAACATTGTTTTTTATTCATTCTCTTGACATCCTATTTTTTGCAACACTAGTAAAATACAGAGGAAGCCGTAGTGTAGAGATGAAAAGGGATCACGCTGGAGGAGAAGGCGCAGACCCATAAAAACTCACCAATGTTTATGTTCGAGCAGTCCCATGCAAGAAAAGAGCTACCCAAGCATAGGAGTGTGGGAAACCATGAAATTTATTTATCCCACATGCATTGTGGCATAGTAATATTTGTTTTTTAAATACTATTGCTTGCATCTTTTAAGTGTCTAAAGAAAGGTGCCTCTTGGGAAGGCAGCACTCTATTTTGGGTCCTAGCTAGTTGCAAGATGACATCAACTGCACAGTCAAAGACAAAATTTTGAACCAACATGCAAGAAAAAGCTGATGATGTTAGCAAAATAAGGTCATCAGAAAAGTCCAAAAATCTAGTGGTCACTACCTCGCTAGCCAAAAAAATTGAGAAATTCTGGCTAGCGACATAGCGACTAGCCAAAAAATTCAAAAATTTGGTGAGGGGTGGATGAGCCTGTGGGTCTCGCATGCAAGAGAAACAACGAATTAGATCATGCAAGGTGGCAACAAATTGAAGGTGGTGTGGCAAGATCCAGCCAGTTGTAACAAGATTGCGACACATGTCCAGATCGAAGGGTCGTCGCTAACTCGCCAAGCGGAAGATGCATGAGATTTAGCATAGTGAGTTAGTGAGAAGAGGACATGTAGCAATGGGTCCCATGTTAGATGATGTGGCAGATGTAATGAGTGGGAAAACTAGGAGATGACATGTGGCATTCATATCAGGTGTCCAATCAAGAAGCACCATGTGGCACCAATGAAACAAAGGGTTGACCCAAATTGAAGGAGAGGGCAAATGTGAAAAGTTTGAAAATTATTTTTTTAAATATATTCTCTCAAAAAATGCATGTCAAACCTTTTAAATTAAAAAGGGGCTTTTAGTCTAAAGTCTAAACTTTAGGATTTTTAAATTTGAAATTTTAAAATTTTAATGAGTTGCAAACTTGGGTTTTATAACAAAGGGAGATGTTTTGAAAATGATTTCAAAGGGTTTTTGAAAGGCTAGATATGCACTCCAATATACCATTGGAATTGGGAGAATCTAAACTTTCCATATCTAGAGTTTTTTTTTTTGCACAAGTGCTTCCAAGTTCAAGTTATAGGCCAATTTTTAAAACTTAGGGCTTTGGCGGTAGAACAAGCAGTTTTCACCATTAAGTACCTGAATTGGTTAGGTCACAAATTTAAAAGCCTGCTAGGATCTGAATGTGGAATCAATTCTCAGTGAATTTTCAATGTCATAAGATTTAACTGATTTGTTAGTTTTCCCCGAGTTCTTTTTTACACCAAAATCAGTTACTTTTCTCATCATCAGATTTTGAGATATTTTGATGCCTTTGAGAGGTGGAATGAAGAGGATCTAATATGGAGTTATAAAGAGAAGTTAGAAAGAGGTCTTTGATCTTCTTGGAAAGGATTTCAAAATGGATAGATGTCAGTCATAAATTGAATTCGGTAATTATCTTCTTGATACATATTCTTTCTTCTTCTCTCGAAAAGGGGTTGTTGGTTGGTTTTCTATTTCCTAGTTCTTGGAGCTCTGCTCAGGCTGTGAAAGCCACACACCCAACATTTCTCTCCTGTATTGAACAACATTTCATTTTTATGCATATAGTATTGGCTTGTTAGGTGATTTGTGAGTTATTATCTATGCATCTTTCATGTATTCTTTTTCAAGGAGAATGAATAAAATATAGCAAAGGTTTCCAAATTAAATTTGAATCTTGTCTCCTGTTTATGGATATGTATTATTTTCTAGTCTATGCTCAAAGACCATAGATTAGGTTGCATTTCATTTTGGAATGTATTTGATTAAAATATCTTGAAGATGGAACAAAGGGCCATGTAATTGCTTGGTGTTTATCAAAGTTTTTATAGATTTCATGAAAGGATTGTCTGAGTATGAGATTCAAATCTGAAGTAGATGTCTATTCACAAAGTGAAGGATAGATCAAGGATCTTGATGTAGGAATTATGTCACAGATTTCTAGGAGATGTATGGTTATAATTCATTTAATTTCCCAATGGATAAGGCACTGATTAGATATAGGATCATTAGTTTTTGTTGCGCATACCTGAGTCTTGTTGTTATCAACATATTAAATCAATTTTCCCTTTTATGTTGAAAGCTATTCAATGTTAACCTATACTTAGCTTGCTAGTTTCATGAGTTATGTTCTTAGCTATTTCATGCTTGTAATTCTTGGTTAAGTATAGAAGATTTAGGGGTTTTTATCTACTTCACATTAGATTCAGTCTATGCTTTGATAACTGGTACCATATAAAGAATCTATAGGTCCACCTGCCTAGGTTTTGTAGACCCTGAAGTGCAGGAGTATAGCCTTATAGTTGGGTTAGGTTCTTGGTGAAGTGTGTCCATTATTGGAGATAGATGCCAATAGATGCATTCTTGCCTTGCATACTTGGTTGTTTAAGCACTATTAAATGAGGAGCCAACAAGGCCATTGAAAGACAAAGAAGAAAAAGTATGTAGTGTTGCTAGAATATGTTTCATTGATGGATAGGAATTCCTAGAGGGTATGAGGCATGAGCATATGTGTTTTTATTTTAATTCTAAAAGATGGTAAAGAAAAAATAGAAGAGTTACCTACAAAAGTTGGAGATTTATTGAAAGAGTTTCTAGATATTGTGTTTGATAATGTACCTAATAGATTACCACTAGTAAGGAAGATTAGTCACTAGATGGGCTTGATTCTAGGAGCCAATTTTCCAAACAAGGTAGTACACAGAATGACACCAGCAAAAATTGAGGTGTTGAATAGACAAGTGCATTAGTTGTTATAGAAGGGGTTGATTCGAGAGAATCTGAGTACATGTTTTGTACCATTAGTATTAGAAATTAAGAGAAATTGAGAGCAGAGGATGTGTACAAATTCTTGAGTTATCAATAAGATCACTGTTGAGTACAGATTTCCATTGCCATGGATGGATGATATTATGGACTATTTGAGTGGAGCCATTAGTAAATTTTGTCCCAAATTTTGATGAATATTGGTCAAAATTTTGACCCATGTTGGTTGAAAGTATGATCGAGTAGTGCCTTGCAATTTTTCTCATCAAAATTTTGACCAAATCTCAAGTCGGTTAAAATTTCAACAAACAGTTTGGTCGAAAATATAATATTTCTTTTGAGCCTAATTTTCCATTATTGGTCAAAATTTTGATGAAATCTTGGTGGAAAATTTTCAAGAATTGGTTGAAATTTTGACCAATTTTGGTCCATCCCATGACTAGGATGCCATCGTCATGACCAAAGGATTGGTCAAAATTTTGACAAGATCTTGGTGGAAAACTTTCAAGAATTAGTCAAAAAATTTACCAATTTTGGCCCATCCCACAACCAAGATGCCATGGTCACAACCAAAGAGTTGGTCAAAATTTTGACCAATTATTGGTGGAAAATCATGAAGAGTTGGTTGAAATTTTGACCAAATTGATTTTTTAAAAAATAAAAAAATACAACTGGTTGCAGTGATATTGATTACCATCAATATGCTACATAGCTACTACATAAATTTGCTATGTGTGTAAGTCCCCCAATGCATTCCTACCCATGGAATCTCTCTTAGATCATCTTCTTTAATCACTTGACCAACATAATTTCAGAAGAGGTTTGGCAACGCTATCCATTCTATACCGTGTATGTTCAACAATTTTGAAGTTGATCTAATGGTGAGCCCTAGTCTAGCATTAGGCAGCTACTTGGCACTCTAGCAATTTGTTATGAACCTGTCGTGGCTAATGGGAGATTTGATAATGAAAGCTCCCCATGACCCTCCTATAGAATCAATGCTAGTGTTTGAGAATGACACATTTAATGGATTTCAAATATTGGCATTAGCATCCTTTCTATTAAAGGGTCATGAAGTATCTTGATTTCTTTGCAAGGGCTCCCCAAAGTTGTCGCTATTGATAGTGGTTGTTGTTCCAACATGTCATTGTGGTTTCCTGGAAAGTGATCTAAAGGGTGAGTTGTCATCTAATAGTTAGGCTACTTATCATGAGTGATGAGGGAGCTTTTGTTATTGGAAGCTTCCCGTGGCCATGAATGGAGTCATTGCTTGTGTGAGAAAAGGATGAATATAGTCCTAGATTCTAAAAGAAATCAATGACATCAGATCTATAAGAGAAAAATGAAGTAGCATCTTGTTTGCTATGTGTGGCTCCCTAAAGATGCTTTTATTTCTCACTCCATTGGTACAAATTTGGGAGTGTGGTTCAACAATGGTTGTCATTAAAGTATGTCATTGAGTTCATCTAGAAAGTGATGCTAAGGGTAGATCTTGCATCTAGCACTTGGGATGTTTGTGTAAGTGAGTAGGGGAGCTTCTATTGTGCAATCTTGGTTAGACAGAGTCTAGAGCTATTGACACCATCAACAACCATAGATGAATTGTTAATGATAGAGTCTAAATCCATGAACCATTAGAGGCATCAAGTTTGATATTCTTAGGGAGGCCCTTCAAAGAATCAACCATCATGAGGATGTAAATGAAGATCTTCCATAACAATAGGGTTTTAGCATAAATGGAATCATTGTTGTGACAATCACCAAAATTCTAACTCTCATTGGATCACTGCATCCATAGGCTAGGTGTCTTTATTGGGCTGATGTATGTACAAGACATGTGTCTTCATGGGGCTATTGTACTCATAGGTTGTAGGCTTTCACTTGATTTCAATAAGAGTTCATCTTGTTGACAAAGGTGCATTGCAATGGTAATAATTTATCGTGCTAACATTTAATAAGTTCATTAAAAGGATTTACGACAAAGCATTTTCTTCCTTTTCATAGATGATTCCTAATTATTTTCCTAAGGCACTGCAAATGGCCCTACAAGAACCTTAACTCTTTCCTACTAGAAAAGCATGGAAATGACTGATATGGAATGACATCAATAGAACTTGGAACAAGTCTAAATGAAATTTTCCTAAACTAGATATGCCCAACTAATATAAGGTGAATTATACTAATGAAATCTAAAAAATATAGTAAAAGAATAATGATACTATCAACATCTATCATTTTCCCAGACTGCCACAGTCCAAATGTTTTTTCACCAAGAACAACTTCTTCAAAAGAACGAGTCCCAGCTGACATTAAAATACGCTCCTCACAAAATTATACATAATCAAATCTAATCATATTCTAAGAAGTTTATAAATTACTATATAGAACAATGTGAATTGGATGTCATTGTCTTTCTAGTAACCTAACAAAATCAAATTCAGAATAATAAGGACTACAAGGAATAAAGATTAAGTACCCATCAATCACAATATTTTAAATATAGGCATTTTTCTTGATTCCAACCACATTCATTTCCTTTGTGATTGTTAGAACACTCTGAATCATTCCTACCTTGTAACATGCCTTAAGCAAGGTTTCATATGATATTTCATCAAGCTTCAAACCCTCACTCTTCATCTTTGCAAAATATTCAAAAGCTCTACCAATCTCACCAACAGATGCATGACCTTGCATTATAGTGGTGTTTGTACACTCTTTTGGAGATACCCTAGCCAATGAAATGTCATCAATAATCTTGAGAGCATTATCCAACTACTTTGAAATAGAATTTCAATGATCTATCAAAGATAATTTAATTACTTGCCTATTTGAAACAAAAGAGGAAAGTTTTGGCAATCCTAAATATAGGATGGATCATTTGTCTCTTGCATAATAGGAGAAGATATCAATACTCAATGATGTAAATATTTGGTACTTGTTTGATATAACCTTGAATTGAGGGTGACTATACTACACTCTAACACCAATATATCCCAAATAATCAAAGGTGAATGGGAACTTACTTGCTTCTTTTGAACTAAACATATAGGAGAACATTAAACATTTGTATAGTAGGAATTCAGCCACATCCCATCATCTATTTAACTATTTTTAAAGCCATCTTCATATCTCCAGACTTTGCATACCCATAAATTATGGGGGTAAATGTTTGAGCTGATGGCTTTTGCCTTTCCTTGTGCACTTGTTCAAGAATTCTAATAGCATGGTCAAGATTACCAAGCTTACAAAATGCATTGATAATGATATTATAATTCACAATATTAGGCTAAAAACCTACTCTCATCATATCCTCAAATATAGAAAACACATTTGCACAATCATCTAATTGTACATAATCATTAATCAACATTGAAAATGTTTTCTTGGTTTTTCTTGTACCATTAATCAATATTTGAATTCCACCATTCCCTTCTACACACCATAGATAAACCATTTTAATTAGCTCATACTTCAACATTCAATAAGAGACTTTGACAATAAACCAATTTTACTTCATAATTCAACATTGATAAGGACTTTAAAAATCAACCAAATTTATTTCATAAGCTAATATTCATAGGAGACTTTTTTGAAAGTTGTAGTCTAAAATGATTGGGACAATTATATGAAACAAGATCTCTTATATCATTTATTATGCTGGCAAAACAAATGAATAACAAAAATATATGGCTTTTAACAAAGTATAGTTTTTAGATAGAGAACATAAAATGTAAAAGAGGTTTACATTGAAGAAAGGGGGGATGCATATGTAGACATGAAATTTGCTTATTCTGCATTCATTAACTAAATGAGAATACATTATCTAATGAGAAAACAATAAAAGGGGGTAGTACACATTTTGATCTCTATATAGACAATATGAAAAGAAATAGCTACCCAAAACAATGGGAAACTCAGTAGCTAGTTTAGGAAAAGGGTAAGCCTTTCTAAGTTGGGGTTTACTGACCAAAGCTCCATGCAATGTGGCTCTCAAGTATGTAATATGTGCATCCCACCACAACATCCATTCTTATTCTATGATTGTAAATTTGTATGTAAACTTGTTCCCTGGTGTAATGGGACATTGTGTTATGTATGAAGGTCCATCTACCTAGCATGATTTCACCTGCTTCACCCCATGCCTGCAATAAACACAAATAATAAGATCTCAATAGAAGATCTATCTAATGTTCATAAAAATAAAAATAATGAGGACATGGGTAGTATAATTTGGAGCATAGTATTTTATAATTACCAATGAAGATTCATATTATAGGGCCCATTTTTGTTCACATCAATGACAAGATTATCACCTTCATGAACATATATAGTGTGGCCAGGAAACTTTCCATTCACTATCACAATTGTCTCTATGTTGAACAATCTGGTCACATTTTGTGTTCCAATCTATAACACATTGTAAACAACATGATTACATTAAACTCATGCATATTACATTGTAAACTACCATAAAATAAAATTCAAATTATTTTATTGAGCCTTATTTGTCCAAGGAGACATCATCTTCACTGAAGTGAGTTATTAATCTATTAACCAAATGCCTCCCATTTTTCAAATATGAGGGTGAAAGTGGTGGAGTGGCCCTCATAGCTATGTCTTCTACTACACATAACAATCTACCAGTTGTGGTTGATGCAACACTGCGCCAAATTCACCACTTTTACTTTCTTCTATGATAGAATCAACACATATGGCTTCAATTTACTAAGTTCTATTTACCTCCAATTCAGCAAGACTCTAGAGAATTTGAATGCATGTCTACAATAGCAAGCTCCTATGGCTACATTGTACTAGGTAACCTTTTTTAGTGTTTCACATGACACTTTCTTGTAGAGTCTTTTAAAATGTGTTTGTCTATCTTTCATGATCTTTAATACTCATAGGATTTATGAACTAGGATTTGATGCACAACACTTTTAACTATTGGGTTCTTGAAGTATTCATGTAAAATACTATTAATATATCAAGTCTTAGTCAATTATGTACAATGTATCTTTTTAAGAGTCAGCCTATAATTGTTGTTTCATGCATATTTTATCTAGAGTATGCGTAGATATTGAAAATGGATGAGAAGAGAGATGTTTATAGCTTTGATGTGGTTCTCTTAGAGCTGGTTACAAGAAGCAGTCATGTTGGAAAACTTTTTGATGGAGTAGAAATTGTTCAATGGGTGAGAAATATGATAGAATCTAAAAGTGAAGGAGTTCCCAAGATATTAGATGCAAGGCTCTCTAGTGTTCCATAGCATGAGGTGATGTATGTGTTTTACATGGAAATGCTTTGTGTTGAGGAGTATACTGTCGAGAGACCAACAATGAGAGAAGTTGTACAAATTATCTCTAAGCCTCTAAAGATAGATCCCACCAATGTCAATGCCAATGAAGTTGTGAAGGACACTTCACCAATTGAAGACTTCAAAGAGTCTAAGGATTCTACAACATCTAGTGACTGAAGCTATAGTGACTAAAGCTACCAAATTGTCATTGGATAACATTGATAAGGCAAAGGATTCATCTTCTTCTAGTGGTAGGATGAAGGTTAAGTGGGAACCATAGAGATAGGGAGCACATAGATACTTTTCTCTCCTTTATGCAAAAATGGGGATTTAGATTGCCCTTATTCTATTTCCTTCTCTTTATCTATTGTTCCTACTGGAAAAAGTAAGCTTGGTTGCCCTTTTCTCTGATGGAATAGTGTAGAAGATTCCTTGGCATGATCATACTTTATTTATTATCATCAAGGTTTTTAAATTTGAAGTATACATGGTAACAAGGGATTTTTAAATGCTAGCTCAACAACAAAAGTTGTTAATGAGAAGAATAAAAAGTTTTCCTTACCACAGACTTTAGTCAGGAAATATTTAAACATAAAGAGGAAAGGTAATGAATTCCATGAAAATGATATTCCAAAAGGATACACTACAAGAGGTATGGAAGAAGCATTTGCTGATAAAGGTGGAGTTGTTCTTTAGAAGGACTCATATTCCTTTCAAAAAGATAGGACAAAAAAATGGTTGAAGAAGACTTTTGAGAAAATAAAGCATAGAAGAATAGAAACTAATGTTTCCAAAGAAATATTTGTCCAATGTTTCAAGGTATTTTTACATCAACATGGAATGTTGGAGGTAAAGGTGCTCCTCTGAGTGATTTAAATTTAGAAGAATAGTTGAATAAATCACCACCAGTGGACATTTATATTTTATGGTTTTATGAAATTGTCCCTTTAAATGAAAGATGTCCTAAGAGAAATGGATACTATCCCTATACATACATGGTTTGGACTCATCTGTAAGACACTCAATAATCAGCAGGGTGCAAGATATAACACAAGTTCTAGAAACCATCTATCACCTATTATTGTAAAGGCCATAGACATGCAACACCCAATTATAAGTTTGGATTCCGACTTTGAGGGTTTTGCATCAAGTAATAGCACAAAAATTTTCCATAGGAGATCATTTGAAGACTCAATAAATCCTAATATAATGTAGGATAACTCCTTCTACAAATAAATAAATAAATGAGAGGCATTTTCATGTTTCTAATCGAGTCTTGACAGGATGGGCAATTGAAAGGATAGATTTTGATAATAGCATTAAATATGAATCATTTGATGATGAAAATGGAATATGTATATGTGATTAACCTTGCACCATGGCTTATACAAACCCATGATTTTTATTGATGGAAGGAGAGAATGGTAGTGTGTGTATTATCTGACAGGTGTTAGCATTGATCAAGGTAAGTCATTTGTAATTTCTTTTTCTCTCTTTTTGTCAAACATGAATGGTAAGCAGGACATTTCCATAGCTATTCAATTTAGATTTTTGATATTCCCCACTTTTTAGTAACTATAACGAACCATCTTAACAGACATTTATACAATTTATGGGTGTTATTGGTGTACATAGTATGTATCATTCATTAGTGTTAAACAAACTAACTGAGTGATACTAAAAGAATACATTCTCCACAATAGTATTTGTATACAATAATTTAATAAATTACATGACTAAAAAGGAAAAAAGTAAGTCATATTCCCATGGGTTTCCTATATTAAAAATTTCTATGAACCAAAACAAATTCACTTTATTTTGAATCTACCAATATATGTTTAATAATTATCCAAATTCCATGTATACTCATATCTAAACCATATATTGTTTAATAATTATCCAAATTCCAAACTAGTCCATGCAGTAAAATTAGAAAATGAAGGCAATATTAGTTGAAGTTGAAGATGAGAGAATCTTCTCTTCTAGGTTATGGCCAATGCTCAAAAAATTTAATGAACAAGCCAAGTGAAACATAGATCATCAATTTTTGGCATGCATGGCCATAATTATTGTGAACATTGGCATTTTTCTATGTACTAAATTAGCATAGCATTCATAGAAAGAAGAAAAACATCTATGTCAAAGTCTTAACTTTAAACTTGGGGAAAACAAATAAAATTTCAAGGAAAAACATATAAATGATAGTGATGATGATGGAAACAATTGTACATTGAGAGATTGGACCCAACTCCATGGCAGCAAAACCTATGTAGCTGTAGGTAGTGAAAATCATGTATAGGGCTACTAGCATCTTGACTCTCCTAAAATAGAAAGTGGGCATGATCACTTGGACAAAAATTATAAATAATGTTGTCATTAGAGGTAAGATGTTTCTTATCATTACACCCTAATGAATTCCCTCATCTCTATTTTCAAGATTTCTTGGAAGAGATGTGATGGTGCTATAATTAGATGACATAATAATAATTAAAATTATCAACAATGTTTTACTATCTCTATAAAAAGCTTGCTCATTGGCTACTTCTTCTATGTCGAATACAAAACCAACTAGAATATTTAGCCTCTCTATAATCCCCTATTTTCTCTCATTTTGATTATTAATGTGAAAATTTTGGATGCATACATCTTTCCTATGTTGACATATCAGTCAAGTTTTTTACTAGTGACACACACTTATTCAGATTTTGTATAGTTACTTAGCTCATTGAACAGTTTACAGTGCTTGCCATGTAATTCAATAGCCACTGAGCTCTACAATTACTACTGAGTCTTTTGAATTAATCCTAATGGTTATTGAGAAAATTTAGTTAGTGTGAAGTTCAATAGTTCAAGCTGAGTATTTCAGTATTCAGTGAGTTTATCAGTGGTTACCATACATTACAGTGTCTACCGAATTCATAGTTCATGTGATGAGAAGCCAATGTTAACTGAGCTACTTCATGGTAACCAAGTGATTCAGTGTTTTCTGAGTTGCAGAATATCTATTGAGTCACCAATGCAGACCGAGTTCAAGACTACTTGAAAGTGATCAATATGGATCGAGCTTCTACATCTACCAAGAACATGATGATGCCAAGCAGTGATAGTGGATGTCGAATATTGAAACCTCATTGAGTCAGTCTTCAGAACCAAAGTATCTTCATGTGGGCCAACTTTGTAATATTTTTGTTAACTTGTGTCATGGACAACTTTGTAATTTTGTATTTTGGATTGGTATATATATGTAATGTATTGTATCATATCCAATGTGGGAAAGAAAGTTTAAGAATACAAAGGTGTGAGCATATGTAATGTAATGTGGATGTGAAAATTTCAAGTTATGATAGCAGTAGATAAAGAATTATAAAGGCCATATTAGCACAAAGAGTAGCAAAGATAAATCTATCACAAAAAGGTGATTAGTACACTAAGGATTCTCTATCAGCAAACTTAGTTGCAAATTAGAGATCTACTACTTCATCCTAATAGGTGAACCAGTATAAATCCTTTAACATGGTAGACCTAATAGTCTTTTATAAATCTCTTTACCAAGTGCATACTTCATTGCGCATTTTTAAATCCTCTCAAAAGGTGGACCTAGTAGTCCTAATTTCTTCTAATAGGGAAGATCATTAGAAGTGATCAATGTAAGCCTTAATAGGTCAACTTTATGCTACAATACTAAAGTTTGTTGGTATCATCCCCACCCTAGTTTTACTTTCTATTTGGAAGGTGTTTGGGTCACCAAATCTTTGTGTTCAAGTGTTATGGATGTTTTCATGTTTTTAGTTTCTCATGCATGCAACTAGATCATATGTGATGAATTAAGTGCTAATTAATTTATTGGATTAAGAATTGGAAATTGTTAAAGTTTTAGAAGTTACTAATTCACCCCTCCCCTCTTAGTAACTTAGCATAGTCTTCAATATTTCCAACAATTGGTATCAGAGCATTGTGGTTCTTAGGAGAAATTTTAACAACTTGAGCAAAGATCAAGGATATGGAGATATTCAAACTTGATAAAGCTATTGACAATGAAAAGTTGGATCTAGAAATAACCATTGCCCAACTCAAGAAAGCTAAGGAGAAACTTTCCCAATCCCTTAAAAGAAGAAAGGAACTTGCAAAACAAATAAATGATCATCTTTACATTGAAGAAAGAATTGAAGATTTTCACCCTTCAAGCAGCTCAGATGAAGCAAATGATGTAGTCAAAGAACTCTTAGAAAAGAATGGTTCCCTGCAAGAACAAGTAAGAAAGCTAAAAAGAGAACAAGATATTCAATTAGTAAGGTTAATTGAAATCTTAGAATAGAGAAACAAGAAAAAAGAAGAGATGGATTGAAGAAATAATGAAATTCAGAACCAATCCCTTCAGCAAGAAGACCTAATTAATCAACTCTACAATGCAAATGAGGAAATCATGAGCCTAAACTTTGAAAATGAAAGAATAAGGAATGATCTCAACTCTAAAAGGAAAATCAATGAAAGAATTAAAAATTAGTTGAGATCTGAAAGATAAATCAATGAAAGATTGAGAAATAACCTAAACGTTGAGAAGCAAATAAATGAAAGAATGATGAAATCTCAAGTAGACATGGATCAACTTAATGAGCAAAACCTCTATAGGAAAAAAGAAAAAGAAGGAATTGGATACAATGAAGAAGGTGAATCCTTTAAACTAGGTACTCAAAAGAATCAAAGACCTACTTGCAATCACTGTGGTAAGATAGGTTATACATCAAAAAAATGTTGGAGTAATGGAAAAGCAAAATTCAATGAAAAATACTACAATTACAATCAACATGGTCACAGGACTAATGAATGCAAAGAGAAACCAAGATTTGAAGGAAACTATCATAAATGTAAGAAACATGGACATAAGGCATCAAAATGAAAAACAAAGACATTGAATCCTATAGAACAAATTGTGAAAGCAATATTTAGTTGGGACTACAATACCTGTTGTAGATGTCATTACTATGGAGAATTTGAACACATTGGTATGAATTGTGTTAAACATCATATGAGGAAAAGAGATACCACTAAAAGATGTTTCATTTGTACAAAAATTGGTCATCTTGCCAAGAATTGTATGAATACTGGTAAAATTGAAGATGAGAAGAAAGCAAAGGCTGATAACATCTGAAACTAGATGAGACAAAAATGGATTCCTAAGTCTACCAAGGATACTGGTCCAAGTAATGATGGTCAAGTCACTCAAGAATTGGGTGACTCTACCATTCCTAATTAAGTTCTCAAGGAAGAACCAGGCTATCAAAGAAGACATCTGAATCAATTGCAATTGAAAGGTGACAAAGATCCAAATACATATACAAGATACAAAGGGATCACTGAGCAAGATTGGTATTAGTTACCTTCTCCACCAAGTAAGGTTGGGTCATAGACTCTACCAAGCAAGGTCAAGAGTAGCAAAGGCACTTATGGTTACCGAGTCATGAAGACTTTTCCGAGTGATGAATATAGAATAGTGGATGATAGTCTATCAACATAATGCCTACTTATGTACCTCCATACCAAGAATTAATGGAAATTTTTTAACAAAAGTCATGAAATCAAATTTATTTCTTACTATGAATTTTTGAGTACTAATGTGAAGAGCTATTTTCTGTGTAATCAAGTGACTTAAGCGAATTTATTGCAAAAAAATTTCAAAGTTCTCTCAAGCTACCAAGTAAAAATGGCATCCAATAATGGAAAGGTAAAGAAAGGGTCTAACACATTGGTTTGAGGTGTTGAATGGAAAGCACCATATTTCAAGCTAATGATCATGGTTTCTGAAACTCTAGACCCAAGTGGAGCTTAATCCTAAATTCCTCCAAAGGTACTTCTTCTTAATGACATTCATACTCATTTTAAATGTGCAATTTAAGAAATTGGTACTCTAGAGATGGATGATGCCCTAGGTTAGTTATGTGTTGGTGGAACCATAAAACCCAAGCATCAACATTTGGAAGCAAAAGTATTAACACATATTCCCCATATGCTTTAAGAATTTCAAAAAAAATGGATTAGGTATATCCTTAGCTAGGTGCATAACAGTTAGTTGTGGTTAGAGCAGCCAATATTGATAACCAAGAAAATGATTCATTGAATCATTGGCCTTCCCATGCTTGCCAAAGCCAAAACAACTAAAACCCTAGGTTGAGTAGAGTTGGAGAAGAGAACCCTAGCCAAGTGGGATGGTAGAGGTATGAAAATAAGTAGTGTTACTGATGCAGAGTTGAAGTTTGGAATTCATTTCATTGCTAATAAGATATATAGTTCAAGCCATCTTAATAGCATATCATGTGAAGCCATGGATTTGGCTTATAAAGTGGTCAAGAACAACCTATCTTATAACTTTGTCGAGTTATTGTCGAGGAAATTCAACAAGAATATGGAAAGTATTCGAACTTCAAAGAAAAATCCGTGCAAATTTGGTTCTCTATTAACCTATCTATTCTTTTATGTCCAGAAGTTCTTCCCTTCCAAAGGCACTATAGTCTGTAGAAGAGATGTGCATGTATTGTACCAAATAAATGGATATATTACAAAAATGGGAAAGAACTATGGCAACATCATGGAAAACTACTTCGATGTGTTCAAAGAGAAAATGACTAATAGGTTCAAAATTCTAAAGAAGTTAGTTGAAGACTACAAGGATGATGTGTGCTTCATGGTGGACTATGAAAATGTATATATCTAGGCAGTTAAGCCAAGAGTTGTGTGGGTCAAACCTCTTGGCTATGAGGTGAACATTGATGAAACCAAGGATATCATTGAAGCCCTTGTAAATGAACTTGTTGATTTCAAGGATCCTTATTTTGATACCTATGAAGAAGCTAAGGCAAGAATAGAGCTAGAGATAAAGCTCCCACAGGCAGTTAACAAAGGGAAGAGAAGGATAGAGAAACTCAAATCAAGTGCACCCCTCTTGTTAACTAAGGGTAAAGGTGAGGATGAGGAATAGGAAGACGACAAGGAAGAATTTGAGAAAGAAGAAGAACCTTTGAAGAAAAAGGGCAAGGGGGTCATGGAAGAAAGGAAGTGAAAAGTTGAAGCAATTAGAAGAAGGAGTAGGAATAGAAAATTTCATATCTTTGAAATATGAAATTAGGATAGAGGTAGAGTAAAAGTAAGTTGAAGAACTAGTGCTGAGCAAAATGGGTAAGTGGAAGTGCTCAACTAGACTAAATTGCTTCTCAAGTCTCCATTGAATTACTAGAGCAGATTAAGCTAAGATGGGATTTTTCTATTCTAATAGTCAAAGAGATTTATGCACAAACCCTGAGGTAGTTACTACTAAGCATATTAGATGTTGAGGTGAAAGAGTCTTTAAAGAAAAATGAAGAAAAATCGTTAAAGAAAAATGAAGAAAAACTAGCTCTAAGGTTCAATACTTGTTTAGTTTTGATTGAGGATATAGAGCATGTGGTTAGAAATGCTACAAACACATTGAAAAATATTTATCATCTTCATAAACCAAGTGAATTTCCAATTGAAGTAAAGGATGTTGATGAAGAAGAAGATAAGGAGAAAGACGAGGAAGAAATGTTGAAGAAGTGACTCATTTTGATAATGAAGAAGATGAAGTGGATCAAGGTCCAAAAGCTTTTGAGGAAGATAAGCAAGATGATGATGAGACTAAACCAATCAAGATAGTAGTTACAGTCATTGCCTCACTTCCTCACTCCTCGAGCAGACCATTGACTACATCAAGTATGGAGATAGCTTCAACAAGTTTGGTTGTGACTACTACTGATACATCAAATGTCCAATTACTATTTGTCCCAACTCATCTCAGCATATCATTGACAGAAGTGACTTCCACTTCATCCAACAAGCTATAAACTCCTTCATCTACCGAGTTGAGTTTGGCAGTCTTCACTTCTCCAATTTTGACTTCTTCAGTTTTGAGTACATCCATGGTAAGCTCTCTAGTTTTTTCTACTTCAATTTTGGATTCTTCAAGTATTTATGTAAGCATTCCATCAGTTAGTACTATATCAATTTTTACTACAAGTCCAAGTATGTTCACTATTGTTTCCATTATGGGCACAAAAGTAATAAGTTCAAGGAGAGTTGAACCTAAGGTTCAACTGAGTACAAAATTCTTGAAAGGAAAGGAGATACAGGAAGAAATAGATTTGGATGAGGAAATAGTAATTCCCAAGTGGGATATCTACAATCTTTTAGTAGACCAAATGCACATATTTGGTGAACTCCTCCAGAAAAAAGCCAAACAACAAAGATTGAGAGAGGAAAGAGATAGAGAGTACATGATAATAGATGATGCCAAGAATATCTTGACTGAGGAAATTGGAATTGAGGTTGACTCTTCTCAACCTATTTTATTTTAGCTTGGAAAGGCAGTCCAAGAGTTGAATGAGAACACCGAAGTTCAAGATAATTTGGTTGAAAAGGTTGAAAATAAATTCAACAATAAAGTGTTGGAGAACATTACTCCGCAAATAGTAATTCATCAAGTTGAGCTTTCAACAATTTTGGTCAATCTTGAGCTATCCTGTTCAAATGTGTCATCACTTTTTGCAAAACTATGTGATGCCACTGAGTATAAAAGGAAGTAAAGGATAAATTATCCAAAATTGATATAGATCTTAAAGCAAGTTCTCAGCACTACAACTTGACCCTAGTTCAAGCTCTGTACATTTCAAGAAGATCATATTTTTGTTAGACCTGCAAGCTGAATTATTAAGAGAAGAAGCAAGGATCCATTCAACATTGGTTGATATAAAAAATATGATCCTTCTATTCATGGATGCTATGTAGAAACACATTGTATATTCAAAGACTTTGATCCATGATAAAAACTTCTCTATTGTGGATAACATGATTGAACTGTCAGCAGAAGTGCAATTGCAATTCATACATGCAAGGTATTGCAAGAAAATTGGGTTAAAACCTTGGCAATCACCCTCAAGGTACACTCTAAATTCTTATCTCATTTTGGTGTCTCCATGTAAATATTTTAAAATAAATCTTTGGCATTACTATCAAAAAGGGGGAGATGAGATATGGGAGAAAAATTACAGGGGGAGATATGTTATGATATAAGAGAAAAGTTACATGTAGATAGTGGAACACATAGTATGGGGGAAAAATATGCTATGGTGAAGAACTACTCTATATATACTTACAAAGATCAATTTTGTAAAATCTCAAAATATACCAGGCTAGTATCACGTGGTAATGAATACAAGGTATTCAATTTTGGGCTAATAAGTGTTTTTTTGTCACTAATGCCAAAGGGGGAGATTGTTGACATATTAGTCAAGTTTTTTATTAGTGGCACACACTTATTCAGATTCTGTATAGATACCAAGCTCATTAAACAATTTATAGTGCTTGCCATGTAATTCAGTAGCCATCGAGCTCTACAATTGCTACCGAGCCTTTTGGATTATTCCTAGTGGTCACCGAGAAAATTCAGTCAGTGTAAAGTTTAGCAGTTCAAACTGAGTATTTCAGTATTCATCGAGTTTATCATTGGTTACCATGTATTGTAGTGTCTATTGAGTTCATAGTTCATGTGATGAGAAGCCAGTGTTAACTGAGCTAGTTCATGGTAACCAAGTGAGTCAATGTATACCATGTTGCACAATATCTACTGAGTCACTACTGTAGAAAAAGTTTAGGACTACTTGAAAGTGATTAGTATGGACTGAGCTTCTACATCTACCAAGAGCATGATGATACCAAGTAGTGATAGTGGATGTTGAGTATCAAAACCTCACCAAGTCAATCTTTAGAACTTGAGTATCTTCATGTGGGCCGACTTTGTAATATTTGTGTTAACTTGTGTCATGGCCAACTTTGTAATTTTGTATTTTGGATTGGTATATATATGTAATATATTGTATCATATCCAATGTGTGAAAGAAGGTGGAAGAATGTGAATGTGTGAGCATATGTAATGTAATGCGGATGTGAAAAGTTCAAGTTATGATAGCAACAGATAAAGAATTATAAAGGCCATATTAGTACAAGGAGTAGCAAAGACGAATCTATCATAGAAAGGTGATCAATACACTAAGGATTCTCTATCACCAAACTCAGTTACAAATTAGAGATCTATTGCTTCATCATAATAGGTGAACTAGTCAAAATCCTTTAACAAGGTAGACCTAGCGATCTTTTATAAATCTCTTTACCAAGTGCATACTTCATTGTGTGTTTGTAAATCCTCTCACAAGGTGGACCTAGTAGTCCTAATTGCTCCTAATAGGGTAGATCATCATAAGTGATCAATGTAAGCCTTAACAGGCCAACTTTATGTTGCAATACTAAAGTTTTTGGGTATCATCCCCACCCTAGTTTTACTTTCTATTTGGAAGATTTTTGGGTCACCAAATCTTTGTGTTCAAGTGTTATGGATGATTTCATCTTTTTATTTTCTCATGTATGCAATTAGACCAAATGTGATGAGTTAAGTGCTAATTAATTTATTGGATTAAGAATTGGAAATTGTTAAAGTTTTAGAAGTTACTGATTCACCCCTCCCCTCTCAGTAACTTAGCATAGTCTTGAATATTTCCAATAGCCTTGATCCTACATTAATCATAGAAGCCTCTTCAACACTCATTTTAATGTATGCTACTCTTCCTAGCTACTTCTATTTGGGACTTTTTTGTACAAAGAAAAATTGTTGGACTGACTGTATTACAAGAAAATGAAAAAAAAAAAATCTATGTAAAGTTATGTCCATATCATTCATATGACATGTACAAGAAAGTGGGGAATATGACCTGTATAGGTTGAAAGTGGCGATCATGTAAAGCGCTACAAAAAAAATTATCATTTGAAACTTCTTAAGCTAAGGATAACAAAAAATTTAGACAAGGATTAATGTAAAACAATCTTTACCCAAACATAAGATCTAATGTGAAAAGTAATCAAAAACTTGAAAACCTTCTTAATTCTAATCAATTATACATCAAGCTTGAAAACAACAATATTTTTTTATGGAATTAAGAGGTGAGGCAAGAAGTAGACAATATTAAATAGTTTATAATTAATTTATCAATGCATATGAATGAATATATTAGACAAATGGAATACATCCTAAAACCTGACCAAATTCTATATATTAAATTTTTTTTATCCACATTCATTCCCTGTTTTATTATTTTGTTCCCATCCACCAATCAAGTCTTCACTTATCTCCTAAAAATTGTTCGGACTAAAAGTTCTATTTCATTAGTATATTGCCAAAGAAAAAAACTTGACCAATTTCTATATATTAGAAAATGCTTTCCATAGTTATTCCCTTTGATGCAAATAAAGCTTCCCTTCTTTACCTTTTTCCTACATTCTAGCTCAATTTAGGAGAAAAGTATATTGCCCCAAGTTCAAGCAATTTCTAAATATTTGTAAATCACAAGTATCCTATGTTGCCAAATCAGATGTTTTACCTATTGAACCCAAGTATTAAATGTTCCAAATTGGATCTGAATTTAGACCATACACACATATTATGACCTTTTTCTACTCTTCCAAACATGTAAGAGGTGAATAAACCCCTAAAATTTGATATGATCTTCATTTTCATTCATTTTACAAATCCATTGAATGGAAAATGCAGCAAAGAATGGTTTTTTAGACTAGAATTTTAGTTGACGTATAATATAATGTCACCTCCATTAGAAGGATATTAAAGAGCTAGTAGTGATGGAACCCTATTTTTTTGCAAAAAATTATGGCCTCCATTTAAGAGATGATGTTGAAGATTTGATGAAGTATAATGGCTTGAAAAATATTTTTACTATTTTCATCATATTTTTCTAATTCATCCCACTTCAATAGCTTAATTCTTTACCAATATTATACTAATAAAATTTCTTACCTTAGCCAAAGTTGACCAATAGACAATACCATATCTCTATTATATATCTGTATCATAAGAAAAGGGTTCAAAATGCTCTCTAAATCACCTTGTACAAGGCTTGGACTAGCCTTCCAATATAAGCAAGAAAGAAAAATATAATTGAATTTCAATGCTAGTAGAAAAAAAAAATGTGAGTGTTAGTCCATGAGAAGAGAATGATGTGTATGGCATGAACATATAACTCACCCAGTCAATGATGTTATAGTGAGGTTGCCTTTTGGTAAGATCAATGGCTAGTCTTGCAACAACCAACTGTAAGACAATGACACCAAAACTATAGATATCACTGAATGATGTAAGATGGTAACTTGAACAGTAGTTAGTGTAGAACCAGAATCAGTATGCAAAGAACATTAACAAATAAAGTAAACATTCACAAACCAAAAACTAAATTCACATAAATGCTTAGACAAAGAAAAAAAACAAGAAGTGCAAACCTCACAAGAGAAAACACTCCCTGCTTTCTTGATTCTGTAGATGTGTCCTTTTGCTATGGATGTATGCTCAAGATGCTCAAAAGCTGCTTCAATGGAGATGGGTAATGGCAAATTGGTAGCTTTGTGAGCTCTCAATTTGGCATTATAAGGGTATGGTTGATGGCTTTGGTTCTCAAAATAGCATGGTAACTTTAGCTCAAAGATTGTTGATGAAATGGCTTGGGATGGGATTCAATTTATAGGCTAAGGGGTAGAGGGATGGAGGGCTTAGATGCAAGGATGGATGAAGGCTTAAGGAGGGCTAAGATGCACTCAAAGGGGAGCACATGGATTGTGCTTGTTTAGAACCAATGGGAAGGTGACACTTGTCACAAGGAGGATGAGTGTGAGAGGGTAGGGTTAAGGGTTGGTTAATGGCATGATGAGTGGGGTTGAGTATGTAAGAGGGATGTAAGAGGAATGAGTGTGGAAGAGGGAAGAGTGTGGAAGATGGGTGTAAGAGTCATGAGTGGGCTTGTAAGAGTCTTTATGTTTTGTAAGAGCACTCATGACTTAGTGGTTGGGTTTTTTTTGAGGGGAGACTTTGGTTTGGATTAGGAAAGTCTTAAACTTGTTTAAGGAATGTGACAACATTAGGGGGTGGATTAGGCTTGGGTTTAGGATTAGATTAGGGATGTTAGAGATGTGCAAGTGGATGGCATTAATGAGGGTGGGTGAGTTAATGGCTAAGCTTGGTTAGTATGGGTGGATGGGGTGGATTAGGCTAAATGGAGGATTAGAGATAGGTTAGGGGTTTTTGAATTTGAGGATTTCATTTATCAAATAGATTTATTTAATAAATGGGGATTTTTAGAATTAGATAGAAGAATAGGATTTAATTGATAAATAATAGATTATTTGATTTATCAATTAGGACTATAGATGATTAATTAAATTAATCAACTAGGGGATGACAAAGGATTAATTAAATAGAAATTTAATTAATAATGCCTTTTTAGATAACTAAATAGGATTACTAAAATAGTGTAATCAAATTTAGGTGTCTACATTTTGCCCCTCTTTGACATAGTGTTGAGACAACACTATTTCAAAGAAGTTTGAATGAAGATGACATGAGGAAGATGTTTTAGCAACAAGGTTGCCCCAGTCTCAGATAAGAAGAGGAGAGACTAGACTTAGATGATGCCCCCTCAAGAAGGCGGCGAGGAGAGAAATGAGGGTCGACAACTTCTTGAAAAGTACAAGAAATTGAGATGAGCTGAGACGCAGGTTGGCAAAGGGGCTGAATTAGCTCAAACTCTCACTACGGGAAAATGATAAAGGGAAATCAGAGGCACAATAGTAAAGCAAGCTTAAGACTTTCCAGGATTGGGGGGGGGGGGGAGATGGAGGAGCAGAGCGCTATAAAAGGAATCCATGATAGGGAGATGGATGATAGAATGATAAAGCTGATGCAACAGGATTTCAAAGAGTCAGATTGGCGAAAGATGGGTTTCGGAGATCCCTAGGACTAGGATTGTGGATCTCGAAAGATGAGGCTTGGTGGATTGATTTGATTGGTGGATCCCTAAGACTAGGATTGTGGATCCCTAAAGCTAAGCGTGAGGAGTGACTCAAAGAGATACTGATGCATAAGCTGGGATAGGTGCTAGATATGGATGGGGGATAATAGAGATGAAGGGAATCCATTGAAGCTTTTTGAGCGGGGGGATACGTCAAAGAGAAGTACCACCATGTAGTTGAGCACTAGATTTTCTATAAGACTGTTGGTTAATTGCCAGGGTTACCAAGAACATCAAGGCCTTTTTACCAACCGTCCAGAGGACTGACAAACTAACTCAAAACAAACACACAAGGATTGCCCCAGTATCACACATGAATCCCAGAGGAAGTAGTGTGGAAACAACACTAGGTAACCCACAAGCAGAAAAAGAAAACAAGCAAAAGACCTGATCAAGACCTTACGCTCTAATTGCCCCATTCGCAGCATACCATGATATGGAAGATCATGGCAACCTTGAGGAGGGAACAAGGAGATTGCTTGGAAAGGATATTTCAAGACCCAAAAGGGAGGATCCCAAATCAAAAGAAAGTGAAAATCCAAAAGAGAACTGTTTGCCAATGAGATGGGTAGGATGAGGTACTAACGGACCAAGATTAGACATGAGGAAAGCTATATCCTGCAAGGACCTATCGGAGAGCACCTAAGATGATGGATCAAGATGAGTGATGCCTCTGGCAAGCTGAACTAAGAAGGATAACACTTTGGTGACATGAGATCTAGCTAAAGGATGCATTGGAATATATAACCAAGGTGTGCGATGTGTGCAAGATGTTGACCAAGGATGAACTAACACGAAAGCCGGATAGATACAATGATACTAAGCTAAAGAGGATGTACAAGCTGACAGACCAAGATATGTTACAAATGTACAAGTTTGTTCATGTTTTGGTTTTTTGTGAGATGGAAATGTTTGTGAAGGATGGTGCATCTATAATAGTTGATAGGTGGATAGGTAGATGGTTTGTGAAAAGCTTAAGGAAAATGGGATTCTGTGTGTGCATGTGATAGGATACAAGCTAGGATACAAGATCATTTACAAGATGGAATCTGGTACAAGCTTTGGACAAGATTCGAATATATACAAGGTATGGTACAAGATTTACAAGGTATAATACAAGCTTTGGTACAAGATTTACAAGTTGTACAGTAGGTATTGACAAGCTCCATCAGATTTTGGATATTTGATTGGAACACCAAGGGAACAAGCAGGTGTTTTATGGGATGGTGGGTGGATGGATGAGGGATAGGATAGTGATAGATAATGGATTAGTCTTTAGCACACAAGGCGCCTGAATTACCAGGTTTTCACCAAGGTACCTATCCAAGGCGCTTGAATTGCCAAGTTTTCACCATTGGACGCTTATTTCTCTTTACTATTTTTTTTTTTGTATTTTTTTCAAAAGCTGGGTATACCAAGGATCTTCAAGCATAGAACTTCTTGAGATGAATGATGTTAGTGGGATCATTCAAGAGTTCTCCTTCTAGTGTAGATAATTGATAGGCTCCAGAGCCAAAGGAGGCAATAACCACATAGGGACCAAGCCATGTAGGTTCAAACTTGCCTTTCTTTTCTCGATCTGCTTGGACTTTCATATTTTCTTTGAGGACCATGTCACCTAGCTAAAAGTGTCATGGGAGCACCTTCTTGTTGAAATTCCTTTTGAGACAAGTTTGATAGATTGTGAGATGGTCATAGGCTTGTTGTCTCTTCTCGTCTAAGAGATCTAGCTAGGTGAGTCGAGCTACTCTATATTCTTCATCTGAGATTTGCCCTCGCAAAGATATGCGTAGTGAGGGAAGTTCAACTTCTATAGGTAATACCGCTTCGGCACCATAGACTAGGGAGTATGGAGTTGTGCCTGTGGATGTACGGAAGGAAGTTCGATAGGCCCATAGAGCCGGATTTATTTGAAGGTGCCAATCACGACCGAAATCATTGACAACTTTCTTTAGGATTTTGAGGAGGGTTTTATTAGTTGCCTCTGCCTGGCCGTTACCTTATGGGAAATATGGGCTAGAAAAGCGATGATGGATGCGGAGGGAAGTGCATAATTCTTCCATGTTGAGATTTTCAAAGTTACCTCCGTGGTCAGTGAAGATGGTGGATGGGATGCCGAAGCGGCAAACAATGTGGTACAAGATGAACTTGGAGACTTGAACTCCTGTAGCTAAGACTAGGGGGACTGCTTCCACCCACTTAGTGAAATAGTCTGTAGCTGTTATTATCCATTTATGTCCATCAGATGAGAGAGGGGTGATAGTTCCAACTAGATCAAGGCCCCAACAAGCGAAAGGCCAAGGTGGTGCAATAGGCTGTAGATCCTGTGCTGGAGCGTGCACAAGATTTGCATGCTGCTGACATGGCAGACACTTTCTAACAAAGTCACAAGAGTCTTCTTCAATGGTAGGCCAATAGTAGCCTGCTCTAAGGATTTGTCGAGCTAGGACAATACCACTCGTGTGGGCACCGCAAAGTTTGGAATGTACTTCTTTTAATGCCATCGCAGCCTCATTTTCATCTAAACATCGAGAGAGAGTATTGTGATAACCCCGACGATATAGGGTATTGGCTATGATAACATAGCGGGATGATTTTCGGATGAGGTTCTGGCGTTGGGTATGTGTGAGGTGAGGGGATATGATACCATCGTTAAGGTAAGCATGAATTTCATGGTACCAAGGGGATTGGGGACCAACCAAGATACAAACACGGTTTGAATCCTCATTCGCATAGGCAGGTGTGAGGAGCTGGTCAACTAAAAACTCATACTGCGTAGCTTCTTGGGGAATTTCCAAGAGCGAGCCGATAGTGGCCATGGCATCTGCTGCCTTGTTCTGCATTCGAGGCACTTGTGTAAACTGAAGCTTTGTAAAATGCTGGGTCAGCTGATCAACTAGCTCTTTGTAGGGTAATAGCTTTTCATCTTTGGTTTGATATTCATTTAAGACTTGTTTGATAATGAGTTGGGAATCACCAAAGACCTGTAACTCAGTGATATTCCATTCTACAGCTATCTTTAATCCTGCTACAAGAGCTTCATATTCTGCTATATTGTTGGTGCTAGGGAATTGTAGCTTGAAGGCTTTTGGAATGTAATCTCCTTGAGGTGTAACTAATAATATTCCTACCCCTGATCCATGAGAGGTGTATGAGCCATCAAAATAAAGCTTCCATGGGGGCTATTCTTCAATTAGGCAGATATGCTCATCTGGAAATTCTGTGAGCAAAGGATATGCATCTCCTAGAGGTGCATCAGCTAGGTGATCTACTATAGCTTGCCCTTTGATTGCCTTTCTGTCCACATACTGGATGTCAAACTCACCTAGTAGCATAACCCATTTGGCCAAATGGCCTGTAAGTGCTGTTCTGGAGAGCATATACTTGAGAGGGTCAATCTTGGAGACTAGTTGGATGGTATGACTTAGCATGTAGTGGCGAAGCTTTTGAGTTGAGAAAACAACTACCAAACAAGCTTTTTCCATAGGAGTGTAATTGAGTTCATAACCAACTAGGGTTCTACTAATCTAGCAGATGGCTCTCTCTCTGCTATAATCATCATGTTGTGCTAGAAGTGCCCCTAGAGCAGTAGGTGTTGATGATATATACAAGATCAAGGGACGACCAGGAACTGGTGGAACCAAGATAGGGGGATTGGTGAGATACTGCTTGAGCTGATCAAAGCTGCGCTGACATAAAAGATCCCACTTGAAGTTCTCATTCTTCTTTAGCAAGTGTGAAAATGGTGTACACTTATCTGCAAGTTGGGAGATGAAGCGCCGGACAGATTGAAGTTTTCCCTGAAGAGAGCGAAGCTGTCGCAGTGTCTGGGGAGGAGGCATGTCTAAGATAGCCTTGACCTTTTTGGGGTTGATCTCTATACCCCGTTTAGAAACTATAAAGCCTAGAAGCTTGCCAGATGTGACCCCAAAGACACACTTCTTGGGATTTAGCATGAGATGATATTGGGCCAACCTAGCAAAGACTTTCTCTAGGTCAGCAAGATGATCAATGAAGGTGTGAGATTTGACTAGGATATCGTCCACATAATCCTCCAAAATGCTATGGATAAGATCATGGAAAATGGCTATCATAGCTCTTTGATAGGTAGCCCCAGCATTCTTTAGGCCAAAAGGCATCATGGTGTAGCAAAAGGTTCCCCAAGGGGTAGTGAATGTTGTCTTATGCTGGTCCTCTTCTACAATCTTGATCTGATTATACCCAGAAAATCCATCCATAAGGGACAAAATTTCATGTCCAGCTGTAAGATCTACAATTATATCTATGTTGGGCAAGGGAAAATCATCCTTTGGACAAGCTTTGTTAAGATCTCTAAAATCAATGCAGATTCTGATGTCATTGGAAGGCTTAGTGACAGGGACCATGTTGGAGATCCATTCTGAGTAGTCGATAGGTCGAATAACCTTAGCAGCTAACATTCTTTCTAGTTCAGCTTTGACTAGTAATGCCACCTTGGGGTGCATTTTTCTAAGCTTTTGTCTGACGGGCCTGATCTTTGGATCGATTGCAAGATGATGAACTACAAGCTTTGGATCAAGTCCTGGCATGTCTTGATATGACCATGCAAATCAGCCAATGTTCTCTCATAAAACCTCAAAGAGGAGGTCAGCTTGGTCTTGTGATAGGGATGCAGCAATGTGAACAATTCTAGGGATCTCTGAAGAACCAATGTTGACTTCTCTAGTATCCTCTATTAGAATAGAAGACACCTCTGGTCGATTATCTTGAGGAGGTAATACTAAATCCTCATGTTCTGCTTGTGGCTTTGGATTTTCTTTCTGAGGGGTTCTCTTCGCTACCTTAGCTAGTCCCAGATTTACCTTAGTTCCAATTTTGGGTGTATCGAAACTAGGTTGGGGATTTTCTCCAAAATACCTCTTGGGATCTAGCTTGTAGATGTAGGTAGAATCTAGCTTTGTCTTCTTATGAGGAGTTTCAGCTCCCATGAATCTTAGAAGTGCTTCCTCTAATGCGAACTCATCAATATGTATGACACTTGGTTGGTCCCAATCTATGAGTTGTGGATGAGCAAGTGGTAGGTCAATGAGATGGATGGATAGTTCTCGGAGAACAGAGTCTCCTAGGAAGATTTGGTCTGGGATATCGTCGTAGGCTCTCTTTTCAACTTTCTCAGGAATGTCTTCGATTTCAACAAGGTTGCAGTGGATGTTCAAAAAAGCATGACCATTCTCATTGGTGCCCCCAGTTGTGGGTATACCAAAGCCAAGACCTGACTTTATTTCCCAATCATGCGCTTCGATGGGACATTGCATGCCCCTTTCTTCTAGTCCTAGTCCACGTCCTTGATAGTTCCATTTTTTCGTGATGAGCTTATGTTGTTGGGGATACTTCTGGCTGAAGTGATCAAGGCGTGCTTGATTTCTTGGAGGTGCATCCTTATGTAGCCAATTGTTGATATCTGGAGTGAGCTCCTCATGAAGAGGGGTTTTTGAGGACACAAAGGTGGTTGGGCCAAACTGTTTTTATCGAGGAGGTGGAATCTCCTTACCTTTTTGATATGTTGGTCGTCCATGGGTATGTGGATCAAGTGGGATTGCTCCGACAACAAATGCATCTGATAGACTATATTCTCCACATCCTTTGTTGTTGATCTTTACAGTAGATAGGGTGGAGGCAAGGATGGTTTCTGCATCATTACAAGTGTGGGATGAGCTGGCAATGGCTGTGCCGATGTCTATTCCAGGGCAATGGTTTGTATATGAAGCTTCAACCGCATTGCAGTAAGCAAAGGGTTCTGGATCAGCATGGATGGTTACCTCAGTGCCTTGATGTGGAAATTTGATGCACTGATGGTAGGTGGATGGAACGGCCTTCATAGCATGAATCCATGGGCGACCGAGGAGGATGTTAAATGGTAGGTTTAGATCAACAACATGGCAAACTATCTCTTGAATGACTGGCCCAACCTTGATTGGTAGCAAAATAGTCCCTTCTGTGGTCCTTTCCAAGTTGTCATAAGCTTTGATGGTGATAACCTCACTGATCATATCTGCCTTACTATACCCAGCTTGTTTTATGAATTTCAGGGTGCAAATGTTCAAGGCTGATCCATTATCTATCATTACTCTTTTCACGACAAAATTGGATACCATGATGGCTATGCGAAGTAGAAGGGTGTGATCTGGCTCAACCACGGGTATGTCGGTGGGTTTGAAAGATAGGGCACATGAGGATGAAAGGTGTCCAACAAGATTATGAAAATTAGTAGCATTGATATCAGAAGGGACACGGGATTCTATGAGAGCACTGTCAAGGATGTCTTTGTACACAGGACTAGTGCGGAGAAGGTCTTAAATGGATATTTGGGCTGGCATGTTCCCAAGGTGTTCCAAGATATTGTACCGGCTTTTTGATGGAGCTAATGGTGTTGATGAAACTGGTGGGCCTACGATGTTAAATCGCGCTCTTCAAGTGGTGACCGCACACTGATTGTCTGGTCCTCGGATATTGATAACATTAACAGAAGGCTCTTTCTCAGATATACAACCTATAAGGCTACCATAGTCTATATAGGATGAAGTGTGGTCATTGTTCTTCCCATGCTGTTGGTTTGGCTGGCGGTTGTTGGTGTTGTTTTGGATAGGTGCTTTTCCAGGATTTTGGTTGTTGTGTGGAGGAAAAGCATTTTGATAAATCTGTAAGCCTACATTGGGAGAGGTTTGGGCACCAATAGTGATTTCCTTCCGATCAATGAGGTCTTGCACATAGTCTTTCAGTTTCATGCATCTGAGGGTGGTGTGACCATTTACCCTATGGAACTTGCAATACTCATTGTCCTTGTACCATGCAGCTTTGGATTGGCTTGGATCAATTTGCTAGGTAGGAGGAAATTTGATGAGGTTTTCCTTAGCCAATTTCTCAAAAATAACATCCAATGGCTCACCAAGGGGTGTATAGTTTCTAGGTGCAGGTTGGAATCTGGGCTTTTGCCCTACAGCTACATTGATGGCATTAGCTTGATTGTTAGACCCTTGAAAGTTGGGTCTTGTATTGTGGTTTTGATAGCTTTGGTTATTTTGTTGTTGGTAATTGGTAGCTTGTTGGTTGTTTGTTTGATATGGTGTGTTAGACTAGTTTTGAGAAGGACCAATGATATTCACATGTCTGGTGTCAGTAACCCCATGTGTTGCAACATGCTTGTTTTTGTTCCAATACCTAGACTTGTCATTGGAATGTGACTGATTTTGGTTGGCCTCTTTGTAAATCTTTACCACACCATCTTTCATGAGTCCTTGCTCAAGGATCATTCCTTTCTCTTTGATATCCTTATAGGTCTGCAAATAGTTCATGGTCATGTGGTGAGCCAAGCTAGGATGTGCATTATCAATAAACATTTTCACCACATGGCATTCTGGCAAGGTGCAGGATATGTGGGTGGTAAGGGTTTGCCATCTTTGCAGGTATTCGGCAAGGCTTTCTCCACCTTTTTGCTTGGTGTGGACAAGATCAACTATTGATAGCTCTGTTTCAACAAGATGGGCATATTGGGCTACAAATGCCTCAGATAATTCAGCAAAGTTTTTAATTGTGCCATAGGGGATTCTATAAAACCATTCAAGAGCTGGTCCAGCTAAGCTTTTGGGAAAAAGGCGCAAGAGGAAGACATCATTGTATGCCATGTCCTGGCAATGCACGTAAAATTCTTTGATATGTGTGACAGGGTCTCCTTTTCCTCTAAATTTGTCAAATTTAGGTACCTCAAAGTGTTTGGGAAATGGTGTCGTGGTAATGGCTCTGTCAAATGGGTAAGGACACACACTCTCAAACTTGAATGTCTTTGGATCATTCCCTTCTTGGATGGCTTTCAGAGCTGTCTTCATTTGCTCCCACTCTGAATTGATAGGTGATGGTTGGGGTGCCCCCAATGTAGGAGTGCCTTGAGGTAGGTATGTGCTGGATGGGGCCATTGAATATGGATGGTTATGAGGGATTTGCTGATAGGGATTGTACATTGTTTGGGCAGCTGCATGGTGGATGACGGGTTGTTGAGGGGGAGGTGGCGCATATTGCTGCATGTGCTTTGAGGCTTGCTGTTGATATGGGATTTGAGGTTGGGATTGAGGAACATAAGCTGGCTGTGGGGTAAATGGATTGCTTTGTGGAGGTAAGGTATAAGATGGTTGTGAGGCTTGGGGAAAGGATCGGAGGGCTTGTGGGGTTTGACCAATATATGTGGGTTGTGCCCCCATTTGGGATGGCATCTGCAAATAATTGGTGGTTGGCTGGGGTGGTGGATTACCTCCTAGAAGTGGCATTGAAAAGTAATTGGTAATTGGAGGTAATGGATTAGTTGGTGGTGGAGGCGGTGGCAATTGAAAGCTTGGGAATGGAACTGATGGGGTTTGATAGCTTTGTGGCTGGATTTGGAAGCTTGGTAGAGTGGTGGTGGGAGCTAGGGTCACTTGGGAGCTTGGTAGAAGATTGGCAGTAGCTTGTGGGTTTTGATAGCTTTGTGGAGTGAAGGTAGTAGCTTGTGGATTTGTGGCTGGTGGTATTGAGCTCCCGAGACCTAATGGAAATGATGGGATTGTGCTTTGGGCTGTGGTGAACAAGCTGGGGGCAATGAAAGGTTGATTACTTGGCCCCATGGGTGGCATCCCTGTTGTATATTGCTGAGGTTGGCCAAAGATGCTAGCACTAATTTGGGAGATGGGTGGATTTGGAAGGCTAGGTGTGGGAGCAGCAACAATAGTGAAGGGGGTGAACGGTGAGATGTTTTGGGTAAAGGGGGTTTGGAGTGGAGAGGTATGAACCAAGGATGGAGTGGTGGTGGCTGGGTTGGCTTGCGGCATGGAGATTTCAACTTGGGTGGATGATGGTATGTTTGGGTCTGTTGGGTCATATGGATTGGCTGGAGGCTCTTCTTTTGGAATATATTGAGGATAATTTGGATCATAAGAGCCTATGGGTGGTGGTAGCTGCCCAAACAATGGGTGAGATGGATCTGATAATGGAGGGGGTCTTCCAAAGTCAAAGGTTCCTACATTGTCCCTTAAAAAATTAGACATGATTGTCTCTTTGTTTTTGTCTATAATGGCGTTTACCAATACTGCATTTCCTGGTTGGTTCATGAAAGCTTCAATGTCATTAGGTGAAAGCATAGCTTGCTCTGGGCTGAAGGATGGCTGAGTGCTCAAGGGGGGTGAGGCTGTTTGATCCAAATGATAGGGCTCCATTGTTTCTTTCTTCTTGGCTAAGCGAGTGACGGGTGGCATGAAAAATGCTCCTAGGGATGAGATGCAATAATGCTGATGGATGCAAAAGGGGGAAGGCTTTTCTATGCAAATGATTTCCTAGGTTGAGGCAAAGCTATATGAAAAAACCTAAGGAGGATCGGGTTGGGGATTCTAACTTCAAAGATATGTTGTCAAAGCACAAAAGGTCTGCTTTCCTATGTGCAAGCTTGGTGGTGATTGTGTCAACTTAAGGATAGACTGATGATCCTTTAGGAAGAATACGAGATTGACCACTTGCGAATCCCAACCTTTAGCTCAAGGTGATGAGGGATAACAAGTGACAAAGCTAGATTACCTTAGACAAAGCTCTGTCAAAGGGATAACCTTGGTGAGATTGGTGGATTTGGAAGATTTTAGGAATGGCAAACTTTTAGCAAGGTGACAACAATTTTGAAAGCTTAGATGTGCAGATTTTTGATTACTAGCTAGATGGTATGATTCTAAATGAGATGGATGAGCTAATAATGCTTAAGGGGATAACCTAAGATGGCTAGCTTTTCTACAAAGATGACTCTAGAGTGAAGCTTATCCAAGAAGATGTGGAGAAACAAGGGTGTCTAATCATAGAAATCATGCCTAGTTGGTAAGGCATAAGCAGGATTAACTCCTGGATGTTGGTTAAATTTGATGGTGCGCTCTAACCAGGCCTCTTGAAGTGCTTCGTCGGTAGCTTTGTCCTCTGCTTTTTGGAGTTTGGAAATTTGTGGGCTTGGTGTTATTTCTTTTCTCTTGGCTGAAAGTTCTTGGTATGCTAGAGATGGCTTGAGTTTGACCTTGTGAAACTTCTGTTTGGGTTTGGGTTGTTCCGACATAAATTCTTGAATTTGCTTGGCTTTGGGAAAAATCTCAGTTGTTTATCTTCAACTTGTTCAACTTCCAAAATAGGCAGTGACTACGCTAAGTGTGCCCTAAGCTAGGATTGACCAAGTTTGGCAAACATTCATTCAACAAGTAAAATAAAAACAAGCAATAGATAGGAACACCCAGATAGAAGTTTGTGGTTCTCAGAATGTGATACTTGCGCCAAGGAGTGTGTATGGTCTACAAATGTTTCGATTAGTCACTCCTAACACATTAACATCCTAGATGGTTTTCTGCAAGGCTGACAATTGGTTTAGCTAGGGAGTCCTTGATATACGCAAGGTATGTGAGGCCCAAATCCATAGATGAGACCAAAAGGATGTCACATAGCCGAGAGGAGTGGTAACCCACTTCTCCTCTTTCACTTCTCAAGGGTATAAAGTTCCTTGAGGCTTAGCTCGAATGACAAAATCTTGATCCCAAGAGAGGTGTCTTTTGATTCACCTCCCGATTCTTATACTCCGCCGGAGCACTGGAGTTGAGGTCGTCCAAGGGGTGATGAAATCCCCAAGCAGGCCTCCTAAAAAGAAACAAGGTTTTGGATCCTAATCTTATGCACCCAAGATGGCCTCAAAAGAAGACAAGGGGAGAGAAGACTCGGATGACCTTGGGCTAAAAAACATGCTTGTTCTTTTACCAACTAACTCTTATGTGTGCTAATCTAGACTTTGCAAGCACTCATGTTTAAGAGACAATGTTCAATTCCAACTTGAAGCACCAACAAAAGTAAATCTATCGAAGAATGCAAACAATAAGAAGAGTTAGGGTCAACAAAAGCAAACTCGCACACCTGGAGGCCATCCACGTCAAGTATCGATTAATTTTCTTTAAGGCATTCAAGATTGAGTGTGAGTTTGTTTTAAGCCCAGAACAAAAGTGTGTGAGATTCGATTTCAAGCGCGTGCCCGAAGGCTCTCCACGTCAGTTGTTGTTCAATTTTAGTGCCCAAACTTGAAGTGTGATCGATTTAATCTAGAGTTTTGGCCATTTAAGAATTTTGATAAAGTTAAAGCAAACGTTCAAAGACCAAGTGAGTGAGTTAGATTGTGGAACATTTAACACCTTTTTCAAGTAGACCCATCCCCATAAATGGCACTGAGATTGCAACCAATGGTTAATATTTGATGGGTGATTAGAAAAGAGGTGAGTCCAAGGAACTACTCAAATTGATTTTTGTAAATTTGTATTTTAACTTAACAAAGTTTCTTAAATGTCCAAAAATCAAACTTTACCTAGATTGCATGTGAAAAAGAGATTTTTTTTGTTCAATTTTAGAAGCTCCAAATGAAGTGTTTGATATTGTAATGGTTAATTGATCCTTGGCATTCAAGATTGGATTTTTTGTTTTAAGCATGCATTCCAAAGAAAGTTGATTTTAATCCATGACATTCAAGAGTGTGTTTTGAGCAACATTCATTCAATGGAAAATGTGTTTAACCATTCAAGTTCATTTTTTTTTTAGCAACATGCATTCAAAGACAAATGGTTAAACATTCAAGTTCATTTTTTAGCAACATGAAAACCTGCAAGAAACATGGTTAGTGGTTCCATATGTGCTCCAACCTGCAATGAGACAAAAAAAAAAAAAAGCAATTTAGTTAGTTAGCCAAAATCTTCAAAAATGAGAGCTTAACTATGGAAAAAAAAAATTTAACTTTTTTTGTTGTTTTTTCTACGCGTAAAAATGCTTAAAATGGATGCCAAAATACGAAGAGGACAAAACAGATTTGCAGCACAGAACACAAGTGACAAGCAGAGACGCCGATTTGCGCAGATGCGGATTTTCGCAGATGTCAATTTTTGCAGACGCGGATTTTTGCAGACGTCAATTTTTGCAGACGCAGATTTTCGCAGATGTCGATTTGCGCAAATGTGGATTTTCGCAGACGTTAATTTTTGCAGACAGAACAGGTTGCAGACACCAAAACTGCGCCAAAAAAGCTGAAAAATGTGATTCTTTTTTTTTTTTTTTAGATGGTATTTCTTCTTCCTAAGTGCGTTCTTTAACCTGCAAAAATAAGCAAAACACCCTCACAACACACTCAAACAACAACATTAGATGGTTAGAAAAATGACATATAGATCAAAATAGATGATTAAATGACCCATAGTGGGGTCCCACCGAGCGTGCCAAAATGTAGAACCAGAATCAGTATGCAAAGAACATTAACAAATAAAGTAAACATTCACAAACCAAAAACTAAATTCACATATATGCTTAGACAAAGAAAAAAAAACAAGAAGTGCAAACCTCACAAGAGAAAACACTCCCTGCTTTCTTGATTCTGTAGATGTGTCCTTTTGCTCTGGATGTATGCTCAAGATGCTCAAAAGCTGCTTCAATGGAGATGGGTAATGGAAAATTGGTAGCTTTGTGAGCTCTCAATTTGGCATTATAAGGGTATGGTTGATGGCTTTGGTTCTCAAAATAGCATGGTAACTTTAGCTCAAAGATTGTTGATGAAATGGCTTGGGATGGGATTCAATTTATAGGCTAAGGGGTAGAGGGATGGAGGGCTTAGATGCAAGGATGGATGAAGGCTTAAGGAGGGCTAAGATGCACTCAAAGGGGAGCACATGGATTGTGCTTGTTTAGCACCAATGGGAAGGTGACACTTGTCACAAGGAGGATGAGTGTGAGAGGGTAGGGTTAAGGGTTGGTTAAGGGCATGATGAGTGGGGTTGAGTATGTAAGAGGGATGTAAGAGGAATGAGTGTGGAAGAGGGAAGAGTGTGGAAGATGGGTGTAAGAGTCATGAGTGGGCTTGTAAGAGTCTTTATGTTTTGTAAGAGCACTCATGACTTAGTGGTTGGGTTTTTTTTGAGGGGAGACTTTGGTTTGGATTAGGAAAGTCTTAAACTTGTTTAAGGAATGTGACAACATTAGGGGGTGGATTAGGCTTGGGTTTAGGATTAGATTAGGGATGTTAGAGATGTGCAAGTGGATGGAATTAATGAGGGTGGGTGAGTTAGTGGCTAAGCTTGGTTAGTATGGGTGGATGGGGTGGATTAGGCTAAATGGAGGATTAGAGATAGGTTAGGGGTTTTTGAATTTGAGGATTTCATTTATCAAATAGATTTATTTAATAAATGGGGATTTTTGGAATTAGATAGAAGAATAGGATTTAATTGATAAATAATAGATTATTTGATTTATCAATTAGGACTATAGATGATTAATTAAATTAATCAACTAGGGGATGACAAAGGATTAATTAAATAGAAATTTAATTAATAATGCCTTTTTAGATAACTAAATAGGATTACTAAAATAGTGTAATCAAATTTAGGTGTCTACAGTTAGGATCCATTTAACCAGGTGTCCCTTTAACAAGGCTACTCACATGTGACTCACCACCTAATGGACCTACCATCACAAGCCCAAAATTAGATACTTTTGCTTTCATTTCATTGTCCACCAAGATATTGCTAGTATTAATGTCTCCATGGATGACAATAGGCTTACACTCTTCATGTAGGTGATTAATCCCTGCACTTTACCAAATGCTAGCAAATATTCATTCTTTTCTTATGGTGAGATTGGCATTAACAATTTCTATTAGAACTACACAAATTTAAGTTGATTTGTTTAACTGATTCATATGAAGTCATAATAGTTTCTCTAATAAAACATATTTATTAGTATAATTTTATATAATCATATAAACAAATCAAAATAAAAAATGTGTCATATAAATCTGGTTTTAAGAACAACATTAGTAAACATTTTGTCACCCAATTATGGATTAATATTCTTATTGTTCAAATTAAAAGAAATTTAAAATGTTATCAAATGAAGGATGCCTTTAAAGATCTCATACTCACACATTGCTTTCTCTACTACCATCTCTGAATAGCAATACCAATTCTAAGCACCAAAAGAGAAAGAGGAGAAATTAGTTTAATAAAGTTGGAATATGGATATAAGTTTACAAGTCTTTCCATGGTATACAAATACAAAGTAAATGGGTTACCTTAGTTTGGATGCAATAATGAAGGTTGCTCCAGTAGTCCTCATAAACTATGGTTTGTGGATTTATGTTGGGGTCAAGGTAAATGGCACCGATGCAGGATGTGAGATGTTTAGAGAAACTATCAAATGAGTACTAGAAACTAGATCACTAAGAAGGGATATAATTACCTAATTAGAAAATAGCTAAGATCAAAGAGAAACATCTAATTGTGATTGTATTGGGATAAAAAGTTCTTACCTAAGACAAGATTCTTCTCATGGCTAGCACTACAAAATAAAGTCATTATAGCTGATACATTCAGAGAAAAAGGATATGTAGGTACAAAAAAGTGCATATTATTAACCTACAAATACTCTCACCAATGTTGGAGCTGGTTACATAACAAACTTGGATGGAACTAAGCAATATCAAGGTCAATCCTAAGCATTTTTCGAGCTTGTCTTATTCAAAATAAGGACTATTTGTATGGTGGCTTGTGGACTGCAACACCAACTATTGTCATATGGCAGTTATGCTAGGAGAGAAATAGATACATTTAAAAAAATAAAAGCATAGGATAGGAACAACTTATCGATAAGATGAAGGCTAACATTATCAAGATTGTAAATAATAGAATATTGAATATACAAAAGTGGCAGAAAAGATGACTTACTAGGATGAGAAGATGCGAGGTAGATGGATTGGGTTTAAGATTCCTTGGTATGTTTGTTTGAGCTTCACTTGGTTTCAAGAATACTTTAATATTCTCTACTTAACAAGGCCAACCACGTGAAGTTGGAAGCTCATTTGGCCTCACCCCCTCCCCCTAACATCAATCTAAATTACCCATTATCATCTAATTACATACTTCATTAATTCATCCATTTATGAACTATAAAATTCAATTAATACAATCACGTAACATTCATTAATATGATATAAAATTCATGAATACACAATACTAATCAAGACTTCATTAACACATAACAATATTCATTAACATGAAATAAAAATCAATATTAATACACAACATTCATAGATAATTACTTAAAACAAAGTTCTTTCATTATCCAACAAGGTTTATAAAAGAGCATTTTTTTAAAATCATTTCTTCTTTTTGTTTTTCTTAGCTCTATTAAGAAAAAGGCCGATAGGAGCATCAATATCTTCCTCATTTTCTTTCTATTGTGGCACATGTAATTTCAAATTATGAAGCCTCCTCCTCTTTGGAGGAGTAGGAGGCTGCTACACTAAAGGGAGCTCTATTGCAAGAACAAGTAAATGGGTTAAATTTGCATACTCTTTTCTTTTTTTTAACAAAGATACAAAAAAACAAAGATATACAAGATAGAAAAAGATACACCAGCAACCTATGATTTCAATCATTGTTCAAACAATTACATTTGCTATTACAATTATGAAAAAGCTCAAGAAAGCTCACACCTTAGCCTTCTAATGATTATTACATATTGTGAGTCACTGAAGAATGATTATGCTTAGTGGCAGCATGTGTGGTATCATTTTTTGTACCTTAGTACTTTTGATTGCATGTTAGTTTATTTTAAGGAGGGTTTTCCTTCCAACCTATTGTGTAAGTTTCAATTGTAGCTTGGATATTTAGTTAAGAAACTTGACTATTTTGAGGAATTAGTCAAATGCCATGATGAAAGAATTGTAGAAGTTTAGACAAAGTTAGAAAAGGATGGGTGAATTGCTTTCACACCTGGCAACCATAGATTAGCATGGTATATGGCATTCATTTTTGATGATTTAATTACTACCCTTTTCCCATCATTTTCTACAGGGTTTCTCTAATGTTTGTGTATGTGTTTTTTTATAAGGTTTCAAACTTTAGTGCTGAACCCAATATATGGATCTATTTTGTGTTGGGATTAATGCCAAATTCTATTGCCACTCCTGGATAATTTATAGCTATACATGAAAGATAGAGAAGAGGGGACCAAGATTTATAAGAGCCATAAAATATTTGAAGAAAGAGGTACTCATGAAGATGTTTACTTCCATTGCAACATCTGACAAAAGAAAAACATCTAGGGCTTGTTCTTTGGGAGTATTTGGTTGCATTCAAATCTTTAGATGCAAGAAAATTGGGTTGTTCCTAGTTTTTTGTTGCATTCTTGATGAGAATATTATTTTTTTGTGATAACATCTCCAAGATACACTACAAAATATAGGTTGCTAATTACAATAATATATAGTCATTTTATTAGCCTAGTGACAGGTTGCAATTTCAAGTAAGTAACTAGTCTTAGCAAGGAAAGCTTTTTCGACATCAAAATGGGAGGTCAATTGTTAAGATATAAAATTTTATGGAGATTATTTTGGATATTATGGCAGGGGATTAGGTTGTAAAAGGTTGTGCAATAATGAGAATGAATGACATGGTGGGGTTTTCCAATTTTGTGTCTAAAGAGCCAAAGATTAGACTCTTTAATGTCAGACCCTTTAATCTTTGCAATCATATACCTTCATCTCAGAAACATAATAGATATCAACTTTTATCATTGCCTTCTTCCAATGATATGCTCTTAAGAATATTCTGAATGTCTAGAGACTCTAATTTTTTTTTTTAAATTATCTTGTTTTCAAAGTCTTCCTTGACTTGGTGATCTTTGTAAAGAGTAGCTACTGAAGTTGTTTTATTGCTGCCTCCCATTGTGGTCACTCCCACCTTGTTAAAGTTATGATCAAACCATCATCTTTTCAACTCCCATACTTAATGATCCAAACCCATAGGGTTGTTTGGTAATTCTGGAAGGGATAGTTCTATAAGAGGTGGTTATTTAATGGTTACTTCAAGAATGGGTAAGCTCCTCAAAGATGAATGCTAAAAAGATGACCCGCTCCTAGTACAAAATTTTCTAATGCAATAGAAAATCCATCTTCAAAATGAGAAAATCAATAAGAAAATCCCTAAAAATATTCATGCTTAAAAAAAAAAAAAACCATCTCTCTGACCCTTCAACAATCAATGCTAAAATCTATAGTGCAACAACTAGTCATAATTGACTCAATCCTTTTAGGAAATTTTTTTTTTTAATTGATTGATACAAGTCTTCTTCTAGCAACATTAATGTAGTGTTACAGGAGAGGGAGGGTCAGTAGAGGGATGATATAGAGAATGGTATAGGTGTTTAGTAATGTTTTCCTCTATTCTTGAACTATTCTTGTGTGACAATAGAGGCAATTGGAGCAGAGAGGAAACTCTTTTCCCCTCTAATACATGTGGAATCCTACATGTATGGTAGAGGAAAATTGGATTGAACTCCAATAGGAGTTACATTATTCAAGGTTGCAATTACTTATTTCTAGAAGGATTGATTGGTAGTTAATGTTAAGTTGTGATGTCAATAATTAGTGGGTTATTGTAGCAAAAGTGGTCTAACAAGATATGCTTATTGATGGATGCACATCTATTTCTTGCTCCTCCTTCCTCGCTATCATCTTCATCCTCTCCTTAGTAGCTAGCCTCTATATAAATAATATAAGAGGAGGTTTAGGGTCCAAGATAGGGGCACCAATGTTCAAGGATTTTGAAGAAGACAATAATTGTAAGAAGAGGAAAATGGGCTTTGAATGAGAGCATAAAATATAGAAATTCAATTGTGTTAATTATAGTATTGATGTGGAGAACTTGATGAAATCTCCATTTCCCTTAGAATGGAAGAAATTTTTAGACCTTCAGGTGAGCATTTTTCTATTATTTTTTGTTTGAAGGCTTGACAAAATTTATGGATCTAGACTTTATAACAAGCATGTTGTATGCACTTTAATCACATGCCTATGCTTGATCAAATTTAAGTTTTTTATTAGGTTATTTTTTTAGCTAGAGCTATTATGTTTTATTTACATTTTGCATTTGGTTATACTCTTAGAGATCTAGCTATTCATTTTTTATCTACTATCCTTGTTACTTTTTTTTTTGTTTATATATTAACATTTTCTATTATAAAATTTTAGTAAGTGGTTATATCAGTATATACTATATTTCTATAGAACTGTAATATATAGGAGTTTTGACCTTTGTTCTCTATTTTCTTAAAATGTTACATATGCAAAATATTGGACTTTCCTATGATATTTAATACATGCCTAGTTCATTCTTAGTAATTCATGGTTGTAAGATGTTGTTATTTCATAGAAACTAGATAGAAGATACTTGAATTTTGTACTCTGTTATCTATTTTAATCTAAAGTTCAATATTCAAGGGGATTTTTTTAATAGGTAACTTAAATACATGAATGCAAGTGTGAGTGGAGGTTTTTCTTACTCAACTTTTATGGTAGTTCTAAATTTTTGTTTTATGAAAAATTGAGAAGCTACAATTCAAGTAGATTTATACATCAATCTCATAGCACTATAACTCAAATATTTGGAAAGCCTTCCACTTTGAAATCTATAAGGAACATTGTTTATTTGAAGCAAGTGTATGCATGATTGGGACCAATGCTAGGGAAGATGCTTAGGGAATACTGTTGAAGATATTGGATGAAGAGGATTTTGGCATTGGGAAGGGAAGATTAAGCTCATTGTAAAGTAGACAAGATTTTTGAAAACTAGTTGCAAGAACATTTCAAAAATATCCAAAACATGTTAGATTCAGCTTCCTTAGCATTTGGTTTGAAATTTTGGGTATTCGTTGTAGTTCTAAGGAGAAGCTTTAGTTGTGGGAAAGGTTCAAAATTCTAAGTTTTACAAGGACTACATGTGCCTTGTGGGCCATGATGGTGCTCAATTTATATATAAGAGCTCAACTTAACATTTTAGGGTGGCACATCTTCATTGATCATGCCACACGGTTTGAAAATATAGATTCAATGGAGTTTTTTTTTAATAAAAGGAGAAAGTGAAGAAATGAGCAGGGATGGTAAAAATAGGATCTGTTTGGTATGCTTTGAGCCTTCATTGGATACATATTAGGGATGCATCTAGTGATACACAGGGATTGTGTGATCATGATGTGCATTGATATGAGAAGAGCTACCCCTCCACTCTAGTCCCCCATCTATTCTTGTTTTAATTGAGCATCTCAATGGGAACTTTCCTCCAAAGATTGGGCGATGCCAAAGAATTTACATGACTAGTATTGAACCACAATGTTTTAACAAATTTGAAAGTGGAGGAAATGTGAAGTTTCAAAGTTAGAGATTTAGAAAAGAAATTCAAACAAGAAACATGGATGGATCAAGCCTTTCTTATACGTGATTATCTTGCACTAACCTAAAAATGGCTCTTGCGTTGCTATAGACTGCCACCAAAAACACACAATGCCTAAATTTTAAAAAAAATTCACATATCTTGTTTTAAAATTATAGGCCCAATTTGATAAAAATTTTGACCAAATTGGGAAACCCTGAGTTGGTCAAAATTTTGACCAACTCGAGAAAAAAATCAAAAGAAAAGTATTGAAGAAGCCCATTTAGGGCTTTGTCAAAAATCTTGGTTGAAATCTAAGTGCAAATATACTACTAAGCTATGTATTTTACAAAGCTAGATCTAAAGAGTGGGTACCATCAGATTCGCATAATAGAAGGAGATGAGTGGAAGATTTCCTTCAAGATAAGGGAAGGATTGTATGATTGGTTTTTCATGCCTTTTGGGCTAACTAATGCATCGAGAACTTTCATGTGCCTCATGAATGAGGTACTGAAGGAGATTTTGGTAAGTTTGTCATTGTTTACCTAGATGATATTTTGATCTTTTGTAAGATATTCAAGGAGAATTTGATGAATGTTTGTAAGGTGTTTGATAAGTTGAGGATGAAAATTTGCTGATAAATTTGGGAAAAAATATAGCTTTGTGAAGAAGGATTTTTTGTACCTAATATTTCTAGTTTTAGTGGAAGGTTTAAAAATGGACCTTGAGAAAGTGAAGGCTCTCCTTGAATGGCCTACTCAAAGGAGTGAATGAGGTAAGATCTTTTCATAGGCTAGTCAAGTTTTACTAAAAGTTCATAAGATATTTTATTGGTATTTTTGGACCCTTAACTAAAAAAATGAGAGGGGATAGGAAAGAATTTAAGTGAATCATAGGAATAGATAAGAGTATTATTCTATTGAAAACTAAAGTTATAGAGAAACCTATTTTAGCACTTCTAGATTTTAACAAGGTGTTTTAATTAGATTGTTATCGATATTATCTAAAAGTTCATAAGAGATTTTATCAATATTTGTGGACCCTTAACTGAAACAATGAAAGGGGATAGGAAAGAATTTAAGTGAACCATAGGAATAGATAAGAGTATTATTCTATTGAAAACTAAAGTTATAGAGAAACCTATTTTAGCACTTCTAGATTTTGACAAGGTGCTTTAATTAGATTGTTATGTTAGTGGTACAATAATAGGATTTTTTTCCAAGAAGGTAAACATGTTTCTTAGTTCAATGAGAAGTTGAATGATGCAAAAAGAAGGTATTATATTCATGATTAGAAATTTTATGCTATAATTCAAGAATTGAAGTGGATATACTATCTTCTTCCTAAGGAGTTTTATATACTGATCATCAAGATTTGTAAAATTTGAATAGACAAAGAAAATGGAACCAAAAGCATTTGAGGTGGGCTGATATTTTGCATGTTTATACAGTTGTTTTGAAATGCACGAGTGGGAAGTCTAATAAAGTTGTAGATGCTCTTAATAGAAAACAACTTTTTGTGATAGAGATACAAATTGAGATGGTTGGGTTCAAGTAACTCAAGAATTTGTATCTAGAGGATCCTAATTTTGGTGAAGCTTGGAAAGATTGTAAAAATCTACTACACTTGATAGGACAAAGTGGATGGATTTCATAATCTAGGATAAAATATTATTCAAATGAAGTCATTTGTGCATTCCAAAAAATTCTATGAGAGAGAATCTCATCAAGAAGAAGCATAGTGGAGGATTGAATGGACACACAGGTAGAGATAAAACCATTTCTTTGGTCATTGAAAATTATTAATAGCAATAATCACAACAAGATTTTAAGAAGTCCATGTAGAGTTTTAGAGTATGTCAGATGGAAAAAGGAGTGAAGTAGAACACATGGCTTTATTAGCCATTACCTATAGATGAGAAGACATTGGAAGATGTTAGTATGGATTTTGTTCTTTGTTTACCAAGGACACAAAGAGGGCATGATTTGATATTTGTGGTGGTTGATAGATTTTCAAAGATGACACATTTAGTTCCCTACAAAATGACTAGTGATGTTGTTTATGTGGCAGAGTTATTTTTTAGAGAAGTTGTGAGACAACATGGTTTTCCAAAGATTGTAATTTTCTATCAGGATACCAAGTTTTTTGGGTATTTATGGCATACATTGTGGAAGAAGTTGAAGGTAGATTTGAAGTTCACTTCATCCCATCATCCACAAACTAATGGACAAATAGAAGTTGTGAATCAGAGTTTGGAAATTTGTTGAGATGCTTGGTTAGAGATAAGCCCAAAGGATGAGATATGATTTTATCACAAAAATAATCTTCATACAACAATTTTGTCAATTGGAGAACTAGTAAACCACCATTTGAGATTGTATATGGGAGTAGTCTTAGAAATATTTCTGAATTGAGGTTATTGGATAAAAAAGAGATAAGTAGTCTAGAAGCAAAATATTTTGTTGAACATTTGAAGAACATCTATGAGGAGGTTAGGAAGAACATTACAAGGTTGAATACGAAGTATAACACTAAGGAAAATGTGAAAGGGAGGTATAAATAATTTTAGATTGGAGATGCAGATATAGTTCATTTGAGGAAACAGATATTTCTTGTTAGTACATATAATAAGCTGAAAATGAAGAATTTTGGACCATGCAAAATACTAAAAAGGCATGATTTTGGAAATGCCTATGAAGTAGAGTTTCTAGATGAATTGAATATTTTACTAGTGTTGAACATTTCATATTTTACATAACATTATGAAGGGGGTGATGGAGATGAAGTTATAAAAGCACAGTGGAGTACTCCAGCATCTACTTTAGCTACAAAATAGATTGAGGAGATATGGGATAGTTGTGTTGGAAAAAGCACAAGGAAAAAAATCTATGAAGAGTATCTAGTCAAATGGAGAGAGAAAATTGTGGACGATTCATCATGCCTAGCATGGAGGAGGTTGATCATCTTGGTTTTCCTCTTACTAATTGAGACATGATAGGTGTACACTAGAATTGTGCACTTCTCTAAACCCTTCTATCCAAGGTATTCCATAGATTGGAAAAACTAAATGAGGCTTAGAGATTCATATTCATATAGTGTAAGAGGCATACAAATAAGAAAGGAGGGATCTTAGCTAAGCTTTAGAGATGCATCCCTTGCTAGTAAACCATGAAATGAGAGATTTATTAGACAAGAACAAGAGTTCTAGTACCAAAGAAACTCTTGAGTATGAAATGTAAGAATGAAACTATGTTAATATGAGATGCACAATGCAAGTAAAATAAACAAGTGAGAGTATTACCAAGCCACTCTAATTAAACTAGGCTATTCTAAATGAATCTAAGCTAGAATGGAAATTCAAGAATGAGACAAGATGATAGAGGTTCTCCAAAAATTCTCCAAGAAAACCTATAAAGAAACCTACAACATAAAAATCGCTCAAAATCATGGATCCTTATAGAAGGAGAGAGCTCTCCCTTTTAAAGGTGTATAGATGGTTGAGATAAAGGTCAAGAAGTGAATGATCAAGGGTGGGAGTTGACTTTTAGCATGATCCATATGAAAGATCATGTCAGCCAATGAGAAAGAGTTGAATTTTCATGTGAGACATAGTCTTTTCTTTTAATTTGTAAATAGGGAGAAGACTTAATGTGTGCACATTAGAGTGGGTTAGAAGAATGGGGTCTTTTATTTAATTAAAAGGGGACATGTTCTTTTAATCAAATATGGGCTTAGGATATTATAGTCAAACTATAGGTTAAAATTAAATAAATTGATTTTTAACAATTTGGCCTAGGAAAATGATTAAATAATTTAGCCAAAATACTAAGAAGGAGACTAGTAGTCTAGATGACCATTTTTAGGTGATTAAATTTTCCTCTTTGACTAATATGTGATCAATTTGGGGACACATTATGTCAAAGATAAAGATGCCAATTAGGCAATAGTAGATAGAGAGATCTAATTTCAAAGAACAAAATGTAGAGTGAGATAGCAAGTCCTGAATGTACATCTAGGTAGTGATAGTAGTGAACACTAGGAGAGAGAGAGTATCAAAACTCAATAAGAGTACTAACATCAAGAAAAGCAGATAGATTAAGAGAAAATGGAAAGTTAAAGCCTATGCCCCTAAGAAATAGATAGCCATAGCAAGCAAGTAATGATGAAATATTCTTTCCCCCTATAATCTATGGATGGGTTTAGTACTCTAATATCATCTCTCTCTCCTAGTGTTCAATAGTATTGCTACTAGGTTGTACAGTTAGGACTTGCTATCTCACTTTGCATTTCTTTCTTTAGAATTGTGTCTCTCTCTAATAGGAGGATCTAGAGTAAGCAAAGTAGTCACTAGAGAAGAGGAGGGTGGAGAGGGAAGAACCACAAGAGGAGTAGTGGGTCGAGGGAGATGGGAATGATCCTAAAGATTCTTGGGTTCAAGCAATGGAGGTGGAGATGCAAGGGTTGAGGATGTCCATCGTAGTTAAAGACCAATAGTTGGTGGATGACTGGGAAGAGGTGGAGAGATAGGAAGGGGTGTTGAGGGATGATATAGTGGAGGCCTACCATGAGGTAGAGCAATAGAAAGTGCAAGAAACATACTATCATGGAGTCTATATTTTTGCAGTTCCTATGGATTGATCAGTACCTATGTACATAAAGAGAGTAGGTAGATTAGACTAGCCACCAACAAGGACATTGGAGACTCCTCCTTAGATAGATCCTACTAATGAGGTAGGGAGCCAATCTTAGGTCTAGGACTAGGTGTAGGTTGATGTCCTTGGGACCCATTTTGAAGTCTATATGTATTTTGAGACATTTATCCATATTTTGGATCTCACATGTACATGTACTCTTTGATTCACTTGTGTATATATATATATATATATATATACTGAGTTTGATTGATCTTCCATGTGGTTTTTTTCTCATGTATGTTCATATTCATGTTCATGTTTATTTATGCTTATTTTCTTGTTTATATGCTCATGGATCTCTCTTATAGATGTTTTAGCTCTTATTTTTGTGATGTAGACTCATGTTTTGAAAATTTGATACTATGATAGATAAGATATGATGATCAAATTAACCCCTTGTGATGATAGCTATAGAAGAATTAAGAAAGTGGACGTGATTGACAAGGAATGAAAGACATGATTGAGAGAAAGAGTGAAAAGAGATGAACATAATTAGTTGGCATGCCCATGAAAGATGAAGAGAGAGCTCTATCTATATGAAAAAACAAGAATAAGCTAGAATGAGCCTATAATGAAAACTAGTATGCAAAATGGTTTACTTGCAAGGGACACAAAATATTTAGACTCTAACTTCATCATTGAGTGCTATTAGTGATATTAGAATTTCATAAAATTCTAACTAGTATAACTATGAGGATATGAATATGATCTATATCAGATAGGTATGTGGGAATCGAACCTAAGCATCAAAGACATGTAAGTCAAGATGACTAATGGATTTAGATCACCTAAGTTTTACTATAGAAATATTACACCTATATCAAGGCATAAGCACCAGGATAACCCCTAAGTGTAGTCTTGCAAAAATAGACAAGGATGATACATTTGTGGGCCCAACGTGTCAAGTAGGAAAAGCTCAAAGCCTCTCGACACCTTAGACTAAAAAAGTATACCTACAAGAAGAAAACAAGTAAAACATTCCCCATGCCCCTAGTCTTCTAGTCCATGGCATCCTTGAAAGACTATTAGGGAAGGAACACTCAACAAATAAATTGTCATAGACAACACACAAACAAGATAAATTTCATCATGTCTCAACAAGTTTAATGTTTAAGTGTGCTTGTGTGTGTGTATGTCACATGGTTATTTCTTTAAGACTTACATTTGATAGTGAGAAATATCATAGCATCCTATACTATAGGTAAGATATCTGAAAATTGTTGAGAAACACTTGATTTCAAGGGGGAAGTGTTGAGAAACACTAATTTATATGAGTTTCTAGAGAAACCTTAATACACAAGAAGACCTTGATAAGCTAAACAATTGTACCTCCCAAGATGATGACAAGAGTAGATTCCAAGATAGGAAAGGTATCATGAAATGAATGAGCATGAAATGAGACTAATAGACATAGGTGTAGGGGTCTCAAGCAGTGCCTATTTCCAAGTTTTTACCACTTGGTAGATTATTTTATGAATTTTTGCAATTATTTTGTATTTTTTATTTTTTTGGTGATACATCAAATAGCCTATTGCTAGGTTTTCACTAAGATGATCATTTTTTCAGGATATTTTATATTTTTAGGATCATATGTGATTTTTTGTATTTTTTGAGGATCATAAAATATGTACAAATAGTTGAACTCTAAGATCCTTAAGCATAGAATTTCTTCACATGTAATATATAAATAGGCACAATGAGTTGTTCCCCTTGAGGAATAGAAAGTTGATAGGTCCTAGATCCAAAAGTTGTTGTGATGATGTAAGGACTCAACCAACTAGGCTCAAATTTTCTCTTTTTTTCCCCATTATGTTGATTAGTAGGGTTCTCATTTTTTGATAATCTCTCATGTGATCAAAAGAAGCCTTGTAAAAATTGTCTAGGATTTCTAGCTCATGAATCCTCATAGCTCTATGATCCTCATTAGTAATTAATCCATGTAGAGAGACTCACAAGGAAGGAATCTCTACTTCAAAAGGGAGGACATCTTTAGAATCAAAGACTAGTGAAAAGGTTGTGTCTCTTGTAGGAGTGTGTATAGTGGTCTTGTAAGCCCATAATTCTTGATTGATTTGCATATGCCAATCCCTACTTGATTTATGGATTGTTCTATGTAGGATCTTTAGTCGTGTCTTGTTAGAGGCCTAAGCTTGGTCATTCCCTTGATGGTAATATATGGAGGACCAATGTTGTTTTATCTTGAATTTATTATAGAGTTGCTTGAGGTCCTTAATTTTGAATTTCCCTCCATTATTAATGACAGTAGAGGATGGGAGACCATAGTGAGAAATTATGTGGTTGAGTATGAACAAGGAAACATGTTTGCTAATAGTAGTAGATAAGGGAACCACTTCAACCCATTTCATGAAATACTCAATCATTGTAATGATGAACTTGTGTCCAAAGGATGAGCTTACCCATCAAACCAAATTCCAATACATGCCAAAAGGGATAATCTCATGCCCATGAGCATGAATCAAGTTTCCATCTAACAAACACTTTATGGAAGATTTGGCATATCTGATAGCATCAACCTACATAGTCGGCCAGTAGTAACCTACCCTAAGTAGTTTTTGAGCAAGTGGAAGGTCATTAGAATGTGCAACAAAATAACATTGTGGAATTTGACCAATGCATTTTTGGACTATTCTATCTCTAGACACCTAATAAGCATTTCATCTAGACCCTTCCTATATAGATCACCAAAGATAAGGGTATATTGTGAGGCATTATGAAGGAGTTGGCATTTTTGGTTGCGTGTGAGAATTTTAGGAATTATTTGATCATGCAAGTAGGAGAATATGTGGAATATTAAGAGGATCCATGACTGATAATAGTGCAAATTACATGGTTTTTTAGAGAGTTGTATGTAGGATGACGTATTTCTTCCACCAAGAAATCATAGCAAGATTCATGTTCTTATGATTGTAGAATAGATGCTAAAGTGGCCATAGCATCTACAATCTTATTTTCTACCATAGGAATCTACTAGAATGTTACAAATGTGAAATGGTTCCTTAAGGAATTGATCACTTTATTGTAAGGTACAATCTTTTCATCTTTAGTTTGATAATCATTATTTACTTTCTAAATGATAAGTTGGGATTCCCCATAGATGTGTAGTTCAATGATCCTCCATTCTAGAGCCATTTTAATCTCATTGGTCAAAGCCTCATACTCTACTATATTGTCAGTTCTTGGAAATAAGAGTTTGTAAGACTTTAGGATTGTATAACCATGAGGTGTGAAAAACAAGATCCCTGCACAAGCTCCATTCTAGGTGTGTAGGTCATCAAAAAACATCTTCCATGTCCTTTCAATGACATACATGATAGAGGCATCAAGAAATTTAATCTACATAGGAGCATTGGCTTGTCATGGAAACTCAGTAAGTTGATTAGCTATAGATTTTACTTTAATAGCTTTACATTTGACTTATTGAATATCAAATTTTGAGAGAATCATTATCCATTTAGCAAGTCATCAAGTGAGCACAACTTAGTAGATATTTGAGAGGACCAATTTTTGAAATAAGATGCATTGTATGGGAAAGCATGTAGTGTCTAAGTTTTTGAGATGCCAATACCAATATAAGACAATATTTTTCAATGTTTCTATAATTTACTTCATAAGTCACCAAAATGAGACTATTGTAGTATATAGCATGGTCCTTTCCATTATCATCACTTTGTGCTAGCAATACTCCTATGAAAGAATCTATAGTTGATGCATATAAGATCAAAGGTTTCCCTAGTATAGGTGACATCAATATTGGACATTTGGCCAAATATTCTTTGATTTGATTAAGCTCTTCTAACATTCTTCATTCCAAATACATGTGGAGCCTCTGCGTAAGTTTTTTTGATGATTGTTCTCTATCAGCTAACTATAATATAAACCTCCTAATAGATTGAAGATGTCCTTGAAGAATTCTTAGTTGATTGGGGTTCTTAGGAGAAGGAATTTCCATAATGGTTTACACCTTTTCTAGATCAACTTCTATGTCTTTTGCAAAGATGATGTATCCTACCAACTTCCTTGATGTTACAAGAAATTTTATCCTTTGTTCTTGGAAGAACTTAGTGAATTTCTCCTTTTCTTTAGATGATAGTGATTGAGCAACATGAATAATTTTGGGAGACTCTTTTATACCAAGATTCATAGGCTATGTAGGTTCAATGAGAACTAAAGATCTATCTTCGAAATAGCTTGGTAGACTACCAAGCACCTCATCCTCAGGTGCCTCGAAGGAATTTTCACCTTTGGATTATTTTTTTCACTAATATAGTTGGCATCAATTTTCCATGGCTATGTGTTGCAATTATAACAGAAATGTGTTGCCATTACAACAGTAACAGATGTTGTTTTTTAGTCACAAATTATGACGTTTATGATAGACCATCATAATTACGATGCAAATTTGTCGCTATGCAACCACTTTATTGTGACATCAACACCATCACGATTTCGGTGGCTGACATCACAATTGTGACGTAAACCCCAAAAATTGTGACAACAGTTGACCACTTTATTCTAACATCAACACCGTCAAAATTCTTGTGGCATTCATCGCAATTGTGATGTAAACCAATAGAATTACAATGACGGTTGATATCACACCTATAGCAACCCTTTTGTAATCCCTACGGCTGACATCACAATTGTGGCAGTCACACAAGAAATTGCGACGGGGTTGTTGTAGCTGCGATGGCAATCGCCATCATAATTCTACTTGTGTACATCACAATTGCAACGAATACAAAGAAAAACAAAACAAAAAAAATTCCTCTGTTATATTCAATTCTCAATACTTGTCCATACTGACCACCCTTGTAAATCAGTTGTCAATATAGTTATTTTTCCATATAGGCAAGGATTTCTAGGCTAGATTGAATTGAGAAAGAAGGCACTAAAAACACATTACAAGAAGAGTTGGAGTGCAAGATTAATAACATAAGACAAAAAGTGGATTTATTTTTACGAGGAGAAATTGACATGAGATCAGTGTACGAGGATAACATCTCAATTTGTTGACCTAGGAAGTTGAAGTGAAGATATAAGGTCTTCAAACAAATGAAGATCATAACCTGAGTCTTGCTCAGGTTCACCACCAACTAGCATTGGTTACAAAATGAGTCCAATTTATCAATAAGCCTCTAGAGCCCCTCCTAAGAAGAGGCCAAAAGGACCACATCATCTACAAATAGGAAAATGGATAGTAGAACCCAATGCAAGTAGAAGCCATCCTTGGGGAGTGAAGCCTCATGGAGGGAGACCTTGAGCTCATCAATATAGATGCCCAATAATGTAGGGGAGAGAGAGTAGTCCTACTTCACCTTGATGGTGTTGTGAATCGGATCTAAAAATCCCTCCAGAGTCCTAAATCTACCAAACATTATCTTGTAGAGTCTCATAATCACTATCACTAGTATATCTAGAGTACCAATGTCTTTGAGTCTCTGAAAGAGAGCCCCCTAAGGCTTTGAGTCAAAGCCCTTGTGAAAGTCTATGAAACAATAGTAGACTTTTGCAGTATAGTGTCGAGCCTCCTCAATAGCTTGCAAGGTTAAAATGTGATCTGTCCAGCACACAATCTAGTACCAAGGGCTTATCAATCTAGCATTTCCTTATGCCAAAATGGAGTTAAAGCCTAAAGATATCTGAAATCCAATCATCTCACAACCCTAAAACTATCTCATCTAATCAAATTTAATGCCATAAACCATAACTATTTATCTAATTTTAGTTACATTCAATTCACCATAATACCCTACAATAAATAAATTCCACACATAAGCTGATATGCAGTGAAAAAAGAGAAGTTGAGGGGGATAGAGAACTCCAATATTCAAGTCATTTACTACCCAATTAATTTGGATTATCTCCTTCTTTAGATGATCATCACCTAATTCCTTTAGTCCAGGCCTCTCCTAATAAGGCTTTTTTCACCTCATAAAGATAAATTGGATCAAGCTATCAATTCGATTGTTGCTTCTTATATGTGAAACCTAGCTTTTCACTCAATTAGGCTTCAAATGAGGAAAATAGTATGCACCAAGACAATTATATTACAAAAATAAGGAGGAAGAAATCTGGCTAGAAGTCACTCTCTCTTTCATGTATGATTTGTTAACTCAGGACACCAACAGACATATCCCAATAACAAAAAGAAAAGGAAAGTAGAAATAGCTTCAATCCCTTGGGTGAGCCACACAGAGAATGTGAGCATGTGCACCTAGAGAGCACGTGCACTTACAGTGAGGTTTCATTTATCCTCTATTGGGAAATATGCACATATGAGTAAAGAAGGGACTAGAAATCCTTTGTTCACTGATTGACTGCAAACATAGTTATAGAGATGGGCTTGTATTGTTCTCAGAGGTAACAGTGATCGTGCATTTGATATAATTTTTGTGTGAATAAAAACCACAATACTTGCTAGATTCAACATCCTAACTTAGTTTCTTTTTTGTTGCACCATGTTGGGAGCTTAGGAATAGAGCACAATATTGCTGAATAAAATGCCTCATGAATTTCCAGCTAATGCTACTTTAAAAAATATCATCAAAAACACAACTTTCATAATTAATCAAAGATGTTGATGAGTGACAGTTGCCTTTGACTATTCGATAATGCTTTGTAGAAAAATATTCATTTTAATCCTTCTTTTACAGATTGAAATTCCATAGAAAAGCACATCTAAATATCTATCTCTTCTAGAAATAGGTTTTGAAAATATATTAAATTTTTATTTTAAATATGCTAAGGAACAGTTTTCGTGCCACTGTTGTTTTCAAATTCCTGCCTAGACTAACAATTACAACATGAAGTACCCATTTCTCGTTTAATCATGGATTGGGGTGATTCAAATTGGGGATAGTAGATCCAATGTTTAATTTCCACTACAACTAGGTTTCGAAGAAAATAATAATTGGTTTGAAAAATGTGCCAATGAACTATTAGGAAATGTGAATTTTACTATTGCAGATTTAGGATAGACAGTCGGTATTATTGGCACAACTTTGTCATATGATATAAAAATTTAGTGATTCAAATTGTTTTATAAACTAGATTCATGGGAGAATATGCCTTGGAACCAGATTTTAAAGATTCAACAATTTGATCATCCAAAAATTGATTGTCCTAGCTCTGTCACCACTCTTGCCCTGAGTTTCATGTATGACATCTACTCACTATTTTGACCATATCTTTAAAATTCATTTATCTTTCAATGCGGCCTTCCAATTCAATTGCATGCACCATCCCTAATTCTTGAGTGGCAAAAAACCTATCCATATTAGAGACATCTTATAGAAAAGTCATTGAAACTAAAACCCAGACATTCCTTCAGCCCCCTAAACATCTCTAAGGAAGTTAACATCATTTAAAAACATTTACTCTCTCCAAAAAAAGGAGAGCAAGGGACTACCCTTACAGATGAGAACAAGGACCTCTAGGCACTTAACCTGTAGGAAAATAAAACATAACCAAGATGAGGGTACTCCATCAAGGCCTTTCAGCAGAGGCGTTCAACACCACCAATTAAAAGAAAAGATGAATGATGTTGGGGGAGGGCATATATTGTTGTATTAATGTGAGGGGTGACTCAAACTAATTTGACCATCATAGATCCTAAGAGGCAATGGTGCACAAACCTCCCAAGAGCATGGGATCATCTTAAGAAACAACTCTATACATGAAGCCAGGTCAAGAGATATGTCAATTCTCTAAGGAAATAACTTCTCAAGCTAAAATTTGTATGTCTACCTCCAAGCATGTCACATTGGTTATACTCCTTTTCCTTAGACATGCAGCTTTTTTTACTATAAATCATACAAAATGGGACTCCCATCATTGCCTTCTTTTTTGAGAGCTTTAGGCATTGCCTAACACATATTCCCTTCATTCATGACATTTCATTTTCAACTTTTTGTGGATGAATTTTATTCCAACATCTATAGCAGATTTGTACTTGGCTTTTCTGTTGACTTCTAGGATCAACCAGTCATCAGCAAATAATCTGGGCAAGTGTGTTATCAGTAGGTCTAGTGTTTGGTTGAAGTCAACTATCAAACTATTTGCAGCTTGATATGGTGTTATTTTTAGATTATCCCTTTCTCTCTTAATGAACCCTTGCATGATAGTGGCACACAAGAAGGCTAAGTACTACAACAACTATTTTCTCATTCGTGTTTGGAGTCTATCGGGTCAAATTGTCTACACATACAATTGCTCGGTCATCATTCAATTCTCTGTCAAACTAATTTTCTTCAATGTCACCATCCACATCCATTGTTTTTAGTTTGTACAGATAATGACACTAGATGTACAGATTGCCTAGTTGTAATATACAACAACAATAAACAAGTTATTGTACAAGAAAAAATAAAAATAAAGAAATTCAACAGGCAATGTAGTTTGACAATGCACACTTGGAACACCTATGTAGAAACCATATCTGATCACTCAGGTATTGAAACACTGATCCAATATATAGTCATAATGAGCAATAACCAAATATCAAAGAGCATATCTATGAAACTAATCTATTTCATTTTGATACTTCTCAAACAAAAATAACTTGGAAAATGGTATATATAACACCATGGAAAACATGAATTCACTTGTACCATTTCATCATAGAAGCATGTACAGCATGACAATAAGTCATAATTGAGAGGTAGAAGCTAGTCATGCAATGGTGACAAATTGATTTTCAATTATTAGCTATGAGAAAAAATCCAAAAAGGCATGAATTGGAGAGAAAACTCAAAAGCTTGATAGAAAGAACTTAAAACAATAGATTGTTTCAAATCTCAGTACAACCTCAACGATTAACACAATTCAAGAACAAAACTTATTTATTAACCAAAAGAATACCTTAGAGATTCTCTTAGATTGAGATTCCTATGTAGATTTACTATTATTTGAACCAAACATTGATGTCCAGGCATGGTTTAGCATAACTTGAGTTTCTAAGCCTAACTTTCTAATCTCTAAAAATGGAAGTTCAAATGTTGATCCCAAAAAATTAGTTGAATAATTGACCTGCAATAAAAGAAAGTGAGCAAAATTCATATACATATTCTATTAAATGTTTGAAGACATGATATTTCTACATTCCATCAGGTGAAAATTGAAAGAGCTTCTAGTAGTAACTATGTAGACATTTTTCAATCTAACTAAATCAAATTAAAACAAAAATTATGTTAAAACACCATACAATTAGAAGTTACAGACTGCACAACATTTTTGTAGTAATAGAATCTCAAAAAAAATTTAAACCATATCTAATACAATGCAATTACATACCTGGGTCTTCCTAGACAACTAAGTGGTTGGTCATGACTAAAAATTTGAAGTACAGGATCAAACAGTGTTGGATAGAAAGGATTCCCAGCTTCAAGCCATCCAATATCATGTTCATTTTTTTCCAATACTGAATCCCTAGGTTTCTCCTCCTAAAACTTGTCCAAGAATTGAACAGATGCCTCAAGTGTCAGATGGCCAACCTATTGGGGGAAACTAAAGCTTTCAAGGTGAAACCAATCATGTTTGTTGGAAAACATTTTAGCACTTCACAAATAGTAAGGACACAATTTCTACTCAATATAAATATGATATAAAATACTATCATATGCTTACTAGGTTTTATGAGCAATAGAAAATTCTCATTTCTACTAAGCATGCCCGAGTGATAAACCTATATTAGACCAGTAATGATCTCTAGGATATCAGTAGATCACTACAAATTACTCACCTAAAGGTAGATGCTTGTCTCAAATTGGCTCTTTAGAGCATATTCATTAAAAACTGAAGCCAAGGAAGTGATTGTTACCTACAATGTTTCCAAATAGATAAGGATGGTATCGTAAGAAATTAGAGTTACGATAAAATAATAATCTTGCAGTTGTTTATGCAAGCTGAAAGGCAATTAGATAAAATAATTAGTTGTCTTAGAAAATCCTGGAGTGAAAAAAAATAACTATATTATTTTGGACTTTTTAAAATTAGAATAGTAACGATATTTTTATCATACTTAGAAAGGGAAATTAAACTATAATAATTGTAAAATTCTATAGCTTCTATATACAATTGGTATGAAAAGATTACTCTATGGCTATGTTGTTTTCATGTAGTGCATCTAACAAGTCTCTAGAGCATTTACAAGTTTTGAAGTAATAAAATGTATTAACCTACTTTAAATAATTGTACCTTCGTATAGGCAACTTTTGTCGGTTGATTGGTTCAAGAAGGAAATTAAAATCCCCTAGCAACCACCCCATATTACACATTGTTTTACTTTTTATTACTATGCTCAATAAGAAAGGAGACTGTAATGTCTTCTATAATCGTAATTCATATGGTTAAAAGACTCATATTTTTCTTCCCTCTACTCTTCCTCCCACACATCATTTATTCAATACAATAGAATTATTTTAAACAACACAAAAGACTAACATAGTAACCTACTCTAAAAAATTATTTCATACTAATTTAACATTTTATACACCTTAGAAGTTTGGAAATATTTATATTATCTATTATTACATATTGAGATGTTATAATTGATTTATATATAGAATAAATGTTTAGGTTGTGTCAAAACCTTCAAGGGATGGATAAAAAAGACAACACATACTTCATCATGCCCCCAGATACAATGCCTCTCACATGATCTTTCTATCTCTTGAGTCAATTATTTTCGATGTGCTTGAGCATACATAGAACAAACCTGCATCCTTTATAAGTTTAGGCCAATCTTGTGAAGCAACAACTTGAAAGTTCAAGAATCACGAGAAAAATTAAACATAGAAAAAAATCCAATAGTATCATCATTATAATCTACTAGAAATAGAAAATTGATCATGTCCAAACCTATCAATAAATTCCTAAATGCAACACCTTTTCCTATAGAATAATTCATCTGCTCTAATTTTAAAAACTTATAGAAATTATATTTTAGAATTTTTTTAGGAAAAACACGTAGATAGATATGACATTATTCTCATGCTCAAATTACACACCCAGTGATAGCATAACATATATTAATTCAATGAAACTAAATTTAAGAAGGGTTCAGTAATCTAGATGCCTATTTCACATGTGAGTAGTGGTACTCTACAACAATCATGAGATAATGTAGTTCAAATTTTGGTGAGAATGTTGAAATGTGATAAATAAACTTAAAGTTTCATCTAGAGTTACTTGTTAGTGAATGTACATGTAAGTTCATAAGGATCATTGTGATGAAACTAAGTTACAATCATGATTCCAGGAACAACCTATCAAATAACAAATAAGTCAAAATATGAATTTTATTAAATTTTAAAAGTTTAGAGATTAGAGATTGGATCTGTGAAATTTAATTTTACATGTTTAGGGATTAGATCTATGACTGGAGATGTCACTTTTATCCACCCACAAACTGAGGCAAATAATGGACATACAGGTTATAAATCCAAACAAATATTGGTGATGGGACATAGAATGTCATGAACTGATTTGTGTCATATTTAAACTAATTATTCATTTGTAATAATTCAATACTGATATGTTGAAGTTCAATAGTTTAAGCTTCTTTGCTAAATTTTTTTTTTAAAGAAGGTTTCAGAATCTCATGAATGCCTTTTTTAGCTATCATTGAACAAGTTTTGTAATTAGTGTACCTTAAAAAAAGAGTTCCTAATCTTACACAAAAGAATAACAATAAATAGCTTTGTTTTAGTTTGGTTAGTTAGTGAAATGGTAGACAAGAAGCTTGTATGTCCAAATTGATTTTGATTTTATGAAAGTCAGGTTGAACTAAATTCAAGGGAATGTCTATTTAAAAGCTGCTTTCACAAAACAATAACCATAGGCTCTAGCTATCATTAGACAGATTTTTTTATTTAAGTGTTGTGAATATTAAATTTTAATGGAGTCAGGAATCAGTTTGAGAAAGATTGAAACAACAAAAAATCAATATCACACACACTTAAGTGCCAAGCTATTGTGCCTCATTTGACATGAGTATTCCTCCTCTAGGTAAAACTAACTAAAAAATCTACTGTTATGGCTATCTTAAGTTTCTAAAAGAAAACAAGTGAATTGCACACTAATGGAGGAGACACACATATATTGAAGAATCCAACAATCCATCATTCCTTAACCATTCCTCTATCATGATAATTTGTCTTTGTTTCCCACTGTCTATTAAACTAGCCTTTCACAGCTTCTGTGTCCTATGAAAAAAAGTATTTTCAGTTCTACACCGAACTTATTTTCAAAGTAGCTTTCATAAAATTATAACTATTCTAGCCAACATTTGACACATTATGAATTCAATATTTCTTAATATTAATTAATAATTAGAACCGTATCTTAATAGCCTCAAGAAGAAACATTTAATAAAAATGAAAGAGAAATAACCCCAGACATAGTTACAAAAATCTCAAATCAACAAAGCATCAGTTACCAAAACTAAGACAACCAAAATCATTCTATCAAAATTGAGCAGTAATGAAGAGGGGGATTTACTTACTTGATGTAAAACATAACAAATAATCACCATTATCTTTAAGATTAAAATTGGCTCATTGCAGAAGATATAGCAGATGTAATATAGGGCACAAATTTTTAAGAAACCCTTTGAACACAAAAGTGTTCTTTGGGAGATGTATTAGATTAGATTGCATCAGACTACACTATCTTGCTCCCACTTGTGAAGGAAAGTCAGAGGTAGGTATGAAATAGATTGAGTCGATCTATTAAGCTAGACATAAGCCATTATGTAGACTCTAAACTATCACATGGACTTAATTGATGCTCGATCAACAAGTTGAGGGAGGAAACCCTAAAATCTTTGCCACACAAAAGCAGAGCTAAGCCAATTTTTAGACTCTAGAGGATGTAAGTCATTTCTAGATGAAATATTAGTCACTTGAAAGATTGCAGTTATTCCTGAATCACAAGTTTTCTTCATGTCATCCAACACTTTGACGTAAAAATTTTTGACCATTACAGAACATAGCCTTGTGGTGTTTAACTTGCAATAATATGTGAAACATGTCAAAATTATTGTATTATGAGTTGATAAACATACGGTTGACTAATAAATTTGTACGTACCTAGAAATCTCTTGAACCATGTGCTAAATCTATTTCCCTTTGTGTAACATTGGAATCTCCATTACGATGAGCTTCTTTAACCAATGAAGATACACCTTCCCATGTTAATGTGTGACCAAAATGTTGACATCGTTCAATCCATACCGTCATCCAATCAAGATTGTTTGCAATATACAAATGTAGTGCATCCCACTCTCGAGCACCTGTACAAAAAAAAAATAGACAAATTACAACCAATTTATTTTGAAGATTAAGAAATAATTTATTACAATAACATCTTATAATTTATTACCTCTCACTTTCCTCAATGTACCTTTCCCCATCAAGTACTCCCCTTCTAATTTTTTTAAAGGCTCCAGATCCCAAATGTGATCTACATGGATATTTGATAAAAATTTAGGAAGATATTCAATAATGTACACCATAGTCTGGTATACCATATATCCCTCTACCATAGAACCCTTAGGACGTGCTCTTTGTCGAACCAAATCCTTCAAAGATTTCAAATGCTCTCAACCATCCACATTGACCTAGTGTGTACAGGTCGAAACAATTCAGTCTCCTCAACTAGGTGTATGAGGTAGTGTTCCTATGCATTGAAAAAAATTGGAGGTAGACACTTTTGCATTTCACACAGTAAATGAGGAATTCTTCTCTTCCAATAGTTTATATCTTCTTTATGGATTTCTTTAGATGACAACCACCTACATTAAGAGATTCAAGTCACAAAAAATATATAGATACGAGACTTTACCAAATAATATACAATAGATTACATAGAAAGAAAAACAAATTGCAAATATAATAAATATATACAACAAATTGAATGGATATTACTTCTTACCTTATGTATTTTCCAAGATCGTATATCACTTGTTTGATGTTATTGTTGAAGTGCTCTGGGAGAGATAGAGGAAGCATGTATTGCAGTAATTATAAACCAATCATTTCATTGTTTTCTAACATAACATAATGAATAGTACATGTAGTTAATGAATATATTGTAAATATAGAAGAACATAACTTACCTTAATGAAAGTATGCCAATCATGTGTTTTGAGCCTTGGCCCAAATTCACTTTTTTTTTATATGAGATTGTTTATGTTTGCAGCAAATCCTGTGGGAAATCAAATTTTTCGTATGACTTCTTTTATGGCATCACTTTGCTGCTTTGTTAATAACCAAGGAAGGGAACTTATATTAATATGATCTCTGTTGCTATTTGAGTGAATGAAATTCTTCAATGCATGATTGGATTCATGAATGTCATTACAAATTTTCACAATTTTTTCTTTGTCACGCCTTCCATCCAATATTTTCCACAATGTCTCTGTTATATTCTTTCCAATATGCATAGTATCAAACAAATGCACAATTTATAACTGCTCATAGTAGGGAAACCTACTAAATTGTCTAGGATAGCTTTTTAGTCCCTTTGGAAGGTTTTTAGTACTACCTTGATGACCTTCGCGATCATCAATTACATAATTAGTAAACAAATATCACAATAGAAATATATAAATTACAAGCATAAACCATTAGGTAGAATAGCATTACCTCGACGATTAATTCTATTATATTCCAACTTCCATAGGCGAGGTGTCATTCTTCATGGCTTTTATGTAGTCTCTTCTTTCCTATTGAAAAGATGTACAATATCAGTGGTATATTAATCACCCTTTGTTAACTATTAAGACATATATGACATACCTTAACATACGTGACATTGTTATGTTGGATAAACCATTCATAACCTTCAAGTTCAACAACAACAATACAACAGAGAGAAGAGTTGTTTGGGAGTCTTTGTATAGGGGCTCGTATGCCTTCTCAAGTAGAGGTACATCGAGGCTATCATCATCATCATGATCAAATACACTTGGACTAAATGTGTCATGGATCAATGTATTTATACCATCATCTTCAATTGTGTTTTCTGGCGCATGATTTTCATCTTCCATGGGATCATTATCTTCACCTTGGATATTCGCACCTCCATGTTCCTCCACTTTGAAAACCATATTCTTTAGAGTTTTGTGGTTCATATCATGTACTTCCCTAGGGAGAGAAACCTATATAAAATTGATTAACATAAATAAACCATGATAATCAACTCATCATCAAGTGATTTCATATGTATATAAATTGTTAAAATGATATAATGAACAACCTACCAGTGGATGATAGTCATGCCCCCCTTCAATGTGACCATTCTCCCTACAATGTCTCTTAACTATTTTGATTAGCAGTCTTCTATGGTTGTCTCCCTATTTTCTTCTTCACTTATATTATCTGACATGATCGTTCTTTGCAAGAAGCAAAAATTGGGCTATGAAAACTTCGGTCTACAACTTTCACAAACTAAGAAAAACTATCAAAAGTACACAAATCTTCTTAGACCTAGCTAAATAATTTAATCTTTTAAAAATACTTTCTTTGACTTTATTCCTAAGACATTTAACCCAATCACCTTTTATAACATTCAATCAATTGCTCTAGGAAAATTTGTGGATAAGATTATTTGTAAAACATTGACCAACCAACTGAAGGTCTTATTTCAAGAGACCTTACAACATTAAGCCACTAAAAGAAATTTCAAAATATATAAGCTAAAATTATACTTAAAATATACATTAGATTAAAAAAAATACAATTTTCATATCCGAGTGCGCGGCTATAACTTGTGCAACGGCCTTCTTGCTTAGCTGTAGAAGCTCTCCAACAATCAAATTATACAAGCTACAAGGCCTAACAGAAATTTCAAAACATATAAGCTACAAGGAAAGACATATTACATGACATGGAAAAAGGAACAAAATTTACAAGCTTTAGCAAGACATATTAAATGACATCATAGTGCTAGAGATATCACAATTATATGAGTCAAACATAGTCATGAAAAAGCACATAGATTAGTTATTATATGCAATTAAAAGATATATAGCTAGATAGGGACATCCATAGGGCATATTGAAGAAATGAAATGGTCATATAGATTTCATATAGGATTTTGAAGATGATAGTGTTCTAAGGCAAAGAATCGGGAATCTACCTCTAGTCAAACAAATTAGAGGTTCGGTAGTTTCTTTAAATCCTGCACATATGGCCTTCAATATAGCACTTCTCTCCAGCTTGCCTATCACAATAGAAGAAAAGATGAAATTAAAATGAAATCCAAAAAAGTTACAAAGAGAATGAGCTTTTTTATATTGATTATTTTTCATGATATTATAGAACTCTGTATCTATAAATGCTAGTAGGGTATTGAAGTGGGTGGCCTTCAAACTAGCCTTGGCCAACACATGAAACACCATTACATAAAAATATTTTTATAACAATCACATTAAGCTTATCTATGTAGTTACTAAACTAGCTATTACAAATGAGATACTAGATACAGATTACAGTGTGACCAAATCGAGCACCATATCCATAAATAAAAGGTTAGAATGTTCTAATATAGAAGAGAGAATAATATATACCAATATCAGTGTAATATGTACAAGAGATATTAATTACTATGCAACATATGATATTAAACACAAGAACATGCATATATATGATTTTTTCTTAAATCCAAGAAACTGTGAAGTTGTTCATCAAATTTATTGCAAAGCTCCAGTGTTTTTTATTGGCGGAACTAGGGATGTAGTGCAGGCTTTCTATGGTAGACTAGGGTTTCACGGTTGGAGATTCATGGCACAGAGCTAACCATACACACCAAATAGAGAAAATAGTACACAAAAAGATAGCTGAGACTGTTAAAACTAGAGCCAAAAATTAATAAAGAAACACTATAACCAATATACCCTGGGAATATCTATTTGGAGTTGAAGAAGGAGTTCACTCTTTGTGTAGTCCTAAATATGTGAAGAAGATGAAATAAAGAAAGAAAATATTTATTAAAACAAAAATGTATTAGCACATGTAAGGTACAAGGTACAACTACCATTATATTAAAGTTTTTTAGTTTTTTTTTGGCATTTTTTTCAAAGGGAGAGAAGATCTAAACATGAAATATGTAGGTATGGAAGGAAGGAAGATTGTGGTATAAGAGAACATCTTAATACGAGCTAAGGAAGAGCTAAAGTATCATTATGTAATTTTGACAAGGGATAGTAATGAATGAATATATAACAAGGAGAAAATAATTAGTAAAGGAAAGGAAGTGAAGATCTGATACTACAAATTTGATGTGATCAGTCATAGGTGATTTTTCTCTTAATAGGGTTTTCATGTTAAAAATTATTGTGTTTAAATGTGTGGATTATTGTGTTACATTTTATTTTATTCTTATTCTTTGTATACTTCTTGTTGATTTAACTCAATACATGAAGTATATAGTTAAAAGTTTATTACTCTGATACTTGGTGAAAGCTAACAATTTACTAGTGATAGATGAATTAGATATTATTATGAAGTTTTAATATAGTTACCAAGTTGATATAGGAAAATTTTAAGTTTGTAAGATGCTGAGATTATTTTAAGGCCCTATTTGATAGCCGAGGAAAATTGAGCCCCCCTCCCTCCTTAGTTATTCAACAAAAACATGTCAAGGTGTCCAACAAAGGATCATGGGAAAGAATGGGATGCATTAATACCATAGGAACAATATGCCTATAATGAATGGACAACTAGGAGAAATGGAATTAGTCCTTTTAAGATAGTATATCAAAAAAGATAGAGGATATTTTAAATTGAGGGATATGAAGAGTATGTTAGCTTAAAGAATAAATTTGACAACTGAGTGTCAATACACTTAACCAAGATCAAGAGTAAGTGCTGAGTGATAACAAGTGTCGAGTGATAACAAGTGCCGAGTGATAAAAAGTGCTAAGTGATAACAAGTGCCAAGTGCAACAAGTGTCGAGTGATAACAAGTGCCGAGTACAACATGTGCCGAGTGATATAATTTTGTTCAAGTGCCGAGCTATCCAAGAAACAACATGTACTGAGTATCAAAAATACTTCAGGAGCCGAGTAACTCAGTAGATCAGCATAAAAGTTTGGAATTGCACAAACTATGATACAAACAGTTTTTGTAGCCGACAGAAGGTAAACTTCAAGGGATTTAATGATAAAATTGAATCTTTTATTTTTCCCGTACAACTCACATCCAGCCAATAAGAAAAATGATAAAGGCATGCAACCAATCAGTAAAAAATAAGTATTGAGTTAGAAATTGAGATTCAATATGGATCGTAGATCCAAATCAAACCTTAAGTCTTTGCAGTCTTTATAAGGAAGATGAAATTTCATTGTAAATATATGGAAAGATATACAAGGGTGCATAAGAAAATCCATTTTTAGAAGCAAGGGTTATTAGATCACAAAGGATCAAGTTTAGGAGAAGGCCAAAAAGGAGCCTGCATTTAGCAATCAAGGATTGTAATCTATCAGGTTTATTGTATCTAATACTCTCTATCAATTGTATTAGAATGAAAATCCTATGGTGATAGGTTAGCTTTATAGCTATTCTGCAAGATCCTTTTGATTAGGTGATTAAAATCCTTGAACAGGGTGACACTTCATGTTAAGTGTTTGTAAATCCTCTAACCAGGTCACTATTAATACAGTTTAAAGCCTTTAATAGGTAGGCCTTTAACAGGGAAAACCATCAAAAGTGGTTGAACAATATTGTTGCAGTAAATTTTTGTGGGTATCATCCCCACCCCAGTTTTACCTTCTTATTCCTAGAGGGTTTCTGGGTTACCAAATTCTAGTGTTATGAGTTATTGATGCATGAGTTTTGTTAAATGTTTATTTGATGTATTTACATGCATGAAATTTACTTTAAGTTAGAAGTTTTATTGATTAAAGTGTGATAGTTATGATTCACCCACCCCCCCCCCCCCCCTTTCTCATAAGTACTCTTTCCATATTTGAATATTCCAACAATTGGTATCAGAGATCTTCCAGGTTCTCACAAGGAAAAGCCTAACAGCTTGGAGGAAAAGATCTAAAGATGGAAGCTTTCAAACTTGGAAAGATCATTGAAAATCAAGTGATAGATGTGCAACTTTCTCTGCACAGCTTGGAGGAATTCAGAAACAAATTGAGAAACTCATTAAAAAAGAGGAAGGATCTAGCCATAGCTGAAAATGATATACACTACAAGGAGATTGATACCACCAACATATTTTCCAGTGGAGATACTAAAGAGTTTGATACAGCAATAGCAGAACTGATGGAGAAAAATAAAATTCAAGCAGATGAGATAAGAACTCTCAAGATGGAACATGAATAATAGGCTATAATGATATGTGAAATTACTGAACAAAAGAAAAGAGCAGTTGATGATAAGGTCATGATGGAAAATGACAAAAGGAACCTTGCAAACAGACTTGAAGAAAAATGTACTGAATTGACAAGGATCTCAAACATGCAAATGGATACACTTGCTCAAATGATGAATCTTCATCATGAACTTGATATGAAAGATATTGAGATCTCTACTTTGAAGATGCAGAAGGAAAAAATGCAGAATGAATTGAACAGAGAAAGAGAGGTGGCAGAAAATCTCAACAAATCAAGTGAAGCCATCAAATATTTTGAGAAAATACTAAAATCTCCAAGATCAACCCATGATACAACAAGGCTTGGATATAACAGCACTGAAGTAGGAGAATCATCAAAAAGTGCAAAACAAAGAAGTGAAAAAGGTAAAGATGTTAAACCTACATGTCATTTCTGTGGAAAGAAAGGACATACATCTAATGTCTGTAGAAGCAAGAATGCCCATCAGCATGACAAACCCAAAAGCATAAATCATTGTCATAAATGCAAGAAGCGAGGTCATCAAGCATATGAATGCAGAACCCAAACTATCAAGACATCAAGATTTGATGGACATTGTTATAATTGCAAGAAGTATGGACATAGAGCTTTTGAATGTAGATCAAAGTCTATGTGGACAGTAAATCAACCAGCAAAGGCATCAAACCATGAATTCTGGGATTACAACACCAAGTACAGCTGTCACTATTGTCAAGAATATGGACATATCCCACAAAATTGTATAAGAACACATTTTAGAGGAAACTACAAAAGATGGTTGAGTCAAACTACATGTTTGAGTTGCTTGAAAATTGGTCATGTCAGTAGGAATTGCCCAACAAGGACAAAGGCATCAAGTTCTGAGTTTAGCAATGGAAAGGCAAAGATAGATGTTGGATATATCAAAAGTGAAATGAATAAGACTTGAAGGAAGAAAAATGAGCCTAGCACATCAAGTACAGAGATCACTTCACCTAATAGGTCAAGTGATCACACTTCATCAAATTAAGCAAAGAACAAATGTGTGGGATTGATAAACCAAGCTACATCATAAATCAGTCCCAAGACATATAAGAACTACAAAAATGAAATCAGCATAAGCAAAGATGCTAAGTCAAAATTGAGAACTTTTTGAAGATATGTCAAAGTTGCCTTCAGGAGCTGAGTTGCTAACAACGACCGAGTTGATAGTTGATGCCGAGCTATGAAATATCAATAGGATCTGAGTAAAGTAAAACACAATGGGATCCGAGTCATGACAAAACTTTTCAAGTGTTGAGTAGACAGTTGGCAGTGTACTAAGCATTTATTACTCTATTTTGAAGAGTACATAAATCTTATTTTTGATCATTTTCCCACCATTCAAATGAGAAGCAAAGCCAAAAAGAGTGAAGAATATCAAGATCAGCTCAGAAGCCATTTGTGAAGATTTCAATAGTGATTCAAGACAAGTTTCATTGATTTAAGGTATTTTACTTAGTGTCGAGCTACGTAGGACTTATAAACTTATTTAAAGCATAAACCCTAGTTTGGAAAACAATGGCATCTGGGTCAGGAACCACTAAGGGTATAGAGAGTCATGAAGTTCAGTTGGTTAGCAACGAAGTTAAACAACTTGAATTTAAGCCCATTCCAGAAGTAGCATACAAGAATGATCCTGCAGGTGCATTATCAGTTATTCCAGATAAATTTGTTATGGTCCAAGATGTTCATATATGTTATAATTGTAAAATTGGTTCCATAGGAGACTTAAAAATCTATAATGCATATGATAAACTATGTGAAAACAAAGTACTAAAAAATGAGTTTTCAATAATAGAAAGAAAAGGATTAACCAAAACCCTAGCATTTTCGACTATTTTCAAAACTGAATGGGTACGGATAGTTCTGAGCCAAATACTTGATGGATCTTTTTGGTTAGAGTCAGGGCCAGCAAAATTTACCAAGAAAATTGCTCATAGGGTTACTGGTATTCCAACCCTAGATCGGCCAAAGACCCTGCAAAGTGACAAAAGGGAAGTAATAGAGAAAAATATAGGTGTCAAATGGAACAATAGAGGAATGACTATCGACACAGTCACAGATCCCCTACTAGATTTTGTTGTGAGAGTCATTTCACATAAATTCTATCAATCAAGCAGGTTAAATAGTGTACCTTGTATAGCAGTTGATGTTGCATACAAGATAATCAAAAGGGATCACACTTATGATTTGGCAGAGCTCATGTTTCAATAGATTAATGAAAATTTGGGAGCTATAAGGAAAAGAAAGGGAGCTCAATGCAAATTTGGATCAGTTTTGATGTGCATGGTTTTCTATCTGATGAAAGAATTTCCTTCTATGGGTAAGGTAAGATGGAATCCAGATAAAACAATTGTTGAACAAATTAATGGATACATTGAACAGATGGGTGAAAATTTTGATGCCCAAATGACTGGTTATTTTGAGGACCTCAAAAATTCCATGAAACAAAGAATGAGAATTCCAGTCTCATTAACTAAGAAATATGAAAAAGTCATTTGTTTTCTTGTAGATATAGACTATACCTACATACAAGCTGTTATACCTAGAGTAAGATGGCTTAGGCCACTAGGTTATGAACTTGATGCTGATCAAGCCTCTACAGCAATAACAACCCTACTTGCAGAAGAAGCAGATAAAAATGCAAAAAAATTTGGAACCTATGATGTTGTCAAATCAAAGGTAATAACAAATTTGAAGACTGCTTCAGTAGTAAAGAAGAAAGAGAAAATGGTGAGACAAATCAAGAGAAAATTTGGCGTGGAAGAAGAAGAAGGAATAGCAAAAGAAGAGGGAGAAGATATTGAAGAAAAAGGAGATAAACTTCAAGGTCAGACCCAAGGGTTAGGAGAAGACAAAGAGGAAAGTGCTGAGGTAGAAGAAGCCAAGGAAGCACCAGTTAAGAGAAAGACCACAACTCCTTCTGCTCCTCAATCCAAGGGAAAGAAAGTAACTGCCCCTGCACCAAAGAGACCTACCACAAGGGTTGCAGCACAAAAAGCCCAAGAAGAGGCAAAAGGAAAGAAGAAAGACTCAAAGAAGACTACTGCTGAGTCAAAGAAAAGGAAATTTATTCCCCATCATGAAACAGATGAGGAGAAAATAGAGTTAGAAGACAATAGTCAATTTCAAGTGGTAAGACACAAACCCCAGACTGTTGTTGATAAATTATGTTCAAAAATTAGGAATAATGATTTAAAAGGTTTAAAGAACCTAAATTTTTCTATGCTCACCAAAGAAGAGCAAAATAAATTAGAGGAATCTGTGTATGCTATGATGGTTGAATATAAGCACACACCTCTAGAATTAGATGAATCTATGCTAAGAGAATTGTATAAAATTGTAGAGGATAAATGGCATTTTTGTTTACAAATGGAAAAAGAAATATGGGAGTCAACATTAGCCAGATTGTTGCCTAATTTGACTAAAGATCAAATAATAAATGCAGTAAAAAGGCATAATAATAGATTCACTCCCAAGTATAGAGCATTCAGCATATTGCAGAATATAATTGAAGAGGTAGTTACCAAATCCACAAGATTGTGAAAAATAGTTTACAAGAAAATAGAAGATGTATATAATGAAGAATATAAGGCAAAAGCAAGTGCCAAGACAAAGAAAAAGAAAGTATCAGAAACCAAAGAAAAAGAGAAGGAACTAGTGGAGAAAAAGAGTAAAGAAGAAAAGGAAGAAGAGGCACATAATGAGGAGAAAGAGGTAGAGAAAGATACAACTGAGCCACAAGATCAAAGTATGCAAGACATACAAGTATCTCCTCCTAGTCCTCCTCATGCCACCATCACACCTGTAGATAACATAAAAATAAAAGATGTTACAGACACTTCAAATCCAAACATCAATCCATTAACTACAGAGGATTTGGAAATCCTTGACCAATCATCACTAGTAGCAAAATTAAGGTCAAATCCTATATTGGTCAGTGTTGATGAATTACAGAATCTAAAAGTCAAGGTAAAAGCACTAGTGCCATCCTCGACCATACAAACTACTAGTATTCTATTTCTTCCACCACCACCTCCACCAAGTATAGTCACTTATGCACTCCAAATTCTAAGTACAGTAGCAAGGGAAATAAAAGAAACATCTGAACAACCAACAAGTTCAACCCCAACTAGCAATCATAAAAGGGATATTCAAGTTGAAGAAAAGGATGAGACAAAGAAGAAGGAGGAGACTGCAATACAAACACTGGTTGCATTACCAAAATTTGGTACTCCAACACAGACTCTTCAGTAGCCGAGCACAAATGGATTACAGCTGCAAATCAGGACACCAGGCTCGAGCTCATCAAAGGTTGTCATGAAACTTCACTATGGAGTTCCTGAGCTTGATGAAGAAATAAAGATCCCATATTATGAATCTAGCACTCTTACTGAAGAAAATATTAATGAAATTTAGAGTGCATTGGACAAGGGAAGGAGACAAGAAGCGCTAAGAAAAGAATACAAGCATAAGCTTACCTTGAATGAAATTAAAGATATATTCATGGAAGCCTTTTGCTTACAATCTCTAGATGAGTCAAGACCAATTATAGAGCAACTATCTGATATAATTGACCAGGTGACCAATGAAGACCAGGAAACAAATGCCAAATTGCTTGAATGGTCAGAAAAGAAGTTCCAAGGTAAGGTAAATAGTAAAATATCCAGTGATATAGCACTGTCTAAAGAAGAACTGGAAAAGAAAATTAAAATAGTTAAAATTGTACTAGGAAACATCTTTTCCCTGTACAAAAAGTTGTGTGATTTTTCCACATTCACACAGGACACTAGCCAGAAAATACTGAGCTTGGAAAAAAATCTGAAAATTTCTAGCATGCAACTCCCCACAAATCCAGCTCAGAGTGAGAAGCATTTTGTCCAATCGCTTCACACACAAAGAGAGTTAGTTGTCTTAGCAGCAGAGGAGGCAACTACAAAAGCTAAATTGATACAAATTTAATCGTCAATTACTCCTCATTTGGAACTACTTCACAAGGAGCAGATAAATGTAGAGACAGTCCTCAGGAAAGACCCCAATCTTTCTTCATCTGATGGACTCGTACACCTAGCAGCAGAGATTGCCATCCAGCATAAGACATTGGATGTCGCATTAGCAAATTGGGATGTAGCTCTAAAGGTACTCCTTGAAGTAAATAGCATATTTTTGGCTAAGTATGGCATTTCATTGTAAGACCCTTGACATAAGTGTCAAAAAGGGGGAGAATAAGTAATAAGAGATTAAGTACAAGAATGATATGATAAGTATAATAAAAGAGGGAGATAGCAAAAAGGGGGAGATAGAAAATTTTGGGAGCAAATTTTGAGATAGAAAATTTTGAAAGTAGGATAAACTCATGAGTCACATGGATCTTAGTTAAGTGTTTTTGCCACTCATGTCAAAGGGGGAGATAGTTAGCTTTAAAAATAAATTTGACAACTGAGTGTCAATACACTTAACCAAGATCAAGAGTAAGTGCCAAGTAAGATAAAGTGCCAAGCTATAACAACTGCTAAGTGATAACAAGTGCTGAGTGATAACAAGTGTCGAGTGATAACAAGTGTTGAGTGCAACAAGTGCCGAATGATAACAAGTGCCGAGTACAACATGTGCCGAGTGATATAGTTTTATTCAGGTGCCAAGCTATCCAAGAAACAGCATGTTCTGAGTATCAGAAATACTTCAGGAGTTGAGTAACTCAGTAGATCAGCATAAAAGTTTGGAATTGCACAAACTATGATGCAAATAGTTTTTGCAGCCAACAGAAGGTAAACTTCAAGGGATTTAATGATAAAATTGAATCTTTTATTTTTCCCGTGCAACTCACATGCATACAATAAGAAAAATGATAAAGGCATGCAACCAATCAGTAAAAAATAAGTATTGAGCAAGAAATTGAGATTCAATATGGATTGTAGATCCAAATCAAACCATAAGTCTTTGCAGTCTTTATAAGGAAGACAAAATTTCATTGTAAATATATTGAAAGATATACAAGGGTGCATAAGAAAATCCATTTTCAAAAGCAAGGGTTATCAGATCACAAAGGATCAAGTTCAGGAGAAGGCCAAAAAGGAGCCTGCATTCAGCAATCAAGGATTGTAATCTATCAAGTTTATTGTATCTAATACTCTCTATCAATTGTATTAGAATGAGAATCCTATGGTGATAGGTTAGCTTTATAGCTATTCTGTAAGATCCTTTTGATTAGGTGATTAAAATCCTTTAACAGGGTGACACTTCATGTTAAGTGTTTGTAAATCCTCTAACAAGGTCACTATTAATACAGTGTAAAGCCTTTAACAGGGCAAACCATTAGAAGTGGTTGAACAATATTGCTGCAGTAAATTTTAGTGGGTATCATCCCCACCCTAGTTTTACCTTCTTATTCCTAGAGGGTTTCTGGGTTACCAAATTCTAGTGTTATGAGTTATTGATGCATGAGTTTTGTTACATGTTTATTTGATGTATTTACATGCATGCAATTTACTTTAAGTTAGAAGTTTTATTGATTAAAGTGTGATACTTATGATTAAACCGCCCCCCCCCCCCCCCCCCCCTCCTCCCTCTCATAAGTACTCTTTCCATATTTGAATATTCCAACAGAGTATGGATAAGAGGAGTTCTCATTCTAAAGATATAGTAGAAGCAACGAGAGAGGTTCATGAAAAGTTGAGAGCTAATTTATGGAAGTGTTTACAACTGACCAAAATGTTAGGAGAAAAGATATACAACAATGATATAGTTGAATAGGGAGAGAATTTCCAAAGATAGTTAGGGTAAGATTATAATGGGAAATACTAGTCACTACAAGATCCTAGGAAAGTATGGACTTTAGACTTCTTCTCTTCAGGAGTATCATGCAAGAACACCTCAAGCTTAGATTAAAGGCCAAAACTAATAAAGTTCCTAGCAGGGCATAATAAGTATAATAAATTACATTGATAATTTAGACCAATGATGTAATGGAAAACAATATTTTAAGCCAAATTTTAAATAATATTGTAATAAGCAAACAAAGGGACCCAAATTGATACATGAAGTTTGGTAATCAATGCAAACAAGGTTTCCTGCATAATCCTTACTTTGATCAATAAAAAAGAAGTCTGATTTCTATGTCCTTTTCTAGAAATATTGGTACCCATCTGATGATCCATTTGTTGTAGATGATAGAGGGTCAAATCGACTTTATTTTGTTGTGTGAAGCACTCAATTTTATTATGTGGATGAAAAGATATTCAATTTTTTGTGTAAGCTGTCCAAACCCTTACTAGGGTAATCTGTAACTTTGTACAAATAAATCTGTAATATAAAATGTGGACCAAGACCCCAAATTCAAATAGATGGTGGGGAAAAAGGTTTATTATATTCCCCCTTCTTTTCAGGAACCCATGGACAAGAATCCATGTGTATTTGATCAAACAAAACCATGAAAAGTTGCCTCAGATTGCACAAAACAGAGATATGATAAATCAGTCATGATTTTGCTCACATAGGGAGTTTATTGAAGGTATAATGGCTATGAGCACATGCAAGGATGAATCCTAATTGTATCCTAATGGATAGGAATCAGAAGGTCTCTGAACCACTTTATGACTGTCTCAATGGAATAATGCATGCCTATCACAATTTGATAGTGAACTGATGTTACGTGTTTCAAGTGGGATCAAAGGATTGGATTGGTTGGTTTGTTGAAGGTTATGAAAGCTAATGAATCAAGTGATATAGGAATGTCCTTTGTGTGGGTGAGAAATTGAGAATCCAATTTGTAAGGATAAATATAAGGTGTCAAATTCAAAAGTGTATGATGGGGTAGTCACAGTCAATCCAATGGTTCAGAGTATTGGAAGAGTTATAGATTTTGTAAGGTCTTGTGAGGGAATGGAAAGTGCCCATGAAATGAGTCTAATCAGAAGTCAAGTTAGTGATGTAAGAAATCAAGGGAGCCATTATTTTCATGAGGGAATGTGTGTGTTTAGTTAGAAGGAATAGATGGATCAGAAGTTTCCATGAGTTAGAGTGGATCAAATATGTTTAAAGAGTTAGTGGGCATGTATTGAGGGGATTGGAGAATAGGATAGATTCTTGGAAAGCCCTGAAAGGGAAAGGTGTTGATCAATTGGGAAAGGAGAAAACTTTTCAAAAAAGTTGAATCGATACTCATGATTGGTAGTTTGGTGTGTGTGTAGATGCTCTAAATAAATAAGAAGGCAAGGCAATAAGGAATCTGGTAAACTGTCAAACTGGGCCTTAACTCTCAAGGTACACGAAATCATTCTAGAAGATTTCCAAGCTTTAAGTATGGATATGGGAAATCCTCCATGATAATTTCACCTCTCTTTTGGCCACAAATAACTATAGCCATTTAATGCAGTTGGTGACACTAGAGATGTGATGTAAGCTCATTGTGATCTATGTTGCGATGACAAGTGATCACTGGCAAGCAGATTGATTATGATGGGGAATGATTGTTTTGAGTGCCTCAAGAAAAAAATTTGTGAGTATTTTTTTGGTTCTTTCAATCCCAATTGTGAAGTGCTTTGCAACTTGAAGAGATGGAAACTTCTTTTACTCTCAATTGCAGAGGAAAAGGTTAAGACTTGATAATCATGTTCAATTTTGTGAACAACAAACAACATCTTGGTTTTGTAGGGGAAAATGTTCCACCAAGTTGAGGATAGACATAGAACCAACACAGATGTTTGCTTCATTATTATGGCTTGGGCGTTGCAGCTGGGTGAAGATAAAGTCATCATAAGGCTAATTATGGAAACAATTGTTCCTAGGGAGGCACTCGGAGGATTTGATGAAATCTTAGCAAAATCCATCCCAAAATTAGGAATAAATTTGGGTGACAAGTACAGTGACCTTGAGAAAATTGAGTCCATGAAGTACTCACCATTTGTATTATGTTTTGATGAAGATTTTGGAACAAAAGGTTTAGAAAAGCCAGGAAAGGCCAGCTGGCAGTAAAGATGGAGATCATATTATTCCTCCTCCTATTGCAAATTGCAAAAAAATTCAAGTATTTGACTTGCAAAACAAAATTTAGGGGTGTATCTAAATTTGGATTGGAGAACAAGCAGAATTATGATTTCTCAGCTTGTCTTTTAATGAGTTGTAAAACATTCTCTCACCAAAGTTTTTTACGTTCAAGAATCTACAAATTCTAGATTAATCTCATAATAATTTATGAGGACTGATTCTTGAGAGTTTAGGGATGTTGAATGATATGGCAAATGTGACACAAAGTGAAAAACAAATCTCTCTCTATCTTCATCCAGGAACTTGATTGTTACCACCATTTTCATTGTAAACTATCCCTTTCCATCCTCTATAAACCTCTTATTTTTTAATCTTTCATCAAACCACCAAAAATGGCATGTACTTGGTGCCTTAATCCTAGGCAGTCCACTCTTCTTTTCACCCAAATTTACCCCAATTATTGGAATGGACTTTGCAAAAAGCTCCTCCATTCCACCCAATGCCTAATTGCAGAGCCCATACCATGATCTTGGAATGGATGTCGATGTTTATTTTGTGACATTTCTCAACTTGGTGGAAGAGCTCCCTCGGAAAAAGAAAAACACTCTCCATTAATTTATTGTCCATAAAATTGAACATTTTATCAACCCTAGTCTTCTTACTCTTCCCATGATAAGAATTATGTTGCTTGGTGCAAGTGAGAGTGAAAGCAATTTCCATCACTCCAATTGCAAAAAGCCTCTCAAACAAAAATGTGGTCACCAAATCCATCTTGTATCAAGGATTCAATTCTAGGGGCACACAAGACAAACATTCTCAATCATTATCAACCTAATTGATGGTACTTACATGGCACTTCTGGTAAGGATCACCAAGAACTCCCATCACATCACTGTCATTGCCTGCATACCTCATTAAATGGATGAAGTTGGTGGTGGCCAATAAAAGAAAGGAAAGACATAATCACAATGGATGAAGTTGATAGTGCCCAATCAGACATGGTGTTGACCACTTTATTGACTTGTCTTCTCAAATGTGATAATTTGGAGTCATCCAGAGAAGCTAATTCTACATTAATTTGATCTATGTAGTTCTACAAGTGCTAAGACACCATGTCCATTTTATTATTGCATTTACAATGATTTGTGAATCACCCTCAACATGAAGTTTTCTAGCTCCTAGCTACTTTGCTACTCATACTACTGAGATAGTAGCCTCTAGCTCTGAAACATGCTCTCTACCATCTGAATCATACTCCATGATCCATCATCAAGATGAAAGAGTTCAATGAACCAAAAATTGGATCATGGTGTATGATTTGAAATGTTAATTATAAAAATAATGTTACACAATCAAATTCCAGTAAAATTAATGTTACACAATCAAATTCCAGAAGCATACTACAGAATTCAATGTGGATTGTGGAAGCTGCCATCTTTAATTAGAAATATACACATGTCACTTCATATAATATTATCTCAAATATCCAACTATTAAAATAATCCATAGGTATTATCTCAATTTCAATACATAGAGAAAAATCAGAGATAAAGATTTCTATAATAGCTAAAATCTTTAACATTGCTGATGTCAAAGTTCATTGCAAGAAAAAAAAAGTGTGTGATATAATTTTTTTAAGGTCAGGTGCATTAATAATTATAAAAAAATTACATAAAAAAAGCCAAGAGATTGCAATAAATTGGGAGGAAGAAGAAACCAATGAATGTGTACAACTTTATTTGTGAGCATTTACAATAGGTTGCTAGGAGTAACTTAAACCTCACCATTTGTCTCTATTGGGATTATGCAAATGCCTATTAATTTCAACAATACCTCTTAATTTCCACTTGCAATAATATTCTTCCTTATGGAGAAACTTGGTTTCTTCTAAATCAATGTGGTATTTTGTATTGAAACAATGCTTAAAAGTGCATATTAGTCTATGTATTCATGTGTAATGTCACCATTATGTTCTTTAATCAATGGAGAATAGTAAGTGTACCATAGGTCTTGGTCCACTAGTAAATATGGGGAAGAACGTGAGGGATTATATCATGTGAGAGTGCAGGCATGGGTTTTGCTCTCTGCTCATCAATGAGCCTAGATATATCTGTGGTATTCCCATGGAATAGTTTGTATGGAGGACCCTTGATTCCTTGGGCTTCAAAGTGCTTTTTCAATTGTAGAGGCTTCCACCATATTGTTATTGCAATCTTGAGTAGGAACAAAACTAAACCAGAAGAAACAATTGTCAAACCCCAAAATACCCACTCCTTGTTTAACACTACACTTCTTCGCTTGAGATTTGCTGCAACTTTTTCTATGCTGCTCAAGTGTAGAATCCCTTCATATTTGCACATAGAAAAAATCACCTGGTTGTTTTCATGTGAGAAAAGATAATTCCAACCACTCTTGTAGTTTAGAAATGGCATAGCTTTGATTTAAGACAAGAAACTACAATAACCAATCAGACCATATGATGCAATAAAGTGGATATTGTGACTTCTTGTTTCTTAATGGTTTCTAACAACAAATTAAATGAAAACTCCATCTGAATTTGTCTTTCATAAATAAATAAAAATATGTAAAGAAAATGCTTTGATATTGGAGGGTTTCAGAAACCATAGTAGATATAATAATTCATACATGAAAACATATAGTTGTACAATTAATGACGAATCAGCAGACCATAAACTGTCACAACTTACATCAAACCTACGTTCACTTCTCTTTGTCCTCTACCAATTCTTTGCGCCCCACCCTTAGATACCCTATCCAACTAAGCTGTCTACACTGTACTCATACCGATGGCTAGTCTTCTTCTATGCTATGCCCCAATTCTCGTGTGAGAATCTCGTACAGATTTGCACACTCAAACTTTCCCTTGCCTCCATCTGTTGACATTGCCCTCAAACAAATGAGCAACATTTTAATTTTGTTTCTCTTATATCCCATTAGCATCACAATTATGATGTCATTGGGCTATAATTGAAAAAAAAAAGCCAAAAATACATTACATTTGCCTACTGTCACAAATTGACATCGCAAATTGACCCCTAATGTATTAGTTTTTAAAACTATTTTGAGGTTTAGACAGTGCCACAAAGTGGTTTTTTCCATATAAAGACTTACTCTTGATTTTTTTTCTTGATTTTTTGACTAAGGTACTTGATATCTATTTTTTTCATGTTAATCATTGGTTTGTTGGTCAAAAAAACCATAGATTCAATGATGTTTAGGTAGTAGGAGATCTCATAATCATTTTGAAGTAATGGAAGTGTTGAGCTATCATTTTGCATGATGCTTAACAACATGAATCCTTTTGAACTCCTTTCTTGAAAAGCTAATTTGGGATCAACTCCAAGGTTCTGGGTGATCTTGCAACCTATTGGAATCTACTCGGTGGAAGATAAATTCAAGTGTTCATGAGGAGGCCTTTGCTAGTTTGAACTAATTTCAGATAAGATGACCAATTTTCTTACAATTTCAAAATTAACCAAAAAAAAGAGATATTTATTTATATATTTTATGTTTTTAATGAATGTAATCTAACGATGCAACTATATGAATTTATAACTTAATCAAGGGTTAGTAAAGAAAATAAAAAAGACAAGGTAATAAGAAGTTTAAGAAAATGACTTGAAAAGTAAATTCCTAATGGACATAAGCTATGGAAACAACATGTTTGTGACTTAAGCCTTTGAAAAGATCAATAGGTAACCAATGAAAATAGGAGTAGCGCTTCCTTAATTCTACTGATGCAATCATCAATGGGAATTCAATAACCATAAGATGTTTCACTTTTCATCAGATCACAAGGCCATAGAAAGTGTGCTCATGCAAGCCAAAAAGCTATGTAGGAACAATAGGTGATCTCTTCTCAAACTAGGTATATCAATAGAATTTGTAAACATGTAGCAAACACCCAAATTAAAAGATCACTCAATCAAAATAATACAATAAAACTATTGGTTCCATTACATTCCATGAACATATATTCTCAAAATATAATACATTTAGGCAAGAATAACTACACTTCAAATGTGAGCACCAAAAGCGTATATTATTACATCAAAATAATGACCTAGCATACATGTTACATTCCTAAATTTATCAGGTATCGTCTCCTCGATTTGTGTTGAGAGTGAGAGATCCTTTTATGCAAACATATGTTTTTAAACAAATAAAATAAATCTATTTATGTACAAACTGATTCTCTAACTGGTGCTAAGTAGGACTCCATCCTTATTTATATTATTAAATGGATGCATGAGCCTTTACATGTCTTAAAACAAAGAAAGCATGAGAAAATAAGAAGAAGAAAACCATTAGATGATGTAGAAGTCTCTAGAGGTACCAAAAATAGAAGCTCAACCTTCTTTGGACATTTTTAGGAGTTAAACTATTGTTAGAATGCATTTTTAGTGCATGAAAAGCTCTAAATTTGGAACTGGTAGTTAATTTTCAGCACATCATTTAATTCTTTAAAAACTTATGATGCACCTTAGAAGAAGCGCACCTCAAAATCAATGCACCTAGTGCACTTGGCATGCCTTAGGAGCTTAGAAGCTCAGAAGCTCAATTCACCAAAAACTAAAACTTCTCAGTTTTGAAAATCATTTCTAGGTTTTTCTTAGACAAGGTTTGGGAGCACTTTAGTGTACTTATTTTGCCCCTTTTTGATGATTTATATAGAAGAAGCACACCTCTGAATTCTGTGAAGTCCATTCCTTGAGTTCTTCTTATTTCTAACTACCTAATCCTTCTCAGTCAAAGACCAGGTGATCCAAATTATCCAAAATGATCAAATGTTTAAAAAATTTATATATCTTTTATAACAAGCATTTCTAGGTCCTTTTAATTGGCTTCTTTGGAGGTCTTCTACTCAAAATTTCAAGTTGAAACTTCCATCGGTCTCTAAAATTGGGCAACTAAAGGCTCTGTATTTTAAGGACTAAAATTAGATTTTTAGTTCTTATTTTCAACAGTGTAAATGGTTTTGAATTCTGAGCTCTAGGTCAAAAGTTATGACCCTAACAAGTTAAGGATAACCTTTTTTATCTACACAAAGAAGCAAACATTAGTCCAGAAAGCTAAAAATCAAACCTTAAGAAAACCCTAGTTGCAAACAAAAAATGACCTCAAAGGTAAAACCCTATTAAAACACCTAAAAAACCTAATTTTCACCTCTAAAAAATAAAACATTGGCAATTTTCTAGGTGCACTAGTGCACACCTTAGCACCAAAATTGACTTTTCCCTAAAAACCTCTAGTTTCTATCAACTAGGTTTTTTAAATAGTGAGCTAGACTAGGCTTAGACACCAGGTAGGACCCTCAAAAAGACTGAGACCCTAGACTAGGGGTCTAGAAAGCTAAAAAAATATACTAAGGGTTCCCTATTTTGTGACTCAAAATGGGGTGTGCATTGTGAAACCACAACAAGTAGCTCTGGTCTTTAGTGTTGAATAGACCAATCTATGAGATCAAAATGGATGAGTGAGAGGGAAGTAAAAGATTCAAGATTATTGATGTGGAAGGAATTATCTCTAGTGACATGAGAAGTCAAGCCTATAGAGAACTCCCTATAGGGATCCAAATTAGGAGGAGACCTAGAGGGATCAATGTCATACACTAGGGAAAATTATGAACCAAACACATCAGATCCTAGACTAGAATCATTGAATGCATTTGGTTGGATGACATAGACATGTATGGAATTCACTCCTAACTCACAAGAAGCACTTAAAAGAGATTCCCATTCATATTCACCAGATTCTGCACCCTAGTTCTTAGTTAGTAGTTGAGAAATGATTTCTCTTATCCTTCTTCTATTAGGTTATCAGATTCATCAGAGTCATTTTTTTGAGACATAAAAGCTTCAACATCATTAGTGGTGATTATTAGTTCATCTCCCCATAGGAGGAGAGTAGAATTTATGAAGTTTTCTTCCCCTAGAGTGTTAGTAGCAAAGGGTGGATTATCATCCTTTCATTCATTGGTCATAAGAGCCCTTCTATTGAACTTGGATAATTCATCTTATATCGCAAACCCTATATCAATAGTATCTCATCTTTTTCTCCCCTTTGTATGACTTAATGGTTCTACAAGGGATTTCTTATTACCATTCAGGGACCCTTGGTTGTGATAGACCATATTTTTCAAGAATTTATAACCTTTTTTGTAGCATTTAGAATAAATGGGAGTAGTGACTATAACCTCCTCAACATCTTCTTCTTCCCTATAAATATAGTCCCTTATGGCTTGATCTTACTTTTCTACTTCTAGAGGAATGAAGAAATAGATAAAGGCCCCAAAGACAATTCTAAAAGAAGTCAAGGGCTTGATTTTGTCAGAGGGTTTCCCATAAGATTTTTGAGAAATTGATAAGGCAACAATAGAATATAGTGTGTATTCTCTTATACCAAGGCTCATCATTTTTTAATTTTTGTTCACACACCTTGAGCTGTGATTTGAGCTCACAGGAGTGATTATGAGGAACTAATTTTCAACAACAGTGAGCATATTGATAGAAATTTAATTTTCCCCTAGAATAATAATATTGGACATACCATTGAATGGTAACTTGATACGCTGATGGCATGTGGATTGTACAACTTACATGTCATGAATACATGGTCTTCCGAACAATAGATCATATGTGAGTGGGATGTCTAAGAATTGAAAGACCATATCTTTTTCCATGGGACCCACATGGATAGGCAACACAATTAGGCCTTTGAAGAACCTTTCAACTTCATCATATGCCTTGACATTGATCTTCCATCTAGGATCAATAGAAAATTTAGACATTCCAAGCTATTGGATGGCATTGAAGGAAATAATATTTAACCTAGCACCATTTTCTATCAGGACCTGGCGGATGCAAGTACAAAATATTTGGACTTCGATGTGAAGAGATAGGTTGTGGGGATGACTAAGGGCCTTGTCATCTTCTTTAGAGAACATGAGATATTCAGGTGAGGAAACATGGTTAACCATAGCTTGGAATCTCTCAACATCAATATTAGAAGGAACATTGGTTGTCCATAAGGATTTTTCAAGAATCTCCTTGTGCAAACGAGAAAATTCTAGCAACTCAAACTCAAATATTTGTGTAGGGGTTCATTGCAACTAACTAAAAAGATCATAACTAGGTATGGCTAGAGTAGCCACCTATTTGTATGAGGAAGTGTTCTAAGGGTCATTTCTACTTTGAGGAAAACCTTGGATTGCCCCTTGGTGATAGTATTGAGTGTCTCACCAAGTAAAGAGGATGGTTCCACCACTGTAAGAGTTACCTTTTCCCTAGTTTTTGTATAGTTGTGTTGAGAATTACATGTTCTCTAGACTATCTTAGGTTTTACATCATCCATGTCATAGTTGGGTTCCTTATCAAATTTAGGACCCATCATACAGATATGTTCAGTGGGTTCCAACATGTTTATGATATTGTATGCATCAATGTAAGTGTATATGATCTTTGCATCATTATTTTTCTTGTTAGCATGAGACAATTCCCCTTTTTCATATTTAGGTAATGATTTTTTGAAGGCTTTATGATCATAATATTTAACTAGGTCATTTTTAACAACCCTGCCTCCATCAATGAGGTCTTGAATAACATCTGATGAGTCAAGTTTTTGGGATATTTTGTTTATGATTTTTGAATTATAGACTTGAATATCTTATAGTTTTTCATAAGCATGATACAATATTTTATGTTTATAAGTGTTAACTATATGAATATTTGATGCTTATGGAAGTTAAAGGCAATACTAAATATATATCTAGATTAATGAATATCATGGTAAATCTGGTATATTTCTTCTCCAGCTTTAATGGTTAAACTGTTGGAAATATTATGACAAGCTAAGTTACTGAGAGGGGAAGGGTGAATTAGTAACTTCTAAAACTTTTATCCCAATTAGCAATTAATCCTTTATATGGATTATAATCTAACTTCATGCATGAGAAACTAAAAAACATGAAAGCATACACAACACTTTAACACAAGATTTGGTGGCCAAGAAACCTTCCAAATAGAAACTAAAATTGGGGTGGTGATGATACCCACAAACTTTAGTATTGTAGTATAAAAATGGCTTGTTAAGGCTTACAATGATCACTTCTAATGATCTACCCTATTAGCAGCAATAAGGACTTCTAGGTCCACCTTGTGAAAGGATTTACTCACATACAATGAAGTATGCACTTAGTAAAGAGATTTACATAAGACTATTAGGTCTACCTTGATAAAGGATTTGATTGATCCACCTGTTAGGATGAAGTCATAGTTGATCTCTAATCTATAACTTAGTTTTCTGAATGAGATTCCTCTAAGTGTACAAATCACCTTACTGTGATAAATGAATCTTTGCTATTCCTTATAATGTTGTAGCTTTGCAATTCACTCTTCTACTCTTTTCTTATGATTACATTACTTCTCCATGATTCTATACATACTTTGGATATGATGCAATACACTACATATATATCAATCCAATTACACAATTACAAAGTTAGCCGCAATACAAGTTTACACAAATATTGCAAAGTCAGCCAAAGTATAGAAACTCAGGCTTTGAAGACTGACTCGGTAAGGTTCTAATACTCAGCATCCACTATCAATGCTTGGAATTTTCATGCACTCAATAGATGTAGAAGCTTAGTCCATACTAATCACTTCCAAGTAGTCTTGAACTCAGTCTACACTGGTGACTTGGTGAATACTATGAAACTCAACATATAAACTGAATCACTTGATTTACATTGCATAGCTCGGTAAGCACTATCACCTCGAGCTCAGTATAAACTGAGTCTCTTGGTTAAAACTGAGTAGCTTGATCAACACTAGACTCATTCACATCAACTGTGAGCTTGGTAAACACTGCACAACTTGGTTTACACAGGTAAACTCGACATACATTGAAATGCTCAGTTTACACTACTGATCTTCAACTCTATAGTAACTGCTCAATTCAAATTGAAATCTATTTATAGGACTTGGTAGAAACCATAGAACTTGGTAGCAACTAAAATTATTGGTTAACACTATTAACTTTACAATATGCTTGGTATGAACTCACAATATAAATAAGTGTATGTCACTAATAAAAAAAAAGTATGGAATGTCAACAATCTCCCCTTTGGCATTAGTGACAAAAAACTTATCATTCAAAACTAAATTATCCATCACCTTATATCTCCAAATTGGTAGGGTATACTATTTTTGAGATTTTTATAGTAATGCCAAAATGAGACAAGAAGTCTAAATGTACCTTTAGTATGATTGCCAAAGTCTTGTCCTAGTTCTCTTGCAAGACCTTGCATGTGTGCAATGCCACCTGCACTTTTGCTAATAGTTTAATCATATGGTCTGCAATAGAGAAATTCTTATCATGAATGAGATCTTTTGAATAAGCAATATGCTTCTATAGTGCATCCATGTTAGGGAGTATCATATTTTGAATATCTACCAAAGTAGATCTAATTTTGGATTCTTCTTTAAGTAATTCTACCTGCATATTTGTCAAAAATCTGATCCTTTGTAAATGGGCAGAGCTTGAAGTTGGGTCAAGCTACAATTTCTAAGCACTTGCCTCAAGATCTTCATTAATCTTAGATAGTTTGTCTTTTATTTCCTTTATAAAACTTGGACTATCACATAATTTACCAAAAAATAAAGTTACATTAGTACAAGAAGTTTCAAGAGAACCTAAAATAGTAGATAACTCTACTTGGTAAATGGAAATTTTTTGAGCAATAAGTTCTAAGACCTTATTCTCAAACTTCTTCTCTACTTTCTATAATAATTTATCTTGTCCATCTATATCTTCATTATACTTTTGGACTACTTCTACCAACTGATACAAAACTGGTTAAGAAGCATCAACCTCTATGCCTATAGCCTCTACCATAATATTCTTGGCATCCTCAATGATTTTAAATTCTTTATCTCTTTCCTCTCTTAGCCTATCCTATTTGGCTTTCTTTTGAAGTAATTCTTTGAAGGTCTACATTTGATTAGGATTGAGTTTTAAATATCCCAATTAGGAATCAAAATTTCCTCATCAAGATCTACATCCTCCCTCTCTTCTTTACCTTTGCTCAAAACTTTTGTGCTTAGTTGAGGCTTGGTCTCAACTATCCTTGCACTTATTGCATATGTACTCAGAATAGAAATAATTGTTGAAATAGTGGGGCTTACTGCAAAAATTGATACTACACTTATTGTAGAAATACAAGTAGAAATACCTATTGTATCCAAAACTGATGTATCTAAAATTTTTGAACAGGGAAGAGTCTACAACTTAGTAGATGAAGCAATTGGCACTTCAATCATTTGATGTGTTGAGTTGCATTGGTGCAAAGATTAATTGGATGCTTGTACTTGTAGTGCTAGTCACAATCAGTCCTGCTAAGGCTATCTCTGTACTTGAGAGTGAGGAAGTGAGGCAATAACTACTATAGCAATCTTGACTGGGTCAATTTCCTCAAGATCCTGTGTACCTTACTCGATAGTCTCTTTCTCTTGTTCCTCTTCATCATCAACATTATCAAAATGTGTTACTTCTCCATCATCTTTTTCTTCATCCTTTTCTTGATCATCTTCATCATCCTTGTCACTTATGCTAACTGGAAAATCACTCAGTTTATGAAGAAGATATACATTCTTCTATGTATGTGTTGTATTCCTCATAACATGCTCTATTTCATTCAACAAAATAAGATAGGTATTTAATCTTAAAATCATTTTCTCTTCATTTTTCTTTAAAGATTCCTTGACTTCCTTGTCAGACAGATTTGGCATTAGTTGTTTCAAGGTTTTTTCATGAATAACCTCAGTAGTTTTAATTGCTTGTTCCCATCTTGGCTTGATTTTTTCCATCAATGTATTGGGAATCTACTAAGTGAGCTGGTCAAGAGAGTGTTTCCATTTGCCCATTTTAGATATCAGAATATCTTCTATCTATTTTTTCTCATCAGCTATTCTAGTATCATATTTTAATGCTTTGAAATTTTTTATCCTAGAACTTGATTCCAATTCCTTCATCCTCTCTTCATATTTGGGTGGAGACCTCTTGAAAATTATGTCTCCCCCTTCTTTGTCTACCTTCTTCTTAGAGGATCTCCTAGTGAATACTATAGTGGATGTCTTGGTAGGCTTGGTAATGATTACCTTTCCCTTTTTCTTTCATGGCTCCTCCTCCTCTGATTCTTCATCCTCTAGTTCTCAATCTTCACCTTTTCCCCTAGTTAACAAAAGAGTAGAACTTGTTTTAAACTTGGCAAACATTTTCTTGCCTTTGTTAACCACCTGAGGGAGCTTGATCTCTAGTTCTATCTGGGCCTTAGCCTCATCACATGTGCCAAAATATGCAACCTTGGGTTCAACTGGTTCATTAATCAGTGCCTCAATTATATCTTTTGTTTCATCAATATTGACCTCATAACCTAGAGGTTTCAACCAAGCAATTCTAGGCCTAACCACTTGAATGTATATATTATCACTATCTACCATAGAATATACATCATCCTTATAATCTTCAACTATTTTCTTAGGACTTCAGAATCTATTATTCATTTTCTCCTTGAAAGAATCAAAATAGTTATCCATAATACTAGTATAATTTTCTCGCATCTCAACAATGTATTCATTAATCTAATAGAGTACTAGCACATCTTTTCTCCAAACAACGGTACCTTTTGATGGAAAGAATTTCTGAACATAAAAGAATATACATGTCAATAGAGAGCCAAACTTACATGGATTATTATTCAATTTCTTGATGCTCTCCATGTTCTTGTTGAATTGATTCAATAGTAGCTCAACAAGGTCAAGAGAAAGGTTGTTCTTGACTACTTTGTATGCCAGGTCAATTTCTTCACACGACACACTATTCAGCCTAATCAAACTATAGGTCTTATGTGCAATGGCATGAATACTAAACATTAACTCCATGTCAGTGACACTGCTAATCTTCATTCCCCTACCATCCCATTTGGCTAGGGTTTTCTTCTCTAGTTTGACCCGACCTAAGGTTTTTGTCATTTTAGCTTGAGCCAACACAGGTAGACCAGTGATCCTGTGGATCATCTTTTTGGTAATCAAAATAATTAGTTCCAACCATAACTATCCATTGTGCACTTAGATAAGAATATACCTAATCCATTTTACTTGAACATCATGGGGCATGTGAGGAATATGGGTTAAACCTTTGGCTTTGAGATTTTGATGCTCAAGTTTCAAAATGTCATCAGCACATAACTCTTTTAAACATTCATCTATTTCTAGGATGCCAATATCTTGAATCACACATTTAAAATAAGAACCTAATGTCATTGATTAATAGTACCTTAGGAGGGATTTGTGACTATGCTGCACTCCGATATAGGTTTCAATGACTGTAGGAGTGAGCTTGAATTCTAGTGCTTTCCATTCTACACCATGAAGTAACATGTCTGACCCTTGCTTCACCTTGCTACTAGTAGATGCCATCTTCACTTGGTAGGGTTTGAGAGAATTTGAAATTTTTTATAACAATTTGCTCAAATTTCTTGATTGCTCTTGAAGATCTCTCTGCACAATTTTCTCTCTAAAATGACTTTGATTTCTTTCCTTTTATTCAAATTTCATCATAAATGCCTAGTATGAAAGTTAGATGAATTTGACAAACTATCATCCACTTTTCTCACATTGATTACTTAGTAGAGTCTTCCATCATTTGGTATCCATATAAGATTTAGTTATTCTCGACCTTTCTCAGTAGAGTCTATGACCCGACCTCACTCGGTAAGGAAGGTAACTCGGTAGTAACTGGTACCTCTTACTTGGTAATCCCTTTGTATCTTGAATACTAATATGGATATTTTGTTCTATTAACTAGAACTTATTTAGATTTCTTTCTTGGTAGCCTAGTTCGAGTCTTCTTTTGAGAAATCAAGTGGAAATAGTAAGGTCACCCAATTTCTTGAGTGACTTGATCATCATTGCTTGGACTTGCATTCTTGGTATATTTTAGAACATATTGTTGTCTCATTTGTTTTCTGATGTTATTAGCTTTTTCCTTCTTTTCATCTTTAGTTCTTCCAATACTCATATAGTTCTTGGCAAGATGACCAAGTTCTATACAAATGACACATCTTTTGGTACTATCTCTTTTCCTCATATGATGCTTTACATAGTTCATTCTAATGTGTCCAAATTCTCCACAGTAATGACATCTACACCAAGTGTTATATTCTCGACCAAATATAGCTTTCACAATTTATTTTGCTAGATTTAATATCTTGGTTTTGCATTCTGATGATTTGTGCCCATGCTTCTTACATTTGTGACATTTACCTTCAAATTTTGTTTTCTCTTTACATTCATTTTCTCTATGACCATGCTGCTGCTTACAATTGTAGCATTTTCCATTTAATTTTTCTTTCCCATTGCTCCCATATTTGTTTGAAGTATGAGCTATCTTACTATAGTAACTACAAGTAGGTTTTTGGTTCCTTTTAGCTCCTTGATTGGATGATTCTCCTTCTTTTGTATATCTAATTCCTATTTTTCCTTTTTGTCTGAAGTGACTTTGTTCATTCAATTGATTCATGTCCGCTTGGGATTTCAACATTCTTTCATGGTTTTCCTTTCAATGTTTAGATCATTCTATAATTTTTCATTTTCTAATCTTTGGTTCATGATTTCTTCATTTGCATTGGTTAGCTAATCATTGAAATCTTCTTGTTGAAGGGAAAAGTGCTGAATTTTATTGTTCTTTCCTTCTATCTCTTCTCTTATCATGTTAAACTCTTCCATGACTTCACACAATCTTATTAACTGAATTTCTTTCTCTCTTCTTAGTTTTCTTACTTCTTAAAGAGTACTATTCTTTTCCAATAGTTCTTTTATTGCTTCATCAACTTCATCTAAATTTTTTGAATGGATGCCTTCAATTCTTTCTTCAATGTAAAGTGAATCATTCATCTGGATTGCAAGATCTTTTCTTCTTTTCAAGGATTGGGAGAGTTGCTCTTTTTCCTTCTTGAGTTTTCTAATGGCCAATTCCAAATCTAGCTTCTCATTGTCAATAGCTTTTTCAAGTCTGAATACCTCCATTTCTTTTGATCTTTTCTCAAGTTGTTAAACTTTTCATTAAGAACTACAATTCTTTGATACGAATTGTTGGAAATATTATAACAACCTAAGTTAATAAGAGGGGAGAGGTGAATCAGTAACTTATAAAACTTTAATCCTAATTACCAATTAATCCTTTATATGAATTCTGATCTAACTTCATGCATGAGAAACTGAAAAAAATGAAAGCATACCCAACACTTTAACACAAGATTTAGTGACCTAGAAACCTTACAAATAGAAAGTAAAATTGGGGTGGGGATGATACCCACAAGCTTTAGTACTACAATATATAGTTGGCCTATTAAGGCTTACAATGATCACTTCTGATGATTTTCCCTATTAGGAGCAATAAGGACTGCTAGGTCCACCTTGTGAAAGGATTTACTAACATACAATGAAGTATGCACTCTATAAGGAGATTTACATAAGTCTATTAGGTATACCTTGTTAAAGGATTTGACTGATCCACCTGTTAGGATGAAGCAATAGTTGATCTTTGATCTACAACTTGGTTTGTTGAATGAGATTCTTCTGAGTGTACAAATCACCTTACTGTGATAGATGAGTCTTTGTTACTTCTTATATTGTTGTAGCCTTTGTAATTCACTCTTCTACTCTTTTCTAATGATTGCATTACTTCTCCATGATTCCATACATACTTTGGATGTGATACAATACATTATATATATAAATCCAATTACACAATTACAAAGTTGTCCATGATACAAGTTTACACAAATATTACAAAGTCAGCCAAAGTGTAGAAACTTGAACTTCGAAGACTGACTTGGTGAGGTATTAATACTCAACATCCATCATCATGTACTTAGTAGAAATAGAATCTTAGTCCATACTAATCACTTCCAATTAGTCTTTAACTTTTTTTGCATTGGTGACTTGACAAATACTATGAAACTCAACATATAAATCGAATCACTTGATTCACACTACATAGCTCGATAAACACTATCACCTCAAACTTAGTATAAACTGAGTCTCTTGGTTAATACTGAGTAGCTTGGTCAACACTAGACTCATATCACATCAACTACAAACTTGGTAAATACTACACTACTCCGTTTAGACTAGTAAACTTGGCATACACTGAAATACTCAGTTTACACTGTTGATCTTCAACTCTATAGTAATTGCTCGGTTCAAACTAAAATCTATTCATAAGACTCAATAGTAACTGTAGAATTTTGTAGCCACTAAAAGGATTGGTTAAAACTATTAATTTTACAATATGCTTGGTATGAACTCACAATCTAAATAAGTGTATGTCACTAATAACAAACATGACTAGAATGTCAACACTCCTGTAGTTGTGTGACAAGGGTACATTAAAATAGGAAAAACTTATTATGATCTATGCCTTGGATTTGTGTTTGGATTTTTTTGTGTTAACCTTTTTCAGCAAGAATAAGTCAAGCAAGGAGCATAGACTAAAGGATGAGTGGGACTTTCATGGTGGGTGACTATTTCAAGGTTCATTTATAGTTCCACTCCCTCCATTACTTTGTAGTTGCTGATTTAATTCAAGACAATTTAGTTGCTGAGAGTTCCTATTTTTTTGAAGCATTGAATGTGGCTTATCTTCTTGCATAAATGATGCTATCACTCCTAAAACTAAATTTTTGTATGCTATGTAATGGAAGACTTAGTTTGTAGGCATTTTATGTTTCCTAGTTTCTTGGTGCAGGAGCACATTAAATACAAGAACATGAGAAAGTTAAGATTCATTATTTGTGATATTAAATACATTTGAGTCATTTATATTGTATTTGGGTCAAGTTGTAAAGGCTATGAAGCCATTTTTTGTCAAAAATGTAAAAGTTGCGTAAAAAGTTGTAAAATGCAACATTGAGAAAATTGCTAATAATAGAAAAATGATGTAAAAAGGTATATGGTTGGTCTTGGGGGTAGTTAGGAAGGTTTATAACTGTTAAATGGATATAAAAACCATTTTATGGTCGAACCAAATCAATTTGGAGAACAGAAAATACTTTGATACATTTTTGGTGCATTTTATTGTTGTGGTTTTGATTGGTTTTTTTAGTTTTAGAGTAGTTTTCAGGCCTTGTACATCCATTTAAAGCCTAGAAACCATGTAATATAGTAATGGATATATATTATGATGAATCCTTCTTCTCATTCTTTTTTTTTGTTTCTATTTTATGAAGAAATGAATAAGTTATGGGTATTTTGGTGAAAGTGGATGTTTGCAGATTTGAGATTCGCTGAATATAGTCATGTTGCAGCATGTGGTGCAGACATATTTTGGAGACTCGAGATCTCTAAAAATATTCATTAGAAATATATGTTAACTACCTTCCATTTCCAATTGGTTTGAATCATTTTCATTTAGATTTGAGAAAGTTATGAATATTTGAGTGAAAAGTGGTTTTTAAATGCCTTCAATGGTGTTGCAGAAAAAGATTTGATATTACACAATGATTTATGAATGAGAAAAGAAAATAACTTATATATTTGGAAACTAGACTTAGAAATGGATACTTAAGAATTGGTTTGGTATTATTTAAATTAATTTTGAGAAAGTTATTTGATTCCCTAGGAAGGGTTAATGGTTTTGCTCCTGATTTATGACAGAAAATATGGGTCTTGGTTCAGAGTACATAATTTATAATCTTCTTATTGGATTGGTCTCATCTTTGGATATGTTTTAGAACTACTAATTTGGAACAATTCCTTCTAAGTTTTTTTCAAGAAGATATTTAGAACTGAAGTTATGAACAATGTAATCAGACATAGCAATCTGATTGTGTGAGTGAAGATATTGTCTTTATTGGTGTATAATGTCAGGGTTCTTTGTTGTAATCTTTGAGATGTTCCTGGTTCTTTGAGGGTGTAACAGCCTATTTTGAATCCTTTTAGTTGAGCTAAGATTCTTTGAAGATAAATACAGAGGGCTCAGCATCAGATTGCTATCAAAGCTTGAAGATCTTGAGTGTGTGGGTAGAGCGCCGAGGGAGGCAATCCACACCAGGACCTTGAAGAATTGGTATTTTTTTTGTTGATGGGTTTTGGTTGTAGGTGGTTATCCATCTTGCTGAATATGAAGGTTGGGATATATGGGTAGACAAGAGAAGGTCTATCATAACCATTCTCCAATGGAGATAAAGCTGGGTAGAAGGTGCATGGCACAAAGAAGGTGAGGCATCTTCCAGGATCTACTATTGGGTAAGATGAATGGTCAAGGGCCAAGGATTGGTCTAGTTGATTTCCAAGAGACTAGAAAGAGAGGGAAAGATGAGGACTCCTAGGTGAGGCATAGGGGAGAGTTTGAAGTAGCAATGGTAAAGATGGATCTCTTACTAATAAGGCACCATGGAAGTTGCAGCCATTAATGCTCCACTAACAGGAGCATTTGAGAAGATAATTTTGAGGACAGTCATGTGTCCTTAAGGAAAAAGATGATGGTAATAAAGGCATGAAGAGGAAAATTCAAATGAAGGTGAAGATGAAGATTTTTTTCATTATTGTTATTTTTTTTTTGCAGGTTATGGCACACTATTCCAAGAGACTTGGAAACTTTTCAAGTTTGGGAGTATGGTGCAGGAGCACATTAAATACAAGAACATGAGAAAGTTAAGATTCATTATTTATGATATTAAATACATTTGAGTCATTTATATTTTATTTGGGTCAAGTTGTAAAGTCTATGAAGCCATTTTTTGTCAAAAATGTAAAAGTTGCATAAAAAGTTGTAAAATGCAACATTGAGAAAGTTGCTAATAATAGAAAAATGATGTAAAAAGGTATATGGTTGGTCTTGGGGGTAGTTAGGAAGTCTTATAACTATCAAATGGATATAAAAACCATTGTATGGTAGAACCAAATCAATTTTGGGAAGATGAAATACTTTGATACATTTTTGGTGCATTTTATTGTTGTGGTTTTGATTGGTTTTTTTCAGTTTTAGAGTAGTTTCTCGGCCTTGTACAGCCATGTACAGCCTAGAAACCATGTAATATAGTAATAGATATATTATGATGAATACTTCTTCTCATTCTTTTTTTTTGGTTCAATTTTATGAAGAAATGAATAAGCTATGGGTATTTTGGTGAAAGTGGATGTTTGCAGATTTGAGATTCGCTGAATATAGTCATGTTGCAGCATGTGGTGCGGACATATTTTGGAGACTCGAGATCTCTAATGATATTCATTGGAAAGATATGTGAACTACCTTTCATTTCAAACTGGTTTGAATCATTTTCATTTAGATTTGGAAAAGTTATGAAGATTTGAGTGAAAACTGGTTTTTAAATGCCTTCAATGGTGTTGCAAAAAAAGATTTGATATTATAAAATGATTTATGAATACGAAAAGAAAATAACTTATATATTTGGAAACTAGACTTAGAAATGGATACTTCAGAATTGGTTTGGTATTATTTAAATTTATTTTGAGAAAGTTATTTGATTCCCTAAGAAGGGTTAATGGTTTGGCTCCTGATTTATGATAGAAAATATGGGTCTTGGTTCAGAGTACATAATTTATAATCTGCTTATTGGATTGGTCTCAGCTTTGGATATGTTTTTAGATTTACTAATTTTTAATAATTCCTCCAAAGGGTTTTTCAAGAATATATTTAGAACTGAAGTTATAAACAATGCAATCAGACATAGCAATCTGATTGTGTGAGTGAAGATGTTGTCTTTATTGGTGTATAATGTCAGGGTTATTTTTTGTAATCTTTGAGATGTTCTTGGTTCCTTAAGGGTGTACCAGCCTATTTTTAATCCCTTGAGTTGAACTAAGATTCCTTGAAGATAAATACAAAGGGCTCTGCATCAAGTAGCTATCTTAACTAGGTCAGTCTCCTCATCATCTTGCTTTTCTTCCTCAGTAGCTTCTACACCTTGATCCTCTTCATCTTCTTCATTATCAAAATGTATCACTTCTTCAATATTTTCCTCCTCATATTTCTCCTTACCTTCTTCTTCACCAACATCCTTTTACTTTAATTAGAAATTCACTTGGTTTATGAAGATGATAAATGTTTTTCCAAGTGTTTACAATATTTTTAACAACATGCTCTATGTCCTTAATCAAAACTAAATAGGTATTATAACTTAGAGTCAATTTTTCTTCATTTTTATTTAGTGACTCTTTCACCTCAACATCTGATATGCTTGGTAGTAACTACTTTAGGGTTTGTTCATATACGTATTTGATTGTTTGCATGGCAAAATTCCATCTTGGCTTGATCTTCTTTAGCAATTCACTAGAGACTTGAGATGCAATCTGGTCCAATGAGTATTTCCACTTACCCATTTTTCTCAACACCCATTCTTTAACTTGCTTCTACTCTACCTTAGTCCTAGTCTCATATTTCAAAGATTTGAAATTTTTTATTCTAGTTCCTTCTTTCAATTGCTTCAACTTTTCTTGGAAAGTTGGTGGAGGTTTTCTGAATAGAGTGTCACTTCCTTTCTTCTGTGACCTCCTTATGAAGACTACAACCCTTTTTCTTCAAAGGTTCTTCTTCTTTTTCATATTCTTCCTCATCCTCTATCTATTCTTTATCCCCACCTTTTCCCTTAGTTAACAAGAGAGGTGCACTTGATTTTAGTTTGGCTATCCTTCTCTTCCCTTTGTTAACCACCTGAAGGAACTTTATCTCTAGGTCAATTATTGCCTTAGCTTCTTCATAGGTACCAAAATAAGGGGCCTTGGGATCAATAGGTTCATTGACAAGGGCTTCAATGGTATCCTCGATCTCATCAATATTCACCTCATAGCCAAGAGGTTTGACCCATGCTACTCTAGACTTAACTTCCTAGATATATACCTTAGCATAGTCCACCATGAAGCACAAATCATCCTTGTAGTCTTCAACTAGGTTCTTTGGAATTCTGAACTTATTGTTCATTTTATCTTTGAACACATTGAAGTAGTTTTCCTTGATGCTGCCATAGTACTCACCCATTTTTGTAATATATTCATTTATTTGGTAAAGTAAAGGCACATCTCTTCTCCAGACTATAGTGCCTTTGGAAGGGAAGAACTTCTTTACATAAAAGAATAGATAGGTTAATAATGAACCAAATTTGCAAGGGTTGTTCTTGGAAGTTCTAATACTTTCCATGTTCTTATTGAATTGCATAAATAATAGGTTAGCAAGGTCATAAGATAGGTTGGTCTTCACCACTTTATACACCAAATCCATGGCTTCACATGATACACTGTTAAGATGGCTTGAACTATATATCTTATGAGCAATAACATGAATTCAAAAGTTCAACTTTGCATCAATAACACTACTTATTTTCATACCTCTACCATCCCACTCAACTAGGGTTCTCTTTTCCAACTTTGCTTGACCTAGGGTTTTAGTTGTTTTAGATTTGGGAAGCATGGGAAGGCTAGTGATTCAATGAATCATCTTCTTTGTTAATAGAATTGGATGCTCTAACTATAGTTATCTATTATGCACCCAACTAAAGATATACCTAATCCATTTTATTTGAAACTCTTGAGGCATATGGTGAATATGTGTTAATCCTTTTGCTTCCAAATGTTAATGCTCAAGTTTCAAGGTTCCATCAACACATAACTAACCTAGGGAATCATCCATCTCCAATGTACCAATTTCTTGGATTGCACACTTAGAATGAGTATTAATATCATTAACAAGAAGTACCTTAGGAGGGATTTAGGATTGAGCTCTGCTTGGGTCTAGGATTTTAGCAATCATTGGTGTGAGCTTGAAATCTAGTGCTTTCCATTCAACTCCTCAAACCAACATGTCAGAACCTTTCTTGACCTTGCTACTAGTGGATGTCATTTTCACTTGGTAGCTTGAGAGAACTTTGAAGAATTAGTGTAGGAATTTCTCTCAAGTCACTTGTTCACATAGAAAATAGCTCTTTGCAATAGCACTTGAAAATTCATGGTAAGAAATGAATTTGATTCCATGCCTTTTGTTAAAACTTCACCATTAATGCTCAGTATGGAGGTAGATAAGTTTGAAATTATGTTGACAGTCTATCATCCACTACTTATCATTGATCACTTGGCAACATCTCCATGATTTGGTAACCATAAGTGTCTTTGTTACTCCTAACCTTGCTTGGTAAAGTCTATGACTCAACCTCACTTAGTAGAGAAGGTAACTTGGTAATAATTAATACTGATCTTGCTTAGTGATCCCTTTGTATGTTGTATATGGATTTGGATCTTTGTCACTTTTCAACTGGAACTATTTTGGATCTTATCTTTCATAGCCTAGTTCTAGTTCTTCCTTGAGAACTTAATTAGGAATGGTAGAGTCACCCAATTCTTGAGTGACTTGACCAACATTGCTTGGACCAGTATCCTTGAAAGACTTAGGAATCCATTGCTATCTCATCTAATTTTGGATGTTATCAGCCTTTTCTTTCTTCTCATCTTCAATTTTACCATTATTCATACAATTCTTGGAAAGATGACCAAGTTTTGTAGAAATGAAACATCTTTTAGTGGTATCTATTTTCCTCATATGATGTTTAACACAATTCATACCAATGTGTCCAAATTCCCATAGTAATGACATCTACACCAGGTGTTATAGTCCCAACCAAATATTATTTTCACAATTTGTTTTGCAGGATTCAATTTTTTTGTTTTGCATTCTGATGCCTTGTGTCCCTATTTCTTACATTTATGACAATTGCCTTCAAATCTTGGTTTCTCTTTGCATTCATTAGCCATGTAACTATGCTAATTGCAATTGTACATTTTCCATTGAATTTTTCTTTTGCATTACTCCAACATTTATTTGATGTATGACCTATCTTACAACAATGATTTCAAGTAGGCCATTGATTCTTTTGAGCACCTTGTTTGGATGATTTACCTTCTTCTTTGTATCCAATTCCTACTTTTCCCTTTTTCCTGCAGAGGTTTTAATCATTTAGTTGATCAATGTCTACTTGAGATTTCACAATTCTTACATTGACTTGCTTCTTAGTGTTTAGGTCATTTCTTAAACTTTCATTGATTTTTCTTTCAAATCTCAACTCATTTTTTTATTCTTTTAGAATTTAGATCAATTCTCATTCTTTCATTTTTAAATCCTACGCTTATGATTTCCTCATCTGCATTGGAGAGATGATCAATAAGGTCTACTTGCTAAAGTGATTGGTTCTGAATTTCATTATTTCTTCCATCCATATCTTCTTTTATCTTGTTTCTCTATTCCAAAACTTCACATAACCATATTGACTAAATTTCTTTTTCTCTTTTCAACTTTCTTACTTCTTCTTATAGGGAACCATTCTTCTCTAAGAGTTTTTTTTTGCATCATTTGCTTCATCTGAGCTACTTGAAGGATGAACATCTTCAATTCTTTCTTCAATGTAAAGATGATCATTCATTTGATTTTCAAGTTCCTTTCTTCTTTTTAGGGATTTAGAAAGTTTCTCCTTAGCTTTCTTGAGTTGGGAAATGGCCATTTCCAAACCCAACTTTTCATTGTCAATAGCTTTGTCAAGTCTAAATATCTCCATATCCTTAATCTTTTCTCAAGCTATTAAACTTTCTCTTAAGAAAAAAAAAGCTCTAATACCAATTGTTGGAAATACTCAAGACTATGCTAAGTTACTAAGAGGGGAGGGGTGAATTCGTAACTTCTAAAACTTTAACAATTTCAACTCCTAATCCAATAAGTCTTTTATAAATCTCTAACAAAGTCATCCATGATACAAGTTAACGCAAATATTACATCGTCGGCCCACATGAAGATACTCAGGTTCAAAAGACTGACTCAATGAGGTTCTGATACTCAACATCCACTATCAATGCTTGGCATCATCATGCTCCTGATAGACGTAGAAGCCCTATCCATACTAATCACTTTCAAGTAGTCTTGAACTTGGTCTGCACTGGTGACTCAGTAGATATTGTGCAACTTGGTAAACATTGAATCACTTAGTTACCATGAAGTGGCTCGATTAATATTGGCTTCGCATCACATGAACTAAAAACTCAATAACCACTAATAAATTTGGTATATATTGAAATGCTATACTTCATAGTAATTGAATCTACTCAGTAACCATTGAGATTAGTCCAAAAGAGTCAGTAGCAACTATAGAACTTGGTGGCTACTGAATTACATGGCAAGCATTGTAAACTATTCAATGAGCTCGATAGTTGTATAGAATCTAAATAAGTGTGTGCCACTAATAAAAAACTTGACTTATATGTCAACATCAATTTCTCACCAAAGAAAGCAACAGGTTTACCTTCTTTACTCAACACAGCTCTTGTTGAACTACCACTTGCATCACATTCAACTTGAAATACTTTATTAAAATCAAGGAAAGCCAATATAGGTAACTCAACAACATTTTGTTCCAAGGTCTCAAACCTCTTATCATCTCCATGTGTCTACTTGAAATCCTTTTTATCTCCTCCCATCATTTTAGTCATAGCATTACAAATAGAACTGAAATTCTTTATAAACTTCCTATAAAAACTAGCCAAACTTTCAAGTGAATCATCAACTTCTCCTCTTTCAATCTCTACAATACTTGTCTAGCATTCTCAAGATGTTCTTCATTAGTCCTACTAAATATCAGAATATCATCCAAATAACAATCACAAACTTACCCAAAAATCTCTTGAGAATTACATTTATCAACCTTGTGAGAGTACTAGGTCCATTAGTCAAACCAAAAGGCATTACCAACCATTTATACAAACCATCTTTTATCTTAAAAGTAGTCTTTCATTTGTTACCTTCTCTAATTCTAATCTGATGATAGCCACTTTTCAAATCAATCTTGGTAAAATACTTAGCTCTACTCAAGCAATCCATTATGTCATCCATCCTCAACATAGGAAGCCTATATTTCAATATGATCTTGTTAATAGCTCTAGAATTTGTATACATTCTCCATTCTTCTTAGGTGCTAATATAGTAGGTACAACACATGGACTCAAACTTTCTTTGATCAAAACTTTCTACAACAAATCATGCACTTTTTTACTAAGTTCTTCATTCTCTATAGGTGTCAATCTATATGGTCCTTTTTTTGGTAAACTAGCTCAAGGAATTAGGTCCATACAATGACTTATATTTCTTACTGGTGGTAAACCATCAGGTATATCCTTTACAATAATATCTTTATAGGCATTCAATAAACTTGCAATTTCTATTGGCACTCAGTCAATACTACCAACTTCTATTGTCACTCAAGGGCCATTGTCTATCACTTGGTTACCACTATTGTTTGTTACTCGATTACTACTAACCTCTATCACTTGGTTATTACTATCTAAAACTCGTTCATCATTTTTTTATGTCACTCAATTATGACTATCGTGACTCAATCTCCTAGGAATCATGGCAAAATAGATTTGATTCTTCTTCATTGCTTTTTAAAATTGCTTTCTGTTAACCATGAAAATTCTCATATTACAATTAACCTCATTTGGAATTTCAATCAAATTCAACAATACTTTCTTTGTCTCATTCACCTAAAGAGTATATAGATTCAATATTCCATCATGTATAGCATATCTATCATGTTGCCAAGGTCTACCCAATAGAATATGAAAACAATCCATATGCATGATATCACATAGAACTTCATCAAAATAATGTCCAATCTTGAACTTCACAATAAATTTTTCACTTATTAATATTTTATGCTCATCCTTGATTCATTAAACATGATAGGGTTTAGGATGTTTTAGCCTTTGCAACTGCAACTTTGTAACAAACTCTTCTGATGCCAAGTTTGTTGAACTTCCACTTTTAATGATCACCTTGGATCATTTTCTAGCCATCCTACATGTAGTCTTGAAAAGACTTCTCCTTGGGATAGGTTCTTCATCAATTCCCTTATTACACAAAGCTCTTCTTACCATCAAATTTTGTCTAGCCTCAAGTCTACTTAGTGAACCCTCAATGTCTCTTTGAATCATAGCATTTATCTTACCTTGTTCTTTCTTAGAGGATCTACACTCAAAGGATCTATTCCCTTCTTTTCCACATTTGAAATAATTACCACAAAGACCACCTCTAGAATAAGACTTACCTCTTCCTTGGTAAGAACTAGTATCTCCTCGATAAGATTTGTCTCCTTTCCATTCAGTCTTGCCTTTGTCATCATTTTTCCACTCACATGTTCCCTTATCTTGTGTAGAGTTGTCAGATCTCCCACCTTCTCCATAAGATCTACCTCTTCCTCTCTCAAATCTACCACCTCTACCTCTTCATCTTTGTTCATGCTTTTTTTCAATATCTCTTCAACTTTCATGAATATTGATATGCTTGTTCCACACTTTCCAATTTTAGAAAACTTATTTCATCTTGAATTCCAAATCTCAATCCATTTACATACCTTGTAAATTTCTCAACATCATCATCCACATGTCTAGATCTAATGTCCAATCTATAGAATTCCCCAATATACTCCTTCAGAGTCATGTCACTTTGTTTCAGATTTTGTATCTTCCTCAATAAGCCAACTTAGTAATTAGTAGGAAGGAACTTCTTCTTCACCTTGTTCAACATTTTTAGCCAAGTCCTAACCTTCTCCTTTCCTCTACTTTGTTTATCAATTTATAAATTCTCCCTCTATAGTGAGGCATGCCCTTTCAACTTAGTGACTACAATTTTCACCTTCCTATTATTAGGAGTTTTTTCAAATTCAAAGAACTTCTCTGCATCAAATATCCAATCCAACATAGCATTGGTGTCCAATTTTATATCACAAGGAACAATTCTATAGCAAGCTTTGAATGTTCCCTAGACAATACTCTCAAAAATATTTCCTCATCTTAATCTTCTTTAGGTTCTAGATTAGGTTTTGGTACTATTGCCTCATCATCACTCACATCATCAAGATGTGCTCCTCTCATCTGGGTTGTCTCCACAACATCTAATATGGCTGGAATTTGTCTCAATGAATCTAATATGGCATTGTCAATATTTCCTCTACCTTAAGCCATCTTTATAATCAAGTTCCTGCAAGATCATAATCCTCTACAAGTTATAGCTCAATCCTCATATCTACCTCCCTACAACCAAATTCACTTAGGGTTCTACATAATCAAATCTCCACAAAGATGAACCTCTAGCTCTGAAACCACCTAGTACAAGGAGGAGTATGAATGGGTAGGACCAAGGTACATCTAACTGTCCAAGCACCTTACTGAGTAAACACAATAGAAGAAAACACATAGAGAAAAACACCAAGGAGAGCGAGAGAGAGAGAGAGAGAGCGAGAGAGAGAGAGAGAGAGAGAGAGAGAACAAGAACTTTTATTGATTCATCAAGTTTTTAGAATTCATGCCCAGTTGTAAGGCCTTCAGCATACATACATCTACTTTGAACCCTCTAAGTCCTTTTTTCTTCCTAATTTCTCTCTTAAGTTCTTCCCTAGACTAAACCAAATACCTCTACTTATACTTGCCAAAATGGCTTACACAAGATTCTATAGCATTACTATATTATCTTAAAATAGAAGCACTTCCATGTTAAGAGCTATTAGCCCTCTAAGTAAGTGGTTTGGAGTCATGTCAAGCACCTTGAATGAGTTTTTGCATGGATTTGTTTGTTTCCCCCTATTCTTTGTCTTTCTCCCTATTTCCAGTCTCTTTCTAACAACTTTTTTTATAAAATTGAAGACTTTGACTTTATGGGTCAAGGATGACCTAAAGGGTCAAGGTTGAACTCAACCCTGACTTAGGTCAAGGAAGACCTCAATGCTAACCTAGAGCAAGGTCAACCTTGTCCTTAACCCCAGGTCTAATTTTCAAGATTCAGGAGTTTTTGAATATTAGGCTTTGGAAAGTTTCATTATCCTACTTCTAGGTCAGCTATTTAGGTTTCAAAATGGTACACTCTTAAATTACATTTAATCTAGGTACATTTCTAGGGGTTATGGTTAATTGGGATTTAATTCTCCAATTTAGCCTTCTCTAGAAGTTTGTGCCCTAGATTTCTATATAAGGAAGCCTTCTTCCCTGATTTTGACATCCACTTACTATGAATTTTTCATGTACTAAATACTTTTCATGAGATAGATGATCTAGAGATAACTCTCTATGATCAAGCATCTATATTCTACCATTCAAACATTTAGGTTCTTTATTAAAGATCATGTATTCAAGCATTCAAGCCTTTGAAGGGATTTTGGTTGAAGCATTCAAGATTCATCATTCAAAACCCTAGATCTAACCATCATGGTGGTATGATTTTCCTTTAAGGTCCTTGTTCATCTTCTAGATCTATTCATTTTTCTCTCAAGGTGGATTCCAAGCATACAATCATGGAGGTTTTGATTTACATTTGCTAATTTTATGTTCAAGCTTTCATACCAACATACTTGTTTACATTTCAAATACAATTTCATATCTATTAAATATCATAGCTTCATTATTAGATTTACTTCTACTACTTACTAGCATTCTCTATTTTAGTTATATTATTAAGGTTGATTCCAAACTGGGGTTTGACCAAGGCAAACCCCTCATCCAAACAACAAAACCATTTTTCTTGCAAGTATAAGTACAAGACAATGAACTAAAGTGTAGATTTGGATACCCTTTTTGCTAAACTTATGGGATCCACAAATAGAATTTTTATCACAGTTGTGTAGGTCAAGGTCAACCTTTTGGGGTACAATTGTGCCTCCAAGTATGATTGTGCTCCACCATCTGGATCAAGGTCAACCTACCCTTGGAAGGACAAAAATTTTCTAGGTTTTCTTCATCTCAACAATTCTAGTCTTGAGCAAGTTGCAAAATTTCCCAAAAGTGTACACAAACATCATAAATCAGCATTTTCCAAATTTTCTCTACTTTGAGGTTAGTATTTTTCTTTTATTAATTCAAGATTTCAAGTACTTACTTTCTATATTAGATTATAGGATTTTCTCCTTTCTTCATATTCTCCATTGTTTGATTCATTTGGGCATTGATCACTTCCTTGTGGTCAATCAATTTAGATCATTCTTTTTTGGAATTTTGGTTAAGGATAGATCCTATATTCTCCATCATATCATATTTCCCCCTATACACACACTACATACATATATATTTTTCTTCTATTCAATTACATGAAGAAAGTTCAACCTTGAAATGGTCAACACTCATCCCCAGACAAGATCCTATCATTAAATTCATGATCTAAACTAAATACAAGAGTTGGCTCAAACTAAGAACTAAAACACAAACAATTTAGTCAAAGAAGGACCTGAGCATCAACAAACAATAGGTTCACTTGGCACATGAAGGAAACATTTGTTAGCTCTGACAACTCAGTCAACACTAAAGCACTCATTCAACACTACACTTAACAAAGACTACAACTCAGCAAGCTCAAAAAGAACTCAGTCAGAACTGCAACTCAACAAATACATAAAAACTTGGTTAACACTATAGATCTTGGTCAACATAGTTGGAACTCAGTTAAACTACCAAAATGAAAAAAAGTGTAGGATTCCAAGGCAATCTAGGATACTCTTGCATCTGAATCTACCAACTAGACTATCCAAGGTTAGGTCATTACCAGTAGTACATCTCAATGCTTGTATTGCAGAGATTCTAATAACGTAAATAGGAATTAAGGTTCTTAGTACCTTTTTTATTAGAATCTCATCACTAATCTTTCTATCAACTCCTCTAATAGCATTCACAACTTTTTTGAATCTTCCAACATGTTGGGAAATGTTCTCACCTTATACCATTCTCATGTCATCAAAATTTCCTCTCAAGCTTTTTGATTTGGCTCTAAGTACATTCTTATCTCTGTCATGGATCTTTTCTAACTTATCCCACATCCTTTTTACAGTTTCACATTCCTTAATATCATCAAACTCTGAATAGCTTAGGGAAGATGCAATCTCCAACATTACTTAATTGTTCTCTTGTTTCTCTTTTATCTACTGAGTTTTCAAAGGTGCAAGTATACTTACACAATTATTTTCCAAGTAGAATATTGTTGAATCTTTAGTACCATTGATGTGAAGATTCATTCAACTTTTCCATTCAGGGAAGTTCTCCTTGTTCAACTTGGGTATCTCGTTTCTATACATCTTGATCTTTATCTTTAATTCCCTTCAAACTTTCTTATACAAGCACCAAAAGCTCTGATACCAATTGTTAGAATGATTTAGAATAACTGAGAGGGGGAATGAATCAGTTATCCTCAGGTTGAGATGTACCAATTAAACTTTTAAACCCTTTAGACAACTTATATATATCTTTGTATATACTTAGTCTCTATAGAAACATATTAGTAACATAAGCTTGCAATTCACTATCCCAGTAACAAAAAACTTGCACAATGTAAAACATTAACAATGAAATATATCAAATAGAATCCACACAAGTATGACAGCAAAATTTAACATGGAAACCTAATTTGGAAAAAACCACTAGCAACATGTCACCAATATTTCACTCTTCTGAAGTAAGCTCTTTTAGGAGCTAACCCTATTTAAAGTTACAATACACACTATTAGGTGTGACCTTATTAAAGGATTTAATCACCCTATTATTAATGGCCTTATTAGAGAACTTAAGAATATTCCATTAGAATGAAACCTTGATTAAAAGATTTACAAATGATTGTTAGGTCAACCTTGATTAAAGGATTTCAAACTGATACAATGGTTAGAAAGTAACAATAGGTAGATCTAGATAAGTACAACTCACTTTTAAAATACATATCATAATGTAGCTCAATTTTTGATCTACTAATTGGCCTCCATTGTCATCTTTGTCTTTGATCTTCTTGACAACCCTTCAACCAATCACACTTCACCTCCTTACAACTTTTCTCTACTTCATGCTTAAGTTCTCCAATCAATAGCATCAAAAAATGTCTCAACCCTTTAAGGTTACTCTCATATCACCTTAAATGGGTAGCTTGATCTTTTCACACTTAAAAACCATCATAGATCTTAGGGTTAGGTCAGATTCATTGAATCCTTCAATATTTTTTGTTTCCTCCTTCCTATTCTAAAAGCTTCTCCAAACTTCTCAAAAAATCCATTCATAGAAATGTTTATCCATGATTCCCCTTGCATTAAATTTTGTAGCTCATCAATTCTTATCTTCAACATGCTTCAAATAATTCAACTATATCGAACAGGAAATGATATTTCTTCATAAACTATAAAATGTTGTCACTCGACCAACATTGTGTTCCTCATCCTTGATCATTACTAGATAACTTGATCAACACTATCTTCTCTCACTCAGCTTATATTGTATTTTCTTGGTCCATTTACTAGTGATTTGTTAAACATTCTTATTACTCTATCATGTATCAATACTTAGTCAATGCTAGATTTTCTCAACTTCTACTATTTACTTGGTTGACACTAGCATAGCTTGGCTTCAACTATAAGTTCCCTAATCTTCTGCATCGAAGATCAGTAAAAGCCTAAGTATTTATTCTTCATTAATCATATCTTCTAGGCTTAAACAATCCTCTTATTATCTATTCTTCTCAAATTCTCATCATCAATCATCATGATATCACACTCTACTCAAGTGGAAACTGTCTCACCAATAAAGTTTGACATAAATGACAGCACACCAATTGTTCCAATTGTAGTTCCAAGAGATATAAAAATGGACTTTGTACTTGGATTTCCTAAAAATTAGAGAGGTGATTCTATCTTTATGGTAGTAGAATATTTTTCTAAAATGACACATTTCATACCTTGCAAGAGAGCATGTAATGCAATACATATAGAAGAACTATTTTTCAAAGAGATAGTGAGGTTGCATGGATTGTCGAAGATAATTGTTCTAGAAAAAGACACCAAGTTCATTGGATACTTTTTCAAGAAACTATGGAAGAAGTTGGGTACTGATCTTAAGTTTAGTTCTACATTTCACCCTCAAACTAATGGACAAATTCAAGCTATGAATGGAAGTTTGGGTAACTTTTTGAGATGCTTGGTTGGAAGTAAGCCTAAAAATTGGGACTTGGCCTTGACAAAAGCTGAGTATGCATATAAAAAATTAGTGAACCGAATTACTAAGAAGAAGAAGTTTGAGATCATAAATGGATTGCATCCTAGAGGAACTACAAAGCTCAAAAACTTGAGTAAGGAAGAAAAGAGTAGTGTTGATGCTTAAAATTTTGTAAGTTTCATAAAGGATTTGCATTATGATTTAAGAGCTACCTTGAAGAATAGTACTTAGAAATATAAAAAGTGATATTATTAGAGGATAATACATAAAATATATCAATAAAGGTGATTAGGTAATGGTTCATTTGAAGAAAAATAGATTTCTAGTTGGAACATACAACAAATTAAAGAAGAAGAATTTTGGGCCATGCAAATTTTTGAGAAACTTTGATAGTGGAAATGCTTTTGAAGTTGAGTTTCCTAAAGATATGCATATTTCACCTACATTCAATATTTCTAATATCTTTGAGTACTATGAGATTGAAAGTGAGTTAAGTGATAATATAGATTATCCAAAGAAGAAAGAGGAAGGAATTCAAAAGATCTTGACTATCAAATAAGTAGAAGCACTAGAAGAAATGATTACATGGAATACCTTGTTCAATGAAAAGGAATACCAATTGGAGATAGTTCATGGATATCACAAGCTGAACTGGATCTTTATGATTCAAGTCAAAACATTCAGGAGTTTTGATGTGGACATTGTTGATGTTTTGAAATGTTACAATTTCAAATAACCCCAATAGAACAAAATACATCTAGGGGCAACTACTTCCCATCTACGACATATCCTTTCAGATGTCGGGCCAACTATAAAGCTAGACCCTTCTTCTACTTCAGGCTCTACAAAACCTAGACAAGTGGACCTATTAGATTCTTCATATGGTACCAATATTCAAAGCATACACTGAATTAAAACAAAGTAGATAGAACCCTTAAATCTTATGTACTTATGCAAAGATCATAGACATGAAATAGCTAGTAACATGACCTAAGAAATTGATAAGCTAAGTGAGGGGTAAGGAAATGGATGATTGTAATTTTCTTTTCAGAAAATCCCCAAATATGAAATAGTGACAACAAGTTGATCTTGCAGTTGATCAGTGCCTTATCTATTAGGTAGTTCCATAAATCACACACATACATCTATGATATCACTGACATATTCCATACATCAAGATATTGGATTTATCTTATCACTTTGTGAATCAAACATTAGTGTTCATAGAGACCTCATTCTCATGAAATATCCTTCTTAAATAACCAACAACCCTATCAAATACATCAAGATTTTACTTGGCTCTTTGATCCAACAAAAAAATATATTAGACATACAACCTTAAAGGGATGCAAAAGGGTCTAAGTTCTTTGTCCCTAAACCTCAAAACATTGCAGATTACAAAGATAGGATATGAGAACCAAAATGAAACTAAGAAGATTCATATATTTATTTCTTTGAAACTAAGCATTCAAGATGCATGTAAATAACTCCTGAAAGCACTAAATAGATCATAACTATCTATATTAGCTTAACTATTATTGTTTATATAAGAGAAAATACTAAAGAATATGGTGGAATCATAGCTCTAGATCCAACAATATAGTCTCACAAACAAACTAGAACCAACTAGTCTCACAGTGAAAACTACCAACCCTTTCAATGGATGAGAAAGAGAAAGATATAGGAAAGGAATGTAATCCCAGATCTGATCTGGAACTGACATGTGTCCACTTGAATCTTCATTCCCTATTGTTGCAATGCATCTCTCATCTTTCTACAACCAAAATCTAATATGATTCTCATCATTGTCTGTAACAAATTTGGAAGTATCTCTTCTAAATGATGAAAACCCTTGTTTTTCCAAAATATCTAAAATGTTGATAATAACTTCATCAACTAACTGGAAGTGAGAAAAACCACCCCCAACTATGTTCTTACTACCTCTAGCACACATTTAGTCCATCATCTTGCTAGAAATCAAATATGAACTTCAATACCTAAATGTGGTTGGAAACTTAGTATCTAAGACAAAACCCTATATAACTTAAATAGATGGCTTCTTATGCAAAAAAAACTCCAAAAATGGAAAATTTGTTCTCTTGGTTCTGAATATACAATAGTACTATATCCACTTATCAAGAAAGCCTAGGGGATCATTTTGAAAAATAGGCTCCTAGTTTGGTTTTAAAGTCTACATCCCATTTCAAGTATTTTAAAAATTCTAAAGTTTGAACTATATTATAATTCAAATTTATTTAAAATACATGTATGTTGAAAACAAAAATAAAATATTATTTTCCAAAACTTATGATTTTCCCTCCAATTATGCATTTTAGGTCAACTCAAGTTTGATCGCCTCTGCCACATCATGTCATTAGTTAGGCTCTGCCATGTCATCTACCACTTGGGTGCCATGTGGCACCCTCTGATTATTTTCACTAGCTACTTGACACACTACCACATGGCAGGTTCCCAATGGACCTCATGTCACTCAGTCATTGCCATGTTAGCTCCTATCAGACACCTATCACTTCATTTCCACATGGCATCTTGCTATTGGTTAGACCAATGTACCTGCCACATCATCACCAACTAGCGCCCACTACCACATGTTGGCTAGGCACTTTCCCTCATGCATAGTTAGGAATTTCCATGTCATGTGTGGGAATGCACCTTGGTGACACCTATCCTACTATGCCATGTTGGCACCTTGATCTCTATGCCAAATTTAGAATCCTCTACACATCATTTGTCCATCTATTTTGGTCAAAATTTGATTTTTTACATCTTTTGGCCAGCTAGGTTGGCCCCCCATGAGCTCACCTTATGTCTCAAAAGGTGGGAACCTTTTAGACATATAGTATATGAAGATTGGGGTATTTAAAGATCATAATGTCTGCCATGGAAATGATGTGGGACTAAAACCTTAAGCAAAGTATACAACTCTTCATATAAGCAACTACTCAGCTAACATTCATGAATCCTTGCAAATGGTGTGAGAATGGTGTTAAGATTGGTAGAGAAGGAATGAGGAGCTCCATTCGCCACTACGTCCAATCATCCAACATTATCCTCAATCAAAAAACACAATGCCCAAACTGCAAGCAAATTCCATTACCTCACTACAAAATACAATGTCCATCACTTTGGTGCCTTGTTACTTGAGATCCTTAATGGGCAAAGGGTAGCTAATGTGAAATAAAAAGAGGGAAGCAAAAACATAGTTTACAAGGATTACAAATATCATTCCCTAACTTCAATGCCAAGTTTGGCGCAAACTTTGTTTGGTGGGACTGATGTAGCATCAAATCTAGTGGCTTCCAAAATTGAATCCTTTGTCTTCCCATGCCTTTCCAAGGGACCTTATCATTAATGCTCCTATGAAAAAATGGCTTCTTTCCTCTTTGTGTGATGTAGTGGCTTCTCTTCATAACTTGCACCAAATGCACCTCCTTTTCCTTGTGTTGAAAATGCCTCCTTATATAGAACATCTCAATAACTAGATTTTCTTTATTGCTTGGGGTCATCACAACCTCCCAGCTCTTGAACTCGCATGAGAAACTCAAAGACGAAATAAGATGCTTCCCTGGCACAATCATCACCTAGTCTTCTTAGTCTTATATGTACAGCTCTCAACATCCATAACTCATTTGTCAATCTTGTTTATAGCAGTGGTAGTATCTTCCAAACTGGCAATTTCACATTGAAGACTTCTTGCATCCATGTGTTTTGTCCTAAAAAATGATTTTATGCAGGTTGTACTTCATTCTTCTCTCATTCAAACTCTCACAAATTAATTGTGATGTTTGTGGGGATGTCATCATATTTTTGAGAGACACAATACAATTTGAGTTAAACATTGGGAATGAAAAAAGTGATTACCCTTTCTGCTCTCATTAATCAAATTCCTAATATTATGGTAAGGTGAAAACATATGTTCACATGACAATATATTGCAAATATATTTCGAACAAACTCAGTTTTAGAAAATGCTCATTTTAAAAAATGTGCATTATCTTAATACAATGATGGCCTGAAATGGTTTATTTAATAGGTTGGTGTAATAATGCCTACTATAATTGCAGAGCTCTCATAATCACCACCCATCCATCTCTCTTAAATTATTCAAAAACATACAATTCCAACCTTATGGAGATTCTATAACTCTTATCATTTTCTCTTTTGATGTCCATCTTCTTGGATGACCTTGCACATCTATTTGTGAAATTGCATTTAGTCTGTCTTAATCAATATTAGAAACTCCACTCTGATCATTTCCAAAGCTAGTAAAAATCTAGATGTTTCTTTTGGTTTCACAAATCATGTGCATAGTGCAAAAATAAAAAATGATTAGAGGTGTCATAATCCATTTTTTAAAACATCTTCAACTCCTGATGTCCAATCAATCTAATGAGAATTAGTCGTGCCCCAAAGTGGGTGTGGCTAAAAAAAAATTGAACTTAAACACCTGATCTATCAAACTAATCCACTAGACCCATCATACTAATTAAGATCATAATCAATTTTTGGAAAGTCAAATGAAACTCACTTTTCCACTAATCTACAAACTATGATTTTCCTACCAAGGGGTCATTTGACTAGCTTTAAAAACTAACCTAAACTCCTAACTAAGACTTGGGTTCTAACACATTGATTCTCTAGTTAACAATCTCTTACCCTATCAGATCTTGTCTCGTGATGACTTCAGGCTCAAAAGATATTAACCGCCAAAGTTGCCTTCTTAGAATTGTCTCCAGGAAAACATGTTAGAAAACCACAAATCACATTTGGTTTTGGCTTCAAAAATAGGTCAAACTAACACTTGGGGGCACAAAAACTGGGACATTAGTTCACTATCATGAGGAGATTATAAATCTATGATTTGGGCTCATGAAAAATAACTAGGAAAATTTGGTGAGCAGTCAAAGCGAGATACTTCGATTTGCAAAATTGGGAACAATGGAAAAAAAATGAGTTTTGCAAATGGAATGGACCTGGAAAAGTCTACAAATAGATTCATCAAGACTTGTAAACTAGTAAACTTAAAGTATTTTTAGAGTATAACATAATAATACAATCCATTTAGTTTAGGGAATCATAGGTTCAAACTTATGACATCCTGAATAGAGGTATTGATCAATCTACACTTTATGACACCAATAAAACTTTACAAATTGCATATGGAATCACGTTCAAAAACTAATAAAAAAACAATCATAAGCTCAAATTAGAAACATAATAAGTCTTTGAACTATAGAATTCAATGCAAAAGGAATAATCTCATTTTGGTCAATTAGTTCAAATTTATAATCGGTCAAATAGGGCCTCCTAGAATTCTGAACAATTTGCATTAGCACAACAATAGTAAACAACTAACTTTGAGGGATTCAAAACCTAGTCAAAACATGACAAAAAAACTTCAAAACTGAAGTATAGGTTCTTTTATATGCATACTAAACATTCCCAAAGTGGTGAGTCATGAAACATTACTAGGTACGAGATATTCAAATGCAAATTAGGCCTCCTATCACAATTTGACGCTTAAGAAAAAATGAAGATTTGGACATTGCTTAAAATGAAACTTTATAGAACAAATTAGAATAGAAAATTATCTTCATGGGATGAGTGGATATACTGAATGCAAGGTGATAGTAACATTAAACACCTCTTAGGCCTCAAAAGGATAGTTGGGTACACTTTGTATTAAAATGCACATATAGGGCTCAAAAGCTTAGAATAATACTCAAATTAAGAAGGTAGTTTTGAGTGCTAATAGATATCATCTCTCTTCTTACCCTAGGTTCCTTATGTAGTAGCATGTTGATTTAATGAACAATCTTGCATCAAGCAAAATTATTTCTTATTCTATGTACCAGTCTATTGTTTGAGAAATATCAATTGTTACTTTTTGTTTTAGGTTGAGCACAATTGACATCATGTTAAGGAACTATCCTATATCATTTTTCTATGTGCAAAAATTCTAATGTTTCATATTCTTCAAGTTCTATATTTTTCTTTGTAGTCTTGGTTTCCTACATTGTTCATCTAGTGAGGCATCTTGTTTTTGTTTTCACAATTTCTAATGATGACCTATCATCTTGCATAGTTGGGAGCTGACTTCTAACCCTCGTGTGGACCTATCCTTAAGTGTGTGTGATCTTATATTGTCCTTTACTTGGGTTTTGGTTTAGTCTTCCAAGACTAGAACTACAATGTAACTAAATGCTTGACTAGTTGACTTGTGCCTTAGCTAGATATATAAGAAATCTTGGTCAGATGTAAGAAATCAAAATAGATAGGAATAGAACATAGAGTTGTGACCTAGGACTCTAAATTGTAATTCTTATAAGGTTGCAACCTAGAAGGCCTCACAGCTAAGCATGTTGCTGGTTTTATATGTGAATTTAAATAATTATACCTATTCAATTTTTTCATTTTGTCTCATGCTCCTTGTGGTGTATTTCATTAGCTTTTGTGTGTTTCTCTTAGCAATGAAAACTTTGATTTTTTCCTTGAGATACCTTGACTTTGTGTCAATATGTGTGTGTGTGTGTGTGTGTGTGTGTGTTTGTGTGTTAGAAAGTAAATTCCACCAACATAAATAAGAGGGGGTAGGGTTTGAATTAGTTATGGAATCAAAAAATGTTTCTTATCCTTATTAAATTAGAAACATGTACTCAACAAGTGTAATAACCATTACAAAGATAACAATACACAAAAACATCATATTTGTTAACTAGAGAAACCCTTGATCAAAGGGAAAACACCAATGGGGATGGTACCCACAAAATAGTGTACTAATATATAAATTCCTTGCAAATGGATGGACTCTATTAGGAGCTAATGAAATACATTGAGTACATATCAGTCCCTATTAGGAGACTTTGAATCCCTATGAGAAGATTCCAACCCTATTAGGAGTTGTGAAAGCTAGAAGGACCCACTATCTGAATATTTTCAAGGAAAAGACCACCAAACTCATTATCTAATTAGCCTCTATATTATTCCTTTCAGAATAATAGCAAAAGATCAACCAACCACTAGAACTCTTTGCCAAATATAATTACTTTATTCATTCACTGTGCCTCTGCTATACCAAATACTTCTCAGATCTCAATACTAGATCTGCAAACTCACATCACAATAATCCCTTGGATCACTTACATGCATTTATTTTGTACTTAGAATTTTCTTTCTATATCAACACAACACTTACACGCCTTTAATCATAAGGAAAACAACTTTCCTTTATACCAAGTCCTTAAAATAATTCCTTGAGTCAGCCTTGAGGTTTTCCCAAATTACAATTACAATTACAATAGGACCTCACTAAGATTAAAAAAAATACATGTTACATTATATTTTGTCATAATTACATAACACCATCAGCTCATAGTCTTTATAGATCTTTCACACATGTAACCTCTGACTTTGTGCACTCACTAACATCATCATCATGATTTCTTCTACCCTTTTTCTAACTGAGTATAACCATATTTTATCCCTATTAGGAGATATAACCCAATTACCATAAACCACTTTTCAGTTACTCTATTTATATACTATCTTCTATAAATCTCAAAAAATTGTTACCACTCTTTAACTTTTTGCATGCACTCTTAACCATAGCATCAAGACATTTTGTAGATCATTTCCTCAACTTCTCTTGATCCCATCCTCAATCCTCAATCTATATGATCTTGGTCTTTGTCTACTTCTCTATCATCCTTTAGTATGTTGAAATTAACAATAAACACTAACATGAATGTAACATATGATCATATAAACAATCTTCCAAAGTATTCTAACAATTCTAGGAAACTCCCCCATAGGAATATCATCAACATTCATGCTAACAATATCCCCCTTTGGAATTGATGGCAACATAGATGAAAAACATCTAAGTTCCAAGAATACCAAATGGACCACTCTATTGCAACTACTCCATTGTTGCAATCATCTTCTTTTCAAATCGTTTTCACCAATCAAAGCAATCTCTCATAGAAACATCTCTCCCACATTAATATACTTCCTCCATTGACATCAATACTCTCTCCATTGAATATTTTTGACATACAACTCTCCCCCATTGACATCAATGACTAAGGCATCATAATGTCAATCTACTACTCAATATTTTTAATCATCTCAAGTGTCCAAAGATAATTTTTAAATATCAACTACCAAGAGTCTTTTATGACTCAACTCAACTATAGATACTCTCTCATACAAGAAGCATCAATATTTAGTTTAGATAAATAATAGTGCTCTATACTACTAGACTAATGCAATCTCTACATCATCTAATCTAATGTAGATAGGAGCATCACCCCAAGCATACCTTACAAATACTCAAACGTATCCTTCAATAAATTATTTATAAAAATATATTCTATATGCTCCTTTGTACTGACATACTTTAGTCTGATCTCTTTCTCCACAACCTTCTCTCCCAAAACATGATACTTAATAGATATGTGTGTTGTCTTAGAATGTAACATAGGATTCTTAGACATACTCAATTTACTTGCGCTTTCACAATGTATGATAACTAGTTCAGTAAACTCAACTCGAATATCCTTCAACATCTACTTCATCCATATTATCTAATTGCAATTACTTTCTATTACTACATACTCTTCTTTTATTGTACTCTATGAAATGCAATCTTCTTTCTTTCTTAGCTAAGAAACCAATCTTCCTCCTAAGAAAAATTCTCTAACACTTGTACTCTTTCTATCGTCTATATTGCCTACCCAATTTACATTTATTATATGTAAATTAAGTAAAGTCATTTGATCTATCGTACCAAAACTCAAAATCATTTTTAACTTTAAAATATCTAAAAATCCTCTTTATTACTAAAATATGTCCTTCTTTAGGATCATCTTGAAATCTTTCAACAATTTCAAATACATTAGCTATATCTAGTCTTGTATGTATCAAGTATTGCAAACCTCTAATCATGGATATGTACTTTTGCTCAATAGTAGGTTTCTCATCTTTATTAGATAACTTATGACTAGTTACCATTGGTGTATCAAAAGTTTTACAACTTTCCAAACCAAATCTTTTCAACAAATCTTTCAAGTACTTATTCCATGATAAGAAGATTCCTTCACTATTCTACACAATCTACAAACCCAAAAAATACTTCATCTCACCAGTCATGCTCATCTCAAACTCCTCCTTCATTTCACTAGAAAATGCTTCACTTGCTTCATCATCTTGTCCAAAGATTATATCATCCAAAAATACTTCAATGATTAGAAAATCATTCTTAATTTCTTTCAAATACAAGTCACTATCTACAATATTTTTAGCAAATCCTAATTTTGCCAATTATTTATCCAACCTTGCATACTAAGATCCAAGTGCTTATTTCAAACCATACAATTTTTTCTTTAGCTTTTAGACCATGTATCCTTCTTTTGTAAAAGGAAATCCTTTAGGCTTCTCAACATAAACTTCTTCTTCAATTTCTCCATTTAGAAATGTTGACTTCACATCCATCCGATGCACTTTGAATTTCTTGTTAGCCACATAAGCCAAAAACATTCTAATTGTTTCTATTCTAGCAACAACTACAACTTTTTCCTTATAATCAATACCTTCTTTCTATGAATATCCTTTACATACCAATATTTATTTATTTCTCACAACCTCACCTTGTTCATTCATTTTATTTTTGAAAACCTATTCAGTTCCTATAATATTTTTGTCCTTAGGTCAGGAACCAATTCCCATGTGTCATTATTCTCAATCTAATCAAACTCCTCTCTCATAGCTTAAACTCAAAATTCATATTTACTAGCTTCATTTTTTCTTTTAGGCTCTACTTGAGAAATTAAACATAGTTCTTCTGTTTTCACCTTGTTTCTTGTCATGACACCTTTGTTCTTGCTACCAATAATATGATCAATATGATGGTTCTTTATTAGGTTACTATCTCAACTCTTACTTCTGGTCTATGTTCACTCCTTGGTTCTTCTCTCTACTCCACAATTTGTATAGCATTCTACAAATATGTGTCAGTCTCATAAAACAAATCAATATTCTCTTGGTTAGCCTTTGGATTAGCTTCTTCATCAAAATTATAATCAACAATAGCTACTCAATCTATCTCTTCTACTACTTCCTCTTTCTCAACCAATCTAAGCTCATCATCACTATCATTCAAGAATTCTTCTAAACTTGCACAAAATTTCTCATCATCAAAAAGAAAACCCTTAGGTATTATTTACTTGTGAGACTTTCTAGTCTTCTTTACTCTCTTAGGACATTTGGATGAAAAATGACCAAATTTTTTACATTTCCAACAAACAAAATGTTCACACCTTCATCTCACTTCTCATCTTCCTCTTTCCAACTATCATAGTTAACTCAATCAAACTTTGGACTATCCTTTTTGAAATGACTAATCATAGATATCCTTAAGTTGTTAATCTTTTCTTTAAGGACTTGATGCTCTGATACCAATTTTTAGAAAGTAAACTCCACCAAGATAACTAAGAGGGTGGGGAGGTGAATTAGTAATGCAATCAAGAAAACTTTTCTTATCCTTATTAAATCCAAAACATGTAATCAAAAAGTGTGATATCCATAGGAAGATAACCATACACAATAAGACTAGATTTGTTGACTAGGGACACCCTTGATAAGAGGGAAAATCCCGATGGGGATGGTACCTACAAAATAATTTACTAATATATAAATTCTTTGAAAAAGGATGAACTCTCTTAGGAGCTAAAGAAATAAATTTAATACATATCAGTCCCTATTAGGAGAATTTGAATCCCTATTAGGAGATTCCAACCTTCTTAGGATTTGTGGAAGGAAAAAGGACCCAATGTTCAAAACACTTCAGGGGAAAGACCACCAAATTTACTATCCAATGGACCTCTATATTATTCTTTTCAAATCAATAGAAAAAGATCAACTAACCACTAGTAATCTCTACCAAATATAATTACTACACTCATTCATGGTGTCTCTACCTCACCATATACTTCTTAGATCTCAATACGAGATCCACAAACTTGCATCACAATAATCCCTTAGATTGCTTACATGCATGTATTTCACACTTACAAGTCACTTTCTATTTCAACAAAACACTTACACAACTTGTTTTTGTAAGGAAAAAAAAATTTCTTTATACCAAGTCCTCAAAATAATTTATTGAGTCCATCTTAATGGAACATATGATCACACAAACAATCTCCCAAAATCCTCTAGTAATGCTAGGGTACTCCCCCATAGGAATATATATAGGTTTTTTCATGTACCATACATAAACTCTATCTGGCTATATAAGTCTGAGTGTACCTCAAAATATTTAAACTAGTTGTTGTTAAAAAGGAGATGGAACCATTATCCATATAGGCACCCTAAGTCTAGAATTCCTTATTAAGGAGCAAACTACCCAATTTGGGAGACTTGGGTTATTATCTTGAATTTGATATTTTGATATATTTGATATTTTCATTTATGATTTATGAATAGATGTTATCATAGTTTCATGATACCTTGTTGATTTTAGAATGGTTTTGACTAGTGAGTGTCTATACACTTAAGTCATTTACTTAGGTCCTGTCGAATAGGTTACATATGTTGAGCACAACATATAAGTTAGAGCATGCCAAGTAAACAGTGAGTGTTGAGTCACTCATTTGCCAAGTCACTCAAGTGCCAAGTAAATAGTATGTGTTGAGAAATTTAGAATTCAAGCAAGTAGTGCATCTCGAGTCATTCAGATGCCAATTGATAGTACTAAAGTTAGCATGTGTCAAGCACCATGGAATTCAATTGCCAAGTAACATAGTTTTTCCATAGTTGTTTGTATTGGCAGAAACTGCTATGTAAACCATTTTTGTGCTAACTTAAAGATTGAATTATGATATTTTGGTGATAAGGATGAATCTTAAGTTGGAATACTATGCATTACATACACCTAATTAGGTAAAGGGAAGGTTTAAGTGGCAATATGGGTGAATCACAGTCGTTGATTCATACCTAACCCTAAGTCAGCTAGATCTTCTTAAGGAGGACAAACCCTAAACTTATTATGAGAGAGAAAGGGAATGAATGAATGAAAAAGGAGATTTTTGCATGCACAAATAGGACATTCATGGTGACCAAGGTATTATGATCTAAATTGCATTGTAGAATTAGTCAAAGGAGAACAGAGGAAGGAAATAGTGAACAATAGAGAGACATCTGATCAAGAAGGATCAAGTATACATCAGTTTAGAGGTGGTCTATCATCAAGAAACAAAGTGCTAACTATAGGATCATTGATGAGATATTTTAATAGGTAAATCAGTTAAATCTCTTAATAGAGTAGTCCTAGCAAGCTGTATTGAAATCCTCTAACAAGATGCTTACTTAATTGTGAGTTGAAGTCCTTTAACAAGGCACTCTTCTAACAAGGTGTTGAAATCCTTTAATAGGGTGAGATCTAATAGTCTTTATAAGCCTTTAATAGGATAGACCTTTCATAGCATAGATCATGGTTCATGATCAAACATTGCAACCTTCATTGGATACATTTTATTACTTTAGTAGTGAGGATTTGTTACCTTCTCGTTGGAGGGTTTCTAGGTAATCATATCTGGTGTCATATATGTGTGAATTATTACTTGTTTACATGCTTGAGATATATATGTTTTATATGGTATTTTAGTTTATTTGTTGAATGTATGAGATGGATTTGTGGTGAATTTTTTATGGGTCAAAGTTTAAAGCACTCATTCACCACCACCACCACCACCCCCCCCCCCCCCCCCCCCTAGAAGTTTACCTTTCCCATTATAATTCCAAAAATTGGTATTAGAGCCTTGTTCTTTGAAAGAGAAGCTTTGTAGCTTTGAGGAAATATCTAGGAAATGGAAATCTACAAGTTAGGAAATATTATTGAGAACTAAGAGATTGAAATACATCTTATTCTACATTAGTTGAACAAAGTAAAAGAAGATCCACATAAATCTTTAAAGAGAAGGAAGGAAATTGCTATTGAGAAGAATGACACACAATACAAAAATATGGACACCAATAAGGTATTTGCAAATGGAAACTCAAATGAATCTGATGCAACAGTTGCAGATTTAATAGAAAAGAACAAAATTCAAGCTGAAGAAATTAGAAATTTTAAGTTAGAGAAAGAATCACATGTCATAATACTATATGAGGTGACTAAATAGAAAAAGAAAGCTATGGAAGAAAAAGTCATGATTGAAGATGAAAAAAGAGTTTTGACCAGCAAACTGGAAGAGAAATCATCAAAGGTAACTAGGATTGCTAACATCATTGGAAATTTTGGATCAAATGATGAATGCCAACAATGAATTGAATACCAAGGACATTGAGATAACAACACTAAAGTTGTAGAATGAATAGTTGAGCAATGACCTAATAAGGGAAAAGGAATTTGCTAAAAGTTTCAATAAACCAAATGAAGCTATCAAATACTTTGAGCAATTAATGGGATCTCCCAGATCTAAAAATGATACATCCGGATTGGGCTACATAAGTAATAAAGAAGGAGAATTATCCAAAAGTGTTGAAGAAAGAGGTAACAAAGGTAAGAACTCAAAACCTACTTGTCATAATTGTGGTAAGAAAGGACATACTACTAATGTGTGTAGGAGCAAGACTGCAAATCAAAATGTTAAGCAAAAGAGCATGGGCCATTTCCATAAGTGCAACAAACAAGGTCATCAGGCACATGAATATAGAACCAAGACCATGCACACTCAAAGATTTGAAGGATATTGTTATAACTATCAAAAATATGGACATAGAGATTTTGAGTGCAGATCCAACCCAATGTGGTCATCAAACAAGAAAACAAAGGTAAAGAAAAACGGCAACTTTTATAATTGGGATTGTAATGCAAGGTATAGTTGTCACTACTATCAAGAGTATGGACATCTTCCTAAAGAACTATATTAGAACACACTTTAGGAGTGACTACAAAAGGTGGTTGAGTCAAACCACATGTTTTAGTTGTTTAAAGACTGGTCACATTAGCTAATATTGTCCAACAAGGTCAAAGGAACCAAGTTGTGAGTTCAATAAAGGAAAAGGCAAGCTAGATATTGAAAATATCAAAAATGAAATGAACAAGACATGGAAGAGAAAGGAGGATTACAGCACATCAAGTGGAGAAGGGATCACTTCACCCAATGAGTCATGTGATCACACCTCATCAAACTAAGAAATCAAGAGGTATTTGGGATTAATATTTAAAAAGGATGCATCATACATCAATTCCAAGGATTTAGTTCCAAAAATATTACATAATCATGAATAAAGATGTAAAGTGTTATTAGGAATCCAAGTAAAATCTTTAAGTTTTTCATGTTACTATTGAGCATGAAAAGTTTCCTATGGTTACTAAGTGAAAAGCTAATGGATGTAGAGCTAATAAATTGGCTAGTTGATTTTGAGCTCATAATGGTTACTGAGTGAATGGGAAGACAAGTGGATGCCAAATGGGCCAGAAATTAGTTGATGTTGAGCTTATAGCTGTGTAACCACTTAGCATTGATTGCAATGTTTTAAAGGCCTATTTGATTAATTCATGCTCATTCAACATCATTTGAATTCAAGAGAGAAAAAGAAGAGCTAAATGCAATCTAGAAATTTCATTCAAAGCATTTGAAGGATATTTAAGCATTCGTTCGACATCATTTCATCAAGATTTACAAGGTATTTATCATGTGCCGAGCTACACTATTTTGAATTTTGTAAACCTTAGATTTATATAATGGCATCTAGTTCTTTGAAAGTGAAAGGTGTAGATGGAAAAGAGGTTTTAAATGTTTAGGTATATAGTAATGAGATAAAACCACCTATTTTCGAGGTCAATCCAAACATATGATACAAACAAGATCCCTCTGGTGCATTATATATGATACCAACATAAGTTTTAATGATTCAAGATGTCAGAAAGTGTTATAATTGTAAGATTGGGAGTATTGGTGACATAGTAATTAGAGAGGAGTATGGAAGATTATGTGAAAATGGCGTGTTAAGGGAAGAATTCAAGATTTTAGAAAAGAAAGGGTTAACTAGTGCCCTAGATTTTCCTAACATTTTCAAAACTAAGTAGATCAGGATTATTTTGAGCAGAATTCGTGATAGCTTAGTGTGGTTAGATAATGGTACGATCAAAATCACAAAGAGGTTAATTCATAGGGTAACATGGCATCCAACCCTAGATCAGCCAAAGACTATGAGAAGTGAGTCTAAAGAAGTTATTGAAAAGAACACAAGAGTTGCGCGGAACAAGAGGGGAATGACAATAAATAGAATCGCATATCCGCTAATAGCTTTTGCAGTAAGGGTAATTTCACATAAGTTTTATCAATCAAGTAGATTGAATAGTGTACCCTGCATTGCAATGCATATGGGCTACAAGATTGTGAAGAAGGATCATACATATGATTTTGCTAAGTTGAATCTACAACAATTGATTGAAATCCTAGGATCAATAAGGAAATCAAAGAGTGCTCAGTGTAAATTCAGATCTATTTTGGTATTTATCTTCTTTTATGTATAGAAGACATTTCCTACATTTGGTAATGTTGTAGTGAAGATAAATAGGTTTGTTGCAGTTCAAATAGGAGAGTTCATTGAATAGTTAGGTGATAACTTTGAGGATTTCAGACAATCCATGAAGAAAGATTAAGAATTCTAGTGTCATTAGTGGAAAAATATTACGATGATGCTTCTTTCCTAGTTGATGTTGATCACACATTTATTCAAGCAGCAATTCCTAGAGTGAGATGGCTAAGGCCATTAGGTTATGAGATAAATGTTGATGAGGCCTCTATAGAAATCACAACATTCCTTGTAGAAGAAGTGGACAAAGCTACCAAATCTTTTGATAACTATGAGTTGGCCAAATCAAAGATTACTATGGAGTTGAAGACTACTTTAGTGATTAAGAAGAAGGATAAAATAGTGAAGAAACTAAAAGAAAAATTTGGTGAAGGTGTCAAGGAGGAAGAAGAAGAGGAAGAGGATGAAGAGGAAGAAGACACTTAGATTCAAGCACCTCTGGCATTGACACAAGATCAAGGTGGGGATCAGCAAGAGGAAGAAATGGAGACTACAAAAGGTGTCAAGTAAGAAGAAGAAGAAGTTGAGGAAGCACCTATTCCTACTGATCAAAAGAAGAGAAAGGCCAAGGCACAAGTAGTGACAAGACCTAAAAAGATTCCTAAATCAAGCTCTCCCAAACCAACATCACCTACCACAAGGGCTAGAACATGAGACATTGCACAAAAGGCTAAAGAGATAGCCAAGCCTAGAGAGCAAGAAGGTGAGGCATAAAAAATACCTAGAAGAAAATATGTTTCTTGGGCTAAATCTAATGAGGAAAGGACTAAATTTGATGACAATAGCCAATTCCAAGTGGTGAGTCATAATCCATCCTCAAATCTAGATAAATTATGTGAGAATGTTAGAAGCAATGTTGATTTATCAGGTTTCTCTCACATTTATTTTAAAAATCTTGGAAAAGTTGAGAAGAATCATGCAGAGGAGGCAATATATGCCATGATGGCTAATTTTAAGAAAGCTCCTCTAGAGATTGACAACTCCATACCTAAAAGTCTATATGAAAGAGTTGAGAAAAAATGGTATTATTGTTTGAACTTAGAAAGGAAAATTAGGGAGACATCCCTTGCCCAAGTTATTCTTGAACTTAGCAAGGCCCAAATATGCAAAGCCATAAAGAAATATGTTTTTAGATTTTTTCCTAAATATAGGGCATTTAGCATACTACAGAACAACATAGAGGATGTTGTAATGAAGTCCAAACAAACATGGAAGATCACATATGGACTAGCCATAGTCAAAGAAGGTGAACAAGAACCTATTGAGGTCAAAGATGATGAAGATGATGACAATAAAAAATGCAAAACTAAGGGATGTATTGATATGAATATAGATGATCAGGAAATAGATAAGGTAGAGTAGCAACAAGAACAGAGTGTACAAGATACACAAATATCAAGTGCCAGCCCTCCATGGATAATAATTATAAGTACTAAAACTATTATAGTAAATGATGCTTATGATCCTACTAATCAAAACATCAATCCCCTTACAGAGGAAGACTTGAAAAAGATACTTGACCAATCTACACTACAGGCCAAATTATGTGAAAACCCTATATTGGTAAGTATAGATAAAATTCAAAAATCAATGGCTATAACTACAAGGGAGGAGGTGAAAACACAAGAACTACCTCTAATCACTCCTCAAGTCACTAGTGTACAACCTTCACAATCCTTAGTTGTATATCAAAGGAAGGAGACATCAGAATGCACTATTAGTACACATACAGATGGCACTCCAGTCTCAAGAAAATATACCAAAAATTGCAACAAATAAGGTTGAGGAAATTGGAGAGGATAAGGTGAAAACACTAGCCACTAATGAGACATAGAGTCAAATAGGTCAAGTAGATGTACCTACACCTCTAGCACAAGAACAAGGTATAATTCAAATCAATGAGGCAGAAAAGGACAAGCTTGAAGAGATTGTTTTGACACCCAAGACAAAGGAGCTAGCAACAATTCAAGCACTAGTAAGTTTACCAAAATCTAGCACTCCTTCTAGTCAAACTCTTCAAAGACTGAGCACAAATGCAACACCTTTGCAATTCTCAGTGCCAAGTCCTAGTTCATCAAAGGCTAAAGAGGTAATAACCTATGGAGATGTTAGCCTAGATGAAGATTTTATTTTTTCTAAGTATTATTATGCATCAATAACAATTTAGTAGATGGGTATACTTCAAGAAGCCCTAGCAAGAAAGAAACATCAATAATTGCTCAGAAGGGAGCATAGGTAGAAGCAAGCCTTGCTTGATATCAAAGACATCTTCTTAGATGCTTTTAGTCTGCCTATGCTAGATGAAAAAAAGCTAATTATTGAAAAATTGATCAACATAGTGGAAAGAGTAAGTGATATAGACCTAGATACTAATGCCAAATTATTAGAATGGTCTGAGAAAAAATTTCAAAGTAAAGTAAATGACAAGATATCTAGTGAAATAACACTTACACAAATTGCATTGACAAGTAAGATAGATAGTGTGAAGAAGATACTAGAGAATATTTTCTCTCTATATACCAAACTATGTAATCCTATACTCTTCACACAAGAGACAAGGAATCACATCCTAAGCTTGGAAAGTCGAACTCATTAGGTGCAAAATTACCCATGACTCTAGCTTAAAGTGGGAAACATTTCAAGACCCTATTGCAAACCCAAAGTTAGTTAGTAGCAATATTTGCAAATGAAGCCAACATAAGGGCTAAACTAATGAGCATCCAAACTACATTGACTCCTCACATGGATATTTTACACAAGGATCTAGGCTATGCTGAAAAACTTATGAAGAAAGACCTCAATCTTTCTACATTAGATGGCCTAGTACACCTTGTTGTCAAGCTGGCCATCCAAATGAAGTCTTTGGAAGTAGCTTGTGACAATTGGGATGCCACTCTTAAGATTATTCTTGAGGTCAATAAATCTTTTTTGGACAAATACAATATATGTGTATGAGCAATTGACATTAATGTCAAAAAAGGGGAGTAAGAGCTATGGGAGAGAAAGAATGGGAGAGCAAGAATGGGAGAGTAAGAACAAAGGGGGAATAAGAATAGATTAAAATCAGGTGAAAGAGTATTAGTTGAGGAAAATTTACTTTGCAAGAGTGATTTTGATATAGAATACAAAACAAAATAGAGTATAAGTTGTTGCAAAATTTTGAAATTTTGAAATTTTGTATAGAAACCAAATAAGAGTTTATGTTATGCTCGTACGAATAAGAGTATTAATGTATGACCAAGTGTTTTTGACACTCATGTTAAAGGGGGAGATTTTTGATCTCAGAATGGTTTTGGCTAGTGAGTATTTATACACTTAAGTCATTTACATAGTTCATATTGAATAGGTAACATATGTTGAGCACAACATATAAGTTAGAGCATGTCAAGTAAATAGTGAGTGTTGAGTCACTCATGTGCTAAGTCACTCAAGTGCTGGGTAAAAATTATGTGCCATGTGATTTAGGAGTTGAGCAAGTATTACATGCTAAGTCATTCAAATTCTGAGAGATAGCATTAAAGTTAGTATGTGTCGAGAACCAAGAACTTTAGTTGCCAAGTAACAAAATTTTGTCATAGTTTTTTGTATTGGCACAAACTACAATGTAAAATATTTTTGAACCAACTTAAAGATTGAATTACAATATTTTGGTGATAAGGATGAATCTTAAGTTGGAATCCCTATTCATTACATGCACCCAATCAGGTAAAGGGAAGGTTTAAGTGATAATATGGGTGAATCATAGTTGTTGATTCATACCTAACCCTAAGTCACCTAGGTCTTCTTAAGGAAGACAAACCCTAAATTTCTTATGAGAACAAAAGGGAATGAATTAATGATCAAGGAGAGTTTTGCATGTGCAAACAAGGACATTCATGTGACCAATGTATTATGATCTGAATTGCATTACAAAATCAATTAAAGTAGAACAGAAGAAAGAAATAGTGAATAGTAGAGAGACATATGATCAAGAAGAATCAAGTATACATCAATTTAGAGGTAATCTATCATCAAGAAACAAAGTGTTAACTGCAGGATCATTGTTGAGATATTCTAATAGGTGAATTAGTTAAATCTCTTAATAGACTAGTCCTAACGCATTGTATTGAAATCTTCTAACAAGGTGCTTATTTAAATGTGATTTGAAGTCCTTTAACAAGGCACACTTCTAATAGGGTGTTGAAATCCTTTAACAGGGTGAGACTTAACAGTCTTTGTAAGCCTTTAATAGGGTAGACCTTTCATAGGTTAGATCATGGTTCATGATCAAACATTGTAACCTTCATTTGATACACTTTATTATTGCAGTAGTGAAGATTTGTGGGTGTTATCCCCACACCAATTTTACCTTCTCTAGGTAATCATATATGTATGAATGCATACTTGTTTACATGCTTTAGATATATATGCTTTATATGGTATTTCAATTTATTTGTTGAATGTATGAGATGGATGTGTGGTGAATTTTTTATGGGTCAAAGTTTAAAGCACTGATTCAACACCCCCCACCCCCCAACTAGAATTTTAACTTTCCTATTATAATTCCAACATATCTTTGTTGCTTAATAATGTATACTTATTTAAGTTTATATGGGAGCACACATATATTCTCAAATAAATATACATTTATTAGTTATGTAAGTAGCAATAGTTTAGATACAATAATTGTGAGTCATAACTTAATTGTATAGTTATTAATAAAAGAAATTAGACAAAACATGACTAAAATAAATAAATAAATAAAAAGAAAAAAGGTAATGTTAAACAAGAACTAAAACTAAAATGTTGATTAGACTTGAACTCCTAACCTTCCATCCAAATGTACCTATCAACCATTTCATCTATTGTGCTCTTTGAAAACCAAGGTAAAGGGAATAGGTTACAAGTTGTAATTGAAGGAGATAAAGGAATTAAAAATAGTGTTAGAAAATCATGGAAATTGAAATCCTAACCTCATGGATGAAGGAAGAGTGAATTTTCCATTAAACCGTGAAATATGTTTGGGGTGAAATTTGTGACATGATAATAAAATAGAAACTAGATGACTAAGAGTATAAAAATAAATAAATTAAATCCTTGATTTAATAAATATTATCTAAGCAATGTCTGCAACCAAATGCAACCTCCTCAGATGCCTACAAATAGGGGAATTCTCAAGGAAATCTCACAAAAAGACTATGAGGTAATTTCCAAAAGATTAAATTTATAGACTAAATTTGATGAAAATACTTAGAGGTTGGAAAAATCAGAGAGGAGAAGATGGGAGAAAATTTTTGATGGAAACATGACCAATGAAAAAATGTGAGAGGGAGGAAAATTCAAGGAAGGTTGGAATTCAAATCTCTACAACCTTGTTTTACAAAATATATAATTAAGGTCTCTAATTTCTAATCCTCTTAATTCCTTGGAAACATAATATGATTGCAAACATGAATAGTAAGTGAAATAAAATTCAATAAATGGAAGAATATGTATTTGTTGTATACTACTACTCTCTGTGAACTAGATGTGTAATCATGTTATGTGTTGTCCCCATGTTGAAATGAAAATATTTTTTATGTTTGGAGCAATATAGATGTTGTGATGTTAAAATTCTATGAATTAAATTCCCAAGTAGGAGTGGACCTGGATAGGGTTCCCAATGTGGAATATATTTCAATGGTGCTAATTGGAAACCTCCTATGCTCAAAACCAATATCAAACTTCAATTCCTTATATTTAATTATATTTAATTATATTTTTTTACAATTTAGCATAATGAATGTGTGGTTGTATTCTATAAATGCACAACAATAAGGCATGTATTCATAGCTTAGCTAGAAACAAATGCACAAAAATTATAAATGGATGTGCAAAAAAGGTGAAACTTTGTCAATTTGATGTACAAAGCTTGATTTCAATGTTAGGATAAAACATAAAATGAACATTTATGTATAAGTTACATTTTATCTTATACTTTAAGTTACCCTTTAAGTTATATTTTATGTTATATGTATTGAACATTTTGAGATAGGTTTTAGCCTCATAGGAGTTAATTTAAAGAGTTTAGATTTTGGAGGTTTTTAAGAAATTTTTTCTTTAGAAAGATTTCAAAATTCAATGATTCAACATGACCTTGTATTTTTTGTGACTTTGTATTTGGACTAGAGGCATTATAATCATTATTTTATTGATTAAAATATTTTTGGGGTATGCTTGGTCCTAGTTATTTCTTATGTGAGGATTTAGGGTTTAACAATTTGACCTAGGGTTATGGGACCCTAGAAATGTGTCCTAACCTAACTCCTCATAACTAAATTATTTAGATTTCAATGTAAATTTGTTTTAATCACTAGAGGCTTATGGGTTTTGTATCATATTGGAAAAATAAGTTTCTTATATTGTTTTGATTTTATGACATTTTTCAATGTGAATATTCTTTGATGTATGAGTTTGGGTTTAGGACTAGAGTATGGGTATGAGGCCATTAGAGGGTCTTATGTGACAAAGACTAGGGCCCTGTCTAGGCTGGCTCTACATGTGATTTTTTGGTTATCAATTGGGTTCATAAATACAATTAATAGGTTATGGGGTTTGGGAATTCAAACTAATCAAGATAATTTGATATCGTGCTTGTTAGAGTACTTGGGGGGAAGACATTATATGTAGTAGAATGGTCTTTGTCTTAGGAGGTTGATCCCAAAATTATGAAATGTACAATAGAATGATGTACATATCATATTGGAGTATTTAGTGAGAAGACATTCTATACAGCAAGGATGGTCTTTGGCTTAGGGGGTTGATCTAAACACTATAGGAAATATATGATGACACACACCTAAATATGGTCAAACCTCTCAAACTTGATTTTGCCTCTAATTTTCCATTTTATATATGAATTAATTTTGGCATTATGATTTCATGTGGATTTATGCAAACTTTTACTTGTGATTTTGGGGTAAAAGCCTTAGATTTTAGATAGAAACTATGTGAATCATGGTCTTATCTCCTAGCTCAAGGGATCAGACCATTTATGGCTCCACCTAGTTAAGTTGTAAAATGTTTTTGAGGTACTATTTGAGTTTTCATGGATGGATTTATATGGATTCTTTCTAAGTAGAAATTGAATATTATTTCTTGAATTCTATATGTTGCATTTCCTTGGAAGAAATCTATTTCATATTTCAGTGTAAACTCTTGAAGAAAGTACAAGTTCATATGTATATGTATCATGAATTGAAAAGCTATTAAAAGGGTAAAGGGTATCTCTAGGGGAAATAAAGTGATATGTGAACATATTTAATTATTCCAAAAAATAAATGAAGTAATAATGATGGCATGGCATTGTATAATCCCTTGTATTTATATGATGATAATGATAATACGTATGATTAATAAAAGAACCATGCACTCTTCGTAATGTTATCAAATGAATGATCAAAGTAATTAGTGAATAAAATATGATTTGGTAAAAATGTATAGTAAATAGTTTAAGTATATTCAATGTATATACATTGCATGCTAACTAGATTCATTTTATTTATGAAGCTTAGGACATTAGCTCCTAATTTGGAAATGGAGGTTGTAAAAATAGTGTTTTGGATTTATCAACAAATGCTTAGGAAAGACTATCTAAGTGTTTTGTTAAAAATCCTATCTTCTACAATAATAGATGTGGAATAACTTGATTAGAAGTGGATAAGTCCTACATGAGATCTAATATTATATAGTGGCAATCAATCAAGAAATTGAGAAGAATGATGTACCAAGCAATAAACTACATAAACATAAAACCTTTATATGGGTAATTAAGTAATGTTGTTTAAGAAAAACATTAGGGAACCTATTAGGAATATTACACCTATGATAAGATAATATAGTAGTTGAAAGAAATTCTTTTTTTTTAAATACCAAATATAGGAAGTTTTAGTCTTGTCCTTTCAGGTTCATTGGCAAGCCATTAGATATTTATTGGAAATGTTACTTTATAATGTTAGTACATTGTTTTCTATTTTTATTTTATATAACTAATCATTATTAACTATAGGAATAGTATTTTTTCTCATATATATGTATCATAAAGTTCTAGTGCATGAAGGCATAATAAAAAAAAAATTGTGGACATCATCATAATACATCATCTCTCTTTATCTCTCAATGATCCATAGGGAAGTGACTCCTGGATTTCTTTGATATGTAATGTAAGAAGATGGCCTAAAAGATGTAGTGTTGTAAAAATGGATCCTAGATAAAATATTATCATATAATCACTATCATATAAATCATATCTTAGTCTCTTGCATTGCTATGCATTGCTCTATTCTCTCATTATCCTATCTCAATCTCAACTCTAGCACAACAGATGAAAATATATTGAAATATCTCCTAGGATCTCTTTATCGTCTAACCTTGTACTAGTAGGTGGATTTTTTCCTCAATTTTATAGTTAGGTCATTAGGGAACTCGTTAACAAATATCCTCCACTCTCCCATAGTCACTACAATCAAATAATTTTTCTTTATCAATCTATCTACCCCTTTCAATTCAAATCCACATCTATAATTTAATAGAATTTTTCTAGCAAGACCCCCTCCAGGTTCTTTGCATCTCTCTAAGATGATGAGCATGGGGGAATGGAATGAATTCTCTCTCTATGTACCTACTTCCTCAATCATGGGAGGGGTGTATCACTCTATGAGCATGGCCTCTATGCTTGAAGTGGTCTAACAGGTATAATAAATACTACCTCCTTGTCCTTTGCATAGCCTATTGGGGGCACCTCCTCTACTCTCTATTATGCTTTCTCCTCTATTGGGGGCTATTATCTCTCATTTCCTCTCTCCTATATTTTATAAAATATCCTCATCCATAAGATTGTTCTATGGTTGGTCCTTCTTTTTGTGATCTCATCTCTAAGCTCTATAGAATGAATTGAATTATTGATGGGGTAGTCTACTAGGAAGATGTCTCTTAGTCCCCCAATCATTCAATAGTGGATTTACTCTATGGTGTAGGTGTTGTACCCTTACATTGCAATTAGAATATCCTCTTCTTCCTCTATATCACTTGAGATGATATTGGCTACTTCAAGCCTTGGTATAACTCTAGGTCTTTGCAAAAATCTAGTGGGATGCATATACTTTGGCACCTCACTATGAATGTCCTACTATATGATGACCTACATTGATACCTAATAATAGTAGTACAATATGATCTTATGACTCTATTTCCCCTCTTGATATCTCCTCTTCTATGAAAATTGCATATTGTTTATTGTATCAAGTCACTCTTCCATATGGAGATATGGTCTCCATATAATATCATTTCATCACATTCTATCAAATCTCACTCTTCAATATAATGTGTCTCTAAACTATCACATCTCTACTAGTGGATAGATATATACTATCAAGAGGTTCTCTTCTAATGTAACTCGAACACTTTCTAGTTTGATGTATGTCAAGTACTCAAGTAGCCATACCTATAAGAGTGTGCACACTGTGATGCTCTCTATACTTGGTAAATCTATCTCTGAGTATAGAACTTATAAAATACTCATGCCCCATGCAACCACTACTTTTTCTATCTCTACTCATCATACCAAATGCGTAAAGCATGTAACAAATACCAACCCCTTACAATTCGGGGTCATAATACATGTCACCATACAATATATCCATCATCTAATTAATGTATAGGGACCTACTATAATTTGGTAAAGATCGATATGGTTTGCCCAAGATCTCATTTGTGATAGGTGCCTCCTACATTACTCATCTCTATAGATCTCCTATACCTTTCTACCTATATGTGAAGTAAGTAGAATCCCTTTAATGGTAAGATGGAGAATCATGTACACATCCTCTAATGTCATTGTAATATCCCAAGTTGGAAGATCAAATGTGCAAGTGTCCTTATTACACCTCTTTATCAAAGCTAGTATCAATATAGCTCGAAAAAATTTCATGTATAGTATGGGCCATGCTCTCCCACATTGAATGCATCACCTCTAACATGGATTCTCCCATAGAGTTGGTAGATCCTATAAATCAAGTAAAACCATTTATCAACAAATTGATCTAAAACATGTTGGCAAGCCTATTCAAACTAAACAAGATCAAATTTTTGGTTATCATCAACTTCTTGGGTTAGGGTTTCCTTCTTGTATTAGGGCCCAATTCTTCTCATAATTGGAAATCAAAATCCTAGGTCTAGATCATGTATCAAAAAAAAAACACAAAATTTTAGTGAAAATTTGGTAAAAACATGCATATCAAGATAAAACACAATTAATAACACAACTCACCTATAGTAGGGGATGTTAGGCTACTACAGCCTCTCTCAAAACCTCCATCCTTGTTACCTTTAGCTTCTTCTTTGACATCTTCATTATTCCTCTTCTCCTTCTATAATCTTGGAAGGAAATAATTGGGGTTTTATATTATATTCATTTAGATAGCCATGTATTCTTTTCATCATATCTTGACCTAGGTAACTTTTATTTCCTAATCATTACAAACATTGGAATCTATTGCAAGATTTCTAGAATCATGAATTCTAATGATATTCCTATGGGGGAATATTGTAGATATGTTACTATGATGATATGTTACATTCATGACTGAATTTTTCATTGATGTCAACATAATAGTTTTCTATGATATCTAATAGAAGAATAGGAAAAAGATCAAGTTGGTATGGATGACCAGTTGAGTATTATCACTATCCAAGCTTATGGGAGATACTTCTAAGTATCTATTATATGTAGTTAATGTCAAAAGAAGAAATGATAAGTCTCGAAGAAGTTATGTAAATTTTGGTGATGTATGTTGCAAGATAGAGTTTATAGAGGCATGTTTTGGTAAACTTTTTATATCTATTAGCAGAATTGTTATTCTAAGAACTGAGGTTGAGGATGTGTAGAAGACATGTTTTTGATGATTTGGCTACATTCTCTCATCATAATATCATGTGTATGGAAAGATATTCAAGTTGCAAGGTGGAATATTATTGTTATCACTAAGTGTAACATGTTCTTAATGTTTTCCTATAATGATTAACTAAGAAGGTCTAAAAGTGGACTCAAGCAATTTTTTTATGGACTTAGTATCAAGGAAGGACATTTCCATTTAGCATGGCATAGATTAGAATTATGGGCAAGCAACAATAAGAGTGAAATGCAAAGTTGAGCAGAGTAGTGCAGAAGTGAAGGAAACTTCATTGTCGAGGTTTTGTTGAGTGATTCAAGGTTTGATATTTGGATCTAAGGTTTGTGACCTAGTCTATAAGGTCTAATAGTGATTGGTTTAGTTGATAGAACAAATAAAAGAACATAATATTAAATTGCATGTTTGATAAGTGAGCTCTTCTTGTAGTTGAAATTGCATGTTTGGGTAGTGGGCTCTTCTTGCATACCTTGTATTACAACTCCTAACAAGGTTGGAATCTCCTAAAATAGATTCAAAATATCCTAATAAGGACTCTATGTACTAAATATTGTAATAGACTCCTAACAGGGTCCATCCTTTAACAAGGAATATTTATATTAGTACATCATCTTGTGGGCATCATTCCCACTAAAGTTTTTTCTCTGATCAAGGGTTTCCCTAGTTAACATATCTAGTGTAATTGTTGATGTAGGAGCATAAAGCTTTGATTTTGGTGGAGTTATGTTTTCCATGGTTAAGGATGTGTTGGAGACACATTGGATAACATTTCATCGTGATTGCATAAAGATCGGATGGATTGAGTTGAAGTTTGAGTCATTTTACCTTGCTACTAGGTGAATGTTATAGGCCATGTAACTAATCTTGTGCAATAAGTTAGAGGATTTAAAGCTCATGGATTGAAGAGGGTGTAGAGTACTATCTTTGGTCAAGGTAGCTAGTCCTAATTCATTATAAGTTGGGAGATATGGTAATTCTCTTGGAGTATTGATTTCTGGCAGTTTGTGTGATGGGTTTATGTGTGTAACTTATGAGATTAATAAAAAGATATCCTTAATGAATAAACCTTAGTGAGCTTAAGATTTTATAGAGGACCTAAATTAATACCTCTAGTTTGAAGCACAAGTTCTAATTCAATCAGAGCTATGAGATATGACAATTTTTCTTAGGTATCATTTTTTGTATATTTAACTATTGTTGGAGGCTGACTTAAGGCTCTTCAAGTATTTAATGTTTGGCTTTAGCATTTCGGGCCAACTTGTGGCTTAGATTGGTATAATCAGGGGTCATGGTGGAGTTTTCTATTTATTCATAGAATGATTCATTCAAAGGAGTGAGTGTGGGAGTAGCTAAAGGGCAATTTTTCTTGAGTTTGTGGATAGAGCGTTGAATGTGAGGTAGTTTACACTTGGATATTGGATAAAGTTTGAGAAGGGCTAGTTGTTCTAACTTGGAAAACAAGGAGATTTCTTAGTGGGCTTGCAAGCACAAGTTGAGATTTCCTTTGTGTTTTCTTCCTAACTTTTGTTATGTTACAAATTTGGGCTAGCTAGGATAGTATTTGGATTGGATCTTGAGCGATCTTATAGAAATATTACTTGCTTTGTATTTGGCCATAACTAGGAAGGTCTTATAGCCCACACATTGCATGTAATAGTTATTTTATGATAAACTATTATAATTTGGTATCAAAACTTTCATTATTATTGTGTGTCTATTATATGATTTTTTTTGGGGGATAGGACATCTCCTTTGGGGATTCTCCTACCTTGTGCTACATCAGGCGGTATCAGAGTGAAGGTTATTCCGAAGCATGTAGATAGATTGTTGAATTTAAGGCAGTTTGTACCAAGACTTTGGTTGGAGAAGTAGATCTAAGTTGATTTGATCTAGTGGTGGATTTTTCTTTCTAGACTCCTAGATCTCTTGATTTTGAGGTAGTAGATCATGGTTCTAACTTGAAATTGTAGAGGAATTGCAGATGGATCAGTAGATGCAATGTTGGAAAACTGATCTTCATGAGGTATGATTGTAGAGAGCTTTTGTATTACAAATCCATGTTCTTGGAATTTTGATTTGGTTCCTGATTGTTCATGAGAGGTGGCAGGTGTAGAAGTTGAGAAATCCAACTTCACATATCCTCAAGAACACTTGTATGTAAATATCCTGCAATGAAGAGAAGCCAAAAAATAGAAAAAGCAGAGCTTAGAAGTTCTCAAGAATGTGAGAGAAAAAATGTATTCTAAGTTATGAAAACAAAATATGAAAGTTCAACCTTTTAAGGTGAATGAAACCCTAAAGGAAAGAAAACTAGTTTTGTGCATTATAATTAATATAAAATATTAATTATATGCACCTAAGAGAGCTAAAGAAACTAGAGTAATAAATGACTTACTCTAACAATAGGTTGCAATCTAATTTGCAAACAATTTGAGGTTGTCACAAGCAGTGTGGGAAGGATTTGTTGCAAAGGGTTTACAAAGATCTTGGAAGATGGCTCTAAGAGGCTTGGACCCTAAGATGACTGGAAGTCTCTGTGATGTAGTGGAGAGGACTTTTTGTTAGGATAAACCATGGACAGAAATAAAAAGTACATGCAAATATAACCAATAACAAAAAAAATAATAGAACACACAGAAATGAACACAAGGCACCAAGATTTAACGTGGTTCACCCAACCCCTAGGCTACGTCCACCAAATAGCAAGTCCGATCTTATTACAATCCAATGATTACAACCTAATTACAAACCATAATCCCTTACAGCTCAATACCGCCGCAAGAACCAATTTCGTATCACAACATTATTAAAAATACCCAACCCTAAGCCCTTTTTATACAAGTATTAAACCGCTTTAGGGTTATAACATGTTGGCCATATGTCGGCCATAATATGTCGGCTACTGCCCAAAAAAAAAATTTATGAAGTATGTACAGTACTTTCCTGATCAGTCACCACAATCTAACACTTTTTGTAAGATTTATGCTCAATTTGAAGCTAGTTTGGTTGATTGAGTTAAGCAGGACATTGTTCAATTTGAAACTAGTTCAGCTGATCAAGATAAGGATAGGATGAGGAAGGCATTAGTAGATGTTTATGGAGTTGGAGTCTACCAATCTGGAAGAGAGTTATCTGGTTGGTTAGGAGACTTGTTCATGAGAGAAGATGGCATAGCAAGGTCAAGGTGAAAGAGGTTGGTTTTGTTGATCATATTGTAGAGTCTAATATAGAACTTGTAGAGAAGTTGAAGTTTTTTGCTAAAGATATTCCTATCCTTGTTGATGTTGGGACAAAGGTTGGCTTTCATGATCAGTTGGTTGAGTGTGACAAGGAGATTGCAGAGCACTTGGTCATGGATGATCTAGTTGCTATTAGTAGTGAGTTATGTATTGCAGAGCATCTTGTTGTGAGAAATGAGATGGTTGGTTTTGAGATTTTGGCATATTTTTCTAAGGAGTTACATATTTGTACTAATGTGAAGTTTGTTGTTGCTAGTGTAGATTCACTAGTTGTTGATGTGGATGAGGGTTTGCTAATGAAGCATTATATTTCCTTTGTTCTTGGGTGTGAGCATGCTAATTGGGTTGTTGATATGTATTTTATTTTGATGTTTTAGTCGATGAAGCATAGATGGTTTATTTTTATATTTGTTCTATTGACTATGATGAAGTGGAAGAGTTTGGTAAAGATGAAGTTGATTGCAGATCTTTCTTTAGGCATCAAAGTATGGGACATACATTTCTATTTACCTGGGGAATTTGATGTAGGAGCATCAAGCTTGGATTTTGGTGGAGTTATGTTTTTCATGGTTAGGTATGTGTTGGAGACACATTGGAGAACCTTTCCTCATGATTTCATATAGATTGAATGGATTCAGTAGAAGTTTGAGTCATTTTACGTTGCTACTAGAACTATGTTTTTTGGTTTCTAGGTGCCTATTGTAGGCCATGTAACTAATATTCCACAATGAGTTAGAGGATATAAAGTTCAAGGATTGAAGAGGGCCTGGATTATTATCTATGATTAAGGTCTCTAGTCCTAATTCATTATAAGTTGGGAGATATTCAAATTCTCCTAGAGTATCAATTTTTGGTAGTTTGCATGATGAGTTTTTGTGAATGACTTTCAAGATAATTCTAAAAAATCCTTAGTGAACCAGCCTTAGTGAGGTTAAGGCATTGTATAGGACCTAAATTACTACCTTTGGTATGAAGCACAAGTTCTAATTCAATCTGAGCTAGGAGATAGCATGATTTTTATTAGGTATTAATTTTTGGACATTTAATTGTTGTTGGAGGCCAACTCATGGCACTTATATTATTTAATGCTTGGTTTTAGCATTCTAGGGTGACTTGTGGCTTAGATTGGTATTAGTAAGAGTTGTCATGGAGTCTTTTATTCATTCATGAAGATTCATTCATTCATGGAAAGATTCATTCAAAGGAGGAGTGAGTGTGGGAGTAGCTGAAGGGCGAGTTTTCTTTAGTCTATGGATAGAGCACCGAATGTGAGGTAGTTTATAGCAGGATTCTGATGATGTTGTGAGTGTGTTAATAGAGTGACAAATTTGAGATAATTTACACTTGGATATTGGATAAATTTTGAGAAGGGCTAGTTGCTACAACTTGGAAAAAAAGGAGATTAGTTGGTGCGCTTGTGAGCACAAGTTGAGATTTCCTTGCTAGTTTCTTCTAGATTATTTTTATGTTATAGATCTAGGCTATCTAGGATTGTGTTTGGATTGGATCTTGAGGGATCTTGCAGAACTGTTATTTTCTTTGTATTTGGCCATAACCGGGAAGGCCTTACAACTTGGTACATTGCATGTAATAGTTATTTTATGAATAAATCTTTGTAATTTGGTATTAGATTTTGTCTTATTGTTTTTTTTCAGCTATATGATAATATTTTGGGGTCTAGGACATCTCCTTTGTAAATTATCCTACCTTGCACTACATTAATTGTCGATGTCATCTTATTATGGTTTATGTTTACTTTGGTTGAATGGTTAAGTTTGTTTAAGGAAGATAAATATTTTAATTGTTGGATAACTGATTCACCACCCACCCCCCCCCCCCCCCCCACCCCCCCAACAATTAGCTTGGTGGACTATTATTTCTAACAATTGGTATTAGGGCATCAAGTCCATGAAGATAAATTTTAAAAACTTTGGGAGATCCATGGTGAGCATTTTTAGGAAAGATAGTCCTACATCTAACAGAGGAAATTTTGACACTCGAATAGTGGAAATTCTTGGTGAGTTATCAGATTTGTGTAAAGAGAAAAGTATTGACTTTTCAAATCCAAAATCTTTATGTTGTATACAAGGGAATAGAAGTACAAGCATAGATAGATTCAGATTAGAAGAAAACATAAAGAGAGAACCTGAAGGTATGAAAAATTTTGTTTTTTGGAAATGTAAAGAATTTGGTCATTTTTCATCCAAATGTCCTAAGAGATTAAGGAAAACTAGAAAGAGTTTACTTTCTAATCAAGATGAAGAATTTAGAGCAAGTATGGAAAGATCCTTGAAAGAATGTGATAATGAGCCTAGATTGATTAATGAAAATGAAGTAATACAAGAGATAGCTTTGGTGACTATTATGGAAACTACAAATGTGAGAATTGATGAGAAATTTAGGATATAAGAGAGAATAGTTTATTACAATTCAGATGATGGTGTTATTACTAAGCCAAGGAATGATGAAGTATTTCTAGAGACTAACAATGATTTGTAGAATGAAGGAGAGCCAAGGTAGGGACAAATCTCAAAACCTTCAATAGAACCAAGAGTTGAGATAGCAACTCCTACTTCAGGAAAGAATATGATAAAGAATCACCCATCTAACCAGATAATTAGAAGCAAAGATAAAGGTGTGATAAAAAGAAGTAGATTCAATGAAGAACTATGATTGATATCTCAAGTTGAACCTAAGAATGTAGATGAATCATATAAAAATGATTATTAGAAATAAGATATGAAAGAGGAATTGGATCAGATAGTAAAGAAAGAGACATGGGAGTTGGTCCCCAAACTAGCAGATAAGAATGTGATATGAACTAAATAGGTATTCAAGAACAAGATGAATGAGCAAGGAGAAGTTATAAGGAACAAGGCAAGATTGGTATGTAAAGTTTACTCACAACAAGAAGGAATAGAATATGATGAAACATATGCTCTAGTGGCTAGAATAGAAGCAATAAGATTATTCTTAGCCTATGTAGCACAAAAGAAATGCAAAGTGCATCAAATGGATGTCAAGTCAGCATTTATGAATGGAGAACTTGAAAAAGAGGTATAAATTGAGAAAATTGAAGGATGTCCTTTGACAAATGACAAGGGCATAGTATAGAGACTAAAGAAATCATTGTATAGCTTGAATCAAGCACCGAGAACCTGGTATGTGAGGTTGGACAAGCATTTGACAAAGCTTAGATATAGAAAAGGTATGGCAGATAGTAATTTATATTGCAAATAAATTGATGATGGTTTGATGATTTTGGTAATATTTGTTGAAAATATCATATTTGGAGGAAATGATGAGGAAAGTGAGAAGTTTGTTGAAGAGATGAAGAAAGAACTTGAGATAAGTATGATAGGAGAGATGAAATATTTTCTAGGATTATAGATTGTATAGAATAAAGAAGGAACCTTTAGTTCTTAGACTAAGTACTTGAAGGATTTACTGAAAAGGTTTGGTTTGGAAATATGAAAACCCATTGGAACACCTATGGTAATTGGACACAAGTTATCTACAAAGGATGAGAGACCTACTATTGAGTAGAAGAAGTACATATCTATGATTGGAGGTTTGCAATATCTGACTCACACAAGGCTAGATATAGCAAATGCAATTGCAATCATTGCAAGATTCCAAGTTGATCTGAGAGAAGCACATTATGAAAAAATTAAAAGAATATTTAGATACCTAAAAGGAACATTAGAGTTCAAATTATGGTATGATAGATCTAATAATTTTACTCTAAGTGCTTATATTGATTTTGATTAGGTAGGCAATATGGATGACAGAAAGAGGACCAGTGGTGGAGCCTTCTTTCTTTGAGGAAGATTAGTTTCTTGGTTGAGCAAGAAGTAGAATTGTACATCACAAAGTACAGCAGAAGCATAATATGTTGCCACAACAAACAATTGCAATCAATTTGTTTGTATGAAGCAGATGCTAAAGGATATAAGGATATAATTTAGTGAACCTATTTTCATACATTGTGACAACACAAGAATGGTAAATATGTCTAAGAATCCAGTGTTGCATTCAAGGACTAAGCACATTTCTATTAAGCATCACATGTTGAGAGAGAAAGTTGTAGAAAAGGAAACTAGATTGGAGTATGTGAACACTAAAGAGAAGATTATAGATATATTCATTAAGCCTCTTCCCAAAGAGACTTTTGAGTATTTTTGAGGTATGCTTGGCATTATGCCCCTTCCTACATCAAAGTAGAAGATGTAAGAGTACATCAGTCTAGTGTAACAAAGCACCATAGTTGTCTAGACTAATTGCTTATGCTTCTTGTATGGGGGAGTATCTATGATGGATAGAGTCATCTAGGACTTTTTTTGGATGTTGTTTTAAATAGTATCTTTGGATACTTGGGCTAGTAAGAATCAATTTTTGTAGAGTTTGATGTAATAAAGTTGGTTGTTGAAACCTTTAACATTGATGTCAATGGGGGAGAAGTTTAGCATAAAAAACATGATTGGGAGAAGTAGTGCATTATGAGAAGATCATGAGGAAGAACATCATGGGGGAGAAGCAAGAAAGAACAAGTATAGCTCATTTAGGAAAAGAAAATAGTTGGGGAGAATGATTGATAAAGAGGATTTGATAAGAAAGATGATCTTTTGTTGGTATTCTTGGAACTAGATGTTTTTCATCTATGTTGCCATAAATTCCAAAGGGGGAGATTGTTGGAAGCATGAATGCTGATGATATTCCTATAAAAAGTATTGTAGGTATGTTACTATGATGATATGTTAAATTCATGATTGAGTTTGTCATTTATGTCAACATAGCTATTTTCTGTGGTATCTGACAGAAGAACAACAGAAAGATCAAGTTGGTATAGATGGATAGTTAAGTATTATCACTATCTTTGGTTATGGGAGATACTTTTGAGTATCTAATATATGCAATTAATTCTGAAAGAAGAATTGATAAGTTTGGAAGAAGTTATGTAAGTTTTGGTGATATCTATTCTAAGATAGAGTTTACAAAGACATGTTTTAGTAAACTTGTTATATCTCTTAGCAAAATTGTTATTATGAGAATCAAGCTTGAGGATGTGTAGAAGACATGTTGATGATGATGTGGCTACGTTATCTCATCATAATATCATGTGTACAAAAAGATATTCAATTTGCAAGGTGGAAGATTAATGTTATCACTTAGTGTAACACATTCTTAATGTGGTCCTATAATGATTAATTGAGAAGATCTAGCAGCCAACTCAAGGAATTTTTATGGACTTGATATAAAGGAAGTACATTTTCCTTTATCATGACTTGGATTAGAATTATCAATAAGAAATAGTAAGAGAGGAATGCAAAATTAAGAAGAGCAGTGCAGAAGTAAAGAAAACTTCATTGCCTAGGTTTTATTGAGTGATTCGAGGTTTGATATTTGGATCCGAGGTTTGTGACTTGGTCTACAAGGTCTAGTAGTGATTGGTTCAGTTGATAAAAAAAGAAAAGAAGAACATAATAGTAAATTTAATGTTTGAGAAATGAGTTCTTCTTGTAGTTGAAATTGCATGTTTGGGCAATGGGCTCTTCTTGCATACATTGTACTACAACTCCTAACAGGGTTAGCACAACTCCTAACAAGGTTAGAATCTCCTAACATGGATTCAAAGTCTCCTAATAGGGACTCTATGTACTAAATGTTGTAATAGACTCCTAATAGGGTCCATCCTCTAACAAGGAATATTTATATTAGTACATCATCTTGTGGGCATCATTCCCACTAGGGTTTTCCCTTTGATCAAGGGTTTCCCTAGTTAACATATCTCATGTAATTGTCTATGTGCATCTTATTATGCTTGTTTCTTACTTTGGTTGCATGGTTAAGTTTCTTTAAGGAATATAAGTGTTTTAATTGTTGGATAATTGATTCACCCCCTCCACCCCCTGCTAATTATCTTAGTGGACTATTGTTTCTAACAATATAATGTATGTAAGAAGAACCCATTACCCAAACATACAATTTCAACTAGAAGAAGAGCTCACTGCTCAAACATGCAATTTAGTGTTTTGTTCTTATTTTCTTTGTTTTGTGAACTAAACCAATCATTGTCAAACCTTGTAGACCAATTCATGAACCTCGAATCCAAATACCAAACCTCAGATCACTCAACAAAACCTTAGCAATGAATTTCTTTCACTTCTACACTACTCTGCTCAACTTCACATTTTGCTCCTACTACTACTTACTAATGATTCTAATCCATGTCATGATAAAGGAAAATGTCCTCCCTTTATACTGAGTCCATATAAAAATTCCTTGAGTCAATTGTTAGACCTTCTCAATTAATCACTATAGGACCACATTAAGAACATGTTACACTTAGCGATAACATTAATCTTCTACCTTGCAACTTGAATATGTTTTTGTACACGTGATAATGTGATGAGAAAACTTATCCATGTCATCACCAACATGTCTTCTACACATCCTCAACCTTGATTCTTAGAATAAAAATTCAGCTAAGAGATATAACAAGTTTACTTGAACATGCCTCTGTAAATTTTATCTCAGAACAAACATCACAAAAACTTACATAACTTCTTCCAGAATTATCATTTCTTCTTTATATGTTAATTGCATATACTAGATACTTATAAGTATATCCCACAACCTTGGATAGAATGCTAAACTAGTCATCCATACCAACTTGATCTTTTTGTTGTTCTTCTATCAAATACCACAGAAAACTGCTATATTGACATCAATGACAAAATCAATCATGAATGTAACATATCATCATAGTAACATATCTACAATACTCCCCGATAGGAATATCATTAGCATTCATGCTTCCAACAATATTGCAACAATCTCCTCCTTTGGCATTGATGGCAACATAGATGAAAAACATCTACTTCCAAGAATACCAATAAAAGATTGTTCATCTTTCTTTTCAAATCTTATTCATGGATCATTCTCCCCAACTTTTTTCTTCTCCTGAACAAGCTCTACTTGTTCTTGCTTACTTCTCCCCCATGATGTTCTTCCTCATGATCTTCTTATAATGTGGTACTTATCCCAACCATGTTTTTCATGCTAAACTTCTCCCTCATTGACATCAATGTCAAAGGTTTTAACAACCAACTTTACTTCATCAAACTCTACAACAACTAATTTTTACTAGCTCAAGTGTCCAAAAATCCTATTTAAAACAACATCCAACAAGAGTCCTAGATGACTCTGTCCATCATAGATACTCCCCCATACAGGAAGTATCAGCATTTAGTCCAAACAACAATGTTGCTTTGTTAAATTGGACTAATGCCCTCTTGCATCTTCTACTCTGATGTAGGAAGGGGCATAACCCCAAGCATACCTCACAAATACTCAAAATTATCTTTGGGAAGAGGCTTAGTAAATATATCTTCAATCTACTCTTTAGTGTTCACATACTCCTATCTAATTTCCTTTTCTACAAATTTTTCTCTCAACATGTGATACTTAATAGAAATGTGCTTAGTCCTTGAATGCAACACTATATTCTTAGACATATTTATCGTGCTTGTGTTGTCACAATGAATAGGTTCACTAATTTCTATCCTTATATCCTTCAACATCTGCTTCATCTAAACAACTTGATTGCAATTTTTTTTTTTGTAACATATTCTACTTCTATTGTACTTTTTGATGTACAATACAACTTCTTGCTCAACCAAGAAACCAATCTTCCTCCAAGAAAGAAGGCTCCACCACTGGTTCTCTTTCTATCATCCATACTACCTGCCCAATCAACATCAGTATAATTACATACAGTAAAATCACTAGATCTTTCATACCACAATCCAAACTTTGATGTTCCTTTTAGGTTTATAATTATCCTTTTGATTGCTACATAATGTGCCTCTCTAGGATCAGCTTGGAATCTTGGAACAATTCCAACTGCATTTGCTATATCTGGCCTTGTGTGAGTCAGATATTGCAATCCTCCAATCATAGATCTGTACTTCTTCTACCCAACAATAGGTGTCACATCTATTCTAGATCACTTGTGTCCAATTACCATAGGTGTTCCAATTGGTTTGCATGTTTCCAAAACAAATCTTTTCAATAAATCCTTCAAGTACTTAGTTTGAGAAATAAAGATTCCTTCTTTATTCTGTACAATTTGTAATCCTAGAAAATATTTCATCTCTCTTATCATACTCATCTCAAATTATTTCTTCATCTCTTCAGAAAACTTGTCATTTTCATCATCATTACCTCCAAATATGATATCATCAACAAATATTACCAAAATGATCAAACCATCATTAGTTTCTTCTCAATACAGATTACTATCTGTCATACCTTTGCTCTATCCAAGCTTTGTCAAATGCTTGTCCAACCTCACATACTAGGTTCTCAGTGCTTGCTTCAAGCCATACAATGCTTTCCTCAATTTGCATAATATGTCCTTGTCATCTATCAAAGGACAACCTTTAGAATGCTCAATGTATACCTCTTCTTCAAGTTCTCCATTCAGAAATGTTGACTTGACATCCATTTGATACACTTTGAATTTCTTTTGTGTTGCATAGGCTAAGAATAATCGTATTGTTTCTATTCTAGCCATTGGAGCATTGCTTTCATAATAGTCTATTCCTTCTTGCTACGAGTAACCTTTACATACCAATCTTGCCTTGTTCCTTACAACTTCTCCTTGCTCATTCATCTTGTTCCTGAATACCCATTTAGTTCCTATCACATTCTTGTCTGTTGGTCTAGGGACCAATTCCCATGTTTCATTCTTTACTATATGATCCAATTCCTCTTTCATAGCTTGTTTCCAATAATTATCTTTACATGCTTCATCTGCATTCTTAGATTCAACTTGAGATATCAAACATAGTTCTTCATTGACTCTGCTTCTTGTCATCACACCTTTATGTCATTATTACAAACATTGGAATCATCATTTAGTTACCCTCCTTTTAGAACTAGTTTAGTGGAGTTTACATAACTTCCTCATTTTTTAAAAAATCATTTTCTATCAGTTCTCATACCTATTTTATAAGGATGGCTATATCATCCTATTTCATCTTTTCTAAAGAGCAAGTTGTAATAGGAGCCATATGAACACCTATGAGCCTCACATAGTAATATCTAGCAAGTCTTAGGAATTTTTACTTTTTACTAATCTGTCTTTTGTAGGGTGTGGGCACTAATGGTTTCTTGTAGGATCTCATTGTTATGGACTTTGCTATATCATTTTTTCTATACTTGAGCTTAAATATTTGTGTAGTGTCATATCCAACTAAAGTGAGAGCTAAATGTACCATCTTAAATTGGTAGCACTTTAATTTAATGACCATTTAGAACCTATTTAATTTAATTTAATAATATCTACATTTAAGATGCATTTGCATATCTATCTTTATTTCTCTTAAATGGAATCTAGCTAGGATCTAATGTGTCCTCCTTGCCCTTCCTATTCTATTGTGTAAACCCTAATGTAGGATCTATCTATTTGGGTCCTCCCTTTCTCTTCTTCCATTCAAAACAATATATTTTTCACATTGAAAATGGGTTATCTCAAGATCTACACCCGATTTCCCAAAATTGGGACTTGTTCTAGGACATCGAGGCAATTTTGAGGATTTGTGTTCTTGGGAATCAAGGACGTGATGTGTAATTGATGATGTAGTGTGTCATTCATTATGTAATGCAACATTAGGCCACAATAACCCTGCAACTTCATTTTCACTTTAATCAAACAAAGAAAGTTAGTCTCCAAAATTTTGTAATCACAAAGACACTAAAACTTAGAACAAAGACACTAAAACTTAGATGAGGTCTATCTATCTAGAGTATAAGAATAATAAAGTTGGTAGATGTGTTAAGCTTTAGTTAATCATAGATAACTGGACCATTCCTAATAAAAAAGTCTTTGTCATCAACCTCTTGATTTGCTAATCTATATGCTTCCTTGTTTCCTTCTCAGAATATATGTTAAATTTTGGTTTCCTCAAATTTGTCTATTAAATTTAAAGCATATTCAAATTTTTCATACTTCTTTTTTTGACTGCATTTAAAATTATCTGCAAATATCCTTCTATTATTAGTCTTTTTATACTTATATTTAAACTAATCTCAAGACCTTCAATCAATGCATCTAACTCTGCTAAGATATTCATAGACACCCCTAAATGCTTTTCTCTTTTTACCTTCTAGATGAATGATATATCATATTTCTATCTTTCCTAGATTGCCTCAAGATGCTCCCATCAAAATTTTATTTTTTCCATCTTAATGGGGGAGGTTCCCATTTACACTCTTCTCTTGCTTTTTTATTAGCTTTTAGATAGGTCATAGGGGGACTAATAAGATTCTTCCAATTTTTGTGCATATTTGCATCCCAATCAAAGAAGGTTCCTTCTTCAATAAGCATATTCCTTACATTATTATTGAATACCTCTATTGTGTTGGCTTCCACTTTTTTTAGAAAGGAAGTTATTGTCATTTTTTTAGTAGAAAATATTCTCCTATTTCTTTCCTTCCATATTTCCCATAAAATGATAAAAGGGGAGATTTTCCATAAGTTGTTGTAATTTCTAGATTTCATATATTTGGGCCATCTTTTTAGATGATTCCAAAGATTTTTATGCAGTGCTATTGACCGATTGAGTTTCTGGCATAGTCGGTTCCAACATTGAGTGGAAAATGAACATTGGAACAACAGGTGATCCATCATCTCCAAATCATTTTCCCATAATGTCCCTCGAATCCATCATCTCCAAATCTAGGGGGGCCCTCGAAGCCCATCTTAGTAAATTTGTTCGATTTAAGGATTCTATTTTAAAATGCATCCAAAAGAAATGTTCCTTGTTTGGGTAAGCATGAGAATCCCAACATATATTTAAGGGGACATCAATCTTTTTCCATCTTTTTTAGTTTATAATCAATTCATAACCCCTTTTAATGGTATATTTCCCACTTTTGGAAGCTTGCCATATCTTTCTATCCGTTCTTTCTTTATGATTGACTTGCCTTTGATTTAGAAATTGCTTGAAGATTTGTTTTTCCTACTCTATCAAAATTGTCTCCTCTATAGATCTTCTCTTCCATCCTCTAATATGATTATGATTCATTACTTGTTTATAGTCACTTACATTTTTCCCCCAAGTATTTTTTAGAATAGTGTTTATGTTATTGGGTAGGTTATAACTATTTGGAGATGGGAAGACGTCCCATGAATCTTCCCAAAATAAACCTTTTGTGCCTAGTCCAATATCCCATGTTAAATTGTTGCTTATTAAGGGTCAAAATTGTATAATAAAGTTTCATGTTTTTTAAACTTTTAGGTGGGTTTATGGTTTGGAATAAAGACAAGGAATTAGAGATGTTTAGATATTTATAATATGTAATTTTAGCCCTTTTATTTTTGTGTTCATGAAACATTCTCTAAACTAATTTGGCTCCTAATGCTTCATTTTGCCTGTTCGGTTTCTTAATTCCTAATCCACCAAACTCTTTTGGTTTGCAATTTTTTTCCCATTTAATCATTACCTTTTTTTCTATCTTATGTTCATTTCCAAAAGAAATTCTTAATTCATCATCTTGATTTATTTTAATACCTTTTAGGAGTGATGAACATGACATTTGATAGGTTGGAATGGAAGATAATATTGATTTTATATAGTTTCTATGATTTTCTTCTATGATTTATTATATTTTTCTCCTTTTTCCAATTGGATGCCTAAATACTTGCATGGGAAATTACCTTTTATATATCCCATTAAGTTGCAAATGCTTCTTCCCGTATCTAGATGAGTGATTAAAAAGAAAATTTGTAACTTTTTAGCATTTACTTTTTGCCCTGAGGCTTCCATATATGATTTGATTATTTGTTTTAAGTTTCATGTCTATTCCATTGTTCTTTGTCTTAGGATAATAGTATCATCTACAAACTATTGGTGCATTATTTTAGGATTTTAGGCACACCTTTTGCTACTAAAACACCTTTGATTTTATGTTCTTCTTGAGTCTTCTTTATAGATCTGACAAAATCCTCTTCCATAATGATGAATAAGAAAGGTGATAATGGATCTCCTTGCCTTCTCCCTCATGATATATTGAAGAAACTTTATAGTGTTCCATTAATGAGTAATGATATTTTGGGTGCTGAGATACAATTGAAAATAAGATTTATCTATTGACAAGAGAATCCAAAAGCTTATGTTGTCTTGCATAAGAATCTCTAGTCTACTTTATCATATGCTTTTTGTATATTTAGTTTCATCAACATACTATGTTCCTTGTTGATTTGTGTTTAGTGGATGATTTCTCGAATATAATTATTCCATCAAGTATTTATAGGTTAGCTATGAAACATAGGTTTTCTTCAGAGATGATTTTAGGAAGTGTTATTTTGATTTCGTTAGCTAAAGCTTTAGTTAGTATTTTATAAATGGTATTACATAATACAATAGGACAATTTAGTCCCCTTGTTCCTCATGATTAGATTTCTTAGTAATTGATACTAGAAAGGTATTGTTGATTTATGTAAGTAAAGATGTTGAGTTTCTAGTAGCCTCAATTGCTTCCCATAAATTGCAACCTAAGATATCCCAATATTTTTAGAAGGAGCTTGAAATCCATCTAGACCTAGAGATTTATCTAGGTTTAGTTTAAAGAGATTTTCTTTTATTTCCTCTAATGATAATTTTTGGTTAAGAAATTTAGTATCTTCTTATATTATTGATTTAGGTATAGAAATTTTCATTTAATTTTGAGTTAAAAGATTAGAATATTCATAATTGTTGAAAATGTCTTTGAAATATTACACAAAAACTTTTGTTATTTGATTTGGACTTTCCATTGTATTTCCTTTGTTATCCTTTAATTTTTTTATCCTATTAATGTTTCTATTATTTAGGATACTTTTGTGAAAAAATTGTGTTTCGATCTCCTTCTAATAGCCAATTCTCTCAGGATTTTTGTTTCCAAAATAATTCCTCTTTTGCTAATATATTTTCATGTATTGCTAGTAATTCTTTTTCTTTTCAATTTTTTCATTGTACATTCCATTTTTTTATCACATCTTCATTTATCTTTTTTAATTCATCTTAATTATCTACTTTCTTTTTAAATATATAGTTGAAGTGATTTTTGTTCTACTTTAGTATATTTTTCTTTAAAAACTTTAGTCTACATACAAAACAAAACATATTGGATCCTTCACATTTTCTTTCTTGCCACCATTATTTAATGTTATTCATGAAGTTATCAAGATTAGTATGAAATTATTACTGATGAGGGCACAACCCAAGACAAAATGAACACAAAAAGAAAAGAGAAATATTATTATCAAAAGAGATCTTCTATCACATTTATTACAATGAAAAAATAAACTCCATGACATGCCCTATAGGCTTACAATATTATCAAATTCTTGAGAAAACCCTTCTTATAGTATCCTCTTCCAAACTCCACCAAAAAATTGCCTCTACAATGCCAAAAATGTCCTTAAGTAAACCAAATCAGGTTTAGGGTTAGGAATAAATTTTAGAATATTCTAGAAAACACATCAGAAGTCAGTGTAACTTTAGAAGAATTCAAAAATGCTAGTCCAGCTTCTAGAAGGCATAACTTTTGATTTGGGACTTCGATTGATGAACTGTTAACATTTCTAGAAAACTCTCTAAACGCTCTATAGCCCTATGGACTAGAGTTGCTCATCTCCAATTTTTTGGACTTGTACAAGGTCGTTTAGTGCCTCAAATATGACTTTGAAATACTCTTAGGAGGTCTCTAGGTAACTTAAAACTGCAATAGCTTTCAAACCGTAAAGCCTTTTGACCTAATTCTTTTTCAAGAGTGCTTTAAATTACAAGTATAATCATCCCTCCAACTTGCACCCTCTAAATCATCATAATTATGGCTCAGTTACAAAATAACCTATTTTTTGCATTAGTAGGTATCCCAAGGTGCTCAAAAACTATAACCCAAAAAACTAGTAGTGGAGCTATGAGAGTTGAAACCTTTATTTGATTCAAATGGATATCCAAAAATGAAAACACTTTAAACAAAAACTAACACTAAGCATATTTTTGAGTGATACAAGATTGTCCTTATACCACTGGATGCTCCTGCATCAAACACCTAGGGTAGATTGAAAAGTAACCCTATCACTTTATAGCTGGTAGAGAAAAACCCTAATGGGAAACCTTTGTTTCGGATATCTAAGTCAAGTCTTCTATTGGTTATCCTTTCCACTGCACCAAGTATTCTTCATACTATCAGTTTATAGTACTCTGACCCACACAACTATCCAGAATTTCTTCAATCTCTTCCTTTGTAGAAGTAGGAGTTGGACATGGCTCTAGCATCAACTCCTCATCTGCACAATCATCATGATATTTTGTTAAGTCTACAATATTTAAAATAGGAGAAATGTGAATCCCATTTGGAAAATCTACCTCATATGCATTCCCTAAATCATGTTTCTTCAAAATTTTGCAAGGTTCAAATTTCTTCATCTTTAGCTTGTTGTAGGTACCCACTAGAAATAATTCCTTCCTCAAATACACCATAACCTAATCTCCAACTTGGAACTCCTTGTGTCAAGTTCATCTTGGTAATATGTGCTTGCACCTCCTCATGTAGGTTCTTGACATGTTTAATAGAGTCTTCTGCCTCAGCACTTGTCCTCTCTTGCTCCATCTTCCTCAGCTCTGGTGCCGTCCTTGGACTACTCCCATACACAATTTGAAATGGTGATCTACCGATACTCCTATTTATAGAATTATTCTAAGAAAACTCTACTTGTGGTAGAATCAAATCCCATCCCTTGGGTCTATCTCCTACTAAACACCTTAGCAAATTGCCTAGACTTCTATTCACAACTTTTCTTTGTCCATCAGTCTACAAATGATGTGCAAAACTAAAATTCAATTCTATTTTCAACTTCTTCCACAAAGTCCTCCAAAAATACTCCACAAATTTAGGATCTCTGTCAACAATAATACTTTTTGGGAGACCATGTAGCCTCACCATTTCTCTAAAAAACAAATTTGCAATATCCACTACATCATGAGTCTTGTGGCATGGAATGAAATGTAACATCTTGGAGAACCTATCAACAACCAAAAATACTGAGTCATTAACCCTTTGTGTCCTTGGTAATCCAAGAATAATATCCATACTTATGTCCTCCCAAGGCTTTGATGGAATAGGAAATGGCTGATAGAGTCCAGTATTTTGACTAAATCCTTTGGTTATTTGACATGCTTGATAACTCTGCACAAAATTCTTCACATCCTGTGACAATTGAGGCCAAAAATAATGTTCTCTAATAATGGAAATGGTCTTATCTCAACCAAAGTGTCCTTCCATCCCTCCACTATGCTTCTCCTTGATCAAGTTCTCCCTCATGGAACTCACTGGAATACACAATTGACTGCCCTTGAACAACATACCATCCTAAATCAAGTAATCTAGGGTAAAAAGTTCTTTATAATCCTTCCAAGCCTCTACAAAATTAGGATCCTCAAGATATAGATTCTTGAGTTCATCAAACCCAACCACTTCAACCTACATTACTGTCAGCAATAATTGTCTCCTACTTAGTGCATCTGCAACCCTATTAGACCTTCCACTTCTATGTTTTAATACAAAGGTATAGCTTTGCATAAACTCTACCCATTTTAAATGTCTCTAATTCAATTTACCTTGGCTATTTAGGTACAAAAATTCCTGGTCATCAATATACAGAACAAATTCTTTTGGCAACAAATAATGCCTCCTTTTCTTTAAGGCCTGAACTATTGCATAGAACTCCTAATCATAAACAGAATACTTCTTCTTTGCATCATTCAATTTTTTCATTAAAATAGGCAATAGGTTTACCTTCTTGGCTCACCACAGCCCCAATATCACTACCACTAGCATCGCAATCCACTTGGAACACTTTGTTAAAAATAGGAAGTGCCAACACAGGTTTCTCTATCACCTTCTTCTTTAGTAGTTCAAAACTCCTTGTAGCTCATTGTGGCTCCTGCAGTCCACTTGAACTCTTTTCTATCCCCCCTTATTGTTTCAATTAGGGGTGCACATATACTATTGAAATTCCTAATGAGCTTCCTGTAAAAACTATCTAGATGATGGAATGACCTTACCTCTATGGCAGACCTTGGAGTAGGCCACTCCAAGATGACCTTCACCTTCTCTAGGTCCATTTTAAGACCCTCAACTAATACAACAAACCACAAACAAACAAACTCCTTTTTGACAAAGCTACACTTCTTCAAATTAATCAATAATTTCTCTTCCCTCAACCTTTTAAGGACACTGTGAATGTGCAATAAATGTTCATCCAAAGACTAACTAAAAATCAAAATATAATTCAAATAGAAAATAACAAATTTTCCCAAAATTTTCTTTAGTACCTCATTCATAAGCCGCATGAAGGTGCTTAGCGAATTGGTCAGTCCAAAGGGCATGACTAACCACTCATATAGACCCTCCTTGGTCTTGAATGTAGTCTTCCACTCATCTCCCTCTCGTATCCATATCTGGTGATAACCACTCTTAAGATTTATCTTTGTGAAGTATTGAGCTCCACTCAAATAGTCTATAAGATCATCCATTATTGGCAAAGGAAACTGATACTTGATGGTTATTCTATTTATAGCCTAAGATTCTGTACACATTTTCCACTCTCCATCCTTCCTTGGAGCCAGTACTACAGGTATTGAACATGGACTCAAGCTCTCTCAAATCAAACCTTTCCTCAATAGCTCATGAACTTGTTTGTTTAGCTTCTTAGTCTCATTAGGAGTCATCCTATGAGTAGCCTTTTTAGGAAAACTAGCTCCAAGAACTAAATCTATTTGATGACTGATTTGCCTTTTTGGAAGCAACCCTTTTGGAACATTATCAAAGATGACATCTCCATACTCACTTAATAGACCTAAACTTCAAGTGGAATTTCACTACTACCTTCCTTATATTTTCTAGGAATTAAATCATAGCACATATGTTGATGTTTCATGCCATCTAGAAATTTTCTTCCATAACAAGACATACCCTAATGCTACTGCATGCCTTTTCATCCTCCTTTATCAAGGGCTTTAGTTTGTGGTGAAATCCATCCTCTCTTAAAGAGTATGTATTTGCATGACCATCATGTATAACATGCCTATCAAACTGCCATGGCCTTCCCAACAATAAATGAAAAACATCCATTGGAATGATGTCACAGAGAGCCTCGTCATGATAACTCCCAACCTTGAACTTTACCAAAAAATTCTCACTAACTAGGACCTTATGATCATCCTGCATCCAAGAAATCTAATAGTGTTGGGGGTGTTTCTCCCTCTTGATCTTTAGCTTTGAAACCATCTCCTCTAACACCAAGTTGTCAATTCTTCCACCATCAACAATCAAATCACAACATTTACCCTCACACTTGCACCTGGTATGAAACAAACTCCTCATTTGTCTAGGTTTAGTCTCACCACTTAGTAAGACCCTTTCATTAACTAGAACCTCTCCTCTTTCTACATCCTTTGAATGTGATGACTATGCATCATCATCTACATAAGCAACCCTTGCTTGACCATTAGCTCTCCTATTTGTCCTTCCTTGGCATTGAAGGCATTTGAAGGCTCGGTGACCTTTTTCATTACAATGAAAATAGGTACCATGGAAGCCTCCTCTTCTTGAACCTTGTCCATGTCCTCTACCTCTTCCTCTCTAATCTCCAAATTTTTGATCACAAGAGTGGTTGAAACCCTCATTACTCTGATTTTGACTAGTATCCACATCTTCATTTTTCTTCTAGTTCTCATTGTGGCTTCTAAATGACCTGTTACCACCCCTTCCTCCTTGAATATGCCCTCTTTTCCTTCCATCAAACTTTTTGTTTAGCTTCTCTTCAACTTGCAATGCAAACTAGTATACCTCTTCAATGCTAGTCATTCTAACCAAACTTAACTCCCCCTAAATGCTAGGTCTTAACCCACTAAGGTAACGTGCAACCTTCTCTTTATTTGCTTCTGCATGCCCCACCCTAATAAGGACTCGATAAAATTCTTCTATGTATTCCTGGAAAATTTTTCTCACTTGCTTTAACCCTTGCATCTTCTTGAACAAATCAAGCTTGTAATCAACATGAATGACCTACTTCTTTAGTTTGTCCACCATGCGATCTCATCTTGTGATTTTCTCCTTTCCTCTTCTATTTCTTTCCAATTGAATCTCTTGCCACCAGATTTTGGTATGGCCTTTCATTTTGGCCTTCACTAGCTTAACCCTATTAAGGTCTCTGATATCCTCTGTTGGAAATATTCAAGATATGACAAGTTACTGAGAGGGGAGGGGTGAATCAGTAACTTCTAAAATTTCAAACAATAAAACTGCATACTGATATATTCACCATTCATCCAAGTAACCTTCTGTAAGCATGAAACAAAATCATTTGCAACACTTGAACACACAGATTTGGTGACCCAGAAACCTTCCAAATAGAAAGTAAAACTGGGGTGGGGATGAAACCCACAAAGCTTCGTTACTGCAGTATGAAGTTAGCTGGTTAAGGCTTATAATGACCACTTCTGGTGATATGCCCTGTTAGGAGCACAAAGGATTGCTAGATCCACCTTGTTAGAGGATTTACAAACATACAATAAAGTATGCACTCTGTTAGGAGATTTACAAAAGATTGTTAAGTCTACCTTGTTAAAGGATTTACAAAAACTGATTCACCTGTTAGAATGAAACAGTGGATCTGATTGCAACTGGTTGCTGATAAGATCCGCTATGCTCTGATTCACCTTGATGTGATAGATAAAACTTTTCTGCTCCAAAACTCGACCTTGCTGAATACCTTCACAACTCAGCACACATAATTTCGCACGCATGTATTTCTTTCACACTTTCGTAGTTTCATTCATTACCATTACTATTGCCATTACAATTGCTTTTATCTAATTTCTTACTTTGAATGATACAATACATTGCATATATATACCATCCAAATAAACAATACATGCAAGGTCGGCCAAAACAACAAGTGCAAATCTCTATACAAAGTCGGCCCAAGGTAAAAAACTCGGGTTCACTGAATTGACTCGGTGTCCTTCTGATACTCGACATCCACTGCGTTACTCAACATCGTCATGCACTCGGTAGAAGTGAAGGCACGGTTCATACTAAACACTTCGAGTAGTTCTGAACTCGGTAACCACTGGAGACTCGGTAGAAGAGATGTCACTCGGTGAATACTTCTATCTGAACTGTAGCTCGGTGATCAAAGGAAACACTCGATGGAACCTTGTGACTCGGTGATAGATGGTTTCCTTGATAACCATCTGAGCTCGGTAAAATTAATTTCCTTGATAACCGTTTGAGCTCGGTAAAATTAATTTCCTTGATAACCGTCTGAGCTCGGTAAAATTAATTTCCTTGATAATCGTCTGAGCTCGGTAAAATTAATTTCCTTGATAAGCTCAGGAGCTCGGTTATCACGAAGTTCTCGGTCAATACTAAGTACATCTTCACTCGGTCAAAACTGATTCCTTTCTTTACCTCGAACACTCGGTAAACACTGGCTGCTTTGTTCACCTTGATTACTCGATAAACACTGACTTCTTTGTTCACCTTGATCACTCGGTAAACACTGACTTCTTTGTTCACCTTGATCACTCGGTAAACACTGACTTCTTTGTTCACCTTGATCACTCGATAAACTCTGATAACTAGGTAAAGCTTGGCTTACAAAGGAATGTCCGGTGAGAGCTCGGTAAGCATTCAGAATCCAATAAGTGTTGTAACTAATGACAAAAATGTATCATAATGCCAACAATCTCCCCCTTTGGCATTAGTGACAAAAACACTTATGAGACAAAATTTATCTGACATGCTGATGATTGATTCTGAATATACATAGCTTTGTTATATACAACTCCTCCATAGAATAGCTTTGTTATATACAACTCCCCCATAGAATGTACATACATTATTTACATGAGCTGTATATCTCTTCCTTTGTACAATTTTCTGAAAACACTTATTCACATATAGTATATATATCCAACAATAATCTCCCCCTTTTTGACAATAATGCCAAAGAATAAAAGAATATATATACTTATATAGAAACACCAAAATGAGAGATGAACTCTGAATGTACCTGGAGAATAAGCTGGAGAGTCTTATCCCAATTCTCTTGCAAAATTTTGCAGGTGGAAAGAGCTACTTGAACTTCAGCCGAAAGTTCAATCACATGATCTGCAATGGAGAAGTTATTATCATGGATTAATGTCTTTGAATGTGCAATGTGCTTCTGCATTGAATCCATGATGGGAAGGATCATGTTTTGGATATCTATCAATGTAGATCGGATCCTTGCCTCTTCTCTCAATAGCTCTGCCTGCTTCTCTGACAAAAAATTGATCCTGAGGTGATGAGATGAGCTTGAACTGGGGTCAAGTTTCAAGTTCTGTGTGCTCACCTTCAGATCTTCATCAATTTTATTTAGTTTCTCTCTTATTCCCTTAGTGTACTTGGTAACATCACAAAGCTTAGCAAAAAGAGATGTTACATTATTAAAAGAATTTTCCATATCTGCCAAAACTGAGGTTAATGCAACTTGATTTATTGCAATGTTCTGGGCAATGTGCCCCAATACCTTATTATCAAATTTCTTTTCTGCACGCTCAATTAGCTTTTCTTGTCCGGAGGCATCTTCATTGAATTTATTAACTGCCTCTTCCAATTGAATCAAAATGTGTTGAGAAGTATCAACATCAACACCTATAGCCTCAGTGATTATGTTCCGGGCATCCTCAATTATCCTATATTCCTTATCCCTTTCCGATCTTAACTGCATCTGAGTAGCCTTTTTCTCAATAAGTTGACTAGCATACCTCATTTCTTCAATGGTAGCATTATCAAAGTCAATCTTTGGAATTACTATCTCTGTGTCCAAGTCAATGTCTTCAGGAATTTCCTTTCCAGTGATCATAAGTCTTAATGGTTGCTTTTGTTTGACTTCTGAGATGACTGGTTTGACCTTTGGAATAGACACAACAGTAGAGACAGAAGGACTAGCAGTAAAAACTGGGATGCTTGAGGTTTGAGTGCCAATAGGAGTATGTACAGGGTCAAAAATTTGAGTGCTAGCAAAAAATGGTGATACACTCAGTAATATAGTATCTAAACTCACTGTGCCTGAAGTAGATGGCGACAAAATTGTAGAACAAATTGGAGTAGTCAAAATTGGAGAACTCACAGCAATATCAACTGATAATGATGGAGTCGAGGAGGCCAACTCGGTAGATGAAGAGGGATGCAGCTCGGTAGATGAAGTGGTAGTCACTTCCACTGATGATACCTGGAGCTGAGATATGGCAGGTGTAGATGGTAAATCTGGTGTAGATGAACCTGCTGAAGCTGACTCCAACCTTGATGATGTCACAGGTTTAGCTGGGGAGTGAGGAAGGGATGCAATAACTGCTGCTGCAATTTTTACCATATCATCCTCCTTATCTTCCTCTTCAGCTTCTTCCTCTTTCTCTTCCATCATTGCATGCAACTCTCCTGGTGTAACTGTGATGGATGGAGCGCTATCTGATTCATCACTGCTGCTGCTGCTATCATCATCCTTTATTTCTACTGGGTCTACACTGGGCTTATGTAGATGATAGATGTTTTTTCACATGTTTGTAGCATCATTTACAACATGTTCTATATCTTTGATCAAAATCAAACAAGTGTGAAATCTGATCATCATTTTACCTTCATGGGTTTTCAATTCAGATTTTACCTCTGCTCCAGTGAGACTAGGCCGAAGATTCTTCAGGGATTGCTCATATATATCTTTTACCGTCTTGGTGGCTAACTCCCATCTTGACTGTACTCTCTCCAGTAATTCTTTAGAGATATGAGGAGCAATCTAATCCGGAGAGTATTTCCATTTTCCCATTTTGTTAAGTACCAGTTCCTCAATCTGCATTTTCTCTGCATCAATCCTTGTCTCAAATTTCAATGCCTTGAAATTTGCGATGCCAGTTCCTTCTTCCAATGAATTGAGCCTTTGCTCGAATGTAGGTGCAGGCTTGACCAATACAGGTTCCTGAATACCTTTCCTTGTCCTCCGAGTAAATACTGCAGTAGGCTGCTTCTTGGGCTTGGTAATGATTACCTTGCCTTTCTTCTTTGCCGGTTGCTTTTCTTCTGATTCTTTTTCTCCTTCTTCTTCTCCTTCACTTTCTTTATCTTCACCTTGTCCCTCGGTGAGCATAAGAGGACCTATTGCAGTTTTCAGTTTGGCCACTTTCCTCTTACCTTTGCTGATGGCCTGTGGAATTTTGATTTCTAGTTCAATTCTGGCCTTTGCTTCATCATAAGTACCAAAAATCTGTTGCCTTGGGTCTACTGGCTCATTTACCAGTGCTTCAATGATATCCCTTGTTTCATCAATATTTACCTCATATGGAAGAGGTTTCACCCATGCAACTCGGGGTCTAACTGCCTGTATGTACACCTTGTCACAATCAACCATGAAACAGACATCATCCTTATACTCTTCAACAAGTTTTGGAGGTATTCTGAATCTGTTGTTCATCCTTTCCTTGAAATCTTCAAAATAATTATCCATTAATTTGTCAAAATTCATACCCATTTCTACTATGAATTCATTTATTTGATACAAAATTGGAGTATCTTTCCTCCATACAACTGCACCCTTAGATGGAAAGAATTTTTGTACATAGAAAAATAAACAAACTAGCAAAGAACCAAATTTACAAGGGTTTGTCTTTGCAGTCCTTATGCTTTCCATGTTTTTATTGAATTGTTTTAATAGCACATCAGCTAGGTCAAACTCCATATTCTTCTTTACAATTTTATATGCCAAATCTACAGCCTCACAGGGTACACTATTTAGCCTGCTGGAACTATACAGTTTGTATGCAATAACACAAATACCAAATTTCAGTTCTATATCTGAAACATTGTTGAGCTTTAAACCTCTGCCATCCCATTCAGGTTGGGTTTTCCTCTGTAACTCATCCCGTCCTAGGGTTTTGGTGGTTTTGGCTTTGCTGGGCATCGGGAGACCCGTGATTTTGTGAATCATCTTTTTGGTTATCAAAACTGGTTGTTCCAACCACAACTGACCATTATGCACATGGCTTAAGATATACCTTACCCATTTCACTTGGAAACTCCTTGGCAGATGCGGGATATGGGTTAAGCCTTTGGTTTCCAAATGTTTGAACTCAGGTTTTAGGGTTCCATCCACGCATAACTCGGCTAGGGTACTATCCATATCTAGTGTCCCTATTTCTTGCACAGTACACTTAAAATGAGTGCGAATGTCGTTCACGAGGAGTACCTTGGGTGGAATCTGTGATTGAGCTCCATTGGGATTGAGTGATTCAGCGATGGCAGAAACAAGCTTGAACGTAGGTGCCTTCCATTCCGTTCCCTTCACAAGTATTTCGGAACCCTTCTTCGCCTTGCTGCTGCTGGTGCTTGCAGATGCCATTGCTCCTCGGTGAGTGAAAAGATTTTGTAAGAATACTTCACTAGAAAATCTCTTCAAATCGTTTGAACTCGATTGAAAGCCCTTTTTTGTGTAAATCTCGAATTTGCGGTGAAAAATAAGGTTGAAATCTTCCCTTTTGATGAAAAATTTGCCATTAATGTTCAGTACGGAGGTAGCTGCAATCGACAGACTGTCATCCACTAGTTCGGCTTAAACTTCGCAACTCGGTGACCAAAAGAAAATAGGTTAAACCGCCCTTAACTCGATAAGAGAAGAACCAACCATGCTCGGTAAGTGCAACTTGGTGAAAGAAGCCTTATTGCACCCGACTGAGCTCGGTAAGGTCATGTACCGACCATGATCCTGATGTATCTGAAATACTGATTTGATCATATTTTCATTCTAGGACTGCTTAGGATATTGCTTTGTAGATACAGTCCTGGTCTTATCCTGATGAGTCTTAATTGGAAATGGTAGAGTCACTCACTTCTTGAGTGACCATTCCATTACTTGAATTATCTGACTCGGTAGACTTTGGAATCCATTGCTGCTTCATTTGCTTCCGAATATTGTCTACTTTGATTTTCTTCTCATCCTTGACTTTCTTTATGTTCATGCAGTTTTTAGATATATGACCAAGTTCTGTACATGTATAACATCTTACAGTGGTATCCCTTTTTCTTAGGTGATGCCTTGCACAGTTTATGCCAGCATGACCATATTCTCCACAATAATGACATCTGCACCAAGTGTTGTAGTCCCAACCAAATATTGCTTTGACAAGTTGTTCAGCTGGATTAAATGATTTGGATTTGCATTGTGATGCCTTATGACCTTGCTTTTGGCATTTGTGACATTTACCTTCAAATTTCGGTTTCTTTTTGCATTCATTGGCTTTGTGTCCATGCTGATTGCAATTGTAGCACTTTCCATTAAATTTTCCTTTTCCATTGCTCCAACATCTGTTAGATGTATGACCTAACTTACCACAGTGGCTGCAAGTAGGTTTTTGATTCTTTTGAGTACCCTGTTTGGAGGATTCACCTTCTTCCTTATATCCAAGGCCTGCTTTACCATTTTGTTTATGAAAGTTTTCTTCATTTTGCAGATTCAATTGATCCATGTCCTTTTGAGATTTTACCATTCTCTCATTGACTTGTTTTTCAGAGATTAGATCACTTTGTAAGCTTGCATTGATTTGCCTTTCAGTAATTAAGTCATTTCTCAAATTCTCATTCTCAGATCTTAGATTCATAATTTTTTCATTTGCATTAGATAATTGAGTTACAAGATTTTCAAGCTGAGAGGATTGATTATTCCTTACCTCTAAGTCTTCAGCTGCCTTGTTCCTTTGCTCCAAGATTTCGCATAGCCTGATGGACTGGATTCCTTGTTCCCTTTTGAGCTTTCTTACTTCTTCCTGCAGAGATCCATTCTTTTCTAAAAGTTCTTTGATTGCTTTGTCAGCTTCATCTGAACTACTAGATGGTGAGAGATCTTCAATCTTTTCTTCAACATACTGATGGTCATTCATTTTCTTTGCAAGTTCTTTTCTTCTTTTCAAGGATTGTGAAAGATGCTCTTTTGCTTCATTGAGTTGAGCCATGGCCATTTTCAGATCTAGCTTTTCATTCTCAATAGTTTTGTCAAGTCTGAATATCTCCATTGTCCTTGATCTTTGCTCAAGCTGTGAAACTTTTATCTTGAGAACCTTTTAGCTCTGATACCAATTGTTGGAAATATTCAAGATATGACAAGTTACTGAGAGGGGAGGGGTGAATCAGTAACTTCTAAAATTTCAAACAATAAAACTGCATACTGATATATTCACCATTCATCCAAGTAACCTATTGTAAGCATGAAACAAAATCATTTGCAACACTTGAACACACAGATTTGGTGACCCAGAAACCTTCCAAATAGAAAGTAAAACTGGGGTGGGGATGAAACCCACAAAGCTTCGTTACTATAGTATGAAGTTGGCCGATTAAGGCTTATAATGACCACTTCTGGTGATCTACCCTGTTAGGAGCACAAAGGATTGCTAGATCCACCTTGTTAGAGGATTTACAAACATACAATAAAGTATGCACTCTGTTAGGAGATTTACAAAAGACTGTTAAGTCTACCTTGTTAAAGGATTTACAAAAACTGATTCACCTGTTAGAATGAAATAGTGGATCTGATTGCAACTGGTTGCTGATAAGATCCGCTATGCTCTGATTCACCTTGATGTGATAGATAAAACTTTTCTGCTCCAAAACTCGACCTTGCTGAATACCTTCACAACTCAGCACACATACTTTCGCACGCATGTATTTCTTTCACACTTTCGTAGTTTCATTCATTACCATTACTATTGCCATTACAATTGCTTTTATCTAATTTCTTACTTTGAATGATACAATACATTGCATATATATACCATCCAAATAAACAATACATGCAAGGTCGGCCAAAACAACAAGTGCAAATCTCTATACAAAGTCGGCCCAAGGTAAAAAACTCGGGTTCACTGAACTGACTTGGTGTCCTTCTGATACTCGGCATCCACTACGTTACTCGGCATCGTCATGCACTCGGTAGAAGTGAAGGCACGGTTCATACTAAACACTTCGAGTAGTTCTGAACTCGGTAACCACTGGAGACTCGGTAGAAGAGATGTCACTCGGTGAATACTTCTATCTGAACTGTAGCTCGGTGATCAAAGGAAATACTCGATGGAACCTTGTGACTCGGTGATAGATGGTTTCCTTGATAACCATCTGAGCTCGGTAAAATTAATTTCCTTGATAACCGTCTGAGCTCGGTAAAATTAATTTCCTTGATAACCGTCTGAGCTCGGTAAAATTAATTTCCTTGATAACCTCAGGAGCTCGGTTATCACGAAGTTCTCGGTCAATACTAAGTACATCTTCACTCGGTCAAAACTGATTCCTTTCTTTACCTCGAACACTCGGTAAACACTGGCTGCTTTGTTCACCTCGATTACTCGATAAACACTGACTTCTTTGTTCACCTTGATCACTCGGTAAACACTGACTTCTTTGTTCACCTTGATCACTCGGTAAACACTGACTTCTTTGTTCACCTTGATCACTCGGTAAACTCTGATAACTAGGTAAAGCTTGGCTTACAAAGGAATGTCCGGTGAGAGCTCGGTAAGCATTCAGAATCCAATAAGTGTTGTAACTAATGACAAAAATGTATCATAATGCCAACAATCCTCATACTCAAAATATTCCTCGAACTCATTGATCTAATTGATCAATTCATCTGGGTTTAGATTTGCTGAAAACATGCCAATGTCAATTTTAGGTCTTTTTCTAAGCCTGGCAATGGCCCTAAAAACCCTCTTCTCTATCTAGTTTAGGAATTTTCTGTCTCCTTCCCCTTCCTACCCAATATTTCCTTCTTCATTTTTTTCCTCACTTTTGTTGCCTATGGCAACATTCATCCCTCTACGAATCTCCTCCTACAATGTTTGGACTTGTCTCTGGAGGGCTCTAACCTCAAGAGTTAACAACTTCGACCCTTCTACCATGATCCCTTCATGGAGACATCTTCTTGTATCAAAAATCACAATCACACAGTCCTAGTGCAAACTACCTCACAGTCGGTGCTCTATCTACACACTCAAGAAAATTTACTTTAATACCACTTGATGAGGGCACAACCCAAGACAAAATGAACACAACAAGAAAAGGGAAATACTATTATCAGAAGTGATCTACTATTACATTCAATAAAATAAAAAAATAGACTCCACGACATGCCCAATGGGCTTACAATGTTATCAAATTTTGGAGAAAACCCTTCTTACAGTACCTTCTCCCAAACTCCACCAAAAATTTGCCTTTACAATGTTAGAAATGTCCTTAAGTAAATGAAATTAGGTTTAGGCTTAGGAATACATTTTAGAATATGCCATTTGGTATCCACTACCAAAATAGATAGTTCTAGAAAACAAGTCAAAAGTCGGTATAAAATTAAAAGAATCCAAAAATGGTAGTCCAACTTCTGAGAGGCATAACTTTTGATCTGGGACTCCAATTGACGAACCATTTACGTTTTTGGAAAGCTCTCCAAGCACTTTATAGCCTTATGTACTAGCTTATTTTGTCACCCATTTTTCAGGCGTGTACGAGGCCATTTAGTGCCTCAAATCTAACTTTGAAGTGCTCTTATGAGGTCTCTAGGAAACTTAAAACTATAATAAATTTCAAACCGTAAAGCCTTTTGACCTGATTCTTTTTCTAGAGTGCTTTAAATTACAAGTATAAACATCCCTCCAACTTACACCCTCTATCTCATCATAATTATGTCTCAATTAAAAAATAACCTATTTTCTACATTGGCACATATACCAAGGTGCTCAAATACTCTAACCCAAAAAACCAATAGTGGAGCTATGAGAGTTGAAACTTTTATTTGACCCAAATGGGTATCCAAAAATAAAAATACTTTAAATAGAAACTAACACTAAGCATATTTTTGGATGATATGGGATTGCCCTTACACCACTGGGTGCTCTTGCATCAATTACAGGACATAACTTCAATTATTTTGTGTTCATTGATTCCCTCATCTTGTGGTGTTGATGTGTATAAGTGATTTGAAAATCATCCATAGATTCTTAGAAGATTTGCACCATCTTTGCATGGTTGTTCTACTTGGAAAATCAAAGTTTGGTTTGGTTTCACTTTGTTCTCAATAGTCACTTACATTATTAAAAGTATTAAGAAATTAAACTCATATCATTAGAAGTATTAACACATATGATTAATGTATTAAGAAATTAAACTCATTTTTGTTAATTGGATTAGATTATATGTAAATTAGAATAAATAACTTATAAAGAAGAGGTCTTACATACACACGTACATGCATGCATAACTACATATAAGCTTACATATACATATATATTTTTGTATATTTATATATTTCTAACACTTAATTTTTCTTTTTATTCATTTATTCTCATTATATATTTTTGGTACTATTTATTGCACTATGTGTGTAGTTTTATTAATCTATTATTTTAAATTTTCTTTTTATGTATTATGTTCTCTCATTCATACTCATATATTCTTGGTCAACTTATTTCCCTAATTTTGGTGAGTTTGTGATATTCTTAATTTTTTTAGGCCCTTTGACTTTTTAGTGAACTAGTTTTTTCCATTCTTTTCAATTTTTCTAATTCCCCTCCTTTATGGTTTACATACTCCTTCCTCTCCTACCTCTACTCTTATCTTTTTTAAGGGAACTTTGTTTTGTAACTCGCATATTTTCATCTCATTGAGCTCTCTTTCAATCTTGATGATGGTTGACAAAGTGTGACCTCAAACGTTGACATACATTTTTATACACAATCAAGATCCAAAAACATGTATAACAAAACTTATATTCATTAGTGCAACATAGAAATTACATAAAATTAGTATAGATAAACCATAAAATTAATTTTTTTTTGTATTAGATATAAGGTAAGAAAAAAACAACTTTGGAGCTAATCAAATCGAGATATATCATTAGTATCTAAAGAATTGAGTCATATTAAACAACACTTCTAGATCAATTTGCCAAGATAACATCACATCTAATATATATATGTTCTCTATATAAAATGGTAGACCAAGAAGGCACAATTGCATTAAAAAATCTCAAAAAACTACATTTATGATATTTTATATATGCACATGGGTTACTACACCTAAAACTCTCCATTTGGGTCCCTCCCATGCCCTTTCTTCTCCACCCAAGTTATCCATCTAACACCTCCTTCCATCCATTTCAGAACTCTTTCATCTTCCATTCATTGAGCATAAGAGTGTTCCACTATGTCTATTATTAGAATAACTTCAACACCTTCTACCATAGGTGGTATGGAAGCTAGTGGTGCAACAATTTCAAGTGTCATTGTTGCACCATCATCCCTTTGATTTTGTTGCAAAAGAGTAATCATAATGTTATGTAGAGCCACATGAAAAATAGATATTTATATTGTATTCCTTTCCCATGTGTGACCATGAGATATCTCTCATCTACAAACATTTACTATGCCATCTTGTGACAAGTCTTAAAACTTATTTTTCTAGCAAGTTTCATTGTAACAATTACTTGCATATCTATAAAATTACTTTTGATTATTTTATTATTGAATTAAGAAATATGATAATAAAATTAATTATATTTAAATATAAGTAATAATTATTTATTTTACTACACTAACATGCATAAAGTTGAATGCATCTATCTAATAGAAGTAGATATATCTAAATTGTAGTTGAAAATGAATAACTACTTCTTAACTTCTCTATGACATTTTAAGATAAATAAAGTTAAGATATCTATACTAGCTAATAATATAAACAAATACCAAAAATAATTTTAAATTATATTAATATTTACAAATGCAAAAAATTATGAAATCATAAATCACATTTTTTTCGAAACTTCAAATTGTGAACATTTCTTTTAAATGATATTGTTTTATCAAGATTCAACTATTATAAACATAAAAATAAAATAACAAGAACATTTTAAAAAATAAAATTATAACATTAAAAAATATTTAACATATATATATATATATATCTTATTTATTATAATTTTTAAATTAAAATAAATAAAAGAATTATGAAAGCATGGATGATAGTTTAAATAATAATAATAATAATTATAAATACTTTATTTGACTAATGATGTTTAACAAAGATTCAATTTGAGTTGAACTTATTAACACATATTTTATGAGAAGTAGTTCAAATGAACTCATTTTCTTGGATGTGAATAGTCTAGGTAGTAGTGACTATGGTTAGATGATGCTTATAGAATGAAACATTTGGACCTCTTACAAGATCACCTATAATAGCGCTACTTTGATTAAATCTTTCTTGATTAAAGAGTTTTCCTAAGGGCAAGCCCATTTAATACAACACTTTTTTGCAATCATAGAACTAGCAAAATATTCAAAATTGTAATTCATTCTTCAAAACATCCAAAATACTAAATCATGTTCATGAGAGATGAGCCAACAAGATAATTGGTCTTGATCTTAGGAGAAACTCTATGGTTAATTACACTTGAGTTGAGCTAGTATTGGGATGGTGACCTCGTAAAAAGCAGCAATGCTTCACCCTTGTAAGCATCACCTTTACCCAAAGATAAACATCACCTAGATGCAATGAGTAGTAAATGGACCCTTCATTCGTGAGAGATATATTCTTATAGATCACCATATACATTATAAACAAACCAATAATTTGGACACAAACACTATACATGACATATGTATTTTTAAAATACAACTTTTTCAATATAAATCTTCTAATATTTGTTCTAAATGTTCTTCCCTATTAGAGTGATAAGGTGTTTTCATATTAATTAAATCATTCTTATTTAATTATTAAGTCACTTATTATCTCTAATTTGCTTAAGTTGAACTTTAGGCATATAATATTTAATTCTTTTATTAATTATTATCATGAAACCTAAGTTAGTTACCTTTTAAGGTTTTGATATCCTTTTATAAGGATTGATCTCTCTCTTTGCAATTCATTTATTCAATACGATTGCACTTTATCTTTTACATATCAAGAATGTATCATTTTTTGTGTATCTTTGAATTCAAGCCTTCACATCTTTGCTTTTTGTGGTAAGTGTTTGCAGGCAAGTGATTCTTGGGGGTTGTGAGTTGAACTTTCCTCAGCTTCAACATGGTATCAAAGTTCCAAACTTTCATACCCCTAGTCTCTTCATGAGATATTTGGCCTTGTTTTTAGATCTATTATTTTTTAGAGGTTTATTGTATTGGAATTGACCTAAGTCACTTTTTTTGGTACACTTTGAACCCAAACGAACCTCATCGTTGGATTTGTAGTGCCCAAAAATATCTATTTTAATATACAATTTGTCTAATTTCGACGCAATTGCAATCTAAGGCAAAAAAAATTGCCTCCAGATCGAACACACTTCCCAATGTTAGCTTGGACTAGTAATGTTGTTATTGTATGTAAAAGAGTCATAATAGTTGTTATGTTGTCATTGATGTCAAGCCTTAATTGGTTAGACATTATGCTAATTCAATAGAGTACTAGATTATTTGATTGATAAAGAGGATTTGAAGAAAGTACAGTGAAGAAAGAGATGATAATTATTGGTATTTAATGGGTACTTGAATGAGTTGGATTATGATAGTATAATGTTGGTTTGATTGTTTTACAATCATGTAATGTTATGATGAAGTTCATAACTAGTTGATCAGTGAAAGAAGTTATACAATATTAACCAAATGACTATAGTTTTCACTGAATGCCCAGCAAGGAAGAGTTAAAGTTTTAGTGTTAACCAAGTGATGTATTGCCCAAGTAAAGTTGTAGTGTTCATTGAATGAAGACCAAAAGAAAATATTAATTTGAGGTTGACTTTTTGTGAAAATTAAGAAAGTTCAAGAAGTTTAAAGGATGAAATCATAGTTAGTTATGAGATCTACGACTTGAGACATGTAATGAAGATTTGATGACTGACATTTAACAAAATGGAGATGAGTACAAAGTTCAAGATGTAACTATTTTATGAGTAACTACATACATTGAATAAGTCTACGATCGTGATTAAGAAGAAAATTCTGGAAGGCAAAAGCTACCTATTTAAGGAGATGAGTGAGACTATTTTTGGTTGTTGATTATTCGCTAATAATTTTTTGATATGGGTGCAGTTGATCAAGTTGAAGAACAAGGTGAACCAAGTAGAACAAAAGTGAAAATGTCAAGCAAAGGAAGTGTAAAGTGAAAGATAAAGTCTGAGAAATAGCCAGTAAGAGATCAAAAGGAAGAAACTGAGCGAAGCAGAGATCTGAACAAGCAAGGTAGTGCTAAACCTAGCAAATCACTTGATTGATACTTTCTTGCCATTTTAACAGATAAAATCTTTAAATTGAGTGGACCTAATAAGTCTTTGAAATATTATATGATAACATTGATAGTGATGTTTGTAAGTCCTCCAAAGCAAGCCACTCTTAGTAATGACAAGGAGTGATAAGGTCTTGATGATCTTTGGTCAAAATCCTCTAACCATTTCACACTAAAAAGATGCATACAACCTTCACAAGGTTGGATCCTAGCAGAGGTCACTTCAGAAGAGTGAATTTTTTGGGTTGCCACTTCCCAGGTGTTTTTTTCCCTTTATTGGGTTTCTACATTAAATTTATGTGTCAAATGTGTGAATTCTTATGTGTTGCAAAGTTTATTTTCATGTTATTTGCTTAAAGTTACAACTCGGTAGAAGCAAAAAGATTACTTTGATACTTGGTATAAATAAGAACAGTGAGATCAATATAGTTTGAAGTAAAGTTGTTATAAGTGTGATTTGATAAGTTGAATGTGATTACCAACTTATTGCTGAGAAAGTTCATAAAGTTTGAATTAGTACTAAATTGTTTGAAATGCTAGTAGGATAATTGGATATAATTGATTCTAAATCACAAAAAAAAAAAAGTTCACTTTTTTTGAAAGAAAAAGAAAGAGATGCTTAAGAAAAAAGAAAGTTTGAATAAATACTTTGAAAAGTGCATGTTTTATTTTTTTCAAAAAATACTTTTTGAGGAAAACATTACTACATGTCAACAAAGGTATGCCAACACATGTCAGCGCATGATTCATTGCCTACATCATCACCTATGTTAGTACCACTTCAGTACCTAGTCAACATGACATGTCATCAGACACATTAGCAATGCCACATTACTAGATGTCTAGTCAGTAATGCCACATTAGTGACACATCACCATATCATTTTTTGCATGCGACGACTGTATGACCATCAAATTTAGTACAAGGACATATTGACATTATCACTACATGAGCACTTTCATGCCCCTTTGGCTCCTTTTGACCTACTTGTGATTTTTGGTCATAATTTTCTCATACAGACTTTGTTTTTCACAAAAATATCATTGAAAAGCTAGTTCCAAGCCTATTGCATTGGTGTAAGTTTGATTTATTGATTTTGTTTTTCTGATGGGTTTTCTCTCTATCAAAGTCATGGCGTCATTTTTGCACTCTATGAGACATATCTCAAGCATCTGATCTTCAATTTGGGAAACTCTTTATCATTGGAAAGATTGTTTTGTGCTTTGTCCATTGATGTTGTTTATTTTTCAGATTATACATCTGGTACATTGTATTCAATTTTTCTTTTCTTTTTTACCCTCTGGTGGATATCTTGGTTGTTTCAAATCTAGGGATCATTTTTGTTACTTGGGATCACTCATCTTGGGTTGTACTTTATATAGTACTAGCCTTATGTCTCTTATGATCTTTATTAACATCTTTTGTAGCATTTTTATGCAAACGCACTGAGATAAAGTGTCACTCTATTGTATTTTGGGATCTTGCATATCTTTCTATTTTGTTGTACTCACACTACATTATAAACTGCCTTTAGCAGTTTCATGTTGGCCATTTTTGCCATCTTCTTTTGTCAAGTGAGTGTTCCTTCCTTGACATTAGCCTTACCTTGTTTGATGGAGTGAGCTATGTATTCAGTATTTGTTCCTATGTACTAGGTAGATGCAGTGGCTTAATACCTATGCATTTTGGGGAGATGGATCATTTACCATAACACTCATTTTATTCCTATTTTTGGAGGCCATGAAGATATCTTCCATATTCAATTGATCAACTCTTCATACTTAGTCTTCTTTACTTGGCCATGTTCTATTCAATGGAGGTTCTTCATATCAACAGTTTGACAATGTTTGCAACTTCATGCTTCAGTGATGTTCTTCATGATCATCCTTTTGTTCCTATATTCTGAGACATTATTTTGATCTCTTTTTGGAGTAGTATTTTTCACATTTGATTTCTCTATTTCTCTTCTTTACAAAGATTTGGTTGTGATTGGGTACCTCATCATACCTTGTTGTCAGGACCCAAATTTACTTTCTGTAGTAAGTTTTTAGGTTCTTAATTATTCCTTAATTTATATAAAGAGGGAGAGTTAGAGTAATAAAGTATTTCCTTATTAATTAAATTATTTTAATTTAAGTATTAAGTCACTTATTATCTCTAATTCACTTATACTAAACTTTAAGCATATAATAATTAATAAATAAATTATTATCATCCAACCTAGGTTAGTTACATGTTAGTGTTTTGATATCCTTTTATAATGATCTCTCTCTCTCTCTCTCTCTCTCTCTCTCTCTCTCTCTCTCTCTCTCTCTAATTCATTCATTCAATACAATTGTAATTTATCTTTTGCGCATCAAAAATGTCTCATCTTCTGTGTATCTCTGAATTCAAGCCTCCATAACTTTCCTTCTCTCTTTTTGTGATAGATGTTTGCATGCAAGTGATTATTGGAAACTATGGGTTAAGCTTTCCTCAACTTCAACGTTTCCCAATAAGAAAGGTTAAGATATAAAATATCATATACAAAAGACAACTTTTGAGAGACGTCACTTTAATATGAATTTCTACTTATTCTTTTCCAATAACAAAAATATAATATAATTTAAAAAATGTTGTATATAAGAAACAATTTAATCTAAATGAGTCCTTTATAATTTGTTCTTTCCAAATAAGAAAGGTTAAGATAATGAAAAATCATATCAAAAGTAAAATTTTAAGAAGCAATTTTCCAATTTGAATTTCTTCTTATAATTTATTCTTTCCCAATAACAAATATTAATATATTTAAACATCATATTACAAAATAGGTCAATAATAAAACATGATATCCAAAGACAATTTTTTTAAAAACTATTTTTTAATCTAAATTTCTTCTAATTATTATTTTTTCTCAATAAAAAATTATTAGATAATAAAATATCATATCTAAAAGTTAAAAACAAATGAACATTCTACTATTTTTTTAATAACAATAGTCAAATATTGTCTACTATGAGAAACACCTTTATTCTTTTCACAATTTATTCATTCCCATATTGAAAGGTATGCTAATAAAACATCAAATGTAAAAGAGAACTCTCAAGAAACAAAACACTTTTCTTTTAAAAAAAATAAAATTTCTTTGATGTCAATGGTCCTTTTTGTCTATGGTGAAACTGAATTGCTCTTAATGAATCCACCAAATATCAAATCTTGTCAAGTGGAAGGGTCCAACATTATAACCAATGAGGCCAAGATCATGTCGTTGACAAATTTGGTTGAATAGGTGAGCCTCAATTCTTGAATCTTGGTTAAAAAATGTTCAACATGCGTTCCCTATCATATGAGATGACGCTAAGATTGAGTCGTAAGTGAATTTGACATGATAGATCTTATAATCTTAATTGAAGAGGCTCATCGAGATTAGACCCCATAAAAATTTGACAAAATAAATGCCTCTCATTACTTAAATATTAAGTTAAAAAATAAGATGTTCTTCAACCTTAAAAAGTTAAAATTAATGTCCACTTGAGACCTACTAACCTCAATAATCTCCAAGGGCCACCTTAGAAACCCAAGTCTCCATAGACCAACCATGTACTTTTCAGCTTTAGCACTTTGAGAAGCAAAGCACTTACGTCATGCAAGGGAATAAAATCCATGCAATCATGAACATCGAAGAAATTTACTTGCCCAATACCTAGTTTCAATGGTATCATTCAAACGATCTTTTCTCTTGGGCATTGAGGTTCATACAACCAACTTTTACTGTCCCAAATGGAGAAAAAGAATTCATGTTTGTGAGGTCAGGATTTTGCCTAAATAACTCGACTTCTATAAGGGTATTGTGAAAGTCAGCACCTTGGTGGGGCCAGCCATGGCGCAGGGAGCAACAGCAGATCCATGGTATGTAGACGCCTTCTCGTCCGAATGCACAATAGATTCTCGGCTTCGAAATCCCACGTCCTCCTCTTTGAAATTTTCATTCCTATCACCTTTTCCTTCTCAATTCAATAAACAACTGTCGAAGAGATGGCTATTGGAAACTATATAAGGGGAGGCAGAGTGTATCTATACCTTGAGCCCCCAAAGGTTTTGTGTATGTTTTGTGGCCTTTCAAAGTATCTCTGTATGTTTTGTTGGCTTTCACAGAATCTCCGTATGTTTTGTGGGGTTTCAATAAATGAATCGAATTTCTTGTTTGATGTGAAACGGTAGAAATACAGCAATAACTTGCATTTATGCTTCGAATCAATTGCCGCTTTCTCTAGCCCAAGTAGGTAATATGTTGTCTACTGGATTCGATTGCTTTTTTTGTATGATATGCTAATCACACATTTCCTTATCTTAATCCCTGTCGCTGTCTCAAATTGTTGACAAATTGTCTGTTCAATGTTGAATGCTGAATTGCATGGCATGCTGTTACTTTGGCGCGAATTGGTGGTTTTTGTTTTTGCCTTATTGACTTGAACAAGATATCTTTGTCTGATACCAATTTAGCTTGTTTTTCTTTTTCAGATGTTAGCGACTTTGGTGAACACATTATACTTTGGCGGCTTGTTTTTCGTAGATTGGGATTCCAGCTGTGTAGAAATTCAATTGGCTATTTATTAAAAGTAAATTGGTACTTAACGCCATTGTGAATTGTGACTTATCTGAACTGAAATCGGGAGAGTTCCAATCGTCCTGGTTGACGGTGGTTCACCGAAACTGGAAATCTGAGGGCTTAGTATATGAATTAGATGCAAAATTTAAGTGGGATAAAAAAAGCACAATAAAATTGTGTTGTAGTCTGAAAGAACTAGAAAGAGATTTTTCTTGGTTTTTCGGTGGGGTGAGCTGTGGGTAAGGGGATTAAAGCATTAGTTGGAAAACATTGAGGAAGTACGCAAACTTTGAGAATTTTTTAGGGCAAGGGGTTAAAATGGGTCATGTAAATCCTGAACCTGGGCTTGAACATGATTCCAAAGAACTAGACATTGCAAGCTGCCCTTCTTCTCGTAAGGGTATGGATGATGTCCCTGTGTATAAGGTGGGCGCTCCGCCTCGTTTGGAGCTGATGAAAGAATTCAAGGCTGCATTGAAGGAGACCTTGTTCCCTGATGATCCTCTTCGCCAGTTTAAGCGCCAGCCCAGGTCGAAGAAATTCATGCTCGGTGCAGAGGCAGTTTTTCCTGTGCTTGGGTGGGGAAGGTCTTATTCGTTGAGCAAGTTCAAGGGTGATTTGATTGCAGGCTTAACAATTGCTAGTCTCTGCATTCCTCAGGTATGGACTATGGACTACTAACTCCTCATGTTTTCAAGATTTTACTGCTTTTACCAAAGAAACTTTAAAAAACTCAATGCATGGTAGCCCCCGATAACAAGCTTGGTGTCATTGTATTCTTGAATGCTGTTATTGAACTGTTTTGTTATGAAGAAGCCTACCCGTTATTGTAAATTAATCTGTGTCTCCTTTTTGAATTGGATAGGATATTGGATATGCAAAATTGGCAAACTTGGATCCTCAATATGGCCTTTGTAAGTATCTTTGACAACTCCCCATTTGGGCAAAAGTTTTAAACAATATTATTTTGATCCTGTCTATTTCATATAAATAACGTATAAATGCAACATAGCCTATATTAGTCCTCATAAAAGTTTGATAAATTTCATAGTATGCATCATATTAACGAGAATTGGCGAGTCACACGATTCATGTGATTTGGGGATTCGATTCAAGCTAGGCAATATTTTGTGAATCAGTGAATCAAACTGGCAATTTCTTGGCATGAAATGCCATGGATCAGCTAGAAATATCGGGCAGCCTAATTGGGCAACTAAAAAACATAAAAAAAATACAACTTTTTTAATGATTTTTTTTTCACATTTCTCTTTCTTATAACCCTGAAAGGCCTTCTATTTGTTGAGTACGACAAAAAGAGATGAAAAGTGAGAGATAGACTTGAGCTAGAGCTAGAGCAAATAGACTTGTCTTTTCATTTTGTTTATAGATAGACATACGTTTCATGGATCTTCATTTTACATACATTTATGGTTTGATGTCATTGATTTTATGGATCTTCATCTTACATACATTTATGATTTGACAACATTTATAATTCTATATATCTATGTCATATGATCCTATGTTTTATGTTTACTTCAGCTACAAATTACAATTTAGATTTTACGTATGTGATGGATTTATCATTTATGTTCTTTGTTTATGTATGTTAGCTTCTATTTGATGGCATTACAGTATTTTAAGTTATATTCAATAAAGGGTGTATGAAATAAGGTTTAAATTGTTAAACTCTCTAAACTTCAAGGGTTATTTTAATTTGCCGATTTGTGGCCAAATTCTGATTCATGGCCGATTCGGGATTTGATTCGGTCTTTGCCAATTCCAATCCGGTTCCGATTCTCATTACTTTGGTATGCATGTTTATGGAAAAAATAGTCAATAATATTTTAAGAACAGAACCTGTTTTAAATGGCGGTTTAGCATTAAAGAGGAGTGGTTTGAAGATCTTATTATCGAATCTATAGTTTTGAAATTAAGAAATCTATTATTAGAGGCTATTGTGATATTGCTATCAGGGTTCAAACTGTGTAGTTTTTGAATCAAACTCATTGAACCATATTTCATGACAGTGAATAGAACACTTAGCACTCGTTGGATCTAGGTGATGCTCATAGAGAGGTGAATCACTCACCCATCCCAATACTACATCTTGAGCGGGCTTAACTATGGAGTTTCCTCCATGCTTAAACCCACTTTGCTTGTAACCCCATTTGCAAAACCTTCACCAAGTGTTGTGCTTTATGAACCATTCATTAGAAAGCCCCTTAAGCTCATCAATTGATATCTAGGAGATATTTTCCACAGCAAGTCAAATTTATTTTTAAAAAGCGTGAGATTTTCTGTCCACTGCAGTAGAATTTTCCATTCTGATTTTTAAAAAATTTGCGTGAACTGGCAAATACAGCCCAACAATAATGCCCTGTTTTGCATAATTGTTTGGAAGATCACAATAAAGAGTAGCTTTACGTATGGACAGAGTCAGTTTTGAATATTTCTCAGATAAGCTAGTTTCAATATGGCAACTGTAATGTGTTGTTACTAGTGTTTTCATTATAGTGGGGATGTTTCAAGTTTATTTGTGCCCTTACATGCATGTTTTTTTTTAGACAAACGGGATTATAAATTGCCAATCAAATATGTGGTCTAGAAAAAGAAAGAGTAGGCATATTTAGTTATTTGTGGTTTCTTTGTTCTTGGGAATTTTTGGCTATTTAATTCTTGAAAATATTGTAAAAAAATTACTTAATTCCCTAAACATAGTCGATAAAAAATCCCCTGGTTTGCATAATGATTTACGATTTCACTAAAAAGAGTTCCCTAATGTACTTATTTGTGGTTCATTGGCTCTTGGAAGAGTTGACCAGTCTAATTTTTTTTAAAAATCTTGTGAAAGGTTTAGCTTTCCATAATAACAATAGGTTTACAAGCTATCTTAGCTGTATGTTCCAGTGAACTCTTTTCTTTATCTTTACTGAACAACAAAAGTTGATTGTTTTAAGAATCTGGGAATTGTTTACAGGCAGATTGCTAAAATGCAAATATAATGGCTAGGCAATTTGCTTCATTAGTTAGATGGGTGATTAATTGTTTTTCATTTTTTTTCTCTGACCTTTGAAGACACTAGCTTTGTACCTCCGTTGATATATGCGGCAATGGGAAGCTCCAGGGATATTGCAATTGGGCCAGTAGCTGTTGTTTCTATCTTGGTGGGAACATTGGCCAGGAATGAAATAGATGATGTTAAATCTCCTGATTACCTCCGTCTTGTATTCACATCGACCTTTTTTGCTGGTGCTTTCCAGGCATTACTTGGAATCTGCAGGTATGCAAATATATATACGTACTTCGAGAGCAATTCTGCTACTTTGAATGCACCATCAATTAATAAAATCTCTTTTGGTCAGGCTTGGTTTCCTCATTGACTTTCTATCGCATGCATCAATTGTTGGCTTCATGGGAGGTGCTGCTATTACAATTGGACTACAACAGCTGAAAGGATTCCTTGGCATAAAGAAATTCACAAAGAAAACAGACATTATCTCTGTAATGAAGTCTGTATGGGGCCCAGTTCATCATGGAGTATGTATTTTTAATAGTTATCCTATTTTTATACTGTGCAATTGTATAGTATAATTTTTTGCAACTATCTTTCAAATCTTGGATCCTTAAAATCAACTTTTTCTTTTCTAAAGATAGACTGTTTATGCAATGCAGCACTGCTGAAAGTTGAAACTGCTCTAAGAAATCAGCTCCTAGTTTCTCAAGACATATTGTTTAATTTATTTTGTTTCTTTACAGTGGAATTGGGAGACAATTTTGATAGGAACAATTTTCTTGAGCTTTCTTGTGACAGCTAAGTATATTGTAAGTCCTCTTAGTATTGCAGAATAATATTCTGCTTTGGAAGTTTCTAAGTGCAAACCTCATAAATCTCAAAAACCTAATCTGCAGTTGGCATTTATTTTTAAGGCAATCACTGAATGAGAGTTTTGTACAAATTCAACTAACACACTCTAATTCGGAATCAACTTGAACAGGGCAAGAAAAACAAGCGATTTTTCTGGGTGCCAGCTATAGCTCCTTTGGTCTCGGTCATTTTGTCAACTCTCCTTGTCTTTTTGACACGTGCAGATAAACATGGTGTGGCAATTGTAAGCTAAGAGATCCTCTATTTATCGCAATAGTTCTTATTATTTTTTGTTTGATGGATGAGGGGAGGAAGAGTCAAATTGTGGCAATCATTAGGTACTTTTAATTTAAAATGGTTGTACTGAAATACTCTTTGACAGGTTAATCACATCAAGAAAGGAATAAACCCTAGTTCAGCAAGTGAACTTGCATTTAGTGGAGACCTTCTTGCAAAAGGTGTTAAAATTGGTTTTGTGGCTGCTTTGATTGCTCTTACGGTACGGTAAACATCAAGTGCAGTAGTCATTAAAGTCTCTTCAAGTCATTTTTCTTGTTGATAATGAGAAGATGCCCTGCTCTGAGTGACAATGTTATAGAACTTATTGTTTAACAAAGTTTATATGCTAGACTAAAGACTGAGCTTAGACTTTTACATGCTGATGTTAATCAAACCAAATACTGATACCATTCATTACATGATTACTGTTTCAGGAAGCTGTTGCAATAGGAAGAACATTTGCAGCATTAAAGGATTACCATTTAGATGGCAACAAAGAAATGATAGCAATGGGTGTTATGAATGTAGCAGGCTCATTGACCTCATGCTATGTTGCAACAGGTTATTTTAAAATTTGGCATTTGTGATCTGTTCTTCCCATTCTTTACATTTTGTATTTGAAATTCATCAATTTTATACATTAGATTGTTAAAGTGTTTGCTTGTCTTTTTTCACAGGCTCCTTCTCACGCTCAGCAGTGAACTATAGTGCAGGCTGTCAAACAGCAGTTTCAAATATTGTGATGTCAGCCATGGTTTTTCTGACGCTTTTGTTGATTACACCACTCTTCAAGTACACTCCAAATGCAATCTTATCTGCTATCATCATCAATGCAGTCATTGGTCTAATTGACATCAAGGCAGCACGCCTCATCTGGAAAACTGATAAACTAGACTTTATTGCCTGCATGGGAGCCTTCTTTGGTGTAGTTTTTATCTCAATTGAAATCGGCCTCTTGATTGCTGTAAGTTACTATTTACCAAAGGCATAACTAAGTAGTGTGGGTCTTTGCCATTTTGTGCAGAATGACTGTGGGACAAGAAAACTGGAGAGAGTAGTTGGTTTTCAAGCTTTCATCTCTCTCTAGACACACTCGTGTGTGCATAAACTTATATAGTCTGTTGTGAAATTTTATTTATGCTTTTCTACAAGTGTTTATGTGTGTGCATGGATAAAATTTGGAATGAGTTGTCACTTGTGCTTTCCCACAAGCATTTTGTATAAAGGAAACTGGCGTCTTAATCTTACTTCCATTGGCTTTGAAACAGGTGTCTCTGTCATTTGCGAAAATTCTTCTACATGTGACAAGGCCACATACAGCTCTGCTGGGGAAAATTCCTGGAACAAATATTTATAGGAATATTGAACAATATCCAGATGCTGCCAAAATTCCTGGCATTCTTATTGTCCGCATTGATTCGGCATTGTACTTCTCAAATGCAAATTATGTCCGAGAGAGGTAGGAGTTGTTTCAGTTGTCTTATCTATGGGCGATATATGTGTCCTTGTATATATAATATTGTCTTAATAAGCATTTTACTTCTATTTGAGAGGGGATCTACATTAAAATTCTTATTGCATTTTTTCCATGTTCTTCATCTTTCATAGATTTTTTTGGTGAGATGTGTTCACTCTTTTTTTATAGAACACATGAAAGAACGCATTCTTCGATTCTAATAACAGCTAAACACCTGTATAAGCATGCAAATTAGCATCCACTAGAGCCCCTATATTGCCTTTAGCCTAACATATCAAGTGGTGTTCTCTTACCAATTCTTTCTTAAATGGTATGCTTGTGTATATCTTCCACTGTTTAATGTATTCAATGGTAAAACAAGTCAAACTGATACATAGATAACCTTTCTGCTAACAAGGTCAACAATCAGTATGGAGCACACATTGACATCCTCTGTAAACAGATATTTTCTAATATATCAAGCTTAATGGTTTACTAGCAGAGGAAGAGAGGGAATTGCAAAAATAAGTGTGATGGTCAAGGCCAAGCAGATAAGAGTAGAATGGATGCGTAGATAAACTCTATTCTAGATCATTCCCACTATACTTGAAGTCATTGTTTATCTCATTTACAGTTTGAATTTATCTCAAGTATGAGATTAGGTGGGCACCACACCCAAAAATAATGATGAGACTAGGGAAGTTGAAACTGTTTGTCTGGTTCTTTTTTATGTAAGACTCGGATGAATTGATCTGCTTCCAGAAGTATTCTCTGTCCACTGGCTAAGCAGAAATAATTTTCCTAAGATGGAATGAATAAAATACTATAATTGGAAAATAGAACTGTCAATGAATGATTTGAACCTCGAAAGACATAAAAGTCTACCATCTCTTCAAATCGATAAAAGCTTTGGTGATACAAGTGAAGTCCATGTTAGTATGATGATTGTCTTTGTTATATATTATTTTAATACACCAGTATTTTATCTGCGTCAAAATTGGTGTTTGCTAAATTGTTGCTGAATTTACACAATCATTTATATTTCTTACCTAGATTCTTGACACATGCATTAATGATTATTCCTCTTGCTTTGCACCACCTAGTTTTGAGTATTTTTGGAACATAAAAAATGCCACACGATCATGTCATTATATTTTTTCCTTCTCTAGGAGCATTCTTTAATCAGTGTGTTATCCTTAGCCTATGGCAGTTTAACCTTATTCTAAGCATTTGGTGAAGTTAGAGAGGTGCAATTGTCTTCTGAAATCAGGTTTCATTTTTATTATACTTATTATTTTGAAATCAGTATAAATCCACCTAAGCAAAGAAATGAATTGGTCTTCTGGAGAGTTTTATTTTGTTTTAGACTGAAACAAGGGTAACACTTGATACGTTGATTAGCATTAAAGGATTTATAGAGACATCTAGATCAGGAGGATAATCATATCGCTTTAAGGATGCATGAAGGGGAAGATGTGTATACAAAGAACATTTTATAGAGACATCTAGATCGGGAGGTTAATTCTCATATTGCTTTAAGGATGCATGGAGCAAAAGATGCATATGCAAAGAACATTGGCATATTATAGCTATGAATGTTTGAATTCTTATGCTATACATTTCTGATTCTGAGTTGGAAATTTTCATGCAAAGCATTGCATGCTTCTTTGAAGACCATGGTTTCTAGGTTGGAAGAAATTATGACCTGATATCATTGTTACATGAAGATTGAGGTAGAAGAAACATGAATGCAGTAATTTCTTGAGTAATATGAAAACTAGAAACATGAATGCAGTAATTTCTTGAGTAATATGAAAACTAAGGTGACCCATACTAGCCTTTTTTCACTTGGGCATCATCCTTTTTATCTAGTCAGATTGATTTATCATTTTAGTCATCTGGTATGATATTTGCATCAACTAATATCTGAGCACATAAGCAGTTACTAGACAGTCTTTCAATGCAGGAGCATAAGCAATTTTCAAATTGAAATGTTAGAAAGAGAAAATAGTCACTAAATCAGTGCAAAGAAAAAGGAAAGGTTACTAGCAGCTAATTATCACAAAACCAATCAGGAATCCTATGATAATAGAGAGTGGAGTTTGAAAATGTTTGCTGAATTTGCTGCACAAGGATACCAGTTTATAAAATGATGTAGCGCAAGATGTTGAGAGTTGCTGATTTCGGTTTATATGTGGACTTCTTATCTTCCAAAGGAATGCTTAAAAGGATCTCTTGAAATTTTCAGTTCTCTTCAAGGCATTCATGACTAAATCACTTGCACATGATTTGGCTGCGTTTTTTTTCCATATTGATGATTTGGCTGCATCTTTCTTTTTAATTGATTATTTGGCTCCATCTTAGATATCTAATTATAATTCATGGAGTTACTAAAATAAAATATTAACTTTTGGAGTTCTAATTATTGGCAAGCATTGAGGTGTGCCAAATTAAAATTGGCTCTTCACAGAGTCTTTTCCAGAGTAACTCGCGAACATCCTCATGATGTTTTAGCTGGGTGCTAGCTTTGTCATAACATTAAGAGCATACTTTTTTATTATGATGGATCAAATGCTAACAATAAAATAGCTAATGATTCTGACGTTATGGGCTGTCCTTTTGCAGAATTCTTAGGTGGATAGATGATGAAGAAGAGAAACTACAGGAAAAAGGTCAACTGAAACCACAATTCCTGATAATAGAAATGTCCCGTAAGTTCCATTGAAGAGATTTCACTCTAATACGCTCACAAATCTTAGCTGACTATCTTCTTAGCACTAAAATGGGAAAATTGAGTAAAGTACTGGAGATACTGATAAAAAAACGTAGGACATTGCTTCTTGTTACTCATTTATTAGCTCTAAATGTTTCTTTTTTGACAATTGATGGTTACTGTCTCTGGTTGCAGCTATCATCAACATAGACACCAGTGGGATTCATGCCTTGGAGGAACTCCATAAAACACTACATAAACGTGAAATGCAGGTTAGCTTTTCACCCAATTTATTTAAATCTTTGTTGTGCTGGTGAACCTTAACAGATCTAAACTGCTAAAAGCTTCTGCTTAATGCCTGGAATCACTGACCACCATTTGTAGACTTCTTCTCATCCTTTAGTAGTTTTCTGTTCACAGCTAGCACTTGCAAATCCAGCAGCATCAGTAATTGAAAAGCTTCATGCATCCAGCTTTATTGACGAAATAGGACAGGATCAGATCTTCCTCACAGTTGGAGAGGCTGTACAAGTTTGTTCTCGTCACTTAAAATTTGATGTTTGAAGAAAATACAAGGGAAACATGTACATTAGTCACATTTGGGTGTCTTCTGATCCTGCACAAGATATACATAGAAGAGTAGGATCAGTGTGTGTGAAATCTACTTCTTTAAGGTTTGGGGTCACGCTGAATGAAATTTTGATTCGGAATCTGTGGAATCAATCTTCGACCAATAAATGGTCCTTTTTTGGAAATTTCTTTCAGTAGTTTTGTGAATCCCTTCAGAATAATACAAAATAAAATTATAATCTGGTTAAAGCAGATTGTAAATTAGTTTTCATGTTTGTAATTGTTGATATGGAGAGTTCGTCCAGGAAGAGTGCATGGAGGTGGGTTCCTATTCCTTTATCAAGTTTTGTAGCAGTAGGTTCAATTACTTCTGCAAACCCTCTTATTTAAAATGAAGATATTAATAAATTGATTAAACCAGAATGTAAATTGGTCTTATTTTAATGTGATTTTAAAGATGGGAGGAAGAATGGACGGATATAGATTCATAAGGAGGCAAATGGAACAGGAAAAAAACTACTACTTCTGAAGCTATAAATTAACATACAATGGAGTAGCAAATCTCTGTGAGAATAAGTTGTACATACCACGTTTTGCAAAAGAAAGCAACCCTGAAAATCAAATAAACATTATATCAATAAATGGGTAAATATAATGCTTACAATCCTTTCAGAACTCAAGGGGTTATATCTCCAAAACAGAATCATGGACGAGCTCTGGAAAGCCGTGTTAAATGCCTGTCATCAATGAGGATAACGAATCTGAAAATGAGCGATAGACAAACTTTTAAAGACGTTAATTTGAACTTCGAGTTACTATTCGAAAACTGAAAATGAAAATGAGACATAAGAAATAAGAAATATAAAGATAAGCGACGGCATAAAGAGATTATGGCATGCAATTTTTCGCTCAGAATCTGTAGTAGCGCTGCACTGAAGATGGATACCATGTTATCCCAATTTAGTTGATATGCGGACATTGTAAAAGGAATAAATCTCTAACAAAATTGACAACTAATGGAGTCCTCTACTAATTTTTTTGTTGTCTCGGTTTCTAAAGGTGATAATTTTTTCTGTTTCAGAAGATAAGCTAAACTTTGTATAATGAGAGATTTGAATGCGACATTAAAATTCTAAAATCCGACTCAGCGCATAATCCATTTGTGGGTGAAAAATAATAAAAATGAAAGTTAAAACTTATTTTTAAGGAGCATTTTGCTAGGATAAACCAACAAATTGAAATTTTCTAGGCGGTCATTATTCTCATGCCAGTGGGTAATTATATGTAGTGTTCATTACTTTGCGAAGTCCTCGATATAACGGAGCTGTCTATCAAACGATAGAGGAGTGGTAGACGAGAGTGAGTTTTCTTTGAGATTTGCGTAAGGTTGGGATTAGTGCATGAGTTTTTTATATATATATTTTTGAGAGTTGGATAAGGTTAGGATTAGTGCATGAGTGTTATATATATTTTTTATGAGAGTTGGGTAAGGTTAGGATTAGTGTATGAGTTATATATATATATAACAAAATTAGCAAGTGTTAGTGTCAAGCACTTGGCTTTAATTAGGCAATTAATATTTGTTTTAATTAAATAGTATATAAGTTTTTAAAATCTTATATATTTATTATTTTTTTTTTTAAAAACTTTTTTGAGAGTTGGGTAAGGTTAGGATTAGTGCATGAGTTATATATATATATATATATAACTAAATTAGCAAGTGTTAGTGGCTTTTAAAATTTAAAGAAATAAAATTTCACAATCTATTTATAGATTTTTATAATTAATTGTAAAATTCAATTAAGATAAGATTACATGTAAATTAGAATTATGTTTAAACTTAGTGTTAGATTGGAGTCTATACTAAGTTGATTGAATATGTAGTTTACATTTACATTAAAGTTCAATAAGATATTGAATTTCTAATTTTTTTTTTTATGTTATTTTTTTATAAAAAAAATTTAGCGAATAGGCTATATTAAAATAGTTATTTTGACCGAAAAATTGTCAACCTTTGACTGGAAAATTGTCAGTCCTTGTTGCCAATAGTGTTATGTTGTGATGGTTAAGTTGTTGTGTTGTTATCCTTACCATCAAGGTTCAAATCTCATGGGGATGAGGTCCCCTGTTTGTGGCCTCACTGGTTCATAGCTCCAGGTCAAAGCGTGTACCCCTCTAAAATTTAAATTTTTTTTTTTTTTTTTATCTCACTCCAACTTTAACTCTTATTTTTTTCCCTATTTATTTAATTTAATTAACTATTATCTACATTGTTCACTCTTTTTTATTTCATATTTATTTATTTATCTCCATTTTAAACTCTTGTATTTAATTTATAAATTAATTTATCTACACGTTTAACTCTAAATTTTTTTCTATTTATTTAGAAAATTAATTAGTTGTTATCTCCATTTTAAACTAATCAAGTTTTTACTAAGAGAGTAGATTTCTATGAACTATGTTGTTTCTAGATTTGATATAGTATGTATTTTTGCATTAACATTTTGGATCATATTCTGTAATCCATCATTAAGATGATAGAAGTACTTTTGTTGTTGGTACCTCTAACATTATTTTCCTTCACAATAGCTAAAATAGATTTGCAAAACAAACACAATTATAGACAACTAAAATAAAAATCATAACGGTAAATTATCATGGAAATGAAAGGAAATCTATTCAAAAACAAAATAAACTTTACTCTAATAATAAATAATCTTAAAAATAAGTTATATGTAAATATAAATATTTGTATCCATTTTTTATTATGGTTTTGGAATCTCACATCTAAAACATTTACTATGTCTATGGAGTTGGTTATCTTCATATTTGTGTGATCATCTAACATGCATGAATGGAGTCACATTACTTTACAACCACTTGATGTGATTTATTCTTATATTTAGTCTTCTACTAAATGTAACTTTGGGAAAAAATTAGAAACTTCACTTCTCTTTCATCCTCATTTGGAAGAACCATTGAAAATGGGAAGCTGTGTTATGTTCCTTGATGTTTACGTATTTGGTTAGACTCTTGCAAAAACATATCACACCTATTAGCTTCTCGTTGTACATACAAAAATGTGCAACTGCTAGTTTTTATGTGTTGTGATTAATTATTATTATTTTTAAAGTTCAAGTGGACTCAAACCCAAGAACACCCGAATAAGAGGCTCACAATTTACCCTTGTGTAGTCGGCTCTTGCCTAATGTAAAGTAAAGTTATTTATAGACCTTTGACATAATTTCATATATTAGATATCAAAATACTAAAAATAAAAAATAATAATATAATGTTTGACATTAACTAAAAAATATTAAGATAAGAAAATTAATTTAATTTAACATAAAAGCTACAATTAGTTTATTAAAAAATGAATAATAATACAATATGACATACCTTTTTTTTCTTTGTTTAATTACTATGGTCAATTTTTGAAAAAAATATATTACACTTTACTATTCCTAAAAATTTGTCAATAACACCTCAAATCTACAAACCAATCATAATGTAGAGAAATGTTTTATAAAATTTTGAAACTTAAATAACATGCACATAAAATTTAGAATAATAAAAGAAATTTGAAAAATGAAAAATAACTTTTAATTGGTTGAAATGATAATTTTTAATCACTAGTTAATGAATAGAATTCAAAACTTATTACAACTATGTACTATGCCTAGCGACAAGTACTAATAATATATTAATAATGAGTACAAATTCAAAAATTAAAGTTGAAGATAAATAGTTGTCATAGAGCAACAATGAAAATTAATAAACGAGGAATGTGAAATAAACAATTGAAATTGCATTAAACCTTCGTTATTTGAGATAAGCTCTGGTTTTTTGTGATTGCTCTTGTCCTAGTTCCTACTCAAATGGACCTCATGACATTGAAATGAGTCATAAAAAAAATGGAAGGAAGGCATGATGATAATGTGTGAATAGTTTTTTAAATGAGGAGTAAGTCTATTGATCAATCATGTATGAATAGTTGATTAAATGAGGAGTAAGTCTATTAAATATAATTATCAAATACAAAACATATTGTCAAGTTGCAAAATCAAATATAAGTTTGATTTGGAATTTGAAGTCACATTGATATAATTCATAGCACTTAAGTGTCACATGGGGATGAAGATCCAAGATAAAATGATGGGATTTGATCAGTAGAACTAAATGAGAAAATGACAAGTGGAATGTAACATGAAAAAGCTAAGCATGTTTACACTTGTGAGCAATGTGGCATCTACAAGAGATGCACTCGCATATATGTGAGAAAGGAGTTGGATACAAGCTATAAGTTAATTCGTGAGGTAAAGGATTAGCATGCCTCATAGTTAGTATGTGTGGGGAAAGAGTGGATTAGTTTAGCATGCTCAAATGTGTCAGCAAGAAAAGGACTAAGTCAGCATGGTCACACATAGGAGCATGAGGAGTTAGGATACATGAAAAGAACATTAAAATCCATTAAAATATATTAAATTGTTAAGTTTAAGAACTAGAATCAAGAAAGATGAGGATTTAAAATAGAAAAAAATTAATGGGATTATTTAGTCTGAATCAATTAACTAATTATGGATTGATTTATTGATTAAGTTGGAAGATTTGAGAACTAAGTGTTGGAGGTATCAATCAAATTAGCATGAAGATTAGAGAGAGGTGACAACTGATAATTAGCATTACATAGTGTTGTCATTGATTGGCAACTAGTTGAGAAGGAAGACAAAAGCTTTAAGTCAAAATGACTACTAATAGAGTCCTATACCAGTTAGGACAAAGAAAATGGTTACAATAGGTCACACACACATAAAGGTGAAATGGAATAGTCATAGGCAGAGAGCAAGCATGGTGAGTCACAATCAATGTGACATGACAGTGAAACACATAGACCACATGATGTGACATGCTTCTATGACACAATGTTATCAAATATAAAGGACATAAGCTACTTTATAGGTCTACATGGAGACTGACAAGCCTACCAATGTGAACCAAGTAAAGAGAACATAGACTAAGTTGGAGCATAGTTGGTGTCGAGCATCAGTATCAATGATTGTAGTGACCAAATCACACTATGAACTAAGCTAATATATTTGATCAAGATGTGATTGAGAAATGGAATGCATTTGTGACCAAATTGATGTCATGACCAAGCCAATGAATGGAAGTATGAATGTTGATTTTTCTTGTGGGAGGTGAGACAACTTGCATGCACTATGTATTTAACTACTAAAAGTATGAAATATTAAATGAAAGGGTATTTTGACTATTTAAAGGTATTTAGTTGATTTTTAGTTCATTTTCTCATTTACCCAATAATTTAGAACCTTGGAGAACCTTGGAGTAATATCAAGGCAATTCTAGAGCCATTTGTATGAATTGCAAAGGATTGTAGTGTGTGTTGTTGGTGAAAGTGAGCAAGTTTGAAAAGTCTCTTTGAACTGAGTTTGATTACTTTGCAAAATTGTTTAAAGTTCATAAATTCTAGTTTTTAATAGCATCATCCACATCTAGAAGTGGGAAGAAGGAGGGATTGAAGGACAATAATTCTCAGATTGTGTGAAATGATGTGTGCCCTCCTCCAAAACTTAGGGCTTATCCTAAAATCATGATGAATGGAGACACATCTAGAGCATTATCATCAATTGCTCCTTATGTTATCATGGTACATGATGTGAGATCTTGTTACATGTGTAAGATCGGTAAAATTGGTGTTTTTTAGATGAGGAATGCATATGAAAAGCTATGCAAAAATGGAGTGTTGAAGGAGGAAAACAAAGTAGTTGTCGAGAAATGGTTAACTTGTGCCCTAGCTTTTCCCAAGATTTTTGAGGTGGAGTGGATTAAGATTTGTTTAAGTAGATTGCATAAAATGAAGTTGTGGCTAGAGAATAGGCCAATAAAGATTACCAAATTGATTATACATCAGGTAACTAGTTACCCTACCCTTGACCAAGTGAAGCCTATTCACTACTAGGCCAAAAATATAATTGAAGAACTTACCAAGGTGAAGTGGAATGGAAGAAGAATGTCTATTCACACAATTGATGATCTGATCATTGAGTTGGCAGTCGATGTTATATCAGTCAACCCAACTAAATAGTGTCTTATGTAGCTATAGATTTGGGATATAAGATAGTCAAGAAGGACCATAGCTATGACTTGGCCAAGCTATAGTTGATTCAACTAGCAGAGAACCTTGGAGCCATCAAGAAGGCAAAGAATACATCATGTAAGTTTGGCTCACTTATACTGTGTATATTCTTTTATGTATAGAACTCTTTTTCTACAATTGGAGATGTAGTGTGGGATAAGGATAGATTGGTAACTGAGAAAATCAATGGTTATATTGAGAAATTAGGTGAAAATTTTGAAACAATTTTGGATGGATATTTTGATGAGTTTAAAATAAAAAATGAAAAATAGGATGAGAATACCTGAGTCGATGGTTGATCAATATTACGGTCACATATGTTTCATGGTGGATACTGACTACACCTATGTTCAAGCAGTCATACTAAGGGTGGCATGGTTGAGGCCAGTGCAATATGAGGTTAATGTTGATGAGGTGTCTACAAACCATTATAGCATTATTGGCAAAGACAATTGATAAGAATGTCGATTCATTTGGAACATATGATACTGCAAAGATAAAAATGATGATGCAGAAAAAGGTTCTAAAAATGGTTAAGAAAAGAAAGAAAATTATCCAAAACCTAAAGGGAAAACTTGGAGAACCACCCCTGCAAATCACTAAAGGAAAAGGAGAAGACCATGATAGTGATGATGATGATGAAAATGAATCTAAGGGTAAAGAGCTTGTGGTTGTTGAGCCTCAAGTACCAAAAATAAAGAAGATGGTGATAATAGATCCTAGGGTCAAAAGAAACCTAAAGAAAGTGGTGAGACCGCCCACCACTACCCAAAGGAGAGTGACTAGGAATGGATCCAAGGCAGAAACCCTTGTAGCTACCAATATAAAGAAAGGGATACTGAAAATAACCAGGCTAGAAAAGGGAAAGAAGAGGTCATCAAAGGCCAAGGTGACCAAGAAAGATCAGAAGAAGAGGTTGAGGAGGAAACTTATTTTTAAACCTGAAGAAGAGGAGGCTGATGAAGTTGACATCACTGAATTTGATGATATGAGTCTATTTTAGATAGTGTCAAGATGAGCTCCTCATGACATTGAAAAGGTATGTGAGAACATTATAAGTTCAGTAGGGTTAACAAGATTTAAATGTATAAAATATGATTTGTTAGATAGAGATGATAAAGAAAAAGTTGAGCAAGAAGTTTTGGATATGATGGTAAATTTAAGTATAGACCTATAGAATTAGATAAAGGATTACCTAATAAATTATACAATAAAATTGATTCAATGTGAAAATGGGCATTAAGTACAAAAAGACAGATAAGGGAAACTAATTTTTCCCAAATTATGTCTTATTTAGGCAAGACTCATATATCTATAGCCCTGAGAGATTATGCCAATTGTATCTAAGACTAGAGCATATAAAATGTTGAGAAACAAAACTAAAGAAGTTCTTAAGAAATAAATATTGTGTGGAAGAAAGCATTTAGATTAATGTCAACACTAGTAGAAGAGGAAGAAAAGGAAGATGAGAGAGTGGAATTGGATAACACTAAGGATTTCTATAGTGATGTTGAGCAATTAGTGGAAATAGTGGAGAAAATGGATCAAGATAAGGAATTACAGATAGTAATTATCATCATGGAGGATGAAACCTCTACAAATACTATGCCCAATGTGACTATATTTTTCAAAGAGCCAAAAAAGATAAAGACTATCGAACAAGAGAAAGAGGAGCAAGCTCCAAAATCTATTAAAGATGCTTGGTTAGATACTATCAATCCAATTATTGTGCATATCATGGAGTATCCAAAGATTGGAGAGAAAGGAGTGGTTCAACAGGTAACTATATCAATAACAAAAACACCTTTTATTATTATTGATTGCAATGCACAATTACAAAAAAATACATTAGTCATAGATGTTGAGTGACACAGTGTATCTACATGTGAGGAGAAAAGAGATGGAGAGCCTACCAAGGAAGATCAAATCAAATAGGGTCATGTTGATGTGTAGAATGCTCAAGTAGAGAAATTTACTATAGGTGAATGAAGAGCACCAATATAAGGACCTCTTTCAAAGGGAATAAAGGAGACAGTGACATCAAGTATAGTAAGAACCAAGGAACAAGGTCAAGAGGAGAAGGAAATAGAGGAAGAGACATGATCAAGTGTAAGACCTTCTACACAAACTAAAGCTTAGAAAAGTGTTACACTTGAAAAATAGGTGACTACAACTTAGAAGGAGCTAGCTTGAGTAAGCATTGATGCTAGTTGTGAACAAGAACTGAAGAGACCAAATGTAGATGTTACATCACACTCACTACAACTAGCATTACCAAGTAGAAGCACGCCAAAGAAGAAAATGATGAAGAAGAAGGAAAGGTCACTTGGTAATCCAATAAAATTGAATGAATTTATAGTAATCCCCAAGTTTGACAATGATATCTTAACTTACGAGAAAATGCAAATATTGCAAGATCTTTTGGGGAAGAAGACCAAACAGGAAGAATTGAGAAGGAAACATCAATAGATATAGGTACTTCAAGAGATTAAGAATATCTTTTTTTATGCTTGTGATATCAAATATTTTGATGGGCAAGCCCTAATAATGGACCAATTAGTTCATATTATAGAGAATATAAATAATTATGACATTGATGCAAATGAGAAGTTATTGCAATGGTCTAAGAAGAAGTTTGAGAAGAAAGTTTTGGAGAAAGTGTGAGCTAAAATTTCTATTAGGAAAGTTGAACTTTCTAACCTTGTAAATAATCTAGAAGATGTGGTACAAAATGTTCAAACTTTTTATAAAACACAATGTGGTGTACCAAGGTTTACAAATGATATTGAAGATCAGGTTGAGAATTTACAGTTAGATCTGAATTCTATAGGATATTCTTTGAACATGGATGCAAGTTCAAGTTCTATTCATTATAATAGATTTTTTTTCTCAAGGGATATTGGCGTAATTGCAAGCCACATATGGCATAATGCAAGAAAAACTTATTACTATTTAGTCAATGTTGATACCTCATTTGGAGGTGGCGTAGAGAGAGTTATCATTAGAAAAAGAGAGCAAAAAGGAATCCACATCTCTCTACAACAAAAATTTTAGTTGACCTGATTGCTCAGCTAGAAATAAAGATTACAGTTTTGGAATCTATTAGATCGATTTGGGATAATGCACTTGAAATGGTTCATGATCACAAACCATTTTTGGACAAGTCTGGTTTGATCCCTTCACCCCAGCAGCCATGAGTGACAAAAACAAGGGAGAAATATCATAAGAAGGGGAAATTTCTATCAAGGGGGAAATGAAGATGTAAATGGATATGATCAAAGGTATGTAATGGATACTCATTTTGAAATCATAATATGTAAGAAGTCATGCATATATGTTGTATATATTGAAGTCTTTATGAAGACTGAGTCATAGTCTAAGGGGGAGTACATTTTCAGCTTTGGATGTAATGTTGGATCATGAAAAAGTATTTTTGCCACTAATGTCAAAGGGGGAGATTGTTGATTCCTAAGGTGTTTTGTCTATTAGCATCAAACACTTAGTCACTCATATGGAAGAGTTAGTCAATCATCACTATGACTAAGCCAACCTATTAAGGCTGAGCTATGTATATTAGTCTTGTTCATATTTTAGTTAAAACTGATCAATTTTTATTGTCGAGAAAGTCTATGGTCACTGAGTTCTCTTATTCATGTCAAGTGAGATAGAATGTTATTTAAGCTAAGCTATATAGAGTTAGTTCATGTTGAGTTGTATAGTAAATGCTAAGCATATAGAAGCCAAGGGACAACATTAAGATTTAGTCATGACCAAGCGTCAAAGAGTTCATGTGCCAAGCAAATCAATTTTGGTATATTTGTTTGGAATTGCATAAACACTGAGGTAAAACATTTTTGATTGGCTTAAAGCATGTGTTAATGATCAAGGAGTAATTTAAAGAGATGATTATGCTTTTTTTAAAGACATCAATCCCTATGCAAGGTGATTAATCAATTAGAAAAATGGAAGGTTTAAGCATAAAAGGGGTAAAACCTAGCATATTGACTTTGATCTAGAACATTCTCTAGTTGGATATAAAAGGAGGATCGAAACCCTGTATGTGTGTGTGTGTGTGTGTGTGTGTGCGCGCGCGCGCACGTACATGTGTGCGAGCGCGCGTGTGTGTGTGTGTGTGCACGCATGCGTGTTTGCGTGTGTGTGTGCCCATGCGTGCATGTGCATGTGCGTGTGCATGTGCGTTTGTTGGGATGCTTGAAGCAATGTTTGAAGGAGAATCAAACAATGCAACCAAGCATAGAAGTGAAGGGTAGAATAGAGATTTATCAAATTAGAGATCAAATCAAAGATTAGAAAAAGGAGATGCATAATCAACATACTAAGTGAACACCAAAAGATCAGGTATTGATACGTCCTAGATTTTTTTTAGGGTAAATTTCTTAACATAGTGGTCCTAAAAGACCTTTCTAAATCTCCTAATAAAGTGCCTACTTAGTTGTAAGTTTCAATCCTTTAACCAAGGTAGACTAAATAAGTCTTGTAAGCTCTTAACAAGGAAGACCCCTAATAGGGTAGATTATTAGAAGTGATCAAACTTGTAGCCCTAATAGAAAAAATTTATTGCTACAGTAGTGAAGATTTATGGGTGTCATCCCCACCCCAGTTTTACCTTCACCTTGGAGGGTTTTTGGGTTACCAAATCTTTGTGTTATATATGTTAATCATTTATTTTTATGTTTATAGATGTGATTAGTTATTAGATATAATACACCATTGTATTATATGTTTATGTGATTTATGATATTATTGAGATAAGGGTTTAAGTTGAATATATCAAATTTGATATCTCTTTCAATGGTTAAAAGTATTATAGATCTTAATTCATCCCCTCTCAATTTTTTACTTTTCCAATAGAGTTCCAATAGTTAATACATAAGTCATGTTTCCTATTAGTGTCAAACATTTAGTCATTTCCAAGGCAGAATTATTTGGCCATCACTACAACCAAGTCATCCTATATAGGCTAAGAAAAGGAATGAAGACTTATAAATATTCTAAGTCAAGTGTCAAGCAGTAGTTATTGTCGACATGATAATGGTCATCAAGTACTCACATGATTATCAAGAAATCAAAGATCACAATGGATGTTGAGTTATTTAGAGTTCAGTGGAAGCCAAGTGTTATATAAACTAAGTGATACAGTTAATGTCGACCTAGTGAAGGCCAAGGGACAACATGAAGAAAATGTTTATGCCGAGCATCAGAATGTTCAAATGCTAAGTAAACTAGTTTTGATATTTTTTTGGAATGTCCCAGACATTGAAGTAAACCATTTTTTCCAACTTAAATGCATGTTTTAATGATCAAGGAGTAAATCATGGAGGTGATTACATGTTTGGTTAAGGATAATTAATCCCTGTGCAAGGTGATTAGATGATCAAAAAAATGGAAGGACTAAGCAGAAAAAGAGATGGATCTAGATCATTGATTTTGATCTAGAAACTTCTACATTTAGTTGTAAGAAGAGGATCCAAACCCTAATTTCATATGCGTGCAAGAGAGATTGCAAGTTTGGATGCTAGAGACGAAGTTTGAAGGTGAATCAAATAGTGCGATTGAGTAGTTCAAGTGCAAAGAAAAGACATGTTAGATCAGTGAAAGGATTAAAGATTGTAAAGAGGAGATATGTTATTATCATTTGAAGTGAAAATCGAAGGATCAAGTAAATGATACATTCCAAAAAGTGTAGTCAAGGTAAATCTATTAACATAGTGGTTCTAAAAAACCTTTGTAAATATCTTAATAAAGTGCTTACTTAGTTGAAAGTTTTAAATCATTTAATCAAGGTAGACTATATAAGTCGTGTAAGATCCTAATAGGGTAGATCATCATAAGTGATCAAAATTTGTAGCTATAACAAGAAAACTTTATTGCTCTAGTAATGAAGATTTGTGGGTATCATCCCTACCCCGATTTTAACTTCACCTTGGAGGTTTTATGGGTAACCAAAATATTTTTGTTATGTGTTGATCATTTGCTTACATGTTTCATGGATGTGATTAGTTTTTAGATCTAATAAATCATAGTAGTAAATGCTTGTGTGATTTATGATATTGTTGAGACAAGGATTAGAGGTGAAGTTATCAAATTGATATCTATTGGAAAGGATTAAAGTTTTATAGATCTTGATTCAACCCCCCTCTTAGTATCTAAATTTCCAATTAATATTCCAAAATATTGAATGTACAAGGATGTATAAACCACAAACTAGGATAATAGTGGCATCTAATGGAGTAGTTCATACCTTTTAGAGGACTTATTAGAGAAGAATTTTGTATCTGAAACTATAATAACATATTTTCTAGGACAAAGAAAGAGTCATCAACATTTTTTGGGAAGAAACTTGGAACATACATGAACATTGTTATGTCAAAATGGGTGAAGGACCAAAGAGTCCTCAATTCAAAATCCCCAAGAAATTGATGCACATTTATTTTGAAATTGAGTATAGTGATATGGTGCTTCTCTTGAATAGGATCAAAAGAAGTATATAAGGTGCATTATTTGAAACACGGTTGTTTACCTAGATGGAAGAGATTTCACTCGGTGTAAAAATGATGAATTGGGCTAAATTGATTAGAGATAACCTAGATCTACAGTTGAGGGATTTGGAAATGACAAATACATTCTACATGAGCTTTTATGTAGCATAGATGCTGATTAGAAACATAAATTGTATGTGATTGATATACAAAGGAAAAGTAGGAAGTAAGAAATGATAATCAAAGGTGTACGATTGGTATCCCTAGTTGCAATTGTAGGAGAACAAGTGTTATATAAGAGCAAAGGATAAATTATCGATGCATCTCACCCATTTTCCACAATGAGGAATACACAAATGATTGTCAGGAACAATGGATTTAGTGGAGAAGTGTGGTTTTTGGTTCATTTAGGTTCAAATTTTTACATACATAAGAATCCAAGATTTTACATCCTATCCATACAAGCTTCCAAGATATTCAACTAACAAGGTGGAATTTCTTGAAGTGGTGAGACAATTCTTAAAATTCAATCTCATTCAAAAGGAGAAACATAGACCATGGTTATCCTATCCTATTTTAGCTGGCAAGATGATGGATTCATGTCCTACAACCCAAGAAATAGAGACAATATATATAGAATTATAGCTCTATTAACTTGACACATGTAAGCCTAGATCATACTTTGATCCTCTTTGTAAGATTCATTGAATGGAAGGGAGGATATATAAGCATAGGGTCGATCTAGAAGATTATTGGGAAAACCGCACAGATTGTTATATGGAATATGTGGTTTAGAGTGTTACTGGATTTCATTAAGAGATGTAACCTTTTTCTAGTGCCTAATCAAGTGAGAGATAATATACAACATGTGCTACTCTAATATAAGCTAGAAAAAGATAAGTCCCACCTTCAACCAAATTGGACATTGTCTGAGCTTATAATTTTGAATACATTGATGAACAAAGTGATAGACAATTCAAGATGGTGGATTGCCCAAAAAATGAGAAAGTTGAGAAAGAAAGGTACACCCCTAACATGTACCCTAAATTAGATGATGGTGATTCTTCTTCAAATGAAGATGTGGAAATGAAAAGTTATGAAGAAATTAACAACAGTGGAGAGGTTCAAATCTCAAGGAAAATGGAAGATGTGACTAAGAGTCCTCAAGAAAGGAGAATTTTCTAAAAAGAAATTACAAGCAAGGAATCCCAACATAAGAGGCAAAGGTGTACTACTACTTAGTCTACCATGATAATTTCATCTATTGGGGAGATAGACATGAATGATATTTTTGCTGCTGAAAATGAATCAAAGAAAAGGTCTAAGACAAAACTTTTATATCAAGTGACCCAAGATGATCATACATCATTACCATCAATATAGAAAAAGGATAAGGAATTAATTCAATCATCTTCAAACATAGATGTGAGAGAGGATTTGGGAGGATTTCACATTCCAAGTGAAAACAAGGGATTAGATGAAGATATTATTTTGGCCTTTAGAGGGGGTCATTTTTTAGATTACAATTAGAGGAAAGGTATAGTTACAGTCAAGTTGGTGGAGGAGAAAATAAATAGCTGGCAAGACTATGTTGAAGCTAATATACAATTTCTATTGAAGACATGAAGGATCTTTGTGTATTTTCAATATTTTGCATGGTTTCTACTTCTTTAGGTTCTATATTCAACAAAATTATTGACCACACATTTCACTATAGGAAAATTTCATATCATTGAGATTAGACAGTTTGCTAAAATAATAAAAACCAATCATTGAGATTACACATATTACTACAGGTCATAAAGTTAAAAATGATTCCTGGATCCCAATATATGTGAGAACATATCACCTCTATTTGTGCCTAATTTTCCAGTTTGAAAAAGAAGCTAGGGGTGACAAGAGTATTCAATATTAGAATAATATATCCTTCCAACTAGAAATAGAAGATGAATTATGATAAACCATTGGAAGTTCAAATAGGTGAGGAAAATTAAGCTCATCGTTAGTATAACATGAACTAGACTATTCAAGGATCATTTAGTTTATAGATTTGGTTGTTCTTTGGAAGGATCATTTGTTTTACAAATTTGAGTGTTCTTTAGAATTATTGTGTTGGAATGTTAAATAATCTGTATCAAATTTACTCCAAGGATGCCTAAATATTGCAATAAAGTCCAAAATAATAGTGCTTGGATTAATGAGTTGAATGGAAAGTGGAAAGGATTTGAGCAAAAATTTGAATTGATCTTTAGGCGAGAATATGGAGAAAATGAGAATCGAGGAACAAGTTGCAGATGTAGAGTAGAAAAAGGAGGGGCAAGATGCCTCAAAGGATGGGGACCCACATGATCTATAGCCACACCCAAGTGAAAAGTGTCATCCTATTCCTAGGTCTTCAAGAGGAGGGACCCCAAGGGCTTGGGGTCATTGGTCAAATCTCTTTAGGGTTGAGTTGATAGGTAAGTCGACCTTTCCCAAAATCATCAATAAATTTGATAAGGAGAAGGGAATCTTTGCTCTAGAAGTCTCCAAAGAAATTATCAACCATAATATCATGAGTATGGTGACTACCCTAGTGGGAAAATTCATTTTCCCTAGACCCAACATGGATCCGGTAAGGATCTTTGCCAGGAACAAATGGGAGCTAAAAGGGCATGTTGAGGTAACTACCATGACTAAGGGTTCTATGACTTTTGAGTTCTCATGCTCAAAGGACTACTCTAGAATCTTGTGTGTGGGAAACTAGTCTTTGGGCAAGTCTACTCTCATCCTCCAAAAGTGGACTTCTAACTTGGATCTGAACAATGACTTCCTAACCTTGGCCTCAGTTTGGATTAGGTTGCCTAAACTACCTTTAGAATATTAGCATGAGGATGTTTTTGATGGTATAGCCAGATCCTTTAGAGAACTTTTGTCTATTGATCCTATCACTGCAGCCAAGAAAAGGATCACATATGCCAGAATATGTGTTGGGGTGACTTAGGGACAGGATATGCCCCAAGTGATTGAATTTCAATCTCGTTTGGGAAGAAGGTTTTAGTAGATCGACTATGAAAGTGTCCCTTTTGCATGTTTCCATTACAAAAAGGTAAGCCATAAAGTGAGTACCTGCCTAATATTCAAAGGGAAAGGAAAGTCTGGCATAGCCCAAAAAAAAGTAAGCATGAACAAAGTTAATGCACCCAAAAAAGTATGGATGGATAAAAATGCTAATAACAAGAACACAGGGGTCGCATTAGGGAAAGATAGTAGGGACAAGTTAGTGGTTAAAGATAGCCCTTCAGATGTCTTAGCTCCTAGGAACACAAATATAGTGGGTGCAATAGGAAATGATAGGAGGGATAAGCCTAATGATAGAGAAAATGTTCTGGAGAAGTTGGTTTGCCCTCTTCATAGCAATGAAGTCACTACTATTCCTGAATTTGTAGGGAAGGGGGGATTTCCTCTCCTGAGAAGAATGGTTTGAACAAGGCTTTGAATTCAAAAGAGATGGAGCAAGATTTATTTTTTGTCCTAGATTCCCTAACGGGATCTATTGGAGAGCTTCCAGATCCTCCTCTTTCCTAGGAATCCAACACCAGCCTGGTAAATCGGGTATCTCCTAAGACTGTGAACCGAATCCTTGAAAGACTTTCAGCCACAACCCTGGGGCACCTTGCCAGATTGGAATCTCTCTTTGATAACTGTAAGGAGGAAAATGAGACTCCTTAGACTTCGGTCAAGCATAGAAAGAAGAATAGTTGTGATCATTCACTAGCCTCTCTAGCTACCACTAGGAGCATGGTGAAAGCTGATATTGGAAAAAAATCCAACAATTCAGGAAAGAAAAATAAGAACCAATTCAGAAAGGAAGAATAAGAAGAAATATTATGGATGGGACATAAAGAACCATCCAAGAATCATTCTCATCAATCAAAGCATGAAGATCATTTCCTAGAAAATTTGTAGACTCAATGGAATCCATAAACAGGAGATATTTAGGAATATGGTAAGGGACCATAGGCCAGATGTTTTTTAATTTAGGAAACCAAAATGAAAAAGGATAAGATAGAGATGATTTTTTTGGTAAAAGAATGAGAAATTCTGCCATGGACTTGGAGGGTGCTTCGAGAGGTCTTCTCACTATTTGGAAGGACTCGCTAGAGGCTACCATCCTTTATAATGAAGGTAACATTCTGCTTATGAACTTTTTCAACTCTCTAGATCAAACTAGCTGGGTTTTGTTGAATCTTTATGCTCTAAACACCTGGAATTGTAGAAGGATTTTTTGGATCAAAATTTGAAATTTGTCTTTTAACTTAGGTGATACCAAATGCATTGTTGTGGGAGATTTTAATACTCCTCTCCTAGCAACGGATAAGTTAGGAGGGCTTCTACCTGATGTTGAAAGCAGAAAACACTTGGTTGATCTAATTAGGGGTCTAGCTCTTCTTGATGTAGACCTTGGTGGCTACAAGTTCACTTGGTCCAACAGGAGAATTGGCCAAGCTTGCATTTAGGTTAGATTAGACAGAGCTCTAATTTCTTTGGATTGGCTGGGCAACTTCCACTATAAGCTTTTTTCTCTTATGCAGCTTGGTTCAGACCATTCCCTAATCTCCCTTACCCTGGACAAAACCAATAGAAAGAAGGCTTTTCCCTTCAAATTTGAGAAAATGTGAATGCCACATCCTAATTTGCACAATGAAATTAAATATTGGTGGGATATTGAGGTGGATGGGACTGTGATGTATAGGGTTGCTAAGAAACTTAGATATATTAAATCTAAGATTCGCAAGAGGAAAAAATTTGACTTTGGAAACATATTCTAGGACAAAGAAAAGATTTTGGGGAATTTGGTAGAGGTTCATAATGGTATCTAAGCCTAGGGATATGATGATATATCTCTTAACATTGAGAAAGAAATCCTAATTGAGCTTCATAACATTGTTGGGAAAGAGGAGATGTTTTGGAGGCAAAGGTCTAGAGCTGTTTGGCTTAAGGAAGGTGACAAAAATTCAATATTCTTCCACCTATCAACTATGAAACACTGGGAAACCAACAGAATCAACAAGATTAAAAAGGGGAATGAGACTTTTAAAGATGATAATTTGATTGCCAAGGAAGCTGTAAGGTATTTCTTTGCGATGCTCTCTAAAGACCTCAACTTGGTTATGGAGGATCAGAATGAGCTTATCAACTCCATCCCTAAAATCATTGGTAATGATCAAAATTGGGAGTTACTGGCCATCCCCAAGTATGAGGAAATTAAAAAGGTTGTTTTTGATCCTAATGGCTTCCTTTCCTTCTTCTTTCAGCAGTACTAGGATATCATTCATGATGATATTGTTCAAGCTGTCTAGGAATTCTTCAGTGCTAGATACCTTTTGAAAGAAGTTAATGCTACCTTTTTGGTTCTCATTCCTAAGATTTTCGGGGTGGATACCTTTGGTTCTTTTAGGCCCATTAGTCTCTACAATTCCTTTTATAAGGTTTTTGTGAAAGTTCTTGCCAATAGACTTATCAACATCTTGCTGGCTATTATTTCTCCCCAACAGTCAAGCTTTGTCCCTGGTAGACAAATTTTGGACTCCATTATGGAAGTCCATGAGGTTATCCATACTTTGGAAGCAGGGAAATAGGAGGGTTTTCTTCTCAAGATGGATCTCTCTAAGGCTTATGACAGGGTGGACTGAGGGTTTTTGGATAGTATTCTTGATGCTTTTGGTTTCAACTCTAAAGTGAGGAAGTTGTTCTCCCAACTGTTTTCTACTCGTACCTTTGTTGTCTTGGTGGATGGTGCCCCCTTAGATTTTTTTAAACCCTCAAGAGGTCTTTGCAGGGAGATCCTTTATCCCCCATCCTCTTTATCATTATGGCTGAAGGCCTTGGTAGGCTCATTCACTCTAGGAGGAGGAGAGGGGTTCTGGTGGGTTTGAAACCTTCCTCTAGCCCTTCAATTTTTACTCACCAAAAGTTTGTTGATGATACTATTATGGGGGGTGAATCCTCTGTGAAGGAAGCTAGATCTAAAAAAAAAATCCTAGATAGTTACTCTAGGGAATCTGGCTAGCTTATTAATTGGGAGAAAAACTCAATTTTTTCTTCAATACCCTATCTAGAAGGGAGAAGAAGATTGCTGATATTTTGGGGTGTGAGGCTAGTAAGCTCCCATCTACTTATTTAGGTCTTCCCTTGGGGCTTATGCCTCTCAACTCTTTCTAGGATAATCTTGTTGACATAATCAATAGGAAGCTAGCTAATGGAAAGGTATTACTTTGAGCCAGGCAGGTAAAGTTATTTTGATTAAATCTACTCTTCACAACTTACCGAGTTATGCCCTTAGACTTTTTTCTATTCCTTCTAAGGTGGAAATCCACCTTGAAGCTATTCAAAGGAACTTCATGTGGTTGGGGCCTAATGAAAGAAAAAAATACCCAAGGACTCTATTTGCAAATCTAAGAAGCATGGAGGTTTGGGGATCCACAAGTTGAAATAGTTCAACACTGCCCTTCAAGCTAAATAGATTTGGAGAATTTTCAACAACATTGGTGAATGGAGAGATATTTTGTTGTCTAAATATGCTAACAACCTCAATCTTAAATAGTTCATCAATAGAGTGACTCACCCCTTTGGCTCCTTCATCTGGAATGGTTTGATGCAATCTAAGAACTTAGCTTTTGGTAAAGCCAAGTGGTATGTGAGTAATGGTGAGATATCAACTTTTGGCTAGATGATTGGCTTAGCTCTGGTCCTCTTTGGGATAATGAGGATTTTAATAGATGGGCCAATGTTTGCATTAAAAGATATGGGAGTAAGGTGAGTGATTATAGATTCAACAATAGGTGGATTGACCTATCTAAGGCTTCAAAGGACCTGAAGCTACTGATGGACCTATTTAGACATATTACTTTATCTCACAATAAAGATGCTATTGTTTGGGGGGAAACAATGAATGGTCTTTATTCTGTGGCTTCTGGCTATGAGTCTCTACATTTACAGGACTAGACCCTGGTCTGGGCTAAATCCTGGTTCCCTTGCCTTATTCCAAAGATCAACTTCTTCTTGTAGACCCTTCTCCAAAACCACATCCTCACTATGGACAACCTCATGAAAAGAGGTAACACAATGCCAAATAGGTGTATTTTATGTAAAAATAACAGTGAGAGTGTTAATTTTTTTTTTACATTGTGTGGTGCCTCTCCAATTTGACTTCTGTAAGTCATCCTGATGGAAGCAATCTTGATGATCTTTTGTTGTGATGGATCATGATTGTGACCCTGAGTGGTCTACACCATTGAGGTGTTTGGATTTATGTTTCTGTATCAGTTGCTTTGTTTATGCTTTTGACTGATCTATGAGATTATGATGTGATTTATGGTTCACTGAGGCTTGTGCCAGTGGTTACCAGGATTGATGTGCTATCGTAAGGTTGTTCTGTGATTACCTTGAGATGTGTGCAGAGATTGCATTGTGTTCTATTATCATGCTAGACTGGACTAGGTTCCTATAGCAGTGGTTAGTCATGTTTTTGACTATGTTTACTTATGTGTTTTAAGTGCCCTTTTTAATGCAGAGTAATCAATCTTTACTAAATGCATTAATGATTAGAAATGGATTGTTCATGTGGGATTATTTGGTTATGTGTTGCGGACATTTACCTTGTTATATTTCTGATTAGAGAGATATTTGTTACTCATGTTATGTTTACATTTGAGAGGACCTAAAGGTCAAATGTTACACTTTGATTCCAGTATCATGGATTTTAGACTACTATGTTGTTTAGTTAATCATATTGCATGATGATGCCATTTTGAGATGACAGTGTGTTTTATGATGATATCTGGTTATCTGGTATTTAGACATACCTCTGATTTTGTTATGTGATGGATTTAATGCTATGGTTATTTACTTTGATCCTGCGTCGCTATGCCTTATGCGAATGTGAGTGATGTAAATAGATTATTTTAATATAATTAAATAAATGGTTAAATTAGGTGATTTAACGCATTATTGCATCAGCTATTTTATTATATGCAATTGCACTTGATCGTGTTGTTTAGTGTGCAGGATTTAAATCCCTGGCAGTGGCACATGGAGTTAGTGATTCATCCTTTCATATTTTACCAATGTTGTCCTTATATGGTCGACATATCCTTAATTAAATGTTTAAATTAAACCTTTTGATGATTATTAAATCTGAACTCATTTGCATTATGTGATTAGACCAGTAAGCGTGTCTGTGCATTTAGAGGTTCGCATTGTCGTGAAAGCTGTTTAGGTGATTTCTATGTTTTTGGGTTTTTGGGCTTTTTAATTGATGTATTTTAATTTCTGGCAGCTTTGCCATAGATGAATTCTTATTTATAGGAATAGCCTATTTTCGTTTGGGTCGATTCAGGGTTTAACTAGATTGGCTGGTTAAATGCCCTAATCGATTATTCACCCAAAAAGTGAATAAGTATCCAAAAAGGAATTTAATTCCTCACTTCTCACTTTCAAATTGGAAAGTTGGAGAGTAAAACAAAAAATCCTCATCATGGGGATTTACTGTTTTGTTCATTGTGGGAGCTACGGGCATGGGATCATCGTGAGGTTGGGCTCGTTGGATCTAGCTTGAGGAAACCTTGGATCGCTGCAATTTTCAGCCACTTCTGCGAGCGTTTTATTTTTTTGTTCAGTTTTTCGTTTTGCCCTTTTGGCTGTGAGGTTGGGCTTTCCCCTTTTATTGTTTCGGCTCCATTTCTGCTTCTGTTTTCGGTAGCCGTTTGGTTGGAGGTTGAGAACTAGTGTTCCCCTCCATTTCTGTATGTTAGTTCTACCCAGTTGGGCGGGTATGAACATTTCCTTATTTTTTGTAATGAGGGTTTGGGATTTTGCACCGTTATGCTGACCATTTTTGCATACGGTGTTCGATTCCATTTATTTTTGGATTTTTGGGGTTTTTGAACTCAAAGGTCAAATGGGTTTTAATTTTGAAGTTTTTTAAAATTTGAGGTTTTTACCTCTTTTTGCATGCCACCCTGTCTTCTCAGGTTTTTTTGGCACAATGTGGGTTGTGGACCTTGATGATCCCATTTGGATATCAGTAAGACCACTTTTGCACTTTTATGTTGCATTGGGATGCATGTTACATTCGTACTCCAAACATTGTGTTCGGTTGAGTGATTTTATACCTGTTGTTATTGTTTCTTTTAGACCTTTGCTTTGTTTCTTGGATGCTAGGATTCATGTAGAATCCATACTCTCGGATTGAGGCCAGTTGAGTAAGTTCATAACTTTTGGTCTTGTTGCATCATTAGGATTCGTGTAGAATCCATACTCTCAGATTGAGGCCGGTTGAGTGATTTTATGATGTATGGTTTTATTGGCTTTGGGATTCATGTATAATCTGTCCTCTTGAGTTGCTTTTAGTTGGGTGTTTGTTTTGCATTGTGTTCTCATTACTATCCTTGTGTTATGATCTTCGTGATGGTGGTGCGCCACACATGAGTACGTGCACGTACGTTTGTCGGAGGACTTGTAGGTCTCGACCTTCCATGTGTTTTTTGGAAGTTGTGATCATTGGGGTTGGGATGGGAGTACACATGCCCACGGGCACTTGTCGTAGGATGAGCATGGGTAAGGTAGGGTAGCGTATGGAGGGGGCTTCTTTCTCGTAGCCCGACGATCATGGCATCATGGGTTGGTAGAGGAAGCTTTATATAAGTGATAATTAAACAAAATGTGTGACTAGTAATAAAAATTAAGATAATAAAATGTGTGAGCACCCGATTAAGTTCGAGGACACAATGTGTGAGCACTCGTTTAAGTTTGAGGAAACACAATCCAAGCTTGGGCTTTTTGATGCCAAGCGACTCTCCATGATGTCAGCCCCTACTTAGTAGCCTTTTGAGTGTCTGACCAGGACCTGTACTCCTTGCATTGTCTTAGGTTCTTGGATGCAGCCATCATACTGTCTGGCGTGAGTGTTAGCCATGGATGTTGTTTTTGTGTGTTTGTGGTTGGATCATTATTTCCATCAGCATGACGGGTGTGGACCTATGGGTTTCACATGGTTGGGAGGCGTAGCTACCTTCACCATTGCTAGAGACTGGTGTACAGAGATGGCCTTGTCCTAGTGTGACCGTTGCTGGATGTTTTCACTTGGTACTTCAGGTTTTAGAGTATGCTTTCTCGTGATTTATGCTTTCTTTGGAATGCTTAGATATCATGTTAGTTTACTTGACGCATTCCCTTATCATGATGTTTAGCATATGATTAGATGATGTTATTTGATTTAGTAGTATATATGTTGCTTATTGCTATTTAGCATGTGATAGGTGATGTTATCTAATGTAGGATTATCTTATGCTTTACTACTAGCATGTTAGATTTCCTTATGCTTATATTGTTGCATGTTTTAGTAGTAACGTCCTTATTATGATAGTACTGATGATTTGGTCAATGGCTTGGAATGTTATGCGCGGGGGATGGCTAGGATCCATGATGGTCTTATGATGCTATTGATGGTTGGGAGGAACCGCGTACTTAGTTTGTTTGTTCAGTTCATTGCGATGTTGCTTTTGTTCTCTACGATTTTTATTTCAGTGTGTTCTTTGCTGCTATAGTTTAGATGGATAGATGTTCTTCATTTTGTGTTGTTCTTGCACTCGAGTGTTCATTCCTCAATTCACGTGGATCCGGTACTCCCTGGTGTGGAGGTTCTTTGGTCTGTTTTTCCCCTTTCTAAGTTCTAGAAGTGTTTTTGTTTTCTATGGGCGACATTTGTTTAGCATGGTGTGACACTTTAAAAAGTATCGCACGCCTATGCAAACTATGTTGTACGACACTATAAAGTATCACACGCCTTCTTGAGAAATGTCATACGACACTGGAAGAGTGTCGCATACCTTCTTGAGAAATGTCGTACGATGCTGTAATGTGTTGCATGCCTTTTTGAGAAATGTTGTACGAAACTGGAAGAGTGTCACACGCCTTAAGGGGAAGTGTCGCCCTCCCTTAGTAAAAGTGTCACACAATTTTTGTGAAAAATCTACGCGTGCAATCAACAAGCACTTTTCTTCATGATCGAAACTTTCTGAGAGTTGTTTTGGATACCCTTTTGGGCATTCTTTGACCCTTTGTTGTCGCTTTTTGAATTCTGTCGGTTTCTCTTGAAATCCAATTTTCGTGTTTCTATTTTTATCTCTTGGCGTTTAAAATATATCATTTAAGTATATATTTTAATATATGCGATGAATCTTTTGAGACAGGTTTCAGACCTCTCGGAGATAAGTTATGGATTTTAGGAAATTTTAGGGCTTTAGGATTTTAGGCTTAGCCAAATTTCAAGTTTTTTCATTTTACCCCAGCTTGGTGTTTTGTTGATGAGTGGTTGTTTCTTGTGCCCTCATCATGTGCATTGTCGTTGTTGGTTTTGTTTGTGTGTGTCAGTTTGGTAGTGGTGTTTGGAGATTCGTTGGTTGATGGGATTGTGGTGAAGTCTTCTGTTGCGATCGTTGTGATCCCTATATGATGTTGTCTTGTGCATTCATACTTGTAAAAAAAAAAATTTCTTGGCTTGTATTTCATCCTTGTTTCCAAGGATCTCCAAGCAAGGCATTACACATTGCAGTTTCATTTTATCTATTTGGTCTCTTCTCCTATCTTTTAAAAAACTTTCCTAGTGTTTCCCCTCCAACATACTAGAGCTCTTTGTTCAATGGCAATCTAGGTTGGATGTTACAGACTCCAAGACATTATAGCTACGGGCCTTACCCCATGTTTGCTAGGCAGTGTGGAAGGAGAGGAACAATTGCATCCTTAGGGACAAGGAGTCAAATGAAAAGGTGGTTTTCCAAAAATGTTTTAATGCTCTGTTGGGAAATTTCACCAATTCTAAGGGTCCCATCCCCACTCTCAATTCTAAGGTCCGAGATAAAAGAGAGGGATTCTATAGGTCTCTCTTGCCTAAGGGCTAGTTCAAGGCCAATTTTGATGGGGCTGCTAAAGGCAACTCAGGAAAAGCTAGGGTGGGTGGCATCATAAGAAATGAGCATGGAAAGGGTATTGCTGCCTTCACTACCCCCATTGGGATCCAAACCAATCATTATGCTAAGGCCATTGCAGCTCATTGGACTATCAAGTTAGCTAAGGAAATGGGAGTTAATTTTCTCTAGCTAGAAGGAGACTCTAAAAATATTATTAACTGCCTCAATGGTAGAAATAAGCTGACATGGATGATGACCAATATCATTAGGGAATGCATCTAGGACCTTCAAAATTTTGAAAAAACCTACATGGCACATGAGTATCATGAGGCCAACATTGTGGCAAACACGTTGACAAATTGGGGTGTTAAGCATAGTGAGGTTGCCAAGTGGACAGATGGAAATGACATCCCATTAGAAGTTAATAAAGTCATTGAGAAGGATCGTATCCCAGGTAGATTGGGAATAATTAAATACCATAATATAAGTTAGTTGTCTACAGGCTGAGATTAGTACTAATATGTGTGAACTTAATATGGTAATCAATATTTTATTGGGAATACATAGAGTTAAGGTGTGGAAGTATGATATTTCTCCTACTTTCCATATCTACAAAATCTATCAACCGATATCAAGTACCTTGAAAGGGAAGAAAATTCATAAGGAGGATAAAAGTGGCAAGAAAATGAGGGGAGCGAAAGACTTGTAGGTTTAGAAGGCTTTTGGTTATAGAAACAATGGCGAGGAGAACACCATGGTGGAGGAATGTCATAGAAGGGAGCTGGAGGATGAGACACAGAAGTGGAAGAGAAGAACTAAGGTCTAGAACATCCTTAAAAAGGGTGAAATCACAAGCTATATTGAATGCCTTCATGGATGGAAGCCCTCAGCTATCAAAAACATGGTAAAAAATTGGAGCAAGTGAATGGTTGAATTGATGAGGTGGAGTTCTCAATAACGGAAGAAATCATCTCCCATGTCACAGGTATCCCTATTATTGGCAAGAAATTCTACAAAGATCGGAAGGTTTCTAGGCAGGTGGTCGTGGAGTTCACAAAAAATAAAAGGAGAAATAGGAGCTGGTGAAGAAAGGCACCCACTACCTCCTGAGATCAATCAAGCCTTTGTGGAGATTCATGCTTTGGGAAATCATCAAATACATCACCCTTTACACCAAGTTCGACCACATTTGCACATACCATTTTGTGCTACTCAACCATTTCAGGTATTGGGAAAAAATCTCTATTCCCTTTTACCTCTATTCTTCCATGAATGAGAATATAAATGAGTATCAAGAAAAGAAAACAAGGAGCCTAACACTCCATGAGGGGTTGCTGCTATTAATCTATGAATATTTCAAAGCTAGGACTATCAATAAACATGTCAAAGATAGGAAAGAGGGCAAGAAAATTAAAGGGGACTCTAATGAGTCTAAGGAGATTTAATCACCTTCAACTATGAAGGAAAGTCCTAAAATGTACACAGACTCTAAGGACTCTAAGATCCCATAGCATAGCTCGGGGAAAAATACCCTCACTACTAATAGCAAGGAGAAGAATGTGCTCCTTGAGCCCACAAAGGATATTGACACCTCTTTAAATAAGGGTTACAATGAACGGGATAAAGGGATGGACATGGGAGGTGAAAGCGTAGAGGCAGAGGAGAATATTAGGGAGGTGGAAGGCAAGGAGTGAAGGAAGAGCAAAAGAAACATAACCATAAAAGTGCTAGCTAGCAGAGAGAAGGAGGCTATAAGGACTGGAAAGTGCAAAAGGAAAAGCTCAAATGACAAGAAGGAAAAATAGGAGGAGGAAAGTGAGACAGTGGAGGAAGATCCCATTGACAAGCCAGAGCTGGAACCTAAATAGGGCTACAATGATGTGGGAACTACCACCTAGAGATGCTTGGTTATAGGGAAGGACAGGAAGGTGGTATGAAGGAACTTTATCCATGCTTCAGCCAATTTGGGTATCAAAAGGGAACTTATTAGAACCCAAGTTATAGAAAATGAAGAGGGTAGAATCTAGTTGGAGGAGCTTATTGATCCAACCCTACTTATCCTCAATGACATAGCCAGGTAGAATCTGAATATGGATGTTCTAAACAACATGAAAAATAATGCAGTGGATAGTTAGCAAACCACTAAGTGGCTATACCATGAAATCCTTGACCTCAAACATAGATTGAGCAGTTTGGAAAGAGAGACATATAACCTTAAGAATAGGGTCAGCAAGGATGAGCAAAGTATGGACAAAAGAGTGGATGTAGTGAATACCAAAACCCTTTAGATGGATAAGACTATGCAAGGCATAGCTAAGAAAAACATTAACATTCTCAAGGACAATGAGATTATCAAGAAGTTCATTCACTATGTGGACAATTAGAATATCTACAGGGAGTAGGATCCAAACATCAGCCTTAAGGATAAGACTCTTGATAAAGGAGCCAGGAAATGAACTAGATCAAGAACCAAGAAGAAAGATACCCTGACCCCTAATCAAGAGCTTTCACAGAGGAAGGAGAAATCTAAAAAGTTGTCTGAGCTCGAGATCAATGCTACTGAGATGCTTAGAGACACTATTTGAAACACTTTGGCCTTTTGTGGGTTGCCTTGGCTTTTTGGTGTCTCTCCCTGGCTTTTTCCTATGTATTTCTTTTTTAGGGAGATGTCTTTTCTTTTTCTTTCTGGCTCTCAGTAGCCTTTAACATTTTACTGTTGACTGTTTTATCTTTGTTTGGGTTTCAGGGTCCTTTTAAAGCCTATTTTCCTTAATAAAAAATAATGCTTGGATTAATACCAAGAACTTCTAAAAGGAAAATAAGTTCATTAAAAATATCATATAATTTGATATTACATTAACTGGTTAAATTATTTACTCTAGGGATGTCTAAATATTGCAATGAAGTACAAAATAACAATGCTACATATTCAATAAAAGATGCATTGACGGTGTGTTTGTATTCAGTGCTAAATATTTGATGGGGTCAAGTAGGATGAGAAGGTTCCTAGGTGGAGTTGGAAAGTTGTGATATAGTCAAAGGTTAATATTGAGCTTCACTTTTTTTCTAGAATAGTTTAATATTCTCTATACTAAATAGGGCCAACCATGTGAAGAAGGTGGAAGCTCATTTTCCCCCACCCCCTCCCCAACATGACTCTAAATTTCCCATTAACATCTAATATTAATTCATCCTTTCAACCATTAATAAAATGAAACATTTATTCATTATTACATGATAACATTCATTAAGACATTAGATTCACTATTAACACACAACATTAATCAATATTCATCAGCACATTATAAAATTCATGAACATTAATCATTATCACATAATTAAATTCATTGACAAATAAAATTTATATCCATCAAATAAGCTACATAGATTACAATCATATTTTCTTCTCTTCTTCCCATAATCCTTAAGAGGAGTATCGGTGTCATCATCATTTCCCCCCTCATTAGCTCTTCTAACCTCTTCTTGTGATGTCATTGTATGCCTAGGGATATGTTATTACATAAGGGGGGCTCTACAATAAAAAATTAAAGGGTTAAATTATACACATTTTATTATAATTGTTACAATTATTTTATTCCCTTAAAGAACATAACTTTAGCACTATTTACCTGATCTAGCCACATCATTTTGTTTGGACTCAACCTCAACATGCTCATGAACATCAACCTCTAGAGTTTTGCAATACAAAATGTTACATTAGTCAAAACACCAATTGCAATTGAATTTGTGTTACTACACCATAAATAATTTAAGATATTTACTTGCATTAATTATTATATACAAAACTTTGAATATAAAATTTTGACCTCTACCACTATGATGCACATCCAAAACTTAATCATCAATATATCATGTAGGAGGATTCTTAGACTCCATTCTAATGTCATGAAAATTAGGATGACACTTTAGATGAGACGAGTGAAGGAAATGATTGCTTGAGATAATAGACTAATTGGTAAAGTATTTAATTATAAAAACTAATTTTTATTTATCTTACTTACATGGACAAACAAAAATCCATCATTAGAATCTTCCACATTTATTTCATCTTGTATCCATTCAACCACATCTCTAAATCCTTGCTGGAAGCCAATCCTCTTGTCATCTTTTGTAAGAGCTCTACAGAAATCCATGCCATGCATTTTTTCTCGGTATCGTCAATTTTACTAAAATTGTTTCATCAAAACAAAATTGATTACAATTTATAAATATTGACATGCATTTTTAAATTTACTAATACTTACAACTCATGGGATAAGTTTGGAATAACCAGCAGAGTCAAGCTTGTGTTTCCCATGCTTGTTTATTCTTTCCCGTGTTTCCTTTCACGTGTCAAACAATCTATGAAAAGCTTGAAATATGTTAGATCATATAAATAAAAAAGACTAATTAGTACATAATTACATTTTAGATGTTAAATTACATACCTTCTTTTACCCTCTATCGACATATTTCCTTTATCCTTGTCACCTTTCTCCTTCTCATCCAAAATGAAAGCCTACCACTTAGCCTTAGGAATGTAGGGTGGATGATTGTACTTGGGGTTAAGATTTAAATAATTCCTACATTGGTCCCTAATATATTTCAAATATTGCTTGGCTTTCTCAAGGATCTTGTTTTTCTCTAATGTGGAAGGTCCAAAAAGTTGGGTCATACTCTCTATGAGACCATCCTTTAACCTTTTATTTTGGAGATTCCACCTTTTAAATAAAAATAACAAAAAACAAAACTTTAGATTCATAAATGAAATGAAGATATCTTTAATAAAATTCAAGAAATATATCAAAGGAAAACTATTGTAGATATGATATGAAATAAAAATAGTGGATTGGGGTTTTAGTGTGGAGATGATGTTCCACCATGTACGAAGGTTGGGCCCAAATATCCACAAAGACTCTTGACCAGGTTTTCTATAAAAAAATATCATACCTTGCAAAAAATCCATGGGATCATTAGTTAAAGAAGATTGATAAATAAGTAAAATACTATTTTATGATAATAATAAGTAATTTATAGTACCTGGAAGCTTGGATACTTTTATCATAATGCCCTCTTCCTTGCTCATGATCAATTCACAAGTCTTTACCATTCATGTACTAGGAATAAGGATACATTTAAGAAATGATTATACATCATCATGTGTTGAATTTTGTATTGTATAATATGAATCCACTATCAAATGCCTCCAAGAAAGAATACTTCAAGGGAAATGAGCTTGTGCAAGGGAATGAATACATCATAAACACTAGAAACTTACAAAAATAATGAGAGAGAGAGAGAGAGAGAGAGAGAGAGAGAGAGAGAGAGAGAGAGAGAGAGAGAGAGAGAGAGAGAGAGAGAGAGAGAGAGAGAGAGAGATTTCCATACCATTAGCTGGTGCAATAGTGGATTTCTACATGTTGCAATTTGCTAACATTCTAGTCAGCAATGCATTTCTAGTTGTCCTCATCGAAGTTGGTGTTGTCATAGCATCATGGACAAGAGTTGAAGATAAGGTTGTTAGAACATTAAGAAAGCATGGACTAGTGTGGACAATATTTTTAGAGAATTAAAAATAAAGATTGTTCAAGCATGTATTCTTAATGATTATCATCATTCCTATATATATTTAGTGGAAAACATGAGTGAAGGATATAACATATGATCTACTTGAACCACCTACAATACCCTCATCATGGCAAGAGGGATCATAATTTTTGGAATACTTTAGAATAACTGGGGGGAGGGGGGGTGAATTAGTTATCCAAGGTCCAGATGTATAAATAAAACTTTTCATAGCTTAGTGAACCCATAAAACATTTATACTCATGCATGCATCCATAAGATTATGAAATCACTTAAAACTTGTAGTTTGTTGTCAAATCAGCTTGAAGAAATGTAAAGCATGAAATATAATAGATTCCTCAAAATATTTGACACAATGATTTATGTGGAAACCCAATTTGGGAAAAACCACCAGTAACATGCTACTCTTTTCAGTCTTATGAAGGGATGCCCTGTGAAAAGCCAACCCTATTAAAGGTTACAATACACACTATTAAATGTGACCCTATTAAAGGATTTCAATCACCCTGTTAGGAGTGAACCTTGTTGGAGGACTTTAGACCATTCACTTGGAATGTCACCCAGTTAAAAGATTTACAAATGACTATTAGGTCAACCTTAATCCAAAAGATTTACCCTAGACTAATACAATTGTTAGAGAGTAACAATAAGGCTTTGATCTTATACAACTTACAACTTCATTTACAAATTATAGATCATTGTTCAATCCTCAATTCTGCTTGGCCTTCATAATTTGCAGCTCTGATAGTTTTTTCACCCTTCAAGCATTCATCTCCTTAAGCCTTCTTGCTTAACATGACATTATAGACTCTTCTCTTAGGTCACTTGATGAAGCAAAACCCTTGACTCCTTGTCTCCCTTAGGTTCTCACACATGAAATCCTTGCTTCATGACCATTCATTCTTATAAATAGGAAATTAAGATATTTTCCCCTCTCATTCTCCATTGTCCAATTTAGGATTTGGATGGATTAGGTAGGATACAATGTGTCTACCCTATATCTCATATCTCTTCTAGAAACTTCTCCTAGAATCCACTTTAAATTCACCTAAAAATGGTTTACATTGAATTTTGTGCCACTAGCTCATCAACCTTATCTTCCACCTAGTTCACACAATCCAAGAAAACAAACTTGTTAGCTCAGATTCATTGAATCCATGATCTTTTAAATAATGCAATAGCTCAGTATTATCAAGCTTGTCATGCTTGACACATACTACATTGCTTGACATCCACCATGAAATTACTCAACATGAACTAAAGTTTGTTGGTGCTTATAATCAACTAAAATTTACTTGAAATCAAGTGTTCTACTCGACATACACTAGAATAAGCATTTACTTAGCTCCAACTAATTTTTTGCTCAGCTTGCTCTGTCTTTGCTCGACACCTACTATCCAATTGACCAAGCTTGGAAAACAAACTATTTTTAACTTTTTCTTCTAAAATTTCTTATTGTAACCAACCTTTATAACCTTAAGTAGATTACTAATACATCATGTCATCACTATCTTAGCTGATTCTTGTACTTATTGCATAATCATAAATCAACCTTTCCTCTAGGTACTATTGTTACATCTTTTGATCAAATCCTCTCCATCAATCAAATAAGTGATAATACTTGAATTTTATAAGCAATTGTCTTACCAAAAAATACCAGGTTTGACATCAATGACAAAACAATGATTGAAACACATAGTCTTCTTCAACAATCTCCCTTTCTCAATCTAGTTTCAATAGTCTATCTCAACAATGATCTTTTCAATCTATTTTCAACAATCTCCCTCTTTGGAATTGATGGCAAACCAAATTGATCAACCAAATCAACCAACTCGTAAATGCCTTTGTTCAACTAAACTAACTAGATTAAAACAATACGACAATACCAAAAAGAAAATAATTCCTTGTATTGAAATCTCTCCCTCTATCAACAACTTTCATCTTCTGATTAGGTTACAAAATCCTTTCTTATAGCTCCCTCTTACTATATCTACCTCTAAGGATCAGCAAACTCTTCCTCTTTGAAAAAAAAAACAATTTCTTGATATAATCTTTCTTGATCAGTAAAACTCTCCCTCAACATTTATACTGACTTGATCAACAAATTATCTCCCTTTTTGACAACAATGCCAAAGACTTGTCATCTTTAACATGATAGATATAAACTTTTCATTTTCTTTAGTTTTCTCCCTCTGTCACCTTGCTTGTGACTGATTTGAAGTTTTAGCTCTTTGATTACTTTAGGTAGCTCCTAAAGTAAGATTTTTTGCATCAATGTGTAACATATGAACATCAACTTGTTTGATGCAGTGCACTCCTCTTGTTACTTAGCCTTTGATAGGGATATCACCCCTAGTTTACCTCTTAGATACTCATGAGCATACTTAGGTAATGCTTTTGTGAAGATATCAAAATTTTTTTCCTTTGTATTGACATATTCCATCTTCACCTCTTTATCTTGAACTAAATATCTCAAGTAATGATACTTGATTTACAGCAGTAGTAACATATTCAGCTTCAATAGTAGATTATGAAGTGCAATTTTATTTCTTGCTAGTCCATGTAACTAGTCTCTTTCCCAAGAAAAATTCTCCTCCACAAGTGCTCTTTCTATTATCAATGTTTCTAGCCCAATTAGCATTAGTGTAGGCTCTTGATTCAATTTTTTCACTCTTCTTATAGTATAGACCAAATTCTTTTGTTCCTTTCAAATATCTCATTATTCTCTTCATAGTCATTAAATGATTCTCTCTAGGATTAGCAAAGAATCTTGTAACTATCCCTATAGATAATGTAATATCAGGTCTGCTATGTACTACATATTGCAATTCACCAATCATAAACCTGTACAATGTTTGATTCACCTCAGTTGAATCATCATTCTTTGACATCTTATGTCCTATCACCATAGGTGTACTTACTAGTTTGGAATTCTCCAATCCAAAAGTTTTCAATATTTCTTTGACATATTTTGAATGAGTAATGTATATACCATATTTCATCTTATATACTTGCAAACCCATAAAAAAATTGATCTCTCCAAACATAGACATTTCAAATTCTTGCTTCATCTGATTTGTGAAATCCTTACATAAAGCATCTTGACCTCCAAATATGACATCATCAACAAAAAAATTAGATAAAAAAATACCTTTTCCTTTTTCTGTCTTCATGTATAGATTGTTGTTATCATTAGTCCTTACAAATCCAATCTTCACAAGACAATTATGAAGTCTCTCATACCATGCTCTTGGTGCTTGTTTCAAACCATATAGAGCCTTGTCTAGTCTATATACCATGTTCTTATTGTTAACATCAACAAAACCTTTTGATTGTTCTATGTAAACTTCTTCCTCTAATATACCATTTAGAAATGAAAATTTAACATCCGTTTAATAGACTTTGAAACCTTTGTATGTAGAATAAGCAAGTAAAGTTCTTACTCCTTCCAATCTATCAACAAGGGCAAATGTCTCTCCATAGTCAATTCCTTCTTCTCATGCATATCCCTTGCAAACTAATCTTGATTTGATCCTTATGAAATCACCATTTTCATCTATATTGTTTCTAAATACCTACTTGGTACCAATCACATTTTTGTGTTCTGGTCTAGGAACTAGACTCCATGTTTTGTTCTTCTCTACTTGTTCAATCTCTTCTTCCGTGGCTTTACTCTAGTTGTCATCTTCTAAAGAATCTCTCACTATTTTGGGTTCCTTATGCTCAACAAACTTGTATCACTTCTTAATCTATTTCTTTTCATTGGTCTAACATCTTTATCTCTAATGGTTTGAGTAGCAGGATGATGTCTTTTGACATACTTAGACAATCTTGGTTCAACTCTTGTTTCTTCATTTTTTCTTTCAACTTTAGAATCACCACGTATATCTCTATTAGGTAGCTCAACATCTCTTTCATGTTAACTAATCTTAGAATCAGAATGTGCATCCACTTCATTCTGTAACTTGACATCTGAATGTAGCTCAATTCCTGAATGCAACTCAACATTTATAGGGTGTGACTTGGTAGTCACTGAAACTTGTTATTGATTTATAGCTTGATTTGCAACATCTTCTTTAGTAGGCATACCTTCATAAAAGTATACAAATGATTTGTATTCTTCTAGTTCTTTAATAGGTTTGACCTCATAAACTTCTATATATTCATCAAAGTTCACATTTTCACTTTCCACAATTTTGTTGGTGTCAGTATTTTAACACTTATAAGCTTTACTTCTTGTGGAGTATCTTAGGAATATAATTTCTTTGCTTTTTGCATCAATTTTACCATTCCTAACATCTTTAAGAATGTAACATTTACTTTCAAATACCTTAAAGTATTTTACATTGGGTGAGTATCCATACCATAGTTCAAAAGGTGTTGAATGGGTACCTTTCTTAATTTGCAGATGGTTCAAGGTATAGACAGTTGTACTTATAGCTTCTCTCCAATATTTCAAAGCAATATTTTTCTCCATCATGAATGTTCTAGCATAGTCCATTATAGATCTATTTCTTGTTTCAGCTATTCCATTTTGTGGAAGTGTTCTAGGGGTAGATGTCTGTCTTTTGATTCCTCTATCATTATAGAACATCTCAAACTCATTTGATGTGAATTCTCCTCCTCTGTTAGATCTCAAACACTTTATACTTTTACCTATTTCCTTTTCAACTCTTGCTAAGTACCACTTAAACATTTGGAAAGCATCAAATTTCTATTTCAGAAACGTAATTGTGATCATCCTAGAATAGTCATCAACAAATACCACAATGTACTTATCTACTTTGTAGCTTTGCACATCAATTGGTCCACACAAGTCAGTATGAACAATCTCTAGTATTCCTTTAGAGGTATAAGTTTTACTCTTAAAACTTGAATTTTTCATTTTGGCTAACTGACATCGTTTGCACATTACATTATCAAGCTTCTTCAACTTAGGAAAAGCTCTAACTTTCTTTATATTACTGATACTAACCAAGTTATCAAAGTTAACATGACATAACCTCTTGTTCCATAGCCATACATCATCAAATTTTACAAGACAAGTAACATCCTCTATATCAAGATAGAATAGATTACTTCTAGTTTGATCACCCTTTCCAATCAATTTCCCATTTGTGTCATATATCTTAGCAATCTTGTTTTCAAACTCAACCTTACATCCCAAATTATTCAATTGTGACACACTCAATAAATTATAGTTAAGTCCTTCAGCATAGTAAGCATTGCCACATAAAATCTTATCTGTGAGAATGATAGAACCTTTTCCTTTTATCAAACATGGTGCATAATTACCAAATCTTACACTATTTCCATTATAAGAATTTAGGGTAATGAACTTACTTTTGTCTCTAGTCATGTGATGTGAACATCCACTGTCAATGATACATCTATCATTCTTATTCACACAAGTCAAAAATGTAGTTGCCTCATCTTCATTAGATTTGTCCTTCATTGCAACTGTTAGTGAATAGATTGTCTTCCAAGAAAATAGGTGCAAATTAACTCTAAATTCCCAAATAAGAAGGCTAATCAACACTAATAGTTGGGTCACTTCACTATTGAAAGAGTGTAAGCACCCTCTAAATTTATTTAGGTACAGCTCCCCGTATATGATTTACAATGAGTTTAGATATGGATGCTTTTAATAGAAAGTACAAAAGGCTCACAAACATCTACCCATGAACACAAAGTAGATGTAGAAATTTAGTGACTAAAAAGAAAAGCAAAGCAAAGAATAGCAGATGACACAAAGTTCATTTGCCAAAATTTTGCATTACAAAGAGAATGAAAAACTGAGAAAGCAAAGAATCAGAGCTTTAAAGACATCTTGAAATCAAACATATTCAGAAAACCATGACATTGAATGCATTTAGAGAAAACTGAAAGTTACACAAAGATAACAACCAATGGAAAAATGACTATCCAAACTTGAAGTTTTGGTATGGAATTGCCTCCCAAGTCTCCCTTCTCTAAAAATGAAAAAGATAACAAAGATCTCATTACATGTTGCATCAAAATCACTATCTAAAGGAAACACAAATCCCCTCCCTTGCATTACATTCAAATCAAAATATCCCCTCTTTTACAACACATAGTTTAGAAAAATAAACAAAAGCTCTTCTCTTTCTCCCTTGAAAGAAATGGAGAATCTAGAAAAACTCTCCCTTCCTACTATGGCACAAAGTCTCTAATTAGGAAAGGAAAAGGTGGAACCCCTTTGTTGTTGCTTTGTCCTATATTTATCATCCTCCCTCTTCCTGTGGCTTTTTAGTTACATAAATAATTCTTGGAGATGATTTTATCTACCTATCCTTATATATTTTCTGAAAGAGTATTACATATCCTGTTAAATGAGGGATGACAAAATATCATGGTTGATGATGATTACAATGTTTAAAAATAAAACATTATAATGTTTTTTGTGTCTTCTTTTTGAGGATGATTAACATTTTTGGGTGAATCAAACTAATCATTATTTAATCTCTTCCTCTTAATTGAATTATTTCTAGAAACATTATAGACGTAATGCTCATATAGCACTTTCCCTTACATGCTGATAGGTGGGAGCTTTCTTTGTTTAGTTATTAAAATATTGTAATAACTTCTTCCAATCCTAGATTTCTTTTTAAAGTTACCCACATTAGACATATGGAAATAACTTAATTTAATAATAATCCATGACTTGTAGCCTTGGAAAGTGCAAAATATGCTCTTTAATCAATATATTGTGCAGGGTATATGAATTGAGCCTCCATCTTGCCTTATATATGCATCCTTCACCAGTAATGTGCATAATTTTGATGAACTTCTTTTTGGAAATGCTCTTTTGGATGGTGCTCACATTTTGTCAAATGGTGCATATGCATTGTTGGTGCTTTCACAGACTAAATCCAAAAAATAAGTTTGACTAAGTCAATTGGAAGGAACTTCAAGTTCCTTCATCCCTTGCTCTAGACAGTGTCCTCGATGCCTCCGATCTATCATTTTTACACTTAGCATTGGGGCATACATATACTTTTTTTCTAAGCACGATGATTGCCTTTCAAATTGAGTGGTTAAAGGTGACATTATTGGTAGAAACTCATGTCTTTATCCACTATGGATCATTGATCATGCTCAGATAATTATTTTGCCAAATAGTTTGCATACATTGTTGATGTTTCAATGTTTTGAGTATGATGAAATTTGACCTCTATTCCTTCATCACTTATTGTTGATCAAGAACCTTTAGACTATATTGATAGAGCCAATGAATGGTGGGTATGCTTCCATTTGTCATAATCTTTGCTAATAATGCTTGGATTTCCTTTGACCAACAAACATTTTATCAAACCCATTTCATGCAACCTGAAAAGATGTTGAACCTTCCTCGATCTTGCAAATTATTCTTTATGATATACCTATAGCAATAATATAGAGGTTTTACAAGTTCACCATCTTGTTTCTCCATGGGTGCCACATTCCATTGTTGATTGTGAAATGAACTTTTTATGTTGTCTCTCCTTCAAAACACGATAGTAACACATCTCCATCAACAATGTGTATTATGCACATTCTCCTCTATGCAGTAAACCCATATGAGAATAGGGAAAAAAATAGATTATGAACACTTTGAAAGAATGCTCAGGTGAGGACCATTATAACATAGACCCACGAAATATACTCTATTTATCACAAGCTTAGGTATCTTCGAATCAGATGTCAAAATAGTTATGTGATATTTGATCAAACAAAATAATTTCTTGAAGAGCTGCTACCATAGAAGGATAATCTTTCCATAAGCACCCTAGAATAAACCCACAGGAGAGAACACCAACTCAAACCTAGCTCAAGGATTTGAAAACATTTATCCATTTTTTCATAGGAGCTGAGTTATGAGCATTGTTCATTAGAAGCAAATTTAAATGCCCAAATCCAAATTGGTGGTATACAAAAAATCTAAGTTCTAACATCTTGCATGTAAGTATGTCTTTATGCAAATTTCCTCCAAAAATGCAAGCTCAACATTGGTCCTTTTATTGCACTCATAATCATGGTGCTCTTGTTTAGCACATACCATCCAACTGTTAAGAATTTATCATAGAGGCTCTATCTAATTCATAAGGGAAGAGATCTAAAAATTATTAGATGTTCTTTGATCATTAAGTAGATGTATGGTAATAATACACTAAATTTCTTATATGATAATGCACTTTAGATGTCAAATTTCAATATATGGAGATGTTCATGGGCTACTTCCTCATCCATAGATTCATCATGTGACTTATAATACTGTTATTACATGCCCTACTGAGATGCTAGTTTGGTGTAGCTTGTTGAGATTGAGACATTATTAAATTCAAACTTTCATGTTTAGATCTACATTTTGAACTAGTGATATGAATCTCTAGGCCTTGAGAACCTGCATGTCAAGACTTGAAAGAACCTCAAACCTAAATTCTAAACCTTTAATGGTGTGTAATATGATTTATTGAAAATGTCATTCATAGAAATTGTAGCTTGATTTTTGCTGATAGCTTTAGTAACCCCATGATCGAGATGTATGCTTGCATTTCTATCAAACCACCTTTGAATGAGTTCTACTCCAATTTAAAGCATCATCACCAATCACACAATTAATGGATTGACATTCCTGTCACAAGTAGTTTAATTGGCATTACTAATTTGATCATGGGCATGGGTATATGTTGTCCCAAACTTGAAATCTGGACCATTAAATCTATGTTTTGAATCATTGTATTGTGTTGAACCTTGAATTTGCAATACAAGACTTTGAACTTTGAAACTTCAACCTCTAAACTATTGGACTTCCATATCAAACTTGCAAGATGAACCACTTTGAACTACTTTGAACCTAGGTTCAAAGAGGTTTGAAACTCCAGTCTTAAAAATTTAAAATTGTGTCCATATTGGGGACTAACAAGGGCTCTAACTATGGGACTGATTTTGATGAAAAAGAAGAGAACTCTAGTTATCTCTAGCAAAATACAAGTGCTTCATCCATTGGGCAAATAGAGTCACCAAGAAGAGAAAAATGGGAGCTTCTTGCAGAAAGGGTGGAGGGGAGTAGGGAAAAGCCAACTAACAAAATAAGACACCTAAACTAACAAAAAACATGAAGCTTGCATATTATTCAAACTATGACTACGCACATCAAAACATGTTTACAAAATATATACAAAGGTAGGAAGAAAACCTACCACAAAAGCCAGAGAAGGGAAAATAATCACGTGAATTTTTTTACTGGCTGGGAGAAGTAGGAACCTTTCCACATCAATGAATCATGTCTTAATAGAGAAGCTCAATAACATTTCTTAATGGTGATCTCTTCAATGCTAAAACTCAAGCTCATAGTATGCAAAATTTTAGCAACCCAACATTTTGTTCTGAACAACCACAACTCATCATAGCATTCTTCTTCACTCAAGAATTGATCTTCAATATCCATATTACCAATAGCTCCTTTTATTGAGTTGACAACTTATTTTATCCTTTAAACATATTGAGCAATATTCTTACCTTCTTCCATTCTCGTATCATCAAACTTACCTCTGAGACTTTTGGCTTTGGCTCTTATAACATTTGCATCTCCTCCATAGATAGTGGGAAGGGCTTCCCACATTTTCTTTGCACTATCAAGACCTTTGATATCATCAAATTTGGCATAACTTAGGATAGAGGAAATCTCTGACATTTCCTGATTGTGTTCTTTCTTCTTCTTCATATCCTTAGTAGTTGAGGTACCAACAAGATCAACATGCTCCACAAAAATGGTAGATTGTGCATGATATCCAAGTCCTCCAAGGTGTAGCTTCATCAAACTTTGTGATGTGGGAAAGTTATCTCTATTGAGCTTGGCTACTTCTCTTTTTGACATCTTGATCTTTGTACTTCTAGTACCTTTAAACTAGTCATCTTAAGAATATGGCTCTGATACCAATTGTTTGAATACTTTAGAATAATTGAGAGGTGGGGTGAATTAGTTATCCAAGGTTCAAATGTATAAATAAAACTTTTCACAACTTAGTGAACCCATAAAACATTTATACTCATGCATGCATCCATAAGATTATGCAATCACTTAAAACTTGTAGATTGCTATCAAATCAACTTGCAAAAATGTAAAGCATGAGACATAAAAGATTCTTCAACACATTTGACACAATTATTTCTGTAGAAGACCAATTTAGGAAAAACCACCATCAACATGCTACTCTTTTCACTCTTCTGAAGTGATGCCCTATGAAAGGCCAACTATATTAAAAGTTACAATACACATTGTTGAATGTGACCATGTTAAAGGATTTCAATCACCCTATTAGGAGTGAGCCTTGTTAGAGGAGTTTAGAGCATTCACTTGGAATGTCACCCGGTTAAAGGATTTATAAATGACTATTAGGTCAACCTTAATCCAAAGGATTTACCCTAGACTGATACAATTGTTAGAGAGTAATAGTAAGGCTTTGATCTGATACAACTTACAACTTCATTTGTAGATTACAGATCACTTTTAATTCCTTAATTCTACTTGGCCTTCATACTTTGTAGTTGTGATAGCTTGTTTACCCTTCAAACATTTATCTCCTTAAGCATTCTTGCTTAACATGCCATTGCAGACTCTTCTCTTAGGTCACTTTATGAAAAAACCCTTGACTCCTTGTCCCCCTTAGGTTCTTGCACATGACATCCTTGCTTCATGACCATCCATTCCTATAAATAGGAAATTAAGATACATTTCCACTCATGTTCTTCATCATCCAATTTAGGGTTTGGATGGATTAGGTATGATACAATGTATCTACCCTATATCTCATATCTCTTCCAAAAAATTCTCATAGAATCCACATTAAATTTGTCTAAAAATGGTTTACCTTGAATTTTGTGCCACCAATTCCTCAACCTTATGTTCCACCTAGTTCACACAATCCAAGAAAACAAACTTGTTAGCTTAGATTCATCAAATGCATAATCTTTTAAATAATACAATAGGTTGGCATTATCAAGCTTCTGATGCTCAGTACATATTGCATTGCTCCACATCCACTATGAAATTACTTGGCATGAACTAAAGTTTAATGGTGCTTGACATCAACTAAACTTTACTCGGCATCCACTATTTTTCTCGACATACACTAGAATAAGCATTTACTCAGCTCCAACTAATTTTTTACTGGGCTTGCTCTATCTTTTCTCAGCACCTACTATCTACTCAGTCAAGCTTGCAAGACAAACCTTTTGTAACTTTTTCTTCTAAAATTTCTTAGTGTAACCAGCCTTTGTAACCTTAAGTAGATTATCAATACATAATGTCATCACTATCTTAACTAATTCTTGTACTTCATTACATAATCATAACTCAACCTTTCCTCTAGGTGCTATTGTTACATCTTTTGATCAAATCCTTTTCATCAATAAAATAAGTTATAGTACTTGAATCTTATAAGCAATTGTCTTACTAGAAAATAGCAGGTTTGACATCAATGACAAAACAAAGATTGAAACACATAGACTTCTTCAATAATCTCCCTTTTTTAATCCAATTTTAACAATCTCTCTTAACAATGATCTTTTCAATCTATTTTCAAAAATAATTACACAAATAACATTGTAAAAACAACAAATCTGTGTCTTAGTTTATGACATAAAACAACATAACATAAAAAACCATTATTGCACTTTTGTTATAATTTCTTTGGAGTTTTCAAATTGATGCAATAATTCATCCACCCTCATTATTATCTATGGATTTTGAGTTTGTATGTTTGACAAACATAAAACTTGAGGTCCAATTTTCTTGATCGAGCTTCTAATGAAACATATCGGGTCATCAGTCTTTGCTAAATCATCAAATAGTGGGTCCTGGATAGTCAAGGCCCTGGAAAGCTCCTTTCTCAATCTCTGAGCATGTGTATGTGATAACAATATTATTAGTAATATAAAAACTACTCCAAAATAATAAGGAACATAACATATATAGTTACATTTTGCTTCTAGCAAGCTTGGACAATTACAATGTAGTTTACTTGCTCAAGGGTAGAAGAGGTTCCAATACCATCACCATGCCTTCTATGTGGTTCATCCATGTGGCCTTGTGACAAAGATCAAGTACAAAACCATTAGCCAAAAACTTAATAACTAAATGGTGTGTTTGATTAATTAAATAGAGGTTGGCTTAAATGGTGCATAGTATGCACCTACACCCCCATTATAGTAGCTTTATTTGTATCTAGGCTTTTAAATTATAATTGATAAGAAACTCTCCCCCTATATGTATGGATTTTATCATACATTTGAACACTCTATTTCCCTCATGCAACTCAAATATGGAATTGGATTGCTTAATAGTTGACCCAAGTCATGTACTATTTATAAAACATGCAATATTCCATGTTGCTTATACTTTTACATTGATTATTGTATTTTTGTTGTATGTAATTTTTCAAGATCGCATAGCTACACATTCTTTTTTTTATCTAACAATATTCATCCAACTTTGGTAATCATAACAAGGTCTAACATACTCCATCAATCCAAAAAATTTGTTGTAAGAGATTGTTATGCCATCCATGGAAAATAGGCCCAAACCATGCAATGACGATGGTGTTATGCAATATATCCTCTCTCTAACATGAAAATTATTGTTTATTGGAGGAATTTCCTTGGGGATCCATTATTTCTATAGATATTGGTACCTAAAGGGCCCCTCCATGTTTCCTTTTCTCTCATCATCATAACAACACGACCCCCCTTGAGAAAGGAAAAAATTCATTTGTTTATTGAATTTCCTTCTAGTCTTTTGACCTCTAGTTGTTCTCCCTATTTAGGCATACTACATGTCTCATTTCCCTCTTCTTTTCCTATATTTTTCTCACTTGAAGAGGACACATCTAAAAAATACATATTTACTAGTACCTGCACTCCATAAAATGGGAGAGATAAATGGTAACGAGAGATATATTTTGTAATCAAGAGAGATAAATTACAAGACATGAATCTTTATATTGATAACTACATTAAATAGACTATCTATATAGGTTGTATTGATGTATACATGTCAATCCATGAGACTATGTGTGATGCTCTTGAAAGGGTTTTAGTATATTATGTTAGCTAAAAAAATCATGATACTTATACTCAAATTGACATAGTAGACAACATAAACAATATACAATCATCATAATCACATCCATCATAAGATAAATATATTTCTATCAAGAAATCAATATTAAATAGATTAAGAATTGATTGCATACCTCTAAATTTTTTCATAATCATCATCATCATTGTCATCGTCGTCATCATCATCGTCATCATCGTCATTATCATCATTGTCATTGTCATCTTTATCATTGTCATGATTATAATTAACAACATTAGAAACAACATCTTCATCATCATCATCATCATCATCTACATCATCATCTCATCATCTTCTACTTCTTTGATATCTTCTTCTTACATTGATTTATACTTTATCAACCTTCCTCTTGGATCATGGCTACCAAGAAATGACCAACCTAATTTATGTAGAACCTCTATGTAAAATACCTTCTCAAATTAGCTTGGAGAAATATAGCACTCATCCCTAACTATCTCAAATGACCTTGTATTAATCATTGGAAATCCATTGTTGATGCAAGGGATTCCCCTTAATACCATAAACTCATAATATAAAGAAAGAAACAAAAGAAAATGCAAGAACAAAATATGTACTTCTTATTATTGCTGCAAATGTAAAATTATAGAGTCCTCAATTACAATATGCTAGCTCAATGGGTGCCTTCATTATAGTAATCTACAAGAAAGTGTTGTGAACTATCACCCAGAGCTCTCCTAGACAATGTTTGAGCCTTTCTTAAATAGATAGTTTTATGCCACCCGGGAAGGTTCTAGATGCTTAAACTTAATACCTAGGGCTGATAGACTCTAACAATACACATAGAGTTGGCCAGATACATCTTTGACAAATTATTTTAGAAATTTTGGTAGCCCAACTTTCGAAGGCCATAACTCATGAATAGTTGCTCCAATTGGCTATTATAATCACTTTTCAAAAATGCCAGCTCCTGATCTATAGGTTCAAAATCATGCCAACACCCTTTCGTCAAGTTTTTAGACCTCATCTAAGCACTCTAAGGCCTCCAATGGTGAGCCTAAAGATTTTTCTACAAATTTTTCCACCAAAAATTTGTAATAACTTCTCTGAAACTAATGCTTGAGAAATGAGATTTTTATGGTAAGATTACAACTCCAAAATGAACCTTCTTGTAGAAAATGAGAACATTTTGAGCTCATATGAAAAACTTACTAAAAATAGTAAGTTCCCATCAATAGCAACCACCCTATCTACTAGTCCTTATTAAAATAGAAAAGATTGAAAACAAAATATTTTTGGGTGATGCAAGATCACTCTTACACCCAGGATGCTCCTACATCAGACACCCAGGATAATTTGACAAGTGACCCCATAGTGTCTCAGGTGCTCAGAGGAAAACCAAGATGGTTAACCTTCTCCTTTGCTAGCCATGATGAATCCTCAACTGGTCTCCCCTTCCATTTGACCAAATATTCCTCATAAGTTATGTTTCTAGTACTTTTTCCAAAACAACTATCTAGTATCTCCTCAACCTCCTTTGTAGCCAAACTAGCTATTAGAATACTCCACTGTGCTTCTACAATTTCATCTCCATCACCTCCTTCATAATACTTTGTCAAATCTAAAATATTAAATACTAGTGAAATATTCAATTCAATAGGCAACTCCACTTCATATGCATTTCTAGAATCAAGCCTCTTCACTATTTTGCATGGTCCAAACTTCTTCATCTTTAGCTTATTATATGTACCTACTAGAAAATGCTCATTTCTCAAATGAACCATGACTTCATCTCCAATTTGAAATTCTTAATATCTCCTTTTCACATTTACCTTAGCCTTATACCGTGTATTCATCTTTATGATGTGCTTCCTCATTTCCTCATGGATGTTCTTCAAATGTTCAACAAAATCTTCTATTTCAACACTACTTATCTCTCCCTTATCCAACTTCCTCAATTCAAAAATATTTTTGGGACTACTCCCATATACAATCTGGAATGCTGATTTACCAGTACTCATATTGACATAATTATTATATGAAAATTCTACATGTGGAAAAATCATAGCCCATCCTTTTGGTTTATCTCCAACCAAGCATCTCAGAAAGTTTCCCAAACTGTGATTCACAGCCTTTATCTACCCATCAGTCTGTGGATGATGTAATGAACTAAACTTCAAATCTATCTTCAACTTCTTCCACAATGTATGCCAGAAATACCCAAAGAATTTGGTATCTTGATCTGAAACTATACTCTTTGGAAGACCATGCAGTCTCACCACTTCTCTGAAAAATAACTCTATGATATGAACAACATCACTAGTCTTCTTGCAAGGAATAAAATGTGTCATCTTTAAAAACCTGTCAACCAGCACAAAAATAGAATCGTGCCCCCACTGTGTCCTCAATAATCCAAGGACAGAATCCATGCTAACATCCTCCCATGGCTTCTCTAGTATAGGTAATGGTTGATATAACCCCATATTCTGATTCACTACTTTTTCCATCTAACATACTCGACAACTTTGTATAAATTTTGACACATCTTGCTGTAACTATGGCTAGTAATAATTTTCAGCAACCAAAGCTATAGTTTTATCTCTTCCAAAATGTCTAGCCAATCCTCCACTATGCTTCTCTTTGAAGAGGTTCTCTCTCATTAAACTTCTTGGAATGCACCATCAGTTTCCTTTGAACAACATATTATCTTGGATCATAAAATCTGACCACTTTTGTCCTATCAAGTGCAATAGGTTCTGTACAAGCATTCCACGATTCACCAAAATCAGGATCATCTAGATACAATGTGCTAAGTTCCTTGAACCCAACCACCTCTATCTACATTTCTATTAGAAAAAGTTGTCTTCTACTAAGAGCATTTGTAACTTTGTTAGACTTTCCACTTCTTTGTTTCTAAACAAATGTATAACTCTACAAAAACTCAACTTGCTTTTAATGCCTTTGGTTCAATTTTCCTTGACTATTCAGATATTGCAAAGCTTGATGATCTGTATACAAAATAAACTCCTTAGGAAGAATATAGTGTCTCCACTTCTTCAAGGCTTGAACTATAGCATAAAATTCCTTATCATAAACAAAATACTTTCTTTTTGCATAATTCAACTTCTCACTAAAATAAGCAACTAGTCTACCTTCCCGGCTCAAAATAGCTCCTATTATAGTACCGCTAGCATTATAGTCTACTTGAAACACCTTGTTAAAATTAGGAAGTGCTTAAATAGGCTACTCTATAACTTTATATTTCAACATATTGAAACTCTTATTTGCACATACAATCCACTTAAACTCTTTCCTATCTCCTCTCATTGTTTTAGTCAAGGGTCCACAAAAACTGCTAAAACTTCTTATGAACTTTCTATAAAATGTAGCCATTCCATGAAAAGATCTTACCTCTATGACACTCCTTAGACTAGGTCATTCAAGGATAGCCTTCACTTTTTCTCTAGGTCCATTTTCAAACCTTCTCCTAAGACTACAAATCCTAGGTACACCAACTATTTCTTTACAAAACTACACTTCTTCAAGTTTATCAACAACTTTTCTTCCCTCAACTTATCAAACAACTTGCGACTATGAATCAAATGCTCCTCTAATTTCTTACTAAAGATCAATATATTATCTAGGTAAACAATGACAAACTTACCTAGAAACTCCTTCAGTAACTCATTCATGAGCCTCATGAAAGTGCTTGATGCATTGGTTAGCCCAAAAGGCATCACTAACCACTCATATAGTCCTTACCTTGTCTTGAAATAGTCTTCCACTCATCACCTACTCTAATAAAAATCTGATAGTACCCACTCTTCAGATCTATCTTTGTGAAATACTGAGCTCCACTCAGATAGTCCATAATATCATCCATCCTTGACAAAGGAAATCTATACTTGATGACGATCTTGTTGATAGCACAAGAATCTGTGCACATCATCCATTCTCCATTCTTCTTTGGTGCTAATACTAATGGTACAACACATGGGCTTAGACTCTCTCAAATAAAATCCTTTTGCAACAACTCATGAACTTGCTAGTTCAACTCTTCACTTTCTACTGGTGTCATTCTGTGCACTACCTTGTTTGGTAAATTGGCTTCTAGAACCAAATCCATCTAGTGGCTGATCTTCCTCATTGGGGGCAATCCATTATGTACATTATTTTATACAATATCAAAAAACTCTTCCAACATATCTACAACTTCTATAGATACCTCCTCTACTTCTTCTTTACTATCTTTAGGAATTATAGAAAAACACATATGCTTATGCTTCATACCTCTAAGAAAGTCTTTTCCAATAATAAAACATATTTTGGCAGCACTACATACCTTTTTTTTTAAAAATCCTTCAATGACTTCAACTTATGTTTCACTCCATCCTTAGTTAGAGTGCAGGTATTTTCTCGTCCATCATGTACAACATGCCTATCAAACTACCATGGGCTACCTAGCAACATATGACATATCTCCATAGGTATGATATCACACAACACCTCATCCTAGTAGCTTCCAATCTTGAACTTCATTGATCACTGCTCATTGACCATAACCTTGTGGTCATCTTGCACCCAAGCAATATGATATGGATGCGAGTGTTTCTATCTCTTCAGCTTCAACTTAGTGACCATCATTTCTGATGCCAAATTGTTAGTACTTCCACCATCAATGATCAAATCACAACACTTATCTTCACATCTACACCTTGTGTGAAACAAACTCCTTTGATTAGGTTCATTCTCACCACTCAGTAGGACTCTTCTATTAACTAGGAATTCTCCTCTTTTAGCATCTTTAGAATGGGAGGATCTAGCACCTTCATCAACATGTGTAACTCTTTCTTGACCTTCTATTCTTTGATTTGTCCTTCCTTGGTGTTGGGTACATTCAAATGCTCTATGCCCTTCTTCTCCCCAATGATTTTTTTTTTCCACAGAAGCCTCCTCTTCCAAATCATTGTCCTCTACCTCTTCCTCTCTGATCTCTATTATTTTTATCATGGAAATTATTGGAATTATTTCCCCTCTGGTTATGGTTTCTACTTCCAACCTCATCCTTGTTCTTCTGATCATCATTATAGCCTCCATAAGATCATCCACTAGATCTTCCACCACAACCTCTTCCACTATTATTATTGTCAAAATTGTTGCTTAGTTTCTCGTCAACTCTTAGGGAAAATTGGTATGCCTCCTCAATACTACTCATTCGAATCAAACTTAGCTCATCCTAAATACTTGGCCTTAACCCATTAAGATAATGGGAAACTTTCTCCTTATCAGTTTCTACATGGCCAGTTCTAATGAGAACTCAGTAAAACTCTTCGGTATACTCTTGAATAGATTATCTTGCTTGCTTTATTCCTTGCATCTTCTTTAATAGATCAAGCTCATAATCCATAGGAATGAATTCTCATTTCATTTTAGCTATCATTTGATCCCATCTGGTGATTTTGTGCTTTCTCTTTCTAGTTCACTCCAACTAAACCTCTTGCCACCAAATCTTTGCATGTCCCTTTAGTTTTGCCTTCGCAAACTCCTCGATACCTTCATACTCAAATTAATCCTTTAGTTCATTGATCCAATCAATCAGCTCTTCTGGGTTAAGATTTCCTAAAAATGTGAGAACCTCAAACTTAGGTCTTTTTTAAATCTTGGAGATGGCCCTAAAAATCCTCTCTTCCTTTGGATTTAGAATTGCCTCTACTTCAGCATTTTCTTCTACTTCGTCCTCATCCTCACTTTCATCTCTTATAGGAAGATTTATTCCTCTTTGCAATGTTTCTTCCAATGCTTGCATTTTCTTTTGGAGGGCTCAAAAACCCTCAGGTGTAACTTCCATAGCTCTTTCACCATGCTCTCTTTGTGGAGGCATTTTTGTGCTTCCATTGAAACTCTAGTGCAAACTGCCTCCCAATTAGTAATCTATCTACATGCTCAGCCCAAACCATGGACCTGGTGCAAACTACCTCACAATAGGCTATCTTTCCACACACTCAGGAACTCTAGATCTGATACCACTTGATGCAAGGGATTCCCCTTAATACCATAAACTCATAACAGAAATAGAGAAACAACAAAAAATGCGAGAACAAAATATGGACTTCTTATTATCATCATATATGCCAAATTACCAAATTCTCAATTACAATATGCTAGCCCAATGGGTGCCTTCATTATAGTAATCTACAAGATAGTGCTGCGAACTATCACCTAGAGCTCTCCTAGACAATGTTTAGGCCTTTCTTAAATAAATAGTTTTATGTCACCTAAGAAGGTTGTTCTAGATGCTTAAACTTAATACCTAGGGCCGACAGACTCTAACAATACATGTAGAGTTGGCCAAATACATCTTTGAATAATTATTTTAGAAATTTTGGTAGCCCAACTTTCAAAGGCCATAACTCATGAACCATTGCTCTGATTGGCTATTATAACCACTTTTCAAAAATGTTAGTTCCTAATCTATAGGCTTGAAACTGTGCCAATGCCCTTCTGTCGAGTTTTTGGACCTCATCTGGGCACTCTAAGCCCTCTAATGGTGCGCCTGAAGATTTTTCTACAAATTTTTCTACCAAAAATCCCCAATGACTTCTCTAACACTAATGTTTGAGTAATGAGAATTTTATGGTAGACTTACAACTCCAAAATGAACCTTCCTATAGAAAATGAGAATATTCTGAGCTTGTATGACAAACTTACTAAAAATATTAAGTTCCCATAAATAGTAACCACACTGTCTACTAGTCCTTATTAAAATAGAAAAGACTAAAAGTAAAATATTTTTGGGTGATGCAAGATTACTCTTACACCTAGGATGCTCCTACATCAATTTTTGTATTCAATAACAATTTTATCAAGATCATTTTGATTAAGTCGAAGTCTATACCATTTGATGATGAAGAGAACTATTTTGAAGAAATTGAAGTTACACTCAAGTATATCATCCAAAATGCCATGATAGTATCGATTTTGAGACTCTCGAGGATGTTAGTCATTTCTAGATGAAATATTAGTCCCTTGGAAGATTTCATGTATCCTAGAATCACATGCTTTCTTCTTGTCATCCAACTTTTTGATACAAAATTTATGACCATTGCATAACATAGCCTTGTGATGTTTGACTTGCAATAATATGTCAAACATGTATAAATTATTGCATCTTGCACAAATAAACATACGTGTGATTAACAAATCTATATGTACCTAGAGATCTCTTAAACCATATGCTAAACCTATTTCCCTTTGCATATCATTGAAATCTCCATTACAATGAACCTCTTAAACTAATGAAGACACACCTTCCCCTATTTGATCTATTAACACAAAGACATAAATTATGGGAGACATAAATTGTAGGAAAAAATAACTTATTTACTATTAATTTACTCTTGTTCATATACATGTCAAACATCTATTCACTACTATGTACTGCCCAACCAAAAATGATACATGGACATGAAGACAAGTTGAAAAAGTAAGTGAAATAGGGGGAGTTGACTTCTAGAATATGTTGCTTGATCTTTAACTTATAAGGCAACATTTCTTATAATACATCCTAAAAATATATTTCATTTCCAGAATGAGGAAAATAATCAAGAACTTGGAATACGCTGATCATTGGTTAATGAATAAGTGATCAACAAAGAAGACCAACTAGTACACCCCCACCCTATCCAGCTTCCTCTAAACTTTCTGCATATGATGGGCAACAATACATAGAAGCAACAAGACCATAGATTGAATAATCATGGCACTATTTAGCATAGGTATAAAAAGAAAAATAAGCATATCATAGAGGAAATTGAAATAATTATGAAGTGAAAATTCTTGGTAAGTTGGACAAAAGAATTGATGGTATAAAAATTTTCATTTAGACTATACAAAAGAAAATACAAAGCTAGACTTTTTCATGGTATAAGACTTTTTAGGTGAACTTTTCATTTTCACATTTACCTTGTACAATTCTCTATGAGGTATTAGTTAAGCCTTTTTTCTTGCCCATTTATTAATTGTATTTGAAACATGATATGATGGGAAGTTGGATGCCAACTTTTAGGTAAGAGTTGCAGAGCCAAGGGCATGAAAAAAACCCTAATGTGGCGATTAAGGTAGGAGTTTTGTCTTTGGGATAAAATGACAACAATGTTCACTTTGATTCTACCCTAACGAGGCCTAAACTGTTAATAGTTTAAATATTTCATTTGCATGTATCTCTAATTCTATATCAAAGAAGCATAGATTGGGAATATAATTGTAAAATTCTTAATTTTTTTCTTGAGAAAAAATATGATTTGTAGTTAACAATATGTGCCCTAGCCTATATCCCTCTATACATCTGTCAAATTTTCATACCAAGGGGAATTTACTATTGACATTAAGGTCAAATTGTTTATTAGTGACTTAACACTCAGTCAAATGGTTGCATTGCTACCAAGCTCTATAGTTGCTATTGATCTTATCATTCATCCAATAGTGTTAACCAATTTTCTTAGTTGCTATTGAGTTAAATAGATAGTTTGCATTTTATGCAGAGCTACACAACATCTACTAAGCATCAAAGATAGTTTTTAGTATAGCCTGAGTGTAGTAGTGTCTACCAAATTATCTAGTGGATGTGATGAGGACTTCAGTGTTAACCAATCTGTATAGTGTTAACCAAGCTCTATAGTGTCTACCAAGCTAGCAATGTTAACTCAATGAATCTAGTGTTGATCGAGTCATGTAGTGTCAAGTAAGTGATTCAATAGCTACTAAGTTTCTTAGTATTCACTAAGTCACATAGTGTGGACCAAGTTCAAGCTAGTTGGAAGTGATTAGTATGGAGCAAGCTTTGACTTCAATTGAGTGTTGAAATTGTGAATTATGATGAATTTGGTATTATAGCTAACTCTAGAAGGTAATGAATTGGATTGGTATATATGTAATGCATTGCATCATATCAAAATATGTTATGTGAAGAAGAATAAGGAGTGCATGATTGTGAATTGAAGAAGGCTACATCAAAATTAGGGACAATAGAGATTTATCTATCACAGCCAAGTGGTCATTGTAATACAAGGAATCTCATTCAAAAAATTTAAGTTACAGATCACAGATCAACCATTGATTCATCCTAACAAGTGCATCAATCAAATCCTTTAACAAGGTAGACTTAAGAGTTTTTTGGTAAATCTCCTAATAGAGTGCATAATTTGGTTTATATTTGTAAATCATTTAACAAGGTGGACTTCACAATCCTTATTGCTCCTAATAGGGAAGATCCCCATAAGTGGTCAATTGTAAGCCTTAACATGATAGATTTATACTATAGTACTAAAGCTTGTGGGTATCATCCCCACCCTAATTTTACTTTCTAATTGGAAGGTTTCTAGGTCACCATCTCTTGTATCAAAGTGTTATGAATGTTTTATTGATTTCATTCTTTCATGCATGCCATTAGATCATGATGCAAGAGCATCGTGGCTTGCACTTCTATCCTACATGTTTTCATTTTTCTTATTTTATGTTGAGTTGTAATGACTTGCATTGTCAGGTTTTGCATTTAGAGGATGTCAAGCTTCTTAGTTGATGTTGAGTTTGCAATGGTTATTGAGTTCACAGTAGTTTTTGAGTTCCTTTGGTTGTCAATTTCCTTTGGTTTTCAAGTTCTTGTGGTCGTTGAGTTCCTTTGGTTGTCGAGTTCCTACAGTTCTCAAGTTTTCTTTGGTTTTTGAATTCATTTGGATGTCAAGTAATCTATGTGTGGTGTACTATTGAGGCTAACCTTTACATTTAATTTTATGTTAGATATCTGTTGCAAGCCAACTTGTGGCTTATTCTTGCATTTAATAGGATTGTTTATTTTGTTGTAATTACAATAGGCCAACTTGTGGCCATTCATGTATTTTAAGAGTCTTAGTTAGAGTCTTGAGATAAATATTAGAGGTGGATATGTGTAGTTTTATCTTTGGGAGTTGAAATGGAATTAGCATGTTGGTCGTAACCCAAAAGGCATTATAGCTAGGCATGAAATTGGTCTATTGATGAATATATTAAGGCATATTCTTCCTCTATCTCCCAAGTTGTGTCTTTGATGATTATTTCTGTTGTGTTTACTCTAGCAGGTGGTTTGGATAGCTGGGTGAGCCTTTGGCCCTAGTTATTTTCCATTCTCTATTGTGTCAAGTATCAAAGCTCGAGGTTCCTCCTTATGGAGATTGGATTGTTTAGAATCCTAAGTGAATTTGGTTGTAGGGTAGCAAATCTAAGGATTTGACCTACAACTTGTAGAAGGTTACAATCTTCCAGGAACCTTTTTTTTTTTTAAATGGTTCTAGGTAGAGGAAATATTGATAATTTAGTATTGGATACATTGAGATAGATTGTAACTAGATTAGATGTTGTAAAGACCACCCAGAGGAGAGGAGCACATCTTGATGATGTCAATGATGATGAAGCAGTAGCACCAAACCCTAATCCAAAACCTGAAAAAGATCAAGATGAAGCAAGGTTGTTGAGGTTATTATGTAGGGAAAATTCAAATCCTATTATAGAAGTTATTCCATGTGATGGAAAATTGGATACCAATGTTGTGTTGGATTGGATCTCTAAAATGGAGTTCTTTGACTATGAAAACACTTAATAAGAAGGTGAAGATTGTAGTTACTAGGTTGAAAATTCATACCTCACCATAGTGGGAGCATTTGTGAACTAATAAGAAAAGGAGAGGAAAGGAGAAGATTAGAACTTGGGTGAAGATGGTAAAAAAAGTGAAGAAAAAATTCCTTCCTACTAATTACCAAGTTAGCTTGTTGAGAAAGATGCAAAATTTGAGACAAAGAGACATGACTGTGAAGGAGTATACTAAGGAACTCTATAGGTTTGGCATTAGATCTAGACATGTGGATGATGATATTAAGAAAATTGTAGGGTACATAAATGGATTGAGATTTGGAGTCCAAGATGAGATATGTTTTGTGAAATTGGAAAGAGTGGAAGAAGCATACCAATATGCCTTGAAAGATGATGAGATCTTGACAAAGAAGCATGAGTAAAGACAAAGAGGTAGAGGTGGTAGATTCCAAAGATGCAGAGGTAGATCTTATGGAGAAGGTGGTTTGACAATTTTGTGCAAGATAAGGGAAAATTTGAGTGGAAGAACGATGACAAAAACAAGACTAAGTGGGAAGGAGTTAATTCTTAGCAAGGAGGTACTAGTTCTTATCGAGCAAGAGGTAATTCTTATTCTAGAGGTGGTTTTTGTGATAATTGTTTTAGATGTGGTAAAGAAGGGCATAGATCCTTTGAATATATATCCTTTGAAAGTGCGCAAGGTAATAGATATGATGTGATTCAAAGAGACGCTAAGGGTTCATCAAGTGGACCTGAGGATGGATAAAATTTGATGGTGAGAAGAACCTTATATAATAAGGGAAGTGATGAGGAACTTGTCGTAAGGAGAATTCTTTTCAAAACCAGATGTAATATGGCTGAAAAATGTTACAAAGTAATCATTGATAGTGGAAGTTCAACAATTTGGCATTAGAAGAGTTGGTTATAGAGTTGCAGTTGTAGAGGCTAAAGCATCCTAAACCCTTTTAAGTTTCATGGATCAAGGATGAACATAAGATATTGGTAAGTGATCAATGTATTGTGAAGTTGAAGATTGGACATTAATTTGATAAATTTTTGTGTGATATTATGCCTATGGATTGTTGTCATATTCTATTGGGTAGACCTTGAAAATATGATAGATATGTTATACATGATGGAAGATTGAATCAATATACTCTTTTGGTGAATGGAAAAAAGAAAATATTGTTGCCTCTAATTGAAAGTCCAGATGAGGTTAATTGTATTACTATAAGAATTTTCATGGTTAATGGGAAGCAATTTGAAAAGGAAATGAAGAAGAACCAAGTCTATTTTACCATAATCCCAAGAAGATCAAGTTGTACCAATAGAAACTAAGTGCCAGTAGAAATTATAGAATTTCTGAATAAGTATAAGGATATTGTTGCAAAGGATGTACTTGATGATTTACCATTAGTAAGGAGTATAAATCATTGTATGGATCTAATTCCTGGAGCTAGTTTGTCGAATAAAGCACCATCTAGATTGACACGTATAAAGAATGAAGAACTTAATAGGTAAGTGCATGAGTTATTACAAAAGGGTTTGATCAGAGAAATTTTGAGTTAATGTGTTGTACCTACTATATTAGCACTTGAAAAAAATGGAGAATAGAGAATGTGTATTGATTCTAGAGCTATTAACATGATCACAATGAAATATAGGTTTCTCATGCTAAGGATGGATAACATAATGGATTGTGTAAGTGTAGCAAAGTATTTTACAAAGATTGATTTAAAGAATGGATATCATCGTATCATAATTAGAGAAGGTGATGAGTGGAAGACTTATTTTAAGAAAAATGATGGTTTGTATGAATGGTTGGTTATGCCTTTTGATTTGACTAATGCACCTAGTACTTTCATGAGGTTAATGAATGAAGTTCTGAAAAGATTCTTGGGTAAGTTTGTGATTATTTATTTGGATGACATTTTAATATTTAGTAAGACCAAGCAAGAACATATTGAGCCTGTTAGACAAGTATTGTAGAGATTAAAAGAAGAGAAGTTGATGATTAATATGAAGAAGCGTTCTTTTATGCAAGAGGACATTGTGTATTTGGGATTTTTGATTTTAGCTGATGGTTTGAAGATGGATCCTGAGAAGGTTAAAGCAATTTTGGAATGGCCTACACCTAAGAATGTGTAGTTTTTGTAGGAAGTTTACAAGGAATTTTAGTTATGTTTGTAATGCTACGACTGAGACAATGAGAGGAGATAAAAAGGAATTCAAGTGGACACATGGAGCTAATAAGAGTTTTAAGACTTTGAAACAAAAGGTTCTTGAGTTTCCTGTATTGGCTTTACCTAATTTCAATAAGGTATTTCAAGTTGAATGTGATGCAAGTGGTAGTGTAATAGGAGTTTTATTGAGTCAAGAAGGTAAACTTTTTTCTTTCTTTAGTGATAATTTGAATGATGCTAAAAGGAAATATTCTATGTATGATCAAGAATTGTATGCTATTGTTCAAGCAGTGAAGAAGTGGAGACATTATTTGATTCTAAGGAGTTTGTATTGTATACTAATCATAAAGCTTTATAGTACTTAGGAAGTCAACATAAATTGAATCAGAGACATATGAAGTGAGTTGAGTACTTGTAGAGTTTCACATTTGTTATCAAGAATAAGGGTGGAGTTACTAATAGAGTTGGTGATGCATTGAGCAAAAGACGTTCTTTGTTGACTAAGATGAAGGTTGAAGTTCTTGGTTTTGATAAAATGAAGGCTTTGTATGCTATTGATCCTGATTTTTTTGAGGCATGGAGAGAATGCAGCCAAATCTAAAAAATTAGATAAGTCGGTATGATGAATATTCCATTCAAGAAGGTATGTTGTTCAAAGGAATTCAATTGTGTATTCCTAGAAGTTCTATGAGAGTTAATTTGATTAAAGAAAAACATAGTGGTGGATTAGTTGGATATTTTGGAATTGATAAGACATTAAGTTTGTTGAAGGAGAAGTATATTACTAGCCAGAAATGTATAAGGATGTTCAGAAATTTGTAAGGAGTTGTGGATTTTGTCAAATTAAAAAAGGAGTAAGTCAAAATACTAGTTTGTACACACCTATTACTATTCTTGAGAAATCTTCGAGTGACATTAGTATGGATTTTATTCTTAGATTTCCTAAAATAGTGAAGGGATATGATTCTATATTTGTTGGTGTGGATAGATTTTCTAAGATTGCTCATTTCATACCATGTAAGAAGACATCAAATGCTGAGCATTTTGTTGAACTTTTTTTCAAAGAGATTGCAAGATTGGATGGATTTCCAAGAACTATTATTTTTGATAGTGACAATAAGTTTTTTGGTTATTTTCGGAAGACTTTTTTGAAGAAGATGGGTACTGAGTTAAAGTTTAGTTCTATGTTCCATCCATAGAAAGATGGACAAACAAAGGTTGTGAATACAAGCTTGGGTAACTTATTGAGATATTTAGTTAGATATAAGCCAAATAATTAGGAGATGGTATTGGCACAAGCTAAGTTTGCATATAATAATTTTGTGAATAGAAGTACCAAGAAAACACCTTTTGAGACTATCACATGAATGTAGCCTAGAGGAGTATTAGATTTGAGGGATGTTGCTGGTGAAGAAAAGAGAAGTGATACAGGGGAAGAATTTTTTGATTATATGGATTCTTTTCACAAGGAAGTAAAATTGAGGATGGAACAAAGTAATCAGACATATAAAGAGAATGCCGATAAGTCTAGAAGACATCATGTTTTTGAAGTTGGTGATGAGGTGATGGTGCATTTGAAGAAAGGAATATTTCTTGTTGGAACATACAATAAGCTAAAGATGAAGAAGTTTGGACCTTGTAAGATTTTGAGGAAGTTTGGCAGTGGTAATGCTGATGAAGTTGAGTTACTTGATGACATGGATATATCTCCTATATTCAATGTTGCTTATTTGTATAAGTATCATGAGTTAGATGATGAATTTTCTATATCAAATGAAGAATATTTGGTGAAGTAGAAGAATAGACCTGTTGAAGATGCTACATTGGATTTCTCAATCTAAGTTGGATTGAACTTAGGTTGTGCCATTTGCATGATTTAGGAGAATCATTTCTTTCTACCTTGGTTGTTTGATGCAGGAGCATCCTGGGTTCTACTATTATCTTGCATGTTTTCAGTTTTCTTAGTTTTTGCCAAGTTGCAGTGGCTTGCATTGTCAAGTTCTTAGTTGTTACCAAGCATTTAGTGGATGTCAACTTTCCTAGTTGATATTGAATTGAAAATGGTTTTTGAGTTCACAGTAGTTGCCGAGTTCCTTTAGTTGCCAAGTTCCTATAGTTACTGAATTCCTTTGGTTGTCGAGTTCTTGTGGTTATCGAGTTCCTTTGGTTGCTGAGTTCTTGTAGTTGTCGAGTTCTTTTGGTTTTCAAGTTCTTGTGGTTGCCAAGTTTTCTTTGGTTACTAAATTAATTTGGATGTTGAGTTGTCTATGCGTGGTTTCCTGTTGAGGCCTACCTTTGCATTTAATTTTATGCAAGATATTTGTTGTAAGACAACTTGTGGCTCAATTTTTCCTTTTAATAGGATAGTTTTTTTTTTTGTAATTGCAATAGGCCAACTTGTGGTCATGCATTTATTTAAATAGTCTTAGTTAGAGTCCTTAGATAGATCTTAAAAGTGGAGATGCATAGTTTTATCTTTGGGAGTTGAATTTGAATTAGAATGTTGGCCATAACCCAAAACACCTTACAACTAGGCATGTAATTGAATTGTTGATGAATATATTAAGGCATTTTCTTCCTCTATCTCCCAAGTTGTGTCTTTGGTGATTATTTTTGTTGTGTTTACTCTAGCAGGTGGCTAGGATAGTTGGATTAGCCTTTGGCCCTAGTTGTTTTCCATTTTCTCCTATGTCTGATCAGAATAATATATGAAGGAGTAATTGGTGAAGTAAGTTAAAGTTTTATTGGTTCCTAATTCACCCCTTCCCTCTTAGTAACCTAGCCTACCTTATATTTCCAACAATTGGTATCAGAGCATTTGGTTCTCACAAATGAAGTTTAACAACTTGATATAATCTTAGAGGCAATGAAGGTATATAGGCTAGATAAGGTTACTGAGAATGAAAATTTGGATCTAGAATTGGCCATTGGACAACTCAAGAAAGAAAAGGAGAAATTATCACAATCATTGAAAAGAAGGAAATATCTTGCAGTACAAATGGATGACAATCTCTACATTGAACAAAGTATTGAAGATTTATGTCTAGAAAGAAATTTAGATGAAGATGATGTTGAAGCAACAATCAAAGACCTATTGGAGAAGAATTTCAATCTTCAAGAATAACTCAAAAAGATTAAAAGAGAATAAGAAATACAATTAGTTAGATTTTGTAAAGTCATGGAAGAAAAAGACAAAGCCAAAGAAGTGATAGAAGAAAAGGACAATGAAATTCAACAACTACCCCTTCATCAAGAAGAATTTATTGATCAACTCAATGATGCAAATCAAGAGTTTATCAATCTAAGGATAGAGAATGAAAGATTGCAAAATGATCTTAGTTTTGAAAAGCAAACCAATGAAAGAATGATGAAATCTCAAGAAATCATGAATCAATTAAATGAGAAAAATTAGTATAGACACAAAGGAAAAGTTGGATTAGGATATACAAAAGAAGGTGAATCATCGCAGTAAGGATCTCAAAAGAACAAAAGGCCTACTTACAATCATTTTGGTAAGTTAGGTCATACATCAATAAATGTTGGAGTAATGACGAAGAAAAATTCAATGGAAAGTGTTACGGTTGCAACAAGCATGGACATAGAGAAAGTGAATGCACATAGAAACCTAAGTTTGAAGGAAAGTGTAACAATTGCAAAAAACAAGGTCACAAATATTTAGAGTGAAAAACCAAGAAATGGAACCCAATAGAAAAAATTGTGAAAACAATATTTGGATGGGATTATAACACATGGTGTAGATGTCACTATTGTGGTGATTCTTGACACATTGGAGGAAAATGTGTGAAACATCACATGAGGAAAAGATATACTACAAAGAGATGTTTAATTTGTACAAAACTTGGACATTTTGCTAAGAATTGCATGAACATAGGAAGATTTGAAGATGAAAAGAAGGCCAAAGCTGACAATGTCAGAAGGCAAATGAGGCTACAATGGGTGGAAAAATTTCTAGAGAATGCAAACCAAAGTCCTAAAATTATTAATATCCAAATCAGTGAGTTGGGTGGCCCAACCATTTCAACTTAGTTCCCTATGGAGATCAATAGAACTATGATGCAGAAGAAGTCATCTAACATCAAATTCAACCAGCACGTAGAAAGATCCATATCAACATTCAAGGTGCACAAGGATCATCATGTGATTATGGAAGTTTAGGACCTTACCAAGCATGGTTGTGTTACATATCATTTCATAATGCACACATAGAGTTGGTGACTCTACTGAGAACCAAGGTTAGACTGAATGGTGGTAATGTTACCGAGTTTTGAAGTTCTCTGAGTTGGTAGTTCCTACCAAGTCAGGAGACCTTACTGAGTTGAAAGTATCTTCCAAGATTAAAGACCAAACCAAGTGGTGGAAATCCTATCATTGAGAGAGTATATTTATGGAGCATTAATGATGATTGAAAAGAGAAATTTTGTTAAAAGGAAGAAATTGAATGCATTGTTTCACAAATTTTTAGAGCATAGAGTAAAGAGTGAATTCAAATTTTTTGAGAGATTTGAGTAATTGTGTTAAAGATTTTACTTTTCTCGAAACCTTACCAAGAAATGGAATTTTTAAGTAGAAGAGTTAAGAAAGGATCAAAAATGTTGGTTCATGGAGTGAATTGTTAGGCTCCCACATTCAAGATGAGTCCTGCAATTGTAGAGGCACTTGATCCTGCTAGAGTGCAATCACAAATTCCACCCAAGGTACCTCTTATCCACAATATTTATTTGTTTATCATTGTTTTATCCAAGAACATGGAACATGGAAATGAATGAAGTGTTCAACAGGTTATGTATGGATGACATTCTCAAACTTGAGCATAATCATTTGGAAAAAAAATGGCTTAACACATATTCTTCATATGCCAAAGGACATTCAAGTCAAGTGGATCATATTTATTCTAAGAAAAGTTCATAATGGATAATTGTGGTTAGATTAGCCTATCTTGATAACAAAGAAGATGCTACACATAATCACTAGATTTCCCATTTTCAATAAAGTTAAGACCACTAAAACTCTATGTCAGGCAGAAGTGACAAAGTGTACTCTCATCAACTGGGATGGAAGATGAATGAAGTAAAGTGGTGTAACAAACATGGAATTGAAGTTTGGGATCCATGTGATTTCTCACAAGATATACAACTCAAGCTTATTAAACAATGTGGTGTGCAAGGTTGTTGATCTAGCATACAAGGTGGTGAAGAATAACTTATCTTTTGACCTTGCTGAGTTGTTGCTAATACAATTCAACAAGAATATGGAGAGCATCAGAATGTCAAAGAATAACTTGTGTAAGTTTAATTCTCTTCTAACATGTCTATTTTTATTTGTTGAAAATTTTTGTTCTTCCAAAGGATCAGTAGTATGGAGAAAGGATGTTCCAGTATTATGCCAAATAAATGAATACATAGAAAAAATGGGTGAAAAATTTAGAAAAATTATGGATAATTACTTGGAGTCATTCAAGGAAAAGATGCAAAATAGATTTAGGATACCTAGGAAGCTTGTAGAAGACTATGAGAAAGATATTTTCTTCATGGTTGATTGTGACAAAGTTCATATTCAAGAAGTTAGACATAGAGTGGCATGGGTTAGGCCTCTAGATTATGAGGTTAACATTGATGACACTAAGGATATCATTGAAGATCTACTGAATGAGCATGTGGATCATAAAGCCACTTATTTTGGAATATATGATGAGACAAAGGCCATAATTGAGCTTGAGATAAAGCTACCTAGAGCTATAAGCAAAGGAAGGAAGAGGATAGAGAAAATAATAAAGAATACCAAGTCATCAAGCTCTCCTCTAATGCTTACTGAGGGAAAAGAAGATGATGATGAAGATGAAGATGAAGAGGATGAAGCAAAGGAAACTAGATCTAAGAAAGAAGAGCCTTCCAAGAAGAAGGGGAAGGTTATTATAACAAAACTTGCTAAGTCATCCCCTGCAGTGTTTACAATAAGAACAACCAAATCCAAGAAGAAATTGATCTAGATGAGTACATTGTTATTCCAAGTTGGGATATCTCTTTCCTCACTCCTGATCAAATGGATACCCTAGGAGAACTATTGAAGAAAAGGGCTAAGCAACAAAATCTTAGAGAAGAAAAGAAGAAGAAAAATCAAGTCCTTGAGGACATGAAGAGCATATTTGTTGATTCTCTAAGTATTGGGGTTGATAGAAAACAACCTATTTTGGATCAATTAGCTAAAATTGTCCACAAGTATAATGAAGATCTAAATGGACAATTACAAAGATTTGAAAGAAAAGTGTTGGAGGAAGTTTCACTAAAGATTGCAATAGATAAAGTAGAATTTTCTAACATTCTCCATGCATTGGAAATATTTGTAAATAATCGTGTTTCATTATTTGTCAAAATGAGTGACACATCTATCTTCACAAAGGAGATCAAGGATAAATTGTCCAAGATAGATGAGGATATAAAGGCATGTGCACAGTAGCTGTCACTTGATCCAAGTTATACTTCTTTACATTACAAAAAGATCAGATATCTAATAAATCTTTAGGTAAAATTATTAAGGGAAGAAGCCAGATTTAGGGTCACACTTGCAGAAATTTAGGGCATGATTCTTCCAAACATGGATGCATTACAAAAGAAAATTTCACATGAAAAGACTCTAATCCATGATAATAACTTCTCCATAGCTGACCACATGATGGAATTGTTAGTAGAAGTATAGACAACCTTGCATGCAAGTAAAGGTACTGCAAGAGAATTGGGACAAGACTATGGTACCAATTTTGAAGGTAGATTCTGATTTCTTATCAAATTTTGGTATTAACTTGTAGATATTATACACCTTTTGCATTTATGTCAAAAAGGGGAAGAATACTATTGGCAAAGGCAAAGGGGGAGAAGTGTGTGTGTGTGTGTGTGTGTGTGTGTGTGTGTGTGTGTGTGTGTGTGTAGAGAATACTTTGTATAAAAGGAGAAGATCACTATACTCTAGAAGTATGTATATAGGAGAGATATATGTATAGGGGAGTAGTATAGAAATATGAAAATACATGGTATAGACAAGTATAAAATATCTTTACAAAAGAATTTTCTAAAAAAATAGAAAAATAGAGTATTTTACTAAGCTATAGCAATAGGAAGTCAAAATCGAGTTAAAGGCAGAATATAGTGATAAAGAATCTTTTTTGACTTGTAATTTTGATTATTCATCTTTTTTTTTTGATAAGTGTTTTTGTTACTAATACCAAAGGGGGAGATTGTTGATATTAAGGTCAATTTGTCTATCAGTGACTCAAAACTTAATCAAATGGGTATATTTCTACCAAGCCCTATAGTTGCTAATGAGCTTATCATTCATCCAGTAGTGGTAATCAAGTGTCTTAGTTGTTATCGAGCTAAAATAATAGTTTGTAGTTCATGTCATATAATGCCTCGCTTAGAGATCCTTGGAACAAGGATTCAATACAAGCCAAGATATTTTTTTTGCAAGTATGAATGCACATGAAAACATCTTATAGGGATCACAAATATCACTATGGAAGACTTCACCAATAAATCCAGCGCCCAATGGATTTCCAAATGCCACTACCTAACTAACATGACCAAACTGAAGAACAAAAACCAAAGATGACATTAGAACACAAAATCTCTGATCTTTTGAATCATAGAACCACTAGCATTCTAAAAGGGTTCTCAAAACTACAAATTGCATTCTCTAAAAAATAGCAAAGACACCCCATATTTTTTACGTGAGAGAATAACAACAAATAATCTCACACAAGAAAGTACCTGTTCATGCAAGAAAGTTCACTGAGCCATGTGAGGAAACACAATCTCATGCAAGGAAGTGTTTTGTTTAGTAGCTAAAAAGCACTGCACTAGTGCTAAGGTTCATGCGAGGAAGTGCAAGGAGCCACACGAGGAAATATGAGACCCTATGCAAAACTTCCATAATCTTGCACAAGGAACCACAACAATACACTAGAAAACATAGAATAAAAAGATAGAAAAGATGATTCCTCCACATCGGTGAGTACCAAATCCACAATTGAGGCATCGACACTTGAATCATAACCACTAAAAGATGAAAATTGAAATTAACCATCTAAGCATAGCAATAAAGTAAATGAATAGAAAACAACATCACAATAAGATGAAACAAAAAAACTAAGTGCATAGTTCCTCCAAACCATAATAGCATCATAAGACCTCGAAGGTCCTAGCCATCCCCCATATGTAACATCCCAAGATGCCAACTTGATAGTCAGAGCTATCTTATGAGGACGTCACTACTAAAATGTAAAATGTCATAAGAATAGGAAATCTAGCATGCTAATCCAATAAGTAATAGATACTCCAACTAAGCATATCGCATCGTCTAAACCTATGCTAAACATCATATTACAAGAATGCATCAAATAAACTAACATCATCTAAGCATGATATCCAAGAATTCCAACTAAGTAGATCACATCATCTAATCATATGTTAAACATCATAAGATAGGAATGCATCAAATAAACTAACATCATTTAAGCATGATATCCAGGCTTTCCAATGAAATCATAAATCACAAGGAAGCATACCCTGAAACCCAAAGTATCAAGTGAAAACATCCAATAATAGTCACACTAGGACAATAGACCTTCTCTGTACATCAGTCCACAATAATGGTATAGGTAGCTACGTCTCTCAACCATGTGGAACCAATAGGTCCACTCTAGCCATGCTAATGGAGATAATGATCTAACCACAAACACACAAAAATAAAACATCCATGGCTAACACTCATGCTAGATAGTACTAATGATTGAAACCAAGAACATGAGACAATGCAAGTACTATAGGTCCTAGTCAAACACTCAATTGATTACTATGTAGGGACTAACATCATGGAGAGTTGCTTGGCATTGAATAGCCCAAGCTAGTATTGGTAGCTCTCGGTTCCTAACAGAAGTAGCAAAATCCAGACTCCCTTTATGATCTTAAGTTTATTACCACCCAGTATTTTATTTAGTTATCACTTGATTAAAATTTCCTCTACCAACCCTTGGGGCACAATGGACACCAAGCTATGAGATAGAATCCCCATCCATATACTAACCTACTCTACCCATGCTTATCCAACAATGAGTGCTCATAGGCATGCATATTCCCAACCCAACCCCAAATGATCATAACTCTCAAAAGTACCATGGAAGATCAAGCCTCACAAGTCACCCAAAAATTGCACATGCACATGCTCGTGTGTGGCACACCACCATCAAGAATATCATATCACAAGGATTGGATGAGAACACAAGAAAAATATCACTCAACTAAAAATAAACTTGGGAGGACAGATTCTATACAAATCCCAAAGAACAATAAAACCATACATCATGAACTCACTCAACTAGCTTCAATCTGGGAAATGGATTCTATATGAATCCCAATGATGCAACAAGATCAAACATTATGAACTCACTCAACTAGCCTCAATCCATGAGTATAGACTCTACACAAATCCTAGTGTCCATGAAATAACAATAAGGGTCCAAATGAAATAATAACACTAGGCATAAAATCACTCAACCAAACACAAAGTCAAAAGTACAGATATGGCATGCATCCCAATGCAACATAAAAGTGCAAAAATGATCTAAATGGCATCCCAATGGATTATCTAGGCACATGACCAAAATCATGCCAAGAAAACTTGAGAAAGCAAGGTGGCATTCAAAATGAGGTAAAAACTCCAAAACTCAAAAACTTCAAAAATAAAACCCATTTGGTCTTAGGGCATAAAAGCCACAAAAATCCAATAAAATTGGGATTTGGAGTCTATATGAAAAAAGGCCAACATAATGATGCAAAACCCCAAACCTTCATCCCAAAAAATAGGGAAATGCTCATACCCACCCAACTGGGTAGAGCTAACATACAAAAATGGACGAGAACACTAGTTCTCAGCCTCCTAACAAACAATTACAAAAAATAGAAGTAGAAATGGATCCAAAAAAATACAATGGGAGAGCTCTACCTTAAAACCCAAAGGGAAAAACAAGAAACTAAACCATAAAATAAAAATCTCACAAAAGTGGCCAAAAATTGTGGCAATCCAAGGTCTCCCCGAGCTAGATCCAATGAGACTGATCTCATGATGATCCCACACGTGTAGCTCCCACAATGAACGTAAGAGTAATTCCTCATGAAGAGGATTTTGGGTTTTACTCTCAAACTTTCTAATTCAAAAGTGAGAAGTCCAGAATAAAATACCTTTTTAGATACTTATTCACTTTTTGATTAGTGAATAATCAATTAGGGTAAATAACCACCTGATCTAGTAAAATATTGAATCAAACCAAATGAAAACATGTTATTCCAAGTAATTGGAATTCATCTATGGAAAAGCTACCAAAAATTAAAATTAAATAAAAATAAATCCCGAAAACATAAAAACTAAAATCACGGAATTCTTAACAATTTTGTGACAATGTGAACCTCTAAATGTGCATGAATGTTCACAAGTCTAATCACATAATCAAATGATTCTGGGTTTATAAACTCACTAGAAGGTTTAAAATAGAAATTTAATAAGATACATCGACCATACATGGACAAAACTAGTAAATATGAATAGATGAATCACTAACTTCATATGCCACTACTAGGGATATAAATCTTGCACACTAAAACACATGATCAAGTGCAATTGCATTTAATAACATAGCTAAAGCAATAAATGCATTAAATACCTAATTTGACCATTTATTCAAATATACTAAAATAATTTATTTATATCACTCATGTTTGCATAAGTCATATCAAAGCAAGAATGAAGTAAATCACCATAGCATTAAATCCACATATAACCAAATCAAAGTTATGTCCAAATACTAGATAACCATATTGTTAGAAATATAAGAGGAATAACTAAGAGAGGAGGGGTGAATTAGTTACCACAAAAATAATTCTCAGATCCCTTAGGTGTCAGTACAAAACAAACTCTGTGAAAACTCAACTTTGCCAAAGCTCGGTAAACACAAACAAAAATGTTATAACTCGGTAAATAGTGAAATAGCTTGATAAATGGTTAACCTAAAAATCTTAAGATATTATCTATGATTAATATTACTTTAACTTAGTTGCATACATAAGAGAAATAGCATGAACACATTTGACACCAAGATTTAACATGGAAACTCAATTCGGGAAAAACCACCAATTGCAACTAGTTACTAATTTTCACTCTTCTAAAGTGATCCTTGTTAGGAGCCATCCCTATTAAAGGTTAAAAAGCACACTATTAGGTATGACCCTGTTAGAGGATTTAATCACCTTGTTAGGAGTGCCCTTGTTAGAGGTCTTTAGACAATTCAATAGAAATGCCACCTTATTATAAGATCTACAAATAGTTGTTAAACCAATGTTGTTAAGAGATTTAGGTCAGTGCTACAATGGTTAGAGATTAACAATGAGATGCCCTGATTCTTGATGCAACTAAATTGCTAATTACATATCTCAATTTTGGCTTGTATACTTGATCCTTCTTGATCGAATGTATCTTTGCATCTCAACAAGGATATTCCTTTTATCCTTCTAATTTTCTTCCACTTAGGATCATCAAATCTTCAATTATGTTCCACTATGCTCTCTTCTTTTAATCCTCAACTTGACCTTATATTTATATCTTTCATAATGTCAAGTCAACTTGAATACAACTTTTAATAATTAATTTTCATCTTCTTAGTCTACTAGAGCCAATAGACAAATCAATTAAACTCAATATGTTAAAACAAGAAAATCTTTCGTTAGCCAACCTTGTTTGGTAGATACTAACTCACAAATGATTTTCATGTGTTAATCAAGTGAACTAAATTAACATTGTATATCCAAAAAGTTCCTTTGGTAGCTGAGTGAGCTCGGTTAACACTAAACTTTTGCAAACTTTCCTTTGATGCCCAAGTGAACTTGGTAGACATTGTCTTCTTATAAGGCCGCTTCCCTAGTACCCTATTATAAAACTTAATAATATGAATATGATTAGAGCTAGGAAGAGTAGGGAGATGAGATGTCATATTTTTGCCTCTTGTGAATAGAATGTAAATTATTTATTGTTAGCATACACCTCATGATAGAATGATGGCAAGAAGGTTTTGGGATCTAGGTGTGTCATGATTGCAATTTTCCTTGTCAATATTGAACTTGAGATCTTATTAAGAGTGATATATATTTTTTAGTTATTGTTGTGCTAAGTACCCTATCTAGAATTACATTAGGATTGATAAGATAAGACCCTATGATATAAAGGCTCAAGATGTCATAACTTAGAAACTATGTTAATGGGTTCATGGTATTTTATGATTGATTAGTATATTTTTATAGTTGGTCATTGTGGAAAGATGAATCAACACCACTCTTCTAAGTACTACTAATAATTATAAACAAAAATTGATATCAAAATTGGATAAGGCTCTAGTTGATGGAACTTGGTATGATGTTATGTAATAAGTCAATTTTTGTGCAAACAATATTAGGTGGATATGCTAATGTTCATGAGGATAGATTTTATGGCCCAATAAAATGTAATGAATTTATTTGATTATTGATTTTAAAACTACGTGATAGCACTATGAAAACACCCTGATTACTTGACATAATTTATAAAACTTATGATGTGTTGTCTCATAATGATAACAATAAACTATTAGTAATCACACTATGTTTAATTGAATCAAAAGGTACTAATTGTGATGTTTACATTTTGGTGATTTTGACCTAAACTATGCATTCAAAACTAATTTTTTTGGTGCCTTATTTAATAGTTATAGATTTAGTATTTCATCATTATGATAGGAATTGGATTATGATGTGGTTCAGAATGTTAATTGGATCATGTGATTAGATATTAATGTTAATATGCAAATTTTGATATTCTAATGTTTTAAATGCTTATATGAAAATGATTAGAAAATAAAATTTGATTATGATGTGAAGGTGAATTATTTAATATGAAATTTTTGTGAGGCCTCGCCCCAACCCTTCGTAGCCTTAGTTGTTACTTTATCATTTTGATACTCACGACTCGAGATGTCGAGACATTATCTGATGCTTAGAACATACTTTATTATTTCATGTTGTGTGATGTTATTTTTAGATATATTTGGTGATTGTCATTTAATGTTTCATATATATGTATGTTGATGAAATCAGTAATGTAGGATTAACAAATTAATTTTGGAATCTTTATGATGAAATATATAAGTAGGATGCAAGAAACCCTAATTGATATATGTTTCAATTTATGTGAATTTCTGATACGTATATATGTGCATGTGATTTTCGGGACTACTGATGTGTGTAATGAGTGTGCAGATAATTTTAGCCGAGGAAACCGACAGAGGAACAGAACTGATCTCTATGTGTTAATTTTGGAAACTTTGATGTTCGTAATTCAAGTATTGTACAGTGAGATGTATGTATTTTAATTTTGTGTTCAGTAAATGTTAATGTTCGTAACTATGTTCTTTTAGTGTCGCTTGACACTCATAAATTGTTTATGTTCTTCTAGGTGTTAATTAGGGTTAGTTGTGTAACCTTTGGACCTTAGTTGGTTTAAGTTAGTGTCAGTCTGCTAATTTGATTGTTAATCAAGTTTAGCCACCCTTAATCTAGATTAGTGCTTAATCTGCATTGTTAGAGTTGTTAGATGGTCTTATATTATTTCCTAGCTTTGTTTGGCTCTAAACCTATTCCTAAGGCTTTAAAACATGAAATAATTATACCCAAAGGGTATGGGTATGGGCTAGGGGTCTTTTCCAACCCCTAAGCCCCTTTTTTTGACTTTTGAGGTCACTCAAAAAGTCTCCTTTTGCCTTTGTGCGAAAATTGACCATGGTTATCTTGACTTACCTCACCTCATCTCCACTTAAGGTTTAATCTTAGTGTAGGATGGGTTAGGAGTTTCTAGAATTGCAAGTGGGCGGGATAGTTATTGAGCCCTTGGGTGGTTGAGTTGGAGGCCTATTTAGAGGCCCTTCTTGGTCTTGTGGAGGTTGTTACCCAATCTCTACATTTACAGAGGAGTTCTTGAAGATTGAAGCAAGGAGAAGGAAACTCTACTCAAACTTGTTCATTGCCATTACCTCTTTGTGAAGGTTGGAATTCTCATGTCCCTTGTTCAGATTTCATTCTTGTTTCATGCTTATGCTACCTTGTTGTTTTTTGAATGTTTGTATGGTTGCGGGTATGTTGGGAAGATTTGAAAACCATGCTTTTTTTTTGGATGTTTTCCTTTCATGTTTATGTTTGAAATTTTTAGATTTTCTTGCATGGGTGTTTTGGTATTACTCACCCTTGGAGAGGGCAGAAGTGACCAATTTTGGGAAAGGTCTATTTAGTCGGACTCCAACCAGTGTAGAGTCTCTTCTCAAGATGAGAAGAGGGAGAAAGGGTAGGGTGTTATGGGCCCCTACCTGACAGCACAAACCTTGTATGATTATGGTATGTTGAAATGGAAGAACGGAAGTTCTTGGTTTATAGCCCCGATTGGGCATCTGTTTGGTGTTGTGCTTGACTTCTCCTGGTTGGAAGAATCCACCTTTCCCTAGTTTTGATTCATTGTGAATCCTATTGTGTAAACCATGTATGAGTTTGTATGTTGATTGTCTCTTGATTATGCCTGGTTGTCACTCGATCAGATTTTATTCCCTCCATGGTTCTAGAAATGTGTTGCAGAATTGGATATGGAACCCTTGTTGAGGGTCATGAAGGAAATTTCATTTAAGTGTTGTAATTCAGTATTGAATCCTATATAAATTGTACCTCAAAACTTTGTTGGATTGGCAATGAAGTCAGGTTTTCTTCTTGATTCTTTCCCGGCTAAGCCTTTAAATCAGGTTGGCCAATAAAATTGGTGTTAAGTATAATTGCTTGTCATGTGATTTAATCAAAAAAATTTAATTGGATGGATGCACATCAAAATAGGATGGAAATAATGATGTTGATTTAATTTGGCAAAATTTTGAGTTTTCTTGTATATGGAAAATGAAAATTATGATCATGCATGTAGATTCAATTTGCATGATTATTTGAATCAACAAGTATTGCATTATTGAATAAAATGGATCAATCATATTTTTGGTATGTTAAGGTTGTAATTAGGCTTTATGGATTTTCATTTAAAATAAATTATTGACAAAGGATGAATTATTCCAATTTAAGATGTATAGGAGATCAAATGATTTTGGTATCAATGTTTTAAATTATTTTTTTTAAAAAAAATTATACTTGCCTTGTAATTTCTATACTTGGAAAATTTTCAAAAAAAAATTGTATCCAAGAGCCAGATAGTCTCTGGATTTTGTATGAGGAAGATATTACTTATTCCCTTGAATAGAGAATATTCTCTGAATGATCTTTTAATTCAATTTTTAAATTAAAAAAATAATAATAATCAATAATACTTGAGTATTCTAAAATCCTAATCTCCCCACCTAATAATCTTTTTCCATTTATTATGACTTATGCTAAGACTTGACCCCTCCCTCTTTATTTATTTTAATAGCAATGAGTTATAAAAGAGGACGTCACTCATTTGCTTTTAAAGATGGGTGCGGATTTGAAGAGGAAGTCAAAGCATTAAGTGGTGTCTGTCTCTCAAGTACTGCTCCCTCCTTAAATTTTCAGTCCTTGGTCTGACATGCATTTGGATGGAGGTCAAATCTTTTAAAAAAACCTTCTCCACCCTTGTCTTGTCGCCGCTTGCTAGAGGAAGGGTCTGCGCAGGGGATGCCTTGGGCAGAGCGCAGTACCCACGGCCAGCGCATGGGAAGTGCACATGCTTTTGGGGAGTGCTTGGGAATGCGCCCATGATGGGATACCTGCTATGCCACGTGGAGATGGGAGTGGGGAGTAGTTGTTACGGAGGTTAAAGATGTAGTTAGAAGTGTTGGGGGTTAGTTAGTTTGTTGATAATTTGTGTAGTGTTAGTTTAATTTTTAAATTAAATTAGTTAGTTTTAAATTTTAAGTTAGTCTAGTTAATATTTTAGGTTAGAGGTTATGTTATTCTAATTTTAGTTTTAGATTATTTTATTTGTTAATGACGTATAAATTTAAAAGTGTTAGTAGTAGGTGTTAGTTGTTAGGTTAGCATATTTTTATGTTAAATGTTAGTTTAGTTTATTTAATTTATTTTGTTTTGGTAATTTTAGTATATTAGTTTGCAAGTTGTTATTAGGTTAGTTTATTTAAGTTTTTTTTTATTGTTAGTTTAGTTTAGTTAGTTATAGTTTATTTTTAAAAAAAATTAAAAGTTTTAGCATATGTTTGTTATGAATTAGATAATTGGCTTTTAAATATAGTTTTGTTTTGTTTTGTATCAAAAAAATAATAATTAAGATAGAATTCAATTGGAGTTAGTTTAGTTTTAAATCAATTTAGTTGTTTTACTATTTTATAAAGTTTTAAATTAATGATTGATTAATTAATAGACTTTATTAAAAGGATAATCAGAATGATTGCTTTAAAATTATAGCTGATAATGTTTTAGTTTTGTTAAAGTATTGTTAAAAAAAAATTGTAGATAACATTTCATGAAATATTTTTCATAATCTTAATTTAAATTCATATGGTCATTATATTAGAAATGTTTTATTGGATTTTTGATAAAATTACGATTGGAATAAAATTAAGTATAATTTATATAGGTGTATGGGTAGATGCGATATGTCTTTTTATGAGTTCTTGTTTTGATAATTTGAATGAATTTAAGAGAAGTCAGTTTTAATTTATTTAAGTGTAGATATTAGATTTAGATAGTTTAGGTTTGTAGATTTGTTTTAATTGTTTAATTATTTTAGGAAGCTTTAAATTTCATAATTAGTTAGAATTTATTTAGTTGTTAGTGGATTAAATTTAAAATTAGTAAGTTTATGATAGTTGTATTTTTATGTTAAAATAGTCGGAATGTTTAAGTTAATAAATTATATATATATATATATATATATATATATTCAGTTTTAATTTTAGTTAATTGTTTCTTATTGTTGAAGGTTAATGTAGAGAACCTGTACTAAAACTTTTATCTATCATTTCATCTTAGAGCATGTTTAATTATTATTATTATTCAAAAAAAAAAAAAAATTTGTGTGTTTTTCCCTCGTAGTTTGGGCATGACATTTTGGTATCAGAGCTCGTGTTTCAACACTAGGAACCTTAAACCATTATGCTTCTGAAACCTAAAACTAAACATCAAATTGTGTAGGATGCCTCCTATTACTCGAAGCAACCCACGAGGCAGAGGTTGTAGAGCGAGAGGTGGTAGAGCGGGACAGGGGGATGGACCACCTCCACCACTACCACTTCCACCTCCACCACCATCAAACCCAAACCAGGAAATTATAGATGCACTTCAGACTTTGATCGGTGTAGTTCAATAGAGAGTAGTACCTATAGTTCATCCAGTTCAGCAGATTCCAGTAGTGGAAGCAGAGGGACCCAAAGGAGGCGGGCCCAGAGGTAGAGAGAGGACTAGGAGTCCCCCACCGAGATAGTTAGAGGGGTAGGATGAGCATGAAGGTGAGTTAATACACCAGAGAAGACCCCCACTTGACAGACCTCCTAGACATGTAGGAGATGACATCAGGGAATTGATTTGACTCGGGCCACCATTATTTACAGGTTCCACTGAGGGAACAGTAGTAGAGGCATGGTTGCAAAGCCTACAGCGGTGCTTTGGATTACGACCCTATGGGAGTAATCTAAAAGCACGTCTAGCAGTTCATCAGTTGAGAGGAGATGCCTCCAATTGGTGGCATCAGGAGGAGATCATAGGTGGAGTTAGGATGGATACCCTCACATGGGAGTCTTTCCTAGAAATATTTCGAGAGAGGTACTTGTCAGAGCATTTTCGACAGAAACAGATAGAGGAGTTCCATTCTCTTTATCAGAGAGGTCTTACAGTGGCTCAGTATGAGAGCAGGTTTCTCGAGCTCCTTCCTTATGTTGAATACATGAAGGACAAGAAACTACGAGTACATCATTTTATCATGGGTTTGAATTTCTCACTTTAGGGTCCAGTTTGGATAGCCTTGCCTACCACCTTCAGACAGGTAGTGGAGATAGCACTAGTGGCAGAGGATACTCGAGGCAGACAGGAATCATAGGATCGGTCTCAGAACTGAAATTCTACCCGACAGAAACCCCCTTGGAAAGGGAATCAGAACTATACACCAGGGTCCTCTAAGGGCCAATAGTCTTAGCAGCAACAAGTACTCTCACAGGGTTACCAGGGCTTTGAGCCCAAGCAGTGGCAGTTACAGTAGGATCAGAAAGTACATACCCCATAGTCACAGGCAGTGCAGACTTAGCAGTCTTCTAGGGGTGGATACAGTGGGTCTAGCAGGTCAGGAGGCCCACAACAGTCAGGATCATAGGATACACGATCTTATACCCAAGGACCATGCTACACTTGTGGTGGCATGGGTCACATAGCTAGAGAGTGTTCACAGGGATAGTCATCTAGTGGTCAGAGAGGGGTTTTTTCAGAGTTGACAGTTGGAGACTTGGGCGGGTCCCACAGAGTTTTTACAGTGGTTGACAACTGCCAGGTTGAGCATTAGGCTACAGATATTGGGGCTATAGGTGGAGTTGGTCAACCAGTTAGTGCTAGAGACTATCCATATTATTGCCCAACAGACCCTAGCTCCTCGAGGTCGAGAGCTGGACCAAGTTAGGGTCTAGCGGGAATGTTATGATGAGGTCACAATTTCTTTGGGGGATGCAGCACGGATGCGATCTCTATACCCTTTTTCTTTTGATGAACTCCAGGAGGAAGTTCATGCCTAGTGGGGTAGGATGTGAGGCCTCGCCCTGACCCTTCGTAGCCTTAGTTGTTACTTTATCATTTTGATACTCATGACTCGAGATGTCGAGACATTATCTGATGCTTAGAACATACTTTATTATTTCATGTTGTCTGATGTTATTTTCAAATATATTTGATGATTATCACTTAATGTTTCATATATATGTATGTTGATGAAATCAGTAATGTAGGATTAACACATTAATTTTGGAATCTTTATGATGAAGGATATAAGTAGGATGCAAGAAACCCTGATTGATATATGTTTCAATTTATGTGAATTTTTGATACGTATATATATGCATGTGATTTTTGGGACTACTGATGTGTGCAATGAGTGTGCAGATAATTTTATCCGAGGAAACCGACAGAGGAATAGAACTGATCTCTATGTGTTAATTTTGGAAACCTTGATGTTCGTAATTCAAGTATTGTACAGTGAGATGTATGTATTTTAATTCTGTGTTTAGTAAATGTTAATGTTCGTAACTATGTTCTTTTAGTGTCGCTTGACACTCGTAAATTGTTTATGTTCTTCTGGGTGTTGATTAGGGTTAGTTGTGTAACCTTTGGACCTTAGTTGGTTTAAGTTAGTGTCAGTTTGCTAATTTGATTGTTAATCGAGTTTAGCCACCCTTAATCTGGATTAGTGTTTAATCTGCATTGTTAGAGTTGTTAGATGGTCCTATATTATTTCCTAGCTTTTTTTGGCTCTAAACCTATTCATAAGGCTTTAAAACATGAAATACTTATACCCAAAGGGTATGGGTATGGGCTAGGGGTCTTTTCCAACCCCTAAGCCCCTTTTTTTGACTTTTGAGGTCACTCAAAAAGTCTCCTTTTGCCTTTGTGCGAAAATTGACCATGGTTATCTTGAGTTACCTCACCTCATCTCCACTTAAGGTTTAATCTTAGTGTAGGTTGGGTTAGGAGTTTCTAGAATTGCAAGTGGGTGGGTTAGTTATTGAGCCCTTGGGTGGTTGAGTTGGAGGCCTATTTAGAGGCCCTTCTTGGTCTTGTGGAGGTTGTTACCCAATCTCTACATTTACAGAGGAGTTCTTGAAGATTGAAGCAAGGAGAAGGAAACTCTACTCAAACTTGTTCATTGCCATTACCTCTTTGTGAAGGTTGGAATTCTCATGTCCCTTGTTTAGATTTCATTCTTGTTTCATGCCTATGCTACCTTTTTGTTTTTTGAATGTTTGTATGGTTGCGGGTATGTTGGGAAGATTTGAAAACCATGCTTTTTTTTTGGATGTTTTCCTTTCATGTTTATGTTTGAAATTTTTAGATTTTCTTGCATGGGTGTTTTGGTATTACTCACCCTTGGAGAGGGCAGAAGTGACCAATTTTGGGAAAGGTCTGTTTAGTCGAACTCCAACCAGTGTCGAGTCCCTTCGTAGGATGAGAAGAGGGAGAAAGGGTAGGGTGTTATGGGCCCCTACCTGTCAGCACAAACCTTGTATGATTATGGTATGTTGAAATGGAAGAACGGAAGTTCTTGGTTTATAGCCCCGATTGGGCATCTATTTGGTGTTGTGCTTGACTTCTCCTGGTTGGAAGAATCCACCTTTCCCTATTTTTGATTCATTGTGAATCCTATTGTGTAAACCATGTATGAGTTTGTATGTTGATTGTCTCTTGATTATGCTTGGTTGTCACCCGATCAGATTTTGTTCCCTCCATGGTTCTAGAAATGTGTTGCAGAATTGGATATGGAACCCTTGTTGAGGGTCATGAAGGAAATTTCATTTAAGTGTTGTAATTCAGGATTGAATCCTATGTAAATTGTACCTCAAAACTTTGTTGGATTGGCAACGAAGCCAGGTTTTCTTCCTGATTCTTTCCCGTTTGAGCCTTTTAATCAGGTTGGCCAATAAAATTGGTGTTAAGTATAATTGCTTGTCATGTGATTTAATCAAAAAAATTTAATTGGATGGATGCACATCAAAATAGGATGGAAATAATGATGTTGATTTAATTTGGCAAAATTTTGAGTTTTCTTGTATGTGGAAAATGAAAATTACGATCATGCATGTAGATTCAGTTTGCATGATTATTTCAATCAACAAATATTGCATTATTGAATAAAATGGATCAATCATATTTTTGGTATGTTAAGGTTGTAATTAGGCTTTATGGATTTTCATTTAAAAGAAATTATTGACAAAGGACGAATTATTCCAATTTAAGATGTATAGGAGATCAAATGATTTTGGTATCAATGTTTTAAATTTTTTTTTAAAAAAAAAATTATACTTGCCTTGTAATTTCTATACTTGGTAAAAATTTTCAAAAAAAAATTGTATCCAAGAGCCAAATAGTCTCTGCATTTTGTATGAGGAAGATATTACTTATTCCCTTGAACAGAGAATATTCTCTGAATGATCTTTTAATTCAATTTTTAAATAAAAATAATAATAACAATCAATAATACTTGAGTATTCTAAAATCCTAATCTCCCCACCTAATAATCTTTTTCCATTTATTATGACTTATGCTAAGACTTGACCCCTCCCTCTTTGTTTATTTTAATAGCTATGAGTTATAAAAGAGGACGTCACTCATTTGCTTTTAAAGATGGGCGTGGATTTGAAGAGGAAGTCAAAGCATTAAGTGGTGTCTGTCTCTCAAGTACTGCTCCCTCGTTAAATTTTTGCAGTCCTTGGTCTGACATGGGTTTGGATGGAGGTCAAATCTTTTAAAAAAACCTTCTCCACCCTTGTCTTGTCGCCGCTTGCTAGAGGAAGGGTCTGCGCAGGGGATGCCTTGGGCAGAGTGCAGTACCCGCGGCCAGCGCATGGGAAGCGCACATGCTTTTGGGGAGCGCTTGGGAATGCACCCATGATGGGATACGTGCTATGCCACATGGAGATGGGAGTAGAGAGTAGTTGTTAGGGAGGTTAAAGATGTAGTTAGAAGTGTTGGGGGTTAGTTAGTTTGTTGATAATTTGTGTAGTGTTAGTTTAATTTTTAAATTAAATTAGTTAGTTTTAAATTTTAAGTTAGTCTAGTTAATATTTTAGGTTAGAGGTTATGTTATTTTAATTTTAGTTTTAGATTATTTTATTTGTTAATGATGTTTAAATTTAAAAGTGTTAGTAGTAGGTGTGTTAGTATAGGTGTTAGTTGTTAGGTTAGCATTATTTTATGTTAAATGTTAGTTTAGTTTATTTAATTTATTTTGTTTTGGTAATTTTAGTATATTAGTTTGTAAGTTGTTATTAGGTTAGTTTATTTAGGTCTTTTTTTTATTGTTAGTTTAGTTTAGTTAGTTATAGTTTTTTTTTAAAAAAATTAAAAGTTTTAGCATATGTTTTTTATGAATTAGATAATTGGCTTTTAAATATAGTTTAGTTTAGTTTAGTATCAAAATTTTTTTTAATTAAGATAGAATTCAATTGGAGTTAGTTTAGTTTTAAATCAATTTAGTTGTTTTACTATTTAATAAAGTTTTAAATTAATGATTGATTAATTAATAGACTTTATTAAAAGGATAATCAGAATGATTGCTTTAAAATTATAGCTGATAATGTTTTAGTTTTGTTAAAGTATTGTTAAAAAAAAATTGTAGATAATGTTTCATGAAATATTTTTCATTATCTTAATTTAAATTCATATGGTCATTATATTAGAAATGTTTTATTTGATTTTTGATAAAATTACGGTTGAAATAAAATTAAGTATAGTTTATATAGGTGTATGGGTAGATGTGATATGTCTTTTTATGAGTTCTTGTTTTGGTAATTCGAATGAATTTAAGAGAAGTCAATTTTAATTTATTTAAGTGTAGATATTAGATTTAGATAGTTTAGGTTTGTAGATTTTTTTTAATTGTTTAATTATTTTAGGAAGCTTTAAATTTCATAATTAGTTAGAATTTATTTAGTTGTTAGTGGATTAAATTTAAAATTAGTAAGTTTATGATAGTTATTTTTTTATGTTAAAATAGTCGGAATGTTTAAGTTAATAAATTTTAGATATATATATATATATATATATATATATATTCAGTTTTAATTTTAGTTAATTGTTTCTTATTGTTGAAGGTTAATGTAGAGAACCTGTACTAAAACTTTTATCTATCATTTCAACTTAGAGCATGTTTAATTATTATTATTATTCAAAAAAAAAAAATTGTGTGTTTTGCCCTCGTAGTTTGGGCATGACAATTATCATACACCTATATACATGCATTTTATATGATTTTCACTAGGCTACTAGTGTTCAAGTTTAGTGTGTAGGCAATTGAACCATGGAATTTAATCAAGGAAACAAGGTCCAAACTTATGTGGACATAATATAGTCAAGGTGAATATTTGGAAGATTCAAAAGCCTTGTTGTGATGTGTTTGTTTTTTAAATGTAAGCTTGCATGTGTGTGGTAAATTTGATCTCATAAATAAATTAGGGAAATGTCATGGTGATGTGTAATGTGTTTTAAATATGTCAGTTGACACTTGTAATTGTTTATGTGTTAATGACATGTCAGTTAGGGTTTTGATCATGGTTACACTTGACCTTAAATTAATTATCTTTGATAAGACTAAGTAAATCCACTTGGAGAAAGGATAGAATAGGTCAACATTAAGGGAAATTCGAATCCAAGCTTGACAAGGATTTTTAAGGGTCAATATGTGGTCCCAAAGTGCCATTTTTGTGAAACTAAGCTACCCATATGTTAGTATAACATGTTAGGGGCCTAAATTTGATGATTTTATTGCTTAGCTAGCCTAGGAGATCCCTTAACCAATGCATTCTTCCAATAATTTGGAATATGAGTTGTCCCATCAGTTCATCCCCATTTTTCCACTTAGTCAAAAGTAGCATATCTGGTAGCGACAAAGGTGTAAGAGATAGTGGTTTGATGTTTTTTTTTTCAAAAAGAGATAATGGGAGTCTTTTTACAGGATTTGTTACAAACTAGTGGGGTGTTCACCCACTCTCTAAGTTTAGAGACAATTATGGTTTTGAAGGAGGAAGGACTAAGGAGAAGGGAGCTCTACAAAACCTTTCATTTTGCCTTTAGCTTGGACCAAGGGTGGTTCCCATGCCATAACTCTCATTGCACCTTCTCAATGATGATTTTTCTTATTCATATTGTGTTAAAATTTATGTCATGTGTTTGGGTTGAGACTATTTGTATGTGTCATTGTTGTGATGGATTTCTCTTGCATATTTCTTTCTTTTTTTTGTGTGTATGAATGTTAATGGGTGTGAAGGCTTCACTCACCCTTGGGAGGGAAGAGATACCTTGGGTGAAGGGATTAGTTGGTCTCAACATTGAAGTTGAGAGATTTTCCTCTTGGAGAGGGTTTTGTTGTTCATGGAGTATGGGCTCCATTGAAGCCATATGCATTGTTTGTTATTATGGGAGGTATAAGTTTATTGATGTGATGAGGAGGATGTATTTGATAGCCTTGAAGAGGCACTATGCAAATGCAAATGTATATGTGTATATGGATATGGCATTCTCCTCTTTGGAGAGCCCACCTTCACCCATTGTTTCATGAGTCCAATGGTGAATCATTGTGTTAAAACTTGGAGGGTTTGTAAAGGTCTTGTAATATCATGTTTGCATGCATTGTAAAATGTTTGAATGTAACCTTATTTAAGCCTTGTTTCCCTTGCTCAGTGGGTGGCTTCTTAGAAGCCTAGGATGTGAGGTGAGCCTCCATGGTTCTTGTGTAAATATTTTTGCAAGGTTTGTGCTCATTGGATCCAAGAAAAGAAGTATGGTATTACTTATCTATTTATGGAACAACGAAGGGATATGTCATTTTTTAATGTATTTTGATAGGATGAAATCCTTCTCCACGTTATTCTATATTGCATTGTAAAAGTTGGACCCTTCTATCTTGGCAGTTATGTATTGAAATGTACAAGTGAGATCTTCATTCTATTTATATTGTTGTGAAGAACTAATCAATGAAGTGAATAAATAAATTTGAATATGGACATAGGTAGCTGAATTTTAAGACTCAAGGTTATGCATGTAGTTGCATTGAAATAGAGATATTGTTTCAATATCATAGTTGTAAATGAGAGAAAGAAATAATTTTCATAAAATGGAATAGTCATTACTATGATGCCCAAGTAATGATTTATGTAAATGAAGAATGTGTTCCCACATTGGTTTAGGAATAAAAACAATATATATGTTGTCTCTGATTGCTTTTGTATAAGAGATTCTTTTTAGAGGATAGTCATTTTGTTTAAATGTTCAAGCAATGAACAACTAAATGTAGAATTGCATCAATTTGGATTGATGATAAGAAAATTTATTTCAAGTCATCCATATTTAAGGAATTTCACTATGTATGGGGTGAATAAGAGACTTCATTTCAAGTAGCATCATAGGTAGGAAGAATTGATCAAATAGTTCATACTTGATGTTGTTCTCATATACACTACATGAATTAATTTTTTTGTGCAAGTAAAGTTGTTAGATTTATCAATCTAGATATATACATTATCATGTTAGAATAACATCAAATTAACAAAATTCACCATACCATAGTTGACTAGAAGAAAAAGGAATCAATAGATGACATAAAATATTCATGAGAGAAAATTGCTATAGGTGCATATTTGCTCTCTGGATTTTCTATGGGGAATAGGAAATAATACTCCTCTCAATTATAGAGTAATAAAATAATCTCTAGTGTATTTCCTAGGATTCCACTACTTATAATAAATCATCATGCCCCATAACATTTTCCTATAACCTATGACTATGAAGAAATTCATAAGTTTATAGAGAGGACAACCTCATGTCCAATCATAACTTTCCATGTATGTCAATTGAAAAATAAAACAATAAAATATTAGTGAGTCAGAGGTTTCTATATTCCAAATATTTGTAATTTCAAGAGAGGGGAAAGGAGTCTAAACCATGAGTATCACATGACTCACATGAGTCACCCTTAAAAGGGGAATATATTATTAAATACATTCTTATTACCCTATAAAAGTCAATATGTGCCTAGTAAATGTGAAGATTACATATATTAAAGAAACATTAAAAAGATAACACACAAAGTATTGTAGTTGCTAGGGGATCCCTTTAGGATGGTGGTCCCCATCCCACACCTCCTTTGTGTTTCTTATGCAACACTCCTAATCAGCTTCACATGCAAGCACACACCAAACTCATAGGACTAGATGTTGACGTGGGTTGGTGGGGACCATCAATGTCCTTCCATCCCTTATCGGGACCTTCAACCAAGATAGGCATTCAACAAGGTGTTAGGTATTGGAAAGTACATAGGAAAGCTTGGGCAGTGCACCCAACTTTGCAAGGGCTCAAAGGTCTTGAAGGGAGGGAAATTTTTAGTGGCCAAGTGGCTAATTGGAATAGAGCACTTGGGATTATCACTCTAACAAGGTGCTTAGGATGGTGAGCTTGGGAATTTAGGATATTATAGGGCATGTGGGTTAGTGGCAAATTTGGAGTTATGAAATTGAAATTTGCATGACTATGATTAGTAGTTAGTGAATATGTTGGTAAAATAGATAGATTGTAGAAATATGTGATAAGGATTGAATACTTAGTAGTTGTATAGTATTATTTAATTTAGTATTTAAAATGATTTAGATAATGTTGTGGTTAGTCAAGAGTAGGATAGTAGTATTAGTTTTGTTTGGGATATATTAAAATTCAATTAGTAAGTTGATATGATTAATTTGGTTAGAGGGGATTTAGAGAATTTAAATGGTGAATAGTCTTATTCATAGGATACTAGTAGAATGTGAATTATGAGTAATTTAGAATGTTAAGTAATGGAGTAGAGTTGTTTTAATATTGATAGAAATTAAAAAATTGACAGTGAGATGAATGGTTCTAAGGTGGCCCTAAATTTAACCAATATACATAGTAGCTGAATTTTACTTCTATTATCATCTTCATTTAAGGTCTCAATATATAGGGGCTTTGACACTAAATAATAATCTATTGGACTCAACATTATGTTGCATAGTTCAATTTGTAAGTGAGAAGATGTAGTTGTCCTATATATAAATATAAACATAATTAAATGTTTGATGTTATTGATAATTGGTTTTATTAAAATAGATCATTTACTACCCACATATGATCATAAACTTCACATAAGATTAATTGAATTATGTTACCACCCACAAATTGGTACACATATCAACTTTTACATCCATGTATGTAATATGTATTCAAGGGTCTTTTATAGATATAGATTATGAACCCTAAATTTTTTTATAGCTTAAGTATTATACAGAAACTCACCTTCCTACAATTCAATAACTCATAAATAAATTTTTGTGTCATTAGATGCAAGCCTTGGCAACGTGTGCTAATGAGGACTATAGATTTGATCATGACCAATATGAACAACCTTGTAGTAAGAACATCATCAGAATAAAATTATGATTAGGTTACTTTATGTTAGATACCCAACCCTCTGATTGTCAAAACATTGACAACCTAGGGTTACAAAAAAATATGTTGTGTTTTCTACTCTATAAATTTGGGCATGACACTTTTGAACTCTGGAATGCTCGGTAGACATAGGAAATTGTCTTCAATTCCTGAATAATCTTGGCATACACTGAATGGAAATGATATGACATTTTGTGTAACATCAAAGACAATACACAATTAATCAATTGTATTCAACCATCTCCCTCTTTGGCATTGATGGCAAAACAACATATCATAATACAATGAAAATTTTAGAGCAAGAATAAAGTAAGGAACATATCCTTAGTTTCATTCTAATTCTCATTCATGAGAACTCCCTCTATCAGTGTTAACTCCTTCTACCTTTAGTTTCTCCCTCTATCAAAAAACTTCTTTCTTCAACATCTTTGATAGCAAACTTTGTCTTTGATATTAGAACAAGATCATTCTCCCTTATTGACATCTCTTTCTCTTTTTTTTAATAAAATTTCTATGAGATATGACAAAAAACTTCTCCCTCTTTGACATCTCATGCCAAAGACAATATTTAGTGAATATCAATGTACCTTATGCATTGATTCATTTGCAATATTCCCTTTGTCAATACTATACCAACTATAATGCCCCACCAAGAGATCCAAACCAACTGAAAATTTTCAAGTGATTAGAAGTGCTTGTAGAAGCATATGAGCATGTAGAATCATATGGGCTTCTCAAAAGGCATGTAAGCTTCAAAGCTTACGTGCCTTTTGAGAAGCCCATATGATTCTACATGCTCATATGCTTCTACAAGCACTTCTAATCACTTGAAATTTTTCAGTTGGTTTGGATCTCTTGGCAGGGCATTACATTTGGTATTAGAGCCTAAGTTTCAACATTGGGAGCTCTGGGTATATTGGAATGCCACTAGTTGTTAACTGGTTGAACAAAATGAAAACTTTGAACTATCATGTGTATCTCTTTCAAACTAAAAACTTGAAACTAGGTGAACTGAAATAGAACTTAAATTGTAACTTGCATATTTTTCATACTTCAACCCTTAGGTTTCAAACCTGAAAATTCTACTTAAACCTAAACGTGAGAAAAACTGAAAATTGAAACTCATTCTAGTTGCAAACATGTATCTTTTATCTATGTTCTAAGGTAGTATGCCCTTGATTATCTTTACAAGCATTAAGTTGCTCTTGTTTAGAATGTATTAAGGAATCTATTTTAGTAGTTGTTAAAAGAATTAATGTTGGATCGATATGGTTTTCAATTTATCATTAAACCAGAATCATATTGCTCTAAGTGTGTTGTAGTGTCACTAGTGGAATCATATCCTCCTATCAATGGGACCCGTATAGTGAGTATCTTAGTTTTTCATTCTTGCAGGCTTCCAAGAGTAAGCCTAATTCTAGGAGGGGTGGATGTAGTGCCTGCCCCTAGGTTGCATTTTTGTTATCATTGTCGAACTCTTTTAAGGCTAGTTTTATGTTGTTGGTTAGCAACATTGTTTTGAGATTATCATATATTGTTTCAAATTCAGTTTATTATATGATGAGATTACTTGGTACTTTACATTTCATGTATGCATGATGATTATTACATTATTTTTAGTTATTGATTAGTTAAATGATTTATTATTATATGTGTTTTCTTATGGATACTTACCCCATACTTGCATGTGTATGGTGTGCATGTTTGTTTTCTTTATGTATGATATGTCTGATGTGGTTAAGGAAGGGAGTCGTAGTCACCTGCTAGTCGGGATCTACACGATGCACCACTTCCTGCCATTGCCTGTCTAGTTTAGTATATATTGTGCTTGTACATGCATGGTTTTTATGCAGGTTGCAAGTACCGAGTATCGACTTCCCTGAATTGCTAGGATGAGCGTACCCTATCACATTATCTCAATGGTAAGAGAGGGGAGATAAATTCTCAAGTCCAAATCCCAACCCTTTAAGCCATTTGTCCTAATTTAAAATTAGGAAAATTATCTAAGTTGAGTACCCTCTAAATACATTGGATGACGTAATTCGTGATATTAACCCTTGGTTTGATTTTGTATGTATTTTGGCTATGATGGGTTTTCGTATTTTATTTTATGATTCTTTGATGTATTTTCTATTAATTAAGCCTAATTAAAAGATTTAATTAATGGTTTAATTTAATGAAAAATTAATATGATATTTTAATATTTATTTTATTTAATTAATTGGAATTTTGAGAAGCCCATATGCTTCTACATGCTCATATGCTTCTTCAAGAACTTCTAGTCACTTGAAGGTTTTCAGTTGGTTTGGATCTCTTGGCCGGGCATTACATTTGGTATCAGAGCTTGAGTTTCAACATTGGGAGCTCTGAGTATACTGGAATGCCACTAGTTGTTAACTAGTTGAACAAAATGAAAACTTTGAACTATCATGTGTATCTCTTTCAAACTGAAAACTTGAAACTAGGTGAACTGAAACAAAACTTAAACTATAACTTGCATATTTTTCATACTTCAACACTTAGGTTTCAAACCTAAAAATTCTACTTAAACCTAAACGTGAGAAAAATTGAAAATTGAAACTCATTCTAGTTGCAAAACATGTATCTTTTATCTATGTTGTAAGGTAGTGTGCCCTTGATTATCTTTACAAGCATTAAGTTGCTCTTGTTTAGAATGTATTAAGGAATCTATTTCAGTAGTTGTTAAAAGAATGAATGTTGGATCAATATGGTTTTCAATTTATCATTAAACCAGAATCATATTTCTCTAAGTGTGTTGTAGTGCCACCAGTGGAATCATATCCTCCTACAGGGGAAAGGGTTCAATGGAACCCGTATAGTGAGTATCTTAGTTTTCCATTCTTGCAGGCTTCTAGGAGTAAGCCTAATTATAGGGGGGGTGGATGTAGTGCCTGCCCCTAGGTTGCATTTTTGTTATCATTGTCAAACTCTTTTAGGGCTAGTTTTATGTTGTTGGTTAGCAGCATTGTTTTGAGATTATCAGATATTGTTTCAAATTCAGTTTATTATATGATGAGATTACTTGGTACTTTACATTTCATGTATGCATGATGATTATTACATTATTATCAATTATTGATTAGTTAGATGATTTATTATTATATGTGTTTTCTTATGGATACTTACCCCAAACTTACATGTGTATGGTGTGCATGTTTGTTTTCTTTATATATGGCATGTCTAATGTGGTTAAGGAAGGGAGTCATAGTCACCTACTAGTTGAGATCTACATGATGCACCACTTCCTGCCATTGCCTGTCTAGTTTAGTATATATTGTGCTTGTACATGCATGGTTTTTATTGAAGTTGCAGGTACCAGTATCGACTTCCCTGAATTGCCAGGATGAGCATACCATATCGCATTATCTCAATGGTAAGAGAGGGGAGATAAATTCTCAAGTCCAAATCCCAAACCTTTAAGCCATTTGTCCTAATTGAAAATTAGGACAAGTATCTAAGTTGAGTACCCTCCAAATACATTGGATGACGTAATTCGTGATATTAACCCTTGGTTTGATTTTGTATGTATTTTGGCTATGATGGGTTTTCGTATTTTATTTTATGAGTCTTTGATGTATTTTCTATTAATTAAGCCTAATTAAAAGATTTAATTAATGGTTTAATTTAATGGAAAATTATTATGATATTTTAATATTTATTTTATTTAATTAATAAAATAAAATAATTAAATTTGAAGATAAAAGTTATAATTTTAAAAGTTGGAATGTGATAATATTTATTTAAGTTAATAATATTTTAGCAAATAAGTTTTGAAAATAAATAAAATTTAAAAGTGGAAAATATATTAAAATTATTAAAAGATTCTAGATTGCATATGATTAAAATATAAATATATTAAGATAAAATAAGTGGAGTTATTAAAGTTAGTGCATGAGATTTAAAAATAATAAATTAATTAAATTGAAAAAAGTAAAGTAAATATTTTGTTAATTAATTAATGTGCATTATTTTAATATTTGTTCACATAGGAGTTTGCGAATTCTCATGTAGACAACACAGGAGTTTGCACTCTAAGTATGCAAGTGTTGTCAACAATACAGGAGTTAGCGCATTAATTAAGCACATGGTGTCTACAACCTTATGACTCATCTAGAAGGTTGGAGAAGACTCATGCTTAGTTGTCAACACCTTCTGGTTGTTTCTAGAGACATTCTAGGTGCTTTCTGAGAGTTCTTTATAAGGAGGCACTCTTAGAAGCTTGGAGAGAGCATTTGGAGCATGGTTGGAGGACCGGAACGAGGAAGAAGGAAGGAGCTTGCTCTGCTGTTTCTGAAGAGAAGGGAATTAACATCAGTATCTAGGTGCACTCGTGATTTTTCCTTATTCTATTTGCACTCTTTCTCTTCCTGTCTTCATCGTGTCTGTTATATGTGTTTGAATATACTCCATGAATGAATCCTTAATCTTGAAATTGGAATATAGATATTTTAATTTGTATTTGGGTGTGAAGACAACAATAGAAACCCTAGTTTTCAATTTAAGAAGAAATTAGTTGGGTTTGGGTTCAAATTAGAATCGAATTGATAAATAGATTTGAAAAGGGTTTCAAAATCTAAAGTCAAACCTAGTAGAGAAATTAATGGATAAATTTAGAGAGCAATTACCATTTAGGTGAGATCCTTAATTCATGGAAATGAAAAGCCCTTCTTGTGTAGAAGTAAATATATGTTCTGTTTTATTTATATACATATGAAATTTGCATACATACATATATATATATATATATACATACATATATATATATATACATATACGTATATACATATATATATACATATATACATATATGTATATACTTGTTTAAAATTGCAATAGAGATTTATAAATTTTCGAATCGCATGAAAATGTTATTTAAAAATGCATTTTTTTTAAAAAAAATTATATATAATATAAGTGTTGTGGGGGCGGGGATCTCACCCCACCCGACCCCCTTTTTCTTATGACGGCACTGCGCAGTCACAGTGTACCTATGACGCGACAGGGCTGCACGGCTCATAAAGCCCGGCAGCGATTTTTAAATCACTTACAAATATTGCCTTCTTCATTATATTGTAAATTTTAATATTGAATTTGCTATTAGTTTAATTTTAAATTATTATAGTTATTAAAAAGTTTAATATTATTTTAATTAGAATTAATAATATTGTTATTAAGGATTTTGGTAATAGGAATTAATTAATTATTAATTATTAATTATTAATTGGTAATGTAAATGAACATTGAAATTAATTTGAATTAATGATGGAAATCATTTAATAATGTTTAATTATATTTAGAAATCCTATTTATATTAGGTTGAGAATTTTATTTATTTATTGAGTAATCAATTATTATTTTAATAGATGATTACTTTTAAGTCATAATATGAATTGGAATATGGTTGAGTTTTAATTTACGAAATTACTGTCAATTATTAATCAAGTAATATTCATTGAGTTGTTGATATAACATTGAACGGTTAGAAGACGCAATGACCAGATATATGTGGTCGATATGAAAGTCGTGCCACTTAAATTTTATGCCAAATATTCCACGTTGATTGAAGTGGCATTATATATAATTATGTCTAGTTATATATTAAATATATTAATATATAAAGTTATCTTTGTCTAATTATACACCTGTATCGGGAGTGCTAATATGATGTGTTACATGTCACGTGAAAGTAGCAATTCCAATCCCGGCATGGGATGTATTAGAATGTTTTATTAGTTATGATATTAATTAAGTTTTGCAATAGAATCTTAATTGAAATGATAAGGAGTCATTATTATAACATTTTGATGATATTGCTATGATCTGAATTGTTATACGTTAATGGTGTTAAGAGTTAGTAAAATATTAACCAATGAAGTTTATGGAAGGATTCTATAGATCGATTATTTATAGTTTTGATGAGTTTATTATTTATTAATGTTTGTTGGGTCTAACAAACTATTAATAAATAATGGTATAAATGGTTTAAATAATTATTAATTAATCGAATTAAAGTTAATTAGTTAATGATTGAAGTTCTGTAAAAGATATTAATCAATTTGAATTAGTTAATAATTGGAGGAGTAGTAATTAATTGAATTATAAATCAACGTACATAGGGGAAATTTATTTAAGATAATAATATTTGGTATTGGGGATTTATTATAACTGGTTATTATTTAAGTATTAATGGGAACATTGTTGAGAAGAGTGATGAATGTGGTCATTATAGTTTTATTAATAAGATTTCTAATATAGCTTGTTATTAAATATTGACAAGTTATTATTATTGAACTATTAACATGAATATTTGTGTATTGGGTTGTAGTTGACTTTTACGTAAAAACTATTGTTAGTTATTAGTCAACTAATTTTCATTGGGTTGTTGGTATAGTTATGTAATTATTAATTAAATTAATTAATTAGAGTTAATTAAATTTAATTAATAATTAACTTATGTAATAGAGTTTTAAGTTGATATGATTCTTTTAATGAAGTTGTAAAGTATTTACATTGAAGTTGATAAGTCTTATTCTAATGACTTCAATAATGACTTTAGATACTTTAATGGTTATTAGTGATGATTTAATTAAGAGACCTAAATTTTAGTAATATTTAGTTGAGTTTTAATCAAGTATTGTTAGAATGACAAAGAGTCATACCTATGTTCATTATTAATTGATTTAATTAAGATTAATTAATAAAGCGAATAATTTTAAGGGACAATGAAGATTAGTTTAATAAGTAAATATTTATCCTCCAGTTATTCTTAGAATGTAATTTTAAATAATAGAAGGATAACGCTATCGAGGGAACAAATGGGTTGACTTGTAGGTCAAATGATTAACCTTATATACTTGAAATATATAATTGAAAATGAAAACTGAAACCTTCATACTCAATTCAACTATGTAAATTTAGCAAACCAAAAACATGTGCTAGCATTGTGTTTTCTCTATGCTTCTTATTTTGGGTTTTGGGTTGACTAGTGTTGACCAATTATAGGACATTTACCAAAGGCTCAGGGGTTATGTGATTGTAATGTCATGATGATGTTTTGATCTCGATTCTTTATAAAACCAACCATGGTAATGTGATGGTATGCTATATGAGATGTTTGTATTTAGTGATTGTTATTGCTTTTCAGTCTTTTTGAGTGAAGCTGAGTTATTTGTATCTGAGACACTTGACTTAACCATTTTGAGTTATCGATCAGTTATCCATGGATTACTTTCCAATCACCATGATGGGACTAAAGTGTTGATTTATTTCTTGATGATGTCATATTGTGACATGTTTTGACTCAACCATTTTGGAGTCTTCGATCAGTATGATTTTTAGATATATTTTGGTTATTGAGAACCCATGGATACTTTTGATTATCAGTGATACCTTCAGTTGCCAATAGAGAACTGTTGTGGTCATAATTATCTATGGATGCTTTTTAGATGTTCATGCAGATTTGATGCTTTTATTGTGGATATTTGATGATTCTTATTGTGGACTATCTTTTGGTATTACTTTCCAATCACTTGTATAGGACTGGGGTGATTTGTGATTCCATGAGCTTAGGGTAGGTTATCTACTTATAGTGTCAAGAAGTGGCTTACAATGGGGGCCAGGGCCCTAAGTGGCTACTAGGGTAACTCATTATAAGTTTTATTAATAAGTGATAACATTTACACTAAATGGGGATTAAATGAACCTAAAAAGATAATTGTTTTTTTCTCGCCCATGCCTTAAGTGCTTGTACAGACTAGGATGGGAGTAGAGAGAATGCTTGGTTGTGACCTTGCATTCCATAGTATGCCTCATCTGTATGAGAGGATACTAGTGGCAGCATAAGGATCAGTAGGGACCCGTGGAGTTGTAAGCTAACTGCCAGGGTAACTTCTACATGATATATGCGATGACACTTGCCCACTTACAGAGTAGGTTTCCTACATGTAATTGTGTGCCTCTGGGATTGGATGTCGATTTTGTGATTGAAACCTTTGAGTTAGTATACTTTTAGGATTCCTGGACTTAGAGAGTACTTGTGATTTGTTATCTTTTTTTATGTGATTTGATATCCTATTTGGGACTTGAGATTATCTCCTCAACATGGTGGGAGTGGACCATTTAGGTTCCATGCGATCGGGTGGTAGTGCTTTTTCACTCTTACCATTTGAGATAAGTCTGAGACACTGTGGCTGATGTATTCTTTGTTGGCATCTATCTTCATGGATTATGATGGTGGACATGTATCCTTACATTGATTATTTACATATGTTAGATGATGTTATCTTATGCTTTACTTTGCATGTTAGATTACCTTCTACATATGATGTATGATGTTTTAGGAGTGACATTCCTACTATGTTAATATCGATGATCTCTTTGGTGATTTGGGATGTTATGCATGGAGGGATGACTAGGATCCATGATGGTCTAATGATGCTATTTACAGTTGGGAGGAATCGTGCACTTAGTTAATTATGTTTGATGATATATGGTTATCTTTTATGAAGGATTTATGTTATTGCATCATGGATTAGAGTTAGTATGATGATGTACTTTATTTACATGGATGTTTATTCTTTTAAGCCTTTCATACCCTATGGCATGTATAGTGGATGATTGAGCAATCAGGAATGTAATTTAAGAACGTTGAACTTTTCATTATTATTTCATGTGGATGTAGTGTTAGATGGAATCATTAGTATTACTTGATTTAGATGTAATTCAACATTAAGAGATCTTTAAAGAATGTAACTTGTTATGTATGTTATGTTTACTTTTATTTGAATTGTTGCTATTGCTTCCATTATTAAGTATAAATGGTAAATGGTTTATCTTTCTTGTTAATTAAAAATAAATAAATAAAAATTATTGGGAAAACTTAGTGAAATTTTAGATTAATTCTTTGGATCCCTTGGTGGGGCATTACACCAACTAATTGATCTTCAACATGCTCTGGTTGATGCATCACTAAACTTCATTTAGTGAGCTTCAGATAGGGAAATGACCCCTAGCTTACCTCTTAGATGCAAAAATGCATCCTTAGGTAATGGGTTGGTGAATATATTTGCAATTTTTTCATTAGTATTCACAAATTACAATCTTAGTTCTTTATATTGTACCAATTATCTCAAAAAATGATATTTTATAGCAATGTGTTTTGTTTTTGTATGCATCACGAGATTCTTTGAGATATTAGTTGCATTGGTATTATCATAGTATATAACCACTAGATATAATGCCCCTCCAAGGGATCCAAAAGAATTAACCTAAAATTTTACTAAGTTTGCCAAACAATTTTTTTTTTAAACATGAAAGATAAAACATTCATATCAAACACATAGTAGTGGAAGTAATAACATACATACAACTAAAAATATTCATAACAAGTTACATTCCTTAAGGATCCCAAGACGTTGAGTCACATTTGATCTAATTAATACTAAGTCTAACCACTACCACATCCACATGAAAGAATAAATAGAAAGTCCAATGTTCATATTACACATTTGTTCTAAATGCCTCTTGGCAATTAAATTTGAAATGCTCAATCATCCACTGTACATGACACAGGGTATGAAGGCTTAAAAGAATAAACATATGTAGAAATAAAGATACATCATCCTCATCAAATCTATGATATAAGTGCAATAAAGTAAATGAAACTATTAACATACATGATACGTCCATCCATCAATAATGATATAACAACCATCGTAAAAGATATCCATCCAACACAAAACACAACTAATCTAAGTGCACAGTTCCTCCCAACCATAAATAGCATCATTAGACCATTGTGGGCCTTAGCAATCCCTCCGTGTGTAACATCCCAAATCACTGAAGAGATCATCGATATTATCATAGTAGGGATGCCACTCCTAAAAAAATGCTACCACATATGCATAAGAAATCTAACATGGAAGAATAAAGCATAAAATGATCCTACAAAGTAGATAACATCATCTATCACATGCTAATCATCAATAAAAAGAAATGTACCAGTTAATAACATCCATCATAAGATCCAAGAATAGAATGAAGATAAATACCAACAAAGAATGTTCTAGCCATGGCGTCTATGAATAGATCTCAAATGGTAAGAGTGAAAAAGCACTACCACCCAACTACATTGAACCTAAATGGCCCACTCCCATCGTGCTGAGGAGATAGTCTCAAGTCCCAAATAGGATATCAAATCACATTACACAAATACTCTTTAGGTCTAGGAATCCTAAAAGTATACTAACTCAAAGGTTCCAATACACAGATTGACATCTACTTCCAAAGTGTCACAAAGAAATGTAGGAAACCTACTATGTAAGCGAGAAAGTGTCATTGCACAAATCACACTAGAGTTACCCTGGTAGTCTCTCAATAGACCCCTGCCCCCTAGTGATCCCTATGCAGCCACTAGTATCCTCTCATACTAATGAGGCATACTATGGAATGCAAGGTCGCAACCAAGCATTCTCTCTACTCCCATCCTAGACTATACTAGCACTCGAGGCATGGGCAAGAACATACAATTATCTTATTAGGTTCATTTAATCCCCATTTAGTGTAAATATTTTCACTTATTAAATAACTTACAATGAGTTACCCTGGCAACCACTTAGGGCCCTAGCCCCTATTGCAAGCCACTTCTCGACACTACAAGTAGATAACCTACCCTAGGCTCATGGAATCATAAATCAAAAAATCACCTCAGTCCTATACAAGTGACTAGAAAAATACCAAAAGATAATCCACAATAAGAACATCAAATCTCCATGAGCAACTAAAAAGCATCCATTGATAATCATGACCACAACAATTCTCTATTGGCAACTGAAGGAATCTCAAAATAAATCACAATATCCATTGGTTCTCAACAAGCAACCAAAAAGGCATCTCAAAGCAAATAATATTGATCGAAGACTCCAAAATGGTCGAGTCAAAACATGTCACAACATGACAACATCAAGAAATAAATCAAAACTTCAGTCCCATCATGGCGACTGGAAAGTAATCCAAGGATAACTTATTGATGACTCAAAAAAATGGTTAAGTCAAGTGTCTCAAATACATAAACCTTAGCTTCATATGCATAAACCTTAGCTTCATACAAGAAGATTGGAAAGCAATAACAATTAGTAAATACAAACATCTCATAGAGCATGCCATCACATTACCATGGTTGGGTTTTAAAAGAATCGAGACCAAATAACATCAACATGACATCACATTCGCATAACTCCCAAGCCTCTGGTAGACATCCTAACTGGTCAACACTCTAAGACCACCCAAACCCCAACCATGGATAGCATAAAGAACAAGATACAAATACATATTTTAGTTTTCTTTTGCAATCACATGGTTAAGCCAAATATGAGGTTTCAGTTTTTGTTTCAAGTATATCTCAAGTGTATAAGATTAATCATTTGTCCTACAAGTCAACCCGTTTGTTCCCTCGATAGCATTATCCTTCCATAATATTTCGAGAATAACTAAAGAACACATATTTACTTATTAAATCATTAAACTAATCTTTATTGACACTTAATAAAATCATTCGCCTTATTTTTCCAAGATCAATGTTACTAATAATTAAACTTCATTGAATCCAAGAAGTGTCTACCATTATTCAAATTATTGGAATAAATTTTATCATCTTTTAAATAATTAATTTACAAATTCCTTAAAACACCCAAGACAATCATTTATTTAAAATTATCTTCTTTGATTTTAAATAAAGTAACTGTCAACTTCATTAAAACCAATCACATTAATAATTCAATAATTATATAATTCCACTAATTAATTAATCTTAATTAAAATTGTATTTAATTAAGTTAATTAACTAATAAATCTACAAACCAGATTAAACTAATTTTTAATTAAAGTAATTAACGGCTATCAACCTAAGAACTTATCAATATCTCAACAATAATTAGTTATTAATAACTAGTAAAAATTATCAATAATTTTACTAATTAAAAATTACCTATCCTAAATTGCAATTCCACTAAGTATTAATTAAACTTATTAATAAATGTGTTTACATTATAATAATGATAAAATATTATTAAATATTATTAATATAATAATCAACAATAATAATATACTTATTATTATTATTTTTATTTTTACTAACAACTAACATAACTTCTTTTAGAAATAATATTATATTAAAAGAAAAATTCATAAACAAAACAATTAAAACTTACCTCTGCCATGGCTTAAATGCATGGTCGTGCACTGTTGCTGTCGCAGTCAGCCCTACGACCATAGTCGCAAGTACGACTATGTTAGCAATTAGCCGACGGAGGTAAGAAAAAGGGGTGGGGTGATGAAAACCCCTACCCCCCCCCCCCCCCCAATATATTTTATATATATAATTTTTTTCTATTAAACGTTTTAACACAACGTTTATCCCATTTAAATTATTTTGAAACACAGATTTTATATATATCAGATCCATTCTGAATATATATATATATATATTCTTTAATATGATTTTATTTAATTAACAACAAAACTCTTCCTTCAACATTAAATGTTAATGTATATATGTATATATCATTTGTAAATATAATCTAATAGAAAAAATCCCAACCAACCATTCAAATTTACAACTTAGAATTTCCATTTAGAATTTCAAATCTTTCCCCAAATAAAAGGTTCAATTAACATTCGAATTTCTAAATTGAATTTTCTTTTAAATCTTGAACCCTCCCCCTTAAATCCTAATTTCTCCCTTCAATGGAATGAGGGTTTCCTAATGTTTTCTTTGCAACCAAATAAAAATTAACATACATATCTAGATTCTAATTTCAACATTGAAGATTCGTTCATGGAGTATATTTAGACACATATAACATACATGATGAAGACAGGAAGAGAAAAGGGTGCAAATGGAACATGCAAAAATCATGAGTGCACCTGGATACTGATGCTAATTTTCTATGCCTTAGAAGTCCATAGAAAAATCCCTTCCTTCTCCAACATTCGTCTTTCCTCCAAGTATCAAACCAACTAAAACCCCCAAGTGATTTGAAGTTCTTGTAGAAGCATATGAGCATGTAGAAGCATATGAGCTTCTTGAATGCTTGTAAGCTTTTCCAAACACACTAGGAGAGCCTCTATATAAAGGCCTCTAAGATGCATCTAGAATGTGTCTAGAAAGAACTAAGAGATAAGCATGACAACTAAGCACGTAACTTCCACGACAAGAAGATAAACATGATGAGGTCTCTAGAATGTTGTAGACAATATGTGTTTAAATAATATGCTAACTCCTAAGTGTAGACAATATGTGCATAATTAGAGTGCAAACCCCTGTGTTGTCAACAATACAACTCACAAGAGTTTGCACACTCCTATGTGAATAAATATTAAAATAATGCACCTTAATTTATTAAATTTCTTTATTTAATATTCATTTGACTCCTTTTTAAATTAATTTATTAATTTTAAATCTCATGCACTCACTTTATTAAAACCACTTGTTTTATCTTAATATATTTTAATCGCATGCACGCATCATGTGATATAGAATCTTTTAATAATTTTAATATCTTTTCCACTTTTAAATTTATTTTTGAAACTTAATTGATAAAATAAAAATGAGCTCTAAATATATTATTATTAAATTAATAAATATTTTCACATTCTAAATTTAAACTTATAACTTTTATCTTCAAATTTAATTATTTTATTTAATTAATTTTTCAATTAATTAAATAAATAAAATATCATATTAATTTTCCATTAAATTAAACTATTAATTAAATCTTTTAATTAGGCTTAATTGATAGAAAATACACCCAAGACTCATAAAGTAAAATACAAAAACCCATCATAGCAAAACACATACAAAATCAAACCAAAAGGGTTAATATCATGAATTACATCATCTGACGTATTCAGAGGGTACTCAACTCAGATACTTGTCCTAATTTTCAATTAGAATAAATGACTGAAAGGGTTGGGATTTGGACTAGAGAATTTATCTCCCCTCTCTTACCATTGAGATAATGTGATAGGGTACACTCATCCTGGAAATTCAGAGAAGTCGATACCCAATACCTGCAACCTGCATAAAATCCATGCATGTACAAGCACAATATATAATAAGCTAAACAGGAAATGGCAAGAAGTGGTGCATCGTGTAGATCCCGACTAGCAGGTGACTACAACTCCCTTCCTTAACCACATCAGAAATGCCATACAAAAAGAAGAAAAATGCGCACATCATACACATGCAAGTATGAGGTAAGTATCCATAAGAAAACACACACAGAATAAACCATCTATCTAATCATCATCAATAACTGAAATCACTTGAATAATCAGCATGCATACATGAACTATAAAGTACCAAGTAATTTCATCGTATAATAAATTGAATCTGAAACAATATCTGATAATCTAAAAATAATGTCACCAATCATCAACATACAACTATCCCTAAAAGAGTTCGACAATGATAACAAAAATGCGACCTAGGGGCAGGCACTACACTAGATCCTTGATCTCTATCTTCATACCTGCCAACAGTTGTTTGAACCAAACAATATTAGAATAATTAACTATTGCTACTACATATTATGCCTATTTTTTAGATTAAGAAATACAATTATGTTTCTTGCTTGTCCAATACACTAGTCATTTATCAAGAAAAATGCTCCACCACCAGTGATCTTTTTGTCATCAATACTTCCTACCCAATCAACATTTGTGAATACTTTTAAATCCAAATTGCCTCCTATTTTGTACCATAAACCATAGTCTCTAGTACCTTTCAGATATCTCATGATTCTTTTGATTGCCATAATGTGATTTTCTTTGAGATTTTCTAAGAATCTTGCCACCATACCAACAGTTAATGTAATATCAGGCCTTGTATGCACTACATACTGCAATTTTTCAATCATTGATCTATATGTGGTCTGAGCTACCTCTTTGGAATCATCATTTTTGGAAACCTTATGTCCAGTAGACATAGGGGTTCCAACTGATCTTGATTCTTCCATTCCATATTTCATTACTATCTCCTTGATATATTTAGATTGAGTAATGTAGATACCATCTCTACTCTACTAGATTTGCAATCCAACAAAGAATCTTATTTCTACAAACATAGACATCTCAAATTCTTCACTCATTTCTATTGAAAATGCCTTGCACAAGTCATCATTTTATATGAATAAAGTGTCATCCATGAATATTTTTGCCAACACAATCTTCGTATCTAGTCCTTCTTTGATATACAGACTACTGTTATCATTTGTTCTTTGAAAACCAATCTATACCAAGTAGTTATGAAGTCTTTCTTACCAAGCTCTAGGAGATTTCTTGAGACCATATAATGCTTTGTGTAATTTGTAGACCATATCTCTTTTGCTAGGATCTACAAAACCTTTAGATTGTTCTATGTATACTTCCTCATCAAGAATTCCGTTCAAGAATGTGAATTTTACATCCATTTGATAAAATTTAAAACCTTTATGAGCTACATATGCTAGTAAAATTCTAATACCTTCTAATCTTGCAATAGGAGAAAAAGTTTCACCATAATCAATACCTTCTTCTTGAGAATAACCTTGACATACTAACCTTGCTTTGTTTCTAAAAACTTCTCCACCTTTATTTAGTCTATTCTTGAATATCCATTTTGTGCCAATTACATTTTTATGCTTGGGTCTAGGAACAAGAGTCCAAGTTTTGTTCTTCTCTATCTATTCTATTTCTTCATTCATTGCTTCAATCCAACTTTCATTATCCAAAGCATCTTTAAGATTTCTAGGTTCAAATTCAACAAGTAAACATGTACCTTTCAATTTTTTTCTTGTCATTGTTCTATCTAATTTGTCTCCAATGATCTGGTCAGGTACATGGTGCCTTCTAACATATCTTTCTAGCATAAGTACTTTGGATTTGGAGTTTGTTTTATTGATTTTGATCACAATTGAACATGCATATCATATTAAATCATATTATATTATTTATACTAACTTTTCAACTTAGATTTGTCCATTCAACTTCTAATAAGAATGTATATGGAGTGACCTTATAACTTTCATGAAGATCTATAAAGAGGCTCAATTTGAATTTAAGAGCAGAATGATATGGACATACATCTCATTTGCTAAGATTATCAATTTGTATCAGATCTTGTATATGAAGTTCATGGGCAAAAATCTCAACCATGGGATTGCCCAACTCCTGTAGAGTTCATTGGCATACATCTCACTCACAAGATAGCCCAAATTTTATGAGCTCGAACACACAACTCCTCCATAGGTTTGTACAAATTTGACTAATTTGTAGGCATACATATCATTTACGAGATTGTCCATGATTGTATGAAATTTTATTTAATATTGTAATTGTCTTCATATCGTTTATTTGGTTTATTATGTACTTATAATACCAATATTTATTATTTTGGTATTGTCCTTTGAATTGCTAAAGTGATTTAGATTAATGGTATCAGAGCTAGGTTTGACAGGACTTGATTTTCTTCCCTCCACAAGCCAAGCTCCTCTATATAATACTCAAATTTGAGCAATTTGACACCCACACCATTTTCCTTATGGGCATAGACCTTGAACTTTTTGGATTCCACATTTTCCAAGATGACATGCTTGATGTTTTCCCCTGCTACATATTTGGCTTCAGTCAAGGAAAAGGTAGATGCTTTCATGGTTTCACCCATGGTTGCTTTGACTAAAATGAGGCACTTCAAGATTTTACAAAATTGGATAGTAATGACATCACTTTTCATCTTGAGCAAAGTCTGCCCTCATGTAGCATCAACCAGCCAAGATTTCATCATGGCCAACATCATTACCATTGGCACCATGTTTAGTTATTTCCCCTACCAAGACATATTTTTTAGCTTTTGCTCAACTAGAATTTGAATCCCTTAGAGTTGCAGAATTTAGTAAAAATATTAATGCCTAGACAATTATTTCAAATCCTTTCCTCTAATTCCCCACTCAGATCTACAACTACTAAGCCATCATCAAAGTTACTAAGATTATTATTAAAGTGATTTAGGTAGAAAAGCATCTTAATTTACCCTTTGGTCCTTGATATGATTGGCATCTTGTTGTCTTCGATTGGAGCTTTGTGAAACATGGATCTCTTTTCATGAACAACACTAGCAAAAACCTATTGATTCATCCCCAGTGGCAACCAGAGTACTTTGGAGATGCAATAATAGTGAATGACAAGGCTTGGCCATTCTTGAGTGTTAAGAGATGGAAATACCACTTCAAAATTATCAATGCAAGTAATGCTCAGTTCTACAATTTTTCTTTAAGAAAAGGACTTACTTTCATCCAAATAGGCTCTAATTTTGCATACCTACATAGATTCATGTTTGTGGAATCTCAATTGCTTACTTCCTCAAAAATTGTAGATGTTCTCATCGATTCAACAATTCAACCACAAACAAAGCAATTTTGACAAACAATGTGATCTATCATTATCCTTCCGATGATCTAGTCGATGATTTCAATAGAAAAATAATGAAATTCATCATTAAAAATCTAGTCACAAGAGAATTCCAACCATCCATCGAGAAAGTGAGTGTTTTCTTCATGAAGATGAATGTGTGATTATGAGTGGAAAAGTAATTGAGTATGGAATCATTATTGAGTATATATCTTGTAGAAGGTGATAAGACAATGGGTTTGATTGCCTCACAAGAGGGGAGGAATGATCACAATTGAAAATGCATATCATATTAAATCATATTATATTATTTATAATGACTTTTTAATTTACATTTGTCCATTAAAATTATAAGAAGAATGTAGATGGACTGATATGGACATACATCTTGTTTGTTGAGATTCCAATTTGTATCAGATCTTGTATACAGAGTTCATGGGCAAACATCTTACCCATAGGATTGCCCAACTCCTATAGAGTTAATGGGCATACATCTCACTCATGAGATAGCCCAAATTTTATGAGCTCGTACACACAACTCCTCCATGGGTCTATCCAAATTTGACTAATTTGCAAGAATACATCTTACTTATGAGATTTTCCAAGATTGTGTGAAATTTTATTTAATATTATGAATGTCTTCATATGGTTTATTTGGTTTATTATGAACTTGCAATACCAATATTTATTATTTTGGTATTGTCCTTTGAATTGCTAAAAAAATTTAGATCATATTTCTTCATGATCTTCTATGATAAGCTCGAGTCCCACTATCTATGACTCGGGTTCATCAGACTCAGTTTTCTCTAGTAATAACTCAATAGCTTCTAACTATGACTCGGGTCCTTGAGACTATGACTCAAGCTGAACTAATTGCAGCTTGATAGTTTTTGGAGATTTTTGGGACTTGGGAGGTGAGGCCTCCTTTCTTCTAGATAGATTTAGTAGAGTATTAGGTTCATAGTAAACAAATCATCTATAATCATCAAGCTCTTTCTTTCTTTCTTCTTCACTCTTTTCTACAAACTCGTCAATTCTCACATGTGCACTTTCTATAATTTTATAAGTAGAAAAATTCAAACATTTGTATGCTTTACTTCTATAGGAGTATCCTAGGAATATGCCTTCATCACCTTTGACATCAGCATTACCTTTCCTAGATTCTTTCAAGATATAACATTTTGTACCAAATACTTTCAAGTAACTTACATTGGGTTTGTAGCCATACCATAGTTCATAAGGAGTTTGATTTGATTCTTTCTTCAACTATACTCTATTCAAGGTATGCACTATAGTATTGATTTCTTCCTTCCAGTATTTGATTGCAATATTATTTTCTATCATCAATGTTCTTTACAATCCGTGATGGATTTGCTCCTTCTTTTAGCTATACCATTATGTTGAGGTGTACAAGGGGTTGATAGTTGTCTCTTAATTCATTTTTCAATGTAGAATTCATTGAATTCAATGAAAATAAATTCACCACCTCTTTTTGATCCCAAACATTTCAGCTTCTTTCCAGTTTCTTTTTCCACTCTTGCCAGATACCACATGATTTTTTTAAAAGCTTTAGATTTTTCTTTTAGATACATTATAGTCATCATTCTAGAATAGTCATCATAAAAAATAATGAAAAACTTGTCTCCACTATAAATTTCTATTCCAATAGGTCCACATAAGTCTATATATACAAGGTCTAAGACTTCTTTAGACTGATAGTTCTTGCTTTTCAAACTAGTTTTTCCCATCTTACCAATTCGACAATTTTTGCATAGACCCATATCAGGTTTCCTCAAGCTAGGAATACCTCTTACTCTTCTATATTTTCTTATCTTAACCATATTATCAAATTTCACATTACATAATCTTTGGTGCCAAAACCATCTTTCTTTTACTTGAGCAATAAAAGATGAACTTTCATTGGGATCTAGATAGAATAGATTACCTTTTGTTTGTTTGCCAAATCCAACTAGATTTCCTTTTTCATCTAGTAGTTTGGCCTTCCCATTCATAAATTCTACCCTGAATCCAATGGTATTCAACTATGCCACACTTAGTAGATTATGCTTTAGTCCTTCAACCCAATAAGCATTGTCACATCTAAGTTCATTAGTTAATGAGATACATCCTTTTCCCTTTATACAACAAGGCTCATTGTTTCCAAATCTCACACTACCACCATCATAATGTTTCATGTGCTCAAACTTTGTTTTGTCTCTATTCATATGATGTGAGTAGCCACTATCAATAATACATGTATCATTTTTTCTAACATGAGAGATAAGTGCCATTTTATCTCCTTCATCATCAAATTCATATTTTACATCAATATATACCATTTCATCTTCACTGTTATCAGAATCTTTAGTCATAAAACAAGATTTTTTACCTTTTTCCTTGTAGTCTTTGTAGTTTTTGAATTCATTCTTGCCTTTGTACTTATTGATTTTCTTTTCATCCTTGTCTTCTTTGTTTGGGCGCTTTGCAGCAATGTGACAAACTTCTTCACAAGAAAAATAGATTAAAGAAATCTTCATCTGATCAAATTGTCCTAAGACTTTTGGCTTTATCTCTTCTTACATTATCATCTCCTCCATAGATGACTTTCAGCTTGATCCACATATCATAAGCTATAGTACCATTTTTTATTTCATCAAATTTAGCATAATTAAGAGCAGAAGAAATGTCAATCATCATGATGTTATGATTTTTCTTCCTAGTAATATCTTCAACTAATAATGTTCCAATAGGAGTCTTCTATTCATTATCAAGATACTTACAACTTGAATCACTGATAGTTGTCAAATGTAACCTTATAAGTCCTTTCCATGCTACAAATTTGTCTCAATTCAACTTGGGAATCTCTCTTCTATAAGATATCCTAATCTTTAGCTTTGGTCCTTAAAACCTTCTCTGCAAGAACCAAATGCTCTGATACCAATTGTTGGAAATATAAAAGGAGTAACTGAGAGGGGAGGGGTGAATAAGTTACCACAAAAATAATTCTTAGATTGCTTAGATGTCAGTACAAAACAAACTATTTGAAAGCTCAATAAACACATAGACAAAATGTTGTAACATGGTAAATATTGAAATAGCTCTATAAATGCTTAACCTAAAAATCTTAAGATATTATCTATGATTAATATTAATTTAGCTTAGTTGCATACATAAGAGAAATAACATGAACACATTTGACTTCAAGTTTTAATGTTGAAACCCAATTTGGGAAAAACCATCAGTTGCAACTAGTTATTGATTTTCACTCCTTTGAAGTGAGCCCTATTAGGAGCCATCCCTATTAAAGGTTTATAAACACATTGTTAGGTTTGACCCTATTAGAGGATTTAATCACCCTATTAGGAGTGGCCTTGTTAGAGGTCTTTAGACAATTCAATAGAAATGCCACCTTGTTAGAAGATTTACAAATAGCTATTAAGCCAACTTTGTTAAGAGATTTAGATCACTGCTACAATGATTAAAGAGTAATAGTGAGATGACCTAATTTTTAATGCAGTTGAATTGCTCATTATAGATCTCAATTCTGGCTTGTATACTTGATCCTTCTTGATCGAATGTGTCTTTGCATCTCAACAAGGATATTATGTTTATCCTTCTAATTCACTTCCTCTTGGCATCATCAAATCTTCAATTATGTTCCACTACACTCTCTTCTTATAATCCTCAACTTGACCTTATATTTATATCTTTCATATTGTCAAGTCAGCTTGAATACAACTTAGAATAATTAATGTTCATCTTCCTAGTTGGCTAGAACCAATAGACAAATCAATTGAACTCAATATGCAAAAACAAGAAAATCCTTCATTAGTCGACCCTTCTCTGTAGACACTAACTCAAAAATGATTTTCCTATATTAACCAAGTGAACTCGGTTAATATTGCATATCCAAAAATTTCCTCTAGTAACCAAGTGAGCTTGGTTAACACGTGACTTTCACAAACTTTGCTTTGAAGCCTGAGTGAACTCGGTAGACATTATCTTCTAAAATCTGAAATGCTTAGTAGACATAGGAAACTATCTTCAATGCCTGAGTTAGCTCAACATACACTAACTAGCAATGATATGACATTTTTTGTAACTTCAAAGACAATACACAATTAAGAAAATAACATAGCCCAAGCAATAAATACATTAAATACCTAATTTAATCATTTAGTCAAATATATTGAAATAATTCATTTACATCACTCACATTCACATAAGGAATATCAAAGCAAGAATGAAGTAAATCACCATAGCATTAAATCCACATATAACCAAATTAGAAATATGTCCAAATGCCAAAAAACCATATATCATCATAAAACATATTGTCATCTCAAAATGGTATCAACATGTAAATATGATCAATTGCACAACATAGTATTATAAAATCTATGAAACTAAAATCAAAGTATAACATCAAACCCTTTGGTATCTCAAATGTAGAAATAACAACATGAGTACAAGGATTTGTTAGAACAAAATATAACAAGGTAAATATGTGTAGCACATAACCAAAGAATCGAACATGGAAAATTCATTTCTAATTATTTAAGAATTTGATAATGGATGTTTGAATAAAATAAAAAAAAGCACTTAAAACACATAAGCTAACACAATCACAAAAATGATTAACCAGTCCTACAAGAACCTAGTCTAGTGTAGCAGAGTAATTGTATATAGTGCAATCTCTGTGCACATATGAGGGTAATCACAAAATAACATCATGATACCACATCAATCCTAGTAACCATTGGTACCAACCTCAATGAACCATCTAACACATCATAATCTCATAAATCAGCCATAAGCATAATCAAAGCAATTGATACAGTAACATAAAACCAATCACCCCAAGGGTGTAGATCACTCATGGTCCCAATCATGATCACTCACCAAGAAAGATCATCAAGGTTTCATCCATATTGATGACTTACAAAAATCAAATGGGAGAGGGACTACATCATCCCCCCCAAAGACTAGGCTTACTCCTGGAAGCCTACAATCCAAGAATAGAAACCAAAGACACCAAGTAAAATCAAAACCGAGCAAAAGGAATGGCTCAACAACCTCTCCACAAGTCCAACCCAAAACACTCCAACATTGTCAAACCATCTTGTCAACCCCCAAATAGGTTAACCACAAGAGAATAGGTATCATACTAACACAAGGTCCTCCAACAAGGAACTTCCTATGCACTAGGAAAACCCATCTATCCATAAAGTCAACAATACGAGGTAAGGAAGAAGCCATTCTACCTCATCCATAGGTGCCCAACTAATCATGCACCTATCATGTGACAACAAAACCAGGTCAAAACACTATGCACTTCCAACAAGAGTTGAAATCATGGGGAATAACCATTCCAAATTCCCAAGAATACTATTTTGCCACACATGAGCATCTTTGAATCCATGTAAAATCACACTTTGAACAAAGTGGATGACAATTTAATAAAAAAATTACACACTCCAAAAGGATACTCACCACTACTAACGACCAAGTGCAGGAGCACATAGTCTCTATGGCACAAAATGCTCAACTATCATTGTGAATTAGTTTTACATAACCCAACCAGACAAGATATAACCTTTCCACAAGGCTACAAAGAAATCAATAGTGGATGAAATCATGTAATATCTACACATCGACTCATAAGATTCTAACATGTTTCCAATGATTCCATGTCCCTCTAGCAACATGCTGGGAATACCACACCCAACCTACCAAAAAACTCAATCTTTAGCCTCAAGTCAATGGTCAATGAGAAACTTGACTAAGATAATCCTCTTGAAGAGACAAGCTTAGGGAGAAAGAAACTACAAAGTATTAGGATTGAGAGAGAATCCCTCTCAACCTCTGCACTAGATTAGCCCAAGATGTGTTAGGGAAATTCACAATTCCACCAACCATCAAAATGTTCATCCAATACTAATTGAGCTAGTGGCATAACCATGCTAGCCTACTTCCTCAAGAGGGGAAAGGATACAAAGATGCACCAAATTAAACTTCCAAAAGGAGGATCTAGACTCACTAGTAGGATTGAGTCACTCTCATATGACAAGGCAACATCAACCTTAAGCAAGGAATGCTCATAGTCCACACTTCTTCTCACAAAGGTGGGACGGTGTTATAGGAAATACACAAACCAAAGAATGAACCCCAAAAAGTACCTATTATATTATGAAGGCTTGTTAACTCATCCTTTAAGAATAACAAGAAGCTTTAAACTTCTCCAATGGCCATAAATGTGATATTTCATGATTGAATTGGCCTCTACTTGATAAAGGGTACTCAGAACATCAATCTACATGTTCTAAAGTGTAAAAGAGTGCTTGTGGTTCCTTCAGTGACATTCTCCATTAACACATCTTGTATGAGATTTCTCACCAAACTAGGCAAGATAATGCAACAAACCAAGTGAGAAAAGGCATAGCCACTTGTTTCTCGCATGAAATTTCAAATCAGCACAAAAATTGCCTTTACTCTGGAGGCCATAACTTTCATGTCTGGACTTCGATTGACTCCATTCAAAAAGAATAAAAAAGATATCGATGATGCATAAAACATGATGGAGCTAAGAGATTCTTAATTCCTAAGACTTTGAATCACCAATCAAGATAAAACATCATAGACAACTCAAATTGTCTTGATTACCAAGATAAGCAACGGATGAAATGTCCAAAACAACCAAAGAGCACACATGCCCAAATTAATATAAGGCATGAAAAGAATAAAATTCACATATTGAAATAAATATTACTTCTCTTTCATAATTTCATTAGTTAACCATAACACAAACATTAATGCACAATGAAATTGAAAGGCTTTCGAAGCAATGGTCCAAGAGTCACTTACCATAAAACAAGTACATATCTTTTTGAATTTCTTTCAAGAATAACATTAAAATTAATCATCATTTGCACCATCCAATTATATTAAAAACTTTACATCTATTAAAAACATACTAGTATGTTCTCTATGATATTATCCCTTGTACATACTACCAGAGGTTCGAGATGAATGTGATAGAGTCACAACACACAATTGGGCAATAGTAAAACATGTAAAATAGTCACCAAGAAACATAATCAAATGGCCCAAATGGGAGAGTTGTCAGCTCCAACAATAAATATCAAAAGTGTATATTTCAACAATAAGTCAAATGTGACAACTTTCACAAGGAGAGCAATAGAGAAATTTGATGACTATTCCAAGAAGGGAAAATACTGAAAACCAATGCTAGCCCAATAACATGAGGAAAGTACCTCTAGCCAAATAAAATAAGGTACCAATCAAATCACATCACATGTGATGACTGAGAATATTCACACAAGAGGGATAAATCACCACACAATGCTAAGGAATACATCATCCTGGTAGCGTTAGAGAACACACTCACTCACATCAAGTAGTATACCATCAGTAACCTCATGCATATGCATACTATAATAATTTCCTTAATTATTTTCCATGCAATGTAACATTTAGATATCCATAAATTTAATGCAATTTCCATAAGCTTATGAAGCAATTAGATTGGGCACTCAACCCATTAACCCAAAGGATCTAATGCAAAACCAACTCCTTTGCAATTATTCACAATAAACACTCTTTTCTCAAAGAAAGGAAACATTTCATCACCATATTGACATAACACAAAATCACAAATAAGATTCATGTATTTACTTTCAAATAGGAGAAAACAAGGAAACAATGCACCTTACTTCACAAGGAGAAACAAAAAGAAGGCACTCAAAGCCAACATATGGACACCAATCAGTGGCTCCATCCAATAAGGTCACACAAGCAACCAACCATACTAAGGTACATCAATTCTGTCTACAAAGCAAGGAAAGACTCACTTCCTTCTCCTCATACTGATCTAGTCGCATCTACTAGACAAGCAAGTCCATCACAAGTAGATACAAAAGTAACAAAACTCCTAAGCTCTCACCAAGCCACTCGCACTCACACGATCACAACATCAACCATATGGGCAACATATACATAGAGATCCCAATGCTTGAACATGGGCTCTGATACTAGATGTAGTTCCCTGCTTGGAGATCCTTGGAACAAGGATTCAATACAAGCCAAGATATTTTTTTTACAATTATGAATGCACATGAAAACATCATACAAGGATCACAAATATCACAATGGAAGACTTCACCAACAAACCCAACAACCAATAGATTTCCAAACACCACTACCTAACTGACACAACCAAATTGAACAAGAAAAACAAAATATGACATTAGAACACAAAATATTTTATCTGTCAAAGCATGGAACCACTAGAATTACAAAAGGGTACTCAAATTTCCAAATTGCGTTCTCTGAAAAATAATAGAGATGCCCCCTTTTTTTCATGCGAGAGAATAACAACTGACAGTCTCACACAAGGAAGTACCTCTTTGTGTGAGAAAGTACACTAAGACAAATGAGGAAACACCATCTAACATGAGGAAGTGTTGGGTTTTGGTAGCCAAAAAGCATTGCACTAGTTTTGAGGTTCACACTAGGAAGTGCTAAGAGCCACGCGAGGAAATGCGAGGCCATGCGAAAACTTCCACAATCTCATGTGAGGAAGTACAATCTAGCATGATGAACCAAAATAACACACCAAAAAACAAGTAATAAAAAGATAGAAAAGATGATTCCTCCAAACCAAAGAGTATCGGATCCACAATCAAGGCTTTGACACTCGAATCATAACCACTGAAAGACAGAAACTAAAACTAACCATCTAAACATAGTAGTGAAGGAAATGAATAGAAAACAACATCACAATGAGCTGAAACAACAAAACTAAGTGTGTGATTCCTCCTAACCGTATTATCATCATGAGACCTCGAAGGTTCTAGCCATCCCCTGTGCATAAAATTCCATGCTACCAACTCGACAGTCAGAGTTGTCTTATGAGGATGTCACTACTAAAACACAAAACATCATAAGAATAGGAAATCTAACATGCTAAATCAATAAGCAATAGATACTCCAACTAAGCATATCACATCATCTAAACATATGCTAAACATCATAATACAAGAATGCATCAAATAAACTAACATCATCTAAGCATAATATCCTAGCATTCCAACTAAGTAGATCACATCATCTAATCATATGCTAAACATCATAATATAGGAATGTGTCAAATAAACTAACATAATCTAAGCATGATATCCAAGCTTTCTAATGAAAGCATAAATCACAAGGAAGCATACTCAAGAACCTGAAGTATCAAGTGAAAACATCCAACAATAGTTGAACTAGTACTATAGACCATTTAAGTACATCGATTCCTAATAATGGTATAGGTAGCTATGCCTCCCAACCACATGGAACCCATAGGTCCACTCCTAGCGTACTGATGGAGCTAATGATCCAACCACAAACACTCAAAAATGTCCATGGCTAACACTCATGCTAGACAGTAATGATGACCAAAACCAGGAACATGAGACAATGCAAGTACTATAGGTCCTAGTCAGACACTCAATGGGTTACTATGTAGGGGATGACATCATGGAGAGTCACTTGGCATCGAATAGCCCAAGCTAGTATTGTGTAACGCCCCGCTCGAGAACCCAAGAGAATTAAACCTAACATGTTACAATGTTTACTGAACTATTTTTTTTTTGAAGTTTAAACAACATCAAGATAACATTAATGCGGAAGCAATATGAACATACACAACAAATACACATTTGCAATTACAGATATAGTTTCAATTCCTCAAAGGTTCCTTTATGTTGAGTCACATTTAATAATTTTTAAATTAATTAGTTTAAGTTCCAAGTACAATGTCTCATGATCATAAAGAAATACCAGATACATAATCGCATAAGCAATTGCATAAGTATAAACAATACAATGAAAGTACATCCAATCAATAACATCCACTGTACATGTCGCAGGGTATGTGAGAATAGATACAATACATCAGAATACATGATAACATATATACTTCATCTGAAAAGAAGTCTCTGAGATAAGAAATAAGAATGATAAAGGTACATCTTTTGCAACGAACATCCAACAACTGGTAATGTGAGGGGAACCCAAATGGTAAGAAGACACTACCTCCCGACCACGTGGTTACCTAGTCAAGCTTCCACTCCCACCGTGCAGGGAAGATAATGAATGATCCACATACAGCTATCAAACATAAAACATTACTAGGCAAGGTACCCCTAATAGCCAAAACTACCTCAAAGGTAACACATACTACTCAAGAAGATAAAATAATCCAAAGAAAGAACACTCAATCCAATACCGACACCACATAACCAAACATCATACACAAACCAAGTATAAACCAAATACCAAGATCATAAGATAAAGTCAACAAAAGACAATCACCTCAAGTCAACAGCCACATGTCAAAAGTACATCATCCATGAATCACCAATCATCATCAATGAAAGTAAATAGCCATAATAAACACATTCAACAATAGATACACCACATCCAACAATAAGTACACCACCAGAGATACACAAATCTACAGAGGAGACTCAGGCTACATACTAGGGAGTGTCATCACATGGCTACTTGAGTTACCCTGGACTGATCTCTTAATAGACCCCGGACCCTCAAGCGTTGAGTTACCCTGGACTGGTTACTCTGAACCCCGGACCCTCAACATCACACATATGGAAACTAGAAAGCCCTCTCAAGAAGACGAGGCACTCATCTCATTCCCATCCTTAGTCTATACAAGCACTAGAGGCATGGGTAGATCAAATATCTCTAACTTATCTTTTTAGTGTGTTTTCCCCCCATAAATTTTAATTACTAGATTATCACTTATTACATAACTTGCACTAGGTTACCCTAGCACTGACCACTTTGCGTCCCGAACCCCTATGCAAGCCACTCCCAAGTCACGTACCTAGACAACCTCTCCTAAGAACATAAAAACACAGTTGTGTCCCATACCACAACACCCATAAAGATCAAACTCGGTTCCTTAACAGGCAACCTAATAACAAGATGGTTCTCCCACCCAAGTACACATAATTTCTCCACAAGATAAACCTCATAGATATAATCTCCAATATGAATCACAAAACACATCACAACATCTAGTCCCATAAATAATATCCAAGAAATCTCACAAAACCTCTGGTGTTCATCCTAGATTGGTCAACACCTAATTGACTCCAAAATCCAAAGACATAGATATTACAAACAAACAATACAGTTCATAGTTGGGTTTGATTTGAAAAGACATAATAGAGTCAAAAATAACGTTTTCAATTTGCATTTCAATGAACGTTTAAGTGTATAAGATTCTCAGTTTATTCCACAAGTCAACTCTATAAAATTACCCCATTTATTTATTTGACTTAAATATGTAAAGTTACCTTTATAATACTAGTCATTTTCCCAAAAGCATTATCTGAAGATAATCGATTATTTATTTAAGTTATAAAAATAACAATTGATAAATTTAATAAAATCATTACAATCTTATTAAATTTACACATTTAATAAAATTATACATTGTTATATAATTTTCGTATTAATCATTCCTAATTAAAACAAATTTAATTAAGTTAATTAATAACTTTGTTTATCTATATCTCAATTATTCATAATTTATTTAGTTATTAATAAAAATTAATAATAATATAATTTTAAAATTTAATAATTATAATTTTATATAATTTAAATTTAATAACTTAAAAAAACATTTAACACAATTTAAATTTAATTATAATTAAATTATAATTAAATTACAATTTTTAAAGAAACGCATATATTAAAAAAAATGCGTTTTAAAGCCCGCAGGCTTTCTAAATGCTGGCCGTAGCCATAAAGCCTGCGGCAGCCCTGCCGCAGCAGCAGTCTCTGCTGCGACAGTAGCCTGACCGCTGAGTCATGAAGGACACGGGGGTAGGGGGTGGGTAAAACGCGCCCCTCCCCATAATAATTTTATTATATATTTTTTTTATAAAATTAAATCACCCACACAAAAATATATATATATATATTTTTTTTTTAATTTTTTTTTTTAATAATTTTTTATAATTAATTTTAACAAAAGACATTTTTTAAATAATATTATTTTAATAAAATTTATAAACATATAAAATTTATAAAACAAACTTTCTTTAAAATATATATATATATATTTATTATTTATTTTTATTTTTATTTTTTTATTTTTTTATTTTTAAAAAATTATTCTCAATGTTAATCTGATGGAGAAAATTCGAGCAACTAATCGAATTTTCTTTTTATTTTTAAATATCATCAGCAAATATAGTCTGGTAGAGAAGACACAACAAATCATTCGAATTTCTAATTTTAAATATTATTTTCCTTCAAACCCTACATGATTTAATTAATTTCCTCAATGATTCTTCTGTATAAACAATGAGAAACTAATTTAAACCAATCAGATCTTGAAAATAATCGAAATGATAAATAGAATTTTAGGAGACTAATTATCAATCAGTCAGATCGGGAAAAAAATCAAGATGACAAACGTAATTTCAATCACCCAACAATCACGAAGCAGACAGATATTTCCAATTGAAATTGCATTCACAGGATTTCAAAACCCTACCTCTTACTAATGCTAAACTTTGACAATAAGATGAAAATTCCTACACAAAATCCTTCAAGCCACGAGAAATTCCTTTCTTTCGCAAACCCTCTGAGTTGCTCTCCAAAACCTGTGTGTGTTCCCAAACTTGTCTCCCAAAAATCTCTCTTGAAAAATGAACCCTCAAATTTGATAAGGAGTTCTCTTCCTACAATCGGGGCACTAATTGTGCGTTTACCCGAGAGGTCTCTTGATCAATCTTGTTAACTCTAAAATCAACCTTTATTTATCTTATCTTTCATATTTTCATGCACGTTAAATGAATTGTTAAATTACTTTATTTAACTTTCCACTTTACTTTAATAAATTTATAACTTTTTAAATCTCATGTGCACATTATTAAAATATCTTTATTCAAGTTCACATTTTTATCTTTTTAATTAATTTTATTTTTAACTCATGCATAATTCATGCGAACTATAATCTTTATGATAATTAAATATCTTTTCACTTTTAATTTCATTTTTAGAAACTTAATTGATAAAATATTTATTAACTTAAATAACAATAATATTTAGCATTTATTTAAAAATGCACTCTAAATATATTATTATTAAATTAAATAAATATAATCACGTTCTAAATTTAAACTTTAACTTTTATCTCCAATATTTAATTCTCTCTTATTTAATTAATTCATTCATGCACAATTAATTTTCTTTTTAATTAAGATATTCTTTTATTAATCCTTCATGCACTTTAAGTGAATTGTTAAATTACTTTATTTAACTTTCCACTTTGACTTTGCTTTTAAAGTTAATTTATAATTTTAATCTCATGCGTACTTTATTAAAATATTTTTATTCAAGTTCACATGTTTTTATCTTTTAAATTAATTTCTATATTTTAAACTTATTCATGCGAACTTAAAACATATTCATAATTTAATATCTTTCTCCTTTTAATATTTTTTTGAACGTTTAACTTGATAAATATTTATTAACTTAGATAACAATAATATTTAGCATTTATTTAAAAATGAACTCTAAATATATTATTATTAAATTAAATAAATATTATCATGTTCTAAATTTACTCTTAAAACTTTTATCTTCAATTTAATTTTTTATATTTAATTAATTTCTCAATTAATTAAATATAATTAAATATTCATAATATCATAATAATTTTCCATTAAATTAAATTATTAATTTAATCTATTAATTAGACTTAATTAATATAAATTCATCAAAGACTCACAAAACAACATACGCACAAAATACTCACAGGTTTAAAAAGGGTAGACAGTCTGTTAGGAGTCCTCCTTGCAGGACAAGTTTTATAGGCTTATGGCTAGGATTGCATTGATGAAGAGTGACATGATTGCTGAAATTGTAAGTGCTTTAAATGGCATACCTAGGCATGTGGGTACTGAAGGAAGTTATGAGGAAGTTGTTGAAGACTTTGAAGTTGCTAGATCTAGTGGTGAGGATAGAACTAATTGTGTGGAGAGACCTATTAGAACTAGGGTTGGTCAATTTGCTAGACCTGGATCTCAGTTGAAGCTGAAGCATAAGATGGAGGTTTCTAATTTTTCATGTACTTTGACTCCTAAAGACCTGATTGATTGGATTGGTGAATTAGAAGACTACTTTAAGCTTGAGGATATTGAGGATCCACTTTGAGTGAGGTTGGCACAAACTAAGTTGAAAGGACATGCTACTCTTTGGTGGAAAGAATTGCAAAGAGATAGAGAAGAGGAAGGTGAAATGAAGATCTCTAGATGGAGATTGATGGTGGCTAAGTTCATTCTAGCTTATTATGAACTTGAGCTATTTAAGAGGTTGCAAAATCTAAAACAAAAGGATATGTCTATGAAATATTATACTAAGGAAAATTCTACAAGTTGACTATTCAGTTTGGTCATAGAAAATTATCAAAGAAAAAGGTAGCTCAATATATTAATGGTTTGAGATTCAATATTTAGGATGAAATTGGTATGCTAAATATTTCTTCAGTTGAGGATGCTTATCAATATGCCCTAAAGGTAGAGGACAAGTTGAAAAGGAAAAGTCAAAGTAATGCTAGAGGGAAGGAGAAGTAGGATAACTTGGCACAAGCTAAACCAAGTGTTGAAGGTGAACCAAAACCTGCTAATCAGAAAAGGAGGACAAGTAGAGGTGAGTTCAGAGGTAATTGTTTTAGATGTGGTAAAGAAGGGCATAGATCTTTTGAATGTTAGATTGGTAGGACAACTGCTATTATGAATAATGTTGTAGTTCAAGATAGTCAACATGAGCACGGACAAAGTTTGCTAGCTCGATGAGTATTGGTTGGTGAAAGGACATTGGAATCTTGTCAGAGGACTAGTTTGTTCAGGACTTATTGTACGTCTACTAGTAAATTTTGCAAGGTGATTGTGGATGGTGGTAGTACTAATAACCTTGTTGCTGAGGAGATGGTTTATAAATTTGATTTGAAGAGAGTGAGACATCCTTATCCTTATAGGATTGGTTGGTTGCAAGGTGAATATACTTTGGAAGTGAGGGAGCAATTCCTTGTTGATTTCAAAATTAAGCGGTAAAAGGATCAAGTGTTATGTGATATTGTGGACATGAATAGTTGTCATGTGTTGCTTGGTAAACCTTAGCAGTATGATTACAAGGTTGTGCATGATTGTGTCAAGAATGTGTTTACTATTGAGAAAGGTGGTAGAAAATTTTTTTTGATTCCTTTATAGAATGAAGAACTTAGTAGGAGGAACCTAAGTATTGGTAGGCGAGTTGAGTTGGCAAATTCTGAGAAGGTTGGAGATCAACATGGAAAGTAGACCTATAGTACACCTGAGATGAATGTGAAGAAGCAAAAGAAGAACAAGAGAAAGAGTGTACAAGTTGCAAACTTGGCAGATATGTATGTGAGGAACTAGTTTGGGATTTATGTGTTAAATCCCAAAAGATGTTCTTCTAGCTATTGAGAACATCTTTCTGAACCTGGGGTGTCTGATGTAGGAGCATCTTGGGTTTTCTTGAAATCCTGCATGTTTGGAGGGATTTTGGTTAAGTGTTGTGGAGCTCGATAGATAATGGTGTTCAAAATACACTAGGAGCTTGGCATGGTATGGGAACTTGGCATGGTCTATGGGACTTGGCATGATCTATGGAACTCAGCATGATCTGGGAACTCATCATGGTCTCTGGGACTCGGCATGGTCTATGGAACTTGGCATGTTCTAGGAATTTGACATGGTCCTTGGAACTTGACGTGATCTCTGGAGCTCAACTATGCTTGGGAATTTATTGGTGCTTAGTTTTCTCTTGGTTTCTATTGGTGCTGAGTTATCTATGAGTTGACTTTTGGCATTTAATTTATGTATGGGTATTTAATTTAGTGTTGTAACCAACTTGTGGTTCGACCTATATTTAATGCAAGGGATTTAATTTAGTTTGTAATGAGTTAGGTTGACTTCTGGCTTAGTTGGATATAAATAAGGGGTTTTGTTGAGTCTTTAGGTAGGAGTGATCATTCCATCTTTGAGAAGGGGATGAAGGATAGATGTGAAATTTGAAAAGCTAGGGTTGCAGTGTGAGAACCAGAGGATTGCTTGGTGGGCCTAAGGGTACAAGTGTGGATTCTTCTTGGTGTTCTTATCTAGTTGTGTATTTGGACTAGTTGGGATTGGATTTGTAAGTGGATTTGTTGGTCTTACAAGATTGATTTTGTAATTTTTTTTTGTATTTGGCCTAAACCTGGAAGGCCTTACAGCTAGGCATATTGCATGTAATCAGTTATTATATGAATAAAGAGTTGTGATTGGTATCAAATCTTGAATTGTTCTTGTATTGTTGTGTTATTTACGTTGTGTGGTTGTGTGTGCTAGAAAATGTGACTTGTTAAGAGCATGAATCAACAAGCAAACATTAGTTCAAATCAAAACATGTAACAAGAATTAATCAAAATGAAGGAAAACTAAACTAATGCTTGCTAGAGTTTTGCAACTCAAAGTACCCAACAAATAAAGTCTTCTAGACACCTCTATAACTCAACAAAGGCACCCATGAGAGGCCTTGTTGGTGTGTTAAGATGGAGGGTATGTTTGGTGTGCTCTCCTAAACACAACAAAATGATGAATCTCTTGACTAAATGTGCAAATGTGAGTGAGGATGCAATATGATCCTAAACTACATGAAATGAAGAATACTTTAAGAAATGGCTATGGAGAATGCCATACTTAGAGCATTCAATGGTGAAAATATGAAATGCAACAAAGAAACTAACTAGATATGCAAGCTAAACTAAGATGTGAATGAAATGGAGATGAGAAAATGCATATAAACTAGACCAATAATGAAAATACAAAGCTAAACTAGCTACCAAATGGTTAGTATTCATTTAAAAATCTCTATGAAAACTCAAACTACAATGAAAACCCTAGCATGAAAACTCAAGACTCAAAATGGCATGGTAACAATGCAATAATGGGAGATGTCAATGCTTGAGACAAGGCCTCTATTTATAGGCTCAAGAGAGGGCTTGGTGAGGTGGAATCCATGTAGATTCCACATAAGGTGACATGCAAGCCATGCAAATGGTCAATAAGTCAAAGTTTGCTCACACATGTGTGAGAAAACTTGAGAAGAAGAGTGGGAGACAAGAGTGCAAAGGGGAGTGTGTAGGCATGGCATCTCACACATGTGTGAACACACTCTTAGGCTAATGAGGGGGATTAGGAAGAAGATTAGAAATGATTAAGTGGGATTAGAGAAGAAGTAGGCTTAAGAGGATGAAAATGATGGCTATAGGCTAGGCTCTAGGCTAGGCTTAAGATTAAATTAAATATGATTTAATTTAATCATGGGATTAGAGGAATTAATAGGATGTGAGGATTAAATTAAAAAAAAATTATTTAAAAAAGGGGATGGTGGAGGATCATGTGTTAAATTGATTTAACACATTAAGGCTAGGAGTACTTAAATTAGATTTAAATACTTAAGAGAATGAACTCATTTAATTAAAATAATTTAATTAAACAAGTAGAAGAATGTGAGAAATATAATTAATTAATTAATAATTAATTAAAATGTCATAGAAAATATTAAAATTAATTAATATAGTGTTTAGGGATGATTTTAAGCGTCTACATTTTGCCCCTCTTTGATGTGATGTTGGAATGACATCATATCAAAGAAAAGAAACTATAGGTTGCCCCAGAGAACGATAGGAGTCCTAGGAGTTGTGCTGAAGTGATGACAAGGGAGGAGGGTACCCCCTCAAGGAAATGGGGTGAAAATGAATATATTTTGCCCCATTTTCTCAAAAATAGACACTGGAAGGAAAAGGGAAAGAGAAAAGGCTTAAAAGATGACCTTGCATGACTTGTTGGTAAGCTTGACATGAAGCAGGGTGAAGTGGATAATGATTAATCTAAATGCAACTTAACTACATGAATGCATGAGATTCAGTTGTGTTCATATGGGAGAGCACAGCTTAGTTTGATATTGCAAGAGGAGTTATGCATCAAACACTATAGTAGCATAGATGACAAGATTCCTTTGTGTGGGCGAGACTCTCAACACAATAAATGCAGGTTTCAGAGTCATGATGGAACAAATGACATATAAACACTAGAGAGGTCTAGGCACACCCAAATTCTTGTTAGGGATCTTGGTGGAAAGTGTGCTAACCCATTGCCCCTAGTGAGCAATGCATAACCATAACTTGAAATTGACATAGATGTGCTAACGAATCATGAAAATAGATCATATCACAAAATGACACATTTAATCAAGTTAAGCATATTCAAATGATACCAAGATATTGAAGATCAAGGCACACATGGGGAGGCTATCACTCACACACAAAGATAAAATCAACAAAAAGACCTTATGACCAAGTAGTCATTCAATCCACTATGTTTTCCATGAACTTGATTTTGATAGTGAAATTTGTTAAGCCTGTGTAGGAAGGATTCATATTGTAAGGCAAAAAATAGATTGTTTGATTGAATTGTATTGAAATGTTTATGATTGTTCACTGGCAATAGTGTGAAAGGAACAATGTTCTTAAATCATGTAGTCTTAGTGTGAATTTGTGTAAGTTTGTTTGCAATCACTATTTTGATAAGCTCAATTTGATGGGTTGAAGCTCAGTGTTAGGAGATAAATAGAAGAATTTGGATAAGATATGATAAGATAAGTGATGAATTGAATTGGAATGAAAGGGGAATGTGAGAGAGCAAGTGATAAATTTTTGATAGAGGAAAGCATGTTGAATGGAAGACAAGAAATTTTATCAAGGTATATGCAAATAGATGGAAAAATGAAGGAATTGATTATGGAAATGATTTGAATGAAATGATTAGAAGAAGGGAATATGATTAGATTAGAGGAGAAATGAACTGATTAAATGGATTGGAAGAAGTAAAAATTGATGGAGGGTGGAATAGAGTAGAACCAATGACAAGGGATAACCAAGGAATGGGAAATGGAGGAAAAGCAATGTGAGTCAGTGGATGAAAGGAATGGTGAAAGGGTATGAGTGGCCCAAATGATATGGTAGCAGAAAATGCAGAGCCAAGGACCATATTTCAAAGGAGTTCCAATGCCCCATACCAAGGATAGGAAAATGGAAGACAATATGGTGGGAAAGGATGCATGAAAAGGGAAAGATGGTACGAAGGCTAGTGTGTGGAGGACGGGAAGGCATATCTTCTTCCAAAGCATGTATAGACCTTTTGTTATTGTGCCTCTAGTATTGACTATGAACATGGGCATGCAAGGGGAATGAATATGGGATATGGGAGGGAGGTTATGAAAAAGGGATAATGATATGAAGGATATGGATGCAATGTGAGATATGAAGTGGATGAAATGGAAGGGATGACCAAGATCAAGGACATATGAAAAAAGGATGGAAGTATGAAGGAGTATGGATGGAAAATGGATGAAATGAACATGACAACGAGTATGGAATGCAAGAGATGGATAGTATGTCAAGATCAAATGTATGGAACTACGTAGGAAAATGTGTGGATAATGCACAAGGGATATGTCATGTGAGCATATGGATGGATGAAAGGAAAGTAAAAGTCAAGATCAAAGATGGAAAAGGGCTAATGAATGGTAGATGGAAGCATGGAAGATATGTATGTAAGTGTAGTATGGCTAGAGCTTGCCCCCAGTGTAGAGTGCAGGTGGAAGAGGAAAAGTGAATGGATGGATAAGTGGAAGTGGAAGACAATGGAGACATGATAGGAGAATGAAGGGAGGGCTCAAGCATCTATTTTTCATGGATGGTATCCCTTGATATTCTTTTCTTTTCTTTTTTATTTTCAAGGAATTTTTTTTTATTTTCTCATAGATGTTGATAGGATAGGGAAAAGAAGGATGAGGTGGATTGGGGAATGGAGGATAATGACTTATGAAAGGGTTTGGAGTAAGGTGGTGGAGTGGGTGGGAGGAAGACATGGTTGATGGATGCTAGGTTGGAAGGCTTGTGAGTGAGTGGATGAAGGAGGCGAAAAGATCATCATTGGCACACACCTTGAAGGGTGATGGAAAGGAGGAAATTGTGGAGGATATTTAAGAGAAAGTTTGAATTTTGGGATATAAGGACCCAAAATGGATGAAGGAGATGATGTATTTGGGATGGTGGATTTGGATATATAAGGACCCAAAATGGATTTGGAAATTGGAAGCATGGATGAGTTATGAACAAGGGAGGCCTTTGGATTAGCAGAATTGGATGTCATTTGGAATCTTTCTTTGAGATCCATTGCTACATTAAGTACCTTTGGGATCCACAAAATTTTTGCATTTTTTTATTTTGAGCCTTTGTGGCTTTTTGATTTTATTTTGGATCAGATGTTTCTTTTCTTGAACATGTCTTTTAGAGGTGACATGTTGATCCTTGGATTTTTGTGGATTTTTGGCTTTATTCGCTTTTTCTTTGGCATCCAATTTGCTTCCATTGGCCATGGTATGGGTGCATGAAGATAAATGGTATGGAGAAATTATGGATGGTGAACATTGGAAGGAGTTCAAAGTTGTGTGCCTTTGTTGATCTTTCTTAGGAGCATGAGGGGATGAAGGGGAAAACATGGATGTGGTGGATGGATGTATGTAAGGACCTAAAATGGAAGGAAGGAATGAAGGATTTGGTTGTGGAACATAGGGACCTAGAATGGATGGAAGTGAGGAAGGAATGGGAATATGGATATAAGGTCCCAAAATGGACTAGGAAGAGGAAGGGTGGGAAGTTTTAGGTTTGGAGGGAGTAATTTTGGATTTGGAAGAAGTGGAAGGTGTACCAACATCTTGAGACATTATTTCTTCAATGGGATACTTATCATTTAAGATGCAAGTCTAGGTATATTGGGTTCATGAGTGGATTGGATAGGTGTGAAAGGATCATGTGGAGGATTAGGATCATGAAGGGGATTATGAGGGATAATAGGATCGTGAGATGGAGTGGAATCATGAAATGAAAATGAAGGGGTGCTTTGATCTTGACTTAAAAGAGGATCATGTAGTGGAATGAGTGGATAGTGAGATGGACTAGAATTATATGTTGGAGTGGAGGGAATGGAACCATGAGATGGAGTGATTTGATCTTGACATGGAGGAATGTTAGTGGATGGAGTGGTAGGAACCTCTTCATGAAGTGGAGGATCTATGGAGGCTAACTCTTGAGATGGAATGGAATTGGTGGTACAGGGAATGCCTTGATCTTGATTAGGAAGGGAATCATGAGATGGAGTAAAAGGGATAAATGGATCTTGAGGGATAAGGCAATGATGGGATGGAGAAATGCTCAGATCTAGAGGAGAATCTATGATGTCATGCTTTGGAGGAAGGTCTTGAGATGGAACTGGGGGTATCACTTTGGGTGATTGGATTTCTTTATCTTGCTCTTTACACTTAGCCAAGAGTGATGTGAAAAACCCCTTACAAGGTGGGGATGAGGTTTTTGGAGGATTAGGATTGTGGTTTTTGGCATGAAGGTCAAAGGATGGGGAATTGCATGGAGGATTGGAATTGGATGGGGCATGAGGACTATGATCTTTGAAACATGGGGGAAAAGGACACATGGCATGGAAGGTGGCATCTTTTTGTTGGCTTGCTAAGAGATAATTCTTTAGTTGCTCCATTTCCATGTTTGAGGAAGTGTGTGGGCTATGAATAAAAGCGTATGTAGTGTAAGGATAATGAGGTGGATTTCCCTTGTCAAAAGTAGAAGAATAATGAACATGAGATGGATTAGGGTTGGATATGAAGTGTTGAGGATGGATTTGATATGTTGGTTGAACGAGAGGTATAACTCCATATTGTCTTTGAAGATTGTCAAGCATTTGATTAAGCCAACTCAAACCCATAGATGTTAGATGAAGAATGATGAAAGATTTGATGAGGGATGGAATATGAGCTTAGAACTAGGAGCAATTTTGGACTTTGATTTGATTCAAATTGAATTTGACTTGATATTGATTTGATTGAATTTGATATGGATTTGATATGATTTGATAAAAACCTTAACTAAGTGAATGTGAGATTTGAATGAAAGTCCAATGTTCGTGACAATGCTCCTATGTCCAAAGTAGAAGATTTTATGAAAATTTGAATTAGAGGAAGATGTGAATGAAATTAGAAACATTGATTATGGAGGAAGATGTAAATGGATTGAATTAAGAATTGATTAGAAAAGAATGAATTTGACAAGGGATTGGATTAAGAGTCATGAGGATGAATTATTGAATGAGGGAATTGGATCTTGATGTGGATTATGAACCATGATTAGGATGAAGATTATGGATGAGATTAAATGATTAAGAAAATGAGGAAATGATTTGGATGAATAGAGATGAGTAAGGTTTTGAGGAAAGATTTGAACGATTAAGAATGTGATTAAGAAAAGATATGCATGATGATGATGGGATGGATGGATAGAAAAAGTGATGGAGAAAAAATGAGCTTATTTTTGTTGTTTTTGAAATGTTTTTTTGACTTTTTTTGGATTTTGGAACTTTTACAATTTTTTGGATTTTTATGTTTTACAATGTTTTTTAGATTTTTGCATTTTTAAGATGCTAAATCAAACAAGGAAATATGTACAAGGCAAGTGTGTTTCAAACACTCAAGAACGTCAAACACACCAACAAACCTATAAGGTTGCAACTAGGATGTACAAGGATCAACTAGAGGGCATCTTCGATATACACAAGGTACGTGAGGCCCAAATCTGTAGATGAAAGAAAATACTACCACACAGTCGAGGGGAGACGGTAACCCAAATCTCCTCCTTCACTTCCCAAAGGTATAGAGTTCTTTGGGGCTTAGCCAAGAGCGACAATATTTTGCTTCCAAGAGAGGTGTCTTTCGATTCACCTCCCGATATTTATACTCCACCAGAACACTGGAGTTGAGGTTGTCCCAAGGGGTGATGAAATCCCCAAGCAGGCCTCCTAAAAAAAAAGAAAAATAAGACCACTTATTTCTTGTGCACCCAAGATCACCCAAAGGCACAAGGGGAGAGAATACGTAAGTGGCCTTGGGGTTCAAAAGACACTTGTTCTTTTCCCAATAAAGCTTTAAGTTTTCTATCTACTTGAAGACACTCATGATTAAAACATGCAAGGTTTTTTCCAACTTGAAATAGTGCCAACATAAATGAAAATACAGATTCTTCAACAAGAAAGTAAAGCAAGCGTGCGTAAACAAAAATGTTGAAAATGAAATCAACTTCCTTTAGGGCATTCAAGAGTTTGTGACTTCATTTTATGCACCAATTTCAAATGTTTTCTAGCCTAGGCATACATGTCTATTTTAAGCACCAATTCCAAATGTGTGTTAGCCTGAACATTCATGTCAATTTTAAATACCAAGTCCAAATATTTTCTATGCTAAGATTCCTCCATTCAAATGAAAGTGATTAAGTCATACAAGTTCATTAACTTTTGAGTCTAAGTGATAAAAATCACTTCAAATTCCCTTAGTGATAAAAATCACTATTGGTTTGTTTTATGTCTTTCAAGGTTAATTCTCAAGAGCAATAAAATATTAAGAAAAACCTACAAGAAAATATGGTTAGGTGCTTAAAATGCTCAAATCTGCAAAAAAAAAAAAAAAAAACTTGATTAGTCTGACAAGAAAAACAACAAAATGAAGGCTTTACTATGGGAAAATTTCATTTTAACTTTTTTTGTTATTCTTTCTATATGTAAATAAGCTCAGAATGCAAATGGTCAAGAATTCAAAGTTTTTTCACACATGTATGAGCAAACTTGAGAGAAGAGTGGGAGAGAAGAGTGCAAAGAGGAGTGTGTAGGCATGCCATCTCACACATGTGAGCACACTCTTAAGCTAATGAGGAGGATTAGGAAGAAGATTAGAAATGATTAAGTGGGATTAGAGAAGTAGGCTTAAGATTAAATTAAATATGATTTAATTTAATCATGGGTTTAGAGGAATTAATAGGATGTGAGGATTAAATAAACAAAATTTATTTGAAAAAGGGGATGATGGAGGATCATCTATTAAATTAATTTAATACATTAAGACTCGAAGTATTTAAATTAGATTTAAATACTTAAGAGAATGAACTCATTTAATTAAAATAATATAATTAGATAAGTAGAAGAATGTGAGAAATATAATTAATTAATTAATAATTAATTACGATGTCATGGGCAATATTAAAATTAATTAATATAGTGTTTAGGGACGATTTCAAGCGTCTACAGGTTGTTTGATAGGGGCTTGGACATCTCCTTTGGGGATTCTCCTGTCTTGCACTATTTTAATGGATACTGTACAAATCCTAATGATGCAATAAGACCAAACATCATGAACTAACTCAACTGGCCTCAATCCAGGAATATAAATTCTACATGAATCCTAGTTTCCACAAAATAATAACAAGGGTCCAAAAGAAACAATAACACCAGGCATAAAATCACTCAACCAAACACAAAGTCAAAAGTACAGATGTGACACACATCCCAAAGCAACATAAAACTACATCAATAATCTAATTGGCATCCCAATGGATGAACTAGGTCCATGACCAACATTAAGCCATGAAAACTTGAGAAAACAACGTGACACACAAAATAAGGTAAAAACCCCAAAATTTGAAAACTTCGAAAATAAAACCCATTTGGTCTTAGGGCACACAAGCCACAAAAATCCAATAAAATTTGGGTTTGGATTCAGTGTGCAAAAGTGACCAACATAATGGTGTAAAACCCCAAACCCTCATCCTGAACAAAAGGGAAATGCTCATACCTAGCCAATTAGGTAGAGCTAGCATACATAAACAAAGGGGAACACTAGTTCTTAAATAGAAGTAGAAACAAAGCTCAAACACTAAAATGGGAGAGCCCTACCTTGCAGCCAAAAGAGCAAAATAGAAAACTGAACCATAAAATAAAAATACTGCAAAGTAATCAAAATTTGTGGCAATCCAAGGTCTCCCCAAGCTAGATCTAATGAGATTGATCTTGCAATGATCCCAAGCTCATAGCTCTCATAATGAATAGAACAATAATTCCTCATGAAGAGGATTTTGGGTTTTACTCTCAAACTTTCTAATTCAAAAGTGAGAAGTCCGAAACTAAATTCCTTTTTGGATACTTATTCACTTTTCTAGTGAATAATCAATTAGGGTAAATAACTAGCCAACCTAGTTAAACCCCAAATCAACCCAAATGAAAATAGGCTATTCCAAGTAATTGGAATTCATCTACAAAAAAGCTACCAAAAATTAAAATTAAATAAAAATAAAGCCCAAAAATCCAAAAACCAAAATCATAGAATTCTTAACAATTTTACAACAACAAGAACCTCTAAATGCACAGACATATTAACAAGTTTAATCACATAATGCAAATGATTTTGGATTTATCAACTCACTAGAAGTTTTAATTTAAACATTTAATAAGATACATCAACCATACATGGATGAAATTGGTAAATATGAATAGTTGAATCATTAACTCCATATGCCACTACCAGGGATATAAATCCTACACACTAAAATATATGATCAAGTGCAATTGCATATAATAACACAGTTGAAGCAATAAATGCATTAAATACCTAATTTAACCATTTATTCAAATATACTGAAATAATCCATTTACATCAGGGTGAACCCACAATAATGGGTTCCACTTTAGTGGGACGAAGAAACTTGAAAAAAATGGTAAATTTTCGCATCTCAATTTCTCATACGTTCGCGCAAACAACTGTGACATGTTCGCGCGAACATGTACGTAGCACGTGTTCGCACGAACATAACAAGACATGTTCGCGCGAACACGTGCTACATACAGGTTCGCGCGAACATACATTGACCAAATTTTCGGCGCCTTAAAACGTCTTTTTCACTTTTCAAAATTCATTTTTACGGCGAGCACTGTTGATTGAGGGTTCGGGCGAACGTGTGGCTTGAGCAACTTCTGTCCATGTCATCCTCTCATTTTCGTTCTCGTTTTCATTATTGGGTATGTCAAAATAATATTAATTTAATGTTTTCAACATTTTTGAAGTATTTTTTTATATTATCAAAATAGATTTTAATGTTTTCAATGCACTTTTTTTGTGTTTTTAAAACATATTTGAATGTTACTTACGTTTTTAATAGTTTTGAAAACATATTTGAATGTTATTTACGTTTTTAATAGTTTATAAAACATATCTAAATGTTAATTTAATATTTTTATTGTTTATTTATATTATTTTAGAAAGCAGAAAAATATTATATAGAAAACATTAGAAAACATTAGAAAAAATAGTAAAAAATATATAATATAAAATTTAGGAAAAATATTAGAAAAAAAATTTAGAAAAAATATTACGAAAACATTAGAGAATTTATAATTTAATATAAAATTTATAAAAAAATATTACAAAAACATTAGAAAATTTATAATTTAATATAAAATTTAGAAAACAAATAGTTAAAAATTAGAAAATTTTAAAAAAATATTTTAAAAATTTTGAAAATTTTGAAAAAACATTAAAAAAATTAGAAAATTCAGAAAAAACATTACAAAATTTAGAAAACAAATTTAGAAAAAAAATTACAAAAATATTAGAGAATTTATAATGTAATATAAAAAATTTAAAAAATAAATTTAAAAAAACATTAGAAAAAATATTAAAAAGTTTATAATTTAATATAAAATTTAGAAAAAAAAAAAAATTTAAAATTGCAAAAACATTAGAAAATTTAGAATTTAATATAAAATTTAGAAAATAAACTTAGAAAAAACATTACAAAAAATTAGAAAATTTATAATTTAATATAAATTTTTTAAAACAAATTTAGAAAAAAATTAGAAAAACGTTAGAAAATTTATAATAATATAAATTTTAGAAAACAAATTTTAAAAAATATTAGAAAAATTATAGTTTTCAAATATTTTGAAAATAAATTTAGAAAAACATTAGAAAAAATATTTTTAAAAAAATTAGAAAAACATTACAAAATTTTAGAAAACAAATTTTTAAAAATATTTTTAATGTGTGTGTGTGTGTGTGTGTGTTAATGTTAAATGTAAATATGTCAAATTCACTTTAATGTCTTAATCTTAGAAGTTTAATTAAATGACATATCTTAAGGGTCTAGATCCTGAATTGTACATGTAAAAATATAGATTAAAATGTATAATTTTTTATTTTGAACATAGATGTACATGTATATTTGTTCATGGTTAAAAGTAGATGTATGTACATATTTTTAATAAATTCACATTTTTATATGTATAATTTGTGTATATGTTAACTATTGATCTTAATTTATCTTATAACTAAGTGTAATTAACTATATTTAATAACACATGTCTTAAGGGGAGATCCTAAATTATACATAAGAATGTAGATTAAAATGTATATTTTATTTCATAAATGTACATGTAAATATGTTCATGTGGTAGATATAGATGTACATACATATGTTTTCAATATTCATGTTTAAATGTACATATGCTATTATTTTTAATGTCTTAATAATTAGAAATATATAATTAACTATATAATTCAATGACATGTCTTAAGGGGAGATCCTAAATTATACATATATAAGAATGTAGATTAATTTGCATTTCAACCTATATGAATATAACATACATGTACATCCAAACCCTAACCCTAACCTTGACCTTAAAATTTAATTTCTAAACCCAATATTATAAATGATAATAAATACCCTAAATCATAATCTTCAACCAAATCATAAACTTCATATGCTAAGTTCCCTTATCCTAAATTCTTAACCATGTACTTTAATATTAACCCCTAAATTTAATGCTAGAAATTATGTAAGTTCGTGTAAACCCTGACAATGTCATAAGGTCTTAAATCTTACCCTAAAATTGAGCCTAATTACACTAAAACCCTATTTGAAAACCTAATTGAAGCCTAACTTACATAAAATTAAAACAAGTTGACCCTAATCCTAAATTGTTAAAAATTACATTTGAGATACATGCACATACATTCAAACACATGTACATACATGAAGTATAACCCTTGTTTTAAATGATATATATGTAACCCATTTTGAAACCTAAACCTCGAAACATTATCTTTTTTTTCTTTTTTTTTAAAGGGGTAAAAATTTATTCAAATAAAACCAGATTACAGAAGGCCTCAGGCCCAACCAACCAAAACACCAACCCAAAACCAATTACATTCTGTCCTTTTCCACTAATTGCTCGAAAGTCCCAGCAAGATCAGCAAGAAGATCATCCCTAACAAAAATATCCCAACCAGCACCTTTCTCTGATGCCCATTTTGCCAAGACATCAGCCACTCCATTCCATTCCCTAGGAATATGACAGAAAGAGATCCCATTCACAAAGCTACTCAAGTGGAGAATCTCTCTAACAATAGAGGCAATTCGCCAGCTAGATTCATCCACTCTCTGGTTATTTATCATATCCACAACAATCTGAGAGTCAGACTCACACACCATTCTCCTCCAACCAAGAGAACAAGCCCACTCCATAGCCACCTTAATGGCCAAAGCCTCCATCATGTTATTGGATTGAACTCCTTTGTGAATAGAGAATATGAAAATAACATTGCCATCTGCATCTCTCCCAATCCCCCCCACTCCAACTAGTCCAGGATTCCCACGGGAGGAGCCATCAGTGTTAATCTTTAGGATTGCATTAGGAGGAAGACTCCATCTCCCCACTCTACAAACCTTCCTCTTTCATGGTTGAGATCTCTTATTGCTACTAGTTCCAAATCCTTTGTCCACTAATCCTAAATTCTTGACAATACGAGAATCACCAGGATCCACCGACTCTAACATATCACATTTAGCAGAGATAGTCTCTTGAAGCCTGGTTAGGATCAACTGCCATAGTTTAGTGGCTCCCAAGCTAGAATTACAAAAGATTCGACGGTTACGCTCCAACCAAAGATTCCACAGAATGAAAGAAGGTCCAATAGCCCAAGCCACCTAAAGGAATTAAGTTTTCGTAGGGGATCTGCCAAGGCTGTCCCAAAATTCAATAAGAGATTCTACATGAATACAGCTATGGCACCACGCCTCCACCACGTATGCCAGATCTCTCTAGAGAGAGGACATAAGAAGAAAACATGAGAAACATCTTCCCCATCCAACATACATAGGGGACAGAAAGAGGGTCTCTGAAACCCTCTTCGCTGGAGATTATCCCAAGTAAGACACTTATTTTGCGCAACCAACCATAGAAAAAAATTACATTTCGGCCAAGAAAATTTATTCCAGACCTTCCTCCACCAAGGAACCACCTAAACTACATTACATTGGCTATCCAGTCGAGCATATCCCTGGGCCACACTAAACTTACCTTTTGGGCAAGGACCCCAAGCCAGGATGTCTTTGTCTTTAGAAGAGCTGCAAAGCCTAGTAGAGAGAAGATATGCTAGTTCAGCCTGAATCTCTGAGGAGCCCCCTGTGGGCCAAATCTGTGGATCCTTCCAACTAGCCACCTCCATCAATCCACACCTCCGAACAGTCTTGAAGTGAGCTACTGTGGTCCAACCTGCAGAAGAAAAAACCTGAAATAGAGGCAAAAGGTGGGGGAAAGTGGAGAGAATAGGAAGGTGGCCATCCCAAGAGTCCTACCAGAATAACACACTTGACCCCTCATTACAGATCCAGAAAAGGCCATCCTTGATAAGAGGAACACCCCTTTTAAGGGTGTCCCAAATAAAGGACCCCTTACCATCAAGCTCAAGTCTAGGAATATCCTAGACCTCCACTCCTAAGAAATACTTATTGGTCAGAATCTTGGTCCAATCCTAATCTTGATTCTTGCACCATCTCTAGTATAACTTTGCAGCAAGGGTTTTGACACCAAGAGCCATACATTTAAGGCCTAGACCCCCAGCAAACTTAAGCAAACAAACTGTGTCCCAATTGACTAAGCTCCATTTAGAGGATTGGAGATTGCCTGACTAAAGGAATTGTCGTGACAAAGCATCAAAATCTTTCAAAACTCCCACGGGAGGTGTTTGCACTAAACACCTGTAAATAGGAAGAGCCTGAATCACAGTCTTGAGCAAGGTAACCCTCCCAGTAGATGAGAGCCACCTATGAGTCTAGTGACTCACTCTGCTAATAATATCAATCAAGAATTTCAAACCTCGAAACATTATCATTTAAGAGTAATATAAATAATTTATTAGGTACCCTTTAATTGAATTCTCTAATAATACCCCCCAAAATATAATAAAATCTTAGAATAACAAATTAACTCTAACCATAGCCAAACTCTCAACTTTAAAGTTATCTTATACTTATATGAAAATTAATCTAGGTCTAGATGTGTTACAGATTATCTAGGTCCATGATGTGTGATGTATGTTTAATTACATGTGTATAATTTTTAATGTTAAAAATAAAAAAGTATGTACAACATGTAATTTAGCTCTTCATACATTTTTACAAATATGGCTTCACACAATATGCTTGATGCAGCTTCTGGTGCGACACCTGATGTAGTTCCTACTACGCCATAGGTTGATGCGGTTCCTATTGCAGCACCTGATGCAGTTCCCGATATGGCTCCTCGTGCAGCTCGTGGTGGGGCTTGTGCTATAGCTTCTGGTGGGGCTCCTCATGTACCTCAACATAGGGCTCATCATGTAACTCATGTTCTAGCTCCTGGTGCGGTTCATGTTCCAGGTCAGGCTGCACCTGCAGCTCCTGCTGGAGGTCCTGATGCACCACCTCCATGCATCAATATCGATGCATTGTTTGCATTTTCAAAGCATGAGGTTGCTAGATTGTAGCACTCTATATTGAACTCTGATGATGGTCTTTATAGAGACATATGTACTACACTATGTAGGAGTTTACAGGATTTGACAGCTAGTTTTAGAGGTCACCATTCATTTACTCCCACCATATTAGCTTCTGTATCTAGGGAGCTTAGGGCTGAGGTTTTAGGAGATGCATCATTCGATGATGTCAAGAGGGTAGCCCCCAAAGATGTCATCCGGAGAGAGCTATTTTCAGCTTATGAGGGGACACAGGGTAGGGTGAGAGGCTACAAAGTCACACGATGTAGAGACCCTATTATTGCTAGCATGATCTATCCATGATTTTTAGCTGCATATGGTCGTTATCCTAATAACGACCAAATACCCCTTTATTTTGTACAACAATTGTACGCTGAGTTTCGTATAGGGCTCAACGTCAACTACTTGGATATTCCTGATTATTACGGACAGGGGCATGGTCAGATCACAAATCGTGACCACTACCGCAATGTAGATCGTCTACCACCTACAGATCTTAGACAGTTTGTTGGACCGAGGATGCCTCTTGTGATTTCTACACATGTGCCTATTGCAGATAGAGTCGTCATTACTTCCCAAAGGGAAGCAATTGACACTATTGGGCACATTGCATCTGCGGGAGCTAGTATCACATCAGATTCTATTGGTCATTATCTTCATAGTCAACGTCCTCGTCCACTTGGTTGACCATCTTCATAGGCATCTAGTAGCACTTCAGTTGCCTCCTCTAATGATGTATATAGAGCTATTGGGCTACCACTGCCAAGCAATATTCATGGTCTTTCAGGACAGCAGACACATATGGATATGGCACTGTATTTTTTGGAGGATATGTTGCACTTTATTAGCTATATTTTTGATACACAGAGGATTCCAGTACACATGGTGATGGATGTTGTTAGACAACATCAAAGCCCCAACACAATTCCATAGACACAAGCCGCCACACCAATGACAGATGATACACCTGTGCGTAGCTCACAGCATTCGGCACTAGACTAACGACACTCTACAGATGACTTGAGCATATGAGTTGGAGATGTCCATATCACAGCTGAGGGCCTTGATGATTTTGGTGAGCAGTTGTGAGGCCTATTTGAGATTGATACTAGTTTGACCCTGGGTCTTTCATCATACATGGACCTGTTATTTGGACCTGGTAGCACTAATTCTACACTAGATGTACCCAGCCAGTTACACAGTCCACTTCACTCAGATTTACTAGTAGTTGGACATGGAGTTTCAGGCTCAGGTGCATCAGTAGATGATATGATGGAGTCTGTTGATCATCCTCCACCTCCGAAGACCTAGGTACATATATAATTTATTTTTAATTTTAAATATATATGAAATTAAAAAATATGTTCATTTATTGAAAAATTTAGTTCAGATATATATGTAGATATTTAATTTAATCTTTAACTCGTAATAAATCATGTAGGCATAGGTCGCTGAGCACATGGTTACATAGACTGTTGGTTCAGGACATCATATACATGAGAGAGATGATTCTATTGAGGCACCTAGTAGTGCTCAGGTACTTGAGTTTTAAATAGTTTGTTTAAAGTTATTTAAATATTTTGAAAACTAGATATATATCTATATATATGCAAATTTTTATTTAATTTGAATGTATATGTACATGATGCACGTATGTATATATATGTTATAAAGATAGAACTCTAACACATGTATGTATATATGTATATATATTTGCAGGGCTTGGTTGATGCGCCTCGGCGAGAGGATGTACAGGAGACTCGATCAGAGGGTCGTTCTGTTTGTATGCGTCTTGAGGGGTCCTTCTAGTAGTAGATCAAATTTATATATTTTTTGATGCATATATATTAGAGGTCCAGTTTACATGTACACATGTGTATTTCAGTTCCTTGATGACATCCATGTACTTTCACTATTTATTTGATTATTGAGTATTTCAGTGTTAGATACCATCACATGTATGTATATATGACTTTTTATATTTTGCTACATACGTATATTTATTCGAAATTTACAGTTTTCATTTTAGATACATAGAGATATATTAGATTTGTAGATGTTTATTCTTGAGACGTGTATATGTGTACAAGTTGATAAATTAATTTAAATTATTAAATTCATCTATGTTACAATTAATTTAAATTATTAAATTATATAATTTTTTAATAAACTAAATTTGATAATTAAGAACTTATGATCGTACGATTAAAAAAATATTTAATTCAAGATGAAATTCAATAGTTTGAAAAAAAGTTGATATTTAAGAATTGTAACATAGAGAATGAAATTGTGTAAGTTCGAAATTGTAACATAGATAATGAAAGTGTTGAAGTATAAAAAATACATAGAGGGTATGCAAGACAAGCAAGCAATGTTTGAAGTATGTGATGCAATTCCTAATTTGTGTCCCAAGGAACTAATTGGTTTTGGAGTTCCTGAGAAACCTATTGGCCAGCATTCAAAGGAAATGAATGTGTTCATGCAAGGGCCACCTTTCTTCTACTATGAGAATGATGCTTTTGCATCGAAGGATATTTGCAAGACAGTATTCGAACAATTTAATAGTGTTGAACCAAAGTTGGTGGACTCAATGTTCTTTACAGCTTCCAGAAGAGCAAGAGGGTATGTGCATAACCTTCCAATAGAAGAGCAATTTCAAGCAGAACCTCTCCCCCCATGACTATTTAGGAAGCACTTCCGCAAATAAAAAAGTGTTGGCCTTCATGGGATCAGATGACAAAAAAAAATTCCATAGACTCAAGACGATGTGGCACTGTCCTTATTAATCAACTGAGAGTTATGATTCAGAATGCACGAGGGCAACTACAAGATAGTGTGCAGAAATATATACTTCAAAAGTGTGAAGAGTGGAATTTGGTATGGATGGGGCCAGGTGACCTCGTCCCTCTAGAGCTCCATGAGATAGAGCTTATATTAAAATTTGATAGAGATCACACTCGTAGAACTTCTTGTCTGACTGACCACTTGTGTTTTTTGGGTAATTCATTCCATATAGATACAGTTGCATATCATTTATCAGTCTTGAAAGAATTATATCTTGATGGCGTCAAATTACTTTCTCTATTTTCTGGTAATGGTGGAGCAAAAGTTTCTCTTCATCGATTTGGAATACATTTAAGTTGTGTTGTATCTGTTTTAAACTATGAGTTTCCTCACATTGTGATGGAAGTGAGAGAAATAATGCACTCAAAAGCCTTAGCTAGTAATTTTTCCTGATCAATTTGTATGCTCATTTTTTTTGTAAATAACTCAATGTTAATAGACTACCTGAAAAATAGAAAATGATTTTAACTAGAACAGAATATTCTCTACTGATTTTAAATTTTCAAATCAAAAGATTACATACCCTAACTAAGAATAGTAATTTTTTTCGTTTTCAAATTAATTCTATAAAGGTCTACAATCATAAAATACTTTTTTTTTTAACGAGAGTTCAATTTTTAGTCGTCCAATGAATTTTTTTGAACCGACTCTAAAATGGTTTGTCGTGGAAGCTTATCGTAATAATAATGTTTCTGATCTTCTTTAACGGATGGTTTTTAATTATAACTTTTGGAGGACCTCCGCGGGCTTAGAAAGTATGTGTTTTGTTTTACAATGATACAAAATCACCATATTTATTGTTTGCAACTACTTGAATTTCCTTGGAACTTTTTAAGGTGGAGTATTATTAAATTCATCCATGGTACAATTAATTTAAATTATTAAATTATATAATTTTTTAATAAATTAATGAAAATTAAGAATGTATGATCGTACAATTAATCTAAACACATATAATTCAAGATGAAATTCAATAGTTTGAAAAGAAGTTGATATTTAAGAATTGTAACATAGATAATGAAATTATGTAAGTTTGAACTAACTTCTAGCCTATTTATATCGAGTTGTCAAATTATTAAATTCATCCATAGTACAATTAATATTATAGTTTTTAAATAAACTAATGATAACTGAAACTCAGATATTTAGATTAAAAACACAATTTCACCAAAGTTGATATTCACAATTTTACCATAGTACAATTGAAAAAACATTTCACCAAAGTTGATATTCAGATTATTATAAAATAAATCTCAAAGGTCTAATCAACTATGATGTACACTTATAACATCCAATATTTTTTCATGATCTTCACTGTCTAGTCTCCACTTGCGACATACACGCTTAAGTTTGACTGGATGCAGACAAAGCCCTGTAGCAACGACCAGGTGGCTGTATTGTAAAACTTTGTTGTTAGGTTGATAATCAACAAAGTGTATTCCATGTTGGACTATTTTCTCTTGCTTCAAATATGTTCCCTCCATCACAACAGAACCTGTACCACAAATTTAAGTGTTTTAAAATTTGACAGATATGAAGTTACCTAAATATATTTATTTATTTAAATATATATGTGCATGTACATGTATATGTATAATTTACCTATGGGGAACAACATTCCATCACTTTCTTCAGGGTCATATAACTTTGTCCTCTCTGCAGTACATCGGAATAAATAATAACTGACACATTCATGATTTCCAGGCTTAGCAATCACTGCAAAGACATCTCCTGCATAACAAGTATACATGAATGCATGTGTACAATATATATATATATATATATATATATATATAAGACAGTTGAAATCGATAATTAAATAAAAAGTTGAGATTAATTTTTATGATACTCACCCACTTTTACCAATCTAGAGATATGATTATAATCATCAGAAATCAATGGAATATCATCAAAATTTTCATCTTCTTTATCAAATGTATCGGTAACATCAAGTGGTACCAAAATCCATGCACCTGTATATCCATGTGTCTGATTGATGCATTCTTCATAGTTTTCATCAATGCAACTGTCACAAAAACATGAGTATTCTCTTGTCGTCAATGTCCAATTGCAATTATCTGTACTCATGACTGAATGTAAGGAACGTGTCTTTTCTATCCTCTTGCAACCATGCATATTTTTTCTATTGACACCTGAAAGTTTGTTAAATTGAAAATATAGAAAAATTAAATTTAAACTTCAACGAATTTAAAAATAAAACTTAACAATAAAATTTTATAATTTAATTGTACATAAAAGTTAAATAGACGTACACATCCATACCTGTTATCTCCCAAAAGACTCTATATGGTGTCTGTCGACTCATTGTTGATGATGTCCCGACCTCATCTAATGCAAAATGAGTCTTACACCATTCAACAACATCATGTGCATCATTTACACGAACTCCTTGATAATTCATTTGATACTTCCGCAAAGCATGTTTGATACAAGCTCTAGCACCATCATGTTCACCTTTTCCATGGCCACTCTCAAAGAAATTCAATATGTGTTTTATATTCTCATTGCAATGATATCTACACAATGCATAAAATGGTCTAGATGATTTAAACTGTGCAGCACATCCATCAGACCAAACATAATGTTTATCAACATTTATGTTTCTTTCTTTCAAATAAGAAAAGAACATATTGAAGCAATGTTCTACATAGTGAATGTCATGTTCTTTATCATCACTTATATAAAAATGATATTCCTTTATAATTACTTGTGCTTGAACTGTACTCTGAACACCATCCAAATCTAACTGTGCATATCTATAAAAAACATGTACCATAATAGTGACCTGCTTATTAAAGTAATAATCTGATTGAATTGCTTTCTGATGAACAAATGAATAGTTTTCTGCAAAATCAACAACTGATACAATTGTTCCAAGTGGAAAATTATCTCTCAGAGTTTGAAATTGTTGTGCTTTCCACTTTGCAAAAAATGCATGACAAATATAAGGTTGAATCAATTTCTTAAATCTGTCCATAAATGTTAGAACGGGCAACTCCTCTTCAACATATTCCAACCTTTTTTTTTCTTTCCCCAACTTTGTTTCATTCTTGACATACTTGTAACTTTTTCAATTCAATATTTTTGTTACATCAATATTATCAGTTTTCAAAGGAAATAGAGCCAATTCACCACATGTTTCACATAATCCTTTGATGCAATTTATTTGACCAGCTGGATCATCTATGTTGTCACACAAAATGGATGATATAAACTCACTTCTCCTACTAGGAGGAGCAGCATGAAAACCATATGTGTCTTCTATAAACTTTTGAAATACCTGATAGTGGAGATGAAACTCAATATGATGACGACAACAACACGTTTCAAACACTTTGTTTGACCTCACAAAGTATGGCTTCAATTTTTCAAACAATGTTTGCCCAACTTTTACATTAGGATGTTGACTACAAAACAACACATATAACTAATGTTGTGTTGTGTCCAACCAATGTTTTGTATGATGTTCATATTGACCAGGTGCAATCCTATGCCTGATAACATCTCTACTATTTGATGAAGGATGAGTGTTATCAATCCAAAATGATATGATTAATTTTTTTAATAACTCTTCAATCCTATCAGAATGAGGTGCTCTACACATGATTGCCCAATTGCCCTCCATAGTATTGTCATCCACAATTAATCTTCTCTTAACATATTCTCTCATTGTTTTCCTACTAAAACCCATTTTAGACAAAATTGAAGATATTTGTCTATTTTGGGTCATATTCTTACTTACAACAGACATCAACATCACTTTTCTTGCCGCATACTTATCTTTAGTTCAAGAGTGTTTTCCTATGTTTCTCAAACCTTGTTTAACATTTTCAATCAAATTAGTTTGCATGTTAGAAAATCTTCTCTTCTTTGATGTTGTGTTTACACCTAACAATTTCAATGCCTCTTGCAACTTTTTTTGTGTAAGCAAAAATGAAAGCAACTAAGCTTGTTCAAGTGTTTCAGTATTATCAAATTGAGTCATAATTTCTCTTATCTTCTTCTTCCTTGACCTTCTCTTAGACAAACTTAATGGTTGAACACTAGCTGCTAGTTTTCTCAATTTATCTACATCCATTTTAAGTAAATGATCTAAATTATTATGAGAAATACCATTCTTTACAGATTGGACAATATTTAAGAGTTCATCCATACCAGTTCCTGCACCTAATCGCAACCCTTCTTTGATTTCTATTACTAGAATGTCTACAGGGACCGATCTTGAGCCTTCTCCAACATCCATTATTTGAGATTCAACAGGGAAAGATTCTGACCCTTCTCTGAATTCTATTATTTGAACCTCTGTAGGGACTGATCTTGAACCTTCTTCAACATTCATTGTTTGAGATTATGTAGGGAGTGTTCCTGACCTCTCTCCTATAGGCACCACTTCTACTTCTATTGAGCCTTCTTCAACATTTCCTTCACCTTGTTTAATTCGATGATAACGTGTCGCAGTCTTCTGAATATTTCTTTGTTCTGCTTCATCGGATCTTTTCTTTGCATATTTGTTTTGCCTTCCTCTCTTGTTTCCCATTATAAAATCAAAAAAATAATAAATTATCCCTTGCCTCAAGATAAATTTCGCGCAATAACTAGATAAAAAAATCACTGTACGGATTTGTCTCTTGCTGTCAGTACTTTTAAATTATTTGACATAAATCAATAGAATGTAGTCGTTTGCAACAAGGCATAAATATTCTTCATTATATGACTAAAATCTGTGAGTCGCATTCTTTACAAGTAGCAAAGCACCAAATCCTTCTTAAGCCATCATTGAATCACAAACAAATAACATGGTATGAATACTAGAATGTTTGTCCTAAAAAATAATTTTTTCTTTCTTATAAAATATATAATTGTTTTGTCTCTTTAATTTTTTTGTTCTTATTGTAGGACTAGAAAAACGGGTTAAATGCATAACATACTATGAGAAATCACAAAACTCAATCAACATACATTAGCACCCACTAGTCTACCATGAAAGCCAAACTAATCAAAAGAAGCAAACACAAGGTTAGAAAACCCCTCTTTCATTTATAGCTCCCATGTCCTTCTTTCTTATGCAAATGATGTAGCTCCAAAGTTTCTTAAAATGCAAATTTTGAGTGTTTTGAGTGATTTAGAGTGTTTCCTAAGGTCTTGGGATGCAATGCAAGGTGTGGAAGTGCAGATTAGGGTTTTGGAACCTAGAATGAAACACCTAATTACCAAGTGCACCCTAAAACTACCAAGTGCACCCTGAACTACCAACTGCGCCCATGAAGTGTGCAGTTGGTAAAACAGGGTTGCAGTTGATAAAAGAGGTCAAAACTTGATAATTAAGATGTGGGTATGCAAGATATGAGTGTTTTTTATATTTTTAAGTGTTTAGGGATGTTATGCAATATGAGGAAATGTTAAATGACCTAGAGTTTTGATATGAAAAGTACAAATGTCCTAGGGATGTTATGCAAGTGCAAATGCAAGGTGTCATTTTGAAGGTATGCAAGATGAAGATTATGATGTGCAAAATGAAGGTTAGGGTTATGTTTTGGACTTGGTAAGGATGTTAAAGGTAGGTGTACACAAAGTGGACTATGCAAGGGATGGTTTCCTAGAGTTGATAATGATGTTTAGGCTATGCAAAATGAGGCTATGTGATCAAGAAGACAAGTTGGTTGATGGACAATTTGATAGGGTTTGATAGTGAAAATGATGCTAGGGTTTGAAAAATGCAATATGAGGGGGATATACCACTAGGGTAAGTCAAAAATGACATTTAGGAATTTATGATTATGCTAATGATAGCTCGGTATACATAAGGTTTTTTGAACTTAGGTGAAATCTTTACCAGGTATTAACCTAAGAGTTTAACGTTATGACAATAGACTTTGGATCTTGACCAAAAAAATGACAAAAAAAGATAAGATAAAAATGACAAAGCCAAATCTACCTTGACATAGGTAGCAATTGGGAAGCTAGGCTGAAACTAAGGCAATTCTAAGAGCTATGTTTTCCAGATTTTTTGTTGAAAAATGGGTCAAACTTTACTAGTGCCTCTATAGAGAGATCCATAAAGACCCAAATGTTGAAACCTTAGCCTTAAGCTTTTGAGTCACCTATGGAGGTACACCAAAAAATTAACATAATTCAACTTACGATTTAGGAGATCTAGGTACCCGAAGTTAGCCTAAGCGACTACTAGGTCTCTTTCCCAAATTGGTGTCATTGTTGGTGAATGCATTGATAGGCTCCACGAAAGGACTGAGATTGTTTTGGCATAGTCATTTTCATTGTTTTTTATTTCAATAAAAATAGCTTTTCACATTTCTAACAAAATAAACGTTTATCGTTTAAATGCATTATTCATCTTCTTCTATTTTAAAATATATTATTTAATATATATTTAACCAAAAAAAAAGGTATCTATTTAAATATGTATATGTATCATTATTACTATTTAATATAATTATACCTAATCTATTTAATCTATTATTAATTTTTACTTGAAAATAATAAATAAAATATATTACTCTTAAAATACATCTAAAATAAAACATGTCTTATAATATATTTTTTCTTATTCAAACATAAATATTTTCTTATTAGGTTGATATTCACTCAAAAGGAGATTTAAATTTGAAATATTAGTAATATAACAATGTTGTAAAAGCTTCAAAAATAATTGAAATTCTTAAATATAAATTTATTCAATTAAATAGGTTGCATTAATTCTTATGTTTATAATAATTTAATGAAAAAATAATTTACAATTAAAATGTATACTTATTAATTATATTATAATGAATGTAAATATTTACAATAGTTATATATAGATCACTACTCCAAATGATAATTAAAAGATAATATAGATAAAAAAAATGTCATCTAACAAACTTAAACTCGTAATATTAAATGATTCATAATAACATATTTTTTAATTTAAATATATAATTATTTGATATGTTATAATTGACATAAAGAAAAAATAATAATTTGAGAGAGAGAGAGAGAGAGAGAGAGAGAGAGAGAGAGAGAGAGATATGTGGTTTGGTAGGGTGGGGGGTGGAAAGGAGATAGAAAGAGAGAATATGCAAAGGGAAGAGAAAGAGAGAGTAAGGGATTGAGAAGAAGAGGGATATGGAGATGAAAGGAAGAGATAAACAAAGATAGTGAGAATGAAATATATAACTAAGAGAAGGTAGAGAGGGAGATATAGGGATAGAGATGGATAAAGGGAGAGATGGAGAAGAAATATGGATATAGAGGAGAGGTGTATGTGGAGAAGAAAAGGGATAGGTGATGAGAGAAGTGAAAGGGGTAGACATAGATGGAGGGATGAATATAAAAATGTGACACAAGCAAATAGTGTTTGTGTGTGTGTGGGAGAGGGAGAGAGCAGTGAGGGAGAGACACATTCAAGGAGATAATTCAAAATGAATGCTCAAAATGATGTGTAGGACATCTAAAATGATGGTTAAAGTAGTCAAGATGAGGGTTGGGTATGCAAAGATGCAAGATGGAATATGCAAAGTGATAATTTTTGAGGTGAAATGCAAAGGATGCAAGCTTAAATGCTAATGATTGCAATGTGAATATGAGGGATACTAAAAAGGTGCTATATGAAGTCTATATGATGCAAGTATGAGGCTCAAACTATGAAGAATGCAAGTGGATGCTATGCAAGAGTGAAATCTATGTTTTTCCAAGCACGTTTTGGAGCACAAGTTGCCATGTTTTCCAAGGTTTGAATGTATTGAACCAAAGTTTGTGATGTTTTGACAATGTTTTGACAATGTTTGATATTTTGACAAGGTTTTGCAAGTTTCCAAAGTGTAAATTTGAATGTTGTCTTTTATCTTGATTATGTTTTACACACACGCAAGACACATTAAGACAAGAATAGCTGTTGTTAAAAGTGAACAGTCACACCACAACCTAGGCTTTAGGACTGTATCCACTGAATTCCTACTTGAACCAAAGTTCAGCCGTGCTTATCCAGAGCGGACAACTTAGAACCTTGGCACCACAGGCTCCCCCTTACAGCACACTCACTTCTCGGGGCTACCAAGATTCTCTTCCCAAGGGGCATGACTTCCCATGGCACTGTTGTCTCTACTAAGGACCGCAAGAATGTAGGATGTCTTCACGGGCATGGGTGACCCCTTGAGCCAGTGGATAGAAAGGATTTTGGCCACTAAAACATGGTTTTTAGTAAGGGCATTCCGTTTAGCAAGTGAGTGATAAACTTCCTCAGAAGGTCTCCCAGCCCTGAGAATTGGGGATTTGACGCACCACAAGGGTACTGGAGGAGAGCTATCACTCAGCAATACCGCCAACACGGCTTTCACCGTAATCAAGTTTTATATAGCGGATGGAATGTTGACTTGGCTTTTGGCCCATTACCACTCTGAGGTCGTCCCCTGGCATACCCAATATCGAGTATCTTGGTCCAAGGCAGGCCTCTTATAGAAGTTACATGGATTTCTCTTACACCCAAGATCCACGAATGGCGAGGGGAGCGGATACGTCCAATGCAACTCTTAGGGATTTAAACATTGTAAACACGCCAGGCAGAAAATAAAAAGTTCATTTTAAGAACCAAACAAAGTGTTATTTAATCTAATAAATCCACACACATGGTTTTGACAAACACACAATGGTCTTCGACAATGTCCTGCAAAGAAAACATTAGTAGTTTACAGTTATGATCATGTCTTCATCCCACAATTGCCACATGCTGTAAGGAGACCATTAGTAACACAAAATCATCTAATCTATGTTCTAGAAGGAAATGAAAACCTTAGATTATTTCTTTATAGAAATTGAGAATTCATAAAGAGTTATGGCACATTTATTTTTATTGAATGAATTTGATTTGAAAATTAAATTAAATATTTTTCATTAATTCAAGTTATAAATTAAAAAATTCAATTAAATGTAATTGCCGAGATAATTAAAGTGAGATAAGTAAAACTAACATGTAACCACACTTTAAAAGTATCTAGTTTGAATCTATTTAACTTCAATGTATCATTTAAACAACTTCACTAATGAAAGAAAGAAAGAAATAATTTAGATGTTCAATTTTTTTTTAACAAATTCAATATTTTCAAAAATGAAAAAATCAATAAGAATATACATTTCTTAACACCATGAATGTGTTACTAATTTTTAATTTAACTTCAATGCATCTGTTAAACAACTTCATTAATGAAAGAAATAAATAAATAATTTAGATATACAATTTTTTTTATCAAATTGTGAACGAAGATAGGAAATATTGATGAAAGCGTGAACGAAGATAGGAAGAACATTAATTTGAAAATATTGAGAAATCTCTCACCTGCCTTTGATTTATCTGTGGACAAAATTCGTGGCAAAGACAGGCCTGGAATGCACTATCAGGTTGATGCCAAATACGAAGATTGATGGCACAAAATGACGTCTATGATGGAAATTTGCAATCAATGATTGAAATGCGAGACATGGTGGTTTTTGTTTCGCAGATAGAATGATGTTTCATGCATGTAGACGCAGGTCCCATTTTTTATTTTTTTTTGTTTTTTTGACTATTCGCACGAACATGAAAAATTTAGACATGTTCATGCGAACATGCTCACTTAATTTTCCGACCGCTGTGAAATTGCAATGGGCATGTTTGCCTGAACATGTGTTCGTGCGAACATTCTCTATATGTTCACCTGAACATGTGTTCGTGCGAACATTCTCTATATGTTCGCGCGAACACTATGTTCAGGCGAACACCCAAAATTAAGAAAATTTCAACCCATTTTTCATTATTTTTTTTATTTTTTGCTCTTTTGACTCGCATAATTGCAAGAGAATGATCTCCTACTGTAAAATAAAAAATGTCAAAATGTGCTGCTCGAAGCAAGCTTTCCAATGACTATAATTTTAATACATATTTTAGTCATTAAGACTTTCAAATATGAGTTTAACTCATTATAGGTTCATTACCGATTGAACATCAACTGACTTCGACACCTCGAAAAAATTAGTAAATTAGGTCAAATTTTTTTTGAAAAATATGTAGGCACTAGCTTATTGAGATACCATACTATTCAAAAAAAAAAATTAGGTTTATGATAAATTGACTTCAAATTATTTGTGTCAAATGGAACGTATGTCTGAATTATGATTCGTGTCACTTCAAAAATTCATAAACTATACAATATTCAACAAAAATAAATCAAACCAAATGCAGACACTGGATATTGATGTTACAAATCCAACGCTAAAAGAATTACTTCATTATCATTTCTAGAAAAAAATTTGTGTGTCAAACGGACTGTCACTCTTTAAAATATTGAATTTTATTATGTACCACTTTTCGGAGGAGATAAAAAAAATGACATAAATATTTTTTTTTTTAGATTAAAAAATATAGTTATAAAGTATTCAAAATCACTAGTTTATGTCATCTTGAAATTATTTATAGTTTTGGAGATATAGTCACTTGAACGTGACGTTTGTTGCAAAAATATTGATTTCAGTGTCAAAATTGGTCAAAAAGTGGAACCCATTATTGTGGGATCACCCATCAGTCACATTCACATAAGGCATATCAAAACAAGAATGAAGTAAATCGCCATAGCATTAAATCCACATATAACCAAATCAGAGTTATGTCGAAATACCAGATAACTAGATATCATCATAAAACATATTGTCATCTCAAAATGGCATCAACATGCAAATATGATCAACAACACATCATAGTAGTATAACATCTATGATACTGAAATCAAAGTATAACATTCGACCCTTAGGTCATCTCAACTATAGAAATAACAACATGAGTACAAGTATCCCTTAGAACAAAATATAACAAGGTAAATATCCATAGCACATAACCAAAGAATCCAACATGGACAATTCATTTCTAATTATTTAAGCATTTAATAATGGATGTTTGAATAACATAAAAAGACACTTAAAACACATAAGAAAACACAATCATAAACATGGTTATCCACTGCTATAAGAACCTAGTCTAGTGTAGCAAAGTAATAGTACACAGTGCAATCTCTACACACATCTCAGGGTAATCATGAAATAACATCGTGATACCACGTCGATCCTAGTAACCACTAGCACAAATCTCAGTGAACCATCTAACACATCATAACCTCATAAATCAGCCATAAGCTTAATCAAAGCAATGGATACAGTAACATAAAACCAACCACCTCAAGGGTGTAGACTACTCATGGTCCCAATCATGATCACTCACCAAGCAAGATCATCAAGGTTGCATCCATTAGGATGACTTACATAAATCAAATGGGAGAGGCACTACATGTCGAGCTACATAGAATGTACTGAACATCGGAGATAGTTTTTAGTATAGCTTGAGCATAGTAGTGTCTACCAAGCTATCCAATGGATGTGATGAAGACTCCAATGTTGACCGAGCTCTATATTGTTAACAAATCTCTATAGTGTCTACTGAGCTCACAGTGTTAACTCCGTGAATCTAGTGTTTACCAAGTCATGTACTGTCAAATAAGTGATTCAATAGCTATCGAGTTTCTCAGTGTTCATCGAGTTACACAGTGCTACCCGAGTTTGACCTACTTGAAAGTGATCAGTATGGACCAAGCTTCAATTTTAATCGAGTGCCAGAGTTTTTTGAGCATTGAAAGTGTATGTTGTGTATTAGAACATCACCAAGTTTGTCTTCAGAACCCTAGTTATAGCAATTAGGTAGACTTTGTGAATTATGATGAATTTGGTATTGTAGCCGACTCCAGAAGGTAATGAATTGGATTGTTATATATGTAATACGATGTATCATATCCAAATAAGTTATGTGAAGAAGAATAAGGAGAGTTTGAGTGTGAATTAAAGAAGGCTACAAGAAGTATAAGGGACAACAAAGATTTATCTATCACAGTCAAGTGATCATTGTAATACAATGAATCTCATCCAACAAATCAAAGTTGCAGATCATAGATTAGCCATTGATTCATCCTTATAGGTGCATTGGTCAAATCCTTTAATAGGGTAGACTTAACCATTTTTTGCTAAATCTCCTAATAGAGTGGATACTTCAGTGTATGTTTGCAAATCCTTTAACAAGGTGGGCTTCATAGTCTTTATTGCTCCTAACAAGCCATATCACTAGAAGTGGTCAATTGTAAGCCTTAATAGGTTAACTTTATACTACAGTACTAAAGCTTGTGGGTATCATCCCCACCCCAATTTTACTTTCTAATTGGAAGGTTTCTGGGTCACCATATCTTGTGTCAAAGTGTTATGAATGTTTTATTGTTTTCATTCTTTCATGCATGCAATTAGATCAAAATAATATATGAAAGATTAATTGGTGAAGTAAGTTAAAGATTTATTGGTTCCTGATTCACCCCTCTCCTCTCAATAACCTAACCTACCTTATATTTTCAACACTTACTACCAAACAATGAAACTTATTTTGCTCAAACACAACAAGGGTTACAAAGTTCATAATAAAAAGTAACTTGATAGTCTAATTTTCTGTGTTTGTAATAGGAAAACTAGGAGTATCGCTACATCTAGTCATAATTTGAGGGCCTCTCCATGTAGCTTCACTACATCTCGAACCTTCAGTATGGTTTGAGCTTTCAGGTAATGATACGTGCCCTCACTGCCTCTCCATGTAGCTTTATTGTGGTTTGAGTGCATCACATGTAGAGCTATATATCCTTTGCAATAAAATGAAAATGATTTGGGAAAACTGTATTTTCTTTTAATGTGTGTGAGAGCCCATCACAATTGTCATGCAGTGTCACAATTGCGACACTATCAGGCACAGATGCAAAAAAAAAAATCAATTTACATTAAAAACATATAACATAATGAAAGAAAAAACACAATCTCTATGCTAGTTTCTAAATTGCCTTAAACTTCTTTGCCTTCAATTAAATACCAAGGTTAGTTTTGTTTCAAATGTCTCTCAAAACTATAACAAACTTATCAAAGTTCTTAATGTCAATTATTATTTTTAAATGGAGACACTTTTCAATCCTCCTATAGGCTCATATTATTTAATTGTGTAATGTGTACAACACACATTTCCTAACAAAAAAATGTACAAACACACTTGCAAAATATTTAGAAAATATACCCATAGACATCCCACTCTACAACAATAAATAACACTCCCCTAATGCTCTCACAATAATAAAAATTTTCTAATAAATAAATAAACTTTATTATTTCCAACTCTATAAATTGCTTAAACTTCTAATTTTTCCTTGAGTTTTACTAGGCTCACCTCAAATGCTCTCCCTAATAAGGTGTTAGAAAGAACTCCCGTTATGCTCTCACCATAATAGAATTTTATAATAGATGAATAAACTTTATTTTTCACCGTTATCTTTTATATAAAGAAAACAAATAAGGTATATAATATAATAAAAAAATATTTTATTTCATAACTAGATTAGATTAATTTTGTAATTTGATGATTTCCATTTCATCAACATAAATACTTCTACGTAACCACCATTCAACTATACAAATCTTTCACCAAACTCTTCCACTTAATTTTCCCTTGTATCGATGAAGATTTGGTGATACAAAAATTAACAATCAATATAACCTGGACTTTTGCCAATGGAATTCAATATACTTAATTCCAGAAAAATGTTTTGGAGATATTGTTGAGGATAAAAAAAATGACTTCTCATTTTAAAATCTAGAGCATAAAATCCAAGGCAGAAATGGTGGAAACTGCAGGTAAGAATGGTGTGATTCTGACCGCAACCTACGCTCATAATGAATGTTATAAGCGAATCTGTGGAGCAGGTGGTCATCTAACTCATTTCACCAACCATCATGCTAACGAAGAGTCAAAACAAACAGGAAACATGTTCCTCTTCTTTAACTACATAGAGCAGCCTGTCTGCACATGAATTTCATCGACAACCCTCACAATGAGTGAAACGAGGAAGGAGGAGGAAGTGAGAGAGACAAGAAAGCTGAGAGTACTGTGTCTCCATGGCTTCAGGACAAGTGGCAGCTTTCTACAGAAGCAAGTCAGCAAATGGGACTCTTCTATCATAGACAAGCTTCACATGGTTGCTATTTCTTCTCTTTAATTTCACAATTGGAATGATGAAAATAGTTTCTGGATTTGATATTCGATTCTGTTTATGCATCTATAATTAGATTACACTTTCTGATCCATCACGACATTGTGTTGATTTTTTGAATATTATTTGAATATCGAAATTTATTATTATTATTTGTTGTGATTAATTATTATTATTTGTTAAGTTTCAGAAGAATCAAACGAAAGACCTAGAAGCTCTCAATTTACCTAGTACTTCTTCATCAAAATGATGAATTAGTGGGATTTTTGGCAATTGACTTTAGAAGCTATTTTCATCAACTGTACAAAATTAATGTATTTGAACAACTGAAATAGTTTACTCTTAACAATTTTCTAATTTCTCCATTTTTTCTTGGACTTCAATTTTGGAACTATAACTGGCACACTTACTGATTTTTGTGTGCAAAGTGCAGAGTTTCTTGGACGGGCTGTTTCCTGCAGGAGGAAAGTCTGATATTGAGGGAGTCTTCCCTCCTCCCTATTATGAATGGTTCCAATATAATGAGGTTTGTTCTGAGCAGATAATTGGGTTTTCTGTTGTTATGTCATTATTAGAACTAATAATGTGCTGATTCACAAGCACCCCCATACAGGATTTTACCGAATATACTAACTTGGACAAAGGGCTTGCCTTCATTGCTGATCATATGGAGAAGAATGGGCGGCCTTTTGATGGATTGCTCGGATTTTCCCAGGTGTGTGATGCTTACCTTATAAGTGTAATGCTAGGGTAATTAGGTTGTTTTTTAGCTGAGGATTAGGGCTGTAAAACTGATTTTTCAACCTGCCTATTACACTGCAGGGGGCCACTCTGTCCGGTGCTCTTGTTGGATATCAAAGGAAGGTGAGAAGAATGATTTATCATCAGTTTTGTTTGAAACCCATTTATGAAATGGGATGATGAGAGGATATTAATTTTTTCTATTTCCAAACCCTAACTTAATCATGAGAGGAAATCATTTGTTCTATTTCAAACCCTAAAATATGTGTTGAATGACGCAGGGTATGCTGCTGAAAAACCACCCCCCTATCAAATTCATCATATCAGTCTCTGGAACCAAGTTCAGGAAGCCAGATATGTGTGAGATCTTATATTGTCCAACAATAGAGTGCCCATCTGTTCATATGATAGGTGCCAAGGATTGGTTGAAGGAACCCAGCGAAGAATTTTCACAAGCCTTCAAGGATCCCTTGGTTATCAAACACCCACAGGGCCACACTGTTCCAAGATTAGGTACTTTCTTTAATTAGAGCTACCAGATTTCTACAATCTATCAGTATTCTTAATATGTTTTCTGGATTTGATTGTATGAGCAATATTTTTTCATGAACTGATAATACTACATGATCCATCATTTCTCCTCTTATTTTAAATGACAAAAATTGTTCAGACAATCAAACCCAGAAAACAAACTAAGAAAACCCACTTTAATTCAACTTAATGATGTGAATTCAATCATTCCAGCTAAATTTCTTTTTTCCCAGTTGCTGTAGTAGCTTTTATTGATTCCTTTGTGATACAAAGAAGTTTATGTATGTGTGATACAGATGCTGAAGCAGTCAAGGAGCTGAATAAATTCTTTGATAGCTTAGTACTGAAGGAAGCAGAAGAAAAGCCTGAGAATGGACATATATTACAAAGTTCATCTGACCAATCTGCTGATTTAAGTAAAACTATATGCAATGGCTCCACCAAGGATATGGTTGATGGGATTCCACCAATATCCACGCAGACTTTACAAGCATAGAATAGTGACAATCTATGACACATAGAAAACATTGGATTAATGTTGCTGAGAAAGACTCTCTGAAAGAAGCTTTAAAGACCATTTATAGTCATATTTTCTCTAGTCTTTTATGAAATGAGGGAACGATTTCAGAATCATTGTTAGAAATAGTTTTCAATTGTTATTTAATGAGATTTAAGCACAGCTATACAGTCTTTATAGTTTTCTTTATCTGTATTTTTCATTCGAAACTCATATTTTTCAGGCGAAACTCTCCATTAGCAATTAGCTCTTTGCTGATATGAGATAACAGAAGGCAGTAATTTCAGAGTACGCTTCTATTTTCTGTTAAGTGCCCAACTTCATAACTGCTCTTTGGTAATTATTAGTTTTGTTGATGATTGGTTTTATGCTGATTTTCGGTTTTTGCAAGCATTTTTTAGTTGTTTAGTTCCATTTAATTTATAGTTGTATTGAGGAATCCTCAGACAGGCTTCAATTCTTCATTTGAAATGACATTGTGGGTTATAGAATTTGTGGTTGGGCATTGATCATATTGAACATTAACTTCTTATCCATTTCAAAATGATTCTGATTGAAGAAGATCGGAAAGATGATTCTTTTAACATGAAAAGAACCATCAATAATTGTAGAAATAAGTAATTAAGACATAGATAATTGTACCACTTTCACAAACTTTCAAGCTTCATTCGGTGTTCAGATAGCTCTGAAGAAAAACTTGTTTCTATACAATCTTGCCAACACAATGGTCAAGGAAAAGTTGTAAACATGGAAAAGAATTTGAAAATGACAAAACTTGGGAGTGTCAATGAATGTAATATAAGATTTAAAAGACCTGATAACTAAAATAACAATTTGTGAAAAGAATATTAGTTCCTGTCTATATATAGACATGGAACTTCTGATCTGAGTTCACATGATACAATTAATTTTCATAAACATAGTTACTCAAATTCTTAAATTATAAAATAGTTTTAATTTAAAATTAATTTTCAATCATTAATATCTTTTTAATAATTAGCTAACTTTAATTTAATTTTTCTAGAAGTTTTATTATTTTTCTAATTTAGAAATAACAATAATAAAATATCTAGAAGTTTCCCCAAAGTTCTTTGGAGAGGGCTGCAGACAACTCAATTGGAAGAAGCCCAAAAACAAAGACAATTTGTATAGATATTGGAGATTGTTTACTGAGAGCAGACACACATCTTCACTGCTCTTATTAATAGTACTAGTTTCAGGTTGCCTCACAATCTTATGGTATTTCACAGATTCATAGCATGTAAAATAGTTCAGCATCCTGCTCTATGAACCAGACCCAAATCAAACAAAACCAAATATCTAAAAGAAAATAGATCAGACTCCATCTATTTGTATATGTTTTGACTTGTATTTCTCTTCTCTTTTGTTCTTATTGTGTTGGAGATCCATGGTATGAATGCTCCATGTTGTTTTAGATTTATTTTTCGTTCCTATTATTGTGGGGCAATGGACAAAAAAATTAAATATCCTGGTTTGGTGCAATCTACTACCTTTGCAATAGAGTGAACTCAATCTAATGAACCTCAAATTTAAAGTTGGATACAGATTGAAAAAGGTAATTAGGGTTTGGTGTGAAGAAAGGGGGAATTCGTATGGGGATTACAATGCAACATTGGTGGGGGAGCAAGACACACGTCTTCCTCGTTGAATGGAAAACAGCAGCACCAGGCACCGTGCGACTAGGGTCTCCACGGGTGTTGTTTTGATTGCTTGGTTGAATCTCCTCTTTCATAAAGAAATCTTAGGTGATATATTTGGATTTATTGATAACAGCTTTGTTTTTCAAAATTGTATATCATATACAACTAGCTTATATATATATAATGTCGAGGGTAATTATTTTAGAGGCACTTATTTTCATTTTCATAAATTCCAACTGTGATTAAAATAATCTTGGAATTAAATGAAAATAGGCACTTCGAGAACGATTACTCTCAATATATATATATATAAAAGCTAGTGGCAATCGCGGCGCAACAGGAAAAGTATTTTTAAATTTTTTTCTATTTTTTAAGATTAGTGCCGAATTATTTATTTCTTTTTAAATACAATTGTATAAACTTACTATAAAATTATTCTTGTACATTTTATTTTTTAATTCTATATATGGTGTTTATTTGCATCACTTTAATTCAGTTTTATTTTAAGCATATTGTTACGTAAAATGTTATATTGAAGAGTAGAGTTAGAGTTAGGGTTAGGGTTAGAATTAGAGTTAGGGTTGGCATTAAGATTTAAATTGGGGTTAGTGTTAGGGTTAGGGCTATTGTTAGGGTTTGAGTTATGGTCAGGAATAGAGTTACAATTAGAGTCAGGGTTAGCATTAGGGTTAGGGCTAGGGTTATTTTTAGGATTAGGGATCTTGTTAGGGTTATAGTTAGGGTTAGGTTTAGAATTAGAGTTAGAGTTAATGTTAGGATTAGGGTTAGAATTAGGGTTACAAATATAGTTAGGGTTAGGGTTAAGGTAAGGGCAAGGGTAAGAATAAGGGTTTAGGTTATAAATATACTTAGGGTTAGGATTAGAATTAGAGTTAGGGTTTGAGTTAGAGGTAGAGTTAGAATTGGAGCTCGAATAAGGGCTAGAGTTAGAGTTGAAATTAGGGTTATAATTAGGGTTAAAATTAGGATTAGGGTTAGGGTTAAAATTAGATTTACGGTTAGAGTTAGAGAAAGGGGTAGAGAAAGTGTTAGTTTTAGGGTGATGGTTAAGGTTAGGTTTATATTTAGAGTTAGGGTTGTATATAGAGTTACATTAGGGTTAAGGTTAGGGTAAGGGTTTGAGTCAGGGTTAAGGTTGGGGTTAGGGTTAGGGCTATGGTTTTCGTCTAGATTAAAGTAAGGGTTAAGGTTAGGGTTAGATTTTTGAGTCAAGGTTAAGGTTAGAGTTAGGGTTAGGTTACGGTTTTAGTGAAGGTTAAACTAAGGATTAGGGTTAAGATTAGAGTCTAATTATGGTAGAGTATGATTTATAGTTAGAGTTATATTTAGGGTTAGAGTTAGGGGTAGGATTATGGTTAGGATTAGGGTTAGTGCTAGGATTAGAGTTATGGTTAAGGTTAGGATTAGAGTTAGGGTTAGGTTTAGAGATAGTCGTAAAGAAAGGGTTAGGGTTAGGTTTAGGGTTAAAATATGAGTTAGCCTGGTTAGGGTTATAGTTTGAGTTAGGGGCAGACAGAGGATAGGAATTATTGTTAGGATTAGGGTTTGAGTTTGAGTCAGGGTTTTAGTTAGGGTTAGGGTTAGAGTTTTGAGTCGGAGTTAAGGTTAGAGTTCAGGTTACCATTACAATTAGGATTAAAGTCCAATTATGATAGAGTAAGATTTAGGGCTACAATTAGAGGTAGGGGTAGGGTTAGAGTTATAGTTAGGTTTAGTGTTGGAGTTAGAGAAAGGGTTAGGCTTAAGGTTATTGTTAGGGTTACGTTTATATATAGAGTTGGGTATAATATTAAAGTCCAATTATGGTAGAGTTAGATTAATGGTTAGAGTTAGGGGTAGGGTTATATATAGAGCTACATTAGGGTTAAGGTTAGGGTACAAGTTTGAGTCAGGGTTAAGGTTAGAGTTAAGGCTAGGGTTAAGGTTTTAGTCAACATTAAATTTAGGGTTAGGGCTAGGGTTAGAGTCTAATTATGGTAAATTTAGATTTAGAGTTAGAGTTAGATTTAGGGTTAGAGTTAGGGGTAGGGGTAGGGTTAAGGTTAGGGTTAGTGTTAGGATAAGAGTTAGGGTTAGATTAGGATTGGAGTTAGGGTTAGGGTTAGGGTTAGAGATAGGGGTAAAGAAATGGTTAGGATCAAGGTTAGGGTTAAGGTCAGGATGATAGTTAGGGCTAGGGTTAGATTCTAATTATCGTAGAGTTAGATTTAGGGTTAGAGTTAAGGGTAGGGGTAGGGTCAAGGTTAGGGTTAGGGTTAGGGTTAGGGTTAGAGATAGGGGTAAATAAATGGTTAGGATGAGTGTTAGGGTTAGGGTTAGGTTTAAGATTAGGATCACAGTTAGGGTTAGAGATAGGGGTAGAGAAAGGGTTAGGGTTAGGGTTAGGGTCAGGGTCAGGGTTAGGTTTGACATTAGAATATAAGTTAGGGTTAGAGTCTAAGTTATAATTAGGGTTATAGTTTGAGTTAGGAGTAGACAATTCCTTAGAATTATGGTTAGGGTTAGGGTTAGGGGATAAAGTAGGACCGTGATTAAAGTTACAGTTAGTGTTGCATGTAGAGTTACATTTAGGAGGGAAGCTTGTTCTCGTTAGACAGGCCTCTTACCATAATGGAGCAATATAAGGATTACAATATTCCTTAAGTATTTTTATGATTTTATCAGTTAGGTTTATAAATAGACCATTGGATAATGTTAATTATGCTTAGCATGAATAGTGTACAATAAAGGGCTAGTAAATGTTATTGAGGTAATGATTACACTTAAAATGAGTATAAAATGAATATTTTTAGTGTTATATTTAGGGTTAGAGTTAGGGGTAGGGGTAGGGTTAAGGTTAGGGTTAGTGTTAGGATTAGAGTTACGGTTAAGTTAGGATTAGAGTTAACGTTAGGCTTAAGGTTGGGGTTAGAGATTGGGGTAAATAAAGGGTCAGGATTAGGGTTAGGGTTAGGGTAAGGGTCAAGGTTAGGTTTAGTGTTAGAATATAAGTTAGGTTAGAATTTAAGTTACAATTAGGGTTATAGTTTGAGTTAGGGGTAGAGGAAGCATTAGAATTATGGTTAGGGTTAGGGTTAGGGGATAAAGTAGGACTGTGGTTAGAGTTACAACTAATGTTGCATTTACAGTTATATCTAGGAGGGTAGCTGCTTGTCGTTAGACACGCCTCTTAGAATTAAAGAGCAATATAAGGATTACAATGTTCCTTAAGTAGTTTTATAATTTTATTAGTTATATTTATAAATAGACCATTTGTTAATGTTAATTATGCTTAGCATGAATAGTGTACCTACAAACACAAAGGTCAAGGAAAAACATTTCAAATATTTGCAAGTATAGTCGAGAAGAATTTGAGCTAAAAAGTTAAATCATTTATTTATTATGCTGATACATAGATGAAAGGAGAACTATATCTCCTAGTACAATTATTTAGATGAAGTAATAAGTGAAAAAATGAAAGATGAGAAATCATCATATGGACCAGGTGCACAGTTCTCCATAATGATGTAAGTGCATCACATATTCTTCAGAGATTAAAATTGCATTACGACCTTTGTTCGTAATATGATCATCATAGACCTCTTTCATCATGGGTGGAAATGCATTTACTTTTGCAAAAGTGTTGAATACGTATTTGGCAACATCTTCCATCTCCATTATCTCTATCTCTTGTACATGATCAATTGATAAAGTTGCATTCTCAAGTGCTTTTACCATAGTTGCAAAACATTGTTTAATTATTCGTGCACACTTCTAAAACTCTATCTCGAAAAAATGATTTGGTCATATAGAAGAAGTTGGGCTCATGTCAATAATGCTTGACTATCTATCAGAGGCTGCTATGCCTGAAACAAATCATGGAAAACAATTTAGAAAGCATTAGCACCAATAAAAAAGAAGAATAAATGCATAGTTAATGAGAGGGACATAAATTTTAAATCAATAATGGTTTTGAAAAAACATAATAGGTCACTTAGTATAATCAACTATGGAGAAAATGAATATAAAAACCTAATTGTATTAGAATTGGTAATGAAATTTTGGGTACAGAAACATGGTAATATTATTACCTTTGAAGGATAGTGAAGAATATACAAACATACTTTTCAAATATTGAGTAGTAATGTATTGGTTGAAATTCATGAAGCATAATCATTTTGATTTATTTCAATCGAAGAAGGTCTTTATAATTTGAATTAATGTTATAGCTACCTTAATTTGAGGACCCAATTGATGATCATAGTTTAAAATTACAAATTGGAGAATTAGTAAAATTAAATTTCAGCCTAATCATACTTGCAACCATTAAAAAGTGCAAATAATAAGGTTATAATGTTGCATTGAGCATATCTAATTATAGTTGTCATTAATTGTGGAATATAAACTATCAATGTAATAATAAGAATAACAACATAATAGTTCATGATGATAATAACATAATGTAGTAGAACAAATAAATCTTTATTATTAAATAGTATGTTTGAAAACATCAATGATTTTCAAGACTTCTCAATCTACATTCTTCTACTTTTCTCTTTGAAAGTTGTTTCCCACTTTTCATTTTCTCATAGAGGTCATATGTAAACAGTGGCATTATCCTCAAACCTTCTAGTGACTTAACACGAGATATGGCCACAAATGTCAATCCTACTCTTTCTCTTGGACCTATGTCAATTGTGGCTTTTGAAAGAGTTAGCCCTTGAGATTTGTGAATAGTCAACGCCCATGCCAACCTTAATGGTAGTTGGAAGGTCCTACCCCTTTGCAATGGAGCTATTGATATTATGTTTGGATGATGATCATCAAATGGTACTCTAGAATAATTATCAAATTCAATTGTAACATATGCTGGTGGCTTAGGTGGAGCAATTCCTGGTTTGTAGACAATATTTTTGATATATCGCAACGATCCATTCACAAGACCAACTTCTATCCATAGATTTTTAGTCAACATTACTCTTGCATTTTTACTTATCAATAACTCTGTATCAAGTTCCTCATTTGGGAAATCTTCATTTCCATTACCATTCCTTGACTTGGTTGCAAGGCTATGTGCAACTGGATGTCTTAAAGAATACAACATCCTCATGTTATGGTTATGAACATTGTCATTTGTAGAGAATAAATGCACTGTCTTATCAAACTCATCATTGCTTGCAACATCTAATCTTATAGGTGTTCTTGTCATGAGCAAGTTCCAGTCATCTATTTGTGGATTGGCATCTTTGATATTTGTGAGAAGTTGACGAAATCTTTTTTGTTGGATATTTTCTCCATCTTTCCTAAATACTTTACCTAGTGTAACCACTATCTTGAATTCCTGCCATAATAACTTTTCCCACCTATTGCTATCATATGCTGGTCTATCATTAACATGAGGTAATTGCCCCAAATCACCAACTAAAATAATAGATACACCTAAAAGATAGTTGTAAAATTTTAATTTACATAAATAAAGTAAAATCGAAAGATATACATTCTATATGACCAATTTTAATAATAATTAAGAGACATTAATAACACCATGTGTTGTAAGGAAAGGGATACCTCTAAAGCTTATGTTTGTTTTATGTGGGAAGGCTTGTCTAAGTTGACTATCTATATTTTCCAGCATATTCTAGCCAATGAAGCTCATTTCATCAATCAAAATATATGTGATATTTTGCATCTCTTGTTGAAAGCTTGTAAGTCTTGTCCCTTGTAATTGGGAAAAATTTGTAATTGGAATCCGTAACTTTGAATGAATGGTAGATGCTCCTATATTGAAAGTTTCAACTCCAGTTAGTGCAAGCAATAGAAGTGGAGAAGGATTTTTCATCGATGGCATCTGAAGAGATTGATTGATGGCACTAATTAGATAAGACTTTCTCATTCCCATTGTTCCTTGAATTATCATAAATAAAGGATTTTCCACTTGATTGCTATGGTAGTGTGTTAGAATAATGTCAACTGCCTTTTGTTGCTTGTGATTGAGAGTTGTAAAGTTGATGCACTGTGGAATGTCATCATACATAAGACATCCATGCTTTTTCATTTCAGGTATGAATTTTATTGCTCGGATTTTCTCCTCTTCAGTTTGATATTCACTGCACCGATTTGTATTTCTATCAATATCTCTCCTTCCCAACATGTCAATTTCAAAAATTGGCATATGTTGACCACGGTGTAACCCAGATATTATTTCCCACTCATGTTTTGTAATATTTTCTTGAATGGCTCCATTATCTTCCATCTCTGAATACTTGAAGGTTCATCATTTTGTGCATGTTCTTGCCTTTGGACATGCCAAGGATTGTAGTTGAATGAGTCCCAATTTTCCTTTATAGTTTCATCACCATGACCAATGTCTCTCTCAACATTACTAAAAGGTTTGTATAGTATCAACTCAGATAAACAAAAGTCCACACATTTATCAGAATCTCATGGAGGAATAGTAAAATGCCTAGGGAAAAACTCTAACAATAGCTACTTTCTTTCTTGGGCTCCATTTATTATCTCCTCTTCTTTTGGGATTATATATCTAGGACCTTGCTGCATCAATCAAACTGATACCTTCCATAGAAAGTGGTCCTATTTTATAACCATCAACAAAATATTTTGTGAGTTCTTCCTCATTTCCATCATCATTAATTACCACGGGTTTGAAAACTTCACGTGAGACATTTAGATTAACAAACTTTCTGCTACACTCCACCAACGAAAGTTGTAATAATATATGACATGTTTCTTGAGCTCCAATATCTCTTTTTTTAACTATCTCAGTTAAAAGCTTTCTATATGCCTGTGATGCCAAATCATCGGGATTTTCAAGATTTGAAAGATGCATCAACATTTGTTGATATGTTTCAGAGCTTTTCTCTACTTTTACTGCATACTTTAAAATATATTTGATAATTGCATGTCTTGAAAGGATAGGTTGCCAATCAATGTTAGCCCTCCACAATTGCAGTATGTACCGATTGTGTGTATTAACTCTATCATCATTTCTTGCTAGTTAAAATTTTCTCTCACCCGAATCTACATCTATGTATAACTTTGACCTATCCAAATTTAATTTCCAAGGAGCATTATACCTGAAACATTGGTGAATACATATCTTGTCAATCCAACTTGTTGAAAAAGGTGAAATAGATAATTTAGATATAAGTTTTTTGGAATTTGATTAACCTGCAAACCATGCATCCTCTTTTTTTACGAAGGCATGCTCCCTCCTTATAGACCATGTGTCTTTCAACACAATTGACTATCTATTCATAATCTTGATCTATATCCATCTCAGCGCGATGTGTTGTATTCTTGAGGCATGGATGCTGACCAAAATTTTGGAATACCTAAAAATGATAATTTATATATTATTCTATTGGATTGAGGTGAGAAACACATATTAATATTTAACTCATTTATAATATGAAACTTACATGTATATTTCTTTGATGTGGATCATGTCTACGATTCCATGCATGAATAATGGAGTCAAAATATCTCTCTGCACTTTTTCATTCATCCTCATTTAACCAATTAATAGTATCCATATTTGGTGCCCCTTTAAGCCATAAGAAGCTGTGAACATGAGGTGAGCCATGATGTTGCCACTCATATCTACACCAAAAGTCCTTTACTTTCATACCTTTTTAAAGTATTTCTTTCTTGAATATTGTATTCCTTAAGTGCATGTTGTTAGTCTCAAAATGGTTTTGACATTTGAATGCCAACACACTTAACCATTTTTTACATTGGAGCTAAGCCAAAACATAAGCCGAGTCAAGAAATCCAATAGGTTTCGAGTGATCTTCAGGTGCCGAGCAGCCTTCAGGTGCTGAGTGATCTTCAGGTGCCGAGTAGCCTTCAAATGCCGAGTGAAGATCAGGTGTCGAGTGAAGAACAAGTGTCAAATGACTTTAGGTGCCGAGCATGATACAAGTGCCGAGTGATATTTGAGTGCCGAGTCACAGACGATGCCGAGCAATACAAAAATGCAACAAGAGCTGAGTATGCTAGTTTGTTACATGTGCCAAGCATCTGGAATCAGTAAGTGTCGAGCAACACAGAATGCACATATGAGTTTGTAACTTAACTAATTTAGTAGTGAACCATTTTCATGGCCGACATATGACGAATCTCGAAGGATTAAATAATTAGATCGAATATTTTGTATTTCCTATGCAATCTACATACAGCCAATAAGAAAAATGGAGAAGGCATGCAACCAATAATAAAAGTGCAAGGAATGAGCGAGAAACAGAGATTCAATGTGGATCGTAGATCCACATCTAACCCTAAGTCTTCGAAAGTCTTTATAAGGAAGACAAAAACTCATTGTATAAAAAAAGATGGACGAAGGTGTGTAAGGAAAACTATTTTCAGAGTGAAGAATATCAGATCTCAAAGGATCAAGATTAGAGAAAGTAGATCAAGTGCTTGTATTCAACAATCAAAGGATTGTAAGCTATCAAGTTTATTACACCTAATACTCTCTAGCAATTGTATTAGAAAGGAAACCCTATGGTGATAGGTTAGCTTAACAGCTATTTTGTAAATCCTTTAACAGGGTAACACTTCATGTAAAGTGTTTGTAAATCCTTTAACCAGGTCACTATTGATACAATGTAAAGCCTTTAACAGGGCAGATCATTAGAAGTGGTCAAACATTATTGCTGCAGTAATTTTGTGGGTATCATCCCCACCCCATTTTTACCTTCTTATTCCTGGAGGGTTTTTGGGTTACCAAAATTTCAAGTGTTATGTGGTGATGCATATGTATTTTTCATAATTGCTTAATGTTGATATGCATGCATGTACATTTCAATATTATGTTATTAAGGATTAGAGAAAAATAGGTAAGAAGCTAATACTTCTGATTCACCCCCCCTCTCAGAAGCATTCTTTCCATTAAGATATTTCAACAATTGGTATCAAACCTGCAAGATTCTCACAAGAAGAAGTCTAACAACTTGGAGAAAAAGGTTTGAATATGGAAGTCTTCAAACTTGGAAAGATTATTGACAATCAAGTGATTGATGTGCAACTGGCTCTACACAAAGTAGAGGAGGCAAGGGAGGAACTAAGAAAAACCTTGAAAAGAAGAAAGGATATAGCCATAGCTGAAAATGATACAAACTACAAGGAGATGGATACCACAAAATTGTTTGTCAATAGAGACACTAAAGAGTTTGATGTAGCAATAGGAGAACTGATGGAGAAAAACAAAGTTCAAGCAGATGAGATAAGATCTCTCAAGATGGAACATGAATCACAGGCCATAATGTTATCTGAAATCGCTGAACAAAAGAAAAGAGCAGTTGAAGATAGAGTCATGATGGAAGATGACAAAAGAAATCTTGCAAATAGACTTGAAGAAAAATGTACTGAACTAACAACGATCTCAAACATGCAGATGGATACACTTGCCCAAATGATGAACCTTCATCATGAACTCAATATGAAAGATATTGAGATCTCTACTTTGAAGATGCAGAATGAACAACTGGTGAATGAATTGAACAAATAAAAAGAGGTAGAAGAGAATCTAAACAAGTCAAATGAAGCCATCAAATACTTTGAACAATTGATGAAATTTCCAAGATCAGCCCATGATACATCAGGACTTGGATACAACAGCACTGAAATTGAGGAATCATCAAAGAATGTTGAGCAAAAAGGTGACAAAGGTAAGGATTCTAAACCCATTTGTCATTACTGTAATAAAAAGGGGCATACTGCTAATATTTGCAGGAGTAGAAGATTCAATCAACAAAACACACCCAAGAGCAAGAGTTACTATCACAAGTGCAACATGCAAGGACATATGACACAAGATTGCAAATCCAAAGTCACAAGGACACAAAGATTTGATGGACATTGTCATAATTGTAAGAAGTATGGACATAGAGCATTTGAATGCAGATCAAAGCCTATGTGGGCATCAAATCAACTAAAAAAACAAAAGGAAATGAAAGTCAGTACCATTTGGATTACAACACCAGGTACAACTATCATTATTGTCAGGAATATGGACATATACCCCAGAACTGCATAAGAACACATTTCAAAGGGAACTATAAAAGATGGTTGAACCAAACCACATGTTTTAGTTGCTTGAAAATTGGTCATATCAGCAGAAACTGTCCTACAAGGTCCAAAGCACCAAAAACTAAATCCAAAAAAGAAAATAAGGGCAAAAAAAAGATTGATGTCAAGAAAATAAGAAGACAAATGAATAAGACTTGGAAGAAGAAAGATGAGTGTGGCACATCAAGTGCATGGATCACTTCATCCAATGGGTCAAGTGATCACACTTTATCAAACTAAGCATAAGAGAAGTGTATGGGACTGATATAAAAAGTTACATCATACATCAGTCCCAAGATAAAGAAGTACTAAAAAGTAGAAATAAGCATGAAACAAGATGCCAAGACAAAATCTTAAATGATGATGCCAAGCTATCTTTGGATGTCGAGTAAAACTCCAATACATGTCGAGTTCCTAATAGTGACCGAGTTGATAGCTAATGCCGAGTTGAGTAACTCCTATGGAAGCTGAATGAAGTGGAAATGTAGTGCAAGCTGAGTAATGTCAAAAATTATTCAGAGGTTGAGTTTGTAGTTGATCATTTAATGCGATGGAAATAGGGTATATTATCGCGATTTTAATCATTCTTCCTCATCGCGATCAAGAAGCAAAGAAGAGAAAGAGAGCAGAGCGACTTCATAATAGCGAATCTAGCATTCCAAGCAGATTGCAACCTCTTACAATGCATTTTCATCAATCTTGAGGTATTTTCATTTGTGCTGAGCTACGCAATTTCATATTTCTATGAAAAGGAAACCCTAGTTTACATAAATGGCTTCGAGTTCTAAGACAACCCAGGACAAAGAATCGTTTGAAGTCCAACTAGTATCTAATGAGGTTAGGCAACCTAATTTTTGCTCTGTCCCTGAAGTTGCATACAAAAATGATCCTGCCGGAGCCCTTTCTTGCATACCTCCAAATGTTGTTATGGTTTAGGATGTAAGGAGATGTTACAATTGCAAGATAGGAGCCATAGGAGGCATGGAAATAAGAGAAGCCTATGGGAAGTTGTGTGTTGATGGAGTCTTGAAAGATGAATACAAAATTGCTAAAAAGAATGGTTTAATAGGAGTTTTGAGTTTTTCTACCATATTTAAAACAGAATGGATTAGACTTGTGTTGAGCAAAATTCATGATGGTAGTCTGTGGTTAGAAGATGTCCCTGTCAAAATCAAAAAAAGAATCATTCATAGGGTAACTAGATATCCTACCCTAGATCGGTTCAAAACCTTGAGAAGTGAATCCAAGGAGGTTATTGAAAAGAACACAGGTGCTCAGTGGATTAAAAGAGGAATGATAATTCACACCATTCAGGATCCTCTAGTTGAGTTTTTTGTTAGAGTTATTACCCACAAACTCTACCAATCCAGTAGACTCAATAGTGTTCCATGTATTGCAGTAGATGTAGGCTACAAATTGGTGAAAAAGGATCATACTTATGATCTTGCAAAATTGCAACTACAACAAATCAATGAAAACCTAACAACCATAAGAAGGACAAAGGGTGCTCAATGTAAATTTGGAGCAATTTTGGTTTGTGTATTCTTTTATGTTCAGAATGAATTTCCCTCTTTTGGAAAAGTTACATGGAGAAGTGATAGAACTATCATATCCCAAATTAATGAATATATAGAACAAATGGGAGACAATTTTGATACTTTGATGACAAGCTATTTTGAGGATTTTAAGAAATCCATGAAGCAAAGGGTGAGAATACCAGTTTCCTTAGTGGAAAAACATATTAATGATATATGCTTCTTAGTTGATATTGACTTCACCTATATCCAAGCAGCAATTCCAAGGGTGAGATGGCTAAGGTCATTTGGTTATGAGATTAACATAGATGAAGCATCTGCAGCCATAACTGCATTGTTGGCAGAAGAGACAGATAAGAGTGCCCCACACTTTGGCACTTATGATGTGGTAAGGTCAAAGATAACTATGGAATTAAAAACTACCTCCACATTGAAGAAGAAAGATAAATTGATGAATCAAATTAAGAAGAAATTTCGTGAAGGAATAGAGGTTGAAGCAGAAGAAAAAGATGATGATGACAATGATGATGATGAGGATGAACAAGAGCAAGGCCCAATAGAATTAACTCTAGGCCTAGGTGAGGACAAGGAGAAAGGTGTTGAGGAAGAAGAAGCCAAGGAAGCACCAACCCAAGCTAAGCCAAAGAAGAGAAAGGCAATAGAACAATCTCTAGCTCAGCCCACACCAAAGAAAATTGCCATTCCATCACCCCAAAAGCCAACAACCAGAGCTGCAATGAGGGCCTCCACACAAAAAGTTAAAGAGGAAGCCAAAAAGAAGAAAACAATCAAGAAGACACAGGAAGAGCCAAGGAAAAGAAGAAAATATGTGGCTCAACCTGATACTAATGAAGAAGATCAATCTGAAAAGGTAAGCCATTTTTCAATTGATACATTATGTAAACAGATTGTAAATGGAGACTTAAGAAACATAAATAAAGTTGATTTCAATAAGTTCACTAAAGATGAACAAAATAAAATAGAAAAATCAGTTTATGGAATGATGGCACAATTCAAGTATATTCCTCTTGAACTAGATGGACAATTGCCAAATGAACTGTCTAAAATTGTAGAAGATAGATGGCATTTTTGTTTGAAAATGGAGAAGGAGATGAGAGAATCAACCCTAGCAAGCATACTATCTGATTTGACTAAGGAGAAAATAGAGAAAGTAGTCAAAAGGCATAATACTAGGTTTACACCTAAGTATAGGGCATTCTTCATTCTCCAAAACAAAATGGAAGAAATTGTACAAAGAACAACAAAATCATGGAAGAACTTGTACAAAAAGATTGAAGATTTTCTTGAAGAAGAATAGAAGGAAGAAGCTACTGCTCCACCAGAAGAAAGAAGAAAAAGGAGAGAAGAGAAGACAAAAGTAGAGCAAGGTAGAGAAGAAAAGAAGGAAGAAGAAAATAAACAAGAAGAAGAAAAGAAGGAAGAAGAAAAGAAAGAAACAGAGGAGAAGACACAAAAGCAAGATGAAACGGCAATAGTTGAGCAAGAGCAGCAACAAGAGCAGAGTGTGCAAGACACACAATTGCCACCTTCTAGCCCTCCTCATGTACCCATCACACCTACATAAACTGTAACAATACAAGATGTTCCTGACACTTCTGCTCAGAATATCAATCCATTAACTAGAGAAGATCTCAAAAGAATCCTTGACCAATCCATGCAACAAGCAAGATTATGTGTAGATCCAGTATTAGTCAGTATGGATGAATTACAAAAACTAGTAGAAAACATAGTTAGAGATAAGGTGAATCCACAAGAACCACCTTCCTTCATCTCTACAGCTACTGGTGGTCAACTTCAAATGCCAACAGTTGTTTCATCAGGCATAGTGGACACAACAATACAAAAGTCGAGTGCAGCAGTAGACAAAGAAGTTAAACAAATAGGATAGACTATTACATTTGATCCTATAGCACAAACACAAGGTGCACTTCCTAAAATTACAATAATTGATCAAGGTAGACAGCAGGAGGAGAAAATAAAGGAAACCCCTAAAGAGCAGGAGGCAATACAAACATTGATAAATTTGCCTACCTCAGGGACTCTTTCACAAAAGCCATTACAAATATCAGCACCAGGATCAAGTTCTACAAAAGTTGCAAGGGTACTCACTATGGAGACCCTGAACTAGATGAGGAGATAGTCATACCAAGTTATGAATCAAAAACAATAAACATTGATCAAATCAATAAGGTGCAGGAAGCATTAAATAGAAGAAAGAGGCGAGAGATACTCAGGAAAGAGTATCAACAAAAACAAACTTTACATGAAATTAAAGACATATTTATGGATGCTTTCATTATTCAATCACCAGATGAGTCCATGCATATAATGGAACAATTGACGTATATTTTTGACCAGGTGACAAATGTAGACCAAGAGACCAATGCAAAACTTATGGAATGGTCTGAAAAAAAATTTCAAAGGAAAGTTAATGAGAAAATATCTAGTGAAATAGCACTTTTAGAGATTGAATTGGCAAAGGTCATAGACAAAGTGAAAAAGGTACTTGAGAATATATTCTCATTGTACAAAAAGTTGTGTGACTTTTCATACTTCACACAGGAGACAAGCCAAAAGATAATGACCATGGAGAGGAATTTGAATATTTCAAGCATGTAGCTACCCAAAGATCCAACCCAAAGTGAGAAGCATTTTTCTCAAACACTTCACACTCAAAAAGAAATAGCTATATTAACAGCAGAAGAGGCCACCATCAAGGCAAAATTGATACAGCTCCAATCCTCCATTACCCCACATTTAGAAGTACTCCATAAAGAATAGGTCTATGCTGAAGCTTTTCTCAAGAAAGATCCTAATCTTTCTACTTCAAAAGGACTTATTCACCTTGCTTCAGAGATGGCCATCTAGCAAAGTCATTGGAATTTGCTTTACATAATTGGGATGCAGCTCTCAGGATGATTATGGAGGTAAACAACACATTTTTGGTGAAATATGGTCTTAACCCTTAAAACCCTTTGACATAAGTGTCAAAAAGGGGGAGAGAAGATGAAAAGGGGGAGGCAAGATGAGATGGTGAAGACAAGATAAAAAGGGAATTTAATAGGGGGAGACAAGATAAAAGGGGAGCATGAGATAAAAGGGGAGTTACAACAATTTTGAGGTATATATTGTATATTACAAAATTTTGATCAAGGTTTTAAAACCTTAATGTACTCATAAGCTCAGTTAAGTATTTTTGTCACTCATGTCAAAGGGGGAGATTTTAAGTCTCAAAATGGTTTTGACATTTGAGTGCCAACACACAAGTTCCATTTTCTACATTGGAGCCGAGCCACAACATAATCCGAGTTAGGAAATCCAATAGGTGCCGAGTGATCTTCAAGTGCCGAGTAGCCTTCAAGTGCTGAGTGATCTTCAGGTGCTAAGTAGCCTTAGGTGCCGAGTGAAGAAAAAGTGCTGAATGACTTTAGGTGCCGAGCATGATACAAGTGCTGGGTGATATTTGAGTGCCGAGTCACAAATGATGCCAAGCAATAAAAAAATGCAACAGGAGCCGAGTAAGCTAGTTTGTTACATGTGTCGAGCATCTAGAATCAGTAAGTGCCGAGCAACACATAATGCACATATGAGTTTGTAACTTCACTATTTTAGTAGTGAACTATTTTCAAGGCCGACATATGAAGAATCTCGAAGGATTAAATAATTAGATCAAATCTTTTGTATTTCCTATGTAATCTACATGCAACTAATAAGAAAAATGGAGAAGGCATGCAACCAATAATAAAAGTGCAAGGAATGAGCAGGAAACAGAGATTCAATGTGGATTGTAGATCCACATCTAACCCTAAGTCTTCGAATATCTTTATAAGGAAGACAAAAACTCATTGTATAAAAAAAGATGGATGAAGGTGTGTAAGGAAAACTATTTTTAAAGTGAAGAATATCAGATCTCAAAGGACCAAGATCAGAGAAAGCAAATCAAGTGCCTGTATTCAGCAATCAAAGGATTGTAAGCTATCAGGTTTATTACACCTAATACTCTCTAGCAATTGTATTAGAAAGGAAACCCTATGGTGATAGGTTAGCTTAACAGCTATTTTGTAAATCCTTTAATAGGGTAACACTTCATGTAAAGTGTTTGTAAATCCTTTAACCAGGTCACTATTGATACAGTGTAAAGCCTTTAATATGGTTGATCATTAGAAGTGGTCAAACATTATTGCTGCAGTAATTTTGTGGATATCATCCCCACCCCAGTTTTACCTTCTTATTCCTAGAGGGTTTTTGGGTTACCAAAATTTCAAGTGTTATGTGGTGATGCACATGTGTTTTTCATAATTCCTTAATGTTGATATGTATGCATGTACATTTCAATATTATGTTATTAAGGATTAGAGAAAAATAGTTAAGAAGCTAATACTTCTAATTCACCCCCCCTCTCAAAAGCATTCTTTCCATTAAGATATTTCAACACATGTAATAAGTGACTATATATGGATAGTCGATGATATTCTACCTTCTCCATTTTTGAGCCTATTGTGGATAAGCAGGTGGTGTACCAAGCATTAGTTCATGTAAATCAAGCCATTGCATATCGGTTGCACTTATTGTGAAGAAAATTGTAGGTGTGCCAAACTGGTCAAGCAAGTCAGTTAATTCTACTTTATTTTTTGCCCAATATGATCTTGTTCCTCTTAGACTTGTTCCAAACCACATTAGCCTATCTGCGAGATTATTAAGTGACATATTCTCCACATGTTCATGCAATTCATTAATAGTAATTGGCATTTCATATGAAAGCTCCTTTTTGCAAAAATAGATGCTAAACTTTGTGTGTGATGTCTCATTACCATGTTCTGCACAAAATACCTAAACTGTGGATGTTTTCCAAAGTGGTGATCCCTGTATTTGATCAAATGCTTTACAAATTCATGCAATTATACTCATTTCATTCTAGGCACTAACTAATCACAACTTCCATCTAGAAATAATGTTGCAAAAGCCATATCCAACAACCCAGATGTGACATACTCATTGATAGGTGATGCACCTATAGATGGCCACTCAATTAAAGTAGATGGAACAGCATCAAGATTATTAACCCAAGCATGAATTAATTTCATTTTCCTTTGAGCATTAGGTGGCCTTGAAGCCATAGAGTCTATGTGCTCAATTATATTACCTTCGTCTATCTCCATGAGAGGACTTAGGAATACAACCTCATTTGCATCATAATCAAACTCCATGTGCACCGTCTTTAATCTATGAAAAATATTCTCATCTGTATCTGTAGGTAGGTCATTAAGAGAACTTTCATCTATGTAGATGACATCTACATAGAATTTATCATTTTCAACTTTGTATTTCAATGCTCTATAAACACGATCCCTATTCACAGTAAAGTTATATCATGTACCACATTGATCCCTTCTTCGAACAATAATGATTGGTAAATGATCAATTGTGTGTGGCAAGACTTTTGATAGCCGTTCAACATGCTGGGGAAAACTAATGGTATGTCCTTTATACTTATACTGACCGCCAGTTGCATGTGTAACTTGCAATATAGGGTTTACACGTGCAATCAACATCTCTTCAACCTGAGTTAAATTTGCAAGCTCTGGTGGTTGACATTTCGGATCCATATTATTTGAAGATGAAAACCTATGAATTCTTATCTCTTGATGACACCTATTGCATATTGGACCCTCACTGGTGCGATATACTTTCATTCCTGCATATGACTCCTGACAAACATAACACATATTTGGTGTTTTCAAACTATCTATATGATATCTAAACTACATTTGGAATCTTCTAAATTCATATTGAAGCATTGTTGGATACAATTTTTCAATTGTGTGTTGTCTTTGATGTCACACAAATGTCATATCAGTCATCAGATAGTGTCTACCGAGCTCACAAGGTCAACAAGGCAAAGGATAGTGTCTACCGAGCTCAAAAGGTCAGCAAGGCAAAGGATAGTGTCTACCAAGCTTAGAAGGTCAGCATGGTAAAGGATAGTGTCGACCAAGCTCAGAAGATTAACTCTAGAAATTCTTGGAAGCAGCATTTACTGAGCAGGGTCGACCAGTAAAGGATTTCATTGTCTTACGAAATAATGTTTATTTGTTTAGAGTAATATCTGTAGCTGATTGATGAATGGTTTATTGGTAAATGTAACATGTAAATGGGCTAACTTGACAATCTTAATGGTATAAGTAAGAGGTCAAGTTGCAAATTTAAAAAGCATATATGTGGAGGTATGAGAAGTTGATATGATATGAAGACTGATTATTGTGGTAGCAAATTTGAAGGATAATTAGAGATCATTGAGGAGCAGTAGAGTCATATTTGATCAAGGAGGATCTAACGATGCTGAACAGAGACCTGTAGCCAACAAATTCAATTGCATTTTATTCAGATCAATTCACTGTTGCTTCCTAACCATTGTAGCAGTGATTTCAAATCTCTTAACAGAGTTAGTTTAACAACCATTTTGTAAATTCTCTAACAAGGTGATAGTTCAGTTGAATTGTTCTAAAGACCTCTAGCAAGGCCACTCCTAACAAGGTCACACCTAACAATGTGTATTGTAACCTTTAACAAGGTTGGCTCCTAATAGGGCTCACTTCAGAAGAGTGAAAAATTGGTGACTAGTTACTTGGCGGTTTTTCCCATATTGGGTTTCCACGTTAAATCTGGTGTCTCTTGTGTTCACTTTATTTTCAATTACATGCATGAATGCTTGAAAAGAAAGTAATAGTTTAATTTACCGAGTTACAACATTTGTTTACCAAGTACAAGAAATAAATAGATCTTCAAGACATCTAAGGGATTTGTGAATTAATTTTTGTTAGTAACTGATTCACCCCCCCTCTTAGTTACTCTATCTTTAATTCCAACAATTGGTATCAAAGCTATTGGTGCTTACAGGAAAAGATTTCAAGGATCTAAGCTAATGGTCAGGATGTCTTACAAAAGGGAAATTCCAAGACTTAATAGGAACAACTTCTTAGCATGGAAAGGATTGATGAGGCTTCATCTGGCTTCTATCGATGATACAAGGCTAAAGTAGCTTGATGAGAAATATGAAGAACCTTCTAGTACATTATCTATCAATGATATTGCCAAAAAGAAGACTCACAAAAACATGTTGATAGACATAGCATCCACCCTAAGTTATGAAGAATTTGATGACATCAAGGATTGCAAAACTGCCTTTGAAATGTGGAACAAGCTAAAAGAAATCTATGGAGGAGATGATAATGTGAGAATGGCCAAAGCAGCAAGTTTGAGAGGACAATTTGATCAAATGAGGATGAGAGAGGATGAAAATATTGCAAAGTATGTTGAAAGAGTTAAAGTATGTGTTAGTGCAATCAAAGCATCTGGAGGAGATATCAATGAGGAGACACTTATAAGCAAAGTTCTTAGAACTCTACTTCCCATTTATGCAATCAGAGTCTCTGCAATTCAAGAAAGGAGATGTGAGGCAAATCATAAAATAAATTTAGAGGCCATAGTTAAAAAAATTGACTGCATTTGAGCTAGACAACTATGAAAATTATGTTCCAGTTGCTAAGAATGTTGAATTAGCATTTGAAGCCAAGCTTTCACTCAAAGAAAAAGGGAAAAAGATGAAGGATCCACAATCAGATAGTGATGAAGAATCAGAACAAAGTTCAGACAGTGATCTTGAAGTGGTTGAAGCTCTACTAGCTAGAAAATATTCAAGAGGCAAAGGGAAATACAAAGGTAAGGTTCCTCTAATCTATTTCTCTTGTGAAGAAATTGGACATATTGTTGTTGGGTGAATGCACAAAGTTGGGTCGCAATTTTGCGGAAGTCAAATCCACAAAATGAAACTTCTTAGAAACGGGTACTCGATTTTAAAAAATGGGCACCCATTTTTGGTTTAGGTGCCCGACCCTAAATTTAGAAAACGGGCACCCGTTATTTTTAAAAATCGGGTACCCATTTTTTATTTTCAAAAAACAGGTACCCATTTCTCAAAAAAAGAAAAATTTAAATTTTTAAGAAACGGGCACTCGTTTTGTAAAAATAAAAAATGGGTACCCATTTTTTAAAAGTAAAAAATGGGTACCCGTTTCTTAAAAATTCAATTTTTTAAGCTTTCAGCGGATTTTACATGCCGCTTTTAGCTTTTCAAAATGGGTACCCATTTTTTGAAATTCAAATAACAGGTGCCCATTTCTTACAACATGAGGTGGAATTTGTTTTTCCTACCTCGAATTTTGGTTTGGGACAGGCTTGGTGAGACCAAGCCTATGCCTTGGCCTCTTAAGATTTGGCTAAGGCATTGAACTGACAAATTCATGCCTTGCCATAATTTTTAGAGGGTCTTCCCGATCAAATTTTTTTACGAAATGAAAACCCATTAGAGCTCCCACTGTCCTGATTTCAGAAATATAAATTCTATAGAGTTATGTTTTTATTTACTATTTTTTTTTTTTTTAATCAAAGGTGGTACCTAAATGTAAAATAGCAACATTCACTAAAACTTTAATAACTTTTTTATTTAAATTAATTTATATGTCATCAATATACATTTAATTCTTTTGAAGTTTAAAAAAAAAAATTTGAAAAAAGTGAAATTTTGATCAAATTATGGTGTCCGTACACGAGAGGTTTTAAAAATTTCTTTTATAGCCAATTAAAAATTAATTTTAAAAAAATATATTCATTAAAAAATTCAAGAAAAATATTCTAATCAATCTTTGGTGTGTCAGGTAACTCCATTTAAAAGGATTCACAAAAATTCGTTCATTTGTGTCAAATTATGGTGTTTGTACACGAGCATGGTATGGTCCTAAAACAAGCGCTTTGAAAAAGTGGTTTTTAAAGATCCATACCAAAAAAATAAGCTATCATATGAGTATACAAATAAATTACGTATTCAAAAAGAAGATTCTAGGCACTACAATTTTTGTTTCTGAAGTTTTTTTATATTTAATCTCTAAATGGCTCAAATTTTGGCATTAATTGACAAAATATTTCAAAAACAAGAAAAACACTTCCACTTTTTGGCCAAAAGTGAGACCCAACTTCTTGCACTGACCCTGCTAGGTGTCCAAATAAACAAAACAAAGATGAGAAGAAAGGTCACAAGTACAATGGAAAGAAAGACTTCAAACCATTCAAGGATAAAAGTAAGAAAACATGTTTTATGGCAAAAGATTTTAATGATTCTGATGATGAAGAAGAAGATGAAATTGTCTACATTGTTGTAAAAGATGAATTTGATAATGATGAAGAAATGGCATTGATCTCTCATATGAGCAGAAATGATACATGGATCATAGATAGTGGTTGTTCTCATCACATGACTAGTGATAAAACTAAGTTTGAATATTTTGAAGACTATGATGGTGGCAGTGTAAGATTTGGTAACAATGAACCTTGTTCTATAAGAGGAAAAGGAAGAATCTCACTAACCATGGAACTTGTATGTGATAATGCATATTGGGTAGAAGGACTAAAGAACAACTTGTTGAGTGTGGCACAGCTACTCAATAATGGATTCAAAGTAGAATTTATGCATGGAAAAGAAAGATTACTAGATGGCAAAGGAAAGCTAATTGGATCAGGCACTCAAACAAAAGGTAACCTATTTCTTCTTGAACTTGGTGATTGTTCATGTTTCATTGCTCAAATTGAAGAAAGTTGGTTATGGCATAGGAGGTTGTGTCATGTAAACTTTGAGAATTTATAAAAATCAGTAAATTCAAGAAAGTAAGAGGTATTCCTAACATAAAGAAACCTAAGGTTGGTTTATGCAAGAATTGTCAAATTGGTAAAATGGGAAAGACTGGTTTTAAAAGCAAGAACTATCAAACTGAAGAAGTTCTAGAAATTATGCATACTGATTTGTGTGGACCTATTGGCATTGAAAGTTATACTGGTGAAAAATTCTTCATTCTGTTTGTTAATGATTATTCAAGAATGATGACTGTCATGTACCTTAGAGAGAAATTAGAAGCATTTGAAAAATTCAAATGGTATTTGGCCAGAGTAGAAAATGAAATAGGCAAAAGACTAAAATGCTTAAGGTTTGACAGTGGTGGTGAATTCATTTCACATGAGTTCAATAACTTTTGCATTGAAAGGGGAATCAAAAGATAGGTTTTAGCACTTAGAACTCAAGAACAAAATGGAATAGCAGAAAGAAGGAATAGATCTATACTGGATTGTGCAAGAACCTTAATGATTGAGAAAGGCATTTCTATCAAATACTAGAAGGAAGCTATCAGCACTGCAGTTCATACCTTGAACAGAGTACAGCTGAAAAAGGACTCATTCAAAACACCCTATGAGTTGTGGTATGGCTACAAACCCAATGTAAGTTATCTAAAAGTATTTGGAAGCAAATGTTACATTTTGAAAGAATCTAGAAAAGGTAAATTTGATGTAAAAAGTGATGAAGGAATATTTTTGGGATACTCTTGCAAAAGCAAAGCATATAGATGTTTGAACTTATCTACTCACAAAGTTATAGAAAGTGAACATGTGAAAGTTGATGAGTTTGCAGAAAGAACAGAAGAAGAAAGAAAAAAAAAGAACCTGAAGACTATAGAAGATTTTTTTACATTGAACCTGATACAATTCCAAGTATACCTATTATTCAGGAATCCTCAACTCCAGAGTCTTTAGTTACCGAGTCACAGGAAGTTCAAACCAAGCTAATGCCTTCTGAGCTATAAGAACTCGAGTTGCAAACAAAAGCTACCAAGTTAGCATTTACTAAACCCGAGCAACCAAAATCAAAACCAGAAGTTGAGACACAAAAGGATAACAATGCAAGCCATTCAAAAGGCAAGGAGCCCGTGTTAGCCAAGTATGTCAAAAAGCATCATGCACCAGATCAGATCATTGGTGATAAATCAAAAGGAAAAATGACAAGAAGTAAGTTGAAAGGCACTTGTTTACTTGTTGATTTTCAACCTAGAAATATCAAAGATGCACTAGACAATGAAAGTTGGATTGAAGCTATGAATGAAGAAATAGATCAAATAGAGAAAAACAAAACATGGACTCTTGTACCTAGACCCAAAGAAAAGAATGTGATTGGAACAAAGTGGGTATTCAGAAACAAACTAAATGAACATGGTAAGGTATCAAGGAACAAAGCTAGACTAGTATGTAAGGGATACTCTCAAGAAAAAGGTGTAGACTATGGAGAAACTTTTGCTCCTATTTCAAGATTGGAAGGTATTAATACCTTACTTGCATATGCTACATTCAAAGAATACAAAGTTTATCAGATTGATCTCAAGTCAACATTTCTCAATGGCATATTGGAGGAAGAGGTTTACATTGAGCAGCCTGAAGGTTTTGTTAATCTAGACAAGAAGGACATGGTCTACAAATTGCATAAAGCATTATATGGTGTAAAACAAGCCCCTAGAGCATGGTATGAAAGATTGCATAACTATCTTATTCAGATTGGTTTTCAAAGAACTAATGATAACAACAGTTTGTACATAAAAGAAGGACCAAATAATAAGATTATTTTGGTAGAAATATTTGTAGATGATACTTTATTCACAGAAAATGATGATTTTTGCAAAGAATTTTTAGAACAAATGAACAAGGAATTTGAAATGTCAATGTTTGGTGAAATCAAATTCTTTGTTGGTCTTCAAATTCAATAGAATAAGAATGGCATCTACATCACTCAATCTAAATACATCAAGGAGATACTGAAAAAAGTTTGGTATGGAAGATTGCAAACCAGTTGGGACTCCTATGTGTACTGGATTAAAACTCACCAAGGATGATGAATCAAAAGAAGTGGATCAGAAGTTATATAGATCTATGATTAAAAAGTTACAATATGTAGTGCACATAAGACCAGACATTGCCCTTGCAGTAGGGATTGTAGCAAGATTCTCAACAAAACTAAAAGAAAATCACATGATGGAAATCAAAAGGATCATGAGATACTTAAAAGGAACTGAAGATTATGGATTATGGTATAAACTTGGAGAAAAAATGGATTTAAAAGTGTTCACTGATGTAGATTAGGCAGGAAATATTGATGATAGAAAGAGCACAAGTGGAGGAGCTTTCTTTCTCGGAAAAAGGTTGGTTACTTGGACAAGCAAAAAGCAGAATTGTGCATCTCAATCCACGGCAGAAGTTGAATATGTTGCAGCAGTAGTAAATTGCTCAAACATTATGTGGTTTAAACAATTATTGAAAGGTATGAAGCAAGAAATCATAGAACCAGTTGTTATGTTTTGTGACAACACAAGTGCAATGAACATCTCCAAGAATTCAGTGATGCATTCAAAAACCAAGCATATTGCCATAAAATATCACTTTGTTAGAGAATTGGTGCAAGAAAAGGAAATAAGATTGGAATATGTGCATACAAAAGAAAAAATTGCTGGCATATTCACAAAGCCTTTACCTAAGGATGCATTCTTGTATCTAGGAGGTAAGTTAGGGGTCATTCCCTTATCTGAAGCTCACTAAAATACAATTTTAGTGATGCATCAACAAGAACAGAATTGAAAATCTATCAATTGATGCAGCAAACCAATGAAGATATTGCATATGAATCAGTACATCAGGTATTATGTTACTCAGTTGTATTAAGTTGTCTTTGGCATGTGTTGTCAAAGAGGGAGAAAATATACTATCATATATTTCTGAAATTTGCAAATAATAAGAGTTTGTGTAAGAGGGAGAGATTATATGTAAGAGGGATTTTTGTATTCTGTCATTAAAAGAGTTGTTTTCAAATTTTATTCTGCTATGACATGTTGTGTTGCCATCAATGCAAAAGAGGGAGATTGTTGGATACAATTGTTCAATTGTGTGTTGTCTTTGATGTCACACAAATGTCATATCAGTCATCAGATAGTGTCTACCGAGCTCAGAAGGTTAGAAAGGCAAAGGATAGTGTCTACTAAGCTCAGAAGGTTAGCAAGGCAAAGGATAGTGTCTACCGAGCTCAAAAGGTCAGCAAGGCAAAGGATAGTGTCTACCAAGCTCAGAAGGTCAAAAAGGAAAATGACAGTGTTTACTGAGCTTTCAAGGTAATCAAAGAATTTTAGTTCTTACCGAGCTCACTCGGTAATCAAAGAAAATATGACAGAAATAGTTCTTACCAAGTTCACTCGGTCATCAAAGGTAATTTGGAAGAAATAGTTCTTACCAAGTTCACTCGATCATCAAAGGCAATTTGGAAGATTTAGTTCTTACCGAGTGAACTCGGTAGCCAAAGGATTTTAAGGATATTGTAATGTTAACTGAGTCAAGAAGGTTAACTCTGGAAATTTTTGGAAGCAGCATTTATCGAGCAAGGTTGGCCAGTAAAGGATTTCATTGTCTTATGAAATAATGTTTATTTGTTCAGAGTAATAATTGTAGCTGAATGATGAATGGTTTATTGGTAAATGTAACATGTAAATGGGCTGACTTGACAATCTGAATTGTATAAGTAAGAGGTCAATTTGCGAATTTAAAAAGAAAATACGTGGAGGTATGAGAAGTTAATATGATATGAAGACTGATTATTGTGGAAGTGAATTTGAAGGATGATCAGAGATCAATGAGGAGAAGTAGAGTCATATTTGATCAAGGAGGATCTAACAATGCTGGACAGAGACCTGTAGCCAGCAAATTTAGTTGCATTTTATTCAGGTCAATTCATTGTTGCTTTCTAACCATTGTAGCAGTGATTTCAAATCTCTTAACAGAGTTGGTTTAACAACCATTTTATAAATCCTCTAACAAGGTGATAGTTCAGTTGAATTTTTCTAAAGACCTCTAGCAAGGCCACTCCTTATAGGGTGATTAAATCCTCTAACAGGGTCACACCTAATAGTGTGCATTTTAACCTTTAACAGGGTTGGCTCCTAATAGGGCTCACTTCAAAAGAGTGAAAAATTGGTGACTAGTTACTTTGTGGTTTTTTCCATATTGGGTTTCCACGTTAAATCTGGTGTCTCTTGTGTTCACTTTATTTTCAGTTACATGCATGAATGCTTGAAAAGAAAGTAATAGTTTAATTTAATGAGTTACAACATTTGTTTACCAAGTACAAGCAGTAACTAGATCTTCAAGACATCTAAGGGATTTGTGAATTAATTTTTTTTAGTAATTGATTCACCCCCCCTCTCAGTTACTCTATCTTTAATTCTAACAAAGCATACCATTTGGGTTGGGCATGTTTTCTCTATCATTTTGCAATTATAAATCAACATGTATATCACTTCCATATTGTGGTGTTTCTAGTACATATTCTATGGATGGTGAGCATACATTCTCAATATTTAGTTGATTATTTGTATTTGGAGGATGGTCAATATGTGGCTTGGTTTGGCTTGAGGATGTTGAACTTGGTAGCTTTGTGAACTTTTAGGAACGACCCTCTTAGAAGTACATTGATGATGGTTTCTCTCTTCATTTTGCAGATCTCGATTTTCAGTTTCCAGTTGTTCAACCATTATTTCTACACTTCTTCTAGCATATCTTCACTTGTACCCTTGATTTTCTATTACTCTTTGTTGTTCTCTTTCAAGTTTTGTTTGTTGTTGTTGTTGACGTCTCCAATATTCTCTATGATACTCTCTTTGTTATTATCTTTGGTATTCTCTCCTTTCCTCCTCCGTCTCAAAATTCAACCTAGGTCTCACCATAGCTAGTAGGAAAAAAACATTAATGAAGTAACATTTATTTATATGTAGATGAAAAATATTTCACCAATAAATATTATCAAATGTGAATTAAATTTTTTAAATAATGTATGCATGAATGAAGATAAATAACCTTAGAAAAGTAACATATGTTTGTATATAAATGAGAAATACACAACCAATGAACCTTACTATTACAATGTAGAAAAAAATTGGAGAAAGTTATTGTGCAAGTAGATCAATGAGATGATATAAGCATCAAAATGTATGCATAGAGTTAAAAAAATATATTAATAAAGGGAAAAAAAGAGCATGAAGAATTTTTTTTTAAATTAAATTAAAAGATTTATGGAAGTGTATACTTTTATTATGAAATATACAACATCAAGATAAATAGTCAGAAAAGATTATTACATCATGGAAATCAATAATCTTATTTATTACATCATTTTATTACAAAATAGATAAGTACATGATGTTGTATTTTACAATACAAAATACCAATACCAAAAATAATAGGAAGTCCACTTTAGAAGATAGTGAATGTTCACTTTCTAATAGAGTAGAATAGTTGCCAAAATATATGTGGATCTCCACACAAAAAAGAACCAAGAGCATATTCACCACCACTACCCTAATATCCACCTTCTATTAACCCAATTATGAGATTGACGCAAGCGAGCTTGAGAATAGGGTTCAAGAGTTTGGGTATGTGGAAAGTAGATTTCAAAAAACTGGTGTTGACTTAGCAGGGACTGAAACTTGTCAACAACCATGCCAGACCACCAACAATCATTCTCAAAGATATCTACAACCAAATCTAATGGAATGTATCCTAGTAGTGGAACAACTAGTGGTGTAGGTCTAATATGATCAGCAACAATCTCTTTGATAAGAGGTTCTCAAGTAAGCTCATCTATAATAAAGTGTTCGTATTGAATAACATTTACCTTTGAGATTTTTCCACTCGACCAATTATGGTGCCAGGAAACCATGCTCCCTGGAAGCCATCATCATCACAACACACTTCAACTTTCATTCCATAGTTAAAATTCATGATGTGCACCTTTAACAAAAAAAGAGTACATAAAATCTTTTCAATTACATGTATTTAGTTCAAAATAACAGTATAAAGGAATAGTTAGTATTGAAATATGTGTTCGAAAAAATTACATTCTAAAATTTATCTATGCATAAAAATTACATTGTAATGTTGGAAAATGGCGACATTGCCTTCCACATTTCAAACATTAAACTAATTTATGCATAAAATATATTTGAATAAAAGAGTTAGCAATATAATATAAGAAAAATGGTGGCATTGCCTTCCACTTTTGAAACATTATTTATGGATAAAAATTACATTCTAATATTCTATGAAAAAATTACATTCTAATATTCTACAAAAAAATTACATTGTAATGTTTGAAAATGGCAGCATTGCCTTCCACATTTCAAACATTGAACTAATTTATGCATAAAATATATTAGAATAAAAGAGTTAGCAATATAATATAAGAAAAATGGTGGCATTGCCTTCCACTTTTGAAACATGATTGTCTAAGAGTTAAATAAAATTAATATGTAAACAGTAATCTAAATCAAAATAGTATTGTAAATCTAAATATTATTGAAAATCCAAATAGCACTCTAAACTAAAAGACTATTATAAATGAATAAAAAAATTATTATAACTAACTCACACATTTAATTTTTTATTATAAACAACAATAAGATATATATTATTATAAAATAAGAATAACTATTAGAAAATAATTTATTCAATACTTATAATAAAATTACAATTGAATTTACATATAAAATTATAATTATATGTAATTATGGTAGGTATTAAGCCACTATGTGATAGTGATGCTACATGTATACAATATCTTTTTAATTGTAGAAATTAATTTACATATAAAAAATAAGCCTAAAAAATAAGGATAATGTTTTATATATTAATCTTTAAAATGGGGAATCTATTAGCAAAATTTAGCACTATTTGAGGACTTCTTCTCAATAATTTTTTTTTTACTAGTGTGTATGATTTATTCTACATAGAGAAGTCAAAGATAAATATGACAAACAAAGAAAGTTTTCAAAATTATGTAGACAGGAAAAAAAAAATAGAATTTTAAAATGAGAAAAAGGAAAGGAAAGTTTTTAGAATTTTGGAATGAGAAAGGAAAGGAAAGTTTTTAAAATTTTAGAATGAGAAAAAGGAAAGGAAAGCTTTTAGAATTTTGAAATGAGAAAAATGAAGGAAATTTTTTTAATTTGGAAGTTTCTACTATGTAGACAAAGAACTGTATATAAATGTTATTCATTGTCGAGAATAACTTGAAACGGAAGTGAAAGATTCATAGCAATGGCTAATAAAGTTATTTGTGTGCTCATGATTTCTATTATTGCAACAACATTTTTTCCCATCATATCAAGTTGGGAGCTAGCAAGGATAATGTATGTGTTGTTTATTATTATTTTGTTCTAGTAAATTTCTATAATAAAATAATTTTATATTAGAACATAAACTTTTTGTACAATACTAATATATGTTGCTAGTGGAATACTAATATTATTAAAATATGTTGGAATACGAAAATTCATAGATGCCAATGGCAACATTGTTGCACATTCGATTCTTAGCGTAGATGTGTAAAGTTTTGTTGCCATTCCACAGTAAGAAAAGATCAATTCATACTAAAATGAAAACAATTTTTTTTATTAATTCCAAATTTCTCCTTTTCAATTGTGGTGGTATGAGAAAATACCCCCAAAACATTGTTCTTGGCATGTTAATTATTTATGATTTGTCTAGCAAATCTAAAGATATAAAACAAAAAAAGAAAGAGATTTTAATATACTAACTGGGATATCACACTTGCTCTGACATAACATGGAAAAGATTTAGTAAAAGCTGACTCTAAAAGACCAGTATTTATGAATGAAATATGGATGAAGAAATTTAAATTGCCACCCTACTTGACTCACGGCTTCTACAGTCGATAATCACTTTATCCTAGCTTAAATGCCTCCTTTGGATCTCCTCAGGAACAGTTGACAAAGGTATTGCAAAAATGTAAGAGTTCAGATGCTAAAGGCACTGTAACTGAGCAAGGTAAGAGAGTTTTGCAGAATAGAAGAGAGATAGATATCAGTATGATAGAATAAGACAAGGCCAACATATTTAAGGATTTAGAATTTTCCTTATGACTTCCTATCATTACATGAGTTATATTCAAATTCTTTAATTTGATAATCTTGAAAGAATAAAAAGAAAGAGGGAAAAAAATAAAAGGAAACATTTGAAATGGCCAATAACAAAAAATGCGATGGAGGAAATGTTTGAAATGGCCAATAACAAAAGATGTGTTCAAAAAATGGCATATTTGCATGGCCAATAATGAAAAATGCATTCAAAATGCAAAAACAAATTTAAAGAGAAAACGCCACTCGCATAGCCCAATACGACACCCACATAAGCTCGCCTTGGTGGCAGACTATCATTGCTGATAGCGACAATAACTACCGCCACTAACATATGTCAGTGGCGATAGTTACTGTCATTGTCAGCAGCAATAGTCTACCATCACCCACCATGTGGAGGGTAAACCCTCACGGTTGCCTTTAAATTGTATTTTGTATTTTGTATTTTGTTTTATATTTTGTTTTAATTTTTTTAATTTTTTATATTGTGTTTTTTTTTTTTTTTTAAATTTTTTTTAAAATTTTAATTAATTAATTTATAAAAGTTTAAATGAAGTAATAATCTACTTTAAATTTATTTATTTATATAGTTTAAATGAAGTAATAATTTTCAATATAGGTTAAATTTTAAATTTATTTATTTATAAAAGTTTAAATGAGTATAGGTTAATATTGCTGAAAAAGTAGTAAACGTTTAAATTTATTTATTTATAAAATTTTTAATGAATATAGGTTAAACTTACTTCCTTTTTCTTATAGATTTATAAAATATTTTTTTATTTTTCATTTCGGGGCCTATTATTTTGGGAATAAATTTTTGTTTTATTATTTTATAAGGTTCCACATGCCCATGGTGAAATAAAATGCATTTATAAAATCATTTTTATTTAAATTAGTGTGTAACTACTCCCATTTCTTTTTTATTGATGGAGAATCTATTTTGGCATATTCTTGTGCTGGGTATTTGTGCTATGATTGTATAGAACACCTCTCGACATAATTAAGGTGTCAATGGTGAAAACAAAGATAAATTTAGAGAAAGATGAAAGGGGATTTGATATAAGAAATAATGTTATAATTGTAATAAATGTAATCTTTTCAAATGGAAGAAATGTCAAAGGCTTGTAATTTAAGTAAAAGAAAAGTGCTAATTATGTCCATGAGGGTGAGGAGGCTTCTCCAAGTAATTAATTCTTGTTAAGAATGTGGAAGCTAAAATTCTAGATAATTAGATATTATAGAATAGGTTAAATGAGATAACAAAGCATCTCACAAGACATAGATTTAAGTGGTCAAACCTTGATGAAATGCGAAGGAAACATCTATAGGGCAAGGTATTGATATTTTTATTGGCAAGAGAAAATAATGACAAACTTCACACAAAAAAAAAAATCTCATCTTTGCCTTCAATGCATCATATATATATATATATATATATATATATATATATATATATATATATATATATATATATATATATATATATATATATATATATATATATATATATATCTATATATATATATATATATATATATATATATATATATATATATATATATATATTTGGTAAATGTAATTTCCACCAACATAAAATTAAAAAATATTTGCAGGTGGGCACGAATTGTGCAAGGCGACGTGTAGGATCTTTGGTGGGTGTTGGCTCCTATAATTCTTGCAAATCTAGGAAAGTAGAGGATTGTCTAAAGTATGGGGACCCACTTACATCTCAAAAGGATCCGAGGAAAGGGAATTCTCAAAAGGAGGAAAATGGAAAGGAAAATATTCACCTAAATGGGTCTGTAGGTCGTGATCAAGCAAGGTTGGTCCTTCCTACGATCCTTTGCAATTGTACAATATAGAGTTATCAAATCTGTGGACCACTAGAGGCAAACCTATTGGGATGTCTAGATTTCTAGATGTCATAGATATATCATATAGAGAAAAGGGGAAGTTTTCGATTGTTGTACCTAACTCACTTATTGATCACAATATTGAGCTAATGGCAATGACCTTGGTCGGTAAATTTTTGGGGCCTAGGCCCAACATTGATATTATTCAACATTTTTCCAAGAAGAAATTGGATCTTAAGGGGTAGGTGGAGATCATGACCATGGTGAAGGGATTCCTCTCATTTTCCTTCTTATGCTAGGAGGACTTCACTAAGTTCTTTTATGTTGTCCCATGGGTGATTGGTAAGTCTACCCTTGCTCTTCATAAATGGTCTCCTAATCTTTGATTTGAATGATTTTTTTCTTGTTCAAACTCATGTTTGGGTGAGATTACCTAGCCTCCCTTTGGAAATTCAGTATGAGGATATTTTTAATGGGATAGGTAGTGCTCTTAGTGAGCTCATATCCATTAACTTGGTGACTACCTCTTGAAGGAGACTTGCCTATGCCATAATCTATATTGGGGTGGAACAAGGAAAGAATATGTCATAGATCATTGAGATTCATACCAAGCTCAGAAAATGGTTGCAAAAGATTAACTATGAGAGTGTTCCTTTTATTTTCTTTCACTATAAAAAGGTAGTTCATAATGTGAAAGTCTACCCCTCTTTCATAGAGAAAGAGAAAGCTAGAAAGGCTCAAATGAAATTTTGGCAAAAGAAAGGGAAAGATCTAGAAAAATCTGGTGAGAACACCCTTGAAAAGCATAAGGAACCTAGAAAGGATGACCCCGATAAGGGTGAGGACCAAAATTTTGGAGAAGGGCTTCAATATGTTGTTGCCTCTAAGACACCCCTAATGGAGAGTTTAGGGTTAGTCCTTGGTAATCTTGGCAAAGAGTCAAAGGAGAGTGGGGCTCCCATGGACGGTTCCCTAGTGAACCAAAAAAAAGGCAAGGAGATGAAAGACTTTGAACCTATACGAAACCTGGAAGAGGAAGAATCCTAAATTTCTATCCAAGAGGAGTTGGAGAATCTATTTGTTGTCTCTAACACTTCCCAAGACCAAACTCTAGAGGTAGGGGAAATTTACTCGAATAGTAAATCTATGGCCAATGCTATGTCGATGCTCGATAATTTTGAATATGCTCAACCATGTAATATCTTAGAGGGATTTGCAAACCTCCTTTATGACTGATTGAAGGGCAAGGTAGGAAGTTATTTGGACTACCTAGCGGTAAGGAATATGGAACACTTATTAGACCAATGTGAAGGTCTAGAGACTTCTAAAGGGGAGGAAGGAGAGAAAACATCCAAGAATAAGTTTACACAGAATAATATTAGGAATGCTTCACTAGTTATCTCTTCTTAGGTATCCACTAGGGGTAAGCTCAAGGAAAATGTTAAGGCTAAATTGAAAATGTCATGAAGAACGAAAGCCATCTTTATTAGAGATGAAGAAGCAAGTAATAATATTATGGATGGTACTTAATTAATCATCCCAAAGGTTCGCTCTCTTAAGAAAAAATGAAAGTCATATCTTGGAATATTTGTAGTCTTAATGGACCACATAAGCACGAAGTATTGAGAAACCTAATCAGAGATCATAGGCCACATAATGTGTTCATCCAAGAAAACACAATGACTAAGGAAAGATTGGAAAGTCTAAAAGTGTTTAAGAATTTTTTGTCATCAGGTCTAGTTTGGAAGGTGCCTCTAGTGGCCTTGTTATTCTATGGAATGCTTCTAAAATCAGAGGTGAAGTTTTGTATGAAGCAGGTAATATTATGTTTGTCAAGTTTACTAATATTAAGGAAGAAGATAACTAGACTATTATTAATGTATATGCTCCAAATTGAAAAGGGGAAGATTAAAATATTGGGAAAGATTTAAGAACATTAATGATTCTTTTTCTCAAGTAACATGGAATATTATGGGGGATTTTAATACTCCTTTCAAAGAAGTGGAGAAATGGGGCAGTTTTGCTACTGACCTAGATAATAGGTTGGGTTTCACAAGCTTTATCAATGATCATACTCTTATTGATGTTTATTTGAAAGGGGCTAACTTTACCTAGTCTAATAGGAGAATAGGAGAAGAGTGCATTTAGGTTAGACCTAATAGGGCCTTGATTTCATTTGACTAGCTTTCTTTTTTCAAATGTTCTATTTCATCTCTAGATAGAATTGGATCTGATCACTCTCCTATTTCTATGAGCTTCATCAAATCAACACTTTCTTCTTAAGATGCATGATCATGTGGATTGGAGGTTTTTGATTAAGGTGTTAGAGGCTTTTGGTTTTGATCATAATGAATTCAAGGTGATATTTTTAGTTGGTTTCCTTTTCTGCTATTGTGGTTATTGTCAATGGTTACCCCTTTTTCAATTCAAGCCCACTCAGGGTCTGAGGCAGGGAGATCCTTTGTCTCATGTTCTCTTTATTATTGTTGTTATATTTCTTGGGAGGTTGATATCTATTGCACTTCCTCTAATATTTTGGTGGGGATTAAGTTGTCATCTATTAGTCTTGCCTCTTCTCACTAACAATTTGTTGATGATACTATTCTTGGAGGGGTTTCTTTTATTAAGGGGCCTAAGAACATTAAAGAGGCTCTCAACTATTATAGTATTGCTATGAGATATTTGATCAATTGGGACAAGAGCAATTTTTATTTTATTAATACTCCCCTTGACAAGTAGTTTCGTATTTCTAATTTATAGATGTTATATAGCTGACCTTCTCATGACTTATTTGGGTCTTCCTCTTGGGTCAAAACTCTTTGACTCTTTTTGGAGTAGCTTGATTGATAAATATAACAAGAAGCTAGCTAGGTGGAAAAGAGTATTGTTAAGTCAAGCTAGTAAGCTCCAAATTCTTAAGCCCACTCTTAAAAATATCACCAATTATGCTCTTAGTATTTTCTCTATTCCCTCTAAATATGGAAAGGCTATTGAGAGGATTCATAATAATTTCTTATGGTTGGGAGCTAAAGATCATAAATAAATCATCTTATTTCTTGGGATAAGGAATATCTTCCTAGAAACAAAGGTGGCTTAGGAATAAGAAAGATATAAGGCTTAAATCAAGCCTTGATGGCCAAGTAGTTCTAGAGATTTTTTTGATAGCAAGGGAGAATAGAGAGACATCTTAGTTGCTAAGTATCTCTATAGTACCCTGACCTTTTATGATTTCCTATTTTCAAACCATATACTATATGGTTCTTTTATTTGGAATACTATTATGAAGGATAGAATTATTACTTCGATGGATATTAAATGGAAGGTTGGTAATAGGTTGATAATCAAATTATAGGATGAAAATTGGCTTCCTATTGGGAAGTTGGTGGACCATGATGAATTTTATGAGTGGAAGAAAATCTTCATGGCCAATTTAGAAGCATTGTTGCTAACTATTAGAATGGTTACACTTGGTTGAACTAATGTGAGATTTCTCCCCAACTTGTGCCCTTGATGAAATTTTTTCTTCTATTGTCATTGTTGATAGGCCAGATACTCTTGTTTGGGTTGCATCATCATCAAGTTTCTTTTCTAAGCACCCCCCCTGTTGGGTGAAGATGCAGATACCTGATCTTAGTCCAAAAGTGAACATCTTTTTGTGGATCCTTCTTTTGAATAGAGTTATCATCGTGGATAATCTCTTTTAAGGGGGGATTTTTCCTCCCAAATATGTGTATCCTTTATTGTACTAATGAAGAATCAACCAATAAAATGTTCATTCATTGTCCTTTCTATAGAGAAATCTAGTCCCTCTTCTTTGGCAAGCTCAACCTTCCCTAGATCCTTCTCTAAAAATTTCTCAAGTGCTTTGTCTAGTGGTCCCTTCATTTCCACCCTTCTAAAGATTTTTCTTGCCTTTGGTCCCTATCTCTTCCTCATATCTTTTGGGGAATTTGGAAAGAACACAACAATAAGATTTTTAGAGGTAGGTTCTCTAATTCTCCTAAACTGGTTTTCTAGAAGATTGAAAATGTTATCCTGGAAAATCTAAAGTATTTTGATGGTAGATCTATTGGAAGTCCATTTAGCAAGTAAGATACCAAGAGTGTGTGTGTGTGTGTTTTTGGGGGGGGGGGGGGGGGGGGAGAAGGGGGAGAGGGGGGGTTGAATCAAAATCTATAAAACGTTAACCTTTTATGAAATTATTGTTACCCATATTTTCCCTCCCACCAAAATTTGAGTTTTCCTGTCAAACATGTCCAACGGTCATATCTATTCAAATATTCAAATGATCAAATGTTATATAAGGATATATTTTAAAACTTCGTCTCATCCCTTTTACATCCTAAGTCTCAGGGTTTTTTTTATGCTTTATCCCAATGGAGACTCAAGTCATGATCATGTGACTACCCTTCATTGCCTAGTCATTGCAGTCTATGGCTTAACCGTCAAGAGAGGTAAGAATGTGTGACATCATCTTTTTAGTGGTCAGTGTGGCTTTACAATTTAGAAGGCTAATATCTACTTATGAGTGGCAATGCAACAATCTCTCTCTATCACTCAATCAGAGGGTTATGATCTTGACCCAAGGTTTAAGTTGTGATGTCATGACCCTTCTTCATTTGCATGATCATAGGGATTTTAGTGTAAACTATGGTCACCTTAGGATGGTGAAGTCATGAATCACCTTAAGTGCATAGTCACTGGGATCAGTGATGGGTTAAGGTCAAGGTGTGAAGCAATGATAACATGAAATAAAGATGACCTTGGTGATGTGGTAGTTCCTAATCGATCAAGGAGCTGAACTATGTAGGAAGGGTCCCAACTGTATTTTTGATCATTGGATCCAAAGAAATCAATGCATGTCGTTATGTCCTTATGGAAAATTGTATGCTCAATTTATATAGCAAGATAATGATGATGCCACATGTGTCTTAGTAGGCTCGGGTGGAGAGTAGGCAATGAAGGTTAAGTTCATTTTCACATGGTCATAGGAATTTCATGTAAAGTCAAGGATCATGTCACAATGGCATGAATATTATGTTGGTAGTTTGGATCATAGTTCATCACTCGGTCATAGGTGTTTAATGCTAAGTCAAATATTATGTGGCAATGATGCAAAATGCTAAGTTCACAGTGTCACCAGGTTGCAACAGTTAGTGGAAAATGTTAAAGATAAGTTGCGAAGTAGCGATAGATGGTCACGATTTTGCAAGGAATAACTAAAAATGAAGGAAGGTGGTTGTGAAACTGTGATCATGGGTAGTCAAACATAAACATAAGTTGAATGTTGGTGAGGTGGTAGAATGATAGAATATTGTTGGTCCATATAGCAAAGCCTAAGGTTGACCCCATTTGACTTGCTAACATGGTTGACTTAGAATATTGATAACAAAGGAAGCAACTCTGATATTTTCAATCTCCTTCAACCACTTTCATCATTCTCCATGCTTGATAAATGTAAACACTCCATCACCGCTTAGCGAGCCATTTAATTAGTTAGAATGTTAATGGCCATCATTTTTGTCTTCTTAGGGCTCTACTTGGTGGACAAGTTATTTTTTATTTCATTTGGATGTGTGCCATGATCAGATCTTTCCCAGATTTATAATGATTGTTCTCTACAATCTTGAATGCAATTGTTGAGTTTTTCTTTAGGGTAGAAGCTATCTGATTTATGCTTGCACTAGAAAAGTAGATTTTGTAACCCTTCTTAAGGTCAATCTTTTCTCCAATTTTGTAGTATTGTATGTCTATGCTTTTCTAATTTAATTTCCTTTGCCTCGAAGTTAATATAGTCCTTTGTTGTATCTCTTTCTTCTATTAATACATTGTGCAATACCTTCTTGCCTTTGTATTAATGTATTGTATTCATTTCTCAAACTTTGTGATTTTATCTACTTGGCCTTTGAATGATATAAAGTGAAGTCTCTTCCTTATAAGAATTCTTTTGGTTTTTGATATACATATGGTTGTTGGATTAAGAAAGGATTGGATTAGTATACTTTGAGGTTATATTGGTGAACTATGCATTCTTGAGCAGAGATAAAGTTTAACATACTATTTGGTGTATCACTTCCTCTTAGATTAGATTAGGTATTTTTATTTCATGCATTCCTTCTCCCTTTTCCTTTCAAGAAATAATTAGGAGCATCCTGATAGTAAGGAAACCAACCTTCTTCGAAGACTCAATCTCAAGTTGCAAAGTCCCACACTTTCAAAATTGTTTCCATATTACATGAGACTACCTTTAGGTAAGATTTTAGGCAAGGGTGCAAGCTTTTGTGTCAAAAATTTTTGGCATACCCGGTGGGACTAACATTTGAAGCATTATAAGTTTACTAGTGTCAAAGAATAAAAGTTCCAATATGTGCTAAGAAGATAGTACTTCTCTTAGTATTTTTAGGCCTTCAAGAGGCTCATTTTTTAAGTACTTGGTGACTCTGTCCTACAACACATCTGGTTTCTAGACCAAGTTTTTGTGATTCATGCCCAAGGATCATACATGGGCATCTTCTAGAGGTAATGTTCAATACACTGAGCTTTCATTTTCAAACCCTAGAAAAGACACAAATATATTATCTCTATCACCAGTTAGGAGTACAATAGTAGCACATACACCTGCAATATCTCTCTCCAGTCCTCCTATTGATAGATCTCTATTTAGGTTACCATATTTTCATATAAATAGGCCATTATTCCATATCGCACAACCTAGAACACATGCATTTTCCACCTTTAATGGTGGGAGTCCTCTCCTTTTGGCTCAAAGACATGATATTCTAGCATCAGCTCTCAAAAGTATACCTAATTTCACAGGTGAAACTTTCATCTCTCCTATAGAACATATTCAAGAGATTTCAAATATCTATAATATACATGGTATTGTAGAGGATGATGTTTTTGTTAAGCTTATAGCTTTATCCTTAAAAGGAAAAACATTACAATGGTATAGAGATTTTCCTCATAACTCATTGGGATAGGTTAGGAGTAGGGCTTTGTAAGCATTTTGAGGACAAAAGTTATCACCTATCACTTTTAGAGAAGATGCCAACCATCAAGAGAACACCCTATGAATATATGACAGATTTTAATTATAGATTTCAAAAGACATGGGATAGAATACCTACTATAGTGAAGCCTTCCCCTGGTAATGCTTTCTTGTATTACCTTATAGCCTTTAACAATGATATTGATACCACTCTACAATCTATGGGAGGGGAAACTTTACCAAATGATTATGAGATAGCCATAAGACCATAAAATATCTTGATACAAGGAGGGAAGTTACTTCTAAGGCCTGCAATGCCTTTCTTTCGTGACATGCCCAATCATCAAGCTATTGTAGCCCCTATCCTTGCTTCCTCTACAAGTTAGTCCCTTGTTGTGGTCCCAATAGCTTCCACATCTTCTAATGGAGTTGATAGGATTAAGGCCATCATGAAAACATTAATTTAGAGTATGGAAAAGAAGTTGCAGGATCAAGAAAAGAAGATGGAGGACAATAGTGTAGTGATGCAAAAAAATGAGTAATGAGTTTGTGACTATGAAGAGGCAACAAGATCAAAATAATAAGCCTCCCCAACTTCAGTATCAAGGTCCTATACATAATAGATATCCAAACTTGATTCATGTTCCCTACAATTAGAATAAACCTATTGACAACACCCATACTACAAATACCAACCTAAATAAGGCTTTATTCTCTCAAAATAATCTTTCTCAAGATTAAGATTTTTACCCTTTTTTTAATTACTCCTATGGATATTGTATGTGTCAAAGGGCATAGTCTTATTTGGCATTAACTACACAAGAACATGTAGTATATCAACAACACAATACTAATCAACATGCTGATTCTTCTCATCTACAATGATAGGGTGATTTTTCTTTCATGAACCATCATTTAGAAGAACATTGCCATGCTAGCATTGATGTCATAGCTCAAAATACTAGAAGTGAAAAAAGAGTTATTGAAGATGCTACATCTCTCTCACCTAATCAAGCTTCCTCATGTGTCAATGATGAATGTACAATCCAATATTACTCCTTATCAAAGACAAGATATGAGCAATAAGAAGTCTACTAGATCTTAGACTTCTCAACCACCTACCCATACATTTCCTAAAGCTTTACTCAAGGCAGTCAATGCTCCTCCCTTCAATATGATAGATCAAATAAAGAAGACTAATGTCAATATCTCTATATGGAATGTTGTTGCTACTATACCATCACAAAAGAAGCTACTACAGTAGGAGATAGAGAGCATAGAAGTGAAAGATAAACCACCTAGAGAAGAAAATGCAACAAGCCTACTGCAGCCAATGAAAGAAGGAGAAACAAGTAAGAAAATTCAGCCTTCTCCTTTCTATGTCTCTTTAAATATAGGAGAAAAAATAGTTCATAATTGTATGATAGATTTAGGGACTAGTAGCTTTGCAATGCCTAGGTGTGTAGCCAACCTCATGGGTATTAAATATGAGCCAATGGTTAGAGATGTGCTCCAATTAGATAGTAGCTCTATCAAGACTATAGTAGTCTTAAAAAATGTAAAGAGGGCATTGTAAGCTTTCCCTAGTTTTACTATAATAAAAGATATATCAGTAGCCAAGGTTAAACCACATTTTTCCATTTACTTTTCTAGAGAATTTACTGCACAAATAGGTGGTTATACTTCATCTTATTGGTCTTATATGTTTTTTTAAATAAGGCATAGAACAAAATCTTCCATAAAAGCAAAGCCTCTGGCCCTCAATCATATAGAATCCTACATCCCTAGTCCCATAAACATGAATTACACTATTTTTTTAAGAAGAGGATGGAGACATAGTACATGAGCCTGCCACTTCTTTGGCGGAGATGCCCAAATTTATTTTGGATGAGTGGGCCCCTGCTTATTACTTTGATCTAGTACAAGAAGCTCTAGAGACAAGCCTTGGCACATATTGCATATCAGAGAGGAATGCTCTTATTCTCAATCTCATAAAGAATGAAGAGAATATTGATGGATTTTGGAGCATGTTTTTTGATGGCTCAAGAAATAAAAATGGCTCATGGGATGGTGTCATGCTCATTCCCCTGAATTGTAGAAATATTATTTCTCTTATTGGCTCCAATTCAATTGCACTAATAATACAGTAGAGTATGAAGCTCTAATCTAGGGACTTCAACTTGCACAATGGAGAGAAATCAAGTCCTTGAAGGTGTACATGGATAGTAAGTTGATTTTTAATCAAGTGAGAAGCCAATATATTACTAAGAATAACCTCCTCAAATCATATAAACACAAAGTTTGGGATTTTCTTGAGGGCTTCCAAGCATTCAACATCTAGAGTGTCCCCAAAAGAGAAAATAAACATGTTGATAGGCTTGCAACAATTGGTGCTTCTTATGATATACTAAGGCATGTTGCTAATGAAAAGGAGCAACAAATTATAATTTTTGTAAGGCTTGTTGTTCCTGATAATTGCATAAATTGGTAGGTTTTTGAATCTAATGTACAGATTGTCAATTTCTTGCAAAATGAAGCAGAGTTCTATGCTAAAAATTAGTCTAAGCTCCAAAGTCGGTATGGAGGCCAGATTTTGAACTTGAATTCCAACAAGTTACCTAAAGGTCTAGAAACCTTGGAGGGCATTTCAATTCTAATGATCAAGAAAAGGGTAAGGGTTTAAATCTAACTGCAAGAAAGGATGGTCATATGCATGTCACTGTTGCTAATGGAAAGACTCTCAACTTGGGAAACATATGCACTAATATTTGAACAATAGGTCTTTATTAAATTATGTCAAGAATTCAATGATGTTATTGCTTGGACATATGAAGAATTAAAGGGTTTTGACCCAAAATTATCTTAGTACACCATAGATTTAGATAATAATTTCAAGCTTGTTAGGTATAATTAGAGACTAGTTAACCCTAAGATTGAATCATTAATAAGAAAATAATTGTTCATAGAGGCCAACATTATTTTCCCTATCAAGTACTCCTCATGGGTATCTAAACTAGTTCCTATTAGGAAGAAGAGTGGAGATATTAGACTATGTGTAGACTTTAAAGACCTTAATAGGGCTTCTTTTAAAGATCACCACCCCCTTCCCTCTGTGGAACAAATCCTATCCAAGATTAGTGGTTTAGAAAGGTTTTCCTTCTTAGATGGGTTTTCTACTATAACCAAGTAAGGGTTCAAGAGTCTGATACATATAAGACTTCTTTCACTACTAAATGGGGTACCTATATTTATTTTAAGATACCTTTTGGACTAACCAATATAGGTTCCACATTTTAGAAGGCAATGGAGATGGCCCTTAGGGGTTTATTGGAAAAATTTGTGCTAGCATATCTGGATGATGCAATTGTCTTTTCAAAGCATGCATTAGATCATTTTGATCATCTGACACAAGTATTTGAAAGATGTAGAGAATAAGGTATATGGTGTGTCCTTATACCCCAAGAAGTGTGTATTTTCTACTAACCAAGGAAATCTCTTAGGGTATATTGTGTCGAGAGATGGGTTAATAATAGATCTAGAGAAGGTAGAAGCAATTCTCGCTCTCCCACTTCCCACCCATAATAAAGGATTGTTGAGTTTCCTTGGTGGGATCAAAGTCATAAGAAGGTCCATCCATGATCTTTCTTCTATGGTAAAGCCTCTCACAATTATGTTAAAGAAGAACCTGGTGTTCACTTGGACCAAAGAGGGAAAGGCTAGTTTTGAAGAAATCAAGTAGTCAATTACATCAGCCCATATGCTTGTCAATCCCAAAATTGATAGAGATTTCATCCTCTACTCCCTTGGAGGAAATTCAAGCATTTCAATTGTTCTTACACAGTTAACTGATGAAAATTTGGAACAACCAATTGCTTTCTTTAGTGAAGGGCTTAATGGTTATGAGGAAAGATACAGTTATGTAGAGAAATAGGTCCTTGCTATTGTGAGGGCTCTCAACGAATTTAGATATCTCTTGTCTTACAAAAAATTACAGCTTTTAGTCCCACATGCAAGTGTAAAGGATTTCCTCTTGAACAAGGATATCAATGAGAAGAGAGCTGGATGGATTACTAGAGTCATGGAATATGACATAGATATTAAGATCACCAAGCTAGTCAAAGGGAAGGGACTATGTGAATAGATGAATTCACCTTTTGAGACACATGGAGAGGTTTCCTTCTTAATGCAAAATGAACAACTAGTGGAGAATGAAGATTAGATTGACTGGTTGTAGGACATGAGTGCCTTCTTAACAAAAGGAGGATACTCCCAAGGCCTAGATAGGGCCAAGAGGAGATAGTTTAGATTGCAAACTATTCCCTATGTCTTAGTGGATGGAGTGTTATTTAGAAAGGATTCTGATGGAGTCCTTGTCAAATGTATACAGATAGATCAAGTTAAGAATTTCATGATGGCCTTGTTGGTGGTCATTTCTTAGCCAGAGTCATTGTAATGAAAATAATGAGGACTGGCCATTATGGGCCTGCCCTATTTAATGACTTCCATAATTGGGTAAGGAAGTGTGAGAGATGTTCTTTCTTCTTAGGAAAGCAAAGGTTAGATGCCTCTCCCATATATCCCATTCAAGTTGACCAACCTTTTTCCCAATGGGGTTTGGATTTCATTGGTCTGATAAATCCACCCTCTAGTGCTGGCCATAAATAGATCTTGGTAGCCACAAACTATTTCATAAGATGAACTGAGGCAATAGCTTTGAAGGATGCAACAGAGGCTTTAGTAGTTGAATTTCTTGATAGAATTATGATAAGATTTGGTGTTCCCTCAACTATCATATTCGATAATGCAAAATCTTTTGTTGGAGCTCACATATGTTCTTAGGCTCTAGAATATGGGATATATTTGAGCACTTCCTCAAATTATTATCCCCAAGCTAATGACTTGGCTGAATCCTCTATCAAGAATCTTAGTAGGGTCATGAGGAGGACAATTAAAGATAGTCAAAGGAGTTGGCATGCCAAAATGAAGACAACCCTTTGGGCTAATAGAATTACACCCAAGAGAGTAGTTGGGAGTTCACCTTTTATGCTAGTTTGTGAAAGGGAAGCCAGATTTCCTATTTTATTGGAATTCCCCTCTCTTGAGTTGGCTCATCAATTGGAGCTAGAGGAAAATGATCCTGTGATAATCAAGTTACTAGAACTAGTTAAATTAGAAGAAAAATGATAGTAGGCTATGTAAACACTTGAGATACATCAATGACAAGTCAAAAGGAGCTTTGACAAGAAGACCAAGGATAGAATTTTTAGAGGAGACCTTTTCCTCAAGTGGGATGCAAATAGAGCCAAGCCTAGAAGGAGTTCCGAGTTTGATGCTATCTGGAGTAGGCCTTCCATTATCACTAGTTGCAAGAAGGCTAATGCTTTCCAGTTATCTAGGCCCAATGGTGATGTTCTACCCATTCTAGTTAATGGGATTTACCTCAAACCCTGCTTCTAGAGGGTTAGGGTTTTTTGTATATATTAAGTTAGTTTCTTGTGTCCAATAAGTGCATGAGAACATGTTATTTATTTTGGAGATAGCAAGTTTTGAGTTTGCAGTTTAGAGGAGGCAGAGTTCTTTTTGTTTCACAGCTACAAAGGTCATAGTCCCTCTATATTCCTAGTTTTTTGTAGAATAGTTTCTACTTTTTTGTGACTCTACAGCCCAATGGATGCTTAAAGGCACTAATCTTATACTTAGCTGGCTAGTATCCCCTCCAAGTCGCCAAAATTGTCAGCCATATTTTCCCACTTGCCAAAATTTAAGTTTGCCTATCAAATATGTCCAACGGTCATATCTATTCAAATATTCAAATGATCAAATGGTATATAAGGATATATTAAAAACTTTGGCTTATTCCTTTATATCTTAAGTCTCATTTTTTTATACTTTATCCCCTTGGAGACTCAAGTCATGATTGTGCAACTACTCTTAATCACCTAGTCATTGTAGTCTATGGCTTAACTATTAAAAGAGGTGTGAATGTGTGACACAGTCTTTTCAATAGTCAACATAGCTTCATAGTTTAGAAGGCTAACATCTAGTTATGAGTGGTGATTTAGTGATCCCTCTTTATCACTCAGTCACATAGTTATGATCTTGACCCAAGGTTTAAGTTGTGATGTCACAACCCTTCTTCATTCGCATGATTGTAGGTAGTTTAGTGTAAACTATGGCCAGGACAGTGAAGTTGTGAATCACCTTGTACACATAGTCACTAGGGTCAGTGATGGCTTAAGGAATCAAGCTACAAAGTAGTGATAACATAAGATAAAGATGATGTTGGTTATGTGGCAGTTCCTAATTGATTGAGGAGATGAACTATGCAAGAAGGGTCCCAGCTATATTTTTTATTGTTGGATCCAAAGAAATCAACACATGTTGCTATGTCATTATGGAAAATTGTACACTTAATTTATATAGTGAGATAACAATGATGCAACATGTGTATTAGTGGGCCTAGGCAAAGAGCAGGCAATGACAATTAAGTTCATTTTTGCATGGTCATGGCCATTTCATGTAAAGTCAAGGATCATGTCACAATGACACAAATGTTGGTATTTTTTATCACACTTCATCACTCGGTGTAGGTATCTAATGCTAAGTCATATATTATTTGGTGACAATGTGAAATGCCAGGTTCATAGTTTTGTTTGGTCACAATAGTTACTAGAAAATTTTGAAGATAAGCTACGAAGAAATGGTAGGTAGTCAATTTTGGTTTTGTAAGGAATAACTACTAGTGAAGGAAGGTGGTGGTGAAGCTGTGATAATAGGAGGTCAAACATAAAACAAAAGTTGAATTCTAGTAGGGTGTAGAATGATAGAATATGACAGGTCCATGTGGCAAAGCCTAAGGTTGACCCCATTTGACTTGCTGAAATGGGTGACTTAGCATAATGATAACAAAGGAAGCAACTCTCTGATGGAAAATTTGATCTTTTTGATCCCCTTCAACCACTTTCATCATTCCCCATGCCTGATAAATGTAAAGGAATGATTCATTACCACCTGGTGATTCATCTAATCAATCAGACCATAAATGGTCACTATTTCTATCTTCTCAGGGCTCTGTTTCGTAACAAAGTGATTTTTTCTTGTGTCTAGATGTGTGCCACAATTAGATCTCTCCTAGATTTATAGTGATTTTTCTCTACAATATTGAATACAATTGTTGAGTTTTTCCTTAGGGTAGAAGCTATCTGAGTTATGCTTTCACTCTAAAAGAAGATTTTGTAACCCTTCTTAGGGTCAATCTTTTCCTTGATTCTCTAGTATTGTATGTCTATGCTTTGCTACTCTAATTTCCTTTTATTCTAAGCTAATATACTCATTTTTTGTATCTCTTTCTTCCATTGATACACTATGCAACACCTTCTTCCCTTTGTATTAATGTACTATCTTCATTTCTCAAACTATATGATTGTATCTACTTGGCCTTTGAATGATATAAAGTAAAGTATCTTCCTTATAAGAATTATTTTGGTTTCTAACTACATATGGTTGTTGGATTAAGAAAGGATTGGATTAGTATACTTTAAGGTTGTATTGGTAAACTATGCATTCTTGAGCAAAGATAAGGTTGAACATAATATTTGGTGTATCACCTCCTCTTAGATTAGATTAGGTAGTTTGATTTCATTCATTCCTTCTCCCTTATTCTTTCAAGAAATAGTTAGGTGTATCCTAATACTAAGGAAACTTTCCTTCTCCTAGGACTCAATCTCAAGTCACAAAGTCCCACACTTTTAAGATTGTTTCCATGTTATACGAGGTTTTCTTTAGGTAAGACTTTAGGCAAAGGTGCAATCTTTTGTGTCAATAATTATCAAACTAATATCTTTCACCACTACCACATCTCACATATATTGCAATGATGTATCAAATTTAATCTACTAATCACAACCATAAACATAAAAGTAAATGATCAACACATAACAAAAAGATTTGGTTACCGAGAAACTCTCCAAGGTGAAGGTAAAACTGAGGTGGGGATGAGACCCACAAATCTTCACTACTGTAGTAACAATTTTTTCCTATTAGGAATAAAATTTTGATTACTTCTAATTATCTACCTTATGAGGGGTATGCCCTTTTAAGAGCTTACAAGATTTATTCAGTCTACCTTGATTAAAGGATTTAAACCTTACAATAAAGTAAGCACTTTGTTAGGAGATTTACATATGTTTGTTGGGACCACTATGTCAAGAGATTTAGCTTGATTCACTCTGCTAAAATGTATTAGTACATGATCCTTCAATTAGCACTATAATTATTTATTATGGATAACCTCTTTCCACTATTTGATCCTTCTCTGATCTAATATAACTTTGTTCTGCACTTCACTACTTTGCTCAGTCACTCTTCCTTGTATCACCTTCAACATTTTCTTCAAGCATCCAAACTTCACTTCTCATGCATACACTCTAACCATTATTGAAATTAGGGTTTGGACCCTCCTTATATAACCAACTAGAGAAGGTTCTATATCAATATTAACAATCTAGAGTTCTCCCTTTCATCACTTAAACCTTCTATTTTTTTGATTGGTTAAACACCTTACACAGGGATTAATGATCCATCTTAAATTGTGTAATCAACTCCTTATATTATTCCTCAAACATTAAAACATGCAATAATTTGGTCAAAAACTTTTTACCTTAGTATTTGTGCAATTCTAGACAAAGATGTTAAAACTAGTTCACTCAACACATGAACACGCTGACACCATGTCATGACTAGTCTTAATATTGTCCCTCGTCTTCTGAATGCTCGACATTCATTATATAAGTTGACATGAATTGACTCTATATTTCTCGACATGATTTGACTTCTATCTTACTCAACATGTATAGGAGCACTCAATGACTAGATAATTGCTTTGCCTTAACTGAAATATGAACAATTATAAATATATTATTCAACCTTAGTAGGATGGTTTGGTCACAGTGATGACCAACCAACTCTACCAAATAAATGAATAATTATTTAACACTAATAGACAACCAACTATAGGGATCAACAGGATCCTCTAATCTTAATGTGGTGATTGAGTCTATGATTATTAGTAATCAAGTTGATTTTAGTTCAAGTGATAGTAAGTGGCTCTTTCCTCCATTCGATTGGTAGAAAGCTAACTTTTATGAGGCAGGTCAGGGAAACCATGGGTTGCTAGGTGTGGGGGTGTTGAGAAATCAATTGACTAATGCCTTTTTATGGTGGTACTTCCCTTGGGAAAGCATACTAATCACTAAGTAGATGTGATGAGGGCTCTTCAAGATAATAGAAAGGCTAAAGACATGGGTATATCTAATCTTTGGATGGAGGGAAACTCAAAAAATACTATCAATTATTTAAAGGGGATACCAAACCCTCTTGGACTATTGACAATATAATCCAAGAGACTATTAGAATCCTTAACACTATGGATAATTATTATTTCTCTTATGTGTGCCATGATTCTAACCAAGTCATTGAATCTATTGTCAATATGGCAGTGAGACTCAATAAGAGGATGTGTTGGAAAGGTGATATTTCTCTTGCTATAGATTTCATGTCAAGTATTAATTAAGGTATGGTTAATGATAATAATAGCTTTATTTCAAATGATTTTAATGATACCTTAAGATGATGGTTTATTAATTACTAGGCATTTGATGGATCATAAGGATGGGTGGTGTAATAATTTCCCTTTCTACCCACCCATGTTTTCTAGGTGATTTTGAGTGTCATCTCTTTCTATTTTATTCAAAACTAATTTAATTTGGGCAAGTGCCTTCTTTGTTGTTTGGTCAATTTTCTAGTGTGGGAACTGCATAGTAAGAGAATGGGTGGACAAAAAATACACAATGGGATAAAGAAATGTGATAAATAGATGAGAAGAATTAGGGTGTGGGAGATATTTCATGTTGGTGATCTCATGCCATTCTTGGAGAATTTTCATGGTTTTTAACCTTGAGTTTACCAAGCTTTTCCTCAAGTGATGGAATGAAGGGACCCTAAAAATTATTGGGTAATGTTTCATAGTTAGAGAAGAGCTCATATCCCATGTTACTAGAACTCCTATTATCGAGAAGAATTTTTGTAGAGATAGGAGGATCTCTGATAGTGTTGTTGAGGAATTGCCTAAAGTACTAGGAGAAACACAATGCTCTAATTAAGGATGGTAATACATATTATCCTCCTAGTTCTATATAAAAACTCTAGAGGTTTAATCTAACAGTGTTGGAAATATAAGAGGAGTAACTAAGAGGGGAGGGTTGAATTAGTTACTACAAAAATAAATTCTAGATCCCACTTGATATCAGTACAAAATGCAAACAAAATACTGTTGAAGTTGGCAAACACACAAAATGCTATAAATCAGTAGTAATTGGATTAGCTCGGTAAATGATTAACATATAAACCATTAGATGTTATCTGTGATTACCATTACTTTAACTTAGTTACAAACACATAAATAATATAGCATTAACACATTTGACACCAAGATTTAACGTGGAAACCCAATTTTGGAAAAAACCACCAATAATTACTAGTTACTGATTTTCACTCTTCTAAAGTGAGCCCTATTAGGAGCCAACCTTATTAAAGGTTACAAAACACACTGTTAGGTGTGACCCTATTAAAGGATTTAATCACCCTATTAGGAGTGGCCTTGTTAGAGGTCTTGAGAACAATTTAATGTAATTGTCACCTTGTTAGAGGATTTGCAAAATAGTTGTTAAGCCAACTCTATTAATAGATTTAGATCACTACTACAATGGTTAGAGAGTAGTAGTGAAATGACCTTATTTGAATGCAACTTAATTGCTGATTTCAGATCTCTATTCTAGCTTGTACTTGATCCTTCCTAATTGAATATAACTTTGTTGCACCACAAGGATATTATGCTTATCCTTCAAATTCACTTCTTCTTCTTACCAATAGATCTTCAATCACATCACCATAATTCACACATTCTCTTGCACTCACACTTGCGCACTTGCTTACATAAGTTTCAAAATCACAAATTGACCTTTTACTTATACCTTCTACCTTGTCAAGTTAACTCAAATACAACTTACAATAATCAATATTTATCACCTTAGTCAATTGGAATCAATAGATAAATCAATTAAACTCAATACAACAAAATAAGAAAATCCTTTGCTAGCTGACCCTTCTCGATAGAAACTAACTCTGAATTTCCTTCATTAACCAATAGAAGCTTGGTTAATACTGCAAACTTACAAAAGTCCTTTGGAAACTAAGTTAGCTCAGTTAGCACTGGTTCCATCCAACTTTCCTTCATTACCTGAGTGAGCTCAATTAACATTCACTTTATGCAACTTTTCCTTCAATGCCTGAGTGAACTCGGTAGACATTGCCTTCTGAACTAGGAAAACACAAGAATGCTCGAAAGACACTGACAACTATCTTCACTACCTAAGTGAGCTTGGCATATACTAACTAATAATGATTATGACATTTGTGTAACATCAAAGACAACACACAATTAATCAATTGTATCAAACAATCTCCCTCTTTGGCATTGATGGAAACACAACATATCATAGCACAATGAAATCTTGGATTTGAGAACTCCCTCTATCAGTATCAAATCTTCCTTTCACTAAATTTTGTCTATAGTAGCTATTACCAATTTCATTCATAACATTCTCCCTCTTTCAGCATACTTAATCTTTTAGAAGGCTTCTCCCTCTTTGATTTTTGACTTTATTCTAGTTCCAAAAATTTCTCAAAGATATGATAGTAAACTTCTCCCTCTTTGACAACACATGCCAAAAATAATAACTCTGTAAATTTGAATGTACCTTAAGTACTGATTCATTTGCAATATTTCCTTGTCGATTCTACATCAACTAATTTATCTTCAATAGGTTCTACTTGATGCATTTCCTAAGCTTCATTTAGTGAATTTCAAATAGGGAATGATCGCTAGCTTACCTCTTAGATACAAAAATGCATACTTAGGTAATGGCTTGGTGAATATGTCTACAATATGTTCCTTTGTATTCACATATTCCAATCTGACTTCTTTATCTTGCACCAATTCTCTTAAGAAGTGATATTTTATAGAAATATGTTTTTTTTTGGAATGCATTATTGGATTCTTTAATATGTTGATTGCACCAGTGTTGTCACAATATATAACAACTAGATCTTTGATTTCTACCTTCATTCCTTCCAACAGTTGTTTGAACCAAACAATGTTAGAGCAATTAACTATTGCTACTACATATTCTACCTCTATTATGGATTGAGAAGAACAATTTTGCTTCTTGCTTGTCCAAAATATAGTCTTTTACCAAGAAATAATGCTCCACCACTAGTGCTTTTTCTGTCATTAATACTTCCTGCCCAATTAGCATCAGTAAATACTTTTAAGTCCAAATTGCCTCCAATTTTGTACCATAAACCATAGTCTTCAGTACCTTTCAGATACCTCATGATTCTTTTGATTACCATCATGTTATTTTCTTTGGGATTTGTTGACAATATTGCCGCTATTCCAACTACTAGAGCAATATCAGGCCTTGTGTGAATTACATACTGCAATTTTCCAATCATTGTAGTCTTATCTACTTCTTTGGAATCATCATTTTTGGAAAGCTTATGTACAATACACATAGGTGTTCCAATTGGTCTTGAATGGTCCATTCCAAATTTCTTTAGTATATCCTTGATATATTTAGATTGAGTGATGTAGATACCATTCTTGTTCTATTGTATTTGCAATCCATTAAGAATTTTATTTCACTAAACATGGATGTCTTGAATTCTTTGCTGATTTCTTCTGAGAATGCTTTGCATAAATCATCATTTCCTATAAATAAAGTATCATCAACAAATATTTCTTCTAACACAATCTTCTTATCTAGTCCTTCCTTGATATAGAGACTAATATTATCATTAGTCCTTTGAAAACCAATTTTTACCAAGTAATTTTGGAGTCTTTCATACCAAGATTTGAGAGCTTGCTTGAGACCATATAAAGCTTTGTGTAGTTTGAAAACCATGTCTCCTTTGCTAGGATCTACAAAACCTTTTGGTTGCTCAATGTAAACTTCCTCATCAAGGATTTCATTCAAGAATGTAGATTTAACATCCATTTGATACACTTTAAATCCTCTATGTGCTGCATATGCTAGTAAAGTCCTAACACCTTCAAGTCTTTTTGTAGGAGAAAAAGTTTCACCATAGCCAATACCTTCTTCTTGAGAGTAACCTTTGCATACAAATCTTATTTTGTTTCTTGATACCTTTCCATCTTCATTCAACTTATTTCTAAATACCCATTTTGTACCAATTACATTTTTATCCTTGGGTCTAGGAATAAGAGTCCAATTTTTGTTCTTCTCTATCTGTTCTATCTCTTCATTCATTGCTTCAATCCAACTTTTATTTTCTAAAGAATCTTTAACACTTCCAGGTTCAAATTCAGCAAGTAAACATGTAGCTTTTAATTTTCTTCTTGTCATTGTTCCATCTGATTAATCTCCATTGATCTGATCAGGTACATGATGTCTTTTGACATATCTTGCTAATACGTGCTCCTTAGTCTTTGAATGAGTTCCATCATCTTCTTCTTGAATTTTAGTTTTAAGCTTGAGTCCTTCTGTCTATGATTTAGGTTCATCAGGCTTATTTTGAACTAGCTCATTAGCCTCTATTTGTGACTCGGGTCCTTGCAGCTCGAGTTGCACTATCTGTAACTCGGTAGCTATTGGAGTTTCTAGGGACTCAGGAATTGAAGCATCTTTCTTTTGAGATAGAATAGGAAGGGTATCAAGTTGATAGTAAATGAATCTTTTGTAGTCTTCAGGCTCTTTGCTACTTTCTTCTTCACTCTTTTTTGCATATTCATCAATTTTGACATGTCCACTTTCTATAATTTTGTGGGTAGATAAATTTAAACATTTGTATTCTTTGCTTCTACAGGAGTATCCTAGAAATATACCTTCATCACCTTTTACATCAAATTTTTTCTTTTTTTCTAGTTTCTTTCAATATGTAACATTTTCTTCCAAATACTATCAAGTAACTTACATTAGGTTTGTAACCATACCATAGCTGATAGGGTGTCTTGTTTGAATCTTTTTTCAACTAAACTCTGTTCAAATTATGAACTGCAGTGTTGATAGCTTCCTTCCAGTATTTGAGAGCAACATTCTTTTCAATCATTAGGGTTCTTTCACAATCCATGATAGATCTATTTCTTCTTTCTACTATACCATTCTGTTGTTGTGTACCAGGAGTAGATACTTGTCTTTTGATTCCTCTTTCAATGCAAAAATTGTTGAATTCATGGGAAATGAATTCACCACCTCTGTCTAATCTTAGGCATTTCAACTTCTTTCCAAAAAAAATTTCTACTCTTGCTAAATACCACTTGAATTTTTGAAAAGTTTCTAATTTTTCATTTAGGTACATTATTGTCATCATTCTAGGGTAGTCATCAATAAAGAGAATGAAAAACTTTTCTCCACTATAACTCTCTATTCCAATAGATCCACATAAGTCTATATGAATAATTTCCAAGACTTCTTCTGACTAATTGTCTTTGCTTTTGAATCTTGTCTTTCCCATCTTACCAATCTGGAAATTCTTGCATAGACCCATGTCAGGCTTCTTCAAACTAGGAATACCTCTTACTCTTTTATGTTTTCTCATCTTAATTAGATTATCAAAGTTCACCTGACATAGTCTTTTGTGCCATAACTAGCTTTCTTCTACTTGAGCAAATAAAACATTAACAATCACTAAGATCAAGATAAAATAGATTGCCTTTTGTTTGCTTGCCAAAACCAACCAAGTTTCCTTTCCCATCTAGTAGTTTGGCCTATCCATTCATGAATTCTACCTTGAATCCAATGTCATTTAGCTATGCCACACTTAGTATATTATGTTTTAGTCCTTCAACCCAATAAGCATTATCACACACAAGTTCTTTAGTTAACAAGATACATCCTTTTCCTTTTATATTACAAGGTTCATTGTTTCCAAATCTTACACTACCTCCATCATAATATTTCACATGCTCAAATTTTGTTTTTTCACCAGTCATATGATGTGAGTAGCCACTATCAATAATCCATCTATCATTTTTACGAACATGAGAGATAAGTGTCATCTTATCTCCTTGATCATTAGATTCATCTTTCAAAGCAATATAAACCATTTCATCTTCACTGTTATCAAAATATTTAGGTATGAAACAAGATTTCTTACCTTTTTCCTTGAAGTTCTTGTAGTTATTGGAGTCCTTCTTGCCTTTATGCTTGTTGATTTTCTTTTCATCCTTCATTTCCTTGTTTGGACACCTAGCAGCAATGTGACCAATTTCTTCGCAAGAAAAAAAAATTAGAGGAACTTTACCTTTGTACTTCCCTCTTCCTTTGGAATACTTCCTTTTAAGAAGGGTTTCAACAACTTCAATATCACTATCTAAATTTTTTTCTAATGATCCATCTTCTTCACTTCCTAATTGACAAGATTTTGACTTTTTACCCTTTTCTTTGAGTGAGAGTTTAGCTTTAAATGCATATTCAATATTCTTTGAAGCAGGAACATAGTTATAATAATTGTCTAACTCAAAAGCTATTAATCTTCCAACTAAAGAATCCAACCCTATCTTATTAGTTGGATCACATCTCAGTTCTTGAATAGTAGATACTCTAATTGCATAAATGGGAAGAAGAGTTCTGAGCACTTTACTTACAATAGTTTCCTCCTTGATGTCTCCTCTAGATGCTTTGATTGCATTTATACTGGCCTTAATTCTTTCTACATATTTTTCAATGTTTTCATCTTCCCTTATTCACATTTGATCAAATTGTCCCCTAAGGCTTTATGCTTTCCCTCTTCTTACATTGTCATCTCCTCCATAGATATATTTTAGTTTGTTCCACATTGCAAAAGAAATTTTGCAATCTTCTACCTCATCAAATTCAACGTAACTGAGAGAAAATCCAATATCAATCATCATGATATTATGATACTTCTTTTTAGGAATATATTCAACTGATAATGCTCTAGTGGGAGTCTTATATTCACCATCAGGATGCTTGCAACCTGAATCATTGATGGTAGCCAAATGTAATCTCATAAGTCCTTGCCATGGTGCAAAATTGTCTTTGTTCAATTTGGGAATCTCCATTTTGTAAGACATCCTAATATTTAGCTTAGGTCCTTCAAACCTTCTCTACAAGCACCAAAAGCTCTGATACCAATTGGTTGAAATATAAGAGGAGTAATTAAGAGAAACTAACTCTGAAATGATTTCCTTTGTTAACCAACAGAAGCTTGATTAACACTAAAAACTTATGAAAATCCTTTAGCAACTGAGTTAGCTCAGTTAGCACTGGTTCCATCCAACATGCCTTCATTACCCAAGTGAGCTCAATTAACACTCACTTTCTAAAACTTTTCCTTGGATGCCCAAGTGAACTCGGTAGACACTACCTTCTAAACTAGACAAACATAGGTATGCTCGGTAGACACTAAGAACTCTCTTCACTACCTGAGTGAGCTCGGTATATACTGACTGATAATGATTATAACATTTGTGTAACATCAAAGACAACACACAATTAATCAATTGTATCCAATAGAGAGATATTTTTTATTATGTTGCTCTAGACATGAGATTTTCCCATATGTGCACCCATCACTTTGTTTTGTTAAACCATTTTAGATTCTCTATCAAAATCTCCATTCCCTTTTATGTGCACACTTCTATGACTTCCAACATCAAAGGGATTAGGGAAAGGGTGGTTCATAACCCTCATCTTCATAATGGCCTCTTATTTACTAATATATCAAGATTCATTCAATGGGAAAATATTTTGGGGAAAAGGAAAAGTCTAAGGGAGATTATGAAGATTCTGACTCTCATCAAGATTTTTTAGAGATAGAGGATAGTGTAGGTATAAATTCTAAGGACTCCAAGGTCATTACCACTAAAGATAGAGGAAATAACTCCTCTTCCAAGAGTCCCCTAAAAAAGGTCAAGGAGGAGGGTAAAAAATGAAGAATCACTAAAGTGGTCATTTATTTTGATGAGGAATACAATGAAGAGTAGCAAGATATGGAGACTGATATAGATGAGTAGGAAAACTAAATGAAGAGTAAGGGTTCTCCTACCCCTAGTTTGAAGAAAAAGAAATAAAAGAATCTGATGTCAAAGACTCCCAATAGATATGGTAAGAAGGTCTCCAATGACATCCCTCTAGATCCTTCCCAAGAGCCTACTATGGATTGCCCCTAGGGAACCCCTCCCCCTATGGTGAAGAAAACTATTTTCAAAATATTGATATGAGTGTAATGAAGCTAGGAATTTCTAGAGAGAAATTGGATTTAACTATGAGTGATGAGGAGATTGGTAATGTTAATCTTAGGAAACTTATCAACCCTTTAATTTTGGTTCAAAGTGATGCTAGAGATATAGATGGATGATCTTCATACTACAAGGAAGAACCTAATAGAAAATTTTAGGTCCATCAAGTGGTTTTTTCCATGAGATCATTGAGATTAATGAAAGGATGGCCTCCCTTGAGACTAAAGTTAATAATGTGAAGGGAAAGGATGGCACTGAAGGATCTAAGGTAGATATGAGGTATGTGATGAATGTTGTGGCTTTAAAACACATGTGCTATTTTGGGATTCAAAATGGGGACTCCCTTCTTTGTTTCCTAGAGTGATAGACCTCATTCTCCAAAACATAACACCTAGTCTAGCACCTTGGTGAAAAAGGTATCTCTCTAGGTCTAGGTTAGTCTAAATTCCTTATCTAGTCAAAATAGAATAGTGTTGACATGATAAAAAGTCAAAATTACACAAGTTAAATAAAATGGTGCACATATGCACACATAGCACCCATGCACACCACTATAAGGTACACATTGTGCACTCAAAAGCATCCACTCCCAAAGATATGCACATGCACCTTCAGAGGTGTGCTAAGTGCACAATGTTAACCCCTACACCTATAAATACAAAGAGACCCCTGCATATTTCTCACTTGTGCATTTTGAAGCCCTCAAAAAATACACCTATGCACCCTTAAGAGGTCTACTCCTTTGCTGAATTTGACCTTAGATTCCATAGACTTCAAGGTAAACCCTCATTTGCACATGCACATGATGCCTAAAATGCACATTATCTACTTCAAGTGGTCACCCTCAACTTGCACCAAACATGGGCCTGTTACACATATGTGCTACACATGTAATATGTGCTACATGTGCTATATGCACTTAAACCTAAACTAAAACAAGGTATGGAAATAGGATGTGTGCCATACATATCTTGCACACCTTGTGCACATGCACAAGTACACCTATTGTGCATGTGAACTTTTCAGCCCTATAGAACTTTTTTTATCAATTTATTCCAATTTAGTCATTTTTTGCCAGTCTAGTCATGTCCATTAGAGAATTTTTGGTTTCTTATTAATGATATATTTACATTTGTCTTTTGTGGAGGTAAAATGGTATCATCTTCATCTTCCATGGTTGCAAATATCACACCCAAACTAGTGACTTTCAAATATCAAGGAGCACCAAAGAAGTCTATATTTGGAGATAAACACTCAGAGATCCAAGACACTAAATTGGGGCACATTGATTCGAATGTGTTTCTACTATTATACAATAAACCCAAGGAATGGTCAAGAATGGTGTCAAAATTGAGCAAGAGAAAGCTAGTGTATTTCACTTCCCATCCAATATCCCTCAAGTCATCTAAACTAATAATGACTCTATCTCACCACTACCTACTAGTAAAGAAGATAGTCAAGAGTGTAATTAGAGAAATTGTGTAGGACATAAGACCACAAAAAATTGAGAAGTTTTTCCTCGATCGAGGGTAGATCAATATTTGCAAATCACTTATGGCATGGCATACCAGTTATATAGGGAGAACTAGTTAGAGGCAAGGGAGATAGTATAGGGGAAGTACCTCATCACTAGGTCACCATTGACCCAAAGAGGTGGAAAGGTTGACATGACCTGAGGGTACATGATTGACGATATTGGATACTCTATAGTCCTTTTGAGGAGAGCCATAGACCTCCTAGTAGCAAGTCACCTAGAGACCTAGATGGTAAATTTCATAGAAACCATCAACACATGAAGGATGCCAATTGATTGGGCTACAATCCTCAGTGAAAAATAAGATGAGAAACTCATCTCAGTGATGAATGACCCATGATTCTACATGACCTCCTATGGCATGTACCTCTTAGATGTAAGACCAACATATTATCTTGGTTTGGCTAAGAGAGGAAGTATGCAAGATGCAATTGTGTGGCCATACATAGTCTACCTTCAACTCATGAAAAAAAAGCTTCCTTTTAAAAACTTTGAGTACAAATTGGTGAATGAATGATTCATCTTTTTTATTATTTGTTTTATCGAAGGGGACTATGCTAAAATAATGTCAATAGAAGTGATAACTTGAAAATCACAATTAGGAGCTTATTTCATATAGGTCAAAGCATTTACCTACATTCAGGTAGCTGGTACCCTTTTGTACCCAAAAAATCTCCCTCATTGTCCTTTAGATGGATTGTTACTATTGGAGATAGTAAGATAACTCACCTCAACTTATGTCAGAGTGTGGAAACAATAGAAGAAGACAAGGATATGGCTAATCACCATTGGAACCTTCAAAGTCAAGAAAAAAAAAGACACAACCACTTTTGATTCTGAATGGGATCCATACCCCTTGGAAGATTATCTAGCACCTCAACCCTACTTCAACAATATTGGGATGGTACAACATCTTGTAGGGAAAAAAAAATTATACCAAATGTGGCAATTGAAGATCGGATATACTATGTAGATGACTATGATGTTTGGATTAGGGACTATTGTAGAATGATTCTATAGTTGGAAGAAAGGACACTTAATTTGAAGGTACCTCTAAAGGTGTGGAACAAGGATACTCTTGATGTGATGGACCCATTATAAAATAGGATGAGATCTATGAGTGACCCATTGTGAATGTGGAGATTAGTCAAGAGGAGAATGATGATATCTATCATAGAGCCCAATATGTTATATAATTAACCAAGGAGTGGGTCAAGAAACCTTTCTACTTGGAACTCTACAAGAAGCTGCATGACCAAAGAAGGGTAAAGGAATGAAAATCATAGTCCCTAAATATCCAATGAAGTCACTAATAAGGCCTGAGAGATAATATATTAGCATGAACATGAAGTGGAGTACTTCTAGACTGAGAGAGTAAAGAGTAAAAAGTGGAAAAGGGTTACTCAAAAAAGAATAAAACAAGAAGAGGTCCAAGAATAACATGCTCAATAAGAAATGACTCAACAAGAACAAGCTCAACTCAAGAAAGTAGAGGCTCTAAAAGAAGAAGCCCCTATAGCCCAAGCAAAGGCCACCTTATCAGTATCTAAGAGAGCTTGAACTAAGATGATGATGTTCGAAGAGAAAAGGAGAAAGTTGAAGAAGAAAATTACTTTGTCCCCTTAGGTTATGAAGACCATACTAGAGGCTTAGAATGAGGAAGAAGGGGAGGAAATTGAGTATATCCCACTTAGTATGAAAACCTAGTAAGGAAGAGTAGTGGAAGAGGAAAGGAGGAAGAGTTTAACCCAAACATCACCTTCCATTTTGGAACAACCAATTCAAATAGAAGCCTCTAGTCAAGAAAAGGAAGGATGGATTGAAGAGATGGGGGGACATGGAACAAATGTCTTTGTTATTTTTGACTTTTACTTTATGGCACTAGACATGTAGATGGTAAGGGAACTAATAAGGGACGCCACTCAGATTGAATCACTAGGAGAGGATTGGGATCAATTTCTTCCCTTACCCAAAGGGCCATATATTATACCTCATCCACCATTAGTAAATCTTCCATTGACACCTCCTTCTCAGGGAAGAATAGGAAGTAGTTACAATACCTCCTCTAGTAACAGAGCTTGAAATCTAGACCATAGAAGGAGATGAGTATGTCTAATTACATGCAAAAGAAGTATCTAAAGAAGAACAAATTACTAAGGAGAAAAAATTCCTCCTAGAGAAGAGACTAGTTCCTTAGCACATGTAGAAATAGAGGCTCAGCCAATAGTGTTCCCATGATAAGAGAAGACTCTAGAATGAGTTGATAAGGGGAAAGGGTCAACTTTGGAACCAACATCATTAGCTCAGTACATGTCCCCCATGGGAACAACTTTAGCATGGTTAAAAAGGGAGGTCCTAACTTGCCAAAGGAGATATATGGAATACATAGAGGATGAGGGTATGATGGAGTTGATAAAGGCAGTCAGAGTACCAAAACCTATTAAAGGTGATGCTAAGAGACTGGCCTTTATCATGAAAAACTAGAATGAAGGTCTACTTGCATGTATTTCCATCGCACCTCTCCATGCAAATAGTGAAGATATTTCTCCAAAAGACTATCAAATGAAGGAGATAGTATTGGGAAGGCCCACAGTTGATGTGGCCAAGGTTCTAATCACCATGAGCCTCAAGAAAGTGTTTGAACACTTAGATCAGGTTGACTTTGATATTTTGGTATTAAGAAACTAGAATGAGTTGCTAAGGGGATATGTTAATGAAATAGTAGGCCTAATTGACCCCCTGACCATCCATAGGTTTCTCTAGAGGCTGGTCTAAAGAAGAAAGAGAGAGGACATGTTACAGAAGAAAGTGATTCATTTTTGGATGTTTACAAAATGTGTCATCACATTTTAAATATAGTGGGGTATATATAATTGAGGGTTATTTGAACCTTCTACACAATATCTAGAATAATGCTGCCAAATTGGTCATAGTAATAAACCAAGATTTTAGGCTAATGGATGAAGTACATACCTGGATCATCAATTTGGAAGCATTGAAGATGATCAAAGGTCAAAGGTATCAAATGTTGATGGAGGTACATACACTGAAAGAATTAGATTAAATAGATGATTGGATAGAGAAGGTATCATCTTACAATAGAGTCATGGTAGGATTATATGAGGATATTCATGATATGAAGAATAAAGCTCAAAAGAAAGTTTTGAAAGCAAATAATTACTATAGTGTCACCAACTTAGAGATGTTTGAGGATGAATCAATAACTCAACATTTTTTAGTAGAAATAGTAGTACAATAGTTCTGAGTGCTATTTGAGGTAGCTTCTACTGAAGATGATATTAGACAAATCTTCAAAACTAAAGAAGCACTACTAGAGTTATATTCTATGTTGGAGGATTTTTAAGATACTAGGCTGGAGATTGGTAATTACCACCAACCAGTGCATAATAAGCATGAGTCCTTAGATTTTCTAGGAACTCAAGATATCATCGCCATCATCCAAAAGTTTACAACAACACATCTAGACATCATCTTGCTCCAATGGGAAGAAAACCTAAATGCTAGAAATTGAGTTTTGACACTTAGGAAAATTATATAGTTTTGTTAACTATTAGGTGTTCTTTCGTAGAGATGCACTTTTCACAAGGTGCACCGAATCAAGAGGTGTGTCAATAATTTCGAAGATGAAGAAATGTGCTAACAGTTAACTACCAGTTGCTATTTTTTAACATTTCATACATCAAAAATGTGTTTTGACAAAAACTCAATTCTTAGAAACACCTAGAGAAGGAAAAGCTTACATTTTTAGAAGTCCCAATGACTCCCAGATCATCTCATGGTTCCTGTCTTCTTATCTTCTTCTTCTTTTATTTTATTTTTAAATCATGTAAATGCTCATGCACCCATTAATTGATATAAACAAGGGTGGAGAACTACTTAGCACCATTTAGAGAGTCAGTTTGTATATAATTAGCTTTATTTTATTAGTTTTTAGTGTTGTTTTTGCATTAGAAGAGCTCTAGCTCCTAACACAAAATAAGGAGGGGGCTTCTTATAAATACATGGATGTTATATGTACTCCAGGATGATTTTTTGATGCAATAATAAATGGTATTGGTGCTCTCATTCTAAGTGTAGTAAATCTTGCTAGGGTGTGTTATTTTTTGTGAATTCATGATCATCAACAGTAATGGAGTTAATGGTTTTATTGCATTGTGATAATTGTGCAATGTTTTTAATTCTAGTGTTTTCCTTATATTAATAGATTCTCATGTTGTGACAAATTGGATAAAGGATCACTATTGTTCTTGCATAGCATTTTTGAATCATGTACGCACACTTTTTGTGGTTGTACGATTTGATAAATAATGAAACATATTTTAGTTTTCATTAAAGTTCCCATCACCAATTGCATCAATTAAGTTGAGCAAGCATTGCTCCTAATTCATTGATTTCCTACCAGGTCATTTTGATAATTTCATTCGCAGACATGTTGCTACTTTGGCTTATGTCTATTAGGAATTTCCCTTTCAGTAATTTTCTTTAAATCTCTCATTATTCTATCTTCATTATTTTATTTTCAAATGTGTGGTTAAAATAGGAATTCATATAGTTACATTGATTAGAAATTGTATTCATCATAAAATAGAAAATACAAAAATATATTGGTTTTCTGGTTATGTTTCATCAAAGTTGTGTGGCATTGGTAGATTCTAGCAAAAGCCTTATTGTGAACATATACATTTATCTTCAATTGAGATACCCAGCAGGTTGAAAAATAGTCATTCAAAATCTTGGAGTTGGACATTGATAAGCTTTTCAAGAGATGTATTTGTGATAATTTTTGTCGTTAGCATTGTGCAAAATGACTGCTTAACACTACCCTTTACAAAATGAAGGCCAAAGTCTTAGACTTGGATCGTAGGGTTTCTAGCATTAAAAATACCCTCAAAGGTGTTGTTGATCAAAGATTTAATATCTTGAAATACTCCAAAATGAATATAAAAATTCTCATCAACAAGATGGAGGGCTCCTTTAAGGACAAGGTCATTATCAAGATCTTAAATGACAAAGAGGAGAATGCTAATAGCCAGATAGGTTCAGGTAAGGGAACTCGATCGAAAACCAAGAAAATGGCTTCTCTTATCATTGTAGAGATCAAGAAGGTAGATGAGAGGATGGATAAGCTCAAGCTCAAGACTGTTGAGTTTCTTAAGAATCTAAACTAACAAGCCTATTTTTTTTAGTGCTTGTATTTTTTGTGGGTCTTGGTCTGTCGAGTCCTATCCTTCAATGTTATATTTTCCTGGATGGCTTTTATTTTCCAGATGGTCTTGTTCTACTTTTTCTTTTTTATTCTCTTGGGTTGTAATGTTTTAGATATTTATTCATACTTTTTATAGGGCTTCTAGGCCCATTCAAAACCCATTTTCTCATAATAAAAAACATAACAAAATAAAATAATACATTGTCAACTCTTTAAAAGAAAATAGAAACTTTCTAATGAAGAAGTATTTTTTCTCTTTATGTAAACATCTCCACCTTGAAAACAATATACCTAATGCCTACCAAAAGACACGCATGACCCCTATTACAAGACAAGAGAAGCAATAATCCACTTTAACTTCTCCATTGGTACTAGTTATTGTGCCTACACATGTTTTAGACATATGAACTTTTTGTAGGAATTTTCCACCTCCATCAACAACATATCTTACAAAATGGTACTTAGTTTCAATATGTTTGGTTATACTATAATAAACTAGATTTTTAGCTAAATAAATAAAACTTTAACTATCATAGAAGAAAATCACTTTGATTGAAACTTTTCCTATTGAAAAAGTTGAATAATTGAGAGGGGGAGTGAATCAGTTATTCCCACATACTTATAATTTTTTTCATTCATTGGTTAATACTTAAATCAACAACCTATACTTAAGGTATGACACTTATAGAATAATAAATCTTTAATGTAAAGATAGTCTTGAAAGACAAGAAACACCAACATGATCAACATCAAGATTTATGTGGAAAACCTAAATTGGGAAAAATTATGAAGAAGTTGATTCTCATCAAATGAAAAGTGCTAGTTACGGTGATTTTTTACAACAAATCTAACTTCCTGAAATCCTTGATGCAATAAAAAAGGGTTATGATGGTAGGATTCAATATTAGGATGGTCACAACCTAGAAATATAATAAGGCTCGACAATAATAAAATAATCTCACTAACAACATAATGAACGCAGAACTAATAAAGAGTATATTTTTCAAGTCTTCAAAAGTATAGGTTGTTGATATCTACACCTCCTTAAATCATCAATCTAGGTAATTTCACACAAAATTCACTTATATATGATTCAATAGGTATGTGCAGGATCATGGTTAACCAAACTATGGGCTTAAATGGTAGTGAAAACTAGCAAATGAGGGCTATGTTAGCTTGACATGTAATTTTAAAGAAGTTATGGACTTTATATCAAAAATTTATAAGAAAATAATTTGTAGGAAACTGAATTTAGCTTTTAAACTACTAGTTCTTATCTAGAAAAGAAATTATTTGATTGGTCAAAATATTTGATTTTAATGCAGTACTACAAAACTTTCAGGGAAAAAATAAAAATTAGGTGTATATCTGACCACCTTAATCAAAATCAAATGGTAATTTTTTTAATATAATAGTAGATATAAAAAGTAGACTCATGTTCGGATGTAACACATATTTTTTGTATTTTTATTCTAAATAAATAATTAAATATGAAGTTTCTACTATAACTATTTCAAAATAAAAAAACTCCCATGTCTGGCCATCTTAACTAATTGAAAACTTTATAAATTAATCTTTTATTTTTATTTTATTATACTAGGCAAAGCATAGAATGTGACACAACTTTTGGGTTTCAAAAATGTTAAACTGTTTAAAAGTTATAGCTATTTTTCAATCAATATGTCAATCAATATTTTAAATACATCTTCATTAGAAATTAACTAATAAATACTTATCAAACTCATAATTTGATAGCAATTATATTGATAGAATCTTTTGAGTGTTCTCAAAAAAATGTTTTTGTTTTTTGAATTTTGATGAAAAAATATTATCAGATGATCAATCAAAGTCTAAATGTTAGAGAAACGTATCTCAAACACATCTTTTGAGTTGACCAAAGAGGTTTGGTAAATATCAAGACTAATCAGGTACCTAATCCAAAATTGAGTACCCAAAAGTAGCAAAACACAAAATTTTAAATTTGAGATAGTGGGAAACAATTGTACATTTTAACCCAAAAGGCTTACAAACATATTTAAATATGTTTTTACATTTCAAATATAATGATATCTAAATATTATTATTTTATTATTATTATTACATATTATATAATAAATTAATTATTATAATATTATAGATGACATTAAATATGATTAGATAATATATTTGAATCACAGTACTATATTACTATATAGTATTCTATATTACCTATAATATTAAATATAATAATATTATTACATAGTATTATATAATTTATTAAATTACAATATGATTGCTTATGATATATCCCTAGGGATTTACAACCCCTAAGGACACATGTTGTGATTAAATGGGTCAAATGGGGTCATAGGTTAGCCTACAACCTCTTTTGACGCATATGATCAATTACCATATGTTCCTATAGGTCCTAGGATGACTAGGCACACATGTTGCAATAAAATAGGTGAAAAGGGGTTGTAGGTTATCATACAATCTAATTCAACCCATATGATCAATTACCATATGTCCCTAGGGGTCCTAGAACCTCTAGGGATACATGTCACGATGAAATGGGTTGAAGGCCTTAAGATGAATTATGATATATCCCTAGGGGTCTTAAGACCCCTAGGGATACATGTCATGATTAACTATGTCAAAGGGGGGTCATAGCGACCCGCATGGTCGATTACCATACATCCCTAGGGGTCCCCTAGGAATACATGTCATGATGAAATGGGTCAAAGGGGGTTGTGGCATAGCCTATGACCCCCTTTGACCCATATTATTGATTACCATATGTTCCTAGGGATCCTAGGACCCCTAAACACATGTTGGAATGAAATGGATTGAAGAGGATCGTAGGTTAGCTTATGACCCCATTCAAACCTTAATACATATTATGATATTTCCCTACGGGTCCTAGGACCCCTAGGGAAACATGTCATAATTAAATGGGTTGAAGGGGGTCGAAGGTTAGCCTATGACCTCCTTCAACCTATATGATTGATAACTATATGTCCCTAGGGGTCCTAAGACCCTAGAGGCACATGTTGTGATGAAATGGGTCGAATGAGGTTGTAGGGTAGCCTAAAACCCCATTTGAACCATATGATCAATTACCATATGTTCCTAGGGGTCCTAGGAGCCCTAGGGACATATGTTGTGATGAAATGGGTCGAAGGGGGTCATAGGTTAGGCTACAACCCCATTCAACCCATATGATTGATTATCATATGTCCCTAGGGGTCCTAGGACCCCTAGGGACACATGTTGAATTGAAATAGATCAAAAGGGGTCATAGGTTAGCCTACAACCCCATTCAACCCATATGATTGATTACTATATGCCCCTAGGGGTCCTAGGATGCCGAGGGAAACATGTCATGATGAAACGGGTCAAAGGGGGTCGTAGGTTAGCCCACAACCCCATTCAACCCATATAATCGATTAGCATATGTCTCTAGGGGTCCTAGGACCCCTAGGGACACATGTCATGATGAAATGGGTCAAACCTATGACCCCATTCAACCCATATGATCGATTACCATATGTCCCTAGGGATCCTAGGAGCTCCAGGGACATATGTTGTGATGAAATGGGTCGCTAACCTATGACCCCATTCAACCCATATGATCAATTACCATATCTACTTAGGGGTCCTAAGACCCCTAGGGACACATGTCATGATGAAATAGATCAAAGGGGGTTGTAGGGGCACATGTTGTGATGAAATAGATGAAAGGGGTTTGTAGGCTAATTTCATCATCACATGTGTCCCTATAACCCCCTTTGATCTATTTCATCATGACATGTGTCCCTAGGGGTCCTAGGATCCCTAAGGAAACATTTCATGATGAAAAGGGATAAAGAGGTTGTAGGTTAGCCTAAAACTACATTCAACCCATATGATCAATTATGATATATCTTTTCATGATGAAATAGGTCAAACCTATGACTCCATTGGATCCATATGATCGATTACCATATGTCATGATGAAATGAGTCAAAGGGGGTCATAGGTTAGCCTATGACCCAATTCAACCCATATGATTGATTACCATATGAGTAGTGATGAGATGGGTCAAACCTATGATCCCATTCAACCCATATGATTTATTACCATATGTCCCTAAGAGTCCTAGGACCCCTAGGGACACATGTCACGATGAAATGGGTCAAAGGGGATCATAGGTTATCCTACGACCCCATTCAACCATTACAATAGATTATGATATGTCCTTAGGGGTCCTAGAGACACATGTCATGATGTAAATGTGTTGAAGGGGGTCATTGGTTAGCCTATGACTCTATTCAACCCTTAAGATGGATTATGATATGTCCCTAGGGGTTCTAGAAATCCTATAGATACATGCCATGATTAAATGGGTTTAAGGGTGTCGTAGGTCAATCTACAACCACATTCAACCCATATGATTGATTATCATATGTCCCTGGGGGTTCTAGGACCACTAGGGACATGTGTCACAATGAAATGGGTTGAAGTGGGTCATAGGTTATCCTACAACCCCATTTGACCCTTAAAATGGATTATGATATATCCTTAGGGGTCCTAGGACCCCTAGGGACACACATCATGATTAAATGGGTCGATGAGGATTGTAGGTTATCTTATAACCCCTTTTTGACCCATATGATTGATCACCATATGTCCCTAGTGGTCCTAGTACTCATAGGGACACATGTGATGAAATGGGTCGAAGGGGGTCATAGGTTATCCTACAACCCCATTCGACCCATATGATCGAATACCATATGTTCCTAGAGTTCCTAGGACCCCTACGAACACATGTCATTATGAAATTGATCAAAGGGGGTCGTAGGTTAGCCTACAACCCCATTCAACCCATATGGTTGATTACCATATGTCACTAGGGGTCCTAGGACCCCTAAGGACACATGTCATGATGAAATGGTTTGAAGGAAGTCATAGGTTATCCATGACTTCTTTGCACCCTTAATATGGATTATAATATGTCCCTAGGGATCCCTAGGGACACATGTCACAATGAGATAACTCAAAAGGGGGTCATACGTTAGCCTATGACCCCATTCGACCTTTAAGATTGATTACGATATGTCCCTAAGCATCTCAGGAACACATGTCATGATGAAATGGGTCGAAGGGGGTTATAAGTTAGTCTACAACACCCTTTGACCCATATGATCAATTTTCATATTATAAACATATGATGAAATGGGTTGAAGGGGGTCATAGTTTAGCCTATGACCCCATTCAACCCATATGATCAATTAACATATGTCCCTAGGGGTCCTAGGACCCTTCAGGAAACATGTCTTAATGAAATGAGTAAAAGTGGTAGTAGGTTAGCCTATGACCCCATTTGACCCTTAAGATGGATTACTATATGTCCCTAGGGGTCCCCTAGGGATGTGTGTTGCAATTAAATGGGTGGAAGGGGGTCATAGGCTATCCTACAATGTCATTCGACCCATATCATAGATTACCTTATGTCCTTAGGGTCCTATGACCCCTCAGGACACATGTTACAATTAAATGGGTCAAAGGGGGTTGTAGGTTGGCTTACAAACCCCTTCAATCCATATGTTTGATTACCATATGTTTCTAGGGGTTCTTGTACCCTTAGGCAAACATGTCATGATGAAATGGTTCAAAGAGGATTATTGGTTAGCCTATGACCCCATTCGACCCTTAAGATGGATTACAATATGTCTCTAGGGGTCCTAGGATCATTAGGGACACATGTCATGATGAAATGGGTCAAAGTGGCCCTTCGACCCTTATGATTGATTATGATATGTCTCTAGGGGTCCTACAAACCCTAAGGACACATGTCACAATGAAATGGGTTTAAGGGACCTACGACCCCATTCAACCCTTATGATTGAATACCATATATCCCTAGGGGTCCTAAGACCTCTAAGGACACATGTCATGATGAAATGGATCAAAGGAGGTCGTAGAATATCCTACGACCCCATTCGAGCCATATAATCAATTACCATATATCACTAGGGGTCTGAGGTCCCCTAGGGACACATGTCACACTGAAATGGATTGAAGGGCGTCATAAAATAGTGTATGAGCACATTTGACCCATATGATCGATTATTATATATACGGACACATGTCATGATGATATGTGTCAAAGGGGGGTTGTAGGTTAGCCTCTGACCCTCTTTGACCCATATGATTGATTACCATATATCCTTAGGGGTCCTAAGACCCCTAGGGATACATGTCACCATGAAATAGGTTGAAGGGGTTTGTAGGTTAGCCTATAACCCCACTCAACCCATATGATCAATTACCATGTCCCTAGGGGTCTTAGGAACCCTAGGGATACATATCATGATGAAATGGGTAAAAGAGGGTTGTAGGTTAGCCTACAATCCCCTTTGACCCTTAAGATGGATTATGATATATCCCTAGGGGTCCTGGGACCCCTAGGGACATATGTCCCAATGAAATGGGTCAAAACCTACAACCCCCTTCAACCCATATGATTTATTACCATATGTCCCTAGGGGTTCTAGGACCCCTAGGGAGACATGTCATAATAAAATGGGTCAAAGGGGGTCATAGGTTAGCTTATGACTCTATTCAATCCATATGATTAATTACCATATGCCCCTTGGGGTCCTAGGAGCACTAGGGACACGTATCATTATGAAATGCATCAAAGGGGATCATAGGTTATCCTACAACTCCATTCAACCCATATGATCAATTATCATATGTCACTAGGGATCCTATGACCCCTAGGGACACATGTGATGATGAAATGGGTCAAAGGGAGTTGCAAGTTAGCCTTCAACCCCATTTGACCCTTAGGATAGATTACAATATTTCCATAGGGGTCTTAGGACCCCAAGGAACACATGTCATAATGAAATAGGTCAGAGGTGGTCATACGTCAGCCTATGACCCCATTAAATCCTTAGGATGGATTACAATATGTTCCTAGGGGTCTTAGGACCCCTAGAGATATATATCATGATGAAATGGGTTGAACAGGTTCATAGGTTATCCTATGACCCCATTTTACTTTTAAGATGGACTACGATATGTCCCTAGGACCCCTAGGGGCACATGTCATGATTAAATGGGTCAAAGGGGGTCGTAGGTTTGCCTACAACCCCACTGAACAAATATGATCAATTATCATATGTCCCTAGGGGTCCTAGGACTCCTAGGACAATGAAATGGGTCTTAGGGGGTCATAGGTTATCCTATGACCCCATTCAACCCATATGATCAATTAACATATTTCTCTAGGGGTCCTAGGACCCCTAGGGACACATGTCACGATTAAATGTGTCAAAAGGGGTCATAGGCTAACCTATGACCCCATTCGACCCATATGATCGATTACAAAATAATATATAATAAATGTATATAATAATATATAATAATAAATTCTATATATATTTATATAATTTTTCTCAACTATATATATATATATATATATATAAGAAATAATATATATGATTATAAATACTATATTATATAATAATAATATATATTATTATATAATACTAATATATTATATAATAATAATACTATATTATTATATAAAAGTTATATATATTTATTCTCTACTAAATAATATAAATGACTACAAATACTATATATTATTGTTCCCATTTGATTTCTCTCCAAATTTTGGGTGTGGATCTTGCGTACCAGATGGTGTATCAAGTATCCAATTTTGGATCGGATACCCAATATGGGATTGGGTACTCGAGTTCGTTTACTGGAAGACTTTTACTAAAATATTCTGTCACTAAAAACCCGACAATCACATATTTTTTTTGTGGCTTTTTCAATGGGTTTGTAGAAAAAACTTTGTTTAGGGCCAATTGTTTGAAAAGGTTGCTACAAATTTGATTAGGTGTCTGGTATTGTTGTTTGAAGGGGGAGTAGTAGTTGTCAAAAGGCTACACACAAAAGCAAGGTATCAAATGAAGATATTACAACATATAGGGAAAGAGATAGGGTAAATCATCAAAGGAAGAGACAAATTATGTTAAATGTTAATCAAGTTGACAATGTATTGATCAAAGGTAAAATCATAGAGTCAAAAACTAAATATGTTTAGTAGGGGAATGAAAATGTACCAATTGATAATGAAAATGTCAAGATTGAAAATTTGGAGAATGAAAATTTACCAGTTCATAATATGAATGCAATAATTGACCATGTCAAAAATGAAGATGCACAGGAATGTTACATATCTCCTAATTATAACTAAAATGAATTTCATAGAACAACAAAATGGTTAATTGAAATTGATGAAGTGATTATTAGTAGTTTGGAAGGATAAAAATTGCAAAGAACCATTTGGTTATGGGCTTCAATACTATATAAGATGTTTTTTGGCAATTAGATAGTGGTGGACCAATGCTAACTTTTTATGTACGTATTAAAGATGCAAAAGATGAGACCTGTGCTTTCCAAATTGAAGATTCATGTCAATAAGAAAATGGAAAGAAATGCCATTATTGTAAAGAATCTTTTGAATGATCTCAATAACATTGGGAAAAATAGTAGGAAGAAGGACAAGAGATATTCTAGAAGAGTTATTATAGCCACTTTGCTAAGTCATCATTTGAGAAAGGGTAGATTTATGAGACAAACTTGTATTGACTTGAACCTAAATTGTACTACTTTGAGAAGAGTACTCACTAGATGAGAAAGAATTGATGATCCTTTTCAAAAAGATACATGGGCTTTTGGTGGAAGACTTCCACATTTTGATAAGAAGCTAACTAATGATTTGAAGTAGGAAATTACATAGTTTTTTCACTCTAGCTCAAGAGTCTCAACCAATGCTAAAGACATGTTGAAGTTGAGAATTGGCATTAGAGACCACACACCACATCCTAAACATTTGGAGGTAAGTCAAACTATGTTGTTCAAAGAATTTAGAAAGAGACATCCAAGATTGCATGTATCACAAAGGGCTTTTGAATCTTTGAAGCCATTTTATTGTGTGCCACTTAAGATTCAAAATACATGTTGCAAATATCATGTGGCATTTTCTATGCACCATGAACTATTATGCTTCATCTATTCTACTTTGCATAGTAATGAAATGTTGGAGAATTGTGGTGCCAGTGGGCTTCCAAAATCATCAAGAGACTTGCTAGATAAATTTTTATGTCCTAGAGTTGATGGTTGTTTCTTTTATAGAAATGCTTTCTTAAATGAGAAGTGTTCACAATGTCATGGCTTATCCAAGTTTGACACATTTTTCCATGAGGTGTGTGAACAAGACCTTGGGAGGAAAATATTAAAAATAAAGGTATATGAAATGGTGAAATACACATTGAAGAGTGGAGGGGAGGGCTCTAGATGTAAGTTGGTTGCAAAAGAAATCAGTGTGGCTAGTTTTATTTCAGATTTCAAGACAAATATTTTCTACAAGTATGCAAGGCATAGTCACAGGTCTTAATGGTTGGATCATCAATTTAGAATGTGTAAGGAGACTTTTCCCATTGGCACTATTATATTAGTTTTTGACTTTGCAGAGACCTACACATTGCAGCTCAAAATGCGACACAATATCAATATTACAACTCCATTCATATTGTTTTACTTTTCTCCACAAAACATATAGACATGCCCCTAATAGTATAGAAGATAATCAGAAGATTATTAGACAGTACCATTTTTACATGATTGGTGATAGATCTAACTCTCATGAGTTTGTGTAGCATTGTTTCTAGAAATACTTTGATTTCTTACACAAGCATGACATTGCTATGGGTAGACATATCATTTGGTCAAATAATTGCACAAGTCAATTCAAGAATGCTTGCATATTTTATTGCTTGTATAGGATGCACATAGAGAGGGGGGTGCTTCATATTTGGAGTTTTTCAAGTTTGACCATGGGAAAGGGGAACATGATGGAGCAAGGGCATGTGTGAAGAGAGCTTTAGTTAAGGAACAATTGAAGATTTTAGGAGTAGAGCTTCTTGATGCTCATAGCATTGTTGATTGGTGTAGTTCAACCTAATCATAAGGGGGGACTTATAGGTTCTTTTGGTTGGTTGAGGAAGGTTCCATAGGTGATAGATCAAATTTTTCTATTGTTAGAGATTCATCAAAAATGCATTCATTCTAGAGCTCTGATTCTAGTACATGTAACATTTGGATATGACAATTAGTTGGCTTTTATCCTAGTTATTTTCAGTTTGATTGGGATCACTATGAGTCAAGTGAGTGGGTGGACACATAGGGGTCTACATTAGCTTACTTTATTTTCTATCATACCCTCTATCAGAAATGATGACATGGAAAGTTCAGTTGAGCATAACCATCTACTAGATCTTCTTCAACTGGGATATGTCTTTGCATTGGTTGCACCACAGGGGAATGATGAGAAATTAGATTATTGCTTAGCACATTGAGTAAGAGGTAAAAAAAATATCACACAACTGATTGTAGATGATGATGGATTCATATATCCTACTGGTTTAGTTGTTGTTGCTAGAACATTGCTATGAAAACACATGCTTAGAAGGAATGGAATTCCAGCATTCGAAGACCATCAAAAGCACAAAATAATTATCATATATTCACATCTTATTATAGTAGAAAATTTGAAGTTGCTGAAGCATCAAAGAAGACCAAAAGTAAAAGAACTTTTTACTATTACTAAGGTTGATCATGAAGCCCTATTGGAGCCACTAAAGCAAAGAGAGGACCCTACAAGAATACTCAACTAGGTATATTTACTTATTGTATTCTTTTGTTCATAATGATTTGGTGAACTGATGATTATCTTGTTTAATATGATTATTTACTGATATTTTTTATGAAATTGGAATCTAGTTACATCATGAAGAGTAGTCATGCATGAAGATAAAAACAAAATATGGAGCAGAATGAAGAAAAAGCTATTCTATTTTTGATGTACTAGGTTTTTTTGACACTACAATTTTTAGTAGTTGTGTATTAATTTAATAATGATGAAACACTTGAGATATTGTAAATATAAACTTGTTGATTCAATGTAAGAAACAAGGATGTTTTTACTTAATGTAATTAATGTGGAGGGACCTAAAAACTGATGTTTTTATTTAATACTAACACAAAACTTCCACTGTACCCAATGCCAAAATCTTGAGGGAGCTAAAAGATAATGTTCTTACTTAATACTAACCCTAGTAACACCCTTATTTTGACTGCAGAGATCCTACAATTCTCATAGCCACCATGTATTGAAGAGTCTCTAAGATGCTCTAACTGCATTTGGAGATCAATTTTCCAAGGGTTATAACTCAGAGCTCATGGGGGTTATTGGTGAATTGTCAAATGCTACAAGATAATGATGTTGAGGTCTATAATAGCCTATCTCATTTTAGAGAGATCGCATTCTATTTGGATTTGGTAAAATGATCTCGCTCGATGCCAAAACTTGCAATGTGCCTTAGTTCATTGGTGCATGACTATGTAACTTTGTAACCACTAATATTAGCATCAAATTTTTAGTTCCATTATCTTTGGATGGGTGGGTGAATCTGAGTGACACTCATGTTCCTACCATAGAGAGCCTGCAACATTCATGGCCACCCCATACCAAAGAGTTTCTAAGATGCTCTAAGTGCATTTGGAGATCGATCTTCTAAGGGTCATAACTTGAAGCTTGTGGTGGTTTTCAATTAAATATCAAATGCTACAAGACACTAACATCAAGGTCTACAATAACCTATCTCATTTCAAAGAGATCACATTCCATTTAGATTTGGCACAATGATCTTGCTTGATGCCAAAACTTGCAGTGTGCCTCACTTCATTGGTGCATCACTATGTAACTTTAAAATCACTGATCTTGGCATTGAATTTTCAATTCCATTAGCTCTAGATGAGCATGTCAACCCTAGTGACACCCTTTTTCTAGTAGTAGAGAGCCTACAAATTTTGCAGCCACCTCATATCGAAGAGTCTCCAAGATGCTCTATGTATGTTTCAAGATCAATCTTCCAAGGGTCATAACTTGGAGCTCATGGTGCCTATTAGTGAAATTTTAAATACTAAAGGATAGTGATATAGAGGTCTAAAATAACCTATCTCATTTTGAGAGATCACATTCTATTTGGATTTGGCACAACAATCTCACTCGATGCCAAAACTTGCAATGTGCCTTAGTTCATTGGTGCATCACTACATAAATTTGAAATTTTTGATCTTAGCATCAAAAAATCAGTACCATTAGCTCCATATGAGTATATGAACCCTAGTGACACCCTTTATTCAACTATGGAGAGGCTACAACATTTGCAACCACCCCATACCAAAGAGTCTCCAAGATACTCTAAGTGCATTTTGAGATTAATTTTCTAAGGGTCATAACTCAAAGATCATGTGGGATATTGGTGGAACATCAAATGCTATAGGATGATTATTTCAATGTCTATAATAACCTATCTTCAAAGAGATCACAATTTTTTTGGATTTGGCACAATGATCTCGCTCAATGGAAAAACTTGTAATGTGCCTTAGTTCATTGGTGCATCACTTTGTAAATTTGAAACCATTGATCTTGGAATCAAATCATTAGTGGCATTAGCTCTAGATGGGTGGGTGAACCCTAGTGACACCCTTGTTATGGCCATGGAGATCTTGTAACATTCATGACCACCCCATACTGAAGAGTCTGCAAGATGCTTTAAGTGCGTTTGGAGATTGATCTTCTAAGGGTTGTAACTTGGAGCTTGTTGGGGCTATTAGTAAAACATTGAATGCTACATGATGATGATGTTTAGGTCTACAATAACCAATCTCATTTTGGAGAGATCACATTCCATTTTGATTTGGCATAATGATCTCCCTTGATGCCAAAACTTGTAGTGTACCTTAGTTCATTGGTGCATTATTGCATAACTTTGAAACCACTAATCTTGGCATCAAATCATCAAAACCATTTTCTATGGATGTGTGGGTGAACCCTAGTGACACCCTTTTTTTGGTAGTAGAGAGCCTACAACATTCATGGCCACCCTATATCAAAGAGTCTCCAAGATGCTCTAAGTGTGTTTAGAGATTGATCTTCTAAGGGTCATAACTCAGAGCTTGTGGTGTCTATCAATGAAAAATAAAATGCTACAGGATGGTGATGTTGAGGTTTACAATACCTTATCTCATTTTGGAGAGATCATATTTCATTTGTATTTGGCACAATGATATCTCTTAATGCTAAAACTTTTAGGGTGCCTTAGTTCATTGGTGCATCACTGTGTAACTTTGAAGCCACTGATCTTAGCATCAAATCATCAGCATCATTAGATTTGAATGGTAAATTTATCCCTAGTGACACCCTTTTTCCATCTATAGAGATCTTGCATCATTCACAACCACACAATACCAAAGAGTCTCTAAGATGCTCTAAGTGTTTTTGGAGATAGATCTTTTGAGGGTCGTAACTCAAAACTCATCAAGGCTATCGATGAAATGTTGAATGCTACAAGCTAGTGATTTGGAGGTCTAAAATAAACTATCTAATTTTGGAGAGATCACATTCTATTTGTCTTTGGCACAATGATCTCCCTTGATGCCAAAACTTGCACTGTGCCTCATTTCATTGGTGGATCATTGTGTAACTTTGAAACTACTAATATTTGGCATCGAATCTTTAGTGCCATTCACTCTAGATGGGTAGGTGAACCCTTGTGACACCTTTTTTCTAGCCATGGAGAGTCTGCAACGTTCACAACCACCTCATACCAAAGAGTCTCCAAGATGCCCTAAGTGCATTTGGAGATTGATCTTCTAAGGGTCGTAACTTGGAGTTCATGTAGGCTATCAATAAAATGTCAAATGCTAAGGTATGCTGATGTCAAGATCTATAATAACCTATCTCATTTCAAATAGATCTTATTCTATTTAGATTTGGCACAAAGATCTCACTCGATGCCAAAACTTGTAATATATCTCAGTTCATTGGTGCATCACTGCAAAACTTTGAAACTATTGATCTTGGCATTGAATCATCACCACCACTAGCTTTGGATGGGTGGATGAACCCTAGTAACGCCATTTTTCTAATCTTAGCAAGCCTAGAATGTTCATGGCCACCTTGTATCAAAGAGTTTCCAAGATGTTCTAAGTTTGTTTAGAGATTGATCTTCCAAGGGTCATAACTTTGAGCTCCTAGGGGCTATTAGTTAAATGTTGAATGCTATAGGACTTTGTTGTTGAAGTCTACAATAATCTATCCAATTTTGGAGAGATCACGTTCCATTTGGATTTTGCACAATGATCTCATTCTATGGAAAAAATTACAATCTGCTTCAATTTGTTGGTGCATCACTACATAACTTTGAAACTGCTGATATTGACATTGAATAGTCAATGCCATTAGCTATATATGGGAAGGTGAACCCTAGTGACACCTTTTTTCTAGCTATAAAGAGCCTACAATGTTCATACCCACCCCATATTGAAGAGTCTCCAAGATGCTCTAAGTATGTTTGGAGATAGATCTTCCAAGGGTCATAACTTGGAGTTCCTTGGGGCTATTCATGAAACATTAAATGCTACAAAATGGTGATGCTAAGGTCTATAAGAACCTATCTCATTTTAGAGATATCACATTCCATTTGGATTTGGCACAATGATCTCACTCAATACCAAATTTGTAGTGTACCTCAATTCATTGGTGCATCACCACATAGCTTTGAAACCACTGATCTTAGCATCAAATTTTTAGTACCATTTAGCTCTAGATGGTCAAGTTAACCCTAGTGACATCCTTGTTCCAGCCATAGAGAGCTAGCAATATTTGCAGCCACCTTGTACCAAAGGGTCTCCAAGATTCTCTAAGTGTGTTTAGAGATCAATATTCTAAGCATCATAACTTGGAGCTCATGGGGGCTATCAATGAAACTTCAAATGCTACATGAGAACAATGTCAAGTTCTACAATAACCTATCTCATTTTGGAGAGATCAAATTCTATATTGATTTGGAACAGCAATTTTGCTCAATGCCAAAAATTATAGTGTGCCTCAATTAATTGGCACATCACTGCGTAACTTTAAAACCACTAGTCTTGGCATCGTATCATCAATTCCATTAGCTTTAGATGGGTATGTTAACCCTCGTAGCACCATTTTTCTAGAAACAAATAGCCTACAACATTCATGGGCACCCTGTACCATACAGTCTCTAAGATGCTTTAAGAGAATTTGGAGATCGATATTCTAAGGGTCATAAATCAGAGCTCATGGAAGATATTGGTGAAATTTATAATGATACAAGATGGTGATGTCGAGGTATACAATAACATATCTCATTTTAGAGAGATCAAATTCTATTTATATTTGGCACAATGATCTCACTTGATGTTGAAACTTGTAGTGTACCTCAGTTCATTAGTGTATCACTTTGTGAATTTCAAACCACTAATCTTGGTATTGAATTATTAGTTCCATTAACTCTAGATGGGAAATTAAACCCTATTGATACACTTGTTCTAGTCACAAAGAGGCTACAATGTGCATGGCCACTCTGTACCAAAGAGTCTCCAAGATGTTATAAGTGTGTTTAGAGATTGATCTTCTGAGGGTTGTAACTCAAAGCTCACGAGGGAAATTGGTGAAACATAATCTACAAAATGATGATGTTGAGGTATAAAATAACCTATATCATTTAGAGATATCACATTCTATTTGGATTTGGCACAATGATCTTGATCGATGCAAAAATTGCAGTGTACCTCAGTTTATTTGTGCATCATTGTGTAACTTTGAAACCATTGATCTTGGCATCAAATCATTAGTATCATTAATTTTGGATGGGTGGGTGAACCCTTGTGACATCCTTGTTTTGATCATGGAGATTCTACAAAATTTGTAGCCACCCGTACTGAAGAGTCTCCAAGATGCTCTAAGTGCATTTGGAAATTGATCTTACAAGGATCGTAACTCAGAGCTCGTGGGAACTATTTTTTGAAACCTCAAATGTTACAAGATGATGATGTCAAGGTCTACAATAAACTATCTCATTTTGGATAGATCACATTTTGTTTGGATTTGGCATAGTGATCTTGCTTGATACCAAAACTTGTAGTGTGCCTCTGTTCAATGGTGCATCACTTTGTAACTTTGAAACTACTTAACTTGGAATTGAATCATATATTCCATTAGCTCCAAATGGGTTGGTGACTCCTAGTGACATCATTATTCTGACCATAGAGAGCCTGCAACATTCACAACCACCACATACTGAAGAGCCTCCAAGATGCTCTAAGTGTGTTCGGAGATCAATCATCTGAGCATTGTAACTCGAAGTTCATGGGGGTTATCTATGAAATGTAAAATGCTACAAGATAGTGATTTCAAGGTCTACAATAACCTAGCAACACCCCTATTTTGACCACATGGCCCCTTTAGTGTTTGCAACCAGTACATGCTAAAACATCTTGTAAGACCAAAGACGAGCTCCTAAGACCAAATTGGCCATGGATTTGGATAATTGTATACATCTTAAGGGATTGCAAAGATCATTTATAATTAAAAATATATGATATAATTTCAAATTAAATATTTCATCAAAATTTGATAATAAATGTTGTTAAAATGTTCTTAACAAATTATTTCATTTGAATCAAAAATAACAAACATTATCAAAATGAATGATATTCCATAAACACAAACAATACACATGATCCACCATAATTGAACAACACTATACTAAATTAATATGTATATCCTTGTGCACATAAATGAATAAAATATATTTTAAAAATACATGTATCCATAGACAAATTACACAAATATATATCAAATTATATGTATCCATAGACAAATTATGCAAATATATATCATAATACATAGATCCATATACAAAATGTGGTTGATCATGCCATCAAAATATTTATAATATCAATGTTTTTGTATACAATGTGGCATATGCCATCTCAAAATGTCTCATGATGCATCCTATGACAACTATAATATCCTATGTTGCTAGTGGATCATCAAAATGTAGCCTTTTCACTAAACTAGGTGGATCAAATGCCTACTACATAAACAAAAAAAGAAAACCAAAAGTTTGAATACTAACTTTATATGATTCTATGTATCTAAAATTGAATTACTCAAATTCATAATGATCCTTTTTATAATGAAGATTTATATTTTTAAACTTTCATCATAAATACCTCTCTCGTTGATCTCTTTTAGTTGTCAAGAGTCCTCTCATATGTCCTCAACAATGCTTGAACATCATTGATTGTGGCCTGTATATGTTCTTGTATAGTTTTCATATGGATCTACAACTTAAACTATAACATTATAATTCATATCACACTAAATTTATAACATATAATCAAGAATTCTAACTAAAACTTACCTCTTTTGACTCCTCCTCTGGACATAATGGTTGCAAAAGAAAAGATACAAGAGGCTAATGCACTAGTTGTTTCCTATGAGATACAAAAGTTGAGTTGTTAATATCATGAAAATGAAATTTTGAATTTGTTTAATAACAAATAAATGATACCTATACATATGATGGGGCTCTCACTATGAATGGAAATTCCAGAGGGTCTACAATGCCAAATCTTCTTGGACCTATTACCAATGGCCGTGCCTTGTACAATTAAGAATGTAATTAAATTTCATTAGAAAAAATATTTTACAAGAACGCATTGATATTTAATCACTTTAAAAGAACCTAGTTACCTTTCTCTTGTTAGTGGGATGTGCCTCACCCCCTTCACTCTACCCCCTACTGATAGGTGATACATGCAAGAGAAAAGAAAGATTAGAAACCATATATATTCTAATATCAAATATAAAAAATGAGAACACAACATAATTTACCATACATGTCTCAAGGCCAGATGAAATAGCTAAGAGAATGACATCATTAATCTATCTAAGTTCCTCCTCACTCATCAACTAAACATGAATGAAGATCACATACACGTATAAGTTAGTATGGTTTAAAATTATTCTATTATAAAGATTAATTTTAAATCAAATATTCCTTAACAAAAAAATGCATATGCATATTGACATAGAAGGATCCCATGGCTCTACATGCCACTCCTCTCTCATGTTAGGGTGTGTAGTCTCTATAAGCATGTTTACTATATCATCCTCCTTAAATAGAAACTAATACTCAAAAAGATCATCAGTGGGACCTAGACAAATATTCTTGCACATTACCCAAGTATGGGGCACATAATCATATGATGAGCTCACCGATGATGAACTTGTGTCAACATCATCAACATTGGGAGGCAACATTGCCCTAGCCTGGGATATAAATAGGCTACTAAATCTATGGATGACTCTAATAGCCTACAATGATATCAAAAATGATATCAGGATGCTACACTAGAGGGAGGTGGGGGGGAGGGGGGGAGACACAAGTACGAGGGACAAAAGTGTCAGCTTTCTTCTCCTAGGAAAATGGTCTATCCTAAGGAGCTCCTTCTCCTACACCTATGTTGGGCCTCATGCTCTAGTATTTCACCTTGTGGCCCAATACAAATTCAACATATAGTTTTTTAATGAAATAGAATGACACCTCTAAATTTTTTTCTAAATGTTTGTCAAAAATCATCTACCAACAATCCCAAAATTTCACATGCATAGCCTAATTTATACACCATTTAATTGATAATTTGAAATTTTTACCAATTTTTTAGTTTGCAAAAAGGTTAACTATATCATCTTTACTTATGTTTAGGGTCATAAACTCATTATAGTCTAACCCATCATTAGACATGGCATGTATTTTCTCATGCTAGTTGAGAGAAACATTTTTCTCATTAGTAAGTACAAAAATTATCCATTGTGGTGTTTAATGTGGATAACATGGGAGCCAATACAAGTATAGTGTTATATGTGGTTTGCAAACCCCTTAGTTTGGTAATATTTTCTTGTACCAAATATTAAATTCAAGGAGGGTCTTGAGGGCTAGGGGATCATTTAGTGGATGCTTTTGAGGGGGTACTAGATCGTTTGGTGAAGGATTTCAAGGAACATTATTTTGTGGCTCGGTGTTCTCAATATCATTCGGGTCAGCCATACGTATTAAATTGTAAAACCATATTTTAACTTTTTAATTAAAATAAAACAAATCAACAATTTCTATTGAAAAGACCTAGCTTTAAACATAATTCATCGAAAACTATCTAATAAGACCTACTTTTAAATATAATTCATTAAAAATCATCAGATTAATTGAAAAATTAACTTACTTTAATCATATACCCATTTGTATATTAGGTACCCAAAATGGGGAGAATAAACAATGCCAAATGATGGAAAATTATTGATTGCTCTTAGCTTCTTTTTTTATTCCTAGAGGCAAGTTTTGGGTATCTGATCTCATATCAGATACCCAATATGATATCGAGTACCCGATAAAAGACCAGATACCTAATTAGGGTTGGTCTAACCTTTTTGCCTTGGTATCAAGATGGATGGAAAATAGTCAGAGTGAATTCTGAAATGCTTTTAGATATTTTAAAACTCCACTTTTATCACATCATCACCTTTTTGGCACACAATGATCATACACATACCTAACTATCAATGCATATGTTTTTTTCAAAAGGAAAAAAATTGTCTATATATTTATATTCATAGTATAAATTATTTTATAATAATAATGCTATCTTTGATCATCCTACCTTCATTTAATCTAAAAATGGTAGAGGAAAAACATACCAGCTTATATGGAAATTAACCTTTTAAGAAATGGACAATTAAGTATAAGAATATGAAGAGAAGGCATAATCTACCCTTCACTAGAAAAAAAATACCCCAACCAAGATGTTTAAAGCTCAAAAACACTCCAATCTAGGCTCAAAGGACTCCCTCTTAAGGTATATGCAATAAGAATTTGTACACCTCAAACATGCATAAGAGAATTTGACAATTGTTGCATGTGCCAAATTATGCAAATATATTGCACAAATAAATTTGTAAACACATTCATAGTCGTAGGATCAAAATCTTCATTATGATCCAATGATATGAGAAGAAATATGCTAGCCTTACACTTTAGTAATATACTCCAGATCCCCAACCTAGCAAATATCCAACACTTGATGTTTGACTTGGGTGAAAGGATGCATAAGAACTACTTGTAGTATATATTATCTCTAATATGGTGCTTGGAGTATATCCAGAAGAATAAAGCTTTCCCACTGTAGTACCTCAAGGTGAACTCCATACATATCTGACATCTCTATCATAACCATAAGAAATCCTTGAAAAACTATTGTAACCTACTTCAACAACTTGACCAAGCCTTAATGATTGACTACAATTTTTTTCTCATTAATTAGCATAATTGGTGTTTATGGCTCTATAAGTAAAGGTATATTGAAGTGTGTGATTTATGTCTTTTTCCTAAGCATTTTTATTTTTTTGAACTCTCTCTCCTCTTTTGTATTTTTCTTTCACTCCACTCTAGCCTTCTCACACATATTGTGGGTTTTTTTCTCTTTATAATTTCCATCTTTGCATCTCCTTAGTGAAAATGGATACCAATATCCACATTAAAATTGGTAAAAGGCTCCTGTAATTTTAGGGGGGCATATTAGAAAGAAGTCTTAAGCTAATGTTTTATCAACTCACTCCTTAATCATCCACAAAGTTAGGAAAATAGTTGGCTATGAATTTTCTCTACTTAGAGATAATCCAAAACCAAGTGCAGATATTATTGCTATGTTTACTGCAACTATCCTACATGTAGGAGGAGATAAAAGGTCCATCCTTGATTTATGTCATCGTCCCTTCAAGATTCATCTAGTAATTGACCTTGGGACCATTTTAGGACAACATTAATGCCAATCTCTACATCCCTAAGCGCAGGAAAAAAATGGAGTCACTAGCAGGGTTGTGGATGTGCAGCCTATCCTAGTCATCAAGAAAGTTGTGGATTTTAATGTGAGTCCCTTCAATTAGAATGAATTGGTGGTTCTTATTGGGCATAACGGACAATCATGACCCTCCAAAATTGTGAGGCCTCAATTGGTTCCTTGTATAGGACCAAGTAGATGATGGTGATTATGAAGTAGATTCCTCCTCTAAGGATGACTAGATTAGTAGAATTTAGAAGATACTACTAGTTTTTTCTTTAAAACTTTCTAAATCTTTATTTTGTGGATCTAGCAAAGATTACATCTTATTATGTGGTCACATACTATTTTTTATTTTGTTCAATATACTTTTGGAATACTTTAAGATTCATCTAGTAATTGACCTTGGGACCATTTTAGGACAACATTAATGCCAATCTCTACATCCCTAAGTGCAGGAAAAAAATGGAGTCACTAACAGGGTTGTGGATGTGCAGCCTATCCTAGCCATCAAGAAAGTTGTGGATTTTAATGTGAGTCCCTTCAATTAGAATGAATTGGTGGTTCTTATTGGGCATAATGGACAATCATGACCCTCCAAAATTGTGAGGCCTCAATTGGTTCCTTGTATAGGACCAAGTAGATGATGGTGATTATGAAGTAGATTCCTCCTCTAAGGATGACTAGATTAGTAGAATTTAGAAGACACTACTAGTTTTTTCTTTAAAACTTTCTAAATCTTTATTTTGTGGATCTAGCAAAGATTACATCTTATTATGTGGTCACATACTATTTTTTATTTTGTTCAATATACTTTTGGAATACTTTATATATATATGTGTGTGTGTGTGTGTGTGTGTGTGTGTTTTTCTTATTTTTTTAATTTCTTGTCACTTGTTGTCCAAATTTGAGGCACATCAAGAGAATTGAATCACGAAAAAACTTCACTAATAGAAAATGTAGTGCTTAAAGTCTAGTTTTCAAATTTGTAATTTGTTGGAATACCCACATGGTACAAATTACATTTTTCTAGGCATGTTCAAAATCCACTTTTTCAAAATACCTATTTCAGAATCATACCACACACGTGTAAGACTGCCCTTTCTTAGACAAAAAAAAAAAAAAATTTGTGATTCCTTTTGGGGAAAGGTACCTAACACACCAAAGATTGAAGAGAATATTTTTCCCTTTTTTTTTTTTTGATAGCTATATTTTTCCTTATTTTAATTTTGTTCAATATACTCCCTCTTAGGTAGGAGGATAACATGACATGTATTACACCATTGGTAATATTAGGTATGAAAAATTTATAGATATCTTTGATCACAAGATATTCCCTATTTTGATACCACATTTGATATCATGAGACTTGGTCTCCCAAAATATCGTATTTCAATATCCACCAAGTACTCAAAATGTTTTGATAACACATCTGATATCATGATTATTAACCTCCTAGAATATCAATGATATTCACCAAGTACCCAAATATGGTTTGATGTCACATCTAATATCAAGAGTATTGGCCTCCCAGAATATCAATGATATTCACCAATTACTCAAAAGCTTTTAATATCACATCTTATATCAAGCATATTGGCCTCCTAGAATATCAATGGTATTCACCAATTACTCTTTTAGTAATGGCCTCTCAGAATGTTGAGATGCAATGCATTCATCATTTACTCAAAATTAGATCTCATGGTATAGGTTATTGTAATATGGTCACCTTACACTAACTTTTGCAAATACAAGTGACATCATTTGGAAGTTGTCACTTCCTCATGATGTACACAAGGGATAGGCCCACTGAATTACATAGTCATGAGGTATATTCATGAATCATAGTCCTCTTGACTACAACAATTTATTGATCACTAGAGAATCCATCACAACATGATTTACTCCCTTTAAACCAATATGATCATAATCATCCAATGTTGACCAAATCATATCCTCTATCTACTCCCTATCTTTCAAGGTTGCCTCCAATGAAATGTTAGTCTCTCTCTTTTCCTACATAAATATTCTTGGAGGAAACAATCAAGCTACATAACACTTATGGTAAAAATTACCTTTAATAATTATGTATGAATATTTATATCTCTCTCTATATAAATGAACAAAAATTCATGCAAAAATAAAATGAATTCATAAACTTACCTCTTATATCCTTCCATCTGAAATTTTCCTCTTTTCCTTCCAAAATAAAATATTGAGGAATAAAGAGTCATCTTTATAATCTTTAGCATGTGTCATGGTTGTAAACTACAGTAGACCCATGTGTGTGTGTGTGTGTGTGTGTGTGTGCACGCATGCGTGTGTGCCATGATATATACTCCCATGTCTCTAATAATGAGTGTCAAATGATGTATCATAGAAACTTTTCAAATTGGTCTCTTTATTTTCCATGTGATGGACCATCCCTACAAGTCTTTGATGATTACCTTATAATTTCTTTATAGAATATATTGAATTCCTCTTACTTGATTGGTGACATCTTTCTATTTGATGCTTCTTCAGCAATATCTACCATGGCTGATAAACCACAGGGTTCAATATTGTAAGAATTTTCCTTAGAGAAAAATTCACCCAAGATCAAGGAATTTAAGCACAAGCACAAAATAGACTAGAGTATGATCAAAATAAAAATATAGTATTCAACTAATGTATGTAAAAGTACACTAAGAGTGCCTGTATATAAAGGCCTTTGGAATGCTTCTAGAATGTCTAGGAGTCAGCACATTGATAAGTCTTACAACCAAGCACATGTCCACCAAGAGTGGATTATCCTCCATTAAGCATAGGAGTAAGTGCAATGATGAGAGTATAAGCCTATAAAGGTGTTAAATGAAAAATAATATTGTAGACACCATGTGCTAAATTAAGAGTGCAAATAAATGTGTTGTCTATAGGAGTTGATGAAATCCAACTCCACAATGTGCCAAGATCACCTGCATGCAAATAGCATGTTGAAGAGAAACCAAAGGAGCAAGAGCTTGAAGCGAACAATACAAGCAAAAATATTTCACAATAGGAAAAATGAAATTGCTATGTGAATGAATGAATTTAGAATATAAAGGCCTCAAGGAAGCTTGTAGAACAAGCTGAAAAGTGCTAGAAGATAAGGTTGACAACTAAGCATACTTCCACAAAAAGGTGGAATACACTAGAAGGGAACAAACTCCTATGTTGTCAACAACTCATTAACTACCACTATTAACTAATGCATTAACCTAAGTAAGCTTAAGTAAAAGAATAAATAATTAATAATTAATTATTTACTCTAACACCCCCCCTTAAGTGCAACTTAGGGGAATGCCTTAAGCTCACAAAACTAAGAGAAAATGCATAATGGGTGCTAGTAACAAGGCCATGTTAGGTACCCATGAACAATGCAAAGAAATGAAACCTCTAAAAATGGATAAAGTGGGAAAACCTCATGGGAAAATCACTCCCCCAAAAAGAGGTAAAAAATATTGTTGAAAAAAAACATCAAGTGAAGGAAGGAAAGCCTCAACCAATCCCCATAAGGACAAATTCCATAACCCCAAGCATAGACTGCAACTAAAGATAACACGGTGATGCAAAAGGTTTAATGAAGATGTCAACAACCTATGTGTTAGTGGTAATGTACTCCAATGCAATAACACCATCTTGGATCAGTTGAGAGAGGAAGTGCATATGCAGCTCAATGTGCTTGGTACACTAATGCTTTACAAGGTTGTGAGAAATGTAGATGGCACTTTGATTATCACACCACAAAATAGTGGGACGATCGAGAGAAAAACCAAACTCAGTCATCAACTGTTGAAGCCATAAAGCCTCCTAACTAGCAAGTACTATGGCCTGGTACTCAGCCTCTATAGATGAAAGTGCTTGAGCATGTTGCTTCTTGCATGAACATGTGATAGGACCAGAGCCAAGACAAAACAGAAAGCTAGAAGTAGACTTCCAATCATCGACATTACCAACCCAATCTCAGTCAATGTAGCCAACAATGTGTGGAGTCCCCATTGTGTAATGAATGTCATACATAAGTGTACCCTAAATGTATCTCAAAATATGCCTAGAAAATTGCTAGTGACTCTCATGAGGGTTTTGAGAAAACTAAGAGACAAGGCCAACTACAAAGGAGAAATTAGGATGAGTGTGTATCAAGTACAACAAGTTGCCCACCAATTGTTGATACAAAATGACACCTGACTGAAAAGGTGTGGGAGTAAGCTTGTAATCAAGCATGTCAAAGCAATGCAGCATGTCAAGAGCATACTTCTACTAATACACAAAAATTCTAGTAGAGGACAGAATAATCTAGAGACCAAGAAAATAGTATAGAAAACCAAGATCAGTCATCTCAAATCGGTCCATCAATGCATGTTTAACATCTTGAAGCATAGATGATGAGCTACCCCTAAGAATAAGATCATCAACATATAGAACAAGAATCAAAATCTCATCTCCAAGATGTTTAATGTACATTGTGGGATCAAAATGGCAGTGAGTGAAGACTGTAGAAAGCATAAAAGAATCCATCTTCTCATACCAAGCCCTAGGGGCTTGCTTGAGACCGTACAATGAGCATCAAAGTCTGCAAACCAAGGAGGAATCTTGCACAAATCCTAGAGGCTACTCCATATAAATCTCCTTAGTGATATCACCATGTAATAAGGCACTCTTGACATCCATCTGATAAATAGGCCATCCTTGTGAAGCTGTGTGGAATAAGACAAGGTAGATAGATTTCATCTTGGCGATAGTGGAAAATGTCTCGGTGTAGTCAATACCCTCAACCTATGAAAAATGCTTTGCAACAAGACAAGCCTTATGCTTATCAATCGAACCATCAACAACATGCTTAGTATAATAGATCCATTTGCATCACACTAGCTTTCTCCCCTTAGGAAGAGGACAAAGATCCCATGTGTGATTCTTCATCAAAGAAGAATATTCCTCCTCCATTGCACTGTCCCATTCAGAATGTCTTGTTGCTTCTACAAATATCTAAGGATCATCACTAATAGCTTGACTAAGAAGACTAGAACTTGTAGTGTGAGAACAGGTGCGACAGGAAGTGGAAGGGTCACCAGTTAGAGATCCTACAGCCTCAGCTATAGCTCAAGCCCATTTAGGCATCTGGCGAGGATCATGTGGTGGAGGTAAATGGAGATCACCATGATCATCATCTTCATCATCCATGGTATAAAATAGAAAAGAGGAGGGTTTAGTGGGAGGTGAAGGAGGTGTTGGAGGTGAGGTATGACCTGCAGGAGGGCTCTCATCAAATTGGACATATCATCAAAATAGGACCTCTCTAGAATCAGGATCAAACATCCTATAAGCCTTAATATCCTTTCAATATCCAAAAAAAATGAGTCGTTGACTCTTCCATTCCATTGCTTTCCTCAAAGAATCAAGTATAAATGCCCATGTTGCACTCCCAAAAACTTGAAATGATGATACATCAGCCTTAACATGAGACCAAGCCTCCTCAGGAGTCACATGTCAAACTGCCTTGTGAGGCATCTAATTCTGAATATAGTTGGCACAATTGACTGCCTCTACCCAAAAACACAAATCCATGGACCTAGACTAAATCATACAATTAGCCATCTCCCAAAGTGTTTGGTTCTTTCTCTCAGCCACACCATTCTATTGAGGAGTGTAGGGCACTAAAAACTAATGTTGAAGACCATGCTCAAAACAAAAATCTCTAAAAGCTTGGTTCACATACTCCCCCCATTGTCCATGTGTATCCGTCGAATAGAAAGACTAGACTACTTCTCTAAAAATGCCTTAAAGACTCGAAATAAATCAAAGACATCAGACTTGTAACTGAGAAAGTACACCCATGTGCATCTGGAGAAGTCATCAATGAATGTAAGCACATATTTGGCACCCAAAAAAGGAGTAGTAAATGACATGAGGTCACTATGAATCAACTCCAAATGTGCCAAAGCATGAGTGGCTTGTCCATGTGGAAAAGAACCCCTATGTTTCTTGCCAAGTGCACAACCCTAAAAAACACCATCTAGACAGGAAATCTAGGGAAGCCCAAGAACAAGTGCCTATGTGCTCTTCTACTGAAGATATCTATAATTGACATGCCCAAAATGTTCATGCCAATGTCTTCTTACTAAAACTACATGTGCAACTAAACATGAACCTGTGTCATCATAAGACTCAAATCCATCAAATCTGTTGAGACGAGATGCAAAGTCAACACTCCTAGTAGCCACAATCATCTTAGAATCATGTAAGTCCTAGATAACCACATCATGTGGTGAGAACTCAACTATCTTACCAGAGCCAAAATGGCAAATCTAATAGATAGACAATAGGTTCATTGAAATGTTAGGGACATAAAGAACATCGTGAAGATGCAATAGAACCAGAACCTAGAACTACAAGTTGTAATGAGTTCCCAATATCAATCTATGTGGTAGCACAAGGAACAACTGAAGTAAGAAACTTAGGAATATTTTTCATATCATGAGAGGCACCAAAATAGAGAATCCATGTAGGCCCTGAAGTCATAGCTCGAGTAGAAAGAGCATGACCTTTCCCTATAAGGGGTGATGATGACTGAGGAGCTAAAATATGATGCTCCTTCATGGCTTCCTCTAAAGCCTCCAAATGCTTCCAACACCTAGAAATGGGATGTCCATCCTTACCACAAAAATTGTAGGTCTCACTAGATTTCTTCTTGGTCTTAGAGGTAGACTCAATAGACTTCAAAGAATCTTTACCCTTTGAAGGGTTTGCTAGAGGAGTAGTTTGAGGCTTAGGATCAGATTTTGATGTGTCTTTCTTTGATTTTCCTTTCTTCTTTGATTTCCCCTTAGAATTTTGAGCAACCAATGCTTGGATAGAAGAGCCAAAGGCATCCACCTATTGGATATTTACCTGTTCCCATGTCAACCAATCACAAAATATCTCAAATGTAGGCATCCTATGTCTATCACCAAGGGCATCCATAGTGGAATAGAAAGTAGAAGAAAAAATTTGATACAATCCCTACAACTTTGAGAGTATCAAAAAAATGCACTCATCATTTGTTTTGGTTTTCCCACATCCCTATAAAACTGCAAGCAGAGATTTGAACTTCATCAAGAAATCTTCAATGGTGGGAAAGTTGGCTGGTGACAAAGAAGTCAACTCTGTATCAAGCTGAAGTGCCTAGAACTCATTCACTATGCCAAAAAAAGTCTAAAATTTGATCCAATAAGCTCATGGAGTGGTCAAACCATCCAAGTGAAATAGTAGACTATCTGAAATGTTTAGAGCAATAAATCTCATGGCCTCATCCATTTTATTCCTATAATGAAGAACCTCAAAAGAGCATGTAAGAATAGGTTGATTCTCATCCAGACATGACCATAAACCCCTTGACATGAGAAGTTGAGTCATTTGTGTTAGAATTCTTTTAGAATAACTGAGAGGGGGGGTGAATCAGTTATCCAAGGTCCAAATGCCCTAATAACACTTTTTCAGTACTTTTAATGAATCCATACACTTTTCATTCATCCAAACTTAAATCAACCATATTAGCAAGTTATAGTAAATCAACATGCAGAGATAAAACATGCAATATCAACACATGACACAATGATTTACGTGGAAACCCAATTTGGGAAAAACCACCAGTAACATGCTACTTGATTTTCACTCTTCTAAAGTGATGCCCTGTTAAAAGCCTACCCTGTTAAAGGCTTACAATACATTGTTAAATGTGACTTTGTTAGAGGATTTCACCAAACTATTAGGAATGGGCCTGGTTAAAGGACTTCTGAACATTCACTTGGAATGTCACCCTGTTAAAGGATTTACCTCGTGGCTATTAAACCAACCTAAGTCCATAGGATTTAAACTATCTATTAAAATTGCTAGAGAGTAACAATAATGGCTTTTTGATCTAATACAACTTAAAACATACTTTGTAGATTTTAGATCACTTCTTCAGTTCAGTCCTATTGCTTAGCTTTAATCATTTCAGCTCTGACAGGTTGTCTTCCTCTCAAGCTTCGTTTCCTTGAGTCTTCTTACTCATCATGCCAATGCAATCATCCTTGTGGTTGTCTATCCAAATAGTATTTATGTGATTTCTTCTCCTTAGCACCTTCTTCAGCAATTATGCTTTCATGCTTGACCACCTCTCTCTCTTTGATTCATGACCTTATGACTCCTTAAATAGAAATCTAATTTTCCTTTTCCGCTCAATTCTCCCTCTCCAATTTATAGGATTTCAAATGGATTAGGTAGGATACAATGTATCTACCTCATATCTTGTTCTTATCTAGAGACTTCGTCTAGGTTCTAGTTGTAACCTCAAAAATATTCTATGTGGTGTTTTATGCCACCAGCTCATCATTCTTAGCTTCCATTTAATTCACAGACTTCTACATAACAACCTTGTCGGCTTAGATCTGGCAAATCTTTGATTATCAAAATAATGTAGCAACTCAGTATTATTGGTTTATTGATGCTCGGCATCTCTATGTTACTCAGCACTATTGGTTTTCTGATGCTTGGCATCTATTTCTTGGATAGCTTGGCACCTAAATAAAACTGTATCACTCAGCACTTGATTACTCTAGATCACTTGGCACTTGATATCACTCAGCACTTGATAAACTCTGTATCACTCAACATCTGATATCACTTAGCACTTGAAGTTGAACTTGCTCGGCTTCAACTAGGAATCTGTTCAACACCTACTAGCTTGCTCGGCTCCTTCTCTCTAATGAACTTTAGTTAGGCTTTATAGATGTCTTAGCTAAAACCTTATATCTTTGATATGTTTCAGTGTACCCATTCTCTGTGTCTTAGCGTATGTCATCAATACATTATTTCATTAATGGCTTGACTGATCCTTCTACTTCACTCCAACATCATAACTTCAACCTTTCTCTAGGTGTTCTAGTTACATCTTATTGATTTCCTCCTCCTTGTTAATCAACTAATTGATAGTATTTGGATCACTAAAGAAATTGTCATTCCTACAAGTAGCAAGTTTGACATCAATGACAAAAAAATGATTGAGAACATTCTTTACTAGTTCTATATGATCATTCCAACAATCTTCCTTATGATATTTTCAATCATTTCCAACAATTTGTGCTTTCCAGGTGTGATAGTTATGTGGTGTGAGACAGATCACAAATGGATCCACCATTGAGAGAGAAGAAGATGGAAGTAGAAGAGTTTTATTCTAAATTAAATTATAGAAAATAAAATGCCTACCCCCACAACAGATAATGATATCCCTCAAATACCACAAAAAACAACTATGGAAAGCGAGAAAATTTGAAAAAGAACCTAGATTTTGGATGTAGAGAAGGAGGAAACAAAATCCTCTACTTTGATGCCAAAAATGGGGGTTCAAATAATCTCTAAATTTGCTGAAACTAGCATCATTTTCTCCATCTCTGAGTCAAATTTCTAGCACTTCTTTCAGATCATAAAAATACCTTCGTATGCACAAGTTATGGCCAAAAAACCAACTGCTACTCCAAAAGACAACCTTACTAGAAAAATATAGTCAGTGGATTAAATTTGACTATCGTATGGTTATCAACTAGCTATCACCAACCAAAAAAATCTAGCCATTAATTTGTTGATGTTAGCAACCAAAAAGATGATATCAGCACATCGAAGAATGACATCAGTGTGATAGGCAGTGTTGATGATATCAACATGATGTCAAGTTGGGAAGTGCTAATGTTAGTAGTCAAAAAATGTTAACATGGCTATTGTTCATGATGCAAGGCCAGTTGTAGAGTGACATCACCCACCAGAGTGGTGACAGGAAATGGTCTACTAGCGGCGGTGGTGCCCGAGAGGAGAACCCAGTGACACAGTGGTCACACCACTCCCAAAGGTAGAGTGGAGGGTGGCATCTGGGGCTAGGCATCGCATGGGTGGTGTGACCGGCCTCAACAAGGTGCAGGTGGTACATGGACGGTCCTGCAGTAGTGCACAAGCATTTCTGTGGTGGTGTAGCCTTATTTTTTTTAAAATTATCGAGTCTATACAGTTTGTACAGCCACCTACTAGGGGGCTAAAAAAAATTTCCCAGAGGCTTGGAAGCCAAAATAAAAAAAATTTATATGAATCTTGACTATAACTGGCCTTCCAGATCCAATGGTAGTGTCCATTTGGGCCCAAAGTGCTCCAAAAATTGCTCTACCCCTGAATTGAAGAAAAATGCACAAACAAACTAGGGTTTGTCTCTGAATTGTGGCTTAAAAAATCCTTCAACCAAGAAGTAGCATGGAGGCTTTCATACCATGTAGGAGTTAATGAAATCCAACTTTGCAGTATGCCAAAATCACCTACATGCAAATAGCTTGCTGAAGAGAAACCAAAGGAGCAAGAGCTTAAAGCGAACAATGCAAGAGAAAATATTTCATAATAGGAAAAATGAAATTGCTATGTAAATGAATGAACTTACAATGAGAGAGAGACCAAATATAAAGGCCTCAAGAAAGCTTGTAGAACAAGCTAAAAAGTGCTAAAAGATAAGGTTGACAGCTAAGCATACTTCCACAAAAAGGTGGAATACACTAGAAGGGAACAAACTCCTGTGTTGTCAACAACTCATCAACTACAACTATTAACTAATGCATTAACCTAAGTAAGCTTAAGTAAAATAATAAATTATTAATTATTAATTATTTATTCTAACATTTTCTACTTGACAACTTTGTTAATTATGCAAACTCTAGTGTTATAGCCACCATGTACTGAATTAGAGTTTCTTACTTCTGTGTTGTCAACATGACAACTCATAAAAGTATGCAAACTCCTAAGTGTCAAACTAATAAATAATTAAAGAATGCATTGACCTAAGTAAACTTAAGTAAAGTGTAAATAGTGAATACTTATTTACACCAACACCCTCCCTTAAGTGTAACTTAGGGGAATGCACTTAAGCTCACAAATGCATGATGGGTCCTGATTATGAGGCCATCTTAGGTACCCATGTACAAAAACATACAATGATGCAATGCAATCTCTCATAAAGTGGAGAAAGAGGGAAAACCTCAAGGGAAAAACCTTCCTCCAAAAAGAAAGATAAGTAGAATAAAGAAGATAAGAGAGAAGAAGGCCTTGAATGAGGAAAAGATCCCTCCTAGAAGAAAGAAGAGAGAAGTCAAGGGACTCCCCTTTCTACAACATCTTGTACCCCTGAGAGATCTCACAAATGAACATACTTGACCTCAGTGAAGGGTTTGGTGAAGATATCTACAACCTACTCTACTATAGGAAAATACTATAATACAATGATCTGCTCATGTATTAGCTCTCTGATGTAGTGCATATGAACCACAATGTGTTTGTTCTACTGATGTTGACTTGGATGTTTTAAGATCTCAATAGAACTTTGATTGTCACAATGTATGACTGTAGGTTTAGGTAGATCAAATTCAAACTCCTTCAGGATGTGCTATAACCAAAGAGCCTCTATAGCTGCATTGACACCTCCTCAATACTCAGCCTCAGTTGAAACAACAATGTTATTTTGTTTCTTACTTTGCCAAAAAATGGGGCTAGAGCTAAGGTGAAATATGTAACCTGAAGTAGACTTGCAAGAATCAAGGTCCCCTAAATATTTTGAGTCTGTATATCCAACCAGTTGAAGTCATGTACCTACTGCATAGTGTATCACATGTGTATTTGTACCCTATATGTAGTGCAAGATGTGTTTGGCAGCCTTCCAATGAAGCTCATGTGGCTCTTGTATGAAGCAAGAAACCATGCCAACTAAAAAAGCTATATCAGGGCATGTATGTGTTAAGTAGATGAGACTCCCAACCAACTATCTATATAGTGTAGCATCAACAAGTGGAGTGGTACATTTGGCCTCTAACTTGACCCCTAAAAGAAAGGGAGTATGAGAGGGCTTGCAGTCACTCATGGAAAATTTAGAAAGCAAGTTAAGAGCATACTTGGGTTGCAAAAGTGTGATCCTAGCTAAATATTGTGTGATCTCAATACCAAGGAAATAATGTAGTAAACCCAAGTCTATCATATCAAATCTATCTTGTAAAGAGGTCTTGACACTGGAAATGATGGATAAAGTACTTCTTATAATGATCAAGTCATCTACATAAAGAAAAAGTATCAAATGTGAGTCATCCTTCTAAAAAATGTAGACATTTGAATCAAAATGACACTTGGTGAATCCTGCTAATAGTAGGAAAGAATCCATCTTGGCATCCCAAGCCTGAGGAGCCTACTTAAAACCATAAATAGACTTCTTCAATCTACAAGCCATAGTAGAATAGTGTATGAACCTTGGTGACTGCTCCATATAAATCTCCTCATAAAAATCACCATTCAAAAATGCACTATTTACATCCATCTTATGTACAACCCAACCATGAGCTGCAGCAATAGCTAGTGTCAAGCGAATGGAGTTCCTTTTGGTGACTAGTGCAAAAGTCTTAGTATAGTCAATAAATGGAACCTGTGAGAAACCTTTGGCAACTAGTCTAGCCATATGTGTATCCACACTTCCATCCACTACTAATTTGGTTTGATAGATCCACTTACACTGAACCAATTTCCTTCCCTTAGGAAGGAGAACTAAATCCCAAGTGTTGTTTTTCATCAAATAATTATAGTCTTCCTCCATAGCCTTGTCCCATTCTAGAATCCTTGATGCTTCCTTAAATGACTATGAATCAAAAGAAATGGTAATATAAGCATGTGGAAATGATTTTTGTTGTGACCTTGTCCTCTAAGTATCTGAAGGATTCCCCACCAACAAACCTACTAAATCAAGGGTTTGGTGTGCCCAACAAGGTTTAGTGGAAGAAGAAGGAATGTCCTCAACTATATTTGGACCCTGCAAATGTGGTGTCCTACGAGTCAAAGTTGAAGGAATGTCATCTTTCGAGTCACTATCATCATTATGATCATTTTCCATGAAAGAGGAAGAAGGAGGAGGTGAAGAAGGCAAACTTGGACAAGTTTCTTCAAAGTGAACATTCCTCTCAAAAAATCTTTCATGTGTCTCTAGATCCATGAGTTTGTATGCCTTAAGATGGTCGGGATATCCAACAAATATACAAGGTTTTCTTTGAGGTTCTAATGTCTTTCACTTTTGTGGAGGTATCCTTCACCATGCTGTACAACCAAAAACATTAAAGTTCTTTACACTTGGTTTTCTACCACACTAAGCCTTAAAAGGTGTAATTCCATCTAAGGCCTTCTAGGGACTTCTATTTTGGATGTAATTTGCACAACACATGGCTTCTGCCCAAAACACTTGATCTAGAGACTTATGCTAAAGCATACAAGTGGTCATCTCCTTAAGGATTCTATTCTTCCTTCAGCAACACCATTTTTTTGTGGCATGTATGCAAATGAATGTTGAATATCAATACCATCATGAGTACAAAAGTCTATAAGCCTAGAGTTGACATATTCCCTGCCCTTATCTATTTGTAGAATCTTGATGGTTTTCCCTGATTTTTTCTCAACTTGAGCTTTGAAGGTGATGAGCTTATCAAATACTTCACTCTTATGAGCAAGAAAGAAGACCCAAGTGTAGCATGAAATGTCATCAATAAAGCTGGGAACATAGTGAGCCTTACCAAAAGATGGTACTAGAAATGGGCTAGCTACATCACCATGAACTAATTCAAGAACAACACTAGCCTTCCAAGACTTCCCCTTGTCATATTTCTCTTCAAGATGCTTGCCTACTTTTCAACCTAGACATAAACCCTCTAAATACTTGACTTGAAGTAGACCAATGACCATATCCTTGTTGCTAAGTTGTTGAAGGTAGTAATAATTGAGATGTCCAAATCTCTCATGCCATAGTTTACTTTGTGAATTTGAGTGAGTCAACAAGGCAAGGGAAGTGAACTTAGGAACAAAATGAGAAAAATAATAAAGTCTTTTCTCATGAATAGCCTTTCCGACCACCACCATAGAATCATCCTTGAGATTTTTCACCACAACTATATCAAGAAGGAACTCCAATTTGTTGCCACATGCATAGTGAGTTATTTGGTAGATGGAAAGAAGGTTGGTGTTAAGGTTAGGAACATGTAGAACATCCTTGAAGATGTCATTGTCAAACTCAGCATTCCCTTTCCCTTCAACTTCCACTTGAGTGTCTTTACCCACATAGATGTAAGGTACATTTGATGGTTTCAAATAGGAAAAATACTCCCTTGAAGTACCCATATGATGTGTAGCTCTTGAATCAAGAACCCATTCCTCATCACAATTTTTACTTACAATAAAAGCTTTTCCCTTACCTTTTCAAGTGGTTGAAGATACATTATCCTTATAGGAATTTGGCACATCAATTTTGTGTTTCCTCATTAGGTTTACCAATTCATCAATCTACTAATTCTTACACTCATGTTCATCATGACCATTCTTCTTACAATAGGCACAAGTTTTCTTCTCCCTTTTATTGGAGTTGTTCCCCTTCTGATTATTTTTGGAAAAAGACTTGCCTTGTTGTGAGGAAGATTGTTGAGTGAAAGAAGAGTCATGCAAGAAATATTATTGTTTAGAAGAGGATTATTGCATGTCATCTTGTGGCTTAGCCTTCTTCTACTTCTTGTTGGAATTTTTACCACTTGAATTCCCTTCATTAGCTACCAAGGCTTTGGTCTTGGAAGATTGGATAATTCCCATACACACTAATTTGTCATGTTCTAAGACTAGAATTTCTGAAAATTTCTCAAATGAGAGCTTAGTTTAGGCACTACCCATTGTTAATTTGTGAGTATTATAACTATAAAAAAAAAAGGAGCATATTCAGGTGGAAGATGAGTCATAATATGTTTGATCATCTTTCCATCCTTGATGGGTTCACCACAATCTTTAAGTTGTGCCCTATACATGTCTACTTGGGTAAGATAGTCTTTGATGGTGTCAAAATTCCTAGGATCCAACTTGAGAAGCTTGTCCTCAATGGTGTAGGTCATGTCTTCATCTACTATCCCATACAATGCTTCAAGTTTAGCCCAAACTTCTATTGGATTGGTAAGTTTCCTAATGTGATATTTGACAAGATCTAAGATATTCTTTAGCAAGGTTCCTAGGGCCATTTCTTGTTTGGATTCCTAGTCTTCTTTTCAAGTCTCATCAGCATCAATAGGAGGTTTCTTTGTTGCACTAGTTACATAATGCAGTAAACCTTTTTCAACCAATGGTTCCTTTATGTTTTCTTTCCAAGTAGCATTATTATGTGGAGTTAACTTTGAAAAAGAACCCATAATGCAAGAGCACAATATCAAGGAGACACAAAACACAATATGCACCCCCCCCCCCCCACCCCCCCCCCCCCCAAAAAAAAAATGAAATATTTTGGTACTTTATATGCATTGCATTTACAATAGGCCACTTGTCAAAATGGACAAAGTGGACTTCTAATTTTTCTATTTACAAGCTCCTTTTGGAGTTCAAATTTGGAACTTTATAAAGTAGCTCAGAAATACAACAATTTTGAAGCAATACAATGCAAAGAAAGGACCTATTTCTGAAAGTAATATTTCTATCCACACAAGCCTATAATCTAATAGTAGATTTAGATAGTAGACTAAAAATTATTCACTTCCAAAAAAAATAGAACCTAATCATCTATCTAGATGAGCCCGTACTAAGCATTTGAAGTTGCAAAAATTCAGATTTGCGACTTGCAAAAAAATTCAAGAATAGAGAGCTCAAAAATCCTACACAAATGTGTAGATTATGAAATTGTACCCAAAAAAAAAAAAAAATCTTACAAAAAGGAGTCTATATGAGAGAGATATCGCTATTTGAAAATCACCTCTGTTATTATTTTTCCTGAATCGCTACCGTCATGCCTCCAAAAATCAAATGACTATAATTTTTGTCTTAGATGTTTGATTTTGGTGAAACAAAAGGTAATTTGGGGTTTTTTAACCTTCTGAATATGATGCCAATATTTGATTTGCACTAGGAAGCACCAATCTTGTCCTACGAAAAATCTCTCCTCTACAAGCTTGATGGCCAAAAATTTTCCAATCAAAATACGTAGATCCATAAAATAATGCAAAGAAATTGCAGTGACTAAAATAATAAAATATGCAAATCTAAAAATTAAATTCAAAGATCTAAAATGATCATACCAATTCTGCAAATCAAGCTTTCGGGTTCTAGTTTTCAAAAAAAAATCCTCAAATTTGACTATAGCCTAAGGTAGGCATATTTATAGTCAAATTTCATTGAATCAATGCTATAGATGCAATGGTGAAGTCCACTTTGGCTCTAGACACTCCCAATGATTGCAAATGCTCTAGATTTAAATCAGGTCCCTTCAAAAGATGAAGCAACAAGGTCTCCAATGGCTAAGTGAAGAGAATCTCCCTTAGCTTTAATACCATGTAAGAATTTTCCTTAGGGAAAAAGTCACCCAAGATCAAGGAACTCAAGCACAAGCACAAAATAGACCAATGTATGATTAGAATAACAATATAGTATTCAATTAATAAATGTACAAGTACACTAGGAGTGTTTGTATATAAAGGCCTCTAGAATGCTTCTAGAATGTCTAGGAGTTAGCACACTGATAGGTCTTACAACCAAGCACGTGTCCACCAGGAGTGGATTATCCTCCATTAAGCATAGGAGTAAGTGTGATGATGAGAGGATAAGCCTCCAAAGGTGTAACATAAAAAATAATGTTGTAGACACCATGTGCTTAATTAAGAGTGAAAACAACTATGTTGTCTACATGACAACTTAGTTAATTATGCAAACTCCAATGTTGTAGAAACCATATGTTGAATTAGAGTTGCTTACTTATGTTCTTTCTACATGACAACTCATAAAAGTACACAAATTCCTAAGTGTCAAACTAATAAATAATTAAATAATACATTGACCTAAGTAAACTTAAGTGTAAATAGTGAATACTTATTTACACCAAAAAATAATATAAACTTCAGCAATGGCTCAAAGCACACATTATCCATTTTTCATGTTGATGATGTGGAGTTCATTCGATGACCATATCTGCAAAGTTATCTCTCCCATGATAACTTGGAAGGTTCATTTCCCTTTCTAGGTTATTCTAATCTGACCATCCTTACTAATGAATATATTTTACAAAGTAATATTCTTAGACATCACCCCTTGATGTCAATATTGTTCTCTCTTAATAGATGCCATACCCATATCCCAATAGACCTTCATTATGTCTCGGTACCCAAAATTCTAGAAATTCTAGTGAATTTGACACTCCATCCACGTGTCTTTGTCCATATTTTTATGGTAATTTGAAGTAGAGGTAATATGAACAATGACTCTTCCTTGACTCCACTATACTAATCCAAGTTAGAGTTTCTATGTCAATTATTTGTAATATGGTGTTCACATTGTTTGAATTCAATTGTCCATTTTTTTTTCATATTTTAAATAATTTAAATTTTCAATACCACTACTACATTTCCTAATTTTGAAGACCATCATCCAAGTCAAAAAAAAATAAGTTCTGAAAATTAGATGTATGGTGCCCAAATATGTTAGTTACTGATTAAATATATGCATGATACCAAAATCACCACCACTATTACACATTGATTATTGAATTTATTCCCCCTTGCATTGGTATGATTTTGATGACTCAAAAATCTACTCTAGTTGGCCTATGAACCATCCAATATTATTTATTAGCATTTTTCATGAAGTTTATTTATTCTTATCGATTTACTAGCTCTATAGTGGTTCCTCATAACTGAAATAAACTACAATCTCCTTTTAGCTCTGACAATCTGTAAGTCAAAAATTGAGGGGTAAAGAACATAAGTCCTCACAACAAGTTGATACATCACATTATTGTGGAACTTCCTATAGATGAAACTTTATGAATCCTGAGATCAACTAAAATTCCTCCATCCAATCTCAATATCTACAGATTCCAAATTTTCTTTTTAAGTTTCTTTATGATAGATTCTAACAAATACATATATAGAAGTACTATTCCAAGGTGTTGAATGTTACTCCAAGCACATCCAATTTCATAACTTAGGTGGTTTCCACTTACAGTCAAAGATAGTCACATTACTTCTCTCAATGATATTATGTGAGTACTTCAATCTCAAGGGAAAATATATTCAACACATGGCTCTCTAGTATCTTCTGCATATTCATATAATAATGATAAAGTAATGACAAGTCTTGATCTGATCATGGCTCTGATACCATGTTGATTTTGGAGGATTGTTGCAAATGTAATAGCACTGCCATTATTTTTGGTATGTGTTTTCCAATTTTTAGTAATCTCTTCTTTGTATGAGGTACAAATGGAGAAGAGACATGTCCTTTCATAGGACATGTCTATTCATTTATAATTAATATAATGAAAATCTTAATTTTATATATATGTTAGAGTTTTAGGTGACTATACAACACCCCCAGGATCAAATAAAAGACCATGAAAACTTCCACAAGAGATTGGAAAGACAATTGCATGAAGATGCAAGAATGCTATTATTGATAAGAAACTTGATTGACATCTAATGGATTGATTTAAAATGTACATAATAGTCCTCCTTATATAGGAGAGGTGATAAGAGACAATGATAAGGAGAAGATAAGATATCACCCACACAAGGTGGAATCACATGTCCACCAAAGGTGGATCATCCTCCATTATGCAATGAAGTATGTCTGATGATAAGGATGATAATGTGATAAGTACACTAAAGGTTGAATGAGATAACAACTATGCCCACCTAGAGTGGAATTATCCTATACCATGTGTTTAATTAAGGTTCAAACTCCTAAGTATCTCAATCACAAACTACTATTGTTAGGATAAATCACGGACAGAAATAAAAACTACATGCAAATATAACCAATAATAGAAAATAATAGATCACACAGAAATGAACACAAGGCACCAAGATTTAACGTGGTTCACCTAATCCCTGGGCTACGTCCACCAAATAGCAAGTCTGATCTTATTACAATCTAGTGATTACAACCTGATTACAATCCGTAATCCCTTACAGCTCAATACCGCTGCAAGAACTAATTTTGCATCACAACATAATGAAAAATACCCAACCCTAAACCCTTTTATACAAGTATTAAACCGCTTTAGATTTATAACATGTCGACCATAATTAGCCATAACTTTAGTGGCAAATCTACGAATGGTGAATAGTACCAAAACAATTGGCGAATAGTACCCAAAAAAAAAAATTGGGGCGATGTCTCAAACCCCACTAATTATGAAGTATGTACAGTACTTTCCTGATCAGTCACCACAATCTAACAACTATGCAATGCATTATCCTATATAAGCCTAAGTAAGCGTAATTAGTGAATATTTAATTACACCAACACCCCCCTTAAGTGCAATTTAGGGGAAGGCACTTAAACTCACAATGCAAGATGGGTCCTAGATACTAGGCTATTTTAGGTACCCATGTACAATATGCAATGTAATACATGAAATGTATTTTCTCATAAAGTGGAGAAAGAGAGAAATCCTCATGGGAAAAAACCTTGAGAGATAAAAACAAGATGCATGGATGGATGGAGTACTCAAGACCCCCCAAAATTTGTATACATCATGTATATACAAATAATTACCCACCCATAGGAAGGAAATAAGGAGACATGATATCCCCCCTATAATGAAGAAGCTCCAATGTATATGAAGAGTACTTGCAAGAAAAATATAATTCAATGCCTATAAGAAACATGTATCTCCTTAGGAAGAGATAAATACATCAAATGATGAAGAAGCCACTCCATGTAAAAACTTAGGAAGGAGGAAAAAGGTCTCCATGTATGCATCTATGAAGATTGAATAGGTGTCTCCAAGCTCAAAGATTTTGTCACACCATCAAGTTGACGTATGAGATGTGAAAAAACAAGAGAACATGAAGAGTTGGGAAATCCAATCTCCAAAGAAGGTGAAGAAGTATCTCAAAGAGAAACCTCCTCAGATGTATTGACCAAATCTACATTATGAGACTTTCCTAAAAGAGCATCGAAGAATTTATGCCACACTGCAAGATTTGAAGCATAAAGATCATCCTGTTGAATAATAGAGCTCATGTCTAAAGAAGCAGGAGGTGGAGAAGTAGGAAGTTCAACACTTGTCTCAAGAACAAAATGATTCAAGTGTCCAATGTTCTCCTCACATGAATTATTCACCCTTGATAAAGGGTTAGGTACATCATGAATATCATTATCATTATCAACAAAATGTGCAAAAGAATACAAGCATGATGTATGATCAACAACTCCCACAGCTATAACATCTCTAGTCTCCATGTCCCTAATATAGACATAATCTGGAGTGAACTCAACAATTTTACCTTGTGCCCCATGAGTAATTTGGTAAATGGAAAGGATATTAGTGGTCAAGGATGGTACACAAAGAACATTATTAAATGTACCCTATCCCATAGGAATAGAACCTTTCCCACAAACCTTCATGTATGTATTATTACCCATCAATATAGGTGGAGAATTACAAGGTTCAATAGAAGAAAACATATCCATAAAAGATGCCATATGATGTGATGCACTTGAATCGAGAAGCCAGTTACCTTTCTCAGAATGTGTGGAAGAAATGAGTGTTATTCCTTTGCCTCTAGATGATGATGTAGATGTAGAAGTTGTCTGATATTGAGAAGAAGGAGAATACACTAATGAGGACAACTAGATATTGTTCTTTTGAAGAATGTGAGTAAGCTTATCAATCTTCTTATGGAAACATTTATGCTCATCATGTCCTAACTTTTTGCAATAAGCACATTTATCTCTCTTTGTTCTAGATGACTTCTCTCTTGAAGAGGACTTGGATTCAATATTATGTTGTGAAGGAGAGTCACCACCTTTTTCATGTTGCTTAGGATCCTTGTGTTGTTTATTTCCTTTTTCTTTGGGAGCCTTTGGAGAGGATTCATTTGCAACCAATGCTTGATGCTTTAAAGGCTTCAATTGACCCATGTGTGCTAACTTTGTTTGTTCCCTTATGAGCTAAGCTACAAATTCATCAAGAGAAGGCATCATGTACGCACTACCAAGAGCATCGATAGTAGCATAGAATGTGGAAACAAAGATTGAATATTCAAGACCTAGCTTGGAATGAATAGATAATATCAATTGCTCATTATCTTTAGTAATGCCACAATTAGAAAGCTCCAATCTGATCAAATTGAACTTAGAGAAAAAGTCTTGAATATTGTCAAAATCACATGGACTTAGACCTATAAGCTCATTCTCCAATTTGAATTTTCTTATTCTATTAGGTTTACCAAAGATTCCTTCCAATGTAGTCTAGGAATCATGAGGATGTGTGCAGGATGCAATATGATATAGCAAATCATTGGAGATGGTAGATCTAAGAGAGCCAAGTGCTTTATCCCTTCTATCAAACCATTTCCTTCTTTCTGTAGCACTTGTAGCTAGTTCTAGATCATGTCCAAGAATCATTCTAAGTAACTAATTAGAAATTACTTGTTTTGATTCATGATAGTTATGTGGAGTGAGTAATGGAATTTTTGAAAAATCCATAATGAATCCAAAGAATGATTGGAATCAGTTGATAACTCTTTCACATTACTGATTCAATTAAGAAAATTAAAATCTAAGTATTTACTGAGTGCAAATATAGCCAAAAGAGACCTATTTTGAAAGTGATATGTCCACTCCAAATCACTAAAATCTAATTAAAAATCTAGAAAGTAGAGGGAAAAACATGCACTTTGAAAAAAAATTGTACCTAAAAATTTTACTAAATGTGCCCAAATAGAGCCTTGAAAGTTGTAGAAAATAGGATTTGCAATTTTTAGAAAAATTCAAAGATAGATCCAAAATCACCTACACCACTGTGTATATTGTGAAATTTTACCCTAAAAAATTTTTTTTGAAAAAGTAGTTCGTATGAGTGAGATATTGTTGTTTGAAAATCACCTCTAAAATTATTTTTTCTGAATTGTCGCCGTCACACCTTCAAAAATTGAATGGTTGTAGATTTGGCCTCAGATATCCAATTTGGATGAAACAAAATTCAATTTAGGGGTTTTTGAATCTCCTCTATATGATGCCAACCTCTAATTGGCACCAGCAAGCTCCAATTTTCACCTGCAATAGAGGGTCACAAAATATGACTCCTGAAATCTCCTTCAAATTGTGATGTCCAAATTGCCAATTATGCACCATCAATAATCAAGCCAAGATTGCACTTCTTGAGAAGATTTCTTCACACCATGAGAGCTTTGATACTATGTTAGATTTATAGGTGACTCCACAACACCAAAATTCTACAAGAGAATGACAAGACAATTGCATGAAGATGCAAGAATTATATTATTAATAATGGACTTGATTAACATCCAATGGATTGATTTAAAATGTACATAATAGGCCTCCTTATATAGGAGAGGTGATAAGAGACAATGATAAGGAGAAGATAAGATATCACCCACATAAGGTGGAATCACATGTCCACCAAAGGTAAGATCATCCTCCATTATGCAATGAAGTACATGCAATGATGAGGATGATAATGTTATAAGTACACTAAAGGTGGAATGAGATAACAACTAGGACCACCTAGAGTGGAATTCTCCTACACCTGTATGCCTAAAATGTGAGCACACTTCTATGAATCATTATATTCAAGATTACTCAAGAATGAGGTCTCAAATGGTGACTCATAGCTCTCTAGTCATGGAGTGCAAGGGTTTTGCAATGGAGGCCCTCATTTTGACCTAGTTCATGCCCATGCAAGTACACCATGAAATGAGAGATTCAATGATCCAAAATGCATGCAAATGGAGATGAAAACTAATCTATATGATAACAATGCAAGAACAATGCAAAATCTAATCTATGAAAGCAAGATCTAATCTTATGAAAGAAAATATGACTCTAAACTAACATGCAAATGCAATGATAAAAGCCCATGATGAAAGCCATGGGTGCAAGAGAGAATGAGACAAGAAGATAGAAGTTCTCCACAAAAAGCTTTAGCATTCAAAAACTCCTTCTTCAAAAATTGCTCTCCAAACCTGTAGCATAACAATAACATCATCCCTCCCTAAAATGAGGAGAGGGCCCTCCCTTATAAAGGAAATTACGAAGGTGAGAGGCTTCTCACAACCAATATGGGATAATAGAGTTTGATCCATGTGAGACGAAATTCCACCAATAAGAAAAGAGGAGTGGTTGAGAAGAAAGTGAAAAGATAAGTCCCACTTAGAAATATGTGCATTTAAGTGTAGAAATTAAATAAAAGAATTTATTTTATTTCACTTTCATCAACAAGAGATATTTAAGTGGGATTTTTATTTAATTAAAAGGGAGCAAGTTCTTTTAATTAAATAGGAGATATTTAATTAAATTAAAAGAGGGGTTTTCTCTTAATTAATTAAATGCAGATGAATTATTTAATTAAAAGAGATGTTTCCTTTTAATTAAATGGGGACTTATTTTATTTAATTAAAAGAGGAGATTTTCTTTTAATTAAATAAGACTTAGGATAAAATGATCAACCTTAGAAATAAAATAATCGAATTTGATCAAGGAAATTGATTTGAATTGATTTAATAAAATATTGCAAATCATTGATTCAAGAAATTTGATAAATTGAATAATGGGGGCCCATAGTCTAGGCGACCATTTTAGGGTGTACACAACACCATGTGTTCAATTGAGGTGCAAACTCCCAAGTGTCTCAATCATAGACTATTATGAAATGCATTATCCTAAGTAAGCTTAAGTAAGTGTAATTAGTGAATATTTAATTCCACAAACTATATATATATATATATTTATTTATTTATTTATTTATTTATTTATTTATTTATTTATCTTTGATCTCATAGGTTATTCCTACTAGAGCTACCAAATCATCAACAATTTCATCTCTCATTAAATGAAACGTATCTCTTCTATCTAGTTTGGAAGATAATCCTCTCATTCCTTATAGAGTGCTCCTAATTGTCCTATTTTTTAAAGTATGGTAGTTTATTTCTCTCTTGTCATTTCATACATTAGTGGAATCTCTCCTTCTTAGATGAATAGATTATATGTTTTATGTTATTATCTTTGTTTAATATGTGTGAGTAGCTTCTCCTAATTCTTGTTGCCTTTAGTAGCTCAGTCTTATGGTTTATATGAAGTGTGAAAATGGATTATGTTCTTATTCATGTGGTAAGTCTTGGCATTATAATGGTGGATTTTCTCATTTCCCATTGATTTCTATATATTCCCCCTCCCCTTGGTTATTCATTTACATGTATATGTCAATTTTATATGGTAACTCACCTCTTCTATTTGGTTTAGAAGATGGTTTGGAAGATGATTTTCATTCCTTACATAATATTCAATTATTATGGTAGTCCATTTATTTGTCTCTTCTTATTTCATGACTAATCTAGAGTATATAAAGACCAATTTAGTGTCAAAACTATTATCTATGTAAGATGGATGGATAGATTCTCCTAACCTTTTCTATATTCAATAGTTTGGCCTAGCTTCTCTATGTTGTTGTGTGGTTTTCTATTGTGATTGTGTAGGATTGGGGTGACCAAGAGGATGGCTTTAGGATAAATATATCTCCTACCTATTATGTTTTATCATAACACCCCTCTATTTCTCTATGATGATTTCTCGCATATTTTACATCGTTGGAATTGTATTTTAAATATTGTAAGGGTAGGAATGCCTACCCAAGCCCTCCATTTTGATGTAAGTGTATCTTGTGGAATGCCACCTCTAACCATAAGCTTGGCTTTCTATTACTAAGGGTATACCCTCTTAACCCTTGTAATGGAGGTTGAATCATTTTCACCTCCCCTTGTATACAAGACTTGGTCCTAGGACACACCAGGAGTTTTCTCCTCGGTCTTTTTTCCCTAATGCCTGCACTTTGAATGGGGCAAAATTATTAATATCTTTTAAAAATTAATAAAATTTGACAATAGCATTTTACTGATAAAAAAGAGATATTAGGATTATTAATGCTAGAACACATTGCAACATATAATTTAATAAGAAAAAATTATACCACTAATTTATAAGAGGAGTGACAAGGGGAGCATATGTGCATGCCACATCATACATATCAACTCTTGGAAGTTTTATCACACATTCCCAAATACCAATCATTAATTATAACTAGAAAGCAATACAGTGTTATAGAGGAGTATTATATGCATGCAAGTATGGAGTTTTTATTTACCTACATTTCTCCCCATCAAGTTACTTGTCAATAGTTCTCTTCTAGTTAGAGTTAGAGAGGCACTACATTAGTATTGGCATCCCTTCCTCTTACTTGGGTTTTTCTAATCTAACTTGATTTTTATTGAGAGATGTCTTTGGAAGCCCCTATTTCTCTTGTATCAAATGGATTAATGTATAAATGGTAAATTAATGAATTTATCTCATTTAGTTGACATTTTTAAACTCATTGCTTCTATTTTCCCCCTAAACAAGGTCAGATATTTCATATTAACAAAAGAATCTAATATAATTTTAAAAGGAATCCATGTAAGTCCCTGTAATATGATCTAGAGGGAACATTTTTGCAAATTTCTAATGGATTTCTCCATGTCTATGATATTAGGGCATAAATACATTGCAAATATGAAATGATTAGGAATACACATATCTTTCATAAGTTGGATAATATGATGGAAAATAATCATTCATTGAAGCTTGAATTCAAACAAGAGGAAAACATAATCCTAGTGCACATCATAAATTTTCACAAATTTGATGAAGTTGAATGGATTAATATTTTGGTAATAAGAATCCACGATCAATTATTTTTGTTTAGTGATCAACTAGTTAAGATAATAAAGGAACTGATTCACTTGGTGACTAGTTTGGATGATATGGATTTTATAACCTCTACGATGAAGACTTTGAAGAAGGAATTAGAGAATAACAAAAGATATAAGAGGGACAAGTGTGTTATGACCATCAAATATATCAGACAAAAAGATGTAAGGTCTATTTCCAACATTTTTGCATACAAGATGTATTATAAAAGTAGGGTTAATTTTGTTTTAGCGGGGATTATTCATGTAGCATATAAATGGTTAAAGAGAATGAACATTATGATATATGTGAGATCATAAGAGCTAAGTAGTTTTAAAAACTCAAAATGATTAAACATGATAAGTTGTAATAATTTAGATTTGATTTACTAATTTTACGTATATTTTTTCACATCATTCATTGATTTTATAACATGCACCCTAGTGCAAGAAAGAATGGCATTCTAAAAGAAGCACTTACCAAAGATTACTAGAGGATGTAAGATAAATTTTATATATATATATATATATATATATATATATATATATATATATATATATATATATATATAAGTTATTTAGTTTTTCCAAAGGTTTCTAGAGGGAAATGAAGCAAAGGATGAGTATTCATAGAGGTTGGTCTACTTGTGTGGAGGAAATGGAGACTAGGGTACAATGGGTTACCCCTATGGGATATGGATTTGATCCATATATTGTTACTCAACATGTGGAAACTATATTTTCTTCTAAAAAGGAACTTAGTGTAGAATGATGGGGTATATACAAGGATAATTTTTGAGAAAGTAAGGGAGGAACTCACAAGGAGTTTAAGGAAGAGAAAATCAAAAAATATAGTTGACAAGATTATGGAGAAAGATCAAAGTTACATATGGAAGACTTTAAGAAGAAAGGTGAAAAATCTATACAGGCTAAGGCAGGAGCTTGTGCCCATATGATGATAGAAGATAAAATTATTATACATCTTGAACCTTTAATAATTTTAGATTCACCTATAGTAGTGGTCACACTCTCAAATATAACTCCTACACTACAGAGAGTTACAAGGAGAAATTCTAAGATAACACCACCAATAAAGGGACATGAGAAGAAAGATAAGGAGTCCTCAATTGTTGAAGGTTCTGCAAGACCTAAGGACATGAAAACCCAAAGCAATGACTAAGGGACAAGGTCATATGAAGATAAATAAATTTGAATCATCTCTTAATGAGCCTAGAGGGAAGAAATCAAAGATGGAAGAGAAGAGAGTTGTGCAAAAAACCAAATGGAGGCTAGACATGAAGGTTATATTAGATAAATATGGAACTAAGGTATGATAAATCAAATCAAAAAATACTACGATTGGTATAGTTTTAATGAGAAAATATATATTAGAAGACTCTATTATCAATTACCGTTTGAATTTCAAGAGGAATCTCATAGAATTTAAGACTGCATACTTTATGAATTATTTAAGAAGTTGGTTGTGAAAAGACAAAGGATACTAGAAGAGGATTAGAGGATTAGAGAAAAGACTTTACATGGTATTTTTACAATGATTACATTTGAAGAAATGTATAAAATCCTAGAGAAAGCTAAGGATAATATGAGGATCATTAAGATTATGGTAGGAAAATATGAAAAGACTAAGAGTGTTATTTCTAATGTCTTGGTAGAAATAGATTTCTAGATTTCAAGGGGAATCTCATAGAAATTCAAGGTATCATACCTAATAAATAATTTAAGAACTTGGATGTGTGAATACAAAGGGGACTAGAAGAGGATTCTAGACAAAAGACTTTACAAGATATTTTTATATTGATTACTTTTGAAGAAATTTATAAAATCCTTAAGAAAGCCATGGATAATATGAGATCAAATATGAGGATCATTAAAATTATGGTTGGAAAATATTAATAAATTAGAGAAGAGACTAGAGTGTTATTTCTAAGGAATTGATTTAAATAGATTTCAAGGGTATTCAAGTACCACAGCTTAAAGGTATTATTATTAAGGATCAAACTAAAAAACTTATTGAGCCAAAGAATAGTAAGAAGAACAATGATAATTAGTTCTTTAGCAATATGAAACAACCTAACTTATCTGTGTTAGGAGTACCCATCACTTTGGATCAGTCCAAGGAGGAGTATGAAAAAGGACTATTTTCTAGGAAACTATTTTTTTTAATGAGGAAATAAGAGAGATTATACTAGAAGTAGAGGATATGTCTGAAGAAAAGGAAGATTTTGATGAGGGCAATTAGAAGGAAAAGACGTATGAGATTATGAATGAAGAATAGATCAAGAAAGTGATTAATGAAGGTAATCCTTTAATAATCACCATTGATAATATAGTTCATAGTACAATAGAGGATAATAATGTATTAGATACTAAACCTACCAAGGTTGATGTGCCTGATATTTTTGTAACTATGAGAAAACTATCTCTTGAAGAAGAGAAGGTGACAAAAAAAATGGAAAGTCTCATCTAGACCCCCATTTCTTTTGGTGATGAGAAAAGAAGTGTAGATCCATTGTTGGAAAGTGATCTAGGAAAATAAATCACTAGAATTGAGAAGGAGGAAGACCTAGAGACCTATGATGATGATCGATTGATGAAATCGTAATTGATGGACTTGGCAAAGGAAAAAGAGAGGTCTGAGTAGAAAATAGTAAATAATGAAAGGATTTTGAGAAAATATGGATATTGAACAAAGTATATCCCAATCCTTGTGTGTTCTAAAGTGGTGATTATATGGAGAAATTAGAAAAATTTCTTGATGATTTTGATGTCTAATTAGATTAGTTGAGCATGTAGCAGACCAAAAGGCTAGCAAAGAACACAAAGAAAAAATAATGACATAGGTATGTTAGTCCATTTCTAATGACACTAAGTTAATTGATGAATAGATTAAGGATTTCAAGGATTGTATTTCATAATGCAAGAAAGTGTATTATTAGTTCAATATATTAGCTAAATATGTAGCATGTTTAGAAAATCTAATCAAAGAGAATTATGAGCACTTAGACAAGCTTGCAAGTAATTATAAATAATCAAACCAAGCTATAATTAAATTTGATAAGGAATATCAAAGAGAATGGATAAGATCAATTTCCTTCAACTTGAGAAGGGAAGGATATAGATGAGGTTTGCATGATTGAAGAATCTCATTACTCCTAAGATATAAGTAATGCAAAAGGAGCTTAAAGAATTGGATACAACACAAATATTCTATGTAGTTTATAGTCCTACATACTTAGAGGTAGAAGAGATAGTTGAATATGATTTATGTGGTGAGATTAAAGCTACTAAGTCTTTGAATAAGACTTGGGATATGGATTTTTGGTAATTGAAGGTAAGTTTTATATACATACTCCATCTAGTGTCAACGGGTTTTCCTTAATGCAACACTTTGGATATGCATATGTACACTTAGAATATTTTGGCATCTTACATTTTACATTGATGTCAAAGGGAGACTTGTATAGTGAAAAAATTTAATATGGTGAGATATAGTATGATGTATATTTGTCATATAGTAAGGGTGAGTATTTTTAATAATAGCATCTTAAAACCTTCTAGTTTTTGGCATTGGACACTTATTCATTTTTCACTAATTATTTTCATCAATACCAAATGAGGAGATTGTTTTAAATTGTATACCATGAGATAATACAAGTTTTTTCCTTGATGGAAATATATCTCTCCAGTATGGCCTATAGTCATGATGACAAGTTTTGACGAGTCAGTTAAGTGAAATTGCCTAAGTTTAGAAAGAATTCTCAATGTAAAGTTCTACCATTTTGGTCAATGATGAAAAAGGAATGACCAAATGAGTTTATAAATTCATGGATATGATATATAGGATGTATATTGTCTACTACTATGGTCACAATTTTTTATATATGATGTGACATATGTAATGGTATTGTGAAGTGGTACTAGTCCAAAAAGGTAGCGATATAAGGAAATCTTGGTAATCGAATTAATTAACTTAGTAAACTAAATTGGTTTAGCAATTCAACTACCTAGAATTAAAAGAATAACATCGAAGGTCTTGAATAATGGATAACATGGTCTTATTTTGAATTTTGATGTGGGTATGGACATGTTTGATTAAGTCCTAGTGAATCCAATATGAATAAAGAGATAAAGAAACATGTTATGGCATGTGAGGATGTCAATGTAATTGATATAATGTATGAGCCTTGATGGTGAGAGAATATTAGATTTGACCTTACAATAGAATGAATCACCCATTTTGATTTTATGTATGTTTCATTTTAAACTATTCAAAATCTATGTAATATTTTATGTATTCAGCAGAGATTCCTTGAAGGTGGCTTTAACCTTCTTTGTATTTGAGAAGTGAGCTCCCTTTTTTTTAACAAATCCTAATAGAGTTGAAGACCTTTAACACGGTCTAGTCTCACAACAAGGACTTATGTACTAGATGTATTTTATGGATTCCTATCAAGATCAAGTCTCCTAATGGGGAGACTTTTATAGTAGTGTATAATCTCATGGTTTAATCCCTAGTAAGGTTTTCCCTTTGCTAGGGTTTCCTTGAGAATTAATGGTGGTATTATGAGTTCTTTTATGCTTTATACTTTTCTTTCATGCTTTATCATTTTAGTTATTGTTTGGTGTTGGTATAAGAAGTTAATTTGTTTGAAACTATTACAATAATGTTTGACCTCCCTCTCTTATTCTTTCTTGATCATAACATACCGGTCTATGAGAAGTTCATAAAATACTTAGAATATTTTTTGTTAGATCCTAAGTGGTGATATTGTGGCTAATTATGGTGGATCTTTTTGTGATAAAATATTTGTAGTAATTTCGCAATACATGATGTGGATTGATGATTTTGACTTGCATCAATTACATATGGTGATCAAATTTATTGGTGTGATGAATGTAAGAATGTTGGAAAAGGTTCAATTGTTCATGGTTGAATCAATGTATGATTGAAATTAGTGGTTGAGTGGGATTGGGAACTAATGGATTAGGGTTTGTTAATAAATTTTGGTAGACCATAGGTGAGATTAAAGTATTGGTTAAGATGATTGGTTCTCTAACAAGTAAAATTTGTATTTATATTGTAGTATGATGTATTTGTAAGTTTTTGGATCATGAATGTTGGCTGTGGTCAAACTTTTTATTGATTATCTACAAGAAGAGATATAATTTGTGTTTAATTGGGTTTGTGCAAGAAAAGGAGAATTTATACTCTCAAATCATTTCACTTGTTGACTCCTAACAAGTTTTTCAAGATAAATCCCTTAACTAGGTCACTTTTAATAGGGTGAGAAAGATGTTAAAAGTTACAAAGATTAAATCCCTTAAACTATTAGCTTATTAATCTGAGTTTTGAATCCTTGCACAAGGTTACTCTTGATAAGGTAATTCTCCTAAAATGGCTAGAGGAAAATCCCTTAACAGGGTGACTTATAACATGGTCTTCTCTTAACTGGGTATTATTGTAAGCTCCCAATAGAGCTAGGCCTTTAACCATATGTACTTTAGAAGAGTGTAAAAATATTTGTGGGTATTAACTCCTACATTTTTTTCTCCCTCTAACCAATGGTTTCCACATAAAAAATCTTGGTGTTCTTGTATTGTATTTTATTGATGGTTTAATGTGATTCCTTGCTTATTTTTTCACAAGCTAAACTTGGATGCATTTTGTTGAGTAATTTTTTGGATAGATCTTATTTGGGTTGTTTAGTTGATAAAAAATTAAATATTCACTAGATTACTGATTTTCCCTCCTCCCGCTCCGCCCCCGCCCCCCACCCCCCTTAGTAATCTTGGACCCTATAATACTTACAAGAGAGAGAGAGAGAGAGAGAGAGAGAGAGAGAGAGAGAGAGAGAGAGAGAGAGAGAGAGAGAGAGAGAGAGAGAGAGAGAGAGAATCTTTCAAAATATATAGAACTAGACATAATTACAACACCAACTCAATACTCTTATAATCATTCATGTAATAGAACAACTAGGATGGTTTAAATTATAGAATATCATGGTGAATCCACTTTTATTTTTTGAGAGAAATATTTCAAATTATCTTTCATGTCTTATTTTGGCACCTACATTTGTGTTGCCTTGAATACTCAATATCTACTTCTTGAAGATAAAAAATTTGTATCCTTTGTTACAAGTTGGAAACTACAAATAATTATCTCTAGAAATACAAATATACTCAACAAATCTAGTTGCAAATATTTTTTGAATTTTTTTCCTATTATATTTTACAAAATACCAAGTTTTAAATCAACATTGGCATGATTATATTGTTCCTAGGATATAATATTAAAAAATCATTAATGTATCATATTGTAATTTGTTTTGCACTTCAGTGTACAATTATTTTCTCTGATCCTTTCCCTGTTAGCATGAATGTTGATGGTATTCCATGGGGGAGTATCCTAAGCATTGGTGAGAATGTGGTAGTATTGAAATGTTGCATTCATGACTATGTTTGTCATTAATGTCAACATAGAAGTAATTTTGTAAAGACTCGCAGAGTAGTTGTTAGAGATCAAGGTGAGATGAAAAGAGTTTTGATTTTTAGGTGATACACAGGTAAGGGGAAATGTTCCACACTATATCCTAATGACAAGGTTAAATGCATGTAAAGTAGGTCAAAGATGTATGAAAGATATGCCTAATTTATAGTGAGAAATACAAAGACAAAGCACCTGAGAATTAGTTTTTGGTGATTGCATTATATCTTCTAATAGAGATATAATCTAGATATGCATAGTTAGTCAGTAACAAAAGACATTCTAATGGTGATGTTAGCAAATGCACAAGCCCTGGTATCACACGTGTGATAAGTTATATAGAATGTGTGCTAATAGTGCTATTGTTATCATGAAATAATTAATAATCTTATTATAATTAATTGGGAAAACTTCAAGGTCAACTCAAGAAATTATTTTGAATATAAAGTATAAAGAAAAGATGTTTTCCTTATTTTTAAGTAGTGTGATTAATGCATTGCATGAAAAGTAATCAAGAATGTGCAAAATGGAGCAGAGTGTTTGGTGAATGTGAGTAAGGGATCCAAGGGATTACTAGATACAAATTTTGTAATATGATATTAAGATTACAAGGAGAAAAAGTCTAGTTGATAGGACAGAGAAAGAGGAAGGAGAAGTGCAATTCAATTCAATTCCATTATTCTGCAAGGAATAATACATAGATCATTTGGATAGTGGGTTCATTGGTCTTGCCCATGAAGCTCTTTGGATGGTGGGTCCATCTACCTTCTACAACTCCTAATAGGCTTGGCACAAATCCTAACAGGGCCAAAATCTCCTAACAGGGATTGAAAGAGTCCTAACAAGGACTGATATGTACTAAATGTTGTTATAGAATCCTAATAGGGTCCATCATTTAACAAGTAATATGTATATTAGTACATCATCTTGTGGGTACCATCTCCATCGATGTTTTCCCTCTAATCAAGGATTTCCTTAGTTAACATATTTGGTGTTATTGTGCATCAGTATTCTTAACCATTTTAGCCCCGCTTCTCTAAAATGCCAATATTGCTAGTCTCATGAACATCTAGGGTGATAGCCATGTCTATGTTCATTATATTATTCATTAATTTCCATGAAAGCCTAATAAGGATACACAAAACTTTGACTTTTCTTTTATATCCCTAAGCCTTATACAAATTTCATATCATAAGAAGAATTTTGAGTAGCGATGATGTGATTACTATTTTTTTCTCTAGCACTCTAGTTCATGACTTAACTAACTTAGGGGTTGTGAAGGTGCAGTACAGTCAATTCCTCAATTAGCATAGTTTCACACCAGTTAAGGATGGCATTTAAATCTAAGTTGCCAAGGAGAAACTTGTTGCTCCACTTTTGTTTTCTAACCTATTAGCAGAAGTGATTTTTGTGTAGTAGGTGAAGTGAGTCTAGTCCTCATTGTTGTTTTAGTCTAGGTCTAGATCCCTAAAGGCTAGGTGATCTCTATCAATTTTTCTTACTTTGCCTCCTCTTTCTTTATAGCCAGGTGGGTTTTTGTTTTACCTTGTGAGTAGTCAGGTAAGTTAGTACCTAATTTGATACTGATCAAATTTACTCATCGTAAATCAAACATGTTCTCTATTTTCTCATGGTGTACCATTTCTTGATAAACAAGAATTAGCAAAAATTTAGAAATGGTAGGTTTCCAACCCATGAAGGCAATTTCCCACAAAAGACCACTTGAAGACATATATAGCTTAAAAGCATGCAAAGGGTGTGGAATTCTATAGAAAATTGATGATTGAATCCAAGGAAAATGTCCTAAACATGATTTGGATTTGTCATCACTCAAACATTAAGACTATGGGGGAATGTCTCATTTTTAATCCTACCCACTCTATCAAGTGTATCCTTTGTTACAAGTTGGAAACTACAAATAATTATCTTTTAGAAATACAAATATACTCAACAAATCTAGTTGCAAATAGTTTTTGAATTTTTTTCCTATTATATTTTACAAAATACCAAGTTTGAAATCAACATTGATAGGATTATATTGTTCCTAGGATATGATTAAAAAAAATCATTAATGTATCATATTGTAATTTGTTTTGCACTTCAATGTACAATTATTTTCTCTGATGCTTTCCCTGTTAGCATGAATGTTGATGGTATTCCATGGGGGAGTATCCTAAGCATTGGTGAGAATGTGGTAGTATTAAAATGTTGCATTCATGGCTATGTTTGTCATTAATGTCAACATAGAAGTAATTTTGTAAAGACTCGTAGAGTAGTTGTTAGAGATCAAGGTCATACAAAAAGAGTTTTGATTTTTAGGTGATACATAGGTAAGGGGAAATGTTCCACACTGTATCCTTATGGCAAGGTTAAATGCATGTAAATTAGGTCAAAGATGTATGAAAGATATGCCTGATTTATAGTGAGCAATACAAAGACAAAGTGCCTAAGAATTAGTTTTTGGTGATTGCATTATATCTTCTAACAAAGATATAATCTAGATATGTGTAGTTAGTTAGTGACAGAACACATTCTAATGGTGATGTTAGCAAATGCACAGGCCCTAGTATCACACATGTGATAAGTTATATAGACTGTGTGCTAATAGTGCTATTGTTATCATGAAATAATTAATAATCTTATTATAATTAATTAGGAAAACTTCAAGGTCAACTCAAGATATTATTTTGAATATACAGTATAAAGGAAAGATATTTTCCTTATTTTTAAGTAATGTGATTAATGCATTGCATGAAAAATAATCAAGAAAGTGCAAAAAGGAGCAGAGTGTTTGGTGAATGTGAATAAGTGATCCAAGGGATTACTGGATACAAAGTTTGTGATATGATATTAAGATTACAAGGAGAAAAATTTTGGTTGATAGGACAGAGAAAGAGGAAGGAGCAGTGCAATTCAATTCTATTCTATTATTCTACAAGGAATAATACATAGATCATTTGGATAGTGGGTTCATTGGTCTTGCCCATGAAGCTATTTGGACGATGGGTCCATCTACCTTCTACAACTCCTAATAGGGTTGGCACAACTCCTAAGTAGGCCAAAATCTCCTAACATGGATTGAAAGAGTCCTAACAAGGACTAATATGTACTAAATGTTATTATAGAATCCTAATAGGGTCTATCATTTAACAAATAATATTTATATTATTACATCATCTTGTGGGTACCATCCCCATCATTGTTTTCCCTCTGATCAAGGATTTCCTTATTTAACATATTTGGTGTTATTGTGCATCAGTATTCTTAACCATTTTAGCCCCCCTTCTCTAAAATGCCAATATTGCCAGTCTCATGAACATCTAGCATGATAGCTATGTCTATGTTTATTATATTATTCATTAATTTCCATGCAAGCCTAATAGGGATTCACAAAAATTTGACTTTTCTTTTATATCCCTAAGCCTTATAGAAATTTCATATCATAAGAAGAATTTTGAGTATCAATGATGTGATTACTATTTTTTTCTCTAGCACTCTAGTTCATGACTTAACTAACTTAGGGGATGTGAAGGTGCAATACAGTCAAGTCCTCAGTTAGCACAGCTTCACACCAGTTAAGGATGGCATTTAAATCTAAGTCGCAAAGGAGAAACTTGTTGCTCCACTTTTTTTTTCTAACCTATCGGCAGAAGTGATTTTTGTGTAGTAGGTGAAGTGAGTCTAGTCCTCATTTTGTTTGAGTCTAGGTCGAGATTCCTAAAGGCTAGGTGATCTTTATCAATTTTTCTTACTTTGCCTCCTCTTTCTTTATAGCCAGGTGGGTTTTTGTTTTACCTTGTGAGTAGTCAGGTAAGTCAGTACCTAATTTGATACTGATCAAATTTACTCATCGTAAATCAAACATGTTCTCTATTTGCTCATGGTGTACCATTTCTTGATAAACAAGAATTAGCAAAAATTTAGAAATGGTAGGTTTCCAACCCATGAAGGCAATTTCCCACAAAAGACCACTTGAAGATATATATAGCTTAAAAGCATGCAAAGGGTGTGGAATTCTATAGAAAATTGATGATTGAATCCAAGGAAAATCTCCTAAACTTGATTTTGATTTGTCATCACTCAAACATCAAGCCTTGGTAGAAAACCTAAAAATGTCTTCTCCACATCAGGTTTCCAACCCATGAAGATGGTTTTTTGCAAAGCAACTAAAGGGAAAAAATAGGATGTTAAATGTTACCGAACATATCCATACACCTTAATTAAACATACTTAATAGATACAAATGTAGTTGTCAAAGATTCAACCTATGAGGATGTGTTAGTGAAAAAATGGAAATTGTCTTCTCCTCAGCAAGTTCCCAACCCATGCAGGCAATTTTCAACTTATACAAGAAAGATTGAGCTAACAAGTAAATTTGTTCCCCACACTAGATTTAAAGTATGTTAGAATGATATTAGAATAGATCAAACCATTATGGAAAGAAGATATAGTCAAAATCGGACGTGGTAGATTTTCATCAACAAAGTACCCCAATGACAACTTTTTGAAACTTAAAGGAAAATAGAAAAGTAAGTAACGGGCTTGTAGAATGTTACCATTGTGCTCAACAAAATAGCAAAAAGACCCCTAAATATCCATTGAGATTTTTCATTTACTATGCAATAGGTATTTCCTTAAATTTCATCAATCTGCTGCAAATTCTAAAGAATAACAGATGAATTGAGACTCTCATATAAAAGAATAGAAGCAATTGAAAGAGTTACCTCATTTCTTTGATTCCTCATTCTATCAATATACATAGCTTTTTCAAAGCTTGTGACTATTTCATTTGCAATTTTATTCACCTTTTTGATTGAAAATCTTATCATAACCTTATGGCAACCAAGTTCATGGGTTTTGATGGTTTGACTAGGATCCAGTCCCAACTACAAAATTTCACTAACACCTCCCTCTACTTCTTTGACATGGCAGATTTCCAAAGGAGGATCAACTATAAATGAATTCATCCTATCACATAGAAGCTCTAAGGATGTGGTTTAGTCAAGGCCACTAGTTTTTTGGTTTTAGTCCAAGCCATGGAGCTTATTTATGAATGCATTCATCACTACAATCTAGAAACTACGAAAATTGTTTTTCCTGATGATATAGAACTAATTTCAATCGATAGGAAAATAGTAGTAAATTGTCTTCATGTGCCACAATGAGAGGAGTTCTATGACTTGACTGTGTGTGGGGTTGCCTCAAAATACTCAACAAAGAAGATGATCTAGAGGAAGGCGATCATGCGAACATGTTTCCAGAAGCCATGGAGTGATAAGAGAAAAGTTCCTAAAACTTTGTTTGGAATCAATCTTAAGCCAAAAATAATTGACATTTTGGTCCTTCTAAATAGGTTTGAGGTAGCCTTAAATTTTTTTGAGTAATACTTCTTTCTAGTTCAAGTTATATGCTCGGAGACCCAATACATTGATTGGGCACAAGAGGTGAGTTAGATTTTGTCCAATGCTCTCTAGGCAACCAAGTACAATACAATCTACATGTCTTCCTTTTTTATTTACATGATGGCTTTATTGCAATTATGGATAGGCCTTATAAGATTAGAGAATTTTCCTGATGATGTTAAGTATTATGAGTTTTATCCATGTCTCTAATTATAGAATAGTTATGCAAATTATGATAAGGTAAATAACATGTTTACCATGAGGATTTGTAGGTAACTACAAGGATGCCCAGAGAGAAGATTCAACTCTAAAGTCATGGCCACCATCAATCAATATAGATGTTACCTTGTTCACTTTTAATCATTTTCTTATTTGCATCTTGCAACATTTGATGGGTTCCCCTTGAAACTACTAAGGTATCCTAGTGACATGATCATGTTGATCGAGATTATATGACAAGCTCTACAAGTGAACATCCTAAGTTAAAGCCTGAAGAAGAAAGGAAACAAATTCCCTATGAAGGTTGAAACCTTCAGTTGCGACACATAGTCTGATAGCAAGAACATGATGAAGATGTTTGAGAATAAATATAAGCTAGACATGTATGAAGTCATGAGGCCTATGTTCGACCCAAATGGGTATACCAGAGATATTTTGCAAATTAAGAGCATGATAAAGCATATCACCATGATAAAAGATTATTGGACCAAATGCAAACATGAGTTTGAGAGCCATGATTAAGCATTCCCTAGATTAACATTTGATCAAGTGAAAATGTATAAGGTGAATATAGATGTAGATGGAATTGAATATGATGGTCAAAATATGTATAGCAATACTTATTTGACCAAGCTAAGGAACACTCCCATGAGTTATGAACCTTTTGAAGATGTTCTGGAGGATCTAGATATGATGATGGCCATAATGTAAAAGAGAACTAGAAAGTGGGTCAAGTGGACCATGGTATGGCAAAGCAGGAGTAAAGGCATGCCCATTCATTCCTCCCCAAATGTAGCACCAACTTCATCTTTTCAAAGTTGTGCTTCAAGCACAATACTACCTCTTACTCAAGGACCCACTCAACTAGTCAAAGGAGGTGATCAACCTCCTAACAAGAACACCCCACTTGATAAAAATTTTCTAGATGGTTTAGTGTTAGTGATTAGAACAAAGACGAAGACCAAGAAGAAGAAGGCAAAAGAATTAAAGGACAATGTAGCCACGGTGGCTCTCTCACCCCATAGTAGTCTAATTCCATCCATATGTGACACATTACTCCTACCAAGTAGACCCCAAATATAAGTAGTTGATCTTGGAGATGGTGGAAGTAGTGAAAGTGAATCTACAAAGTCAGATGAAGCAATAAACATCTGGTGTGAAGAAAACATCTGAAGTGAAGAAAGTCTCTAAAGCTCCAAAACTTATTTCCCTAGCTCCAAAGAATCCTTTCTCTTTAGTTTCAAAGGCATTGACACCTATTAAGAGGAATATATTTAGTGTAGATACATTAGGGACAATATTTCAGGTAATTGGCATTGAGTCATGGCTTGAGAATACCTTAGATAGAAAGAGGAAAAGGAAAGAAGAGGGAGCTCCAAAAAAGAGACTTTGACTCTATCCATCTATTCTAGATTGACACTGAGAAAAGTGAAGAAGAAAAAGAGTTTATCCACCCTCAACCAAGATCCAGATACTAGGAACTTAACTATGGAGATAGCCAAGCCTAACAAAGAAGGTAGAATTAAATATCTAAGATGACTTCACATTATAGTTTCTACATCTTGGAGAAATTAGGCATGACAGCAAGGTAGGTTTGTGGAAATCAACAAATGAAGTGATAGAGGGACAACTTGAAGGTCTCAAGCTTTCCAAAATCAAGATGAAGGCAGAGATACATGAACTTAACTACTTCATCAGGAAACTAATTACCCTGCTAGCAAGTATTTTGGGAGTATCACCTACCAACAACCCTACAACCATAAACATTTAGGCTATCATCTCCTAGCTACAAGAAGACAAAAAATTCAGCCAAATTGGAAAAGAGTGGAGTAAAAACTCAAGTTTGAAGGACTTGCAGTCATAGAGCAACTCAGTAATGTAGTGTTGAGGCTCAAAATGGAAAAACATAACATCTTGACTAACTAGGCTACCTTGTCAACAAAAAAGGAAAAGAGTGAGGATTACATCTGATGAGACCAAAATTTTCCTTTATTTCATGATAGTTTTAAGATACTTTTTTGATACTCTATTTTATCTTTGTCAAAACATTTGTGGACCTATGTTTACCAAACCTATGATAAACCTATGGGTAGAAACTATGCCATCTTTTGCTAATATTTTATATAGTATGCAGTATTTCATATAGTTATCAAAATCTATGTTCTTATTTTTGAATTTAATTTGATAAATTTTTATTTGCAAACATGTCTTTGTATTGAAACTAACCTATTAATGAAGACTAAAAGATGATTGGAGGAATTTAAAAGTTAAGCACCAATAGCATTCAAGGAGAAGAGAACGCTAAGGAACAACCACAGCGGAGGAAAGTTGCAATGGTTCCAAAAGACATGGTAGGGAGTAAGGAGGAGCTATGAAGACTTATTACCTTCTCTGCATTTATTCTTCGGTGAGAGGATGTTCAGACTTTATTATTCCTACCTTAAATCATTATTCCTTCTTCCTACTTTTAGTTGTTATCCTCTTATTTTCTCTCTTGCAGATTTAAAGCTAGGTCATTTACTTTTCTATTATGGAATAAGTGTTGATTTCCTATATATATATAGGAATCAACCCAAGTGTGTTAGTTTTTAGCTAGTTAGAAGAAACAATCTATGAGAATAGACTGTTAACTTTTACAGTTGTGTTTCTATAGTTCTATTTTATGTACTGAATTTCTGATATCCAATGAAATAGTTTTTGGCTTCTATCTTGTGTTAGTAGTTTAATGAAGCCAACCAAGGGGACCCACTTGGAAGGTGGATTAGGTTAGGATAGAATAGATTTATTTCCAAGCATTCTTAGTTTTGTAAGTAGAAGTTGTAAGTTCCTTCCTATAGCATCACACTTTGTGAATGTTCCTGTAGCATATGTGAGAACAGGTATAGTGGATGAACTGAGTTGGAATATCTATTATCCTTTCATTATATTTTCAATATTCATAGAGTTAAGTGTGTTAGTTTCCTATAGCAATAGTGTAAGTTCTTTTTCTTGCATTTTACTTTCCTGCAGCATAAGCTTAGTGACTCATTAAGAGACCTAGTGCACATACTATGCTGACCATTTCAATTATATGTCCCTAGGTTGACAAGATTAAATGCACCTCAGAGTGGGAAAAAATTAGTCCTTAGTTTTAATATATTATTCCTAAGCATGGCCTAGAGCATTACTATGATACACCTATTGTGAGGTGGATCATTTTTGGCTTCGTTGCCAGGGATGGTGTCAAGCTAGGAGCATTTTTGAGTCATAGTTCTTAGATGAAGTTTTTATTTTTTTTTAAGAAATCTCCAGTTTGAAGTTTCTTTCACCAGTGTGAAAATTTTAATTGCATGCATCAAAGAGGAAGATGACGAGATGAATATGGAAGATTTCTTCCATGGGAGTCTATTAATTTGAATGAAGAAATTGAAGAAGAAGAAGTTGAGTTACATTTTGAAGATGTAAGCCATGTTTTTCCCACAGCATCATCATCAAGAGCTAAACCAATAGATATAAGCAATCTTCAACCTTTCACTAAAGTATTGGCCAATTTTATTGATAACACTACTCTGAATCCACTAGTTTTTAATCATCAAGTACCCAATGTCCCTTTTCAGTAGCAACCTCATAATATAGTACCTCCAGTCATGGCACAACCTACTTTTCCATTTCGTCTTCCAAGTCTTGTAACCAATGCTAATCTTAAGAACATACCTCCCATTGCTCTTCCAAAGTTCTATGGCCTCACAACTAAAGACCCTAATACTTTCTTGTTTGAATTTGATATACTTTTTTATAGTTTTGACTATAACACTAATGCCCATAAGCTTAAATTATTTCTAGCAAAATTGAAAGAATCAGCTCTACGATGGTTCATGGGCTTAGGGGCCAATGAAGCAGGAAGTTGGAATGAGATGCAAGCTCTATTTTTAGATAAGTATAAAGAATATTGCAAAGCATCTGGTATAAGAGGGGATGATATCTTTAAGATATCATAGAAGGAGGAAGAAACATTAGAAGTGTTAGTGTAGTTTTTTATTTTTCCTATTTTGCTAGGTTTTTCCTACACTTTTTAATAATCTCGCTTAGGTTAATAAAGCATGTCTTATTAGGTGAAAGGTTGTGAGGTGTCACCTTCCTACATGTGAGCATCCATTAGCTATCTTGGGAAGATACTTTGCTATCTTTAGTCCAATAGATGGTTGCTCCTCATTGGTTGGTGTTGCCACCTCCTCCCTCTTCCTAGCCTATATAAGCATGCTACCTGGCTTGTATTTGCATCTCTTATTTTTGCATCCTCTTAATGCTATTTTGCTTCCAGCATTTGCATTACTCTCTTGGAGACTAACTCTATGATGCTATTTTGATTTTGTATCATTTGCATTCATAGTTTAGATATTTACTCTTTGCACTAGTTTTCTGGGTTATTAATCTTTTCAGATTCTAACATGGTATCAGAGTTTTTCTATGTGCAAGAGTAGATTTTAGTTTCCTTATTTGAGAGATTCAGGGGGGGCAAATAAACTTTATTGTATTTTTTTGAAAAATGAAGTATGCTCTTCTCTTGCATCTTTGGATGATCCTGAGAATCAAAAAAATTTTGACAAAAACAGTTTTTCTCTGGGGTTTCAATCTCAAATCTGACAACCAACTTGCATATTTGGAGTTTTCAATCAGTTTTGCAGGTTCCAGCATGTCATTGATGGACTTAAGAAGCTAATCCAGCATTTGCATGTCATATTTTGGTTGCTGGGGTTGTTTTTTTATTTTTGGAGCCATTTTTTACTGTTAAAGGCATCTGATTTACACTATAGCAACATCTTTTGTACATCAACAAGAAAAATGCTTTCTGGGTTTTGTTTGCAGCCCCGAAAAACCATCTGGGTATCTTTTAAATTTTGCAGGAAAGTTGTATATTTTTTAAAATCAAGCATGCAAAGCTACAACCATACCCCTCTCCGTTGGCAGTTGCAGATTTGAATGCAGTTTTCAAATGTCTCATTCTTGCTCATACAGACTCTGATTTTGATGATTCTTGTTATGAACTTGGCTATTTTTCTGTGCTCTATCCACTAGTGGAGTTGTTTTTTTATTTTCATGCATGAATTCTTCAAAAATTGTAGATTCTCAGCCGTGACTATGCACAGTTCTCATTTTAGAAACTTCGAAGGATCATAACTTTCTCATACGACCTCGTATCGAGGCGATTCTTTTTTTGAAAGTGCATATTTTTTGAGCAGATCACAGTGGTGTTATTTGTTTCCTTGATTATTGTGCCCAAGTTTCACTTTTAGCATATGCTCTTCATGAAGGTTTGTAATGCATTGAAATCAAGACCACTAAGTATCTCTTTCTAGTGGTAGTTGTAAATGCACTAAAATAAAGTACCAAATCATATTTATTGGGGGGGGGGGGGGGGTTCTTTGATTGAGTAAAGGGGGGGGGGGGGTCATTGTCGTGGCTGGGTTCTCTTCTTTTTAGCATTTCTTTGCATTTCTTCATCATGGATCAAACAAATATGCCCATCCTAACTCCATACAATTACTTTGAGTGGAAATCACGCATGATAATTCACTTAAGGAAAGCTGGATTAAATAGGATAACTATGGGACTTGAAACTGAACCTGCTAAAGATGAAGACAAGCCTAAGTGGTTTAACAAATGTGATGAGGCATATGGAACATTGTGTTTGTCTGTTTCTCCTGACTTGCTATTTCACATTGAGTCTTTGGATACACCAAATGAAGTATGGACAAAGCTAGAAACATTATTTGGCACACAAGATTCAATGAGGGGTCATATGTTGGAAAATGAATTAATTAGTTTGAGTTCAGGCAATTTCAACACAATCCAAGTTTTCTTCACCAAATTGAAATCACTAAGGCTGCAGTTAAAACAATGTGGAATTGAAAAGAAAGATAAACAACTGATTCTCAGTATTCTCTCTAAGCTAAGTTCAGAATATTTTGTGTTTGTCTCTACCTTCTATGCTACTAAGGGTACACTTGGTACTCAATTCACCATGCCATCTCTAGATGATTTTTTTGTCAATCTCACTCGAGAACAGGACAAGCTAATCCAGATGGGCACTCTTAAGTCCTCTAAGTCACATGCCTTAGCAACCAACCAAGGCACAAAAGAACAAAAAGGAAAAAGTAGTAACAACAACAGTAAGGATGAGAAACAAAATAATAGTGAGGAAAAGAAGGATCAGATACCAATTTCTTCAAAAGCAACTATTGATACCTCATCCTCTAAGGGTGATAAGCCTAAGAAAGAAAAGGTTAAATGTGCCTATTGTAAAAGACCCGGTCATGATGAACATAAATGTTTGAAGAAACAAATTGATCACTTGACATGCATTCTTGAGAAGAATAATATTAGTGTTCCTGAGTCTATCAAACAAAGTTCTAATGAAGAGTCTAATAAGGCAAAAGAAAACAAGGGGAAAGGAAAGGGCAAAGCTCTTGTTGTAGTTGCTTCCTCACCATCCACTTGGGTTCTTGATTCGGGTGCTTCGCACCACATGGCTTCATCTAAGCAAGAACTTGCATCCTTGGAGCCATGTACTATGCCTTCTATTTTGATGGGTGATGACACTCCTATTGAGGTGTGTGGGAGAGGGTTTGTTGATGTGGGAGATGGCACATTCCATGATGTTCTTTGTGTACCCTCATTATCAACTAATCTCCTATCAATATACCAAATCACTCACATAGGTTTAGGCAAGCAGGTTGAGTTCACTCCTAATTCAGTGGAGATACGTGAGTTGCATAGTGATTCTGGAGTTGCAGTTGGGAGAGAAGATCATCAATCACGGCTCTATATATTTTCTCACTTTGTTTCTGATCCTCCTTCATCTATTTTGCTCACTCACTCTAATGATGTGAGTAAATTATGGCATGAGCGGTTTGGCCATCTTAACTTCCGCTATTTGCATCAGCTCAACCAGCAGAGCATGGTCAGAGGGTTGCCTTCGGTTCAATTCTTAGGAGGTGTTTGCCAAGGTTGCATTCTTGGTAAGCATCCTAAGCAAAAGTTTGACAAAAGTAAGGCATGGAGAGCTTCATAGATACTAGAGTTAGTTCATAGTGATTTGGCTGGTCCATTTCAACATCCTTCTTTTAGTAGGGCCCGATATGTCCTCACATTCATTGATGACCTTTCTCGATATACATGGGTGTACTTTCTCAAATAGAAGTCAGAGGTATTTGATCATTTTCAAGACTTCAAAAATTTTGTAGAAAAGCAATCTGGGAAAGCCATCAAGGTTTTGCGCACATACAATGGTGGTGAGTATGTCAACCATCAGTTTGAAAGATTTTGCACTTTAGAGGGGATTGATTTACAGCATTCAGTTCCATACAATCCTTAGCAAAATGGTGTTGCAGAATGAAAGAATAGATCCTTGAAGGAAATGGCAAACTGTATGATTCACTCTAGATCTCTTGCACCATAGTATTGGGCAAAAGCCATTAACTGTGCTTGTTATATCCAAAACCGTGTTCCTCACTGAGCCTTGAAGGGAGTTACTCCTTTTGAATCTTGGAGCGGTCGAAAACCATCAGTTAAGAACTTTCAAGTTTTTGGCTCCCCTGCATGGGCCCACATTCCTACAGAGAAACGTAAAGCCTTGGATCCGCAAAGTAGATCTTGCATATTTTTAGGTTATCCTGATGGTGTGAGGGTTATCAGTTGCTCCACCCTACTACACATGAGTTATTCATTGAGAGGAGTGTTCAGTTTGAGGAGGGATCTTCAAGCTCACTTTCTATCACTTCTCCAACTCCTTCTACCTTGACATTAGAGTCAATTGGAATACATGACAGATCTTCTGATAAGTTAGATTCACCTAAACAGTCTTCTACCTCTACTTCTGATGCAGAAAGTGATTCAGATAACTCACCTCCTTCCTCTCCTAGTCATCATTCAGAGGTTAACGATTCCCCTCCAGATTCTCCATCTTCTTGCCCACTTTGGGCTAGACAGACCTTGCAGTCTACAGGTGATTGGGTTTGGAATCCATCAAACACCAAGTGAACTTGTTCACAATTCCAGGATGCTCCACATGTCTTCATTGCTACTGCCTCAGATCCACAGTTGTTTCATGATGCTTCTGGTATTTCTGAGTGGGATACAGCTATGTAGGAAGAGTATAGTTCCTTGATGAGGAACCACACTTGGGATCTTGTCCCTCTTCCTAAAGGAAGAAAACTTGTTCGATGTAAGTGGATCTATCAGACAAAATTTGCAGCAGATGGGTCAGTTGACAAACACAAGGCTCGCTTGGTCGCCAAAGGACTCTCCCAGGTTCCTAGGATTGACTACTCTAAGACTTTTACGCTAGTTGCCCGAATGAATTCCATTCAAATTGTTCTTGCCATTGCTGCAGCTAATCGTTGGGAAGTACATCAGATGGATGTGAAGAGTGCTTTTCTTCATGGTGACCTTCATGAGGAGATCTACATGGAGCAGCCACAGGGCTTCCTTCAGGATTCTTCACTTGTGTGTCATCTTCAAAAGTCTCGTTATGGCCTCAAACAGGTTCCTCGGGCCTGGTATGCCAAGATGGACTCCTTCCTTCTATTATTTGGGTTCACTCGGTGCCATTCTGATCCTAATGTGTACATTTTGCAATAGGGTGATTCACTTCTATCTTTGGTTTTGTATGTTGATGACTTGTTGATCACAGGAAGTTCTTCACCCACCATTAAGGCTGTTAAAGTGGCCCTTCAGGACAGTTTTTTGATGACTGACTTGGACTTGTTGCATTACTTTCTCAGGATTGAGATCCTTCAGTCTCCTTCTGGGATCACCATCACACAATCCAAGTATGCTCTAGATTTACTCTCGAGGTTTCATATGGCTAACTGTAAGCCTGCTTTGACTCCCTTCCTTTATGGAGTCAAACTTGAGGCTCAATTTTCTTCTCCACTTGTTGATGGCACTTTGTACCACCAACTTGTTGGGAGTCTCATTTATCTGACTCATACAAGACCTGACATCTCCTATGCTATAGGCATGGTCTCTCGATTCATGCAGGAGCCCCATGAGTTACACTGGAAAGCAGCCAAGCGGATCCTTCACTACATTCAGGGTTCTCATAGTTGTGGGATTCACTACGTAGTAGGTATTGAGCTTGATTTGGTGGGCTACACAGATTCAGATTGAGTAGGTGATTCTGAGGATCGCAAGTCTACTTCAGGGTATAGCTTCTCACTTGGGTCTGGTCCTATTTGTTGGTCGAGCAAAAAGCAATTTGCTATTGCTCTATCTTCTACTGAGGCTGAGTATCAGGGGGCTATAAATGCCGCCACTGAGGCCATTTGGATTCAACATCTTCTCACTAAGTTTGGTATCCAGATTAGACGGCCATCAGTCATATTTTGTGACAACCAGAGTGCCATTCAGATCTCACGAAATCTAGTTCATCATCAACGGACCAAACACATAGAGGTCCACATGCACTACATCTGGGAGCTCATCCATGGTCATGTCATTGACCTTCGCTATTGTCTGACTTCCGAGCAAGTTGCTGATATCTACACCAAACCCTTCACTGAGAGCAAGTTCCTTCATTTGCGAGCTTTGTTGGGGGTGCGGGATGCTTCATCTTTTGGGAGGGCCTCTTCCTCTCACTCAGAGTACTGACTTTTTTGTGGGGGGGTCTCCTTTCTCTCTCTTTTGAGAAATCTTATGTACATGGGTACCTCATCAGGCTTGACTTGTTGGGACCCATTTCTACATCCACCTAAGTTTCGCTTATGGGGGGGTGTTAGTGTAGTTTTTTATTTTTCCTATTTTGCTAGGTTTTTCCTACACTTTTTAATAATCTCACTTAGGTTAATAAAGCATGTCTTATTAGGTGACTGGTTTTGAGGTGTCACCTTCCTACATGTGAGAATCCATTAGCTATCTTGGGAAGATACTTTGCTATCTTTAGTATAATAGATGGTTGCTCCTCATTGGTTGGTGTTGCCACCTCCTCCCTCTTCCTAGCCTATATAAGCATGCTACCTGGCTTGTATTTGCATCTCTTGTTTTTGCATCCTCTTAATGCTATTTTGCTTCCATCATTTGCATTACTCTCTTGGAGACTAACTCTATGATGCTATTTTGATTTTGTATCATTTGCATTCATAGTTTAGATATTTACTCTTTGGACTAGTTTTCTGGGTTATTAATCTTTTCTGATTCTAACAGGAAGACTATGTTTCACATTTCTCATATACGTTGTAGAAGAAAACTCAGCACATGTTGTCCGAAGATTCGCAAAAGCTAGTTTTTATGAGAGGTGTGAATGATGACTGTTTAGAAGCATTGGACCTAACGGCTGGTGGTGACATATATCAAGCTTCTTGGCATAACCTCAAGAAGATCTATCAGAACTATTCAAGGTCAACCATGAAGAAATTCTGAGGACCTCATTCCATAGTCACTAAAGGAATCAATCAAGGCATTTCAAAGCTAGAGATATCTAACCTATTGTCATATATTAAACAAGACATCATCAACAATGTCACTACACATCTAGATACAATGACTACAAATAAGAAGGAAGTCAAAGTTGAGTTACAACTAGCTGAATACTGACCTCATTGCCAGAAGCAAAAGAAGGATTGCCAATGTAAACTAGTCACAAGCATGGAGAACTAGCATCTTCCAACTAAGTACATCAAGATAGATGGAGATGATGAGCAAGTATTCTTTGTTGCTCAACACTAACCATGGGCCCAATGTCAAGGTATGTCTTAGGACCCCTTGCAAAATTCAAATTCATATTGTAATCAATGGAAAAACTGTAATCCCCAAGGTCCTCCACAAAATCAACCCAATTGGAACAATGTTGGGCAACACAACCAGCAACAATCCCAATGGCCTTAGAATTCCCAACCACCTTGGCCAAACCAACAAAACCAATGGCAAAACCAATAGAACCACTGGAAAAACTAGCAGAACCAATGGCAACCACCCCAAGGGAATTGGCAGTCTACAAACCAATGGACGGGATCTCAATAATGGCCTAACTAAAATATCGGTGCTCCACAATTACCACCTCTAGTTCGCAAACTGCTCTAATGCCACCACCTACAAATCTTGGACCTCAAAAGCAAACATATTTACCTACACAACCTCAGCCAAACCCAAATAGCCAACAACCATAGCAACCCATGTATAGTGTTGATGCTTAGAATTATCCTACTTACACCCTAAATGTTGTTGATATACATCTGAGATCTAGTACAACTTTACTAGTGCCTAAATTGCCTCTTATAACTGAAATACTAGACTCTCCTGGAGCATCACAACCTTCAATTGCTAAAACTTTTGACTCAACCAATGTTACTATGTCAACCCCAGCTTAACTAGTAGTAGAACCTCCTTTTCCAGAAAAGCTGATACAAAATAAACTTAAACAAATAGAGGAACAACCTTTTAATATTGTTGATCAGCTGAAAAACATGCATGTCCAAATACCTCTATTTCAAGCCATTAAAGATGTTCCAATTTATGGAAAAGCTATTAGGGAAGCCTTCTTGAAAAAACCTGGAAGGAAGAAAAAGGACCCCACCACAATCCATGTTGTGAGACAATTGGTTGACATCATGCTAGGAAAATTGATTACACCAAAATATTCTAATCCAAGAAGTCCAGTAGTGAATGCTAGTATAAATGGTCAGTTTTTTAAAAATGCTTTAATAGATCTTGGAGCTACTATAAATGTTATGACCAAGGATACTATGAAGAAGTTGAAGATAGAAGGACTAAGGGCTACACCAACAATTATGCAACTTGCAGATAGTTCTATTGTTACTCCTGATGGGATGATAGAAAATATAGTTGTAACCTTAGATTCTCTAGAATATCCTACAGACTGCATGATTTTATCTGCCAAAGTTAATCTATTTTGTTACCCTATCATCTTAGGTAGACCATGGTTAGCCATAGCTAATGCAAACATAAGTTGCAGATCAGGGAATATGACCATATCAAATGGCCAAGCAATAAAGAAATTTGATTTATATCCTTCAACCCAACCATTACCAGATTTAAGTACATCTATTTGGCTAGATTTAGGGGATGAAGAAGAAAAGTTAAACTCTATAGTAAAACTCATGATGTTGCATAGATAGTCTTTCCTAAAATTGCAAGAGGAAGATTCAGTACTTCAAAGTATCCTCACTAACACTTGTGTGGTCGAAAAAGATGTATCTAAAAGTTTTGTGTTAGAATTAATCACATATGAGGAATGTGATAAGAATTGTACTTTGCTCAAAGAACCTAAAATTCTTTATCCACTCTTACCTTGTGAATTAGAAGTAAGTCCAATCTCTAAAGTTGCTATGATAGAGTCCACCACTACTGTTGAACTGACTAAAGGTCATAATCTCCATGTTAATTTTAAATTAACACCCACACAGATGGAACAGTTTAAAGAATTTCTTCAAAGGCATGCAAAGGCCTTTGCATGGGACTATAGTGATATGAAAGGGTTGAATCCTACACTATGCACTCATAGGATATACATCAATGAAGGTTTTCTACCACTCCATCAACCCCAGAGAAGGATAAATCCAAGCCTTAGAGAGATAGTTAAAACTGAATTGCAAAAGTTGATTGATGCTAGTTTTATTTATGCCATATCTAATAGTAGATGGGTGTCACTCCTGGTCATAATACCTAAAAGGGGAGGAAAATGGAGAATTTGTGTAGATTACAAAGAATTGACTAAAGCTACCAAAAATGATCACTTTCCTTTACCATTCATAGATCAAGTTCTAGACACACTAGCTTGAAAGAAGTATTTTTCTTTTCTAGATGGGTATAGTGGTTATAATCAAATTAGTATTGCTCCTAAAGATCAAGAAAAAACAACATTTACATGTCTATGGGGTACTTTTACATACTCTATTTTACCATTTTGTCTATGTAATGCTCCTACAATGATCCAAAGAGCTATCGTTAGCATCTTTGCTGATATATCACATGATTGTATGGAAATCTACATGGATGACTTCACAACATTTGGAGTCACTTTTGAAGAAACAATGGTGAATCTTGAAAACGTTTCTGTAAGATATCAAGAAAATAATTTAGAACTTAACAATGAAAAGTGTTTCATGCTCATGTAGGAAGGTGTAGTACTTGGTCAATTCATATCCGTTGTAGGAATACAAGTGGATCCAGGTAAGATAGAGGTAATTCAAACATTGCCCATACCTACAAAGTCAAAAGATGTAAGATCTTTTCTAAGTCATGTTGGATATTAAAAAAATTTCATAAAATATTTCAGCAAAACAGTGATTCCCTTGTATAAGTTACTCACAAAAGAAGCTGAATTTAGTTAGACATTTGAATATGATGAAGCCTTCCTGGAGCTTAAGAAACTTCTAACTATGGCCCTAGTTTTACAAGGCCCTGATTGGAATTTACCTTTTCATATATATACAGATGCCTTTGATTATGCCATAGGTGCAAACCTAGCAGAACAATCCCAAGATCTTGAAAATGTTATCTATTATATTAGTAAGAGCCTTGATGGACCAGAACTAAACTACACTATGACTGAAAAAGAATTGTTAGCAGTAGTTTATGCCCTCAAAAAAATTTGGCATTACATAACTGGTTATTCCATATTTTTTCATACTGATCATGTAGCAATTAAATATCTCATGAAAAAACCTACTATAATAGGTAGGTTAGCAAGATGGTTACTATTGTTGCAAGAATTTGATATAACTATTGTTGATAAGCCTGAAAAAGCCAATGTTGTAGCTGATTATTTATCAAGAATCCATCATGATGATACTGACACTACTTTGGTAGATGATGCATTTTTGGATTAGCATTTGTTTCATATTGTTGTTCAAACTCGATGGTATGCAAACATTGCTAACTACATTGTAATGAATAAAATACCAGCACATTTTTCTTACAAGGAAAAGAAGCTACTTGTGGAGAAAAGTTTTTTTTTCTTCTGGATAGATAATCTCTTGTTTTACACTGTACCTAATCAAGTTATGAGAAGAAGTGTGTGAGAAGATTAGACATATGACATTCTACATGCATGTCATAATGAACCATGTAGAGGACACTTTGCAGCAAAAAGAATAGCTTTCAAAATATTGACAACTGGTTATTATTGGCCTACACTTCACAAGGATGCAGTCAACTATACAAGGAAGTGTGACAAGTGTCAAAGGATGGGTCAGCCAACAAGAACGGATGAAATGTCTTTTAATCCTCAGATGGCATTAGCACCATTTTAAAAATGGGGAATGGACTTCATTGGTCCAATTGATCCTCCATCTAATTGGAAATCCTATATTATTGTGTGCACTAATTACCTAACAAAATGGGTTGAAGTTAAGGCTATGAAGCATGCTAGTGATGAAAAAGTTGTTGAATTTCTTTCTGAAGAGATTTTTACTCGCTATGGTGTACCCAAAGAGCAAGTCATGGACCAAGGTGTGCAATTCACCTCTAATATGATCTTAGAGTTAATGAAATAGTATAACATTAGGCACCAAAAATCTAGTCCTTATCACCCTCAAGCTAATGGACAAGCAGAGGTCACAAACCATGAGCTGGAGAACATCTTAACAAAAATAGTCCATTTGCACCATAGGGATTGGACTAGCAGATTACAAGAAGTTGTTTGGGCTTATAGAACAACCTAGAAGACTACTATAGGATTTAGACCATTGGAGCTCTTATATGGTAGAATGCTTCCAATTGAATTTTAACATAAAAATCTAAGGACAACATTAGCACTGGATATTGAACTTCCTATAGTACAAAGAGAATGTCTCCTGCATCTTAACTCTTTGGATGAGATGCACAAAGTTACTTTGGAACATACTAAACTAATACAAAAATAGAGGAAACAATGGTATGATTCTCATATTATCAGTAAACAATTTCAAGTTGGTGACTGGGCACTACTATATGATTCCAGATTTAAAGATATGCTAAGAAATCTGCAGACAAGATGGTTGGGACCATATGAAATCAGTCATGTCTTTGATAATGGAGTTGTTCAACTAACTACCATTGATATGGTACCTTTCAAACTATTAGTCAATGGTCACAAATTGAAATTATACAAATGGCCCCAAACAAAAGCGGACTTCCTACAGTAGTTTTAGTAGCTAGATTCAAATATAAATCAAGCAACTCTTCCTGCAGCCGAAGGTCTCAACCTTCTGACTGTTGCTCTTCAACATTAGTTTCTTTGTGCATGCTCATAATAAAGACTTTATGTTCACATGAAGTTCACTTTTCTATTCACTTTTTCTCTCCATCTCATCTCTCTACCTTCCACCCATCCACCTCACCCCATTTCTTTATCTTCAATCCATCCACTTTCCATGTCATCAATTTTTCCATGTTTTCAATAAACCTTGCGAGATGCTGATGGACATTGTCAATGATGATATCACTTCCACCACCTTTTTTTTTTTGGTACATGCGATAATCTGAATGACAGGTATAACATTTTCAAATTATTATTCACTTATAGTCTAGAGATTTCGTTAATTACATTTAATACTACATAATTTATATGATGGCGGCGTTATGCCAATCCCTTACCATTACTAGGTCTAACAAGTGTGGACACTTGTCCAAATTTAGCAGGGGGCAAGGAAGGTCACTAATATCCAATGGCATTTCTATTTATCTGTAAAGATTTTTCCAAATCTTCGCATTCCTTTCATTAATGAAAATTAATTTCCATAAGTACACAAGAGAGGTGTCGTACTCCCTATTTTTTTGAATGATTTTCTGTGTCAATCTGTGATTTGACTTATGTTTAAATTTTATATGATTCAAACCCTATTTTTGGACAATTCTCACACATATTCATGATTTTCCTTCATTAAAAGTCATATTATTGAACATAACAATTTGTTACAACATTAATTGCATTTTAAAACAAAGAAGTGTGAGTTGAGTCTGTAAAATAACGAAGCAGTTTGAAGCTTGAATTCAAAAGGAGGAAAATAGAGTAAATAAAGGAAGTGTTAAGAGAATGGGTGGACAGTTACAGAGAAGAGAATCAGTGGAACACACTATGTTAACCTTAGACATAGAAGCCATAAGAAGGTTTAATGCATGTGGATGGCTAGGGTATTTTTTGAGTTTGACCACATTTTATGAGAAGGTAGCCGCAAAATTTACAAGGACATTCGATGAGGGTGAAGCTTCCATTTTGGGTTTAAAAATGATTGCAACAGAGGAATGCATTTCTGAAGTGATTAGGTTGTTTGTAGTTTGAGAACATTACCCTAGCACACATGATGCGAGTTCAACAAGAGCTCAATTTACCAGATTGTCTGATCCTCAAATGGACATTACAAAGCAAGGTTGCAAGAGAATGTCATTGCCACCACCATACAATCAATTAGCCATGTGCATAATCAGGTATTTTACATGCAAAGGCAGATTCTCATACTTGCATGCACATCATTTCAAATTACTTAGTTGTGTAAGGCATAATCTTGTAGTAAACATTCCAAATTTCTTGTATAATATGCTTTGTATTAGTGCGGAAGAGACTTAGAAAAGAAAAGATAATTATGTTACTCATCATGCCTTAATCAAGTTATTGATAGAGAGGTCACTTAGGGATGTATCTCCCATGACATGGGAAGAATTTGTGCAAGCCAAAACTCTGCAACCCCAAGCTGCCCCTAGTGAATAGCCTAGTGAGGAAAATGTCCCTACTAATGAGCCTACTAAACAAAATAACCAAGAGGTTGAATGCAAAAAGACCCAAGTAAATGTGAAAGAAACTATCCCTGTTCAAGAAAATGTGCCTTCACATGTGCAAGAGACCCCAAAACCTACTTCTAGTAGAGCTAAGAGGAAACAAAAAATGCAGGAAGAAATCTCTATTCAGGAAAAAGAAGAGCCAAACCCTACAATTGTAAGACAAAAGAGAACAAAAAAAACTCTTGCAGCAACCACTCCTGTAACAGAGACACCTAAAGGGAAAAGTAGGAAAAAGGCTATGGAACAAGAAGAAACCCTTGTAAGGAGAAGCCCTAGGATGAGAGGGAAAGTTTCTAAAGATTCTACTTTGTCTAAAACATCCACCAAGGAATCCCCTGCGCAAATTGTTTCTAATCACTATCCTCCCCATCTTGAGATTGCTTCCCAAAAATCCTACTATGGAATGTAGGGATGAAAACAAAGAAAATCTAGATGATACTCTAGCAGACATACTAGGTACTTCCAGCTATAGGGATGAAACAGTTCTTGAGTATGTTGATCAAAACACTGCCCTAGTTCCCCATAGATCAACATGGATTACTAGTGTTGTAGAACATTTATGATAGGAACAGAGAAAGAGGAAAAGAGATCATAAAGAAGATAGTGGTTCTATCACACTATAGAAACTCCTTTTTTAGTTGTATGGACAGCATCTATTTGCTGAGGCCTTGTGGAAAGAAGAGAAGAAAAAGATGAATAAGATTATAGTATCTCAAGGTGACAAAATTGCAGATTTAAAGGAACAGTTAGCAAGCCCAAAAAAAAATGGACCATGCCCTCAAGTTAGTTGATCAGGCCCTTGCTTGCAAACCACCACCAAGAGTTTATGCTCTCTATTTGAAAGAACAATTTATTTTTTTTCAATTAATGTTAACTCTTAAGAATATTAATGTAGAATTCAAATCAGCACAAGAATTTTATGGACTATATCAAACTCTGCCACCTTGGCAACAGAATTTACTTTGTGAATTATATGTTCATAATTTTTTTATCCCTTCAAAGACTCAATGGAATCCCTTGCTTTACATAGGGGATATACAATTAAGAGTCCTCATGTCCTAGATGTCCAATGAAGCAAATTATGACAAGTAGCTAAATAATTACATAGATGAGGAAAGGATAGAACCCTTTCCTTTAAGAGAAGAGAGTAGCAAGCCAGATGAAGTTCTCTGGGATTGGTTCACATTAACTTATAGAAAGAAGAATCTAGAAGTAAGGGATGGGATCTTCACTACTAGAGCTAAGGTTTATGCTGATTATGAAAATTTTCCCTACTTTGTTTTTCAGAGAGCTATGATTGGTGCTAGGAGTAGATGGGCCAGACTGCCTAAATCTCTTAAAAAGTAAGAACCACACCATCCCATTAGCCTAGAGGTAGCACTTCATAAAGCTCCAAAATATTTAGAGTTAGGGAAGTAGGCCAGACCAGAGTTGTGGTGTCCCCTAATCATGCAGCCTTCAACGCTCCTATGGCCTTTGTATGACATCAATGTCAATAGACTCGAAAAGCTTTAGGAAGATCACATAAGGGAAGTGTGGGAGAGAACCAGAGGATTTTACGACACTTTCAAGAGCAATAGAAAAGGAAGGATAGAGATTGGAGAGTTTAGATCATTAACAAGGAAGTGCAATGCTTGAGGACAAGCATTAGTTTAGCAGAGGGTAGATGATGAGATCAAAATTTGCCTTTATTTCATGATAGTTTTAAGATACTTTTTTGATACTCTATTTTATCTTTTTCAAAAAAATTTTGGACCTATGTTTACCAAACCTATGATAAACCTATGGGTAGAAACTATGCCATCTTTTTCTAATATTATATATAGTATGCAGTATTTCATATAGTTATCAAAATGTGTGTTCTTATATTTGAATTTAATTGGATAAATGTTTATTTGCAAATATCTCTTTGTATTGAAACTAACCTGTTAATGAAGACTGAAAGATGATTGGAGGAATTCAAAAGTTAAGTGCCAACAACATTCAAGGAGAAGAGAATGCTAAGGAATGGCCACGACAGAGGAAAGTTACAATGGTTCCAGAAGACACAACAGTGAGTAAGGAGGAGCTATGAAGACTTATTACCTTAGATCTATATTTATTCTTTAGCAAGCAGATGTTCAAACTTTATTATTCCTGTCGTAAGCTATTATTCCTTCTTCCTACCTTCAGTTGTTATCCTCCTATTTTCTCTCTTGCAGATTTAAAGCTAGGTCATTTACTTTTCTGTTATGGAAAAAGTGTTGATTTCCTATATATATAGGAATCAACCCAAGTGTGTTAGTTTTTAGCCAGTTAGAAGAAACAGTTTATGACAACAGACTGTTAACTTTTATAGTTGTATTTTTATAGTTCTGTTTTATGCAATGAATTTCTGAAATCCAATGAAATAGTTTTTGGCTTCTATCTTATGTTAGTAGCTTAGTGAAGTTGACCAAGGGGGCCCACTTGGAAGGTGGATTAGATTAAGATAGAATAGATTTATTTCCAAGCATTTTTAGTTTCATAAGTAGAAGTTGTAAGTTCCTTCCTATAGCATCACACTTTGTCAATGTTCCTATAGCATATGTGAGAATAGCTATAGTGGATGAACCAACTTGTAATATTTGTTATCCTTTCATTTTATTTCCAGTATTCATAGAGTTAAGTGTGTTAGTTTCCTGCAGCAATAGTGTAAGTTCTTTTCCTTGCATTTTACTTTTATACAACATAAGCTTAGTGACACATTAAGAAACCTAGTACACATATTATGCCAACCATTTCAAGTATATGTTCCTAGGTTGACAAGATTAAATGCATCTCATAGTGCGAAAAAAAAAAATCCTTAGTTTGAATATATGATTCCTAAGCATGGCCTAGAGCATGACTATGATATACCTATTGTGAGGCAGATCAACATCTCCCTCTTAAAGGTTTGCCCTGTTAAAGGCTTTACACTATGTCAATAGTGACCTGGTTAGAGGCTTTCAAACACTTAACATGAAGTGTTACCCTGTTAAAGGATTTCATCACCTAGTTAAAGGATTCAACAAAATAGTTGTTAAGGTAACCTATCACCATAGGATTTTCATTCTAATACAATTGCTAGAAAGTATTAGGTACAATGAACTTGACTAATTACAATCCTTGATTGCTAATTGCAGGCACTTGTTCTGCTTTCTCTGATCTAGATCCCTTTTTGATCTGATAGTCCTCACTTCTGAAAATAAAATTCCTTACAAATCCTTGTATATCTTTTCACACCACTTGTTCCTTACATATGTATGTTTACAATGAAATTTTTTCTTCCTTATAAAGGCATTTGAAGATTTAGGGTTTGATTTGGATCTACGATCCATATTCAATCTTCATTTTCTGCTCAATACTTATCTTTTGCTGATTGGTTGCATGCCCTTAGCATTTTTCTTATTGGTTGAATGCAAATTTCATAGGAGAAATAAAAGATTCGATCTTATCATTAAATCCCTTGAAATTTACCTTCTGTCGGCTGCAAAAACTGTTTGCATCATAGTTTGTGCAATTACAAACTCTTATACTGATATACTGAGTTACTCAGCTCCTAAAGTATTTCTGATACTCGGCACATGCTATTTCCTGGATAGCTAGGCACTTGAACAAAATTGTATCACTCAGCACATGTTGTACTCGGCACTTGTTATCACTCAGCACCTGTTATCACTCAGCACTTGTTATCACTCGGCACTTGTTATCACTCGACACTTGTTATTACTTGGCACTTTATCTTGATCTTGGTTAAGTGTATTGACACTCAGTTGTCAAATTTATTCTTTAAGCTAACAATCTCCCCCTTTGACATGAGTGGAAAAAACACTTAATTAAGATCCATGTAACTCATGAATTTATCCTTCATTCAAAATTTGCTATCAAAATTTTCTATCTCCCCCTTTTTGTTGTCTCCCCCTTTTATTATACTTATCATTTCATTCCTGTACTTAACTCTTATTACTTATTCTCCCCCTTTTTGACACTTATGTCAAGGGTCTTACAATGAAATGCCATACTTAGCTAAAAATGTGATATTTACTTCAAGGAGTACCTTCAGAGCTACATCCCAATTTGCTAATGCGACATCCAATGTTTTATGTTGGATGGCAATCTCTGCTGCTAGGTGTACAAGTCCATCAGATGAAGAAAGATTGAGGTCTTTCTTGAGGACTATCTCTGCATTTATCTGCTCCTTGTGAAGTAATTCCAAATGAGGAGTAATTGATGATTGAATTTGTATCAATTTTTCTTTTGTGGTTGCCTCCTCTGCTGCTAAGACAGCTAACTCTCTTTGTGTGTGAAGCGATTGGAAAAAATGCTTCTCACTCTGAGCTAGATCTGTGGGGAGTTGCATGCTAGAAATTTTCAGATTGTTTTCCAAGCTCAGTATTTTCTGGCTAGTGTTCTGTGTGAATGTGGAAAAATCACACAACTTGTTGTACAGGGGAAAGATATTTCCTAGTACAATTTTAACTGTTATAACTTTCTTTGCCAGTTCTTCTTTAGACAGTGCTATATCACCGGATATTTTACTATTTACTTTACCTTAGAACTTCTTTTCTGACCATTCAAGCAATTTGGCATTTGTTTCTTGGTCTTCATTAGTCACTTGGTCAACTATATCAGATAGTTGCTCAATAATTGGTCTTGACTCATTCGGAGATTGTAAGCAAAAATCTTCTGTGAATATTTCTTTAATTTTATTCAATGTAAGCTTATGCTTGTATTCCTTTCTTAGTGTTTCTTGTCTCCTTCTTTTGTCCAATGCACTCTAAATTTCATTAATCTTTTCTTTAGTAGGAGTGCTTGATTCATAATATGGGATATTTATTTCTTCATCAAGCTCAAGAACTCCATAGTGAAGTCTCCTAACTGCCTTTGATGAGCTCGAGTTTGGTGTTCTAATTTTTAGCTGAAATCCATCTGTGCTCGGCTACTAAAGAGTTTGTGTAGGAGTACCAGATTTTGGTAATGCAACCAATGTTTGTATTGTAGTCTCCTCCTTTTTCTGTCTCATCTTTTTCTTCAGCTTGAATATCCCTTTTATGAATGCTAGGTGGGGTTGAACTTGTTGGTTGTTCAAATGTTTCTTTTATTTCCCCTGTTGATGTACTCAGCATTTGGAGTGTATAACTGACTATACTTGGTGGAGGTGGTGGTGGAAGGAATAAAATACCAATAGTTTGTATGGTCAAAGGTGGCACTTGTGCTTTTACCTTGACTTTTGGATTCTGTAATTCATCAACACTGACCAATACAGGATTTGAACTTAATTTTGCTACTAGTGATGATTGGTCAAGGATTTCCAAATCCTCTACAGTTAATGGATTGATGTTTAGATTTGAAGTATCTGTAACATCCTTTATTTTTATGATATCTTCAGGTGTGATGGTGGTGTGAGGAGGACTAGGAGGGGATACTTGTATGTCTTGCATACTTTGATCTTGTGGCTCAGTTGTATCTTTCTCTTCCTCTTTCTCCTCATTATGTGCCTCTTCTTCCTTTTCTTCTTTACTCTTCTTCTCCACTAGTTCTTTTTCTTTTTCTTTGGTTTCTGATGCTTTCTTTTCCTTTGTCTTGGCAATTGCCTCTACCTTATATTCTTCATTATATACATCTTCAATTTTCTTGTAAACTATTTTCCACAATCTTGTGAATTTAGTAACTACCTCTTCAATTTTATTCTGCAATATGCTAAATGCTCTATACTTGGGAGTGAATCTGTTATTATGCATTTTTACGGCATTTATTATTTTATCTTTAGTCAAATCAGGCAACAATCTGGCTAATGTTGACTCCCTTATTTCTTTCTCCATTTGTAAACAAAAATGCCATTTATCCTCTACAATTTTATACAATTCTCTTGGCATAGATTCATCTAATTCTAGAGGTGTGTGGTTATACTCAACCATCATAGCATACACAGATTCCTCTAATTTATTTTTCTCTTCTTTGGTGAGCTTAGAAAAATTCAGGTTCTTTAGACTTTTTAAATCATTATTTCTAATTTTTGAACATAATTTATCAACAGTAGTCGGGGGTTTGCGTCTTACCACTTGAAATTGACTATTGTCCTCTGACTCTGTTTTCTCCTCATCTTTTTTAGGATGGGGAATAAATTTCCTTTTCTTTGACTCAGCAGTAGTCTTCTTTGAGTCTTTCTTCTTTCTTTTTGCCTCCTCTTGGGCTTTTTGTGCTGCAGCCCTTGTGGTCGGTCTCTTAGGTGTAGGGGCAGCTTCTTTCCTCCCCTTGGATTTAGGAGTAGAAGGAGTTGTGGTCTTTCTCTTAACTGGTGCTTCCTTGGCTTCTTCTACCTCAGCACTTTCCTCTTTGTCTTCTCCTAACCCTTGAGTCTGACCTTGAAATTTATCTCCTTCTTCTTCAATGTCTTCTCCTTCTTCTTCTAATGTTCCTTCTTCTTCTTCCAAGCCTAATTTTCTTTTGATTTGTCTCACCATTTTCTCTTTCTTCTTTACTGCTAAAGGAGTATTCAAATTTGTTATTACCTTTGATTTGACAACATCATAAGTTCCAAAAAAAAATTGCATTTTTATCAGCTTCTTTTGCAAGTAGGGTTGTTATTGCTGCAGAGGCTTGATCAACATCAAGTTCATAACCTAGTGGCCTAAGCCATCTTACTCTAGGTTTAACAGCTTGAATGTAAGTATAATCTATATCTACAAGGAAACAAATGTCTTTTTCATATTTCTTAGTCAATGAGACTGGAATTCTCATTCTTTGTTTCATGGACTTTTTGAAGTCCTCAAAATAACCAGTCATTTGGGCATCAAAATTTTCACCCATCTATTCAATGTATCCATTAATTTGTTCAACAATTGTTTTATCTGGATTCCATCTTACCTTACCCATAGAAGGAAATTCTTTCATCAAATAGAAAAACATACACATCAAAACTGATCCAAATTTGCATTGAGCTCCCTTACTCTTCCTTATAGCTCCCAAATTTTCATTAATCTGTTGAAACATGAGCTCTGCCAGATCATAAGTGTGATCTCTTTTGATTATCTTGTATGCAACATCAACTGCTATACAAGGTACACTATTCAACCTGCTTGATTGATAGAATATATGTGAAATGACTCTCATAGCAAAATCTAGTAGGGGATCTGTGACTGTGTCAATAGTCATTCCTCTATTGTTCCATTCGGCACTTGTATTTTTCTCTATTACTTCCCTTTTGTCACTTCGCAAGGTCTTTGGCCGATCTAGGGTTGGAATATCAGTAACCCTATGAACAATTTTCTTGGTGAATTTTACTGGCCCTGACTCTAACCAAAAAGCTTCGTCATGTATTCGGCTCAAAACTATTCGTACCCATTCAGTTTTGAAAATAGTCGAAAATGCTAGGGTTTTGGTCAATCCTTTTCTTTCTATTATTGAAAACTCATTTTTTAGTACTTTGTTTTCACATAGTTTATCATATGCATTATGAATTTCTAAGTCTCCTATGGCACCAATTTTGCAATTATAACATCTGTGAACATCTTGGACCATAACAACTTTATCCGAAATAACTGATAATGCACCTGCAGGATCATTCTTGTATGCTACTTTTGGAATGGGCTTAAATTCAAGTTGTTTAACTTTGTTGCTGACCAACTGAACTTCATGACTCTCTATACCCTTAGTGGTTCCTGACCCAGATGCCATTGTTTGCCAAACTAGGGTTTATAATTTAAACAAGTTTATAAGTCCTATGTAGCTCAGCACTTAAGTAAAATACCTTAAATCGATGAAATTTGTCTTGAATCGCTGTTGAAATCTTCACAAATGGCTTCTGAGCTGATCTTGATCTTCTCCGCTCTTTTTCGGCTTTGCTTCTTGTTCGAATGATGGGAAAATGATCAAAAATCGAATTTATGTACCCTTCAAAATAGAGTAATAAATGCTTAGTACGCTGCCAACTGTCTACTCAGCACTTAAAAAGTTTCATCATGACTCGGCTCCCATTGTGTTTTACTTTACTCAGCTCCTATTGATATTTCATAGCTCGGCATCAACTATCAACTCGGTCATTGTTAGCAACTCGGCTCCTAAAGGCAACTTTGACAGATCTTCACAAAAGTTGTCAATTTTGACTTAGCATCTTTGTTTATGCTGATTTTATTTTTGCAGTTCTTATATGTCTTGGGACTGATTTATGATGTAACTTGGTTTATCAATCCCTCACACTTGTTCTTTGCTTAATTTGATGAAGTGTGATCACTTGACCTATTGGGTGAAGTGATCTCTGTACTTGATGTGCTAGACTCATCTTTCTTCCTCCATGTCTTATTCATTTCACTTCTGATATGTCCAACATCTATCTTTGCCTTTCCATTGTTGAACTCAGAACTTGATGCCTTTGACCTTGTTGGGCAATTTTGCTAACATAACCAGTTTTTAAGCAACTAAGACATGTGGTTTGACTCAACCATCTTTTGCAGTTCCCTCTAAAATGTGTTCTTATGCAGTTTTGTGGGATATGTCCATATTCTTGACAATAGTGACAGCTGTACCTGGTGTTGTAATCCCAAAATTCATAGTTTGATATCTTTGAGTGTTGATTTACTGTCCACATAGACTTTGATCTACATTCAAAAGCTCTATGTCCATACTTTTTGCAATTATAACAATGTCCATCAAATCTTGATGTCTTGATAATTTGGGTTATGCATTCATATGCTTGATGACCTTGCTTCTTGTATTTATGACAATGATTTATGCTTTTGGGTTTATCATGTTGATGGGCATTCTTGCTTCTACAAACATTAGATGTATGTCCTTTCTTTCCACAGAAATGACATGTAGGTTTAACATCTTTACCTTTTTCACTTCTTTGTTCTACACTCTTTGATGATTCTCCAACTTCAGTGTTGTTATATCCAAGTCCTGATGTATCATAGGCAGATTTTGGTGATTTTAGCAACTGTTCAAAATACTTGATTGCTTCACTTGATTTGTTGAGATTCTCTACTACCTCTTTTTCCCTGTTCAATTCATTCTGCATTTGTTCATTTTGCATCTTCAAGGTAGAGATCTCAATATCCTTTACATTGAGTTAATGATGAAGGTTCATCATTTGGGCAAGTGTATCCATCTGCATGTTTGAGATCCTTGTCAGTTCAGTACATTTTTCTTCAAGTTTGTTTGCAAGATTCCTTTTGTCATTTTCCATCATGACCTTATCATCAACTACTCTTTTCTTTTGTTTAGTAATTTCACATATCATTATAGCCTGTGATTCATGTTCCATCTTGAGAGTTCTTATCTCATCTGCTTGAATTTTATTTTTTTCCATCAGTTCTGCTATTGTTGCATCAAACTCTTTAGTGTCTCCACTGGAAAATATATTGGTGGTATCAATCTCCTTATAGTGTATATCATTTTCAGCTATGGCTAGATCCTTCCTCTTTTTTAATGAGTTTCTCAATTTGTTTCTGAATTCCTCCAAGCTATGCAGAGCAAGTTGCACATCTATCACCTGATTTTCAATGATCTTTCCAAGTTTGAAAGCTTCCATCTTTAGCTCTTTCCCTCCAAGCTATTAGGCTCTTCCTTGTGAGAACCTGGCTAGCTTTGATACCAATTGTTGGAATATTCAAATATGGAAAGAGTACTTATGAGAGGGGGGGTGAATCATAAGTATCAAACTTTAGCCAATAAAATTTTAACTGAAATTAAGTTCCATGCATGTAAATAAACATGTAACAAAACTCATGCATCAATAACTCATAACACTAGAATTTTGGTAACCTAGAAACCCTCCAGGAATAAGAAGGTAAAACTGGGGTGAGGATGATACCCACAAAAATTACTACAGCAATAATGTTTAACCACTTCTGATGATTTTCCCTATTAAAGGCTTTACACTGTGTCAATAGTGACCTGGTTAGAGGATTTCAAACACTTAACATGAAGTGTTACCCTGTTAAAGGATTTCATCACCTAGTTAAAGGATTCAACAAAATAGTTGTTAAGCTAACCTATCACCATAGGATTTTCATTCTAATACAATTGCTAGAAAGTATTAGGTACAATGAACCTGATTGATTACAATCCTTGATTGTTGATTGCAGGCACTTGTTCTGCTTTCTCTAATCTGGAACCCTTTTTGATCTGATAGTCCTCGCTTCTGAAAATAAAATTCCTTACGAATCCTTGTATATCTTTTCACAACACTTTTTCCTTACATATGTATATTTACAATGAAATTTTGTCTTCCTTATAAAGACATTTGAAGATTTAGGGTTTGATTTGGATCTACGATCCATATTCAATCTTCATTTTCCGTTCAATACTTATCTTTTGCTGATTGGTTGCATGCCCTTAGCATTTTTCTTATTGGCCACATGCAAATTTCATAAGAGAAATAAAAGATTCGATCTTATCATTAAATCCCTCAAAATTTACCTTCTATCGGCTACAAAAACTGTTTGCATCATAGTTTGTGCAATTACAAACTCTTATATTGATATACTGAGTTACTCAGCTCCTGAAGTATTTTTGATACTCGACACATGCTATTTCTTGGATAGCTCGGCACTTGAACAAAACTGTATCACTCAACACATGTTGTACTCAGCACTTGTTATCACTCAGCACCTGTTATCACTCGGCACCTGTTATCACTCGGCACTTTTTATCACTCGGCACTTGTTATCACTTGACACTTGTTATTACTCGGCACTTTATCTTGATCTTGGTTAAGTGTATTGACACTCAGTTGTCAAATTTATTCTTTAAGCTAACAGGATTAAAAGAAATAGAGAGAAAATTTAAAGAAGAGCAGGATAGGAACTACGAATTACTTAAAGGCCTACACACTGACTCCCAAACTAGTGGACAAGGCAAAGGAGTGTTACGAGTTTTTGTCATGCAAAATAATTTCTCTAGTTATTTGGAAAATCTAATAGAGAAATCTACTAATCATTAGAATAGAGTGTCAGATCTCCAATGACTCGGTGGGTGTATACACATGGTGATGGATGAAACACAAGAATGGTTGAATGATATTAAGGACCTAGCTAGAGAACACTCCAAGTGTCTATTGAGATACACCAATGTTCATGTTCACATACACAAAGATCTTATTCTGATCATTGTCATGGTCAAGGCCTGTAAGGAGAAATCAAAAAGGGAAAGAAGGCGAAGTGACCTTTTTGTTGCCTTTTGTATTTTGATATGAGATTGTAACTAACAATTGGCTCCTTTCTATTTTGTAATTTTTGAGGAGATGAACCAATTTAGTTCCTTTTTGTAATGGTCATCTCATAATCCTATATGTACCCAATTGAAATATTAATGAATTGTTGACTAATTTTTGGTGTGAAATACTTCATATTGTAGAGACAAGTTGAATGTATTTTATATCAATTATTTACTATTCCATTGTTTATGATAGTTTAAGATATCTCTTTTAGTTGAATTGAGTTATGGCATAAATAGATTTTTTTTCCCCTTATTCAATACAATAGCTTGAAGATAATAGTTGTGTAATTGAAGGTTAAAAGAGGTTTTGTCTCGCATTATTCCTTAAGTTAGTCCCTTGCATGTTAGAGTTAGAAACATTCTATTAAGTAGCTAATTCATAGATAGTGTTGGTGTTTTTACACTACTAAGAAAAATAATACTTAATACCAAGATGATAAAGATCACAATAACCTAAGGATTAGCTACTTTTCATAAATAGTTGTGCATTCTTTAGATCTAGAATCAACTTCAACAAAATCATAAAAGTTTTTCTACTTTTTTGGCTCTGCAAAACCAAGGTGGGTGCACCTAAGGGATAAAAATTTTTGACCTGATACTACATACACATTTCATTCATTCCATGGAATTTTATAACAATAGACATCCCTTATAGAAAATTGGTCACAACTCTTCTTAGATCTAGAAATAATTCTGGGCAATAGCAGCTAACTAAGACTCAGAGGCTAAATGTAAACAAGTCCTAACCAACTTTGACATTCTTCAAACATTTAAAGTAAAATTGATATTGATTTTATGCTTGATGCTTATTAATGGTTTCTCTATATGTAGACTAAACTTAGTTGATCATGGCCTCATCTATTGGGATTTAGAGTCTATCTAATTTCTTGACCTAATTGACTGCATTACAATCAATTTTATCAGCAATTCTCACTAAAACTCATTCTTACACATATCCTCCCTACTACCATGGAGATCGTATCATATTCACTGAATAATCTACCTAATTCATTGAATTAAAACCAATAGTGAAATGATATATAGATTATTCTAATTGCATTCAATTGAATAAGCTTTGCTCATGCAATGCAAGATAACTAGGTAATAAAAATGGAGACAAGATTCAAGATGAAAATATGTAGGAATAGTTCATCTTTGTATTAATTCTCTTTGAAAATTGTATAACAACTGAAATAGAACTTAAACAACTCAAGATAAGACACTAATATCTTGTGACATTAATGTATTCTCATATATTTGCAAAGAAAATACATCATAAAGTTTATATCAAGAATTGGACCAAACAAAGCTTAGTAAAACTAAAATTATACAATGACTCAAACCCTTTCTCTAGCCCTAGGATCTCACTTATATAGTGTGAGATGCAACAAGCTTCAGGCATAGAGAAACCGACAACTATCCTTAAGACTGAAAAAAATATTTACATTGTTACTGTCATAAAAGACAAAAGTTGATGCAACAAAATGTCTTTCATCATGAATATTCTTTGGTGGGACCACTCTCTATTGCATCTCTTGTTGCACTTCTTTATTGATAGGAAGTTAATGATTGGTTGCACTGATGTTGTTGTTCCTTGGAAGATGTGGCCAATAAATTTTTTTGTGATGGACTTGGCTCTTATTTTCTTAGACTTACTTTAACTTGAGGCTTTCCATCCATATCATCATGAACTGATAAGACAATAATTATATCAAATTCTTCCACTATCAGGTCACTAGTTTGGATTTCTATTCTTGCAACTGCAATTGGTTGCCCAACTTTTTCCTCCTCTCCTTTTACTAGTGTATCAATTATTTGTACTTCATCCTATTCCATTTCTTCATCGTCAGTTTTACCACATTCTAACTACTTAGCATGAACAAAATTTTCCATCCACTTCTCAAAAAGTGTGTCATCAGTACAATTAAAATGTAGGATATCATAATGCTTCTTCATCACATATTCTCCAATTTTATCAATCTCAAAAAAATCTTGCCTCAAAGAATCAAAGAATAACTAAACTTTTACAACTGCTTCAGTTGTGGCTACCCACCATGCATTTCCCTTTTCATTTATGACCTTATTCATTCAAAGGCACAATAGGTCATTCAACTCCTAGGCCTATTCCTCCTTATTTCTTAATTTATCCTTCTTATCTATGGCATGTGGGAATAGTTCAAAGTCAATACTCTTATACTTATCAAGATAACTTATGATCCTTCTCTGTAATGCAACTCTTTTATCATCAAACTCTGACATATCACTGGTTAAATCATAAGTTTTCTCTATATATTCACAAGATAAATTGATAACAGAAAAACATAGAAGAGTAACATTCTTATTTCTTCTACTCCATTTATTGACAATTGGCTTAAGGGCATCATTACTTTCTTTTAGCTCTTCCCATGTATTTACTACCTTTGTTAACTACTCATAAAAAGTTGGCCAATCAATTTTATTAACTAAATACATAATGGCTTTCCTTAACCTTTCCTCATATTGGATCTCCAGCTCTACATGCAATGCCCATGGTTTACTCTTTTCTTCTTCAAAATTCTTTGTAGTATAGTATTGAGGTCTCTATGGTGTGTCTAGAATTTCAATAAGAGGAGTCAATTTAAAAGGCTCCACTGGTGGATAAGGATAAGTTATTTTAGGCCTACTAGACTTCCCTTGGTGTCCCATCAATTTATTTTCTAGTTTAATCCTATTTTGAACTTCTTTATTATAGGCAGCCAAGACTTTTTCATACTTATCTTGTAATTCTAACCTTTCTCTTTTATCTCTTTGAGTTGTAGCTAAGATGAAGTTGGTTGATCCAACACCTAGCTCTGTGGTCTCTTCATTTGTGGTTTCTTCAACTCATTTTACAATTAGGTTTCCTATTAGGCCAATATCATTAGGCTAGGAAGAGCTAGTCCTGGACCCTTTTCTCAATGACCATATTACTAGTGTTGCATGGTCCTCACTGAAATTGGCACCTTTTATTTCTTTCTTCCCTTTCTCCTCTACACTCAATTTCTTTGTAACAAAATTAAAAATCATAGCATGTGCAATATCCCAATTGGGCAGCAACAAAACTCCTTATGTTTTTATCATTTGTCTCCCTTCTTTAGGGGTCAAGCTTTTGAATTCCTGCATCATTTCTTCCTTTATTTGATTTTGTAGATCTACCTCCTCCATTTCAAGATGCTTTATCTTCATTTTATTACATCTTTCTTCAAACAACCCAATGTTTGTTCTCCAAGAAAATTGATAGAAGACTCTGGACTTGACAAAATTATCATTAGAAATGAATTCTAGGTTGGCATGTTCCATCACAAGATCCAACTCGCTTCCTCTGTAATCTGTAATAGTTAGCTCAAGGCTTGGCATTGGAGGTTCCTGGGGATTTCCCTCTTCTAATTCTAATGTAGTGATGAAAATCCCCCCTTGGGACCCTAGCTATTCCACCTATCCCTAGTGAGATGAAAATCCCCCCTTGGGACCCTAGCTATTCCACCTATCCCTAGTGAGTTGTTCATCTCCTATGTGTAATGGTGATTGGGTGGTGAATAGTCCTCCATTTGAGGCATTGTTCTTTTTCTATCATCGGGCTCTTGGGCATGGGCTCATTTGTAGACTTAGTTAATTGTTCAATAAAGTCATCATGTATGTTTCTACTTGCATATTTTACCTTCCCTAAAAAACCCTTCTTTGGAGGCATGTTTAGCAATGATGCAAAATACCAGAATTCTTCAAAATATACGATGAATTTAGAAACTTACTTGGCTCTTTGTTACTCTTTATCAAAGCTTTGCAACAAATGGTGGATATTGAAAATTATTTTGCAACTTTAATCAAGTAAGAAATAACTCTTCAATAGGTTCTTGGCTCTTTGAGAATTTTAAAATTTGTTCGTGTGAAGAGGAATTTGCAAAATCCTACAATATATCTCTGGTTCTACTTCACATGGGGAGCCTTAATTTTCACATAAGGACAATAGGGTGGCACCACCTTCTAAATTTAAAAACAAGCCATCAATTTTTTTTAAATATGACAATTTAGGATAAAAATTGTTTAATGACTTAGTTTCAAATAGCCAGGTTAGCAATCAACCCAATCAAAACTCTCCACATGGCCTTTTCTTTTATTTCTAGCAAGTTACACTAGCCTCACTGGTGCTTTTGAACACATTTCATGCTCTCACTATATTTCTAATCATAAACATTGAGCAACTCCTTATAGTGACACAGCAACCATCATTGATGTTGTCTTGATCGGGCAATGAACATTCCATGATTATTTTATTGCAAATGTGGTGGGTCCTTCTATCTTTCCTTTGGTTGTCATGTCATGAACACTAAAGATCGAGCAAATTTCTATAGTGAAATGGTGACCACCTTTGATCTAGGAGAGATCTTATAGCATAAATCAACTAGTATGTTTCTTTGAGCGTGAATCTATGGTGAAATATAACATCATACCATCCAATCATGCTGACACGGCTATTTATGATAGTGAATCTTTTTGGCACTGCTTGAAATTAGGTTCTACTATATTCTCTTTTCACAAGAGGTCTCCATGCCACAACTGGTAAAGTTCTTACAATTTTTGATAGTGACATAGTGACCACTGTTGATGCTAAGAAAAACTGACAACGTGAATCAATGACATTCTCTCTTTATGATATGTCTTTATTGCATCTAACATGTCTAACACTCCAACATGTTTTTGAGGCTCATTAAAAGCAAGTAGAATCATGGCACCCATATTTTGAGTTAGTCCCATCATGTTTCTCTTTCCATGGGAGGTTGCCATGTCACTACCAGTAAAGTTCACACAACTTCCAGTGACAACATAGTGACCACCATTGATCTTAAAAAGATTTGAAAATACAAGCAATTTTCCTCGAAACCAAATTTATTTACTAAATGGGTCATGTATGTAGTTACTGCTTGGTTGCCATGTCTCTACTAATAAAAAGCATGCAAATTCTTATAATGACATGGTGACCACTGTAGATTTTCAAAAGATTTGACAATGAAGGTTATTTCGAGAACTTTATGGAACAAAATGCATAGTATTTTAAAAGGTTTCCAAAAAAGTATATATTTTTTAAAATAATTTTCTTGGTCGATTAAAAGGTAAAGGGATATGACCTAAAAGGCTTGCTTAGGTCACAATTTTGCAGAATGCTAATTAGGGTTTTTTCTTAGGGTTAACCAATTTGAAAGAGACCAAACCCTATTTTGTAGAAAAGGAAACAAGAACATTCACAATGAAACATATTCAAAAAATCATGAAGTCAAAATATGACCAATAGATAGGCTTCATTATTGTATCATCAAATTCTGTAGGTTCATAAGATGTATGAGTTCACAAATTTGATTAGTATTAAGATCTGAATCCTTTCCTAAGTTAGTTCTTGGTTAGGCCTAACTTGGTTTACCTCTCTTGTTCTTTGGTCAAGAAAAAACCTCATTTAGAATTAGGAACAAACAAATTCACCACAAATCATAAACTCGAGGGAGCTATACCACCAATTCAAAGCAAAATAAATCACTTGGTGTGGTTTCCCAACTATTGTAATCACTTATTGTTTATAATATTTGGGCATTTAAGAGTTAGATTGAAAGGAACAATCTATTTACCATCACGACTAACCATGAATCACATGTTCATGGGCAGCTTTAGGTTTAAACAGATTCAAGTTGTGATAGTGTGAAGTTAACCACAACAATCCATTCATGTGCTTTCACATCATCACAAGAGATCAAGACTAACCTATAGTCAAGGTGGCAATGCAGTGAAATACCTTGTTTTCTCATTTGCAAGGTTAGAGGATGGGTTAAGGATTCAAGTGGTGAAGTTGTGAAAGGGTTTTGATTGCATTATTGTAGGAGGTTTAAAGGAAACCAAGTTTAAGGTTGTAAAGTTGTGAAAGCTATTAAGCATGTCATCACAAGGTTAACATTGAGGTTATAAACTTAAGTTGTGATGGTGTGATGGTAGTCAGTTTGAATGGCTTTATATGCTCGCAACAATTAATGGAAAGGGGTATCAGGCAGTCATGATGGAGTGATCAATGATAAAGGGTTATTTTCACGACCTCATTGGTTTTGATCCATGGTTAAGATAAATGATTTCAATGTTACAAGGAGCATCAAAATGTCAAAGATACGGTCTTCACACAGTCTCAAGTGTCTGGGATGCAATCAAGTTTTAAGTTGCAACGGTGCAAATGGAAATACTGATAGTTAAGTTTCATAAGGTTCTTAGGGTCACAATGTTCAAAGGGCTAAAGTGATAAAGAGTTGTGAAGCAAAAATGAAGCATAAAATAGGAAGATCACAATTTTGTAAGGTCAACAAGATATTTAGAATGTTGGGTGAGCTAGAAAAATGTTTGAAGGGAATGGGGCCATGTGGTAGAAAGAATGGTTGAAATTAATTGACTTGCTAATGTAGCTAATTTGGCATGATGTAAATTGTAATCCATGCAACAGTTGGCAAGATTAAGGAGAAATGATTTATTTGTCTGCAACCATTTGTTGATGTCCTCAACACCATTGCAGTCTATGCTTCTTAAATGGATATCATGATGAATTCCTCTTTGACTTGATCTCTTGCAGCTGAGTGAACCCTTTTCCTTGTTCTGTTTATCATTTCTTGTGGGCAGTTACACTTCATGATCAGGTTTTCTTCTAATTCTCAATTATTGCTCTCATCTATAATCCAATCTCATAATCAAAGGGAGTTCAAACTCAAGGTTGTATCTTGGTTATGCATGTACCTTATAAAGGAAGATTTTGTTGTTGTTTAAAGGATCTCTTTTTTCTAGTCTTCTGTAGATATTCTTTGTAAATGTTCTTGCCTCTTATTCAATAGAAATCACTACTGTTGTATCCATTTTCAACCAGTTAAATTTGTGTAATCTATTATGCCTCATTTTCTTGGATGTATTTCAGTAATTGTAATACCATATGATTATGTTCATATCAACTAACTAATTTGTTAAGTGAATATATTGAATATTTTACATGATTATGTTTTTTTTGGCTTGTTTATGGTGTTAAGATTTAATGAATGTAGATAGTGGTATATATTGTGAAGTCTATTGGATTCTAGTGTAGTTATTGGAAGGAAGTAGATCTAAATACTATTTGGTGTATCACCCCCTCTAGTTTAGGATAGGTAGTTGATCTTCATGTATCTCCTTCTCCCTTTTCTTCTCAAGAAATAGTTAGGTGCACCTTGATAGTAAGGAAGCCAACCACCTCTGAAGATTCAATCTCTAATTACAAAGTCCCACACTTTTGATATTGAATCCATGTTCCACAAGGTTTCCTTTAGATCAAAACTTTAGGTAGGGGTACAAAGTTTTGTGTCAACAAGTATCTTGTTATGGTTTTTTATTATAGTTCTCACATGGTTAAATTTTATTAAGGTTGATAATTGTGATAATAGTTGAATAACTAATTTACCTCCCCCTCCCCAGTTATATTGGTGGAATATGTATTCTAACAATTGGTATCAAAGCATCGGGTCCTTGAAGAGAAATCTTAACAACTTTGGGAGATCAATGACGAGTAATTTCAAAAAGGATAGTCCTTGTAGATGTTCAAAAATGGTTCACGTCTATTGTTTCATCACTTCTTCATACTAACTTGTCCCATTTTCTCATTCCACTAACTTTGATCTTTTGGCCAACTTGATCATATCTCAATAGTGTCTATCATCATTCATATCCTCTTTTACATCAATTTCATATCATTTTGAAACCATTTCAAATCAACTCAAAATCATATCAAATCAACTCAAAATCATATCAAATCAACTTAGAATCATATCAAATCAACCTGGAATCACCTAGAATCAGTCTTAATCAACCTAAAACATGTCAAACATCCCAAATCTATCATCATTTTTCCAATCCTAGGCATTATTGTGGCTTTCAGTGCGTTGAAAACCTATCAATCTATCAAATCTTATCAATCTGAACTTAGTATTGTCATGGCTCTTAGTGCTAGGTCAAACTATCATTCACATCATCCGATCTTTGACATTGTCAAGTCTCTCAGTGTTGGATCATGGTATTATCAATCATTTAATAACATTGACAGTGTCCATCGATGTTATTATGATCAACCCTATCAACCAATTTCGATCTTGTAGCATTTTACAATGTCAATTAAATGTTATGTGTCCTTAATTCATGTCATGTTTCCTTGGCATGTTATCAATTTCAATAAATTGATCAATTTGACCATGGCTTTGGTCTATCCATCATCATCCTAGTCAATCTATTATTGGCACATTTCATCAAAGGATACTATCACACTTATTTAATCAAAGTGGCCAATCATCTACTAATTTTCTCTATAGAATTAAATAACCCATAATTTAATCCTAGGTCATTTTATTAATTGCTCTTCCTAACTAACATCCTCAATTAATTAATTGATTCATCATTTGAAAACCATGGAAATTCTCAATTTCCTAAGTCATATTTTCCATCATTAATTCCATTTTTACTAATTTTTATTTGTGTGGAATCATGGATTCTTTAATTCAAATACTCCACATAATATTGACATCATCATGACACATGGGCATGACACATCATGGATTCTCCATTTACACTTTGCTCAAAATTTTCATAATCCATATATTCTTATTCCCTTATGCACATCCATATTTGGCTTCCATTGTCATAGATTCTTGTCTTTAAATGGGTTTGAGGTGTCATATGATGCATGATAGATCCTCTTCCATTTTTAGCCACATTTGACTTCCAAAGCATCATACAATCCTACATTTGGCATCTTGTGTCATATGTGTCATGGATTCTCAAAGGAATCTCTTGCCAAGTAGCATATCCAAGGTGATGATTCCAATGCTCTCATCTTGTGAATTGATCATAAAATGAGCATTCTTCCTTTCATTTTTGGTCCCTAATTCTTAAGTCCTTCAAGTCCCTAGTTTCTTAGTCTTTTCTCTCTCTCTCTCATGCTAAAATCACATCTTCTAGTATTCTCATAGCATTATCATTACCATAGGCTTTGCTTCCAAATTGTGTGCACTATAGGCAACTGGAGCTATATCACATGGAGAAGGAAGAAGGACATGGGAGCTACAAGTGAAAGAGGGAGTTTTAACTTTGTGTTCTTCCTTTTGTTTATTTGGCTTTCATGGTAGACTAGAGGGCATCAATGTATGCTTATTGAGTTTGTGATTTTCTCATCGTATGTTAGACATTAGCCCATTTTCTGGTTCTATAGTCCTAAGTTTGATAGAGTTAACTATGATAGTTGGAAAGAGAAGATGAAGACTCATCTATTTGTATGCGTCCAGTATGCTAGATTTGACAAAAGATAACAAAGCAATTGTGGAGAAAGAAAAACTTGAAGAATACAATGAAGCAGAAAGAGATTTGTTCATGTGCAATATGGGAGCCAAAGAAGCTCTACTAACAACTCTTCCTATGAATGAATACAGTCAAGTAAATTCAATTCAAATATCCCATTTAATTTGAAAAGCGTTAGAATCTATTTTTGAAAAAGATACAAATACAAAAAGTTTAAGATTACAAAATTGGATATGCACATTTCAAGATGCTAAAATGATGGAAGATGAAACTATAAGAAGCTATGTTGGTAGGATATCTGATATTGTTGTAGGAATAAAATCATATGGTGGAACCAAGGAAGAATATGAGGTTGTGTTGAAGATCTTGAAAACTTTGACACTACCATTGAAGCAAGTAGCATAGCTGATTGAACTATTGATACCTTGTATTGAGAAGTTCACCAAGGAAACTTTGCTTGGAAGATTGAAAGTAGAAAAAGAAGGTCTGAGATAGTCTAGAGAATTGACAAGAGCTGAATCAATTTTCAATGTCTTAAAGTGTTCATCCAAATTTGTCTAGAAGTGTGAGCACACATGGAAATTTTGCTAACAATAGTAGAACAAAATCTGATGAAGATAAGAAGATTCAAGAAGGTATAGCCCTTCTTTGAAGAAGAGAACCAAATGGTAAGAATATCTTTAAATGATGAACTTGTAATAAATTTGGTAATTATGCATCTAAATGTCCTGAGAGAGATAATGTATAAGGGAAAGTTTAAGCCTAGAAGACCTAGAAATTGTCTATATGCAAATGAAGATGAGGAATCTGATGGAAAATTTCATAGTGAAAGTGATTATGAGCTAGGATTTGTAGCCATTAAAGAAAATGATCTTGACATAGAAATTAGAGAGGAAAAAGCTCTAGTTTCTCAATTTGAAAAGAATTTTGATTAGATGATAGATAGTGGATGTTCACATCACATGACTGGTGATATGAATAAGCTTGTTAAATTTAAGAATCTTGATGGAGGTATTGTTAGAGTTGGTAACAATGTAGCTTGTCGCCTTACAAGGATATGATGTATTACTCTTGATCGAAAGACTAACACTGATGATGTTTACTTTGTTGATGGATTAAAACATAATTTTTTGAGTATCAGACAATTTGTGGATAAAGGTTATCAGTTTTAATTCATAGAAAAGACTTGCATTATCAAAGATAAATATGGTAAGTTGATTGGAATAGGAACAAGGTCCATAGGTAATGTATTTTAGGTGAATCCCACTAAGATACTATGTTTGGTTGCAAAAGTGGATAAAATTTGGTTATGGCATAGGAGGTTTTGTCATATAAACGTTGATAACATTGTGAAGGTTAGTAGCACATTTGTAGCTAGAGATCTGCTTAAGATAATAAAGCCTACTAATATTGTTTGCAAAGAATATATCTTGGCTAAGCAAGAGAAGGTATCATTTCCCAACAAGTTCACTTGATGCAAGAGCATCCTAGGCTTGCTTTCAATCCTATATGATTGCAGGTATTTTGGCTAAGTGTTGTGGACTTGGTCACCAAATCACTGAAGGGTCTAGTTGTGGCCAAGTAGCTCGGTCATTGTTGGTTGCTTGACACCAATTATGCTCAGTAGATGTTGGTTTCTCATCCTATACAAGCTGGCTTGACATTCACTATAGTGCTCGACATATGTTGGTTTCTCAACATGCACTAGGAGCTTAGTGATGCTTGGGAGTTTGTTGATGCTCAACTTGGTTTCTCTAATGCTCGATTTGGTCTTGGTTCCTCTAGGTGTCAAGTTGTCTATGAGCCTACTTTTGGTATTTATTTCATTTTGTATCCAACTTTGGGTATTTAATTTGTGTCGTATCCGAATTGTGGTTCAACATATATTTCATGTAAGGGATTTAATTTAATTTGTATTGAACTAGGTCAACTTGTGGCTAAGTTGGGCATAAATAGGGGTCTTATGGATTCTTTTAAAAGGTGTGATCCATCTTGGTGAAGAGGATGAGAACTTTGAAGATCTAGTACTTGGGGCTTGAAACTAGAAGATTGCTTGGTGGGCTTGCGAGCACAAGTAAGACTTCCTTGGAGGTTTCTACTAGAGTGTGAATTTGGACTAGCTAAGAGTAGTGCTTGGATTAGATCTTATTACATCTTGTAGAACTATTATTGTAATTTCTATTGTATATGGCCCTAACTTAGAAGGCCTTACAACTAGGCATATTGTATGCAATTATTTATCTATGAATAAAGAGTTGTGGTTTTCTATCAGATCTTACATTGTTATTATTTTGTTGTTGTGTTTCTATTGTGTGGTTATTTGTTGGGGGCTTGGACATCTCCTTTGGGGATTCTCCTGCCTTTTGCACTACATCAAATGGTATCAAAGAAAAGGTGTTCCTTAGTGTGCAAAAAAATTGCCAAAGTTGAGGCAATTTTCACAAAAACTTGAGTCAAGATTGATAGAGAAGGTTGATCTAGTGGAGTTGATTGATCTAATAGATTTGTGGATCTATTATTTAGGGTTTCTAAAACTCTTGGAAGATGCCTCCAAGAAGATTGGATCCTAGGTAAATTGATGATCTTAGTGATGTTGTAGAAGAAAGGATCTCAGACAAGATTAAAGTAGAATTCAAATATGGGATTGCATTGATGAAGAGTGACATGATTGCTAAAATTTTGTGTTCTTTAGGTGGTGTACCTAGGCAGGTGGGTACTAAAGATGGCTATGAGGAAGTTGTTGAAGACTTTGAAATTGTTGGATCTAGTGGTGAGAACAGAGATGATCATGTAGAGAGACCTATTAGAACTAGGGTTAGTCAGTTTGCTAGGCCTAGATCTCATTTGAAGTTGAAGCATAAGATGGAAAGTTTCTAATTTCTCAGATACTGTAATTCTTGAAGACCTGATTGATTGGATTGATGAATTGGATGACTACTTTGAGCTTGAGGATACTAAGGATCCACTTAAAGTGAGGTTGTCACAAACTAAGCTGAAAGGACATGTTGCTCTTTGGTGGAAAGAACTGCAAAGAGACAAAGAGGAGGAAGGTGAAATGAAGATCACTAGATGGAGGTGATGGTAACTAAGTTGAAGGCTAACTTCATTCATGTTGATTATGAACTTGAGTTATTTAAAAGGTTTCATAATCTAAAACAAAAGGATATGACTATGAAATATTATACCAAGGAGTTCTATAAGTTGACTATTTGGTTTGGGCATAGAGAATTGTCAAAGGAGAAGGCAGGTTGATACATTAATGGTTTACAATTTAATATTCAGGATGAGGTTGGTATATTGAATATTTCTTCGGTAGAGGATTCTTATCAATATGCTCTAAATGAAGAAGATAAGTTGAAGAGGAAAATTCAAGGTAATGCTAGAGGAAAGGAGAAGTAGGATAGCTTAGCAAAGGCTAAACTGAGTGCAAAAGGTGAACTAAAATCTTTTAGAAGGATAGGTGGAGGTGGGTTTAGTGGTAGTAATTTTAGATGTGGTGAAGGGCATAGATATTTTGAATGTCCTCATGGTAGGAAAAAAAATTTTGTGAATGAGGTTGTAGTCTAAGATAATAAGCCTACGTAAGGAGAGAGTTTAATGGCTCAGCGAGTATTGTTTGATCAGAGGACATTGGATTTTTTTAAGAGGACAAATTTATTCAAGACTTGTTGTAATTATTGTGGTAAATTCTACAAAGTGATTGTGGATGGTAGTAGTACTAGTGACCTTTTGCTAAGGAGATGGTCCGGAAACTTGGTTTGAAGAGAATAAGATATCCTTATCCTTATAGGATTGGTTGGTTGCAAGGTGAGCATTCTTTGGAGGTGAGGGAGGAGAACCTTATTGATTTCCAAATTGGGCAATATAAGGATCAAATGTTGTACAATGTTGTAGACATGAACAATTATCATGTGTTGCTTTATATACCTTGATAGTATGATTGTAGGGTTGTGCATAATTGTTTCAAGAATGTGTTTACTATTGAGAAAGGTGGTCAAAAGCATTCCTTGATTCCTTTGCAAAATGAAGAGCTTGGTAGGAGGAACCTTAATATTAGCAATCAAGTTGAGTTGGAAGATTATGAGAAGGTTAGAGATTAGTGTGGAAAGAAGATGTGTAGCACATCTAGGATGGATGTGAGAAAGATGAAGAGGGTCAAGGGAAAGAGTGGGAAAGTTGAAGACTTGGAGGATATGTATGTAAAGAACTAGTTTTGGATTTAAGTGTTCAATCACATAAGATGTTCTTCTAGCTTTTGAGAACATCTTTTCAAACCTGGGGTGTCTAATGTAGGAGCATCCTAGGCTTGCTTGCAATCCTACATTATTGGAAGTATTTTGGCTAAGTGTTATGGACTCAATCACCAAAAAGTGGTGCTCCATCACTAAAGGGTCTAGTTGTGTCTAAGGAGCTCGGTTATTGTTGGTTGCTTGGCACTAGTTATGCTTGACAGGTGTTGGTTTATCAGCTTGCATAAGGTGGCTTGGCATTCACTGTAGTGATCAGTATATGTTGGTTACATGGCATGCACTGGGAGCTCGGTGATGCTTGGGAGTTTTTTGATGGTCAACTTGGTTTCTCTAATGCTTAGCCTGGTCTTGGTTCCTCTAAGTGTTGATTTGTCTATGAGTCGACTTTGGGTATTTAATTTGTGTTGTAGCCAACTTGTGGCTCAACATATACTTATTGTAAGGGATTTAATTTAGTTTGTAATGAATTGGGTTGACTTGTCACATAGTTGGGTATAAATAGGGGGTCGTGTGGAGTCTTTTAGAAGGTGTGATCTATCTTGGAGAAGAGGATGCAAACTTTGAAGAGCTAGTAGTTGTAGCTTGAAACTAGAAGATTGTTTGGTGGGCTTGTGAGCAAAAGTAAGATTTCTTTGGAAGTTTCTACTAAAGTGTGGATCTGGACTAGCAAAGAGTAGTGCTTGGATTGGATCTTATTGGATCTTGCATAATTGTTATTTTAATTACTATTGTATTTGGCCCTAACCTGAAAGGCCTTACAATTAGGCATATTGCATGTAATCAATTACCTATGAAAAAAGAGTCATGATTTGGTATTAGATCTTGCAATGTTGTTGCTTTGTTGTTGTGTTTCCGCTATGTGGTTATTTACTTGGGGCTTCAACATCTCCTTTGGGGATTCTCCTACCTCGTACTACATCATCACTACTGCAGAGAAGCTAGAGATTGTTCACATAGATTTGAGTGGCCCTTCAAAGGCAATAGGATTCTACGGAGAAAGATATTTCATGATTTTTGTTGATGATTTCACTAGAATGATGTGGGTAGCATTTCTTAAAGAAAAGTTCGAAGCATTTGAGAAGTTTAAGATATTTAAGTATAGGGTTGAGAATGAATCTGGTGTTAAGATAAAATGTTTGAGATCGCATAGAAGAGCGTTTACCTCTAGAGAGTTTAAGATGTTTTGTGAAGAGAATGGAATCAAGAGACAATTTTCTTCACCCAAGACCCTTGAACAGAATGGGATGAAAGAAGAAATAGATCAGTAGAAGAGGAAACAAGAGCAATGATGTTTGAGATTGATGTATCCAAGACATTTTGGAGAGAAGTAGTCAATATATTAGTGTACACTATGAATATAGTACAGATTATAAAATTTATGGATAAGAACCCTTATGAATTATGGTTTGGTCATTCACCCTCAGTAAAGTATTTCAGAATCTTTGGAAGAAAATGTTATATAAAGAGAGATGATGATATTGGTAAGTTTGATCCAAAAAGTGTTGAAGGTATATTTCTTGGTTATTCATTGAAAAGTAAAGCTTATAGATGTTTTAATCGTAGAACCAAGACAATAGTTGAATGTGTAAATGTAAAAGCTGATGAAAAATTTGGAATTAAGGAAAAGATAATGGATTACAATTCTGATGAAGTAGAAGATAATACTAGAACTATTAGACAAAATCTAGAAGTTTTCTTTGAGACTAACAATGTTCTATAGAATGATGTGAAAATTTTTGAGCAAAGAGGAGAAAGATCTGAACCAAGAGAAGAAGTAAGATTTGAGTTAGCAAGTCCTACCTCTAATAGGAATTTGATAAAGAATCACCCTCTAGAGTAGATAATTGGAAGCAAAAAACAAAGGAGTGATGAAAATGAACATAGTTAATGAAGAGATATGTTTGATTTCTAAAGTTGAACCTAAGAGTACATATGAAGTATGTAAAGATGATCATAGGATTCAAGAAATGAAGGAAGAGTTATAGTAGATTATGATGAATGAAACATAGGAATTAGTTCCAAGACCTAAAGACAAGGATGCTATTGGAAACAAATGGGTATTTAGAAACAAGATGAATGAACAAGGTGAAGATTTAAGAAATAAGGATAGACTTGTGTACAAAGAATATTCACAGCAAGAAGGAATAGACTATGAGAAAACATATGCCCCTATAGCTAGAATGGAAGTAGTAAGAATGTTCTTGGCTTATACAAAAAATATGAAATTAGAAGTGTATCATATTGATGTCAAATTAGCCTTCCTAAATGGAGAACTTGAAGAAGAGGTATAGGTTGAGCAGTTTGAAGGTTTCCCTCTGATAGAAGAAAAAGACATGGTATGAAGATTGAAGAAATCTCTATATGGTCTAAAGCAAGCACCTAGAACCTGGTATGCAAGGTTGGACAATTATTTGGCAAAGCCTAGATTTTTTAAAGCTACAAATAGTAGTAACTTGTATTTGAAAGAAATGAAGAATGGGTTGTTGATAATAGTAATATTTGTTGATGACATAATATTTGGAGGTAATGATGAAGCAAGTGATAAGTTTGTTGAAGAAATGAAGAATGAGTTTGAAATGAGTATGACAGAAGAAATGAAGCTTTTCCTTGGTTTGCAGATTGTACAACACAATGATGGTATTTTTATTTCACAAGCTAAGTATCTAAAAGACTTATTGAAAATATTTGGATTGGAAAGTTGTAAGCCTATTGGTACACCAATGATAACTGGTCACAAGTTATCTAGAAAAGATGAGACACCTATAATTGAGTAGAAGGAGTATAGATCCATGAGTTGAAGTTTGCAGTATCTAACTCACACCAGTCCAGATATATAAAATGTAGTTGGGATTGTAGCTAGATTTCAAGCTGATCCTAAGGAGTATCATTATACAACAGTAAAGAAGATATTCAAATATTTGAAGGGAACATTTGATTATGGAATATGGTATGATAGATCAAGTTATTTCACTTTGTATACTTATACTGATGCAAATTGGGCAGGCAATATGGATGAAAAAAAGAGCACCAATGGTGGAGCATTCTTTCTTAGAGGAAGATTAGTTTTTTGGATGAGCGAGAAACACGATTGTATTTTTTAGAGTACAGTTGAGGCATAGTATGTAACAAAAGTAAATAATTGTAATCAAGTGATGTGGATGAAGAAGATGTTGAAGGGTATTAGGATAGAATTTCATAACCTATTATCATATATTGTGATAGCACAAGTATAGCAAGTATGTCTAAAAATCTTGTATTTCATTCTAAGACTAAGCATATATCTATTAAGTATCATGTTTTGAGAGAAAAAGCCATAAAAAAGGAGATTAGATTAGAGTATGTGAGTACTAAAGATTAGATTATAGATATCTTTATAAAGCCCTTACCTAAAATACATTTGAGTACTTGAGAGGTATGCTTGGGGTTATGCCCCTACCTACTTCAAAGTAGATGATCCAGAGATTGTATCAATCCAATGGTATAGACCACTATTGCTTGGCTAGATTGAATGTTGATGCTTTCTGTATGGGGGAGTATCTGTGATTAGCAAAGTCATTGAGGACTCTTGGTATTTGGTATTGAATAGTGTCTTTGGACACTTGAGTTGGTTGGAGTCTTGAAGTAGTTGATTGACATAATGAATCCTTTTTTTATTGATGTCAATGAGGGAGAAGAGTGCATGAAAAACATCTCACAAGTATGAATGGGGGAGAGATAGTTATTAGGGAGTTTTAGAAAGATTCATGTAAGTAAGAAAAAGAAATGTCTCTATGGGGGAGATATGCAGCATGAAGGGTTTTGATGAATGGGGGAGAAGCTAAGAAGTTATTTAGTGAGAAACTCATGATGTCGATCTAGAAGATGCAAAATAGAGCAGTGTTCCACTAGATTTCATATTTGATTGATGAAGAGGATTTGAAAAAATGAGAACAAGTAGCAACAACATCATAGTATTGTTTGATTTTCTTGGAACCTAGATGTTTCTCATCTATGTTGTCATCAATGCCAAAGGGGGGAATTGTTAGTATGAATGTTGATGGTATTCCTTTTAGGGGAGTATCCTAAGCATTGGTGAGCATGTGGCAGTATTGGCATGTTGCATTTATAGTTGTTTTTGTCATTGATTGTCAAGTGATACATGTGTAAGGACAGGTTCCACATTGTGTCCTGATGATGAGGTTAAATGCACGTAAAGTAGTTTGAAGACATATGAAAGATATGCCTGATGTACAATGACCAGTACAGAGACAAAGTATTTAAGAAGAAAATTTTGGTGATTGTATTATATCTTCTAACAAAGATATAATCTAGAGATGCACAATTAGTCAATGATAGAAGATAGACTAATGGTGATTTCAATGAATGTGCAAGCCCTACTATCGCATGAGTGATAAGTTGTATAGACTGTGATCTGACAATGCTATTCTTATTACAAAATAATTAATTATCTTATTATAATTAATTGGAAAAGCCTTAAGGACAACTCAAGGAATTATTTTGAAGATACAGTATAAAGGAAAGATATTTTCCTTATTTTTAAGTAGTGTGATTAATGTATTAAATGTGAAGTAATCAAGGAAGTGTGAAAAGGAGCAGAGTGTTTGGTGAATGTGAGTAAGAAATTCAAGGAATTATTGGATGTGAATTTTTTGATTTGGTATTAAGATTAGAAAGAGCAAAAGTCTGGTTGATAGGACAAAGAAAGAGGAAGGAGTAGTATAGTTCAATTATATTATTATGCAAGGAATAATATAGAGATCATTTGGATAGTGGGTTCATTGATCTTGTCCCTGAAGCTATTTGGACAGTGGGTCCATCTGCCTTCTATAACTCCTAATAGGGTTGGAATCTCCTAACATGGATTCAAAGTCTCCTAACAGGGATTGATATGTACTAAATGTTGTTATAGACTCCTAATAGGGTCCATCCTCTAACAAGAAATATTTATATTAGTACATCATCTTGTGGGTACCATCCCCACTGGGGTTTTCCCTTTGATCAAAGGTTTCTCTAGTTAACATATATGGTGTTATTGTGCATGAGTATCTTGTTATGGTTTTTGATTATATTGCTCATATGGTTAAGTTTTATTAAGGTTGATAATTGTGATAATAGTTGGATAATTGATTCACGCTCCCCCCCCCCCCCCACACTTCTTAGTTATATTGGTAGACTATATAGTCTAACATTCCCTCCTACGACATTGAGTTATTTATTCTCTATTGTTATTTTGCTAACAAGAGAAAATGAAAAATAGAGTTAAAACTCATAGTGCACAAGGCACAAATATTTGAAGTTCATTCCCAACTCATAATTATTGCTAAAGACCACAATGGATTTCTCCTCCCAACTACAAATATTATTATTGAATAGCATGCATTTGATATTCTCTAAAAACATGATGTCCATCTTTTGTAAATTATAATTCTGACATGTATTGTTTCTCTAAATAATTAACACTAATTTTATCCATTATATAATGCTTTGGTATAATTAGCTTTAAACTTTTAAAATTCAAATTTCCTATTTTTTAAAATATTTTTTTATTATTAATATATATTTTTCAGTAAAACTATTTTTATTTAATACAACAAATATTAAGTCCAAATTAAAAATACACAAATCATCATATAAAGATCTAAGCTTAACACATGTACATTCGCAAAGAGCAATTTAATCAACTTGTTAATCTTAAACACAATTTTAAAATTAAATGAAAAACATCTAGCATAGTCTAAATCTCATCTCCTAGTTTTTAGTTTCCTATTTAAGGTTAACTTTTTCTTCAGATTTATCTATTTCCTAAATTAGATTCCTTTCTCAAACATATATTTGAATATCTTTTATTACATTTTATGGAAATACATGAATATTTAATCTTACATTAATTTATTATTTTAAGAATAAAATTTTGAAGTATATTGAAATCAACAAAGTTGGGAATGAGCCTAATAATAGTGTATTGGATCAAGAGATGGAAAATGGAAAAGGGGATCATGTTGGGGAGGGAGATTTTATGCCTGAAGATGTTCAAAATAATTACAATCTTCCTAAGCATAATAAAGCTATCGAGGATGAAGAGAATGAGAAGGTTAGTGGGAGTGTGATGTTTTTGCATTAAGCTAAATTGAAAGTAGATATTTCCCTCCAGGTTGACTCTTGGTTGTATAATGAGATTGTTTCTCTGAAGAAGAGTGTTGAAGAGTTGTAGGGCAACCTTGAAAATGAAAAAATAAAAAGAATGGAGCTGGAAGGCAAAGTTGGGAATATCCCTGGTAAGATCATGGCTTACAAAGTTGAATTAAGGTAATTGGTCAAAAGACAGTAGTCAACAAATGGACATGGTGATTTCTAGTATGTGTGTGGCCATGAGGAGCATTGGTAGAAGTAACGAGGAGATTATCTCTCCAACTTTTGCCTAGCTAATTGGTGGTCCCAACAAGTGTATGAGGAAGAGCACAAAAAGGGCCACTGAAGTTGCTCTTGGTTCAATTGTGAAAGACCTAATTTAGGATGCAACTAATGTTATTGGAAAAGAGATTACCAAGGCAACAAAGGAGCTAACGTAGGGTGAACCTCTATTTTTGTTGGTCCTGGTTGTTGGTTGTGGATTTTGGTTTTGGTATTTGTTGCTAGTCTTGTATCAGTTTTATTATCCTATTCTGTAGTTCTATGTTTGTATGTACTTAGGTTTCAGGTCCTTGTAAAACCTAATTTTTTGGTTTATTGTGGTAATTGTAGGTTCCACGTCCTTATAAAACCTGGTTGGACTTTTATTTCATTGATCATGATCTAATTTTAGTTTTTTGTATGGGGTTTCGAGTCCCCTCAAAACTCATTTTTACCTTAATCCAAAAACAAAAGATGGGAATGATAAGTATTTTGATATTAATGAATTTAAATATAAATGCAATTCTTCCTCTCTTGGTTTAAACATTTCAAAGTGATTATACAAAATTGAGAGATTATTATATAATTTATTTTTAAAGGTTAGTTATTTTTTGAGGTAAGATTTTATTTATGTCAATTTTTATTCCTTTTTATTAAGAAACATTTTTAATTAATAGATTTGAAAATTTTGACACATAATTGCATATGGGTTGAGAATAACTACATTTAAGAATATTATAATAAGTTGCAGGAAAATCTCATGTAAAATTATTTTGAAAATTTGTAATTTTTATGTATGTTTTAATGAGATATTATTGATCAAATTGACATAATTCAAATACTTAAAACATTTATATATCTCTTATTACATTTATGTCTTTTGTATATACTATTTTTATTCATCTTGTTGTTTTTCCTTGCAATATTGATATTATATGTTAGGCCCTATTAAGTGTGTTAGAAAGTGAGCATACAAAATAGACATTCTAAATAAATCAAGGCTAACTAATTTATTTAATTTCAATATATTTTTAATGCAATTATCCTTGATAAGTTTTGCAAGTATCTATATGATCCATTTTCACATTAAAATATTTTTAAATGAAAAAATATATAAACATAATATTTTGTGAGAATGAATGTACAATGAAGTTGATATGGTTTAAATCTTATATCTATTTTTACATTTATGTAAAGTTATATGTTTCTTTAATTAAAACTCAAAAGATTTATTTAAAATAAGATCTCTTAGAAAAGTGATTATAAGTTTTAAAAATATATATAAATCTTAATTCTAAAATATTTTAATCTTCATTATAATACATTTGGAATTATTAAACACTTGTTTTATGAAGTTCTTAAATAATAATATTTGAAGTAGTGAGCACCTATTTTATAAAATTGTATTTGAATAGTAATTGTCTATATGTTATTTAAATATTTTTGTATAAATAAATAAAAATCAATATTAAATAGCTCCATTCTTCAATCAATGTTCAGACTTAGTCTCTAACTCCTTAAACTTACTGTGTGATTTTGAGTCAAATTCATTGAGGGTGAAGCACCGGGACTTCCCAGGGGGTCACCCATCCCAGTACTACTCCAGCCTGAGCGCGCTTAACTACAAATTTTTTTCCATGGTTAAACCCAAAGCTTGCAACCCACATCAACACTGATTCAAAAACACATTCACATAAATCATAAAGTTTTAACTTATTACATGATAATACAATAAATCTGAACGATCCCAATCGAAGATACGAACTTTTTACATGATTGGTTTATTTTTTGAAATATCATTATTCTAGAGTGTTATATTTCATTACAACTGGAATCCTTTGTAAAAGAAATTGAAATTCTTTCATAAAAATTCATTAAAGGGCTCAGATACAATTCGTCAAGCAAATAGAAATTCTCTCACTGATTAAAAGAAACCAGAGTAAGAGGGATCTGATTTATATTTTTAGAATTGTATAGAAAAATATTGACCGCGTTAGAGTTTCACTCTAGAATGTATCACTTCACCGTTTGCAGTGAGAAACCATTGCAGTTATTTAATGAGCGAATCAGAACAATAACAATGATTAATTAATACGCATGTGGATCAGATCAGAGATGGCAATAGAAATGTACGTTTATTTGATTAGAATATTAAAATTATATTATTAACAACTTTATTTACTGAGCATATCAAAACATTTAATGCTAACATCACAGAGCTTTTCCTATAATAGATAGTAATATAATGAGCCATCAACGTAATAACTTATTGTGGCTAATAAGAATCAATTCTCAGCAGACATTTGTGTAGATACGATAGAGACCATATATATATATATATATATATATATATATATATATATATATATATATATATCATACTTGTTGAGCTAATTTTGTCCCTCACTTATGAGCGCTGCAGCAGGATGACTACCAATTCCCCCTCCACTACCTCCTCCTCCGCCGAAGCCACCTCCTCCTCCGCTGAAGCCACCGCCTCCTCCAAATCCTCCCCCCTTTCCAATCCCACCACCTATTCCTCCACCTCCACTGCCAAAACCACCTCCAATTCCTCCGCCCTTGCCTATCCCTCCTCCAAATGCTCCACCATGGCCATCACCAAATCCGCCACCAATACCTCCTCCCTTGGCACCACCTCCGCCACCATACCCTCCACCTCCACTTCCACCTCCACCAGCTCCAATTCCTCCACCCTTCCCTATTCCGCCACTATATCCACCTCCAACTCCTCCACCTTTTCCTATTCCACCCCCAACTCCTCCGCTCTTTCCTATATCACCACCATGACCACCTCCAATCCCACCACCTTTACCAATTCCCCCTCCATGTCCACCCCCATGTCCACCTCCAATCCCTCCCCCCTTACCAATTCCACCACCATTTCCACCTCCAACACCTCCACCCTTACCAATCCCACCACCTTTCCCTATTCCACCCCCAACTCCTCCACCTTTCCCTATTCCCCCTTCATGTCCACCTCCAATTCCTCCCCCCTTACCAATCCCACCACCAATTCCACCACCATTTCCACCTCCAATTCCTCCCCCTTTACCTATCCCACCTCCAGCTCCACCACCATGTCCACCTCCAATTCCTCCCCCCTTACCTATCCCACCTCCAACCCCACCACCATGTCCACCTCCAATTCCGCCTCCTTTTCCTATCCCACCACCGACTCCACCACCATTTCCACCTCCGATTCCTCCACCCTTACCAATCCCACCACCATTTCCACCTCCTTTGCCTATCCCACCACCGACTCCACCACCATTTCCACCTCCGATTCCTCCACCCTTACCAATCCCACCTCCAATTCCTCCTCCTTTACCAATCCCACCGCCAACTCCACCACCATTTCCACCTCCAATTCCTCCCCCCTTACCAATCCCACTATCGTGTCTAGTTCCTCCTCCTTTACCTATCCCACCACCATTTCCACCTCCAATTCCTCCCCCCTTACCAATCCCACCATCGTGTCCAGTTCCTCCTCCTTTACCTATCCCACCACCAACTCCACCACCATTTCCACCTCCAATTCCTCCCCCCTTACCAATCCCACCTCCAACTCCCCCACCATGTCCACCACCAATTCCTCCACCTTTACCTATCCCACCACCATTTCCACCTCCAATCCCTCCCCCTTTACCAATTCCACCTCCAATTCCTCCCCCTTTGCCAATTCCACCTCCAATTCCTCCACCCTTGCCAATCCCACCCCCAAAACCACCACCTTTACCAATACCTCCATGCCTGCCACCAAACCCAAACCCTCCGCCGCCGCCGCCGCCACCACCCAACCCACCTCCACCACCTGCACCATATCCGCCACCGCCCCCAAATCCACCTCCTCCAAAATTATCTGTTTCCACAACTATAAACATCCAAACAACAAACGAACAAAAACATTGACAATCACAACCACATCAATCACTCATGCCACAAAACAAACCCAAAACGTTTTCTTATCCACGTACCTTCCCTTGCAGGAATGTTCAATACGAATCCCAACAGTAAAACGCTGAGCAACATCCCTTTCTTGCAAGCCATTGTGCCCAACATGAACTCATACACCCCGCCTTCAACTACTATATATAACAGCAAAACATCGCCAGCTCAAGGCCCATAATCCCCAAAATTCAAGACAAAATAATAATTGGGCCAAAACTTATTGTATCTGTAACAAGATTATCCGCCAGTACATGGCCCAAAAAAAAAAAAGACTTCCCTTTTTCTCCTTTGTAAGGAAGTAGATGTCATTCATAAATACTTCAATCCACCACTGCCCATTCATCAGTTCAATGAACGCCATGTTATAGTTTGCTGAAGTGTGATGTAATTAATGAATTCGTTTGCTATCTATACAACATTATTGTGAATCTGCATAAGAGCACATGAGCATGATGCAGAAAATGGCATTAATATACCCAGATGGTGATAATGTATTGTCTCTGTGCAGCCATTAATTCTCAATGAGTGACAGCGAATTTGCATTTAAATCTGACTGCTCAATGTCAAATTTCTCTCCTCTTCTTCAATCTTTTTGTAAATTTGGTGTCTAGATCGTTGTTGTGAGTCATAAATTCATCAAACCAATTTTGAGCAGGTAAGCTTTTTCTGCAAACTCTGATGACTCTTCATATCTGTAAAAGTTGTCAAATGATGAAACTAATTTGGGACGGGAATTATTACATTTACTTATTATATGCATTGGATAACGTGGATAATGTGGCACCAAGTTTAAAGATCAAGGTTTTAATTGAAATGGTGATGAAATTTAGGAAATGTTATTTGAGGCTACAACTACTGTAGCAACATTCGACATTCAACAGTGGTATCTATTGAATGCCTCGTGTTAACTATAACACCTTATGCAACGGAAATGTGGAAAACATAATAGAATTTTAGGATTATCTCATATGTTAACTATTAATTGTTGGAGCTTGGCTGTGAGTTTTCGGCCACCCTTAAACATTTAGAACGTGGCTATCCTCTTTACAAACTGTATAGTTGACCAATTTTTTAAAAAATCAAAAATATCATAGATTTTTCTCAAAATTTTAGTATTTGATTTCATGATCTGATAGTTTGTAGTCAAAAACAAAAAAAAAAAATTGGAAAAAAAAAGATTTGAAAAATTAAGTCAATTTTGACTATTTAACACTTTTATCCTTAGTGTGTGATGTACAATTAGGAACAAATAATCTCATATTATAAACTATCTATACAAACCAAATATATCTAGTTCCATTGATTTTATGTAGATTTTGTGTGTACCAAAAATGATACAATAAGATGTCATCAAAGCTGATTCCCAAGTCTATTGTGGAAAAGCTCTTCTAATAAGGATAACATTTGATCAATAATAAAAATTAATTAACTCATGAATAGAATAGAATCCTCTTAAAACATACCCAATGGAGAATTGTATATGGAATTATGAAGTACTAACTTCCTATAATTCAGTTCAATAATAAGTCTTCTCATTTTCTCCATCCAGTCTTTCTTGAATAAATCTTAGAAAGAAGTATTTATCTAAGTTGCATATTTAATTTTGATGTCATTATGTGCTTTGTTGTCTAAAATCAAATTCATTAATATAAACCTTATATTCCCAAGCTTTTTTTGAGCATTTCCATCTTAAATCAAATTAGATACAATGTGAATCAATCCTCAACTATGAATTAGAACATTTGACCTTCATGACATATTGACCTCTATATATGCCTTATAATGATGATCTATCTCTAGATAAAATTCTTCATCACAATACTTCTTGTTTCTCTTATAGTCTTTGCCTACATAACTTTGCAAAAATTCTCAACAACTAGATATTTAATTAAATTATTATTATTGGGAAAAATGTTCAATGTAGGAGATGCTCAACTAACTATGTTTTTTTCTACCCAAATCTTCTTTTTTTTTCACCCAAGTCATCTTTGAAAACAACATTGCGCAAATGATTCCCCATTTAATCAACATTTTTAAATATCTTAAAAGATAACACCAGAGCAATGACCTCGATAAGAATCACACCTTTTCTACCAGAGGAATCTTTTGAGAAAAGATTCTTGAATTTACTTGTGATCAAGCATGTTTGATTGTCTCTATGTATGAAAACTTGGCATAAAAACTACTACTAGCTCATTTGTGCATGTATAGCACTACCATAACTACTAATAGACCAAATAATATTTGAGTAGTTTTTCAATCCAATAGCTCGACCTCTCTACACCAATTTTGAATGGTAAAAGGATTTTTGTAACCACCCAAAATTATTTAACTTCTACAAGTTTTCTAACTAAGCTTCTTGTTGAAATCATTCTTCAAATTTTGTTTTTTATCACTTCATCTAAGCTTCTAAAAAAAAATTTAAATAACAAAAAAAAAAAAAAAAAAATTAGTACAAAATATCATGACATATTGATCTTATTAGAATTGTCTTGTAGACCCACCTGTTTCTATAAGTTCTCAAGAGTTGTTAAATGTGACTGTAGCCCTTAGGAGGTTCTAGCACTTAAACTAATATCATCAGGATATAAGAGAATCCTAACAAAATACTCTCCTAATGTATAATCATACACACATTTCATATTCACCCAGTCCTCAAATTTGTTAACATAATTATTGAAGAGAGTAGGGCATAAAGAGAATCCATGTTTGAACCCAAATGCACTCATGTATTTCTTGGAATTACCTACTTGAGTTGTGATTTTTATGTAGACCTCCTCATGAAACCTATGTAAAAGTGCTCAAAATTTCTAGGGAATGTAAAAATCCTTCCTTCTACTCTATAATGTGTGTTTAGACATTGTTGAAATCCTTCCTCAAGTTGACAAAAAAATAAGAAGCATCTTCTTTTTCATCTCATATATTTTTAATAATATGCCTTAAAGGGATACCATGACCAATCATTGAGTGAATTAATCTAAAATTCTCTATCATTTTTGTTGACATTTCTTGTTTTCCCACTTGCTAATTTATGTTCTACCATGTTATCAAATATATTTATTAAAAGAGAACTAATATCAATGGCTTAATGATTGGAAGGATTGTTGAAATCTTCACTCTTAATGAGAGAAATGGCTAAGTGTTCCAATCTTTTAGAAATCCATACTTGATGACACTATAAAATCTTGCAATGTGCGGAGAAAATATTTTCATTGCCTATTTCAAGTGTTCAATATAAAGATCAACTATGTCCTTAATCTTTCCTATATCCAACCTTTTGATTCCTTCCTTAACCTATTGAGATATAAAAAGTTACTTTTTGTAATTATTCTTAGAGACAATTTAATCCTTTGATTCTTTATCATACAAATATTTTGAATAAAAAAATCATGTAGACTATAATTTATGATGTTATTATAAATTATTTGGTATTTTCTTGATTGTGTTTACCACCAAAAAAGCTTGGGTTATTATTTCATAGGTGCATCAACTATTCTTTCCTCTTAGAATTAAACATCATTTTGTGTTCTTCTTGTGCATCCTTTTTTCTCTTTTTTGGTAGGTAAACGCTTTTAACTGGAGATATGAACTAGTGGGGTTACAGGGGTACCCTATCCCTATAGTGAATTTTGCACAATTATTGAAGCATTAATGCTTCCTAGGCATGCTTCTGGTGAATATCATATTATGGTTGATCAAGATCCATAGTTTATACCAATATAAAATAACACCTTATCTCTCCATGGGATGGAAACTTCCTTATCTCTCTAGGATTTAGTGAGATATTCATATCTCTCCATAATCATACCATATCCCTCCATGTCACCTTATCCCTCAATGACATTGTTTTTTGTAATTATTCTTAGAGACAATTTAGTCCTTTGATTCTTTCTCATACAAATATTTTGAATAAAAAAATCATGTAGATTATAATTTATGATGTTATTATAAATTATTTGGTATTTTCCTTATTGTGTAACTTAAAACCAAAAAGATTGGGTTATTATTTCATAGGTGCATCAACTATTCTTTCCTTTTAGAATTAAATATAATTTTCTGTTCTTCTTGTATAGCCTTTTTCCTCTTTTTTGGTAGGTAAACGCTTTTGATTGGAGATATGAACTAGTGGGGTTACAAGGGTACCCTATCCCTATGGTGAATTTTGCACAATTATTGAAGCATTAATGCCTTTGAGGCATGCTTCTGGTGAATATCATATTATGGTTGATCAAGATCCATAGTTTATACCAATATAAAATAACACCTTATCTCTCCATGGGATGGAAAACTCCTTATCTCTCTAGGATTTAGTGAGATATTTGTATCTCTCCATAATCACACCATATCCCTCCATCTCACCTTATCCCTCAATGACATTGATCTTTATTTCTTTCCTCCTCCACGAATCACTCTATATCATTGATATCTCATGTATTCTGTTAGATGTGGCACCATTGGTCACCAACATATTAGTATTCTCTATGAGGCACTTGTGGGTATGTGTAACCATGGGTGTGTATTTAATCAAAAGTATTTTTTCACCTAAAACATTTCCATGAAAGCCATACACATTATCCTCCTTTCGCATGCATTTTGTTTGATATCAATCATTCTTGATCTTCATTTCGGCATTTAGCAACATGTGGGCATGATTTAAACCTTAGTTTCCCTCTAAATATGGCTTGTGACTTACCATCACACTGCAAGGTCATCCCAAAGCCTTTTCCTCCTTCTTCTTACTTAGTTTCTTGTTATCTTCCCTTACAAATTTAAATACTTCACAAAACCACATATTTATTGGGAAGCAACTTTTTGTATCATTAATATATTTTCCTTCTTGTAGCACTCAAGGGTTTCTAGAATTATGTTCGGTAACTCATGAATGTTCAAAATACATGATTGAATCCATGATTGATTCTTTTCATTTTGCATTAACTATCTTGATATTTTCTTTTAAATGTGAATTTCTTGAGTTAAAATAATTTTAGCTTTTGTAGGAAGTCAATGAGATTCATCATTAATCATAACATGGTAAGTTTTTCACCAATATTTGAAACCAAATTAGGTTAAGATAATATTTTAAATCATACATGACTCCCTCAATCACCTTTATCATTAGGTCAACCAAATTTTATGAGAAAATAATATACTTAAAAATAATTTGTTTTGATTCAAGGATTTCTAGCCCACTCTCACGGGGCTCCTATTGGAAATGTAATATAGACTAGGTGACTGAGAGGGGGGGATGAATCAGGTACCAATAAAAATTTAGACTTAATTCACCAAATAAACATTCACTGTGTAATCTAATCTAGTTGCATGCATGAAAGACATAAAGAAATAAAACATTCATAACACTTTGAAACAAGACATGGTAACCCATAAACCTTCCAAAATAGAAAGTAAAAATGGGGTGGGGATGATACCCACAATCTTATGACTGCAATATAATGTTGGTATGTTAAGGCTTACAATTGGTCACTTCTAATGACCTGTCGTGTTAGGAGCAATAAGGACTGTTAGGTCCACCTTGGTAAAGGATTTACAAACATACAATGAAGAATGCACTTTGTTAGGAGATTTGGAATAAGACTGGGTAAAAGTACTAAGCTATGTCACCTTTCAGACAGACTTATCAAAGTGACTAAATTTGAGTATTTCTATCTAAAAATCAAAAAAATTCAAAAAGTATGATCTAGATAAATTCATTCTAGCTAAGTTATATATGGTCTCACACTTTTTCATTTAGAAGTGTCTATTAAATGCATATTTTATACTATTTTGTATCCAATTACTAAAGAAATAAAATTATTTCAGAAAAGTGGTGTTTCAATAACTCTTACTAATTTTTATGATATTTTTTTAATAACTTATAAATACCATTTTATAGAGCTCAAAGTCAAGAATATTACCATATAGAATTTATAGTCTTTTAATTAGCTATAGTATATTATAATTTTAAAAAAATTAGGAACACATATCTTAACACTCAAAAAGTTGTCGATTTTGAAAAAGAAAAAATATTAAATCATACAAAAAAAATTAAAATTATATGATATTCTAGAGAAGAGAGTCCTCTTCCAAAATGTATAATTTTTCTTCTAGTTAGAATAGATTTATTTTGAAAAATGTGGTGGGAGATGAAAAATATCGATATTAGGTGAGTTGCAATTTGAATCATTATAAAAGAGAAAATATAGGTCTAAAGCCAAAATTTTATTTTTGATTGTTCTAGCTATATATGTTTGCTATAACATAATCTAAGATCAAAGGGAAATAAGTTTATTTCCATATAGTTTTGTGGTGGGAACTAGAACTTTAATTTTTAGCATTTTTTACCAGCTAAAAAATTGTCTTTAAAAATTAGAAAAATGTATAAATTCTTATTCTAAAAAAATATTAAAAATTATAATCCTAAACTTCATACATTTCTATACATTTCATTAGTTTACATCATTTTCAAATTCAAAATAATAATACCAGTTTAATGTCATTGAAGGTGAACAATTATACTTTTGTTAGCCTTTTCCTTTACAAAAGGGTGACAGAGGTTTGTGCTTTTACTCGACTATTAAGTCCATCTTGTTAGAGGATTTGACTAATGCAATTGTTAGGATGAACCAGTGATTGATCTCTGATCTGCAACTTTGATTTGTTGAATGAGATTCTTTGAATTACAATGATCACTTGACTGTGATAGATAAGTCTCTACTTTTCCTTATACTACTTGTAGCCTTCTTCAATTCGCACTCATCTTCTTCTTACTTGTTCACATACTTTGTTGCTTATTATATTTGGATATTATACAATGAATTACATATATATTAATCCACTTAATTACCTTCTAGAGTCGGCTATAATACCAAATTCATCATAATTCATAAAGTTGGCCCACTCTTGTAACTCAGGTTCTTAAGACAACTCAGTGATGTTCTAACACTCGACAAACACTAAAAACACTCGACATACTCTGGCACTCAATTAAAGTTGAAGCTCAATCCATATTGATCACTTCGAGTAGTAGGGACTCAGTCAGTACTGTATGACTTAGTGAACACTAAAAAACTTGGTAAATACTGAATCACTCAGTTGACACTGCATGGCCTGATCAACACTGAATTCACTTTGATAACAATGCGAGCTTGGTAGACTCTACTAAGAGCAATACTATAAACTACCTTAGATGCTTGGTAGATACTATGAAGCTCGGTAGCAACTGAAACACTTGGTTAACACTGCTAGAAGAGTGATAAGCTTGGTAGTAACTATAGAGCTTGGTAGTAATGAAACCAACTAAGTGTTAAGTCACTAATAGAAAAATTGAACTTAATATCAACAATCTCCCCCTTTGGTTTTAGTGAAAAAAACACTTATCATACCAAAAATCTAAATTCTCAAAATTACAAGTCAAAACTCCCCTTGTCAACAATTTGAATCTTTAACTCAATTTTGATTGATGTTTACTACTGCTACTGCTCAATAACATCTTTCTATTTTTACTCTTAATTTTTTTATTTTTCAAAATTGCTTTTGTGAACATATTTTTTGCTATTAGTACATTTGTTTCCTTTCATATTACTACTCCCCCACACATATATCTCTCCCCTATACATATATATGGAGTATGATAATGTACCAATAATATTCTCCTCCTTTTTGACATAAATGTCAAAGGTGCAAAATATTTACAAGTTAATACCAAAATGTGACAAGAAATCATTATGTACCTTCAAAATTATTGCCATGGTTTTTTCCCAATTCTCTTGCAATACCTTAGATGCATGCAAAGCTATCTATACTTCTTCTGAAAGTTCCATCATGTGGTCAGCTATGGAGAATTATTTTCATGGATCATTTTCTCTACATCTGCAATATATTTTTTCAGTGCATCCATGTTGGGAAGGATCATGCCTTGAATCTCTACAAGCATGGCCCTAATCCTAGCTTACTCCCTTAGTAATTCTACCTAAAGATCTATTAGGTACCTGATCTTCACAAAATGTGCAGAACTACAACTAGGATCAAGTGATAATTGTTGTGCACTTGCCTTTATGTCATCATCTATCTTGGATAGTTTATCCTTTATTTCCTTAGTGAAGATAGATGTGTCACTTAACTTGACAAATAAAGAAACAACATTATTTACATAATTTTCAAGGGTAGCAAGAATAATAGATAATTCTACTTGGTCAATATCTATCTTTTGTGCTACCTGCTCCAAAATTTTGTTCTCAAACTTTCTCTCTGTCCTCTATAGAAGTATTTCTTGACCATTCAACTCCTCATTATACTTGTGAACAATTTCAACAAGTTGGTCCAAAATTGGTTGCTTCTCATCAACCTCATTACTTAGTGCATCAATGAATATGCCCTTGATATCTTCAAGAAATTGAGTTTTCTTTTTCTTTTCTTCTCTAAGCTTATGTTGTTTAGCTCTCTTTTTCCAAAGCTCACCAAGTGTATCCATCTGATTAGGGTCAGATTGGAAAGATCCCAATTTGGTATCACAATTTCTTCCTCTAGATCAATCTCTTCCTTAGAGGCTTCGACCTCTTTACCCTTTTTTTCTGAATAGAAGAAGGAACAATTTCTTTTCCTTTGCTCAAAACATTTGTGTTCGGTTGAGGATTGACCTCAACTATCTTTGCACTTATTGTAGATACACTTGGTATAGGAATAATCGTAGAAATGATAGGAAAAGAAAAAAAAGTAGGAGAAATAATATTAACAACAGGAATACTTGAAATACCTTTTTGTAGCTCTATAATTATTGATGCTAGAAAGAATGGAGCCTCCATGTGTGATAATTATGAGGGATCAGAAGTTCTAGAGAAGAAGAAGTCTTGGCCATTGTTTTAGAAGGTGTTGAACTGTTTTTGAAAAAAATTATGGTTTACTGATGTAAATAACAAAAATAATAATACAAAACACCCCCCTCCCCCCCCCCCACAATAAAAAAATTGAACCCCAGCTACTACAAGGAATGCGTAAATGAGAAAAGAGAAAAAATCTTTAGATATGAATTAAAAATACCTATTTTTTGTATGTCAAAAAATGACCAAATGTTGAAAGTACTATTTCCATTCAATATTGCTCCAAACTGATACCATATTTAGAAAGTAAACAATAAATTATGCACTTTTTTAAAAAAGCACCAAAATATGTGTCCATATGAGCCTGAACGAAGCCTTTGAAGTTACAAAAATTAGGATTTTTGATCTTTAGAAAAGTTCAAAAATAGAGATCATAAACAACCTGCACCAATGTGCAGATCATGAAATTCTAACCCAAAACAAAAAATATTGCTCGAAAAAAGGATTCCATGTGAGGGAGATATCACTATTTGAAAATCTCCTTTGTAATTATTTTTTCTAAATCATCGTCGTTGCACCTCCAAAAATCAAAGAAAAATACCCAAAAAATGTTAGATATGTTTTGTCAAACCCTTGTTCTTATTTTTCTCAAAATACTAAACAAGTTGCAATGGATATGGCTCTAATACCATGAAGGATTTGAGCAATACAAATCCACAAAGCCCAAAGAATACATGCATGTAAAAACCTATCATAGAGAAGAAAAAGACAAGAGGTGAGGGTTTTTCTCTGAAAGTATGCAAATTGTATTCTCAGAAATGAAAAAGATGTAAGATAATTACAAACGATCTATCCTTATAGTAGGAGATTGAAACCCGAAAAGGGTAACCTAAAAGGTAAATGCTATTTAATAATTACTAATTAATTATTAAATGAGAATGTAAAAGGTGCATAAAGTGAAATCTTAAGAAGGGAGAAAATGTAATTTAATTAATGAAATTAAATTAACCTTTTTCTCTAGCAAATTCATCAAAGATAGCGTCCCTCCACTTAACATTAAGTCCTTTGATAAATATTAGACTAAAAAAAAGAAATAATATCTTTGTGATATGATTATATAGATTAATTTAACCTTAACATATTCTAGAAATAAGATGGATATATGGTACAGATAATTTTCTAGAAAATGTAAATACTCACAAGCCACAAAGGAAGCATTGGAACAATATTTACATTAACATTATATTTCATCTCTTTTCTAACATTATTCTTATTTTGTGCAACCACCTGAACAAATATTACAATATGCCTATATTTTATTTATTAGTAAGTAAGATGTGCAATTAACTTCTAACCATTATGACAATTTGGAATATACTTGTTTTATTTAAGGCTGGTGAAATCAACAAAATAATTAATTTCAAGACATTTAGACTCCCTATGTGAATACAATATATATTTTTATTGAATTAGGTATAATGACATTGAAATCTAGCTACCTTTATACTGGATCCCAATGAACAAAAGCTTATACTTACAAATGATCCACAGTAAAAACTAGATTTTGAATGAGGAATAGGTGGCCACTGTATTGGCTTTTGGCATACTTTAGATGATCGAATATAACATTGGGTGGTATTGCACAAGATGAAATTCACCAAAAAATCATTTTGCATCTTTGCAAAAATCTGATAGGAAAAAGTAAGCACTATCAGCAAATCGACTCCAAAACAAACCATGGTCAACTAAACTTGAATGAATAGTCAAATACCAAATAAATTATTCAACAATTCATGCATTATAGCCACATTTCAAATTCCAAATGTGAGAATAATTATAGTGCAAATTTTGGGCATCATCACAGAAACCTTGTCTTTTCTATCTATTTGTAACAACAGAACAAAGCCATGCCATGTAAACATCTTGTAAGGACCAAAAGAGACCACTTGCAAAAGGAAGAGTTCAAGCACACACACATACCTAGAGAAAATTAAATTAGATATCGTTCCTTCTTTAAAGTTTCAACTAAATATATCCTTGCAGTAATATTTCCAAAAAAATGCTTTCGCCGCCATTACAACAACTTGAGTTGTTGAACTAAAGCTTATTCTTTATAAAATAAACTAGTTACAAATGCCTAAATATTTTCTCAAGGAAATCCATTCCTAAATTAAGAAAAGATGTATTCATCTTTCATTAAATCCTACTAGAAAAGAGCCTTAGGAGTTATAATGATGTAATAAGATGAACATTATAAAAATATATAAAGCTTATAAATATAAACAAACAAATAAAGTTGAAGAATGGGATGATAAACTACAAATTTTTAAGCTACCACTAATAAGAGTTTCTATAGCAGTAGAATTTTCGTATAATTATCAACCAACAGTCTCAAGTGAAAGGATCAGATAATGTTACCCAAGGACAGCTCTAGAATGGGAGAATCCAATGAATTCATACATTAAGCAAGTTACTCGTAGTAGCACCCCATGTTTATTATAAATTATTCTCTCTTCATCATTTTTGGCATTCAAACATTACATCAAACAATTTGATTGTATGCATAAGTTTTCCTTTTGATATTAGCTTGCAAATTGTATCTTCAAGTGTTTTTTTGTCAAGTTTTGGAATAGACCATTCTTATTCACACGGTAAAAAAGTAGGAGTTACATACTAATTTGAAACTTAGACTCCTAATATGAACCTTAATTGTAATAGTATTCAGTCTGAAATGAATAGTGATGTTGCAGTAGTCCACAATATTCTTAATTTCAACCAAACTCAATCTAAAATGTATAACAATCTAAAATATTTAAAAGTAATTTATAAGATTCTGACTCCCCAAATTTTTTATTCGAAGGTTCAGGATAATCTACCATAGAGAAAGGGTAACTAAATAAGAAGAATGATGAATGTAGCACACTAGATACTCACATCCAACCCCTTGAGTGCAACCTTCTATTTTCAAGATTCCATATACTTACTACACCTGAAAAAACACCAACTACTAAATTTGAGGGCCTTCAATACAGAATCTATAGCAACAATTTGTATTTGAAGGTTGGCATACTCAAGACTCATTTGTCTGAGTTTCTAATCTTAGAGCCATTTTGATAGTTGCATCATATATCACTCATTCATGCCCACTATAAGACATTAAACTTTTGTTCAGTGAGATTTTTGTTCCTATTTACTATTTTTGTCTCTTTTATAGTATTGTTATCGATTTACAATCATTCAATGTCTTGCATGAAACTACTTGATACTTGAGTCTCCAATGCTTCAATGGCTTAGTCATTTACTCTCCTATAGTATGATTACTAATCATAGCAATATCAAAACGAACTAGTTGTTGCACCAACCAAAAATATTTGAAACTCTCTTGCTCTGCTCTTAATAGATCATGTGCATTGAGATATGGAACAAACAACCAATTGAAAACTCCCATGTTTGAGCTTCACTTGGTTTCTAAAATCTCTTCATATTTTCTACTTAACAAGGCCAATCATGTGAAGGTGGAAGCTCATTTGGCCTCCCCTGCCCCCCCCCCCCCCCCACGCATAATCACTCTAAATTCCCAATTAACAACTAAGTAAATATATATTTCATGCATTCATTTTAGAATTGTATCATTTAATCATTATAATCACATAACATACATTAACATGACATACAATTAATCAATACATATAAACATTCATCAATAATTTGTGAACATGTCAATCATTATATGCACATAACATTCATTAACATGACATATAATTCATTAATACCTATAAGCATTCATCAATCATTAATAAACGTGTCAATCATTATAATCACATAACAATATTCAATAACATGACATAAAATTCATCAACATTTGTAAAAATCCTTCAACATTCATCATCAATTAGAAATATTCATAAAAATCAATTAATAAGCTACATTCATCATCATAAAAATACATTAATAAGAAACGTTCATCATCATTAATAAGAAAAATTTATCATCACAAAAATCCATTAATAAGCAACATTCATAAATATCCATGGACACATTCATTTATTCTTTTCTTTTTTCCTTTTTTTGAAGATAAAGGCTAATAGGCACATCTTGACTATCCTCAGCATTATATGGCTCTTGTGGTTTTAATCTTACGACATGAGGATCCCTCTTCTTTCATCAAGGACAAGGCCGATGCACCCTTGCAATAAGAAATAAATGGGTGTTGGAAATCTAATTGAAAAGCTTAGTGTTGAAGATCAAAGAGGGAGATTGGTTGATAAAGAATGTTTTCAATCATTGTTTTGTCATTGATGTCAAACCTGCTATTTGTAGGAATGACAATTGCTTATAAGATCCAAGTACTATCACTTAGTTGATTGATGAAGAAGATTTAATCAACAAGATGTAACAAGAGTACCTAAGGGAAAGGTTGAGTTATGATATTGTAATGAAGTGCAAGAATTAGTTAAGACAATGGTTAAATGATGTATTGATAACATACTCAAAGATACAGAGGTTGGTCACACTTAGAAAAATTGGAAAAATAAGTTGTAACAAGGTTGACTACAAAGCTTAAACTAAGTTCATTAGTGGGTGTTGAGCAAGCTAGTTGAAGCTGAGCAAATTTTCAGTTGGAGCCAAGCAAAAGGAAAATCTAGTGTCTACTGAGTGATCTTCAGATGCTGAGTGAAGTTCAAGTGCCAAGCAAACTATCAGGTGTCAAGCATTAGAAAATCTTAGTTGGTGCCGAGTGAACTTCAAGTGTCGAGCATCAGTAAAAACATAGTTGATGCTGAGTAACACAGTATGTGTCGAGCATCAAGATTTCAATAGTGTCGAGTTGCTACATTATTTTAAATAAAAAAGATTCATCAAATTTGAGCCGACATAGTTATTACCTTGAATTTTTTAAACTAGTTGGAGGATAAGCATGATGAGTTGGTGGCATAGAATTCTATGTAAACTATTTTTGGGAAAATTCAAAAGGATTATTCAAGAAGTTTCTAGAGGAAACAGAATATGGGTTAGATACAATGAATCCTACCTAATCCATATGAATTGAAATCAAAGGAAGGAAGAATCAAGTGGGAAAGGAACTCCAAGACTTTTATTTAAGGAGTCACAGACCAAGAATTAAATGTTGCTACTGTTGAAGTGCCAAAATTGTGAAGTAGTTAGAAGGGTGTCAAGGAGAAGGCATCTAGGTGAAGGAAGAGCATAGAGGGTATGCTTCTACAAGTGGTCAAGAAGAGATGATTGTACTGGTATAGTGAGCATGGAGACTCAAGGAGATTAAGCTTGAAAGGAGGGAAAGCTATCAGAGTTGTAGAGATTGAAGGCTAGGCAATGTGAAGAGTTGAAGAAGTGATCTGAAATCTACAAGTTAAGTTGTATGTTCTAATCAGATCAAAGATTTTTCTAATACTCTCTAGCAATTGTATTAGATATGGAAATCCTATGGACTTAGGTTGGTTTAATAGCCATTTGTAAATCCTTTAATAGGGTTGCATTCCAAGTGAATGTTCTAAAGTCCTCTAACAAGGCCCACTTCTAACATGGTGGATAAATCCTCTAACAAGGTCACATTTAACAGTGTGTTGTAAGTCTTTAATAGGGAAGGCCTTTCAAATGGCATCACTTCAGAAGAGTGAGAATTGAGTAGCATGTTACTGGTGGTTTTTCCCAAATTAGGTTTCCACATAAATCACTGTATTATGTCTTGACCTTTTATGTGTTATGCTTGCATGTTGATTTATAGTAACTTGCTGAATAGGAATGTTAAAGCTTGGATGAATGAATGGTTGAATGGGCTCACTAAACTTAGTGAAAAAGTTTGAATAGGACATTTGTACTTTGAATAACAGATTCACCCCCCTCCCCCCACCCTCGCAGTTATTCTAAAGTATTTCTAACAATTGGTATCAGAGCCATCTACCGATTTAGTTTAAAGGTACTAGAAGCAAGAAGATAAAGATGTCCAAGAGAGAAGTTCCCAAGCTCAACAAAGACAACTTTGCTACATGGCAAAGTCTGATGAAATTGCACCTTGGATCAATAGGTGACTATGCACAAACCTTAATTGGAAAGGAATATGTAAATTCAGTTGGACCTCTTATTGTAGATGATTTGAGCAAAGGGAAGGAGAAAAATCAAGCAATGTTGGAGATTGCCTCTGCACTTAGCTATGCAGAATATGATGACATCAAAGATTGTGACACTACATTCAAGATGTGGAAAGCCCTAATAGATATCTATGGAGGAGATTAGAATGTTCAAAGAGCAAAGAGAGAAAGCCTTAGAGGAAATTTTGATGACATGGAAATGGAGGAAGGAGAATATGCTACTAGAATGAAAGAAGTGGTAAGTGCAATAAGAAGTCTAGGTGGTCAATTGGAAGAAGAAACTGTTAACAACAAACACTTAAGAACTCTAATTCCTATCTATGCTATTCGAGTTTCAGCCATCCAAGAGCTAAGGTGTGTACAAGGAAACACACTAACTTTTGAAGGAATAGTGGGAAGACTTACTACATTTGAATTGTCCAACTTTGATAACTACGAACCTAAAAACCTTGAATCCGCTTCCAAGGCCAAGATGACAATAAAAGACACTGAGGAGGAGACATCAAACAAGAAGAGAAGAAAAGGAAAGCTCGCATCCAGTGATAGCAGCACAGATGAAAAAGATGTGGAACAGTTAGAAGCACTATTGGCTAGGAGATTCCATACAGGCAAAGGTAAATTCAAAGTTAAGCTCCCTATCATATGTTTTAATTGAAATGAAGTAGGTCATATTATTGCAAGATGTACACAGAAGAAGAATTACAAAGAAGGAAACAAGTACAAGAATAAGAGAGAAGATGATAGCAGAGATTACAAGGATAAAGGAAAAAGATGCTACATTGTTGAAGAAGATTATAATGAGAATGATGATGAAGTAGTCTATGTGGCCATGAAGAATGAATCAGATAAAGATGAAGATGAAGCAATACCATTGATTACCTATATGAACAAGAATGACAAGTGGATCATAGATAGTGGATGCTCACATCACATGATAGGAGATAAAAGTAAGTTCATTACCTTTACTCAATATGATGGAAATAGTGTTAGATTTGGTAATGATGCTCCATGTCAAATCAAAGGAAAAGGCTCAATTCAACTCAGAGAAAATTTCATGTGACAATGCATACTGCATTGAAGTATTGAACTACAACTTGTTGAGTGTATCCCAGTTAAGTAATGTAGGTTGCAAAGTAGAATTTGAAAACAAAAATGCCAAGATTTATGGCACTAATAGAAATTTGATAGGAAAAGGTGAACAAACTAGGAGTAATCTATTCTATCTAGATATGGAAGATGAAACTTGTCTTGTTGTTAGACTTGATGATGTGTGGTTGTGGCATAAAATATTGTGTCATGTTAATTTTGATAATCTAATTAGTATCAACAAAAATAAGGTCAAAGGGTTGCCTAAACTGAAGAAACCTAAAAACACAATGTGCAAACAATGTCATCTAGGGAAGATGACCAAATCTAGTTTCAAAAGAAAAACATACACTTCCATAGAAGTAATAGAGTTAGTCCATACAGACTTATGTGGTCTAATAGAAGTGCAAAGCTACTTCGGAGACAGATACATAATGCTATTTGTAGATGACTACTGAAGGATGATCACTACTATGTTCTTGAAGCAAAAATCTAATGCATTTCAAATGTTTAAGTTGTATTTGGCCAGAGTTGAGAAGGAAACAAAAAAGAGTCTAAAGTGCCTAAGATTAGACAGAGGATGTGAGTTTACATCAAAAGAATTTGAAATATTTTAAAATGATAAAGGTATCAAAAGGAAAACATTAGCACCAAGGACGCCACCTCAGAATGGAATTTTTGAAAGAAGAAATAGATCAGTTATAGACTATGCTAGAACCTTGATGATGGAGAAAAATGTTGCACTAAAGTACTGGAGAGAAGCTGTAAGTACTACAGTCTACACATTGAATAGAGTTCAAGTCAAGAAAGGTACAAATGCAACACCTTTTGAACTATGGTATGGTCACTCACCTAATGTTAAACATTTCAAAGTATTTGGTTGCAAATGTTATATTCTTAAAGATAATGGAAATGGAAAGTTTGATGCAAAGAGTGATGAAGGCGTATTCCTTGGATACTCCACCAGAAGCAAAGCATATAAGTGTTTGAATACTAACACTAATAAGATTGTGGTGAGTGCAAATATAAATTTTGATGAGCATGAAAAAGTTCAAGTTGATGGAACTAAGCAATCAGAGGATTATAGATCCTTTGTATACTTCTATGAAGGAATGACTATTGAAGACAATGTTGCTAATCAAGTTGGATATCAACAACAAATTTTAGTATGAGTCGAGTCACAACTAATGAATGTCGAGCTGCATTCAGAAGTCGAGTTGCAGAATTTAGAAAATGCACATTTTGACTTTGAAATCAATGCACATGAAAGAGATGATGAAATAGTAGGTGAAGGACAAAATGACCTTGAAGCTAAAGGATCAAACATGGAAAGAAGGAGAGAACCAAGATTAGCCAAGAATGTAAGAAGACATCACCCTGCAGATCAAATCATTGGGGACAAAGATGCAAGACCAATGACAAGGAATAGACTAAGGAATGAATCATGTCTATTGAGCAAGGTTGAACCCAAAAAAGTGAAAGATGCACTACAAGATGATGACTAGTATAAAGCTATGAAAGAGGAGATAGATCAGATTGAGAAGAACAAAACTTGGACCCTAGTTCCTAGACCAACTGATAAGAATATAATTGGTACCAAATGGGTATTTAGAAAAAAACTTGATGAGAATGGTGAGATAACAAGAAACAAAGCCAGATTAGTTTGCAAAGGCTATGCACAAGAAGAAGGACTGAATTATGGGGAAACATTTGGCCCTATTGCAAGAATGGAAGGAGTAAGAACACTGCATATGCTGCATATAAAGGTTTCAAAGTCTACCAAATGGATGTCAAGTCTACTTTTTTGAATGGTATACTAGAAGAGGAAGTCTACATAGAACAACCTAAGGGTTTTGTTGATGACAAGAACAAGGATATGGTCTGGAAACTACACAAAGCACTTTATGGTTTGAAGCAAGCACCTAGAGCATGGTATGAGAGACTATACAAATATCTATTGAAAATAGGATTTGAGAGAACATATGACAACAACAATTTGTACATCAAAACTAAAAAAGAAAAAGACATTTTGATATCAGAAATCTTTGTTGATGATATAATATTTGGAGGAAAAGATGCTTTATGCAAGGATTTTTCTAATCAAATGAAGCATGAGTTTGAAATGTCAATGTTTGGAGAAATCAAATTCTTTGATGGATTTCAAGTACATCAATTGAAGCATGGCATATTTGTGACCCAATCCAAATACATCAAGGAGATACTCAAAACATTTGAGTTAAAAGACTCAAAACTAGTTAGCACACCAATGGCAATAGGACATAAGTTATCCAAAAATGATGAGTCTACTGAAGTGAATCAGACATTGTATAGGTCAATGATTGGAAATTTGCAGTATGTTGTACATAGTAGACTAGAAATTGCATTAGTTGTTGGAATAGTGGCAAGATTTTCTACAAATCCAAAAGAAAATCATTTGATGGTAGTGAAGAGAATACTGAGGTACCTAAAAGAAACTAATGACTTTGGTTTGTATTACAAGAGAAGTAAAAATTTTAAACTAAGAGCTTACATTGATGTAGATTGGGGAGGTAACATTGATGATAGGAAAAGCACCGGTGGAGGAGCACTTTCCTTGGGGAAAAGATTGATTACATGGACTAGCAAAAATCAAAGTTGTACCTCACAGTCCACTATAGAAGTTGAATATGTTGCAGTTGCTATCAATTGCACCAATATTGTATGGATCAAACATTTGTTGCAAGGTATGAAGGAAGAGGTAAATGAGTCTGTGATACTTTATTGTGATAATACAAGTGCTATCAACATATCAAAGAATCATGTAATGCATGCTAAAACCAAGCATATTGCAATCAAGTATCACTATATAAAAGAGTCGGTTGAAGACAAACAAGTGAAGATGGAATATGTTAGCTCAAAGGAACAAATTGGTGACATCTTCAAAAAGCACTACCTAAAGATGCTTTTGAGTATCTTAGAGGTAAGTTAGGGTTGATACCCCTAACCAAGGCTACTTCAAGCAAAGGTAAGACTGCCCTGTATCAAATGAGTTGATTGTTGAGATATTACACATTGATGCAGAGGATGTTTACTTTAAGATTCATGCTTAAAGTAATCAAGTGCAGAAGTTACAAATTAGTCACAAGCAAGGTGACAGAGGGAGAAATTGAATGAATCTACAAATGCTACACTTGCATGGTAAGATGCTAATATGTTTTTGGCATTGTTGTCAAAGAGGGAGATTATAGTAGAAAACTGATCAATAGCATTTGATCAAAAGTATGAGGGAGAAATGTCAAGAAAATATAGAAACTGATCAAATCTAGAGAAAGAGGGAGATTGTCAAATCTAGAGGAAGAAAAAGAGAATATGAAGAAGTTGATCAAAATAGAGAATAGCAGAAGATGAGCAATGCATACAGAGGGAGAGAACAAAGAAAGGATACAACATCCAAGAGGGAGAAGTAGAAATGAAGCAATCAGGATAGTAGAGGGAGATGTGAAAATTGGTGGTAATGGTAATACAATTACTTTTTGGCATTTGACTTACTGAATAGTTTAGTCTAATGGTTGATCACTTTAGTTTTCCATCAATGCCAAAGAGGGAGATTGTTGGAAATCTAATTGAAAAGCTCATTGTTGAAGATCAAAGAGGGAGATTGGTTGACAAAGAATGTTTTCAATCATTTTTTTGTCATTGATGTCAAACTTGCTATTTGTAGGAATGAAAATTGCTTATAAGATCCAAGTACTATCACTCAGTTGATTGATGAAGAGGATTTAATCAACAAGATGTAACAAGAGTACCTAAGGGAAAGGTTGAGTTATGATATTGTAATGAAGTGTAAGGATCAGTTAAGACAATGGTTAAATGATTTATTATAACATACTCAAAGATAGAGAGGTTGGTCACACTTAGAAACATTGAAGGAATAAGTTGTAACAAACTTGACTGCAAAGCTTAAACTAAGTTCATTAGTGGGTGTCGAGCAAGCTAATTGAAGCCAAGAAAATTTTCAGTTGGAGCCGAGCAAAAGGAAAATCTAGTGTGTGCCGAGTGATCTTCAGATGCCAAGTGAAGTTCAAGTGCCGAGAAAAGTATTAAGTGTCGAGCATCAAAAAATCTTAGTTGGTGCTAAGTAAACTTCAAGTGTCGAGCATTAGTAAAAATGTAGTTGATGCTAAGTAACATAGTATGTGTCGAGCATTAGGATTTCAATACTGCCGAGTTGTTGCACTATTTTAAATAATGAAGATTTTCCAAATTTGAGTCGACATAGTTGTTACCTTGAATTTTATGAACTAGTTGGAGGATAAGGATTATGAGCTGGTGGCATAGAATTCTATGTAAACCATTTTTGGGCAAATTCAAAAGAATTATTCAAGGAGTTTCTAGAAGAAACAAAATATGGGTTAGATACAATGAATCCTACCTAATCCATATGAATTGAAATCAAAGGAAGGAAGAATCAAGAGGGAAGGGAACTCCAAGACTTTTATTTAAGCAGTCACAGACCAAGAAGCAAATGTTGCTACTATTGAAGTGCCAAAATTGCGAAGTGGTTAGAAGGGTGTCAAGGAGAAGGCATCTAGGTGAAGGAAGAGCACAGAGGATATACTTCTACAAGTGGTCAAGAAGAGATGATTGCACTGGTATAGTGAGCATGGAGACTCAAGGAGATTAAGTTTGAAACGAGGGCAAGCTGTGAGAGTTGTAGAGATTGAAGGCCAGACAATGTGATGAGCTGAAGAAGTGATCTGAAATCTACAAGTCAAGTTGTATGTTGTAATCAGATCAAAGATTTTTCTAATACTCTCTAGCAATTGTATTAGATGTGTAAATCCTATGTACTTAGGTTGGTTTAATAACCATTTGTAAATCCTTTAACAGGGTGGCATTCCAAGCGAATGTTCTAAAGTCCTCTAACAAGGCCCACTTCTAACAGGATGGATAATTCCTCTAACAAGGTCACATTTAACAGTGTGTTGTAAGCCTTTAACTGGGCAGGCCTTTCATAGGGCATCATTTCAAAAGAGTGAGAATTGAGTAGCATGTTATTGGTGGTTTTTCCCAAACTGGGTTTCCACGTAAATCACTGTGCTATGTGTTGATTTTTTATGTGTTATGCTTGCATGTTGATTTACAATAACTTGCTAAATAGGAATATTAAAGCTTGGATGAATGAATGGTTAAATGGGTTCACTACACTTAGTGAAAAAGTTTGAATAGGACATTTGGACCTTGAATAACTAATTCCCCCCCCCCCCCCCCCCACTCTCTGTTATTCTAAAGTATTTCTAACAATAGGTTTAATTCTAAACTATTTTTTTATGTTATAAGTATTTCATTAATCTAAAGAACATAATAGGGATTTTTCTTTACCTAATAGTGCCACATCATCTACTGTTACATTTTGTTTAGCTGCAATCCCAACATGCTCAACACTAACATCACACTCTGCATACTCAAAAAATATCACATAAAGCTTATATTTTATTAATAATTACATGATTAATTTGAAATAGGAATTTAATATGTACCTATATCATTATCATCCACATTGAGGTCTTCATCATGTGTAGGGTATGTGCCTTTGTCATCATGAGTAAGATCTATGCCAGGAGTAGTAGGTTGCAATGAAATGTCATGCACGCATTGTTATCATTAATCGAAATTAACATCAAATTTTGTGATGAAGTTCTCAATTACTATTATTATTCATTTTTCCTATTTACTTGTGTGTCAACCACTGATAAGATTAGAATATGGTCTATTTTATCATTTCATTTTCAGTTGAATTTGCAAAATTTTAAAAAACTTTGATGTTTAAGAACATGATGTTTATGATAATTTTAGACAAATGTGTGCATAATTACTTTCCAAGACTAAGATGAATATGCTATGAAATGATATGTCATTTGATTACAAAATAGTGAGAATGATGTTTTTCTTCCTTAGCTAGGTTGGGTAGTTCTCCTGCAATGATGTGTCATAGGGTAAATTAATTTAGATGACATATTTTGAATTAGTCTTGATATATGTTATTACTTTGGAGGTACTAATATTTTGTAGATTCAAAGTTAAAGTCAACTCAAATAAGCGGAGTTAGCAGCCTAAGAAAACGGTGGTACATTTCATTAATGACCTTCCACATCACCAATCGTTTCGTCGATAATAGCCAGTACCTATTTTCAAGAAAGCAGAAGTCAAAGTAGGGAATCTAGGGGTCGTGAACTCCCAAATTCATGTTCCATTTGGTGCCAAAGTTAATACATCTCTTGTGATATTCAATGTCATCCATTGTTTTGATAATTGATGAAGTCTAAAATCTAGGAATTTTGTTCCTAGTTTGTGCTTAAATAACTGGAAGTTTGTGTTCTTGAAGCAGGAATTAATTAGTGGTTTTTAGTAGAAGGAAGAAGTTTTCTGAGTTTTGAGTACTGAATGTAATCTTTTTATTTATCATTATGTATGTTTACTGTTGTTATGAATAAAAATATCATTTCAAGTTTCCATCTTTGAGTAGTTCTACTTCACTTCTCTATGGGGGCCCACATAGCAAGTGAACTAATTAATTAGCATAGGATTTACCTTCAGTTCATAGAACTAGAGTAGACTATGTTGTTCCTCTAGCCATTGATAGCAGAATTAGTGGACTATTCCTATAGCATAGGCAATTGAAGTTATCAGTCATATTGTAATGCTTTGTTGAAATAGATTTGATTCTTAGCTTTAGCATAGATTTCCTGTAGCATAATCATTTGAATTTCGTAGAATAATTCTTAAGTTGAGAGAAGTTTGAAGCATATTCTTTGCAGACACCATTTCAAATTTATGCACTTGGTTGATAAATTAAATGAGTCCAAATGAGTTGAGTTAGAAACACTCAGGATGTCCAATCCTAGATCAAGAAATCCATTTCTATAGTATTTTGATCCCTTTCTTTGGCCAAGCATTTTTGGCATCGTTGTTGGGGATGCTGTTAATTCAAACCAATCTTTGTAGTTGCAATTTTATTCCCTATAGAATAGAATTTAGTATTAAAGAAGCATGTTATGCATAGAAGAAGAGACACCTTGGGAGATTCCTTCCTCGTGATAATAAAGAAGAACCATCCAATGATGTTCATCTTGAACTAGATGAACCCCAAGGAGAGAATGACAAAGATGAATCTTTTGGAAATTTATTTGTTGGTATTCAAGTTGAAATACCTTCATCTTCAGAAGAATCACTCCACTTGAATGAAATTTTTGTTGAACTTGCATATCAAGATAATCCACTAGCCATTGTTATATATCAAGCACCACCTCTTCTTCTAGGAATGATTATGCCTACCTTTCCTTTTTCTATTCCACCTCAGCAAGGGAATCAAAATTTGAAGAACATACTTGTTGCTACCTTTCCAAAATTCTATGGCATTATTATAGAAGACCCTGAAACATTTCTCTTTAAGTTTGACATTCTCTGTAGGAGCTATGACTACACAACTAATGCCCATAAGTTGAAATTTTTTCCCTCTGCTCTGAAGGAGGCTACTCTAAGATGTTTCATGGGGTTGGGTGCAAATGTTGTAGCAAACTATACTGAAATGAGTAATTTTTTTCTTCAAAAATATAAAGAATATTGTAGAGGTCAAGATATGAAGGGGGATAACATTTTTGAAATGTCATAGAAGGAGAGTGAAACCTTGGAAGACTATGTTTACATATTCTTGTTCAATTTGCAATGAAACACACAACATAACTTAAATGAAGAATCTAAGAAGTATCTTTTTCTGAGAGGTGTACAAGAAGAATGCATGGAAACCTTGGACATAATGGCTAGAGGAGATGTTACACAAAGGACTTGGAATGAAATCAAGGAGATATGTCAAAAATATTCAAGAGCTATTGTGAAGAAAGGTAGAGGACTAAGGAGCCTACCACATAAGACCAATGGTGGGTTAGAAGTATCTAAGATGGAGTTATCTAACCTACTGTCTAACTTCAAGCAAGATATCATTAATGATGTCACTACTTAGTTGGATACCATGAAAGCCCAAAGGAAAAAGGATGAAGATGATGCTATGCTGATTGAATTTTTCCCTCGTTGTAGATAAAGGAAGAAGAACTACACATGCAAGACCATTGCAGTCGTGAATGCACTACCAATGCCCACTAATTTTAAAGAAATTGATGAGGATATAGGAGAAGTGATCTATGTTGCTCAAAGATGACCATGGGCTCAGAGACAAGGTATGCCTCAAGACCCTCTAAATAATTTTGGTTATAATAATAATCAATGGCAAGGCATTATTCCTCCAATTCCACCCCTCAAGGATAGAATTGGAACAATAATTAACCCAACCAGCAGCCACAGTATAACCAAGCCTACCAAAAACCACCTCAGTATTCATGGCAAGTTAATCAATGGCCTCATCAAAATAACTAGTATTCTCAGTGGGGCCCTAACCACCAACCTATCTACTAGGGGAATTGGCAATAACCACCTCAGTGGGGGCCTAACCAACCACCTCAACAACAAGCCCTGATGCCTTCGCCTTAGTAGCAAGCCCTAATGCCTCCACCTCTTGCAACCAATGTTAGCCCACAAAAGCAACCACAACTTCCTGCTTAGCCAACACCAAATCCCAACAATAAGCAATAGGCTTATTCTTTGTAGATAATTGATATTCATCTAAGGTCTGGAACCAAGTTGCCTCCACCTAAAGAACCTATAATAACTGAGGTTGTTGATACTAAAAATGTTCCAAAAAATCAACCAACTAATGGCTCAATTCCCCCACAAGCATCTACTCCCCCCTATCCACAAAGGTTAGTTCTTGAAGCTCCATCTAAACCAAATTTTGTAGCAACTGATCTCCTAGACTAGATTAAACAAATGACTATCCAGATTCTCTTATTAGATGTTCTTAAGGAGATACCCCTTTACAATAAAGCTTTAAAAGAAGCATGTGTCAAGCAGTCTGGTAGAAAAAAAGGATTCTCCCACTATCCATGTGTTGGGACAACTTTCTAATTTAATGTTGAGCAGAGCCCTGATGCCTAAGCATTCTAACCTAGGAAGTCTTGTGGTTACCATACACATAAATGGCATCCAAACTCAAAATGTTTTGATTGATCTAGGAGTGTCAATTAATGTCATGACTAGAGAAGTCTTGTTAAGAGTTAACATTATTGGATTAAGGGACACTCCTACAATACTTCAGTTAGTAGAAAACTCAATTGTCAAACCTGATGGTATGATAGAAGATATCATTGTAACCTTGGATTCCCTAGATTTTCCTTCAAACTTTGTTATGCTGTTACCTAGAAGCACCCTTGGAGGATATCCATTAATCTTAGTAAGACCTTGGTTGGCCACTACAGATGAATGCATTACATGTCAATCAAGAAAAATGATAATATCAGATGGTTCCAAGACTAAAAAGTTAACTCTATACTCTCCTGCACAAATACAACTAGATCTTAACCAAGTTTCTTGGCCAAACCTTGGTGATGATCCTTCATAAGCTAATTCTATTCAATAGCTCATGATGCTTGAGAGAAACCAATTTTTTGTATCCTAAGAAGAAGATGATGTACTGGCTGCAATCCTTACTAATCAATAAGATTCTGAGGAGTCCACTTCTACAAATCCTACTGGATCCTTACAAATTGTATTGCCTAAATGTGATGCATCTCAATCTCAATCTCCTATAGCACCTAATTACCTTCATACATTATTACCCCATGAAATTAAATCTCCATCAATAGTAGAAGTTTTAAAGATGGAAAAGGTAAAGAGAGGTGAGATTATTGTAGGAAAAGAGTTGAATATCAATAATGACCAAACTACATCTCAGATGACAAGTCTCATTAAAATATTGCAAGATAGTTAGCAAGCCTTTGCATGGGACTATACTGACATGAAGGGCTTAGATCCTAGTCTTTGTACACATAGGATATTTATTAACTCAAAATGTAAGCCAGTGAGACAACTCCAGAGGAGAGTAAACCCAGCATTAAAATATATAGTCAAAGTAGAGTTACAAAAACTTCTTAGTGTTGGATTTATTGATCCTATTTCTAATAGCTAGTGGGTGTCACCTCTAGTTATTGTTCCAAAGAAGGGAGGAAAATGAAGAGTATATGTAGACTATAGGGAGCTAAATAAAGCCATTCAAAAGGATCACTTTCCTCTGCCATTTATTGATCAAGTACTAGATAACCTAGCAGGAAGTAGATATTTTTCATTTTTAGATGGTTTTAGTGGATATAATCAAATCTAGATCTCTCCAGAAGATCAAGATAAGACAATATTCATCTATCCATGGGGAACATTTGCTTACTCTGTCTTACCATTTGGATTATGTAATGCACTTGCAACTTTTCCATGAGCGGTACTTAGCATATTTTCTGACATAGTCGTTGATTGTGTTGAAATCTATATGGATGATTTCACTACTTATGGTGACACATTTGAACAAGCTCATGCCAACTTGGAGAAAGTGTTAAAAAGGTGTCAAGAATACAACCTTTCTCTTAATAGTCAAAAGTGTTATTTCATGATGGAAGAAGGAGTTCTTCTTGGCCACTACCTTTCCTCTTGTGGAATTCAAGTGGACCCTGCAAAGATTGTTGTAATTACTAATCTACCAATGCCAACCAAGCAAATAGATGTCAGAAGCTTTCTTGGGCATGTCGGTTACTACAGGAGGTTCATAAAATACTTTAGTAAGCTTGCTACCCCCTTGTACAACTTACTCAAGAAGACAGTTGAATTTGAATGGACAGAAGACTATGAAGCAACATTCCAGTAATTGAAGGATGTTTTGACTACAACACCTATTCTTAGAGGACCTGATTGGAAGGTACCTTTTCACATTCACACTAATGCATCTGATATTTCTTTAGGAGTAGTTCTAGGACAAAAAGAAGGTATTGTTAAGCATTTCATTTCCTATATTAGTAAGAATTTGCAGGGTGTTGAACTCAATTATACTATCACTAAAAAAAATTGCTTGTTGTTGTGTATGCACTTAATAAATTTTGGCATTATATCAAAAGCTATGAAGTTTTTGTCTATATTGATCACTCTGCTATAAAATATTTGATGAACAAACCTGCTATTTCTGATAGATTAGCACATTGGCTACTCCTCATGCAGGAGTTTAATGTCAATATAATAGATAAACCAAGTTGAGCCAATATAGTACTAGGTTTTTTGTCACAACTTCAAGTACCTAATGATCCTGTAGCCACAAATGACAGTTTCCCTGATGAGCATTTATTTTCAATAGAAATTTATAACCCATGGTTCATAGATATAGCAAATTAACTTGCTACAAGAAGAACACCACCACACTTTTCACCCAAGCAACGTTGCCTCTTGGTGGAAAAGAGTTTCAATTTCTCATAGATAGTTGGGTTGATGTTCTACACTAGACCAAATCAAGTAACTTGCTAGTGTGTGAGGGAAGATGAAACCTATGACATCCTGCGGGCATGTCATGATGAACCATGTGGGGGTCATTTTGCGAAATAGCCTACAAGATTTTAACAACTGGATACTACTAGCCTACTCTCCATAAAGATGCAACAAAGTATACAAGGTGATTTGATTGATGCCAATTCATGGGAAGGCCCACTAAATTTGATGAAATGCCTCTATAGCCACAGGTGGTGGTCACACCTTTTGACAAGTGGGGTATTGACTTTTTCAGTCCAATAGAACCCTCTTCTCATGGAAAATCATACATCTTATTATGTGCTAATTATGCAACTAAATGGGTTGAAGCACAAGCTATGACACATGACAAAGATCAAAAAGTAGCAAATTTTCTATATGAATGCATATTCATTAGATTTTGAGTACCTAGAGAAATTATCATAGATCAAGGAGCTCAATTCACATCCAACTTAATTGGAGATTTCATAAAGAAGTACATGATCCATCATGGTACATCTTACCCATACCATCCTCAAGCTAATGGTCAAGTAGAAATCACAAGCAAAGAGATATAAGCAATCCTCACTAAGACAGTTGCTATTCACAAATGGGATTGGGTTACTCGGCTTCCTAAAGCAATTTGGGCTTAGACAACTACCTGGAAGAGCACCACTGGATTTACCCCATTTGAATTACTTTATGGTAAATCTACTTCCATGCCTATAGAATTTTAAGCACAACACTTTAAAATTGCTTTGGAATTGGACGTTGATCTTTCAAAGGCTCAAGAAGATAGGTTACTATAGCTAAATGCCCTGATGAATACTACAAATCTGCCCTGTATAATACTGAGATAATTCAATAGCAGTGAAAGAAATGGCATGATAAGTTCATCTATGACAAGAAGTTTTCTATTGGAGACTGGGCCTTGTTATATGATTCCTTTTATCAGCAAACTCTGAGAAAATTTGAAACCTGTTGGCTTGGATTGTATAAAATCACTTATGTGTTTGAGAATGGTGTAGTACAGCTCTCTACCATTGATCATGTTCACTTTAAAATACTTGTTAATGGGCACCGCTTAAAACTCTACCATAAGCTATCTATTCATGAAGAGTTCCTGAAGTAATTAAAGCCATCTATTGATCCTACAATTCTTGTAGCAACTACAGATGAGTTTCTCACTCATCTATCATCCTCTCTCTAAGAGCATTTCACTCATCATAATAAACTACTTTCTTTGCGAAAGTATTTTCTCTATAATAATTCTACCTCACTCCACTTTTTCTCGTCTTCCACCTCACCTCATCCTTCATCAACTTGCATGACGGTATCATCTGACAACACAAATTACAAGGTTCGTACACATACTCAAGTTCAAACTTTTTCTTAATGTGTTGTTCTATTTTTAGTTACCTTTGTCACTAGAAATTGCAAGAGTTATTGTCTAATTTAGTTGGGGGGAGGGGTATTATATTTCATTTTTTTATGTTCATTAAATGTTCATGCTATTCTTTATATGCCACCACCCAATAAAAAAGAATGATGTGATGTGACAGTTACCTTTATGTCACACATTTTTGCAAACTAGTAAGTATGAGTTCTAGCTGAGGCAATTAATGTAGAATTAAGTGATCTTAAATGCTAAAAATGTCAGTTGCTTAAAACAATTACTATCACTTGTCTTCTTGTCTTGTTCCAAGTATTTCCATTTTTTGAAATTACTCCTGTAATCACTTTGGAGGAACAATGGGGGGTGATTTGAAAAGAAGAGAACCAGCTGACCATACAACATTGTTGGGAGACCCAATTTTCCTACCTATATTTCAAGCCAGGGGGTGGATGAATTACATGTCCAAACTATCTGCATGGGATGAGGAGCTTACCTTAGAGTTTTTGCAAACATTGAGGCATGGTTTTTCCATAATCAAAGGAATAAGGGTTCCATTTTCACATAAAATTGTAGCTAAGATAATGGAATTACCTCTGGCAAGGGAGGAGTTTTCAAATGCATTGGACACAGTGTCAGCTAGAGCCCAATTTATAGTGTACATAGACCCACAACTTTAGATAGACCAGGAAAAAGGTATAATCCACATATCTTTACCAAAATCGTTTAATCAATGTGCTATCTATATTGTGAGATATTTTACTTGTGAGGTGAGACATTCATATTTGCATGCCATGCATTTCAAATTTTTGAGCTGCCTAAGACATGATGACTGCCCTTTGAATGTTCCTCATTTTATGTATCGCATTTTGTTAAAAGAGCCGATGTAGTGCAAAAAGGAACCCCAAAAGATGTTTCGCACCACTATTTTATCAAGCTTATCATAGAAAAATCCCTCAAGGAACAATTTGGGATATCTTGGGATGATTTTATTTCAAACAATGTGCAAAACCCTGTAAAGCAACCTGCAGAGCAAGTTGAAGAGGAAAGAGAACCTTAGGAAAATTTTGTAAACCCAACACCAGGCTCTTCCTTGTCTAGACCCAAGAGGTCATAGAGAACCCCAATTTCCACTCTCGTAGCTTCTACCTCTAGGTCAAGCCCAAAATCTGATAAGGGTAAAAGGAAAATTAATTTTTCCCCAAATATTGGCCCTCCTGTAGTTCCTAGGGTTTAAAAAAGAAGAAAGGAAATGTACATGAAACATCTTCATAACTTCTTGTAGCTTCAAAGACAGCAAAAGTACCCCTTAGGCATAGAACTCAAAGGAGCCAATTATCTGTAAAACCTAATGAGGGTGTGTCTTTTCAATCCCCTAGTCTAAAAATGTAACTATTGAAAAAGAGAAATCCTCTTCTTCTAATAAGGATAATATCATCATTGAAGATGGGTCAAATGAAGAAAGTGTAGAATGTGTACCTACAGTAGTAGGAACATCCTCTATCTAGCCATTCATCATTTTCATAGATTCAAACAATGATGACAGTGTATCTGTTAGAGCTGTAGACTCTCCTCTTGTTCTTCAAAGGAGAGAATTTCATGAAAAAGATATTAAAATAAAATTGGAAATAATTAATACTATTGCTGAATAGATTCTTTCGCAAAGACTTGATGCTTTAGCCTCTGCAACCAAGAAAGTTGTTCCTCTTGGTCCTTCACCTACATCACATGTTACTTACCATCTTGGTTCTACTATTTCATTGTTAAGCATTATTTCACAGCTATCTAATTAGTTAATTCAGGAGAGGGAAGAATGGAAAAGAGAGAGAGAGAGAGAGAGAGAGAGAGAGAGAGAGAGAGAGAGAGAGAGAGAGAGAGAGAGAGAGAGAGAGAGAGAGAGAGAGAGAGAGAGAGAGAGAGCTTTGACAAAATAGTCTTCAATCAAACTCAAGAATTATTGAAAAATGATACAGAGATTGAACAATTAAGTGGCAAACTTACAAAAGTCACTACCATGATTCCTGAATTGATTTCTTGTCGCTCTCCTTCTCCTGTTTATGCTCTCTTTTCAAAAGAACAATTTGTCAATTATCAAATGACCTATGTAATGCAAAGTAAAAGTTTAACATTAAATACTCCTCAGGAATTTTTCCAAGCTTTTCATACTACCCCGGTAGCCATCAAAAATTTACTTTGTAAACTCTTTTTACATAATTTACTAGTCTTTGACAATAGAGATTGGAACCCTTTGCTTTATGTGGGTGATATTCAACTCAGGGAATTGATGTCTTGGATCCAAAATGAAGTTAGCAGAGAAAATTAGGCCCACCAGTATAGAGAATTACAGTATGAGATTTCACTTTTTCTTAGGCCTCAAGCCAAAGATGCCAAAACAATGTACTATGATTGGTTGAAAGTTGCTCAATCAAAATCTAGAAATGTACATAGCAAGTGAACTAATTAATTAGCATAGGATTTACCTTTAGTTCGTAGAAGTAGAGTAGACTATGTTGTTCCTACAACCATTGATAGTAGAATTAGTGGACTGTTCCTACAATATAGGAAATTAAAGTAGTTCTCAACTGTATTGTCATGCTTTGTTAAAATAGATTTGATTCTTAGCTTTAGCGTAGATTTCCTGTAGCATAATCATTGGAATTTTGTATAATAATTCTTAAGTTGAGAGAAGTTTGAAGCATATACTCTGCAAACACCATTTCAAGTTTACATCCCTCATTGATAAATTAAATGAGTCCAAATGAGTTAGGTTAGAAACACTCAAGATGTCCAATCTTGGATTAAGCAGTCCATTGTTGTAGTATTTTGATCCCTTTCTTTGGCCAAGCAACTGCTACACCAAAGTCTTCTACACCTGTTTGGCCACTGGAATATGTGCGATGGTGGGTAACCACTGCTTTATAGCCTTTCTTGAAGGCTATTTGTTTGTCCTCTTCTGTGGCTACTAGATTAAGGTCAATGCCTTGCATTTTTTGCATAATATCATCAATATTGAATTAATTTCTTATTTGTAATTTTATATATAAAAAATTGATATGAAATTTTATTTGCTGCTACTTACAAGGCATGACTAAAATTTCATATATCCACTAGAGACAAGATGGTGTTGACAAATTGGTAGTATTTGGAGGACAAACTAATTCACTAAAGAGTTGCATTGAAAATTGTGATATGGAGTGATATGTTCCTCATAGTAACCAAGAAGAAATATCATCTACAGTTGTATATATAAAAATAAGATCCAATTGTTTACAAATATAGTGCACTACTATTGGAGATAGAAAATGAAGGAGAGACACATAAAACAAAGCAATCCAAGATGGAAACAACTAAAATTAATAACAATCTGGCAGATTGAATAGGCAACATTAAAGAGCACATAAATCAAGAGTGATATGTATATATACAACAGGATTATATCTAAAGAGTCTCATTATTCATTAACCAAGAAATGTAGAGCTGAAGCAATGAAGAGAAGACAACATTGGGTATTCTACATTAAATGAGAGGAAGAGAAACTTTATAAATCATATGTTGAGTCACTTCAAAGCCAATAGATAGTATAAAAGAAACCATATAACCAATGATCGATTGTTATGTACAACACAGATATCAAAATCATATCATCACAAGCTCATGGACATGGAATTGGTCAAGAGGATATACATGTAAGACTATATCATCAAAAAGGTTCAGCAATTATAATTAGAAAAGATATATGAGTTTTCCACATACAAAAATTATCTTAAGTATTAAAGAATGAATACAAGTGGTTAAGTAAAGGAGAAGAGTGAACATGACAATAGCAATATAAAATTATTAATAATAATCATGAAGAAAATAATGTCCCTTCTAATGATTAAGAATTGAAATCACATACATGTAGGACATGCATTGGTACCCTCATCAAGTGGAAGAACTCAGTGTGGTCTCAAAAAATCATGTAACAAAACATACATACTATGGTTCATGATCCATAAATTAGTATAAATCATAAAGCTTTATTGAACTATTGTCCTATCAAAAGACTCATTGTTGCTTACTTCCAGACACTATTCTGTACAACACAATTCATTTCTTGTGGCCTCTTTTTCTTCTATTGGATTTGGATCCAACACAAGCCCAAGAATTTTTAGATTGGCATTCTTCAAGGTATTTTTACACAGGCTAACAGGGTTTCCACTATATGTGATTTCATCATCACATAATACAGTGGCTGTAATATCAACAAGTAAATGTTGTTGTGTAATTTGTTCCTTTCCCTTTCCCTTTCCCTTTCCCTTTCCCTATGAATCCAATTGTGATAGAAAAATATCAGTAAAATAATCAAAACAAGTCCAAAACCTTCACGAAAGTAACATAATAATCTAACATTTTATAAAATTAAAATTTCATTAATTTTTATACAAAAGCTTTACCTATGCGAGAGAAGGGGTGGGAGCAACATCCCTGCCTCTGTCATCTGATGGCTAGGCCATGTCACCCTATGACAAAGAATATATATAAAAACATCACCATAATCAAAGGAATAGTCCACTTAGCAAAAAAACTTATCATTAAAATGGTATACTATATAATAAAGTTATAATTGGAAGTAATTAGTTTAAATTTTACATATATAGTACTTGCAAGTCTCATGATAGTAATTTTCTTTGTATCTATGTGATTCAAATTGTAATCTATTAGAAACTCTTCCCCTAAACTTATTGATTTTGTTGCACATAAAAAAACATGATTTCCCTCACGTGCCTTGAAAATGTAATTGGGTCACTTATTAATTGATCCAAGATGCTTACTATTTATAAAACCTACATTGTTCCCTATTTCTTTTGGCCTTTCATCTATTTACACAACAAGTCTTTTACTTTGATCATTTTCTTTCCATTGTAGATAATTTGTTGATAATGCATACCTATGCATACTTTTTTTTTAATTGAACTATCTGCATCCAATTTTTGTAATTGTAACAAGGTCCTACATACTCCATCAATTCAAAAACCTTTTTTCCATCCATAGAAAATAGGCCCAAACCATGGCTATGTGATATTTCCTCTTGTTAACACTACCTTTCTCAAGATGTGGGTACTTCAAGGGAACATTGATGTCACCCTTTGTCTCATCATCATAATAAAATGACCCCCCTTGAGCAAGGAAAAATTGCATGTGTTTATTGAATTTTCTTCTAATCTTTTGCCCTTTAGTTTGTCTCTCTTTAGTAGTAGACCTACTACATGTCTCACTGTCATCTTCTATTCCTGTATTTCCCTCACTTGAGGAAGAAAAAATTGATAGATACCTATTTGATGGTACTTGGAGCCCATCAAATAAGAGATATAGTTTAAGGAACGAAATATCAAGATATAAAATAAGGCTAATATTGATAAAGTTTTCCTAAAGTTAATATCGAAGTAAAGAGAAAGCAAGCATGTAATAAACTTATACCTCCTGATCCATGTCACTTTGTATGATTCTCGTTAAAGGGGTGTAGTTTCCTACATATGTAAATCATTTATCTTAAGTTAGTTACAAATTACATGATACTTATGCTACAAATTATGCATAGAACATAACATGAATAATATGCATACATCACAAAAAACATAACATTGTATATTTTTCAATTGGTTACCTCTACGAAAAACATATAATAAGTAATTAGCACCTAATACATTTCCATTGATCATGTTATTGATCATCTTCTTCTTCTATCTCATCATCATGAACATCATCATCTAAATTTTCAGAATGACCATCGTGAACATCATGATTGTCACTATGACCATCGCCATCATCATCACCATCACCATCACCACCATCATCATCTTCACCACCACCACCACCACCACCATCATCATCATCATCTCCTTCTTCATCATTTCCATCATCAGCATCATCATCTCCTCCTTCATCTTCACCATCATTATCATCATCTCCTCCTACATCTTCTTCTTCAATCACATTATACTTTATCGGTATTCCTCTTGGATCATGTCTAATGACAAATGACCAACTCAATTTATGTGGAACGCCAAAGTAAAAAACTTGCTCACATTGACTTCAAAGAACATAGGCCTCATTTCCAACTGGCTCAAATGACCTTGTATTAGTCATTGTAATTCCATTATCATGTTCAATAATAGTTCTATTAGGATCATTTTGATTTAGTTGTAGCTTGTACCATTTGACACCATATAGAACTTGTTTTAAGGAACTAAATTCGTACTCAATTATATCATCCAAAATTCCATAGTATTTTTTTTTTTATTGTTGAGAATGCATGTCATTTCTAGACAAAATATTGATGACCTCGAACATTACAGTTATCCCAGAGTCACAAGTTCTCTTAGTCTCATCCACCTTTTTTATGTGAAATTTATGGCCATTTTAGTACATAGCTCTGTGGTGCTTGACCTATTATTTTTCAAACATGTCAAAATTATGCATCCATCCTTGAGTTGATATTAATCAAATGGGTCATTATAGATTAACTTATACATACCTTTCCACCTCTTAAACCATTTGCTAGATCAATTACCATTGGCGTAACATTGGGATTTCCATTATGATGAGCTTCTTTAATAAATGAAGTAACACCTTCCCATGTTAATGAGTGGCAACTTTGTTTAGATCGTTCAATCCATAGCATTATCCAATCAAGATTATTTGCAATATACAAATAAAATGTATCCCACTCATGAGAAACTGTATAAAATAGATAGACTAGCTAGAAACAATTATATTGATGATGGATAAGAATTAATTAACTACTATAACATCTTATAATTAGCTCTCACTTTCCTTAGTCTACCTTTCTCCATCAGGTACTCCACTTTGAATATGTTAATGGAGTTGGGATACCAAATGTGATCTACATGGATCTTTGATGCAAACTTGGGAAGATATTCACTAATGTAAGCCATAGTTTCGTAGACTATATATCCCTCGACCATGGAACCCTCAAGACATGCTCTCTATCAAACCAAGCCCTTCAAAAAATTTAAGTGCCTCTCAAGCATCCACATTGACCTAATCGATATAGGTCGACAAAATTCGATCTCCTTAACTAGATGTACGAGGTAGTGTTCTTGTGCATTGAAAAAATTTGAAGGTAAACACTTTTTCATCTTGCACAAACACTAAGGAATTTTTCTCTTCCATTGCTTTATGTCTTTTTTATAAATTTCTTTAGATGACAACCACCTAGAAGATATTCATCATGCAAAAATATATTAACGAGACTAATAACAGTTGTATACAAAAAATCTAACAAATAACACTTCTAATCTCATGTATTTCCCAAGATCATATATAACATGTTTGACACTCATGTTGTTGAAGTTGTGTGGGAGAGATAGAGGTAGAATGTACTGCAGTAATAATAGAATGATCTTGTCAATTTATTATAAAATAATACAATCAAAAGTACATGATGTTTTACAAATTTATTGTAAATAGAGAAGAACATGACTTACCTTGACGAAGGTATGTGAATCATACATTTTCAACCCTGACCCAAAATCACCTTTCTTTGATATAAGACTACTTATTTTTGTAACAAATTCTGTGGGAAATTTAGTTTGTTTATGGCTTCATATATGGCATCAATTTTTTGTTGGATTAATAACCAAGGAATGGCACTCGTATTAATCCAGTTTCCATATCTATTTGATTGAACCAAAAACTTCAATGCATGATTGGATTCATCAATGTCATTGCAAATTTTGACCAATTTTTCTTTGTCATGCCTTCCATCCAATATTTTTCAGTGTCTCTATTACATTCTTTCCAATATGCATAGCATCAAACAAATGCATGATTGGGAGGTGCTCGTAATATGGCAGCCTACTAAATTGTTTAGGATAGCATTTAAGTCCTTTTGGAAGTTTCTCATCGATGCCTTGATGACTTTCACAAACATCAATTATATCATTAGTAAACAAAAGATAGTATCCAAATTTAAATTTCATAAAAAAACCTTCATCAAATGGAATGACATTACCTTGATGATTCATTCTATTGTATCCCAACTTTCACATGTGAGGTGTCATTCTTTGTGGCTTTGATGTTGTCTCTTCTTTCTCACTAAAAAGATGTTTATCAAAAATTTGATACTGATGATTTTGGTGGAGAAAGTATCTATGCTTACCGAACATCTGCTTTTCTAAACTTCTTGAATGGTGAGATTTCATCTTTGGACCACAATATGGACATGAAAAATTTCCCTTTCTCTAAAGACCTACAAGATCATGTATAATTGGATGACATGTGTACTATAAGATTCATATTCACAATTATCACATGCAACTTAAACATACGACAAAAAATATGCGTTAACAGTTTTACATACCACAAAAATGTGTTAGTCCAGGGGCATCATGTATAGTCGATACAAGCATTGCATAGAATTGAAATTTCCTTTCATCAATTAGTCTAGATAAGTCATACATAGTGACCCCATTCCATAACTACAACAACTCATCAATCAAGGGCTCAATATATACATTCATATCTTTCACTTGGTACTTATCTAGTTGAATTAACATAAACAAAACATAATTATTATGCCCATTTTGATACTATATTTATAAATTAATTTACATGACTATTAAATGGAAAAATACCTATTACAATCATTGCTAACATTATGTGCTCCCTCTTTATAGACATCCAAGGAGGAAATTTATTGTTAATAACAAAAATAGGCTAGACTGAGTAAATAGATCTCATCTCTCCAAATGGATTGACACCATTTTCTGTCAATTGAAGCTTTAGATTACAAGGTTCTTGTTTAAATACTGGCCACCTATCTTCAATTTCCTTAAATGTAGAACCATCCACATTCATTCGCATAATGTCATCTTGACTTCTATTGCGTACATGGTAATTCATACATTGTGCAAAGCTAGTACACCTGAATAATCATTGCACATGTGGAATAATGAGGATGTACTGAAGAACCTTGTGAGGCACCTTTTTCATTAGTTGATCTAATTGATATCTACTAATGTGACAATCAGGGTATTCTACTGCAAATTCATATTTTTTATGATATATAATATGATCATTGGTACATGCATGTATTATTTGATACTCCATTCTAATATCTTTCATAATGGTCGATAATTCTCGATAAGAGTGAGGTAAAATGTTTGATGGTAGTAAAAAACACTCACCTATCAACCTATGGAAAAATATTGATATTAATATAAAGAACATTAATGGTACACTAACATAGAAGATGACAAAAATGACACTATACCTTAGCATAGGTGAGAGTGCTACATTGGATATACCATTCATAACCTTGAATTTTACCAGTAATAATATAGTGGAGAGAAGTGTTGCTTGGGAGCCTTGGTACAAGGGCTTGTATGCCTTTTCAATTATAGGTATATCAAGGTTCTCTTTGTCATCATCATTAGATGCATGACTATCATCATCTTCATCATCTTCATTAGTTGTGCTAGTAATATCTTCTTCAATCATGTTCTCTAGCACATTATCAGCTACATCAATACCAACATCTTCAACTTTGTTCTCTACCTCATGATCATCTTCTTTCATGGGAGTGTTACCTTCTGCTTTGATATTCACACCTTCATGTTCCACCAGTTCAAAATTCACATTCACCAAAGGACGATAATCCTTTCCCCATTCAATGTGATTGCATTGCCTACAATGTCCCTCAGTTGTTGTGATTAGAATTCTTCAATTCTTTAAGCCCTTGTAATTTTTGCAAGGATGATAACATTTTCCATCACCATTTATTTTTAACTAAGAACACAATCTAGCAATTTTTGCCTTATTTTGCTTTGGGTACATATTGTTAAGCGTGGACTTTCTTCATAAGCATTTTTTTAGGCTATAAAATTATAGCAAATATAAACATACAAGCATTAGTAGTATGTTGTATATAATTGATAATAATTAAATAATTAAATATTACTATCTCTTTAGTATAGATGACATAGATAAACAAATAAAATGAATTATACAATATAAATATTGGCATTGATTTTGAATAATATAGTATTAATATTGATTCTAGACTTCATTCAACTTGGTAGAAAGCTTTTGAACTATTACATCCATTAGGTAAGGCTGGAGAAAGTGCATATTGCATTGTGATGATCCATGCTACCTAACTATGTCCAAGGTGAGGCATACTTTGCCTACCAGGTTGCCTACATACCCGTATACACAAGATCAAGACCCTTGAACTACTCACTCTAACAAAAATGTAGTTCTGGTTTCTAATTGTTTTGATGTAGTTGTATTCTTGTAACCATTGGTGATCTTTACTCACCTAATACAACTCTTCACCATCATAAACTCACTAGGGTGAATCAAGGGGTTTTCTATAATTACAATCTTGTAATACCCTAATGCAACCTTTGTGTTGTAGTTCACAATTTATGTAAGGTTAACCTATATACATCCTAACTTACTCCTTATATAGTTATGTTTTAAACCTTGTGACAATAATCAATGGGTCTAAATAAACCAGTAAAGTCAATGCTAGCTAGGAATAGCTGATTGTTGATTTTATTGTACCTAATCTAGTGACAATTCTACAAGAATTTGTAATCAACCTAGCTAATCAACAACTAGACCAATTGACTTGTATACGTCCTAACTCATTCCTTATATAGTTATGTTTAAAAGCTTGTGGCCATGCTACCTATTGAGCCACTTTTACTGTTTATATAAATACATATATACATATACACATATATATACATATACATATGTTTATATATATATATATACATATACATATGTTTATATATATATATATATATATATATATATATATATATATATATATATATATATATATATATATATATATATATATATATGTATGTATGTATGTATGTATGTATGTATGTATGTATGTATGTATGTATGTATGTATGTATGTATGTATGTATACATTGATACATATATGCATACATACATACATATACATTGATCAAAAGGGAATTACAAAGAAATCCTAGATCTTAGTGCAGGGGCCCTAGGTCCTAAATAAGGTGGTCAAACACCGCATAGGATAGTATAGAAGGTGATTAATAAGCATCCAAGTTGACACAAGATAGTTTAGATAATCTCAAACATGCATTAAGGCAAGTTGTTTACACGTTGTAATAAGGTTATAGGAAAGTCAAAGGTTGGTCAATAATTGGTCAAACATTGTGAGTTGACCAAAAATCTACATTTTTATGTTTCATAAGATTTTTGCATGTTGTGGTATAGTTTTGAAAGTATGTGGAGTCTTTTATTTGAAGTTTGTGTAAAAATTGTAAAAATTGCAAAAAATGCAATAAAAGTTGTCATGCAACTTTTTGCAATTTTTCTTGCAATCTAGAAGTGTAACAGTCAGATCATTATTTTTATCAAACATGGAAGGATGAAGTTGTAAGATCAAAAGTTGTGACCTATATATTGATTATCTTCAACCTAGTTTGAGGTCAAAATAGTACTATACTGATTTGGAATGAAATAGCAATCCTTTTGGTGAGAAAAGCCTTACTCTTGTTGATTCGATCTTCATCCCACCATAACATATACATACATATGCATATACATATATAACATCCTTACTCTTTCTGATGTCTATATAAAAATTTAAATTTTGAAAAGAAAAAAAAAATTCTTAAGATGCAAGAATCTCTCGTTTGATGATTTGATTGTAGGAGACATGCAGACATATACATTATCATGCACTACTTGATGAAAATAAGTTTTATGTAGACATTATTCAAAATCTTGTGTGTAACTTATCATATGTGTAAGAGTAAAGCTGTCATAGGTATCAAAGAAGTACAACAATAGTATATGCAGGTTACTTGCTCCTTAATAGGCTTTTGAAGAAATTTCATTGATTTTTTCTATTGAATTTTTGTTTTTCAAAGTTGTCTTTCAAGCATTTCTATGGAATTCTCATTTTGGAAATCATGATTCTGATGTTTATGCTTGAATTCTAAATGGAAAGTTCATGGTTCCAATGTGCAGATGGGTTCCATAGCCTATAATAATCAAGGTTATGTATAGCATATTGTAAGGTTTTTCTTCAAGAAAAATGGTTGGTTGCTGGGATTTATGCCTGATGTTAGAAATACAACTGACAAAGCTTCCAAATTAGAACCAATCTCTATAGTCTAATAGGTCCAATCAATTTAAACTTTCAAATATGATGAAGATGTAAAAGAAAGTCATGTGGTTCAATGCATGGCTAAATTTATATCTGGCCTTTTAGAAGTGACATTGAAAATTCTTTGCCTTTACCTTCTATTCCCCTTGCAAGAAGCTTGTAGCTAGTTTTTTTTTTTGTGGGTAGAATGAAACATGTTGTATGTAGAGAGTCCTGCTAGATTGGGATTCTCATATTCCAATACTACTACATGCAATAATTCCAATGATACACAATCTGGTATGGGTGATGTGCCCCTTGCTATTATACTACATGTTTTGAGTGCATACCTAGTAGCATTATGATAGTGCTAATTGTAAAAATACACTTAAAAAAAATCAATGGCATCTATCATGTTATAGCTCAAGACAATTTGAATTTCCTTGTTGGTTGGTTGGAGAAATTTTTCGAGTTAAACTATGTAGAGATTTACTTAGCAGGAGAGAGCTTTGCAGGTATGCACCTATCTTCTTTCATTGAATATATCCAAGCATTTTGTACTACATGTCTTACTAATTAGGTCTAATTTTTGTAATACATTATAATTAGGTATCTTTCTTTGAGATTATATGATTCATATAACTAGTCATTCACAAGAACACATCAACTATGAACTTGAATTGCATAAATGAACCATCTTCCAAGAGTGATGCATTATAAGAACCCATCAGTCATGAGCTTAGATAATCCATTTGGCACTTAAAAGGAAGGTTACACTTGTAGTGTTCTTGAGAATCTATGAAGCTATAGAACCATTCATCTAGTTTGTTTCAATGGTACCTATATGCATGCAACTTTGTATAAAATTGATGTCGTGGACTCTAAAATTGATGTTTGTAGATAGGGAATCCCCTTATGGATTTGGAGATAAGTGTAAACAATGGAGAATACTTTTGGTCACATGGTTTAATATTAGATAGCTCATACTTAATGGATCAAATTGTGTATAACAACTTGAGATATTTGAATTAATACTACCAAGATAAATGGTCACAAACTTGTAATGACATGAACAACAATATAGCAGTTGATATAGGAGATGCAATGGATATACATGATGTCACATTAGGTGAATGCTTAGCTAACATTTCAACTCAAGAAAGAGATAAGGGAAAGATTCATACCATGGTAAACTCTTAGCACCACCTTGTTTTCATCCTTTAAACTCAAAAGGAACCTTGCACTCCATCTTATTTAATCAATAGGAATAAAAATCTATCAAAGCCAAAATACAATTTTGCTCAGAGTAGCTAAAAAGAGATACATATGATGACATAAATAATCTAACTGCACCTAACCTAATTAGGTATTTTAACATATATTTTTCTTGACACTATTTTTTTTCACCTCAATTTGGTTGGCTACTATTTCTCATCAAACTTTGCAGAAAATAAATGAAATTAATAAATAAAGAGGAGGTGCAGAAATTACTTCATGCCAATACAACTCACCTACCTTATCATTGGGGGATCTCTGTGAGGGGTATATCACTTGCATTCTTAAATCTATTGCAATTCAAATATTTTTTTCCAAAGATAATAGATAATTGTATCTTAAAATTGTTTTCAATCTCTTAAGGATAATTTAAAATTATAAATAGGAGAAAATGGTTGGTAGATATTTTTTGGTTGTTCGATATCCATATATTTTTGGATGATGAATTTTTCATGTTTTCAATTTTCTAGTTCATTATTCTCTTAAAAATGAATTAACGGAACCTAACATAGCTTCTTATCAAATATGTTAGTAGAGATTTGTAGGCCATTGTGCATTTGGATATTTTCTAATTATTGTCTTCCCACATTTTGACAAAATGGCATTGATAAAATGCTCATAGCACAAAACTCGCCACCGCGATTCTTGACCAAAACTCAAATATGGCCGCCATGGTGGAATAGGAAATGAAATAGATGTAATATCTTCATGATCTGATAGTATATAAACTCCAATAGTAGAAAAAAGAAGGGTTTTTTTTTTTCAAAATGCAACTACTTGTCTCAACTAGTAAACTATCAATTGTTCAGAAAAATCTTTCCTTTAATTGCCATTGTAAAACTCTTCCTCAAGCTTCCCTCCCATGCAACCACACTTTGCCACATAAACAAATAAAGTTTCACTTTCTTTCTTTTTTTGTTTCTATCCCCAATGACGTCAAAATTTTGACTCCCAACTTAACTTGAGTCAAAATTTTGACATTATTGGGATCATTTTTTTTTTTAAATAATTTGACAAGCCAAATTGACTTGCCATCAAAAATTTAGGCCAAAAACAACCCCCAATTGTACTAGTATATTTTCCACTCACATTAGGCCTAAAGGTGGGTTGTATTTAGTATAGGTGAAACACAAAGATAATCTAGATTCAAAGAACTAGGAACTAGTTGCATCCTAATTGTCTCAACAAGATGCCATAAAAATATTCCTCTTCAAAGTTCTCCTTAACTACAACAAGTTTGAGTCCACAACGTATTACTGGATGGATCATATTGTTGTTTTTGGAATAATATTTTGATATTCCCAAACATAATGAATCAATAATAATATTTCTTTGTGTTTAGATAGGGAATTAGAAGTCAAATTTCTTTGCCTTGCCTTTAAGTAGTTTGAAATTGATTTCATTTTTTTCTATTCATTTTGTAGCACATTCTGAATTGTGATTAACTTTTTCAAAGGTGGGTCTTACCCTTTGGAACCACATATAAATACTTTACAATGATGAAAAATTATTGATGACTAGATCTACCATATAAATTTTATATATTAGTTTGTTAACAACAGGGAATTATTTTATTTAATAGTTCAACCTAAGAAGTTGTTTTAGAAAGCATATTGTTGAATTTCTTTCTTAATTATTTGTTTCGGTGGCAATAACATACAAAAATTTAGTATCAATACTAAATAGCATAAACTAAAACAAATACTTGGGTGTAATTCTAATCATTTTATCATCATAAGAAGGTGCTACTTATATATATTTAGTTGGTCAAATTAATTTGGATTGGTTAATGGATTCATGTCAAGCTTCCAACTACTGACCAGCAGCCATTAGAAGAGACCTTGCTAGTTTAAAGTGTGTTGGGATCCTTTTGGAGGATTTTATGACATTCTTGACACTCCCATCCCCAACTCATAAGCAAGAAAAAATATGGAAAAGAGAACATGTTCTTAGGTTAAATTAAAATCTCAAGGAGTGATGTACTAAATGAGCCATAAGAAACCTACGTGTACTACTAACATGCCAGACTTCCGCATTAGCATGCAAAGTTGAATCTGGACCCATTTTCATGTCAAACATACAAACAATAATAAAATTCTAATTTATGGAGTTTTCATATACAAGCATTTCATATCAAATGACTATCAACCAACTACAATTGGTTGGATTTGGTAGAAACAATATTAAAATGGGTTGATCATTGGGTGAGAAATGTGATGAATAGGGATGAAATACAAAGATGGGATGTTGAAAAGGAATAATGGTGAATTTGAGCGAGATGACCAAATTTTTATTTCAAAAACATATGTGTAGATATAAACATTAAGTACAACATGTCCAATATTTTTGCAGATATAGACATTAATTACACCAAATTTTTCTTTCAAAACCATATGTGCAGACATAAACATTAAGTAAAACATGTTCAGTATTTTTGCAGACATACACATTAATTACATCAATTTTTTCTTTCAAAACCATATGTATAGATATAAACATTAAGTACAACAAACTCAATAAGGGTACAAGAATAAGTTATTCCTGTGAAAAAAGATCATGTTAGATAATACAAGGGAATTTGATCAAAATAGGGAGACAATCATTGGATTGTTGTCTAACTTTCAAAGAGAAAGAAATGACAAAATTTATTGTCCTTCCAAGAGTTGTAACGGCTTAAAGACAAGAAGAATCAAAATCAAAACAACTAAGAGACATTGTAGGGAGAATGGTCACACTGAAGGAGGGTTTGATTATCATCCATTGGTAAGTTGTTTGTTAGATTGTATTTACAATTAATATAAATATGAACCACCGAATGTTGGATTGATTATCCTCATTTTTATATAAGTTGATCTCACTAGGATAGTACGTAATATGGACCACCACATCTCAAAGGAATATGGAGTTGTGAATATGGAGGAACATGGAGGTGTCAGTATTGAAGGAGAAGATCATGATCTCATGGAAGATGACAATCATGTACCAAAAAAACACATTTGAAGATGATGGTACTAATACATTGATCCATAACGCATTTGGTATTGATGGTAGTGTTCTTGTTGATGATGATGATTATTATTATGATGAGGATGACATCGAGGTCATCCATGATATACCTCTACTTGAGAAGGTAAGCATGGCCCTTTACAAAGGATCTCAATCAACTCTTCTCTCTATTGTATTGTTGTCAGTAAATTTGAAGGTTATGAATGGTTTATCCAACATAAAAATGTCATGTATACTAAGGTTTGTCATATATTTATAGTCTATAAAAGGTGAAATATGTACCATCAAGATTGTTTATACTAATGACTTATATTTTTTGTTGTATATTGATAGGTGACTATTTGTTACCACCATCAAATGTTCTGCCTCACTCGTACCAAGAATTATGTGCCACTATGAAACATATTGGAATGGAATATCAAGCAATAGATGCTTGTCCTGAAGATCATGTTATTTATCATAAAGAACATGAAAATGCAACAGTGTACCCCAAATGTCATCCAAGCAGATATCGAGATGATAAGGTGAAAAAAAAGGTGCCTCACAAGGTTCTTCATTACATCCCCATTATTCCACATCTTAAACGATTATTTAGGTGCAATAGCTTGGCACAATTTTTGGATTACCATGCACATAGTAGAAGTCAAGAAAACATTATTCGAATGTCTATAGATGGTTCAGCATTTATGGATATAGAGGAAAAGTGACCACACTTTAAATAATAACCTTGAAATCACAGGCTTTCTCTTGCAACTGACAGTGTCAATCCATTTGGAGAGATGAGATCTATTTACTCGGTGTGGCCTATTTTTGTTATCAACAATAACCTTCCTCCATGGATGTTAATAAAGAAGGAGCACATTATGTTGGTAATGATTGTTCTAGGTATTTTATTAATTTATTGTTATCTACATGTAATTATAATTCTTGGAGTGAAATGACCATAATAATTATCTGATGTTGTTCATTCAACTAGGTAAGTACCAAGTGAAAGATATGAATGTATATATTGCACATCTTATCAATGAGTTGCTAGTGTTATGGAATGGTTTCACTATGTATGATATCTCTAGACCAATTGGATAAAAACAATTTCAATTTCATGCAATTCTTGTGTGGACAATTCATCATGCCCTAGAGTTGACACATTTTTGTGGTATGTTATGCTAAAATCTAGTTGTACATGATAATACTAATTCCAAAAGTGAACATATTTAATCCAATTGTATCTTTATCTTGTAGGTCTTCAAACCAAGGGAAAATTTGCATGTCCAATGTGTGGTTCAAAGATGAAATCTCATCATTCCAAAAGTTTAAGAAAGAAGATGTTTGATGAGAATAGGCACTTCCTCATAGAAATCATAAGTTTTGAAGTATCGAAAACTATCTTTTCAATGGGAAATAAGAGATTGCATCAAATCCACAAAGAATGATACCTCACCTATGGCAGTTGGAATATAATAGAATTTGAGGTAGTATCGCTCGACCTAATGGTTTATGTTTGGAAATTATATATTATGGTTGTATTTTGTTTGTTGATTATGTAATTGATGATCATGAAGGTTGCCAAGGCATTACTAGCCACTTACCAAAGAGACTAAAATGTTATCCCAGAGAATTTAGTAGGTTGCCCTACTACTAGTAGCTACAAATTGTGCATTTTTTTGATACTATGCATATTGGAAAGAATTTGATAGAGACACTGTGGAAAATATTGGATGGAAGGTATGACAAAGAAAAACTTGCCAAAATTTGTAGTGACATTCATGATTCCAATCATGCAATGAAAAATATCATTGAATCAAATAGCAATGGAGATTGGATTAATGCAAGTGCCCTTCCTTGGTTACTAATGAAGCAAAAAGTAATGTCATAAAAAAAGTCATACAAAAATTTTGATTTCCAATAGGATTTGTTGCGAAAATAAGTAATCTCATATCAAAAGTGAATTTAAGCTAGGGTTAAAAATAGGTTATTAGCATACCTTCATCAAGGTAAGTCATGGTCTTTTGTATTTATAATATATTTGTGAAACTGCATTCAATTTTCATTGTATTACATTAGAAAAGAATGAAAAATGATCAGTGGACAATTGTTACAATATGTGCTACCCCTATCACTCACAAACAAGTGATATATGATCTTGGAAAATACATGAGGTAAGAAGTGATATTTGTTCAATATATCAACTAAGTAATATATTGTATAGTCTCTTATTTACATGTTTTTGTGTCTTGAATCCCTTGTAGGTGGTTGTCATCTAAAGAAATCCATAAAGAAGATATAAAATACTGGAAGAAAAGAATAGGTATACTAATGTGTGAAATAAAAAAGTGCTTACCTTCAACTTTTTTCAATGCACAAGAACACTACATCATACACCAAGTTGAGGAGATTGAATTGTGTGGACTTGTGCAGCCTAGATGAATGTGGATGGTTGAGAGACACTTGAAATTTTTGAAGCGTTTGGTTTGACAAAGAGAACGTCTCAAGGGTTCTATGATTGAGGGATATATGGTATACCAAATGATTTTGTACATTACTCAATATATTCCTAATTTTGTAGCAAAAACCCATATAGATTGCATTTGGGATCTCGACTCCATTAAAAAATTTGAAGGGGAGTACTTGGTGGGGAATGATAGATTTAGAAAAGTGAAACGTAATAAATTATGAGAGTTTATTGTATTTAATTCATTATTAATCTTCAAAATAAATATGTTCTAAGTCATCTATTTACTTTTTTTACAGTTGCTAAAGAGTGAGATGTAATACATTTGTTTATTGCAAAAAATAAAAATTAGATGATGGTATGGATTGAACAATGTCAATATTTTGGTCATAAATTAAAATGGGAATATGTGTCTTCATTGGTTAAATAAGACCATTGTAATGGAGATCCCAATGTTACATAAAAGGAAATAGGTTTAGCATATTAAGAGATCTCTAGGTACTTATAAGTTTGTTAATCAACTATGTATTTTTGAAATTGTAATGCAATAATTTATACATGTTTGACATTATTGTAGGTGAAACACCACAAGACTATGTTATGAAATGGTTATAAATTATGCATCAAAGATTTTGATGACATGAAGAGAACTTGTGATTCTAGGATAAGTGCAATCTTCCATGTGCCCAATATTTCATCTAGAAATGATTTACATCCTCAAGAATCTCAAAATTAATACTATGGCATTTTGGTTGATATACTTGACTGTGACTTTAATTTCTTCAAATTACTTCTCTTATTCATCAAATGATACAAACTATGACTTAATCAAAATGATCCTGGTAGAAATGTTATTGAGCATGAGAATGGATTTCCAACGATTTTGTTTGAGCCAATTGGAGATGAGCCCTATGTTCTTCCAAGCCAATGCAAGTAGGTATTTTACTCAAAGGTTCCACATAAACTAGGTTGGTCATTTTTTCTTAGACATGATCCAAGAGGAAGGCCAATAAAGTATAATGTGATGGAAGAAGAAGATGTCAAGGAAGAGGAAGAAGTGGATCATGATCAAAAGCTACTCGATGATGCTCCTGATGCAAATGATGTTGCTACTGATCACAATGATGATGCTTCGACTAATCATGATGATGATGTTTCTATCGATCATGATGATGATGATGAGGAGGAGGAGGATGATGAGGAGGATGAGGAAGATGATTATGATGATGATGATGATGATGACAATGATGATGATGACAACAACCATAGTAGTGGTGGTGACGATGACAATGATCTTGATGATGAGATGGATGAAGAATAATATCAATGATGAGGGGGTATTGATTAGCTAACATTGAAGGGGAGTTTGACTATTAGTAACAAGAATGAAATGTATAGTTATATGATCAATGCCTATGCTATTCAATATTGAGTTATTGATAGATCGATGATTAATTTGAATAACTTATCTATAGCTTTTACTATTTATAATTAATAGGTGATGCCAATATTCAATTTGATTTTGAGTATATGTATCATGATTTTTTTAGCTAACATAAGATGATTTACATATGTAAAAATGTGAAGCCCTTTCATGAGCATCCCACACAGTCTCATGGATCAAGTATAAGTCAATACACCCCATAGAGATTAATGTCATTTACCATTTGTAAAATATCTCTCATTACCACCTATCTCTCTTATTTCATGGATTTCAAGGACCAAGGAATAGGTATTTTTTGGATTTGTCTTCCTCGAGAGAGAAAAATGTAGGAATGGAAGAAGAAAGTGAGACATTTAGTATGTCCAAATCAAGGAGATTGACTAGAGGACAAAATATCATAAAGAAATTCAATAAGCGCATGAATTTTTTCCTTGCTCAAGGGGGGTCATGTTCTTATGATGATGAGAGTGAAGGAGACTCCAATGTGCCCTTTAGCTCCAAAAATCTATGAAAACAATAGGTCCCCAGTGAACTTCCTCCAAAAATACTGATTTTTGTGTTGGAGAGAGGATATATCACATAGCACCATCCTCATTACATGGTTTGGGCCTATTTTCCATGGATGGCATAAAGGTCTTTTATGAAAAGGTTGTTGAATTGATGGAGTATGTTAGACCTTGCTATGATTATAGTAGATAGATGCAGATTGTCAAATATAAAAAAAAAGTATGTGTAGGTATGCATTTGCAGAAAAATACATACAACAAAAATTTAGTGAAGAAAGTAAAATAGGAGCTATATACATTGATGGAAGGCCAAAAGTATCAGGTAATATTGCATGTTTCATAAATAGAACACAACCTACATCAACTAAGAAGCAACCCAATTGCATATTTGAGGTGCGTGAGGGAAATCATATACTTGTATGTGCAATAGAATCAATACGTGGAGGCAAAGATCTTCTTATTGATTACAATTTGAATCACATAGATACAAACAAAGCTGCTATCATGGGCAAGGTGATATGTACTATGCACATTAAAAATCAACTCCAATCAATGAATCCAACACACCATTTAATTTTGATTTTTTTTTTGCTAACTTAGAATAATATCACATATGTTTTAACATGTCTCAATGATTTTTTTTTAAATGTAGGGCTACAATATGGATCAGTAGCCATAGGATATGCACGGCAGTGATGATTCTCATGAGACTTATTTTTGATAGGTAAAACTCATTGTTGTTGTCCAAATTAGATACGAGAAATATGTTAATGTGTGTTTTTTATTATGTTTCATTCTTCACTACTATTTTGGATTGATTGTAAATATAGCACTAATAATATTGTTCTCACAAACGAATGTTGAACAGGAAAGGGGGAAGGAAAAAGTAGTCCACTTAGAATAATAACACATATTTTAACATGTCTCAATGATTTTTGTTTTAAATTCAGGGCTACAATATGGATCAATAGCGACAAGATATGCATGGTAGTGATGGTTCTCACAGGACTTCTTCTTTTTGACAAGTAAATCTCATTGTTGTTGTACAAATTAGATACAAGAAATATGTTAATGTGTTTTTTTTATTATGTTTCAGTCTTCACTACTATTTTGGAGTGATTGCAAATATAGCACTAATAATATTGTTCTTACAAACGAGTGTTGATTAGGATAGGGGAAAGGAAAAAGTAGTCCACAAGGAACCGCATGATGAGCAGGATGAATTTATTATTGATTTTGTGCCAGTTGTTGATCATGTGGCTGTAGTGCAAAAGGTACATTGTTATTTAGCAAGGTGGTTAAAGAAATTGGCATCAACTCGACCTCATACTCCTGAAATACAACGGACAAAGGATGAGTTGATGCACCTAGTTTAGACATATACAGTAAGTATTAATGTAGTTTTTAATTATAACAAAAGTTCAATAATGGTTTTTATAGTATACTCTTTTATTTATGTCATTAAATAAAATGCATGTGTTATTTTTATAGAGGATGTTGAGGAGTTACAAGGGTGATGCCTTAGAGGATGATACTTCAAGCAGTTTAAGGATATCGCATGTTCTATCCTACACTTTTGTTTTGCTCAAACAATATTTTTTAAATAGCTCTAACAATATTTTTTTATTGTGCTCTAAAAATCTCATTTTCAGCTCCTACCATTGATCCTATATTCATTATGTTGCCCGCTACAAGGAACAAAACCGAAGAGGTAATTTTGACTGTAAATTCGGCAACACATCAACTATTGGTAATTAGATTCCTCTTTCTCTCTCTAATTTTTTATGTTTTTGTTTCACTTGGAATATTATTTCTTAGGGGGGCATTTTGTAATATTGGATTCATTTTATGCAGGAGGAGATGAGGACATTCCTGGGTGTACCCATGTTAGATTTATGGGAACACTAAAGAATTATGATCAATTGCTCATGAGTAATGAGGATGGTCTTCCCCTGAGAGTAGCCCAACATTCCAAGTACTTTAAAGATTGATCCTTTCTTTTACTATACAATATTATACTCATAATCAAATGCACTAACCTCCTATACAATATTATACTCATAATCAAATGCACTAACCTCCCATGCAGTCCCTTGCAATAACTACTAATCTCATTATTATTTTGCAGGGAATAATCTATTTTATGAAAAAATTAGTGATGAATGTTTGCATATATTTGGGCCAACCATATGCATAGGGTAACATGTTTTGATTTAATTGCTAGATCGTGTTTCCTTTGAACAATTTCTTCAAGTAAATTAAAAGGTATCTTCAATTCATTTATGAATCTAATGATTTTTTTCTTTTTCTTAAAAGGTGGAATTTGCAAACTAAAGATTTAAAGGATAAACTCATTGATGTCATTACAACACTTTTTGGACCCATCATCTTTCAAAGACTTAGGCTCCTTGAGAAAGTGGGCCAAGCTTGAAGTATATTAGGTGCAACTATAGGACCCAAATGAAAAGGAACCCTTGTTATGAGTGGCCCCCCTATATTCCTATTACTAAGTGGGAGAATATTAAAAAGTATTCTACTGAGAAAAAAGCAAGAGATGATGGAGCAATGGTACCACCCAAGGAAAGAAGGTATGTCATAATATTAAGAATGAAATTATGTAATAATTACTCATAATACTTATGTGATCTAACATATTTCAAACTTCACATAGGTTGTCTGACACATCAAAGGCAACTGAAGCAAGAAAAGAGAAGCACGAGCAACACAACCTCAGCTCAGTGGATATTCAAAACTTGTTGCATGAATTGTAAGTATAAGTAAATGAAAAATTATATGAAAATATTTATAAATTGTAAATAATTTTATTTTTGATGAAATTAGTTACAACAAAAAAATTATGATACCATGCAAAAATGTAGGCCATGGAATTTTTAAAAACAACTTCTGGAGAGAACAAGAAATTAGCCTTTGGACGTGGCTATACAATCGTGGCTAAACGAATCTGAGCAATGAGTGCGCAAGGTTCTTCTATGGGCCAAGCTTTGAAGTATATTAGGTACAACTACATGACCCAAATGAAAAATAACCCTTGTTATGAGCGGCCCCCCTATATTCCTATTATTGAGTGGGAGAATCTTTAAAAGGATTCCACTGAGAAAAAAGCAAGAGATGATGGAGAAACGGTACTACCCGAGGAAAGAAGGTATGTCATAATATTAAGAATGAAATTATGTAATAATTACTCGTAATACTTATGTGATCTAACATATTTCAAACTTCACATAGGTTGCCTGACACATTAAAGGCAACTGAAGCAAGAAAAGAGAAGCACAAGCAGCACAACCTCGGCTTGGGTGAATATTCAAAACTTGTTGCACGAATTGTAAGTATAATTAAAATTATATGCAAATATTTATAAATTGTAAACAATTTGGGCTTGATGAAATTGATTACAACAAAAAATTCATGATATCAAGCAAAAATGTAAGCCATGGAGTTTAAAATAACAACTTTTAAAAAGGACAAAAAATTAGCCTTCAGACGTGGCTATACAGTCGTGGCTAAATGACTCCGAGCAATGAGTGTCCAAGGTTCTTCTATTGGATCTATTGATGAGGTAAATAAGTCAATTGATTTTTATTTCAAACTGAATACTTTAGCAATTACTATATTTGATATTAAGTTCCAAAAACATAAGTCGTTATATTTATTTTGAGTAAGGAAACAATGATTATATTTTTCTTTTAACTTTAAAGTGTATATATATTTGTGTGTGTGTGTGTAAATGAATTATTAACATTTCCCAATATTCGTCTTGTATTTATATGTATATATTGTTGATAAATGCACCTATTATTTACATTAGATTGCAGCCTGCCAATCTTGATACAACAGTCGAGCACCATGGAGGCATTGATTTGAATGTGGATCATAGTACTAAAGGTATCTATTTTTATATTTGATTTCTGAATTATTAATACAAGTAAACATTTTAAATTGAATTTGGTGTAGTAATACAAATTTAACTATAATATATGTTGGGATTAAGAAAACATCTTGTATTGTAGGTGTAGGGGACACAAAGGTTGTTCCTGATGAGCGTGTTGAGGTCCAAGCTGACGGGCAAAGAGCGCTACAATGTTCTATAAAATATTTAAAATCTCAAATTTTTTAATTTAACCCTTTTATTTGTTATTGTAGAGGACCCACCTTTGCAAAGGAAAGTGAGATCACATCCACGGGTGAGAAGAAATATCGATTACGACATGGATATGCCTTTGCAACAATATAGGGAAGGGCCAAAAAAGAACAAAAGAAAAAATAAATGATTCATGTGAACATATGTAACTTATTTGATAATAATTGATGTTTATGTTTGGATGTTTTATTTATGTTCTATTGAATGTTCATGTGAATGTTCTAATGAATATTATGTTTTAATGTTAATGTGAATGTTCTAATGAAACTTATGTGTTAATGAATGTGATCATGTGATAATTCATGAATGTTACATTTTATTAAAGGAAAGAATGAATTTTTTTTAACGGGGAATTTAGATGTTGGGGGTGCAAATGAGCTTCCACTTTCACACGGTTGGCCCTTATTAGTAGAGAATATTAAAATATTCTTGAAACCAAGTGAAGCTCAACATTAACCTATGATTGCATGACAAGTAATTGTGTGAATCTCTTGGTTTCAGGAAATGCAAAAGGAGGCCATAGCTCAATATGCAATCTCAATTCATATGCATATGACATCAGGTGGAGCTAAAAAATCCCAACAACTTTGCATTTTTGGTACAGGTCTTTAATTAGGTATTTTAAGTTATAGACCATCATGAATATTATAATTTTGGCTCTTATAGGGAAGGGTAATGTCCTCGGCATGCAAGAAAATCAAGACTTTCTATGTGATGGCTTGTTGAGGACATTCTCTCGTCCATAGCAGCTAGAGTTCTAACGGTCATGATGGTCTATAATTTTAAAAACTTAATAGACTGATTAAATAAATGTAAACATGGTGGGTTATTTCATTTTTGCCTATTGTCCATGCATATAGAGCGCAACTGCACATGCATTCTCAATTCAGAGTGGCATTCACAAGTTTATTAAATCAAGGGTATAATGTCATTCAGATCTACAATTTTGCATTAGTAAGTTTAGTTAATTGCTAGACTATTGTTGCAAACTATACATATGCTTAAACTTAAGATTTCAGAGCTTTTTCATTAGAACCCATAATTTTTTGTTGTATCTGTTGTCAAACCCACAAAAATAAATATTGTACATTGATTTAAACTCTAGCAACAAAGTTATCCTTGATGCAAGTTAGGATGCCAAAGAAAATGTTATTCAAAGTTGGCTAAGTTCACTTAATTGCTTCAACATTGATGAGTACATGCTCTTTGGAAATATCCCATAGTCCACTTTTCAAAAACAAGATTAATCTCAATTTGACACTACATCAAAATGTTATGGGTCCTCTTCAACACAAGTCCTTTTTCCTCTATGTATTGTCACTGAAGTAGAATGGCTAAAGCTATACAAAGTGAATAAATATGTGCTCCCCTTTACACTAGAATCGTATTGCACTCACCCTTTCAAGTCTCGATAAGAGGAAAAATTCTCACTGTAAGATGTAATAGAGACATAAGATTATGTTTAAATGAAAATGGTTTCTTGAATAGGAAAAATTAACCTTTTTTTATATCAAATGCAGTAGCTTCTCGCATAAACCAGCTACATTACTACATCATTAGATTCAGTGTGTAGCATTTTTCACACATCACATCTACACAGCAACATTGTAAATTTGTAACTGAAACTACATGAATTAATTAGTAATCAATACCACTACTTACCATCATTTGTATAAATTATATCATGTGAAAAATAATAGGCTTAATAGCACATTATCTCATTTTTATTACATAGCAAATTATCATGTTGAGGAACTCTACATATTTTTCAAAAAGATATTGATTGCAACAAATGGAAGTTCAAAAATTTACAATGTTAACAACTATTTTGAGAATCTTGTGCATATGTGTGTTCTTTTTTTGCATAATCAATTCTTGAATTAGTTTCCTCGGTATGTTACCTCAACATTAAGAGGCTTTTAGGTCTTTCTTATTACAATTAATAATTTCCACAATGTTATTAAAATCAAGTAATCTATTGTTTCAGGAAAAACATTCTTGAATCATAAACAAGAATTCTGATTCTTATTTCAAAATTATGTTGCTTCTATATATCAAAAAAAATTGTAAATTTTCTTCTTTTTAATATTGTTTCCTCGTTGGGATTCATTCGATTGCTTGGAAGAACTTTTTTTTGACATAAGTTATTGTGTGGGTAAAGTTTTGTCTAAGTTTTGTGTCAAGTTTCTACATCAAGTTGTGAAAGCTAAGAATCATAAAAAGGGCAATATATGTGAAAGCCTTCAAGCAGCATTTTTCAAGTTATTTATTTTTCATCATTTTGCAATGAATTGATAACACAAGTTTTTATAGAATAGAATTGGAGAGAGATCTTTCATTTTTTGATATGCTTTTAATCAGATCTGAACTTCTTAATCTTATGATGGTTTGATCATCCAAATTCAACTTTTCTATAGTGAAAAGTGTAGAAATTGAATTGCATTAATAGTGTCTTTTAAATATCGTTTGGATTGTGGTGTGGAGACTTCTAGGTTAAAACCTCTTCTAGCTTAGTGCAAATTCCAATTCAACCAAGCTCCTATGTCCTAATCTACTCTAGTGGTGTTTGAGACAATCTTTTCTTTCATTTCCCATAATATGACCTTTGAAATTCCTTCAAAAATAATGAAATAAAAATATAGTTTTTTTCTGAAATGTGTGTTATGTTGCTTCATATCAAATGCCTTTCTGTTGTAGATGCCTTTAGAAAGTGAACAAAATACTAGACCAAGTTGTATTACTTTGGTAATGGAGGAGTCATTAATTATTTTTCCTAAAGTTAGTATCTTTTCCTTCCTTTTTAAGCATCCAAATTGAATGAATAAGACAAGAATAGAATACCAAAAGTCACTTGTCTCATGAGCACTTTTAGAGGCATCAAAATTGATAGAAACATAAAAATAAATATTAAGTCTTCTTTACAAGTTTCCAACTTGCCAATGGACCCGTTCAACCTTTCAAGTCTTGAAATTGTGTAATATAATCACATTAAACAACCTAGTTGTCTTTGATTTTTGGGATGGAAGCCATTTTTTATCAAAAAGAAGATTGTGTCCTTACAACACTCTACAAGATGCTCTTAAAATCACAACCTATACAAAAGATGCAAAACATGAACTTGAGAAGAAAATTGTTTTTTGGCGATGCAAGATTGCTTGTCATCCCGAACTCTCTTGCATCATTAAACAATACTAACGTATTTCATGTATTGGTATCACTAGAAGGAGTTAAGAAAAGTGGGTGAAAATGAGTTGGGTTAGTTTTGGTTAAATTATTTCTATTTTTTTTATATTTAGTAGTTGACCCTCTGTTGCAAATTCATGCTTAGAATGCCAAGTTTTGCCTAAGAACAACATCAATAACGAGGGAATGAATTAAAGTTTCCATTGATGCCACCCTTCAATCATAATTCAACTATTTAAGTTCAATTGTACTTCCAAATCTGCTTCTTATCAATAAATTTTCGCCATTATACTTGTCTCATCATATTCTCAGTAGGTTCACTTATGGATCTGGAACCTTGAATGATAGGAGTTAGTCCTTGTGTCCACATTTTTAATGGCTAGCAATTGTTTAGCAGTGTTATGGTATGGAAGTTGGGTGAGCTTGACATCATCCATGGCATACAATAGATGTTACCATGTCAAATAATTAATATAACGAATGGGGGGCAGAGTTGACAATTGATCTGCCAAATCCTTCTCTTCCTATCGGTTGCCAAGTGACAAGACTCATTAAGGATAAATAACAATTGAAACTAGCCCCTTCTTTAATTGTATCCATGTGTGAAGGGAATGTAAATGGGTAGGGAAGCCAATCATCTACTTTAAATTTGAGCACCCAAATATTAATATCTTTTAACATTAAGAAATACAGTTGATGTCTTGGTAGATTAAATGAGTTGAAACAATGGATACAATGGATACGCTAAAATTGGTATAATAACAAATGGTAATGAAAATTTAAAAGTGCATAGTTTTTGAATGTATAACTCTTTCCAGAAGTTGTATATGGCTACAAAGTACATGGAAAATTCATCTGAGTTACAAGAAAAAGACATGCCCAAGGAATAAGTAAAATAGGTTCAAGGTTGCAAAGTAAATGTCAAATTTATCTGAGTTACAAGAACAATGATGAAACAAATATGACTGGTTTTCCATGTTGTCAACCTAGACAATGATGCGAACTCATGGCAAAGAACATGTTTAGATTTCATAAGAAGTCATTCGATCTTCACTGCTGCAAAACAAAAATATTGATATTCTTCTCAAATCTACCTTTTATGTTCCTTCCTCTTTTTGCAACATGGGCTTTACTATGCTACTAACATTCTCAAATACTCCCACACATCCCAACCCTATACTCATTGTTTACCTTTTCCAAGAAATCATCTCTTCCACTATCCATCTCAAATCAAGGTTGCTCTCAGTTTGAGATCATTAATGATAATGTGCAGATTGTAAGTCTTTATACATGAGACTTATGGCATACAATCCTCCATCCCCAACCAACCCATTACCACACCATGTTGACTAGAAAAGTTGGAAATCCCTTTCAGGAAAGAAACTAAACCATATCTATTGCATTAGGCAACATAAAAAAGACAATGTATGAGCTACTAACATCAATGGACTCCACACAAGCAAAGACAGAACTTCTGCAAAAAAAAGAGTCAATCTCATGGTGTTTTATATTCAACAACAATATAAGAACCAACATATCCTTCAAAATTGAAAGAGAAACCAAAACCAGTAAAAGGACCTCACTGGACAAGCAACAATTTATTTTTTATAATTTGGCTACCTGTCGCAATTGCGACGGCCTATTCTAACAGATAGTTGTCGCTCCCATAGCACAGCTATCACAATTGAGATGGCATGTTCCGATGGATAGTCGTCACTCCATAGCATAGCTATCACAAAACCATCACAATTATGACGGCAAACTAAAAGATTAAGATGTCATAGTTGCAATGGTCTACTGTCGCAATTGAGACGGCATCAAGATGAACTCTTGCCCCTTCCTTCTTCCAAGTTACGATAGTTCTATCTGTCACAATTGCGACGAAACCCCTTGCTGTCACAATTTGCGACAACAAAATTTTGATGCTCGTCCGACGGGAGCCAATTTGTGGTTTTGTCGCTTGGATGACAGGTGGTCATTACAATTGGGGCCCAAATGTAGTAGTGGAAGATTTCACTTAGTGAAGTAGAATCATAGCATGTGCGTTCATGGCAAACTAAAGAATTCCCCCTAATTTCATAAAATATTGGCACAACCCCTTTTTTTGTCACCCCCTCCAATACCCCCACGATGCCCTCAACAATTGTTTTCTTATATAAATCTCCACCCTCCTTGTGATTTAGGAAATATATTGCCCCCATTGTTTGCTCATTTAAAACTTCTAAATATAAATGCATATGGTATTATATAGCCCCTTTAGTGAAGACCATGTGCATCAAACCAATCTTTTAGTGATCCCCTTCTAAAGTCAAATCTTTCAAAAATCATTTTTATTTCAAAAGATGGTTTAGAGCAATTTTTTCCTTCACATAACATAAAGAATACAAAAATAACTGTTGAAACATTGAGGTTTTCAAAAAAAATTGTAATTTGACCAAAGTGGTATGACACATGTATTTAGTAGACATTTTTAATTAGAAAAGTTGTTGGTCATACCTAACTCAATTACGACAAATCTAGCTAGACCATATGTTTAACCAAAATTAATATTTTGTAATAAAAACTCAAATTCAACTGTGTTGATAATTTGTTCGTAAGTGTGACACAACTTTGTACTTTTGCCTTGCCCAATTTCACTTTTCTTAATTTCTAAATTTTAATTATCAATTTATTTCAATAGTTAAAAATATATTTGACATTCATTTACTTGAAATTGTATAATCAAGATGATTAAATTCAAATATAAATAGGTATTTCCCCACTTAAGGAATTTTCAAAATTGAAGTGAATTTTTTTCTCCCTTTTTTCCAAAACATGAAAAAATATTTGCTACATAGCATAAACAATTGATTCATTCATATTTATTTTGTAGTCATGAGAAATAAGGAAATGAACCCATTAACCAAATAATTATTAGTAATTAAACGTGAACTTTGAAATCACCTCATATTTGAGTTGAACTTTGAAATCACCTCATTCATATTTGAGTTGACAAATGGTCAAAACATATCACATGACATACGCAATTTCAATACAATCAAAGAACAACAAAAAGTAAGGCTCAACTTACATCTCCAAATTAACAACCATTAGGAGTGGCTCGACTTTTTTTGCTAGGTGGAGATATAACATTCTAACTGTAACCTCTTGTTGCACATGTCAAATGGACCTACTCAATATATAAGTAGTTGAAGCATAGCATAGTAATCCAATGAGATAAAGCATTATTTAATATATAAACCAATGCATCTATATGTTACAAAATCATGATAACAATCAAAGAACAACAAAAAGTAAGGCTCAACTTACATCTCCAAATTAACAACCATTAGGAGTGGCTCGACTTTTGTTGCTAGGTGGAGATATAACATTCTAACTGTAACTTCTTGTTGCACATGTCAAATGGACCTACTCAATATATAAGTAGTTGAAGCATAGCATAGTAATCCAATGAGATAAAACATTATTTAATATATAAACCAATGCATCTGTATGACCTTAAACATAATGATAAATCATGCATACAATCACTACACATGCATCACAAGATATCCTAGAACCACATAAATATATAATATTGCAAGGAACTTGACAAAATAGCATATACACATATTCAATGCAAACAATCACCAACAATCAACATGTTAAGAAACTTCATTGTGAAACATGTGAGTGGTCCAAACACACCATACCAAAAAAACTCAATAAAAAGAGTTCTGTTGAACTACCAATAAACATCCAAAGCATTAAGCACAAGCCAAGCCCATACTTTTTGTTGTATATAGTCAAAAAATAATATTGAGATTCTAACATCTCAAGGTTGCAAAAGGTAAGGGCAAAACAAGTCAAGTCTAATGCTTTAAAAAAAATTGGATTCAATTGTATGGCATTTTTTAACATCAATGTTTTAAATCACACTAGGATTCATCATTACAATGCATGCAAGAGAATAAGGTCAACACTCCCCTCAAAATTCGTGACAAGGGACTAATCACCTCTTCTAGATTCTACAAGTCTAATGGTTGTATCAGGCATTGATAGGTCGATCTTTTCGTGCAACAACCACCACCACTCTAACTAGTATTAGTGCTTGGTCACGGGTTCAAATCTCCTTGGGTAACACTGAGGGGGAGATTGTTGGCAAAATGGTCAGTGCTCCCCTAGAGATTTGTAACAAAGGACTAATTGGTTCACGCGGATTCTAAAAGTCTAATAGTTGTATCAGGCATTGATAGGTTGATCTTTTAATGTAATTGCAACCACCATTGTAATAGAGGGAATCAACACAAAAAACAAGAGTTGACCAAGGTAGGTCAAAGAGGGAGAAAAATCAAAAATAAAAAAAGCCCAAATCAAAAGTTAAAAATATAACATGAAAAATAATTATTAAAAAACAAAGATTGTTTTCTATGAGTCAAGGGTCTATAGGGTACCTTGTTCTTGTGACACTCCATACATCAAAGAAACTAGCCACTCCTTCCACTACACATCATTTTCGCTTAGAAAGAACCCAAATCGTTTATGAGGATAACTTCTTCAAAAGGAAGCTCAAAGAAGCTATTGAGATTAATAACCACACCCACCTCAATTGTGGTGATGGGTGGTGCTTAAGTACGTCGTGCCAACCATTGTTTTATGTCATCAAGAATTATGTGTAGTTACCCTCTTTACTCCTCCTTTTATCACTCTATGTTTGTCCTTTCCCCCTTAAACTAAGAAAAAGACCCACTGATAGTATTATAATGAAAAATAAAAACTAATCAAAACATCCCAAAACAAATAATAACAAACCAAACCAATCTCAACGATCTCTTACTTTTGCTTAAATTTTACAGAAGATTTATAAATTCCAACTTATTTTTAACTTTATTTTAAGATATTTTCCACCTTAGAGTGAGAGTTTATCAATCTCTTTTGTAAGACATCCAACTTCCTATTAATGTTATCATTCTCGAGAAAGGGAAATAAATCCCTAACACCCTGTAAAGGACCTTTAAGAGCTCCACCTTGAAAAAGCAATCTCAATTAAAACTCAAAAATTACATATTTGTATTTTTCTATTTTTTAGTTGTGATTTTTTTTTTTGGTTAGACTGCAGGAATCAGTGCAACACGGCCCCCCTATAAACTGCAGTGCGCCTGGTAAACTTTTTAGTTGTGATTTAAACTTCTTTAATATTCTTATAATTTCATATTTATAATTACATTCTTTATAAAATGTCAATCATTTTTATTTTTTATGTACATAATCATATGTATTATACAACCTCTAAATATAATAAAAGTCTTGAAACACTTTTTAAGTCATAACTATGTATGGATGTATGTATACCATCATCATCATGATAATAAATAATGTGGGGCATGTTATATATATCATCCTCGTCGTGAATAATAATGTGCACCATATAGTGGTGAATACTTACCTTAATAATATTGCAATAAGATTTGTTGACTAGAGATGCAATGGTACTAATTTAAGGGCAAAATAGATATTGGTTATAGATCAAAAGATTGGTCCAAAAATATTGTTAAACCATTTTGTTAAGAGCCATCATGATCATTTACCATCTGATTTTGTTTTTTGAAATGTCATTTGTTTTACTATCTTATTTGTAAATTATAAGTTGAAGAGAAATAAGTGTTGAATGTTATAATTACATTTCAAAAGAAAATTGTAGTTGACTAATAAATATTATAAACATTTCATATAATACTGACCATTATATTAATTTTAAATTATAAGCATATCATAATTGTAAAATTAGAAATAGTTTTTTAGAATCTATAAAATAAAAAATCAATTATAAAATATTATAAAATATTTAAATATTAATTACAAATTAGTATAGAATATATATTTACCAAATATGGAAAATAAAATTAAAAATAAAAACAGATCTAATGAAAATATTATTTTGAAAAATGAGGGAAAAAAAAGCTCTTTAATTGAAAATATATATATATATATATATATATATACTAAAAGTGAAACGACTCCTCTTTAAATAAATTTGACAAAATTATTTTGAAACTAAAGTCACTTAAATTGAGTTTGGCACTTGTTCGCTGGTGAAATGCCCACCAATGTTCAAACCTCTCTTGCTTGGAGAGTTGAGGTTTTGAACAAGTGTGGGATGAGGTCTTCGATTTGTAACCTCACGAGCTCAGAGCTTAGTAATTTCCAGGACTTTTTAAATGCAGCATAACAAATTTAGTTAAACACCCTCTTCAGTTGTTTTAACTTCTTTTCTATTATTACAATTTGAATTTGCAACATTCAACCAATTTGGCATATACAACTCAATACTAAACGTCTTGCTAAATCAACAAAACGTACAATATAAACTGGTTTTGTCAAACACATTTAGATCTTCCAGTACCTACAATATAAACTGGGTTTGTCAGACGCATTTAGATCTTCCTGTACAGTTTATCCCCAGTAAAGGCATGACGAGTAACAGCAAGGAGTATTAAGCCAATGCGTATCAGGACATGAAATTCTGTTCAACTACTCTCTTCAGGACCTCCAGTTTTTTAATGACTACTGGATTCATCAATTTCCTTGCTTCTTGAATCAGACTTCCTTGCTTACTCGAGTAGAAGGCCTGCAGAATAATTTCCATCCATCGGTGTAGATCTTTAGGTTTCCTGCATGAAGAATTACAATAAAGAGTATTAACCCAGTGAACAAGACTTGTAATATTGCATGAATCATAAAAGCAGATAGATGGAAACGGATTCAGTATCAGATATGGATAGGGTGAACTTTCCAGCCCGCTCTTGAATGCAGAAATTATTAACATATACAGATATTCAATCATTTCCACATCTAATGGCATAGAAAACATTCTATATATTTTTTGGATTTTAGTTCGGAATAATTATTTTGTTATATCATGTCCGTATATTTTGTGATTTCAAATGTGGGAAAACTTTTAATGTTTCTATTTTTCATTTTGAATGGTACTGTGTTCAAATCGGATATGATTCATATATAGATCCATTATCCTATCTAGGAGTATCATATCCATATCAAATACTTGATACATGGATATGAGAATCTAGTCATGGGAGAAGTTACCAACATAGAAGATATGATAATGAAGTCATTTTTTCACTAGTACCAAAACAAGGGTTCTGTTTTAAAAGCAGTACACTAATATGGAAGCAAGCATGACACTACAATCAGACACACTAGATGGCCCAAAAATAACATCCACAAAATCAAGAGACTAGCATCAACATATTGTCTCAGGAAACTTACATGGCAAATAATGAAATGTCACCTGCTTCTTAGATGCCTTGGGGAAAACATAAAGAATACGGATCAATGTATATGCCAAAGAACCCACCCCTTGGAGAACTCCTTACACCTTTATGCCTAAACCCTAAACACGCACAGGAAACAACAATATGCATGACACATAGTACAGACCTACGAAGTGCACGAAAAATTGTCAATTTCAATTATATAATAATTTAAGTTATGCTGCCTCCAGTGTTCTGATTGGCTGGAGTGAATGGGATAAAGGTAAAACAAAGACTGAAAAGCTAAATTAATGAAATTATCTAATTAATGATATCAGAGTTCCACAATTCATATCGATTATCTAACTACACTAAGCCAGCCAAGCAACATAGATCCAATTAACTCTAAAAAATAAGGGCTCAAAGAAGAACCTTCATGTTGGGTGAATATTTGTCACTCTTGACAGTTTTTAGGAACAATTGTAAACCAGTGGTTCCAACAATCTCCTAATAAAGGGAAAGCACCCCCTATCTACTGTTACTGAAAACAACCTATACTAAACACCTAAGATTATGTACACTAGGCTAATTGACAGATCATTAAATTAACCATACTCTCCTCTCCCAAAGTAGGTGTTATACTTGCATTGTACTCTCTTATTTCAAAATACATGTTTCTATCTTTACAACGATCTCTTGAGTACAATTTTAAAAAGTTAAGAAGCTCATGAAAGCTCAAAGTCTTTCCATGGCTCCTTATGAGAATTTAGGAACAAGGATGAAACGTATGTGGAGCTCAAATTCTCCAGCCTATAGTTCACCTTACGTGCACAAACTGACAACATAAAAACAGCACAAAGTCTGCAAGTTACCCTCTTGCTTGAGCGTTCTATACTAGCTTCAAATTTGATGAGCAACTCAGAATCTGCAAAACCAGATCTGAAACCAAACTATAACTCTGAACACAATAAACAACTCAAAGTCTGCAAGATTCAGTTCAAATCCCTCTAGAACAGAAGTACAAAGCTCAATTAAATCTAGAAAATGTTGTCACCTGACAACTTCGAATCGGCACAGTGTCTCAAAACAACCCACCTCTTTTATTGAAAGCAATCTGATTTACATCTAACCTCAAAGTCTTGTACATACAAATTGACAAAGTTTTGTTGCATTGTCAAAAGATGACAATTGCAATGACCACCCACCCTCACTTTTTTATAGGTGAGGGGCTGAGAGCAAAAAGTGGGAGAAGTCCAGCTAATTAAAACTTATTACACAATATCCATTACTTATTCCAAATTCCAGTCCTAATGTAACTTGAATTGCAATGTGTTTAAATGTAATTACAACTTTACAAGTGATATGATCGCCTGCAATTACAATTTTTTACATTACATGTAATTTTTTTGCACGTATCTGGAGACATGACTCTATTTACATCATCCTTTGTCTACCTTCATGATGCCACAAGATGCTGCACTTCGAGAAATCCGGGTTCCGAACCTATTTTGTCTCGAGACAGCAACTTGCATCCTAGATCTTTTTTCATCCCATTGGCCTTTATTGGAGAAGCGCCCTTTTAATATACTGTGACCATGTCAGTGTTGAAAGCATTCTATGCTCTAAATCACCCCTTTCACTTATTCCCCTCCTGTATGGGTCTGTCATGTTGTTGTTCTGGCTTTGTATCGTTCTCCAGTGTTGATTTATTGATTTGGTAAATTGTGTGCAAACAAAACTGACAGAGGTAGGTTGAACAAGGTGCAAAACAGGTGCCAAAGCTTAATTTTGGGTCTTGAAGACTGCATTACAAATAAGTAAAAACAAGGATATTGAATTGCAATTGTGAAGAATGATGTGTTTCATGTGTAATGGGAATGTACAAGCTTGCACTTGTAAGTGTGTCTCAGAGACCCAATTTCAAGTGATCGAATGCATTTTAGACTACATTTGGGTTTTGGAAGGCCAACTCCAAGTTTTGGGAAGAACGCTATATTTTACAAGCAGGCTAAATTTGGGTTTTGGATAAGATATTGTAAGTTTGGGGAATGAATGCTTGTATTTTGAGTTGTAATGAAAACTTGTAATGATGGTTTCAAAACCCGGAATGACTACATCATGCTCAATTTCAGGTTATAGAACCGCAGTTGCAAGTGAGGGTATAACACAATGACATGCAAATGTAAAAACAATCTACACTACAACTCTCAAAACCCAATTTCAGCATTGAATGGTCAACATGACACATAAAGGGAACTTAAAATTGCCATTACAAGTAGGGGAAAATACTGTTTGCATTTCCAACTTGTAACAAGGGCTTGCAATGAGGGGTCTAAAAACTTCAAATGCATCTCAGGTACTTATGGCATGATTCTATGGTGAGATTACTATTATTTTGTATGCTTATTGTTCTGTTTTGTATTGCAACTTAGCCTTGATGCATTTCTTGACTGCTACACCTACAACCTATCTCCTTCATGGGGTCTTCATCATATTAACAACCCTTGCATTTTCAATTCATTCCTCTTGAACTATTTTTCTATTCTCTCTCTCGTTATGTCACTGTCTTGATAGTGTGAAGAACTGATTTTCACTATCATTAAAATACAACATCCATTCACTAATGTGTTGTCTTTGCCTTCAGTTTCTGATTCTTATTAATTTAATCCACTGTCATCACTGTGCAGCAATGTCTGTTCATCATAAGGCATTGTTCTTGATACATGGCATCCATAGACCAATGAACTGCCCAACAAAACTTCTAAGGATTACTTGTTACATTACTGTCATTCTTCTCTTATCATTGTTTAAGGATCTACCCATCTGTCTCACCATTCTCTTGAACACGTGATTCAAGCTTTGACTGTTGTGTATTCACAGTGCCTATATGCAAATGGTCTCTCTTTGCTCTACATGAAACACATGAAACCTCTGTATCCTGCTTGGTCTGATTGTACACCTCCATGGAATAAGTAATGCAAATCAAGTGGAAGATGCATAACATAGAAAACAAGTGCCCTAGATGAAAGAAAACTGTAAAGAAATCCTCCATAAACACCCAGAACGCATACAGGAAGTGCACAAAGAAGAAAAATGCCAAATCAGAGCCATCAAAATGCATATACTGAATTAAAATGAAAATGAATAAAATTTCCAAATGCATAATCTGAATGTGATGGAAATATACATAATTCCAAATGCATACCAAAAATCTACATTACCGATTCTAGTGAAATACCCCCGGTTGTTGATGCTGATACGGATGGGTTTCGGTCGCGTCCGGAAGCCCTATGGAAGTTGGCCGGAAGCCAACCACAGGCTTCCGAATGCATTTGGAAGCCAGAGACCTGGCTTCCACTAGCTGAAAGCCAGCCACAGGCTTCCGGATGTGTTTGGAAGTCAAAGACCTAGATTCCAAACGCATCTAGAAGCCTATGGCTGACTTCCGGCCAGCTTCCACAGGGCTTCCAGACACATCCAGGAGCATCCATGGGCCTAGCGGCCAAAACAAATATAAAAGCCCCAAAAACAACTTAAGTTGTCCAATATGCACATGTTGGAATAGATTTTTTAAGGGTTTTTTTTGCTATGAAACCCTAAAACGATCATAAAGGTGAATGTTGAAGCATTCACAACTCATTTTGGAACTTTGTTTGCACCTACAGCCACTTCTCATTGGTCTCTAGTTTGCATTGCCGTTGTGAAGCCAAGTTCAGCATTTTCAAAGAGAATTGACAAAAGGGCGAGAGATAGCTTTCTCAAAGGAGTTTAAATCATTCAAGGTAAGTGATCAATCCCACTCTTGAGCATTTTGATTTTTTTTTAAAGTTTTTTGTTGAATTTTTTCAAGTTCTTGAAGAAATTTTTCAAGTTTGTTTTCAAATTTTATTTTATTTTGAAAGAAATACAGAAGCAAGTTTGAGTATCTATTTTAGTAGTTTTTTCTCACTTCTTTCCACTTGTATGCATGATGTTCATAGTTGTTAGGACCTAATTAAAATTTATTTATTTTCTTATAGAATAGGTTGCAAAAAACTAGGCAAGAATGGATACCGGTGGTAGTGCTAGTCAAAGTTCAGTGGGGGGCCAAGGAGGGGAAGGGACTGATAGGTTCTCCTTTGTGGAGACATACAACACGGATATCATAGGTCACAAGAGGTGGCTCATACTATTGGAAGTGCAATTATTGTCAAAGTAACAAAGGAAAACCTTTCAATAGCTCATATTCCCAAATGAAGCTCCATTTTATGGGCCCTGTTGGCAAAGGATTTGGAATGTGCAAAGGTAGAAATAGTATTGAGATGACTAGTGTACAAATACTTTCATTTGTAAGAGAACAAGAAGCCGTTGATGCATTGATCAATAGATCAAAAAATAGTTACTATCAAGGTCCATCCTCAAAGAGCAAGATGCATGCATCCTCCCAACACCCATTCTTGCAAGTACCTATGCCAGGAGAGGATGAGGAAGAAGTGGGAATTTCAATCCACAAAAAAGGCCCATTGCACACTGCATTTAAAATGGAGGCAAGAAACCATGTTGATGAAGCTATTGCACGTTGCCTCTATGCGAATGGGCTTCCTTTCAACTTGGTAAGACCACCATTTAGGAAGGAAATGGTGGCAGTAATCAAAGAATCACCAGCTGACTACACAAGCCCGAGGTATGAAAAGGTGCGTATAACTTTATTGCAACAAAAGAAGACACATATAGAGAAAGACCTTCAGCCAATCAAAAAATCTTGGAAAACTTTGGGTCTAACTATTGTATCAGATTATTCAAAGGATACAAGAAACTGGCCACTGATTAATGTGATTGAAGGGGCAATGTTTTTGAAGGCTGTTGATTATGAGGGGCAAGTGAAGGATTCTGAATTCATTTCTAAAATTCTCATCAAGGCCATTGAGATGGTGGGTAGTGAGAATGTGGTATAGGTGATGACAAACAATGCCAACAATTGTAGGGGTGCAGATGCTTTAGTTGAGAGTCGGTATGACCATATTTTTTGGACCCCATGCACTATTCACTCCCTTAACTTGATCATGCAGAAGATTGGCACTCCAACAGATTGGGTGAAGAAAATATACCGAGAGGGGGAGGACATACAAATGTTTGTGACAAACCACCACATGTCACAATCCATTTTTAGAACACACTCCAAATTAGAGTTGCTGAAGGTAAATTGATTTTTTTTAATTACTAAGTTTCATGGATTAATAATTTAGTTAAAAATTAAAAATTATAATTTTATTGTCAATTGACATATTGTTAACTTGCTTAGGTTGTTGATACTCATTTTGCATCTCATACAATTGTTACGAGACGACTCCTCAAGGTAAAAGATGCATTGGGCCAAATGGTCATCAGTAATCAATGGGGCATATGGAAGGCCTCAAATTCAAAAAGACCACAAAGGGTCAGGATTTGATCTTGAATGAGAGTTGGTGGGCTCGTGTGGCATATGTATTGGATTTCACCAAGCCCATCATGACTATGCTCCATTTTGTTGATATAGATACACCTTGCTTGGGGGATGTGTATGATGGCATGGACAACATGGTTGAGAAGGTAAAACATTCTATACAAGTACATGAGAGTGACCCCACACAAAGGAAAGCCCTATGCAAGCAAGTGCAAGCAACTATCCACCATCGCTGGAATAAGATGACTACCCCATTGCACCTCCTTGCATATGCCTTATCTCCTAGGTACTATAGTGAGGAGGTACCTAGTATGTCGGGTAGAGTTGCACCATTTGCGGATGAGGAGGTTGCTGAGGGGTGCCACTAAGCTCTTGCAAAACTCTTTCCACTAGAAGAAATGCATGAAAAAGTGAGGGTAGAATTTGGGCTATTTGCTTCGGGGTTAAAGCATTCTCCATTTGCATTAAAGGACCAAGATAGAATGGGAGCTATCACATGGTGGTACATGTATGGTCAAGCTTTCAAGCATCTTCAACCTCTTGCAATCAAGGTCCCATCACAAGTAAGTTTTTAATTTTGTTTTGTTTTAAACTTTTATGTTTACACTTGCATTCTAAAATTTAGTCTTTCACACATTCTTTAAAATTAATTTGCTTTTCATTTGTATGTTTTGTGACAACTATCTAGGTTGCTAGTTCTTCTGTTGTTGAAAGGAATTGGAGTACATACTCCTTTATCTATTCACTAAAGCGCAACCGGTTGGGCTCTAAAGAAAGCTAAGGACTTGGTCTTTGTCCACACCAACTTGCATCTTTTGTCACATAAGAATGATAATTACAAGGAAAGGGCAACAAAGCTTTGGGATGTAGCCCTTGAGTGTGCGGATTTGGATGCAACACTTCATGATCTTACTATAGTCGGAGATGGTGATGATGATAGCGTGGCACATGGTGCACCAAGCATAAGTGGAGCCATGTTTGATTCAAATGATATTTCAGCAGTTGGAGATGATGATGAGAATGTAAATTTTCTTGTGAATCCCTATGATTTACACTTTGATGCATATTAGTTGATTGAGTCTTCAATCATTAACTAAGTTTTTATTTTTTTGGAATCTTGAACATGACCTATTTGAACTTATTGTCTAAGACTAAACTAATGTTGGACAAGCACATATCAATATATCATATGAATTTGAAATATCTTGAATTTTGATAAAGGGTTAAGTATCATAATCATACTATCAAATGATTTGTTTTTGTATATTTCTTGCATTTCTTTGCATATATTATATATAAAATTTTATATATATATCTTTCCTCCCACATTCGCATCCAAAAAAAAAATCCCCCAATCCCGTATCCGCTTCAAAATCCGCATCCGAATCGGTAAGTAAGCCAAAAATGAATAATAATTTCAAAAGCATACTCTGATGTGATGAAATATATATAATTCCAAATGCATACATTTCCAATCAATCAGGAGGCTCATAACAATAATCACAACTGTTGTTTCTGATATGGCAATGAGAATTGCAACTAATAACCTGCGTGGGCTGTCTCTGATATGTGCTATTGACCCACGTCGGTTATACAGGTCGTCATATAATGCCAATGATATCCCAGTGACAGAGATATCAAGTACAATAGACAATTGATATTGTACATACTGTGTCTGATCCTTCTTTATTTTTATGCACTGTCGATGAAGCCGTCTCCAATATTCCTAGTATTAATGATATTTCAGGATAATGCCATCTGTGATATTAATATAAATACTTGCACCTGTGATTACTGTAAGCAATCAATTTGCTCTTAGCAGAGCAATCCACAAAGGGACTGTTATATAATCAATTCAATATTCAAATGTGCTTTCTTGCAATGATGCAATATCCATATATATACTCATGATTGGCCAAGTAAGGAGGCATGATGAATCAGTCGCCTCCCATCTTAGTTAACAAATGAAAGGTCATCATTGTTCATGGCAATAATCAATATTATTATTGCAGTGTACTGCCATTAATCATATGTTGTTAAGTATTGCTAACTGCCAGCCCTGATTATGCAAATCAGCTAGGCATGCAAATGTAGGATATTTGATGGATCGGCTGATAATGATAATGCAAGAAGTATACACATGTTATGATAATGCAATGGTACATACTTGTTGAGGGATAATGCCATGATATATGGATCGGCTATTATAAAGAAGTATGGTAATGTGGATGTGTAATGTCGCCGTTTTAGCAGGCTCCTGCAATTAGGCTAAGTCAGTTCATCACGGCGACCCCCGTGTGCTGGCAGTATGTTTTGAAGGCCTCTTGGGTGGACTTGTTATTTATAGGAAGTCTATTTTGAGGTGGTTTCCATATTTAGCAGTCTAGTGGAGGCACTGGCGATTTGTCTTCATCAACAGTGGACTGAGCATACTCAGGGAGTTTCTGTAATAAGTTATTTATGAAGCTTTAATTTAGTAAGAGACTCTATTTTATTTCATGTTATAAATTGAAATTGTAATTGAGAAGCCTCTTAAATGAGAAGTGTCTATATGAAGCTACATGCTTATTCGTTATTTATTTACAAGAATTAATTGGAAGCTTCTAATTGAATGTTGTGTCGATGAAGCAACCTTAATGAAAGGTGTATGGGAGAAGCCAAGATGCATTATAAAAGAAGCTTCACGAAGCAAATAGATTCATTCTTGCTTATTGCTTTTTGATATTTCTTGGTGAGAGTTTAAGATTATGATTTTCTGATTCCTCTTGAATTGTGCATCAACTGCTGCTGTTGTAAAGAAATTGAATCTGAGTTCTCACACTGAATTAACATTCCACTTCATTGCTGTTGTATAGTGAATTGTACTGGAACTTTTCAATCTGATTTGTGGCATCCATAGGAGAGTTTTAGTGGTGAACATCTCAACCTTTCTTACTGTCATAACTGTATCTTGGAAAGGCATTTAAGTGCTGAAGTTTTGGAGTTATTTATCTTTTCCATTGAGCGAATTTGATCTACATTTTGTGGTTTCCATATCTCTGTTTTTCTGGTGTCTATCTTTCCTGTATATTGGAATTGGGGTTTAAATTGCTGGTGATACATTTTGGGCGACATTGGTCTTGCACTTTGGCATTCATAATCTCTGCTACTTGGCATTCATATCTGCAAATTGGCGCCTATTTCTTATGCAAAGTGGAGGGCGTTATTTATTACTGCACATAGACACCCACTATTTCTGCATTTTGGTGTTGAGAATTATGGTAATTATTTTGCAATCTGGGCAGTATTTTCTGGGCATTTTGGCCTTGCATTTTGTAGCATTTAAAATACCCAATTAGGCTGTCCTGTTTGAAGCCAGACTTGGGTTAGACGCCATTGCTGGAGTTTTCTTCAAGCTGTCGCATCCCTAATTCTGGGCATCTAATACCAGGTCGGGAGTATTAATTTTTAATGCCACTGTTTGGGTGTTCAAGGCACTGCAATCTCAGTGCCACTGTTGGCATTGTGGAGACTACACAAAGGACATTGGCTTCTCCCATTCAAGCAGCATTTGGTGATTCTCAAGCTGAAGGAAGAACATTATTTGTCTTCTGCAACTGATTATCACATACAGGTTTCTTGTGAGGTTTTCACACCATCGCCCCAAAATTTTTGGGGACCCCTTTTTCGGGCAAGCCTTAACAATTTTCGCAGATTTTTTTGGAATTTTTTTTGGTTTCCTTAGCAAATTTGGAGTGGTCCAAAGGTTTTCGATTGAAAATTTTACACCTTGGACACCTAAGGGGCCTGGAGGGATTGATTTGGTTTATTTTTCACCTAGTGCAAAATTTGATTTTCTGGAACATGTAATTTTATCCCTAGATCAAACAGAATTCAAATACAACATTTTTTTATGGTTAAAACGAATACTTGGCAGGATAAAATTGCAAATTTTTGGACTTACATGGAATTTTGAAAATTTGAAATAATTGTATAAGCTTGAGCATTTTCAAAACAAATTTTTTAGATTTAGTTATTTTGGAAAATCTTTAAATTTTTTGGTGAAAAACAAATTTTTTGATAATAAAATTGAATTTGGAATTTGAATTTTGACTACTAGGAAAATGATTAATTTTGTTTTTTTTTTTTAAATTAAAATTGTATTGCAAAATTGAAATTAAATTAAATTGCAAAATCTCATTAATTTGGTTGAAATTTAGCCTAGAAGATTTTAGAAATGTTAAAGACAATTGTTAAATTGAAATTCAAAATTGATTTTGGCGTGCTAAATTCGATTTTAATGATATTTTAATTGCCAAAACATTATTAAATGAAAATTTTGACATCTCCTAGGCTTACCTTGTTTCTATTTTGCAAATTTTGATCAAAACTAGCAATTAAATGGACTAAGTAATTTTGATGTTGCATTTAAGTCTAGGTCATTTATTATGGCGCTAAATTAATTTTGTTTTCCCTCCAGACAAGTCGGTGGAGAGGCAAAAAGTGTCATATAAGAGGGGCTTCCCCTCCTCTTATTTTCTCATTCCTTCTTCCTCCTCCTCCTTGGATGTGCGATTTTCTTTTAGAGGCGAATATCAAACTTGGGCAATTTTTCTTGGGGCAGATTTTTCATTTCTTGGCAGCATTTTTTCTCCTTGTTTGGGCAAATTTCTGCCCTAGGGCGATTTTGGAGCAGATCTGATTTTTTCCAGCTTGGGCGATTTTTTTTGAAGTCTGATTTCTCCATCTTTGGCAGCAATTTCTCCTTCCAGAATTGGGCGATTTTATTTGGTAAAGAAGCTATATGATTTAAGGTCTGATTTTTGGCAAGTGTCGGCAATTTCAAAGAAGTCAAAATTCTGATTTTTGCTAGGGCATCATTATTTGCAAAAAAAGATTGAAATTTCTTAAGATCTGATCCGAACTTGAAGAGGATCCGATTATTGGTAAAGACAAATTTAAGGTAAAATTCTATTCATTTTTAGAGGTGAAGATTGGTTTTAAAGACGGATTCTATTTCTTGTTTTTGTTTGGTTTGTTTCCCTTATTTTCTTCTTGCACTCATCATCCACCACTTCATCATTTCATTGATAGGCTGAAATTGGGAGATATAAGTGTAGATTTCATGATAGGACATTTGGAGAGCCAAAAATAAGCTAAACCACCCTAGAATTGAAGTTGGGAGATGTAAGTGTAGTCCATCCCAAAGTAATGAAGAGGCAGAAATAAGCTAGATTCCATTGATAGAAAGAAGGTTGGAGATTGATAAGTGTAGTCCATATCATTTAGAACGAAATCGCAGAAATAAATGTTTAGGATTGTAGATGTTAGTACAAGCAAGAACCCAAAGGGAATGAATACCAAAAAAGACATTTAGAACGAAATGGCAGAAATAAATGTTTAGGATGGTAGATGTTAGTACAAGCAAGAACCCAAAGGGAATGAATACCAAAAAAGACAAAGAACACATGATGCCTAAGACCACCTTCTTCTTGAAAATGAGGCGAATAAGTGATACCAATATCGATACAACGAACATGGTACAGTTGAAGGACAAATTGTAAGAAGGACAATCCCCCATGGCGAAGAAGATCTACAAAAGCGAAATTGTACACGCAATGGCTTTCCTTCCTACCTTGCCTTGTCCAAAATTGATAATAGAGTGTGCATCCCAATTTGATATTGTTACCAAATCCATCATTTTTTATGAAGGGAAGAGAGTGTTAGCCAACATTGACGATTAAGTGGTCGAAGAAGTATTTAATATTCCCTAGCATAAAAGCATGACAGTGGTAATGATGGATCAAGCGGCCAAGTTATTTCAAGATAACTAGGAAGCAAGCTTCATTCATCTAAAGCAGAATTGGTTACACGAAGGCAAGCAAGGAGTTACCAAGTCACCGAAGCTCACCAAGTCAGGTTTCAAATCAGAGTACGACGATCTAATTGTGCTTCTCAGCTGAATCATGGGTGTGGCTCAAGGTATGCAATTCGAGAACAGGATGTACTACTTTATTGATGAAATTGAAAATGGAAAGAGAAAATTTGATTGGGCTCGAATCATAAGTGAAAACCTAGAGTTGCAACTTAGGATAGTGCAAAAACAAAAGCAATTCTATATGGGATCCTATCTTTTCTATCTGATTGCGAGACTATATGAAAATCCTGGACGTAAGGCCTTAGGAGTGATTGGCAATGGACCAGGGCAATGTTTGGTGCATGAGTGCTATCCACAACTTCATTTGCATGACACCAAAGATTATAAGATTTTTATGACGCCTTTGCCATGAAGACAGTAACAATAATACAAGTGAACAAGGGGCCGCAGTAGAGGTGAGCTCTGATTCGGAATCAAGCGATTACAATAATAGTACCAAGTACTCTCCTCTCTTAGAGAACCAACATAGAGATGATGTGACAATTACTAGTGAAGATGAAGATAGGCCAATTGATATTGAAGAAATAAGCTACGTGCCTGAGGCCTTCGGTGATGCTTTGCTAGTCGAACCAAATCCAGATTTGGGGAGATGCACTGCACCACTATGGTTAAGGCAAATGCTCATGCCAAGAGATGAGATGATGATTGTCCATACAATTGAAGATATTCAAGGGTTAGTGGAAAAAGAAGATAGCGAGAAACAAAAACAAATTGCAAAAATGGTGGCAAGGGTAATCAAGAGCGATGATGATGGTCACCGAAAAAGTTCAGATTGCTATACCAAAGGTTAGCAAGGCAGTGGTTGAGATTGTAGCTCGGGAGTATGAGATAGTAAAGCATAACTTGGGAAGAGTCACGGATGACATGGAATGTGAGGAGATCTAGGAAGGCATGGTTTCAATTAGAGAAAGGTTGAGGAAGGCAAACGAGAGGATTGTGATGTTGGAGGCCGAGATCAAGTATTGGAGAGATTGCTAGCCTATCCAATAGTTGCATCAGGCAGCCCTCCCTCAAGACAGCAAGAGCAACATAGAAGAGACATCGGCTTAGTTGCACGAAGTCAAGGATTGGATCCATGATATAATTCAAGATGAGCAAAATTTCTTGCTTTCCTTTATCTCAAGGCTCAGGTCATTGGTAGCTATTAGAGACAAATTCAAAGCATTTGAAGGGGAGTGGAAGGATTTCCTTCCAATCAAGGACTTAGCCATTCCTAGGCTACAGGCATTTATCGAGCTACCTGAGAGATATTTGGTGAGAGCCAAGTTGGTGGATGGAGGAGGAATGAGTACAGTGGAGTCTTGGTTTGTTGCCTTGACCATCAGATTGAGGATACTTGAAGAGATACGAAATGAGACTGCACAACACAACCTAGGCATTGATACTTCCATTTCAACCATGATGAGTAATGTTGGGGCCGCACTTGATTTTGAAGATATCAAAAAGGAGAACATCAATAAAGCAGAATTTGGATCAAGATTGAATGAGTTGGGGAAGGTCGCCATCAAGAAGAAACATTTGGGCACCCTTGCCTCCCTCAATGCCTTTATCGGATATGCGAAAGAATATGAGAAGGACCATGAGAAGACACAGCAAGTAGCAAGCAATATGATAAATTTAGCTGAGCTCAAGGTGAAGCATACATTTTGCCCTCTCATGAAGGAAGTCAACGACAAGCTAGCCAAGTTCATTGCCTTGGCTAAAAAGATGAAAGAAAAGGGTAGAATTATATTAGAAGATCATTTGATGTAAGCCCAAGCGGCAATTTCTCCTTCCTTTTGGGTAGGATAGGTGTTTGATTCTAATTGGCTATCATTTTGGTGCCTTCTCATAGGTTGCCACTTTTCCTTTTTTTTCATTGATCCAATGATGAGGTGGCGTCTTCTCATTGGTCGATTGGGGGGAACCCTAATTAGGGTTTCTGGGATTTGATTTGGATCGTTGATTTTGCCTCTTAATCTCTACCGTTGGTTATAATTTTGGCCCCTATATAAGGTCATTTATTCTCATTTGTAAGGGGTTCAAGAAAATTGTTGCTTAAAATAATACCAAAATTGCATCTCTTTATCATTGTTGTGACTTGCATGGTGATTAAGAACATTTGGTGTTATTGCATAGTTTCTTCTTCCAATAGTTAAAGTTAGATTTCATTTGAAGTTGTTAAAGTAGATTTTATGTCAAGAAAGTTGTTAAGTAAAAGTAAGAGTAGATGGATAGTTACATGGTGATATTAGTGGATGTTTGATAGGGATCTATAAACTAGGCCACTAGCATCCTAAAGGTTAGGAAGCCTTGTGTGGTAATCTAGTCTTTTTTTTCCTTGAATCATTGCATCTATGGAGATAAAGCCGCTGGTAAATTTTCATCAGATTTGATCCCCGCTCGTTTCCTAATCTTTCCATTCATAGGAGTAGTTGTAAAGCAGCGAGTAGTGTAGTAGTTGGAGTTCAATCAAGAAGGAAGTTAGGAGAAGCATCATAGGCAGACATACCCTCCATCATCGTCACCATCAACATTATTTGGTGCTCATACACATTACCAGACCTAGACATCATCACCATCAACATTATTTGGTGCTCATACACATTACCAGACCCAGACATCATCACCATCACACAAGAAGTCCAAGTTATCCTTGAATGAACAACATAAGGCCGCCTATGTGATCAACCAGCAATTCACATCAATTTAACTGAGTTAGCATCCACAGGTGTAAGGAACATTGGAGTTTTTTTCATGTCTTCATGAGTATTTACTTTTCAAGAGAGGGATTGAGAGTTTGATATTCCATATCAAATATTCAATCGCTATATGTTATGTAGTGGTACAAAACTGACATCAAGAAAGTTCCCTTGAAATTCATTGTAATTTCCTTGAGTGATTAAGAAATAGAATTGCAGCATCGAGTTTCTAGTTAATTGTGGTTTGCATAGTATTTCATTCCAGTGTTATTTCAGTATTACATATCTTCAGAATTCAAAAATCGTATATTCTGAAAAAAACTATGCAAGACATTACAAAACAAACACATTATACAGCATTTCAGTAGAAGCCAGTTGAGTTCATTACAGTAATATCAGAGCTTGCATGATAAGTGTTCGAAAAAATGTCAAACCGCCTTAATTCAAGTTAGAACCGGTTGGGGATCTTTACAAGCCATGGCAATGCAGTGATAGAGTAATGTGATTATGTCATGATACAATGATGTCATAATGACATAATTATTCAATTACAGTAGGATGGATGTATCTATGTATGACATGTGTTATACATCCATCATATATGATGTTATGTATGGATGCATATATGTTGATGCCATTGCATATGAAATCTCAATGTAGTGCACAGCATGATGGTGCTCACTTGATGATGGTTGCTAAAAACAATCATCAAGTCAGCAGTCCATCACATAGCTCACTGGCTGTGGTGGTAAGTACAAGTGATCACCTTTTGGTCACTTGTACTTATCAGCATAGCTAAGGTGTCTACATGGTGGATGGATGTCTTGGTGAGTGCCATGCTCCATCTATTACAAGATAATTTCTAAACTATATGAAAATATAGAGACAAGGTATGTTCTTTTTTCCTTGCCTATTTATTTACATTTCAAAAATATTGGGTTATCACAGAAATGCTATTGGGACACGCAAGACTTAAGTTTGACCCAACGAAAAGAATTACCCAGTTGCTTTTATTCTGTGGAAGTTTATCTCCTTAATGGGACTTCCTAAGGCCATTAATCTGAGATCAAAAGAACCGGTCTTCACTCAGAAGATTGAGTATGAACGTATATTTCAAATGCAACTTCTGTCAACACTATGTACATTCCCAAGAGATTGCCCCAGTAAGCCAAAGTCTAACACACACAATGAGGGCAAGAATGAAGAATTTCCAAATTCTACCAGGAAAAGCAATAGGAACAAAGGAAATCTGGATACTCCTGTTAACCTGTTTTCTGAGTTGTCCCCGCTTGTTACCCCTGTGGAAAAATTGGTTGTTTTTGCAGTTTTTATGGCAGACAAGGTGTTTAAAGAGGCGGGAATACCTGCAGAACACTGATGAAGAAGAAAAGTTAAAAAGATAAAGCTCTTGATGATGTTAAAGAGCTGGAAATCGATGACAGCCTGTTTCTCTGATTATTAGCCAAAGAAAGGAATAATAATGCTTAATCCGGATCTAGAAAGACTTTCAAGTTTCAAGATTTTAGCTGCTGGAAAAACAATCCACCTTGGATGCAACACCTGAAGCTAAAAGAATATCCCATAAACAATAATGGTCCTATTTTGGTCATTTGGAGGCTCTATTCATGGGTTGGATGCAACACCTGAAGCTAAAAGAATATCCCATAAACAATAATGGTCCTATTTTGGTCATTTGGAGGCTCTATTCATGGGTTGCTTTGAATAGCTGATTTGACTCTCACTATTGTAAACTCCACTTGACTCTCTCTACTGTAAACTCCTCTACATTTTTTCTGTGCCAGCAACATTGTAATCTTGGTATTTTATGGTTAATAAATCACCTAGTTTTATAAAAGAAACTTGCCAAGATAAAGAGTGCCATGAACACATGTCCAGTTGCAAATGTGGACCCCCACGTTGTGGTAAGTAGCTTCATATTTGGCTTAGGTGTCCTCGAGTTGGCAACAATTTTGCTTTTCCTAGTCTCCTAAGAATCGATGAGTTGAGTATAAATTCCTCGCTTGAGATGTCGAGTGAATAATTGCCCAAGGTTTGAATTCCGATAGCAAAGGTCCAAGAATGAGGCATAAAGTTGTCATTGCCAAAGTTGCAATTGAGAGTAAAGGAGTGAAACTTCCACTGAGTAAAAAATCATCAAGCTGTTGTGAAATGTTGCTGAGTGGAGATGAAAATACACATGGAGGATGAAAAAGAAAATATAGGTAAGTGAAAATCAAAATTCAAGGTGGACACCTTGTCGGAAAATGCATGAAATTCAGTTAAGTGCAAATGAAAAGAAGAGAAAATCTAAATTGCTCATTTCCAGCTCCTAGCTGGAAATCCAACCTATAGTTTGCTCATTTCCAGCTTAAAAATGAATTTCCGACCTTATCAAAGAGACATTTCCAACTTATAACTTGAACTTCCACCCAACTCTTGTGCATTCCATCTCTTCTAATTTCCAACCTCCTTGAGAATCTAGTTCCAGATTGTTTGGAAAAATCTGGCCTCCCTTCTTTGTTGAGCTTGATTGGGATTGACAAACTCCCCCACTTCCAGTTCTCATTGGATTCTCCCGCTCACCTCCTTCCTTCACAACATGAGTTGAATGGGCATGTCAAAACTGACATCTATAGACAGTACAATGCCACGACTTGGAGTAATCCCTCGAGGGGGTTACGTTCACAGATGGCTGTCTACGCTAAGCAATTTTTGGATATTCAGGATGGGATTATTACACCCCTAGGTTATTAGTCACGGCGCTAGAGCCACGTCTTGCATATCTCCTTGGCTTCCTTTCAAGTAGGTTCTCACAGACCTTAGATTCAAAATGATCACCACATTGTTAGGGAGGACCGAATTTGTTGATAATGTCCCTTGGCACAAGTAGAGACGGGGACCCACTTCATTTTCCAAAGCCTCGCCTACTATGAGATTAGAGGGAGATATTACTATTTATTCAAAAATAGTCGATCTCTCTCCACCTTATTCAATTATACGAAACACAAATGTCTCGCGCTTTACCTTTGAGAGACTATGCAGCCCCGTGACCACACTCTGCAACTTCTTTTTCTCCAAAGCCAGGCTTTGGATCAGCTTATCACTGCCTTCTTTTCACTCCTACCTCCCTCTCGGGGTGTGAAGCATAGGATCAACACTTCTACCATCGGTCATTCTAGATCCGTGAGACCTTCTAGCAGTCTTACACAACAGTGTCACCCCTCCAAGAGTACTCAAAGACGCACTAGGATTCTTGGTTATCTTGGGCATTACCCTTCTGTTTTGGACTTCTTTACACCAAGGATCCCTAGTCCTTGCCTATGTGGTGTTTCTGTTCATTTTCTTGTTCTTGCTCTTCTTCTCTTTCGCATTATTGCTTTCCTTTGCTCTGCTCTTTCTAGACACCTTTTGGTGATCCTGTTGTTGTAGCCTCCTTGATTTGTACGCTTTCAGTTCCTTCGACCCTTTTCGTGGTCTCTTGTTGGACATTAATACATTTATCTTATCTATCATATCTCGTGCATTTCCAGCTCCATCACTAAACTCTGCTCAAGAATAGAGGAAAATTGCAAGAGTCAAGCAATTTGAGATTGAAAATGAAAACTGAAAAACTCTTTATAAGGGAGATCAAATTTTGGATTACACGATGAGTTTTAAAATAGAAGAAAAAGGCAAGTCTTCATGTTTTGAACTAGGAAGTGAAAGCTTCAAAGAGAAAACCAAGTGAGCTTAAATATTTTGCTTGGAGCTCCAAGCTAGAATTCCAACCTCTAAGAGAGGCATTTCAGCTCCCTCATGAAATTCCAACCTTAAGAAAATATGGCATTCTGAGAATTTAAAAAAATGGCTAAGCAAAGTTGAAACCCAATCCAAGATGATGAGGCATTTAAAATGGCAAATTTTATTCCAAACTCAAAAAGGTTTTAATCATTATCTTTTCATAAATAAAGGTAAGTTCAAATACAGTTTGCTCTTTTCTAACTCCTAAACGGAAATCTGACCTTTTCCTTTGCTCATTTCCCACTTCCATCTAGAATTCTGACCTAGCATTTTAGTCATTTCCAGCTCCCCTTTGGAATTCCACTCAAAGTAAAAGGGCATCTAAAGCTTGTGTTTCAAAGTGCCCTCAAGGTAAAAATATTTCCAGCTTACTTCAAGGTAAATGACATTCAAAGGCGAAATCCACCATGAACATCCAATACGCAAGCAATATCTACACAAGTGAAAATTTATTCAAAATGGAAATGTCGAGTGTCAAAAGATATTACTCAAAATGCAAACAAAGATTTCAAGAAAAGCAAAATGATGTGGCATCCACCCGTTATCAATGAATCAAATGATTCCACATAATCATGTCTATATTCATTGCATATGTAATCAAGTAAACAGATAAAGGAAACATACTTCTAGAAGATTGTTATGATCATATGCGGCATGAAAATTTTCTATTCACTCCTATGTAGCATGGAATTCCTACTTGCCCCTAGAGCATTATTATTTTCGTTGGCTAGCATTTAATATTTGTATGTGCTAGTTATAGAAAAAAACCTAATTAGAGTTACTTTGAATTATCTTATTTGTCGATCTAGAAATCAATCTAGGCCCTTCACTATAATTCAAAGGCCTGCAAAAGGCTTGGCCTTCTCATTTGTAAGGGGTTAGTCAATCAGTCAGTCAGTCATTAGATAGCAGCATAGAGCTAGTAGTAGTAGGGGTAGATGGAGGAGATCAAAGGCTATTGTCAAGAATACTTATGAATTCAATATATAAATTTCATTTAAGTTGTGGTGGACTTTGTGTTGTTTCAAAACATTGCATGGTTTTTACTTCCAAGTTTTACTTAACTAATCGAAATGAAGAGATGTTAAGATGCATGATGAATTTCGTGTTTAAACCATTTGTTATTTGTTGACTGCAAATCACAATACATGTTTAGTTTGAACTCAATTTACGCACAAGCGATTGTGGATGTTCATTTCGATTGCTCCAGTATTGGGCATTTAGATGAATGTTTACAATATGTAAATCCTTCATTATCTTTGAAAATTGCATCATGTTTTGTGTAGTTGTTTCTGCATGGAGAAGCCAAGAATGGAAATCTAATAACCTAGGCATCATTTGTTGAAATCAATGTCCTTAGGAAGTAGCTTAGACTATCAAAACCCTTTTCCTTTTTGTTTTTATTTGAAGTTCAAGCTAGTTTGAGAACTTAAATTCTAGACATTTGAGGGCAAAGAATTGATTAAGTGCAAAAACATTCGTATAAGTCCCCTCACTATTACCATCAATATCACATCATATAAAATAAGTTGTATCCAACATAAAGTCATTGATACCCATAGTAAACCTTGGGGTTGCCTCATTGATCACACATTTGTTATATTGTTTAGCATTTGAAGTTCCTTGTTCAAGAGAGAATAAGATAAGATAAATTTATTAATTTCAACGAATAATATAAACTAGTGTGTAAGAGAGGATAAGGCAAGATAAGATAAGCTGGGATATTCTACATGTTGGAGTGGTCACAAAACATACATCAACAGAGAGAAATAGATAACCTCAAGAAATTTTGAGGTATCTTTTGGATCAACCTTTTGTGTAGCAGCACACCAAGATAATTATTCTTATGATGACAATACTTTCAACCCACATAATGTTGAGTGGATCAAGCATAGCAATTCACTCTTCGAAGCGGATAGTGATTGGATATTGGAGAATCCATTGTTTGAGCTCAATGATGAAACATCTTTTGATATTGATCAAGAGTCACAGATTGATAACGATCGCAGCCATGAGGTGACTGATTTATTACATCTAACAAGGGGACATAACGCTGTTTATAAATCACCCTTAGATAGTAAATTGGTTAACAATATGGCCGAGAAGCATATAAGGAGAAAGGACAGTTTGATGGGTATTCATTGGTTCATTATTTTCCTCGTTTGTCTAGTGCCTACGGTTACTTTGCTGTCACAAATGTCAAGCATAATCTCGGCACTGGATTTGCTACACTTCCCTTCATGAAGGAGGAAGCCATATCTCGCTTACTTCTTCAATACAGTTACAATTCCAGCATACTCGTTAGAGGAGTGGTATGGTGGCAATTTGATGTTTTTGGTATTCTAATATTTTCTAGTATGGGGGAACATGATATTTTAGACAAATGGAAGGTGGACGGACTTGTTGTTTGTGGGACTCAGGAGGATCATGGCCAGTATTGTCTCAGGGAGCTGGTTGGCATGATGTTAAGTTCCCGTCTCTATTTAACTCTAGCAGTGTTGGTGATCTTAGTTGGAGTGTGGTTCTCAATTGGATTAAGGATTTTCTCACATACGATAGTAGCACATGGACTGTTACTATATTTTCAGTTTTGGCTCAACTTTTGGAACATAGTGAGTTGTAGTTTGATTTCCTCTTGGGTCACATGCCTCATGAGATGGCTTATAGCAGCAGAATGTGTGGGCGTCTTATAAGTTGGACTCCCTACATATGGAATATGTTTTTGGTTTTGGTTGGGTGATCTATTTGTTCAGTTGGTTGATCCAGAATGATAGGTTGTTAGACACCCATTACTCCTAACAAGATCGTAATGATAGGATCTAGGTGTTGACCGTATGTATATGTGGCATTTTGAGGATTTTGTGGTAGTTCTACACAGTTTGAGACTGGATGCAATTAGGATCAAAGTTACACAGCCTACAAATATTGCGATACTTGACAAATTTACATGGGATCCAGGCATTTGGTTGTTGGATGGATTGAATTTTGACACCTTGCTTCACAATGCGGTAGGATTATTTTCAGGTTGGGAAACAGAGCTACCTATAGATTTATATGGTATCCTAGTACCGATTGCTTGAGGACAAGCAATCTCGAGGCGGGAGGCTTTTAATGTCTCCCTTTTTTGGGGACATTAGAAAATTACACGTCCAAGTTATAAGATAATTAAGGACTTTGGAGTTCAATAAAAAATTATTTAAAATGTCTCTTTTAACTAAAGAAAGGAGATAAGACGAAGGTCGAAATAGGAATCTGAAGAGTCACAGTTGAGTTTTAAAATAGGGAGTCTCATTCTTTCGGAGCTATGCTTGGTTTTATGATTCAGATTTTAGTCTCTCTTGAGAGAGTTATTTGGAAAGCTTCAGCTTTCATCCAGCTTGATAATGTAAACCCTCGTGCCAGTGGACAGTGGAGGAAAACCCATTGTCCCTAGAGACGTCACATCAGGTGTCTCAAATGTGCTTACAGGCTCTTTTCTTAGTATTCCAATCTGACTCTAAAACTATGTTTAAGATTCGATTTTTGAATGCTAGTTATTGTATTGCTGATGTATAATGCAATAACATATTTTAAGGTATTTTATAAGAATCTACTGCTTTATATTGTTGGTTTACAATACATCTCCATATGTTTATGTTCTGAGAATTATCTTGAGATAAAAACGGGTAAATATTTATTTGGGACATTACATTGTCCTTGCTTCTTATAGGAATTCCACCCTCAAGTCAATTTCATTTCCATAAGAATTTTTGCATTTTGAGGAAATTTCCAGGTCCTATCTAAAATCCACCCAAGGTAGAAATTAGCATGTTCAAGAAAAAAATCAAAAAATTAAAATTGATGGGGTTCCAGTGTAGGTTGGCCTCCTTAATAAATAGACGCAACCCTTCAGTCACACCTCTTGAGTGCTATTAGTAAGGATCAAAGGGATGTCATTTTAACATCACTCAATTTAAAACACAATATGATTATTTCAGAGCAGAGCAATAGGCAAAATTTTAAATCCAATCATTTAGGAAGTGATTTTGAAGGACAAGAAATATTTTTTCAAGGCTAGACTTTCAGGTCTGATTCTTAGGATGCAGATTTGGAGACAAACCCAGAGACATAAAGCACATAATGCTGCAAGAAGAAATACAAAATCAGAACCCTAAAATGTGAAAATTTGACAATAAGGTGTGAAAAAACTGCCACAGTGTGAAAATTTCAGAGATGAGGGTGCAAACTTAAGGTAATAACATGTGAAACTAAGAAAAAAATTAAAATTTGCTTACCTTCATTATTTCGTAAACTTAACACAAGTAATTTTCTCTTTCTTTGCAAGGAATGATAATTCATCAAATGAGGATGGAAAAGGAGCCTTCACAACTCAAGAATCAAGCTTGAAAAAGGGGATGTTCAACATCAACAAATTTCACAGTTCCACGGAATTTCTTGATGAAGGGACATGGGAACATGAGATGGGTTTCCAAGACAGGGGAACCAATGTCGTAAATTTGGGAATGGTGAGGGGATGGTTTGGGGATGGAAGGGAACAGCGACATAGTAGTGATGGGGCAGGTGATGCTATTATACAAATTGAGGCCGATTGAAATCTTCAAAGGAAAAATCTACAATATAACATTTTGCAAGTGCTACATATATGGAAACCTAATCTTTTGAAGTTAAAAGTTCCCATCAGTGTATGATGGCATGTGCCATACAGTAAGCGACTTGGCAGCATCCACGCCAAAGGTGTAACACGTGGTGGTTTCATGGGGGGACATTTCCCTCAAGTCCCCAATTTCGAAAACATCCCTCCACAGAGGATGTGGGTATCTTTGGGGAGACATGTCCCTGTGGTACACTAAATTCAAGAAATCAAATCACATCATAAATAGAAATGCTATTTGACCGTTGGATTTCATTTCCTTTGGAAATCCAAGAACCAACAAGAGGACGATTACAACATGAAGAAATCTACAAGAAGTTTCAAGGCAAGGGCGATGTCAACTGACTCGTCAACACAAGAAGACTGAAATTATAATCAAAGAGTACCGATCAAGGACGGAAATAGAAATGCAGGTACAATGGTCTAACTCAACGACCACATAAGGAAGATCAAGGATGTTCAAGATGCAGAGACATGATGGAGACAATTTCAAGTTGTAAGAAAGTCAAGGTAAATGACATTCAAAGGCAAAATCCACCATGAAGATCCAATACACAAGCAATATCTACACAAGTGAAAAGTTATTCAAAATGGAAATGTCAAGTGTCAAGAGATATTACTCAAAATGCAAACGAAGATTTCAAGAAAAGCAAAATGATGTCGCATGCACCCGTTATCAATGAATCAAATGATTCCACATAATTATGTCTAGATTCATTGCATATGTAATCAAGTAAACGGATAAAGGAAACATACTTCTAGAAGATAGTTTGTTATGATCATATGTGGCATGAAAATTTTCTATTCACTCCTATGTAACATGGAATTCCTATTCGCCCGTAGAGCATTATTATTTTTATTGGCATAAAAATAATAAAGATATTGAATTTGCATAAACTCAGAGTTTCTTTTTTAACTTGGTTTGGAGATCTATGTGCATTTTCAAGATGGATGATTTAAGTCTTCACAAAATCTTATTTAATGTAGAATCTTTCATATTGGAAGGGCATTGATTGGGATTCAGAAATGCTCTGTGAATCTTGTTGATTTGTAACCTTACCTTTGCATAACTTGGTGAATTTGGCTTAAGGTATTAATCTACAACAAGTTCACCATTCAAATTGCTCTTAGAGGATATTAATTATTTGACACAATTTTGTTTGTTTCAACTGGTTTGATTCAGATCTGGATGCCAAAAGAACGTAGGAATCCTTTAGATGCTGCAAAATGAAACCAAGTGTCAGAGACTTCTTGAGGTATTTTGATCTGTAAACTAAAATGGAAATTAGTAATTACCGATAATATTTCCTCAACAACATATCCTAATGAAGAACATGAATTACTGCAATCCTCTAAGCAATGTATTAACTCACTAATTGCAAGGAAATAAGACTAAGCACTCACACAATCAAAGACTAACAGATTTTACTGTTGGGTGAAACTAATCATTTGGTCCCAAATTCGTAAGGCTTCTCTCCATCAATTGTGCTCTTTGCAATAATAACTAACAATGGGTGTATCACAAGGAAAAGCCTCCCCAATATCTCTCTTCTAAAGGAAGATGCTATAGATAAGTGATGGACCCATTATAAATTAGTATCCTCCTCTAGCAAAAGAAAAAGAGAGAGTTATATAGTTTGTATGTACGCATCTGTGGGAGACTTAACAACTGTTTAATCATATTCACAACATTTTATATTCATTACAGCTTACAAAGCGTAAACAGGATAAAGTTGCTGCTCAAAAATTGTATACAATTTCATAAAAAAGTTTCAATACACATTCAAACAAAAACATAAAGAAATTTCCTATCATTCATAATTTTACAAATGCTGAAAGCATACAGATGGACTAATGGTCCAGCTCACAGAAAAAAGGAAGGAGATAGGCCGACTGCTAACTCTTAATATTTTTAATTCACCTATAATCAGTGCAGATAATAGATGAGTAACTAAATCAGATAAAGGAAGGAAAAACAAATATCTCTTACGTGTACAATGCATTTGCATTTTTCCCTTGAAGTTTATCTCCAGGTGAAAAGGCCTGTGCCAAATCTGCCAATTGTTTTTCTGGATCTTTAATTGCTAGAAGACTCTTGATTATTCGTACTTCTTTTGGTACTTGTTTCTGAAGTTCCCGCCTCGCATCCATATACAAATGGAACATAATATCTTTGCACTATAAAAAAAAAATCACACATCATTCATCTCTTAAAAGTGATAAGTTATGAAAGTTCACACCAGAGTGACCATTGTTGTACACAACAAAAACATTGACTTAAAATCTTCTAGCACACACTAAAATAGCCTCTTATTTATTTGAACAGGGAAAAGGCTCAAATTATATCTAGGCCCCGGAAGCAACAAGATGCCATTGCTTAAGAAAATAAATGGTCAGACCTAATGATTTCTCACTTTTAGTTCAAAAGGAGTAAAATTTGCATCCTCCAGAAATGGACTTTTGCCTAATATGAAAGTCACTAATAAAACTAAACAACAGGCAGGTGAACATGACAAGCCAAGTAAAATTTAAATACAAACAAAATAAAGATAGTTAAGAGTCTCTACAAACTTTTACATGAAATTTCTTATAAATAGAAATGACAAAATTATCTGCTTAGGTAAATGTTGATAAGGATGACCGCCTGCCCTAATAAAAAAAGCACCTAAATAGCTAATGTCACAATTAAGTTATAAAGACCCAAATTGCAACATTCTAGATTCTTACTCTTAAATTGAGTTTGTTCATGATACCATAATATCCCATTACTAAGAAAATATCACTGAATTTATATCTAAATGGTTAAAAAAATTCAAGTGGAAGCATGCTATATACAAATTGAACAAAAGAAAAACAATATGTAGAAGCATACTCTCCATGTAATCCAAGATATGATTGGTTAAATTAGCTAGCTTGGTGACTTAAGTTGTTCTCATTCAAACCACACAAACATGAAGGCTCATTCTTGTAAATTAACACCTAAAACTGAGTTTTAGATACCAACTGTCAAAAGAAAACAGAGGAGGACAAATTAAAGGACCTCAGTACTCAGAATAAATGGACCTGATGAAGAAATCGACAGTGGTTAAATTAGCTAGCTTGGTGTTCTCATTCAAACCACACAAACATGAAGACTCATTCTTGTAAATTAACACCTAAAACTGAGTTTTAGATGCCAACTGTCAAAAGAAAACAGAGGAGGACAAATTAAAGGACCTCAGTACTCAGAATAAATGGACCTGATGAAGAAATTGACAGTGGTGACAGGTTTGATTAGATCAAAAATTTATCACTAGTTCAACTGTGGTCAAACCTCTCCTTGCCAAAGTAATATGTGCAGAATATAACAAACCAAAGAAACAACACTCGCATGGACTAGGCAAGTTACAATTCAAGTCAGGCCTGGTGAGTGTTAAGGATCTCACCATATGTATATTTTAATTCACTGATGTAACTTTACTTTGCACTATCGATTTCTGTGTGTTTCAAGTTACTCTTTCAATATATATATATATGATATAAAGAGGCATGTCTCCCGTAGAGACATGAATCTTGTTAATATCTTAACTCGCATTAGTTATTGCTTTAACATATATCACACATAATATTTGCTCAATGTATTATCATGGTTATTATATGTGTGTGTGTGTGTGTGTGTGTGCGCGCCTCTTGTTAATATCTTAACTCACATTAGTTATTGCTTTAACATATATCACAAATAATATTTGCTCAATGAATTATCATGGTTATTATATATGTGTGTGTGTGCATGTGTGTGTGGTTATACACACTTTAATAATTTATTATCAATACTAATAATGCTCCATGATAATAATAGTGAAGGATAGACATCAAATGTTTAAGGCCAATAATCCATTCAAACATTTGATTTCATCAATTGGAATCATCTAATCAAAGCTACAATCATTAACACTCCCTCTTAGCTAGGGAGGATAATTTCTATCCAAATAAACAACATAGTGTACTACTGTTACCTCACAGTAACATCAGGAGAGTATGGTATGCCCAAGAATATCAAATATATGACATTCACCATACTCATATCTTTTCTTGTTATGTCCACGGACATCACGTCTCATGATGTCTACCAGAGAAGGTATATGCTCATGGTGTCTCCACTGATATTAAGTCTCATAGTATCTTCCCATGGTTGATATCTGCACGTATTTAACTAGTAATCATAACAGTTTATCTCTTGATCAAATCAATCCGACTGAAGCTATAACATTAACAGTGAGTCCCAGGAGCCTCGACGAGTCACGGCAGAGTCTAGACACAACTCAGCAAGTCTGTCTATAGGAATCATGTTGTTTGGACTCAAGCGGAGTCAAGCAGCTTAAAAGTGTTTGAGTTGCTCTTTCCTCCACTTATGTTTGCCCCTCTACTGTAAGACTTAGCATTGTCATTTCATTTTATTAGCAAAATAAGAGAGAGTTGTTAAAAAAATTAGAGTGCATTGTAGTGCAACCAATAAGAAGAATGTTTGGTGCATCAAGAGGTGTCTATCAACAATTGGAAAGAGTTTTCTTTTGATTTCAAGTTCGATTTAAGAGGTAAGTTTGAATTTATTTATTTATTTATTGAGATTTTTAGCCAAAAAAACTGCATTGTTTGAGTCCCAAGAGCCTAGACTCAAACTTGACAAGTCCAGAAGAGTTTAGGCACGACTCAGCAAGTCTGGCAGACTCACTAGACTTGGCAAGTCTATAGGAATCATGTCGTTTGGACTCAGGCAGAGTCAAGCAGCTTAAAAGTGTTTGAGTTGCTCTTTCCTCCACTTATGTTTGCCCCTCTACCCTGAGACTTAGCATTGTCATTTCATTTGATTGGCAAAATAGGAGAAAGAGAGTTGTTAAAACAAATTAGAGTGCATTGTAGGGCAACCAATAAGAATGTTTGGTGCATCAAGAGGTGTCTATCAATAATTGGAAAGAGTTTTTTTTAATTTCAAGTTCGATTTAAGAGGTAAGTTTGAATTTATTTATTTATTTTGAGTTTTTTAGCCAAAAAAACTGCATTGTTTTTTAATATTTCAAAAAACAATTCTATTTTATTTAACTGAATCAAAGAAAGAGCAAAACCTACACTTTTTTTTGGAACAAACCATACAGTTTCTTGCAGTCATGTGTAATTGCAGCAGCCTTGAGCTTTTCAAATTATTTTCTCAAGAAGTCTGGAACCCCAATTAGAAAGGACCCACTTAGAAACATGCTGAAATTTTTCTTGAGAAAAATAAAGAAGAGGTGAAATCTGCATATTGCAAAATAATTTATCATGAAGGAATTAATAGACTATAATACCATCTTGCACACATACCAGCCATGATATTGTGGGCTGCAGAGAGGTGCCTCTTGGGGTTGTTTGTGAGGTGCCAGTGCAGTTAGAAAAATTTAAGATGGAAAAAGAACTGAGAAAGAGGCAAAGGAAGGAGTTTTCATTCATTGATGCTATTGGAGAGGCTTATTCCATGCCTCCATTTCATCCCAATGCTAGTGCTACTACTACTCCTTCTAGTAATAGTACTAATTTCAGTTCCAATGGTAGTGCAAGCTAGGTAGTTGTTTTTGTTTAATTGTTTTAAAAATTATTGTTTGCTTCTTTTGTGAATTTTTATATTTAGATGTATGTTGAGTTTAAAATTGAAGTTGAACTCTCCATTTTACAATACCTATCATATTTATTTTATTTGTGAGATGTGTTGCTTTCTTTTTTGGAAAAATATGGTTGACACCATAATTATTTGGGGGCAGGGCTCAAAGCCCCTAATAAAGATGACTTAAAGCATCCAATTTTGACAGAAAAAGTGGCTGATGTAAAAGCCACATAAAGGAAAAGTGCTTGATATGGAGGAAGGGTTGCACCATCATGACTTTTGGTTGGACCGATACAAGCAAAAAGGGGACTGCTGAATTCCCTTGTTTCTTCCCCAGGTGATTGTACTTCCCTCAGTGCATTGATTTAGTGATTCTAATTTTTAATTTATGCTTTATTGAATCATTCATATTGTTTCATTTTCAGGTGTTTCCATGTTTATCAACATGTAAAAAATGTTACACCCCTTTGTGAGGCGTTAGAGGAGGTCTTAGTTGAGGTGGATGAGGAGAATGTGGTGCAAGTGTTGACATATAATGCAACAAATTATGTATAGGATAGGCACAAAGTCACGAACTAAAATGAAAAAATGGATAGGCACAAAACCACGAACTAAAATAAAAAAATAAAGAAAAACTAGAGATTTCATTATAATATGTTAAAAAAAAATTACAAGGGAAAAAATTTATAAAAATGATGCCTACCTATTTTGTTAAAATCTTGCTTTTCAATGTCTTTCAAAACAAATCAACAGTCATAACCTCATAGGAATACTATTACAAACCAGCTTAGAGCATGCACCAATCAATCTTCAACTCTCTTTAGGAAATGGAAACAAACAGTTTTGTTTTTTCTTCAATTGTGCATATATGGAATGAGTTTTACATTTTCAATGTTTTTAGTGGCCAAAATTAGAATTGGGGTCAATTTGACCTTTCCAGGCAAAAAGAAAACTTTAAACAACTCAAAAAAATATAAAGGCAAAAAATGCCTAGGAATTGCTTAGCAAATGTGCAAATAACCCTTAGGTTTGGTCAGGTCCAGCGAAAGCCAAACCAACAATTTATGGGCCCAACCCTATCCAAAGCCAAGTTTGTAGGCCCAAGCCTACACCTGAACTCAATTCAGACCACACCATGACCAGAGAGGCTCTACTAAAGGACTCAACTTCTAAGATAAAAAGAATATAAAGTAAAAATATTTGTTTTGGGTTAACTTTAATAGAATAAAATAGTTCCAAAGTAAAATAAATTGCTTTATATTTTTCTACAATAGCTTTGAATTTTTTTTCTAAACTACTTGATTGCCTATAAATTTTTATGGATATAAAATACCTCATAAATTTGTAGCTCTTTAAAATGACTCCCAGTATATTAAAATTCAAAAAAATTATTAATATCTATAAATTAAAATATATTCTATTTTTAATTAATATTAATTTAATATTTTTCAAAAAACAATCTTGGTAATAATTTTTTATTTTATTGACAAAGTAAAGAGTCCTTAAATTTCAAAATTTCATGAGACTCTAGTGGCAGATTTTACAATAATTTTTAAACCAAGCCCACCAAACACATAAACTGTCGAACCACAAGTTCCCTTACAGCAGGGTTGACAAAACTGGATTGCCCACTGTTTCATTTCTCTGAAAAATATTTAAAAACAGTGATGCTAGATCGTGAAGACAATAAAAAGGTGGGACCTGTGACTGCATTATGAGACTCCAAGCATCCCTGTGTAATTCTCCTTCAAAACACATGATCTGAAATAATACCATCCATCTCCTACCCACCAAAATTATGAAAATTGTATAGCCCTTTATGGCCAAGAAAGCGTAACCTTGAAGACTATAAACTGGTCATCTCAAACCAGACTTACACAAGTACAATTGCATGTTCCAACTATTGAAAAGGAATAGTGGAGGAAACCAAAGGATTCTTATAGACAAACAAACTTCCTAGAAGTTAACTTCAATGAAGAAACCAAAAAAACAGAGTTCTTTAATTGCCTTGTTGTAGGAGCCAACATGTAAACTCCCCAAAACAAGAAATACCTCGACTACTGACTACCAGACACTAAAGCATTTTAACATATTAGCAGAAAAGGACAAAACCTCAATCATCAAACCACAATCAAACCCACACCCCATCCCTACTGAAGGGTTGTCTAGAAGCATTCTTGCTTCATCTTAGGGCTCTCGGGACAAAGCCCTCAATCCTTGCCCGCAGCATAGCATTCACCCTGGCTTCAGCCCATTGGTTATCCCCATAGTCGCCCGCCACACGAGGTCTTTGGCATTCTTCAAGCCTAGCTCCATCTTGTTTCATCCATCAAACCCTAGCCTTCATTTGCTCAATTTCTAGGTCTGTAACATGTTGCATAACAAACAATTTTAGGGAAAACCAACCTTTCCTAGCATGCCTAAATTGTTTGTGTGTCTAGCTTTCCACAAATCTCAAAACAAACGGGGTAAGTTTTGTGCCTTGAATTTTGTCAATGCCAATTTCTGTTTCACCCAAATGAATTCTCCAACTAGGAACCGAGGTAGGAAGAATTTGTCCAATCCAACTAGGGCTCTCTCTAGAACCAATTGATGCATCATAAACCTCGTAATGTTCTTTGACTCTCTCACTTGCAATGCCCATGCCAAGATCATAGAGTAAACATTTGTGTTAGTGCAGTAGCAGTTCTCCACTAGAAAAAACATCTCACCCAAGAGAAATTCAATCACATATGTGAGTCTAGCATTAATGAATCGAAACATGTTATCCAATGTGCCTTCCCATTGACTCCATGAGATGGATTTTTTTGATTCACACATTGCAGAGTGAAGGAAGACTCCATTTCTTCACCCAGCAATTGCCCTCAACAAAACTGAAAAAAACATTTTGTTTGCCAACTCACAAGGAGTAGTTCAAAAGCCACAACAAAGGTGGCAAGTTGTGTTTCCATAAATGCCCATCACATTCACTTTTACTTTTTTGAATGTGGCACACTTAACACTAAACCTTATTGCTTGTTCATTTAATAAGGCTGAGAATGTGTCCTATTATGGGAGGTGGCCAAGGAGTTTGATAAAGCTACATCATTCCATTGTACATTTCTGAAGTCTTCAGTTACTATTTTAAACATGTTGAGATTCAGTCCCCAGCTTGACATTCTATCTGCTTCAACGTTACCTGCTCTTTTAATGTGTGTGAATCTAAATCCTCCAAGTGACCAATTCTTGGTTAATGTTGAGGATGTAGTTTTGTAGATGTCATGCTTCCATGTTACCTTTGATGACAACATTAATAATAATAAGTTACCCTCCACGTGTAACTTGGTAACCCCCAATTTTTTAGAAGGTCTAATTGCTAGCCGAATTGCCTTTGCTTTTGTAACATTATTCATACCATCTTGAAGTTTTTCTCCCCTAGTGCAATTAGGTCACCATTTCCATCTCTAATAATAAAGCCTGTCCCTGAAGGTCTTGGATTGCCTTTGGAAGCCCCATCAAAGTTGCATTTCCACCATACATTGTGGTTTTTCCCATTAAACTGAAGTTGTAAGAGAAGTGATAAGATTAACCTCACCAGACCCATTCATGGGTCTAAACATGAGATCTAGCCATGTTTGTTGGATAAGTTGGTCACTCTAAGTATAAGGTGTGGAGGGAAGACCGAATCTTCTAGGTACAACACCAATACTTTCATGAATAGCATTATTGATTCTGAGAAGGAGTTCGTCTAAAGATTCTACTTTTTTCTGAAAGATTCTTCTATTGTGTTCCTTATAGATTTCCCAAATGAGCAGGGATGGACTTGAAGTCTAGCTACTAGAAAAAGTAGACTTAGCTTGAAGTTACAGCCATTCTAGAAATAGATATCTAAGTTAATTTTGTCGAGGGCCCTTCTAATTCAATTTCCTTTGAAGCATTGACCAACATTCCTTTGTAACTTTGCATAAGACTTGTAGATGAACAACAGTTTCCTCTTCAACACCACAAAAGACACACTTGGATGTTCCTTGGACACCCAACTTCTTTCTCCTATCTTCGGTTAAGATTCTACCTCTGTTTGCTAGCCATGCGAAAGATCCTGCTTTTGGTAGATATTCCAAGAAAGCTCTACTGGCCATTCCTCCTCTACCAAGAATTTTCAAAAAGGATGTACCCATTCTTAACTAGATAGGAGCAATTTTGGGCTGCACACTAAATAATCTTATGAATTGCATTGCTCCAAGTGATCACCCTAGAGTTAAGAAGTCTTTGTAGTTAATTTATATGTATATTTGGAGTGTCAAAATGTTCCACATCTTTCCATCCTCTCTGTGTTGTCCAAGAGGGTCCTCTCTAAGCTCTATGTAATCTTGTAATTATCAGCCCAACTAGCTTTGCACCTGTTTTACAGTTGTGCCTAGTCTACAGTGTTTGGAATATTTTTGTAACATCCCCAAGAATCCTCCCAAAATATTGCATCCACACCATCCCCCACTTGCCAAGATAAGTAAGTGGTTCGTGACGATAGGACAACAAGAAACAAGAAACTTCCAAATAGCAAGATCCTTTTGGGGGATTTCTAATAGTTAAAATACAATCATTCTAATCAGTGTCTAAATAATTTGATTTTAGAATTCTCACCCAAATCTAGGATGGTTGGGTATACATGTGCCAAACCAATTTTGCTCCTAAAGCTTCATTAGTGTGGCACTTCTTGAGGCTTGGGCCTCTTGCCTCCTTATTTGAGCAAACTTTATCCTAGGCAAGAGGTAGCTTATCTTGATCCTATACACCATTCCAAAAACATCCTCATCTTTTGTTCGATTGGCTTAATGATCTTTTTGGGGATTTTGAAACACATCATCAAATACACTGGGATGGCTGAGATCACCAATGTCAACATAAGAATTCTGCCCACTGAAGATAACCATCTGCTTTTCCAGCTTCCCATTCTATCAAAGCAATCTTTTACCAGATTTTTCCACAAAAAAGATTTACTTGCACCCCCACATAGTGGAACACCCAAGTATTTTCCTAGTAAAGAACCCAATTTAATACCTAAGATTCTACCAATCTCACTTTTCTTGTTCCCTAAAGTGTGGAAGAAGATAGCCAATTTATACCAATTGATTTTTTGATCTGGGGCCCAACTATACACATCTAAAGTTTTGCACATCATGTGTGCCTCTCTGAGGGAAGAAACACCAAAAAGTAAAGAGTCATCGACAAACTGCAAGTGTGTGATTTGCTCTACATTGATGACCAACTTATCTCCTTTCCAACTTCCAAGAACTCTATAGTTTGAAATCAATATGCTCAGGGCTTCTGCCATAATTAACATACAAGGGGGAGAGAGGATCGCCCTATCTGATGCCTTTCATGCCTTCAAACATACATTGCAGGCTACCATTAATTAGAATGGAGAATCTTGGCATGCTTATACATGATTCTATCCACTAAATCTATTTGGCATCAAACCCCATTATGCGAAGTACTACAAGTAGGAAGGAGCGATTGACTTCATCATACACACGCTTGATGTCTAATTTCACCAACCTTCTATTGCACGAGCTTGTTGTATAGAGTCGTGGTTTTATATGCAGCTATAACACCTTCAAAAATTGATCGGTTTAGGGCAAAGCCACTCTATTCCACTGAGATGACAAAGTGACACTAATTTGAGTCTATTTGCAATAAATTTGCAAATGATCTTGTAAATAGTGTTGCATAGAGCAATCGGTCTAAAGTTCTCAAATGTTTGTCTCCTTTTTCTTTGAGATTAAAGCAATGAAGGTGTTAATCAGATACTTGGGGACAAAACCCTCTTTTCTTTATTCCTCAACTACCTCCCAAATGTCTTGGGCAAAAATGTTCTAGAGTTTTTGGAAAAAAATAGTAGGGAAGCCATTTGGACCCAAGGCTTTATCCTCTCCCATTTCAAAAAGAGCAGATTTGATCTCCGAGAGTGAGACTTTGTCCAATAACATTATATTTTGAGCCTCATTGACACATGGTGGAATCAAGTTGAGAATACCCTCAAGTTGGAAAGGATAAAAAGTCATCCAGATTCGAACTTCATGGATGAAATTCAATGAATCCTATGACATAGAAGGAAAGGTAGAGCTCATTAATGGCAATCTCCAAAGAAGGTGAAGAAGATTTTCCAATTGTGATGAAGTTGTCATCAAAGAGATTTAGGAATCCCAAATAGGAAGATAAATAGATATTAATAGTTCTTTGATGACTCTCGTGATGACTCCCGCACGACGACCCTCGATGGCTCTGGTTTTGCTCCCGTGTGACGTGAGTCTACCTGTGATAGATCTTTACTAGCAAGGGTTCCCTCCTATACTGGTTTGGTGTGGTGTTCATCTTTGGCCCCATGTTTGTTTTTTGCTCAGACTGATTTTCCTAGCATCATGTTTCAAACCAGGACGGGTTTTTCGTCATCAGTTGCTCACCCTACTCGCATTTGGAGCCCCGACCTTGCTCACGTTTGCCAGTGGCTGCCCTTGCGTCACCCGCGTGTCTCTGTTGGTGGCTTCCCTCACGTGACTACGATTTCTCCTACCACGGCTCCCTCGACCACTGCTTCATCAGTTTTTCTCCTCCCTTTCTTGCCCCCAACTACTAGTTTTGTTCTTGCTCCCACATGACGACTGTCATTGCTCTGGCCCCAAATCCTTTTCGGTTGCTTGCATATAGCTCTCAGCTCCCTACTCAACCTGCGGTGTTGTTCCCTATTGCTTCAATTGATAACAATGGCCTTAATACACAACTGTCACGAACACCAGGCGGTTTCTTCTTGCCATTGCGGCCAGCACTCTGCATTTAGCTTTAAATGGGATCTTCTGAGCCTTCCCCAGGTACTAGACCTATTATCCCAACAGCAAACACTCCAAAACCCCCACTTACATACTAGAGTCTCTCTAATAGGCTGTTGAAGGCTGAAGCTGATAACCGGGGCCTAAATGAAACTGTTCTCGAACTCTTTAAGACTATTGCAGCAATTAAACTCCAAGTTGAATCCAACTCGTCCACCATCTCCGCTTGTTTTGTTACTCTCCTATCTGAAACAGTAGACATAACGAAACACTTTGACACAGTCATCAATCAACTAAGAGACCTGTACTCCTTCATAAAACAACACTGTGATCTTGTGACCAAACACACTACTCTTCTATCGAAAACAAAGTCTTTGAAAAGGCTACGTCGTGGGCCTCTCTCTGTGCGAATACCATACAGGATCCTCTTATTGGTGTTGAGAAGATCGTCCAGGGACAGATTACCAAGGAACAATGGAGGAGGGCCTGTGAGCTTAACCTTAGAGTGCAGGGCCTTTGTACGATTACTGCAAATCCCATGACAGTTGCCAATCCTTTCTCACTGACCAACTAGGTATCACTAATATTTCGTTGGACAGATATTGGGTGGGACTGGATAGTACACTCTTTTGAGATTCACCTCACCTTTGGATAGATTGTGGGCTCTCCAGTCAAAGAGGAAGCTATCCTCTCTCCTAGAAAAGATCTTAGATGAGGACCTCACAAGAGCACAGGTGGCCAAATTGTGACATTCAAGGAATTTGGTTGCGAAGGCGAGGCATGAGGCGTGTCGGTAAATGGGCGGTGATCTGTAACCTTAGAGCTATTATTTGTGAATCCCCTCCCATCGATTGGGATCACAGACCGACTCTTCTAGCCAAATGATGGTCCTGCCAACAATCACATGGAGTTGTTACCTCCTTTGGCTCCCTCCATGTCAACTGTTGGAACAGTAATGGCACTCTTTGGTCATTACCGAGTTTGTTTGTTGATGTAGTGGGTTCAGCGGATATTCTTGTTGTCACGAAGACTTGCAAGAGTCTGGTTCGCCCTCTCCTAGGATTTGGCGGGTTTAGGTGGCTCTCTATTTGTAGGGAGGAGGTTCGTGCTTCTGGGGGTGTTCGTGGTTCGAGTGGTATTACTTGTTTGATCAGAGATGAACTCTTCAGTGCTACTTCGGTTGTCCACTCTGATACCACAGCTTGATTCATGTGGATCTGAATCCAAGTTAGCCACTCTGTGAGGCCTTCCAAAGATATCTTCATCGCAGTATGTTACTTCCCACCAATCACCTCACCATATGCCATCCATAGTCCTATCGATGGTGATCCCTTCTCTGACCTTATTGAGTGCATCTTGAAGTTCTCTGGGTTGGGCGACATCATCATTTTGGGAGACTTTAATGCTCGGACCAGCGACCTCCAAACCCCCCAGCACAGCCGCCTTACTGATTTGATCTGCACGAGAGAAACTAATCTGACTAGCATGGGTTTTCAACGCCAGTCTTCTGATAGCCTGGGGCCTCTTTTGGGTTATGATCGTCATCTCCTTTAGTTTTGCGAGTCTTCTGACCTGCTGATTGTTGAATGGACGCCCTTGCTTTCCGAGCTCAAAGTCCTTCACCTGTTGGCCCCATTGCAATGGTGCAAGTGTGGTGGACTACGTTCTTGTACCTGCCTTTGTTATTCCATCACCAGCTTCACCATTACTCGCCCCCCTAGCTGATCACTCTATCCTCAGCCTTTGTATCAATTTCACCCCCCCCCCCCCCCCCCCCGGCCATAACCTAGCTCCACCCCCCACCCTTATCCAGGTACCCCCATACCACCTTCCGCTTCTCTGATGGCGATGACTACATCTTCACCCTCCATCTTAGACAACTGCTCCCCCAAACCGCTTCACTAACCCCTCCCAGTATCACCCCTTTTTGACTTGGTTGCTGATGGTATCTGGGAATCCGCCCTCCTCTCCATCCCCCACCACACCTTCTCCCCCCTTGGCCATACCGTAAATCCTGAACAATGAATCTTTGGTTTGACGATAAATGTAAGTCTTTTCACCGTTCCTTGCGTGCCTCCTTCACTACCCACTCCCCCTCATACACATAGTTGTGCTCCTCATATCACCACCTTATCCGCTACAAGAAGTGTGCTTTTGTGGCTTCTCAGTGTCGATCCCTTTGCGATAGTCACCAGTGATCTAAAATCCTTTTGGCACACTTTGTTCCCCCTCGTTATGCCACAATGTTGAACATTATCCTTACCAGACACCTTGACAGGCGACAATGTTGTGCTAGTGCATAGGCTGGATTTCATGCAAACTATCAAACCATAGATTATATGACCTTGTGGGCTATCATTGAGGAGGTCCGGCACCATTCTGTGAAAGTCTATTGTTGTTTCATAGACTTGTGAGGCGTTTGACTCGGTGCCTAGGGGGGCTCTCTTTCAGAGACTCAGAGATATTGGCACTTCTAACATCTTGTGACGACAATCATAAGACTCAATAAGACGGTGATTGGCAGATTTAGGAATCCTGGGGGATTTTCTAATCCGATACACAACACCATCGAGGTGAAGCAAGGATGTCCACTCTCCCCTACACTATTCAGCATCTATATTGATGAGCTTGAGTCCTTTCTCAGTGAGGCTTTGGTCCCTGGGGATGGTTGTTACTTGTACCAAGTTCTGATCTCCATTTTCATGTTCACAGATGATGTGGTCCTCCTAGCCTTCTCTACGGAGGGGCTCCAGAGGCTTATTGATCGACTTGCTTCGTTTTGTGAATCAATGCCAGCTACTGGTGAACATGAGCAAGACTCGGGTCATGGTCTCCAACTGCTTGAAGACTTCACATCTCCACTTCAACTTTCAGGGTCAACAGATTGAGATTGTCTATTCATGCACTTATTTGGGGGTCAAGTTCTTCGGCCCTCATTTCAACATGAGACCTACCCACCTTCCTAGAGTGGCTAAGGGAATGGGATATCTTGCCCTCCTTGAGAGACAGTGCTTCTGACACAACTTCCAGGACACTAAGTCCAAGCCTTCTCTATCGAACTCTCTGGTCAGACCCATAGTGCTCTATGGTGCACTGATTTGGGGTTTGTCTCTTCTTGACTCTGATTGAGCTTCGATCGAGCGGGTGCAAACACTTCTCCTCGGTCAGATCATCCGTTGCCACTATTGCACTCCACATAGTATTGTTTTGGCCAAGTTTGAAGCTCATCCTTTCAAGCTCAATGCCATTTTCGACTTGATTTGGTTCATTCACCACCTCAAAGGCTTCGCGGACTCATTTGTGGGCCGATGCAGATACTGATAGCTTGCTTACTGCTCCTCACGAGACATAACCAGCTCAATTCCTCACAAGACATAACCAGCTCAATTGGGACAAATAGGGCTCGTTCTTGGTACACCCAAGCCACTATTTACTGAGCTCGATTGATATTGACATCGACTGTCTTTTGCCATACCAGTTCTTGCTGGATGCTCCCGCTCACCTCCTCCCCCACGGCAGGAGCGGAACAAACATGTCAGATTCAACATTTACAAGCAATACATCTCCACGGCTTAGATCAGCCCTTCCAATGGTTCACGCCCTTGGATGGCCTTCTACTCTGAGCATTTTTTGGAGATCTGGGATGGTATCATTGTTCACCCCTCTTATTTGAGTCGTCGTTGGTGCCATGCCCTCTGCATCACCTTGGAGTCGTTTAGAGTCGAAGCTCACTGACTCCATTGCTAGACTGATCACCACCTGTCTAGAGAGGAACGGGTATGCTATCTTTGCACTTTATTCGAGACAGAAACAAAGATCCATTTTATCTTCAGGTGTCCCATCTACTATGAGATCAGAGGTAGATTCCACTGCCTATTCAGAGACTACAAATCCCTCTCTGCATTTTTCAGTTACTCGAACCAGAGGTGCCTTGCACTCTACCTCCAAGAGGCTTCCCAGCTCAGAGATCGCACCTTACAACTCTGGTTCCCTCTGAACCAGACCCTGGATCGGTTCATCACGGACTCCTTTCCATCCACACCCACTTTTGGCTGCAGGAAATGACCCCATTCGCTTGCCTCCAGACACACTAGATCGGTCAAACCTCAGCTTGGGTTCCTTAAACAGCAGCACCCTACCCCCACAATTATACAGAGGCGGAGAAGAAGCTGGACCCAACCCCTTGCTCATCGTGGTCCTTATCCCTCTATACAGGATTTCTTTGTGCCGAAAAAGGACTAATGGTCCTTCTCTCTTTCTTCTGGTTGTTTCTTTTCTCTTTTTGTAGCGTTTTTTTTTCCAATTACCGTTGGGTGCTCCTGCTGGTTACTTTTCTTCACTGTACTGTTGTATCTTTCAGTCCCTTAGACCCTTGTTGGTCTCTTGTTGGACATTATCTTATCTTATCAGGATAATGGAAGTTGGCATCCTCTATCCTAATCCATTCAGTGAAAAACCTGACACCTTCCCTATGAAGAGTCTCTTTCTCCAATAGTAGATTGTCGATAGAGTCCTTATGGAATAGATGTTATTAATAGAGCGTCTAGCTTAAACTGAGTTATGAAAAAAAAATGTGCTTTTGTCCCCTTCTTGAAGCCAAGTCTCTCGGGATTTTTGTCTCCAAAAGGCTTCCTCCTTTTGCAAAACATTTGCGTATTCTTCCTTCAAGGACTTCTCAACATCAAAGTCAAAACTAGTCATTCATTCTTTGATAATTTTTTCATTGAGATCTTTGAGTTCACTTTCAATCCTCATTTTTTGGGTAAAGATGTTTTTAAAGACTATTCTATTCTATTTTTTAGTTGTTTCTTTAAGAACTTAAGTTTTTTGAACAAATTAAAAGCTTTGTACCTTCCCATTGTGGAAATGCCTGCAACTAGTCTTCGATCAATTCTATGAAAACTTCAAAACGAAGCCACATCTTTTCAAATTCGAAAGGGCAATGATCTAGAATAACACCCTCCATTATACATAAGTTGATTGGGAAATGATCAAACCTTGCTTTACGTAGAATGATTGCAAATAAATCCCGTGGAAGAAAAGCCCAGTTGCTAGTTGTCAAGAACCTGTCTATCTTTTTTCGAAGTCTCTAGACTAGAAAGGGATTTCAGCCAAATTGTTATAACAAAAATTTCCTTTACTTTGCACTATCCCATCCTAGACCCCCCAATTTATTTGCTAGGTGAAGAATAGAATTGAAATACCTCCAATGGCGAAAAAGTTGTCTTGATGTTGATGAAGAATATTTGAAATTTGTTCCCATAGATCTAGTAAACCACATGTGTTTGTAGGGCCATAGACATTTATGAGATCAAAGCCCCCATTTAACTATTTAGATACTCCACGAGCAAACTACCAAGAACCGTTGGAGGTTATTACATTTATGTCAATAGCTTCTAGATTCCAAAGTAGGCCCATTCTTGAGGCTCCCTAAGCATCAACAAAAGAACAATGCCACTTGATGGAGCAATCCAATTAAGGTTAACAATGGTCAGAACAATGAAAGTATATGACATTCAATCTTTGGCACGTCACCTTATTTACTAAAAGATCCTGAATTCACTATGAGTTGACAGTGTTAGGATAAAACCACGGACAGAAATAAAAACTACATGCAAATATAACCAATAACAAAAAATAATAGATCACACAAAAATGAACACAAGGCACCAAGATTTAACATGGTTCACCCAATCCCTGGGCTACATCCACCAAACAACAAGTCCGATCTTATTACAATCCAGTGATTACAAGCTGATTACAATCTGTAATCCCTTATAGCTCAACACCACCGCAAGAACCAATTTCGCATCACACTATGAAACAATCCCAAACCCTAAGCCCTTTTATACAAGTATTGAACCACTTTAGGGTTATAACATGTCGGCCATAAATTAGCCATAACTTTAGTGGCGAATCTACGAATAGTACCAAAAAAATTTCCCCGAACCCCACAAAATTATGGAGTATGTACAGTACTTTCCTGATCAGTCACCACAATCTAACAAACAGAGCTTTGGTACAACATCAATTGCAGAGATTAAGTAAGAGTCGTGCAATGTCAGCATGCCAAAGGTGTTATCATATTAAAAGCTAGTTATTATTGACGTGATCATTTAGTAGTATTTTTTGCAGCAGTACACCATGAGGATGTTAGCCGTATTTGAAGTCCAACATACCTACAATTGTGGTAATCACACACTATGTGCAACACATCTTCCATCGTGTGGCATATCTAAGTGACTACTATGACTCATCCTTTGCAGCAGTATAGAAGTTTGAGGATTAGAAACAAAGGATAATCTACAATACTATAGAGATATGTATGGATTAATCTGATCCAAATTGCACATGATTATTGCCGACAGCAGGAGCAAATTAATCTTGGAAGGAGATAAAGCAAACAAAGATAATTTTCATTGAGTGGTAGCGTTGATGGTCATTCTTTGCATATGAATGATTTACGATGTGCTCACAAACAATCACAGCGTCCTAGAAGCAAGTTTCGGCAATAAAAGAAATGATGGAGTTCGGCATGTGAATGTTTCCAGATGGCATGCGTCAAGATCAGTTTCCAAGCATAGAAATGGAATAGAGGCCATGAGTCATATTCGCTAATCATAGGTGGATGTTTTGTAGCGACTTGCATCTAACAATGCTTTTTGTATGAACCGGAAGAAGACTTGATATCTGTCACAAGATAAAAATCCAAAGAACCATGTGCGAGAAGGGAAGGAGTTGTATGAACCAGCAAGAAGGAAGGAAACCTCAACATCATAATTGGAAATCATCTTTTCATTCACAACAATTATATATAGAGGAAATCTCAGTTGAAGGAGCCCTCTCGTTGCCGTGAAATTCTTCCATGTGCTATGAACATGTGTGTGGCAAGAGTGAGTAAGCATGAAAAGCCAAAAGAAAATTTGTGAGCCCAAGCATAGAAGAAAGAATGGAAGGGCCACTCGCAAAAGATGAAGACAAATTTTTAGATGCGATGATACTGACAATCATAAAGCCAAAGCATAATTACATTCCCTGCAGTAATCGATGACACTTCATTGAAAATTTTGATTTCGAAAAGATTGCCATGAAATGATGCGACTTATTTATTTGTTTACTTATAAAGAAAAAATATTAGTAAACTCTCATTATTATCAAGGATTGGTTATTCATTATGAAGGGGCATGATGTTTTGAAGAGTCACCCCACATCCTATGAAAATTATAAATAGGGGATTTTTTACATACAGTTCATATTCTTACAAATTTTTACATATATGCGCACTTTGATATATTTTATTCTTTCATTGGTAAAGAAATATTTTTTTGAACTAAGCCCGTGGATTGTGGATTATTGAATAAATTCTTATCCGATTCTGGAAGCAAATTACAATGTATGGATCATCCGTAAGGAGTGTCTCCAGTACAATTTTATTTCCGACAAGATCAGTAAGAAATATTCACTTTATTAGCATGAAGCTTTAGAGTTAAAATATTATATAGTTTTGTCCTTTATAATTACTATTTTAATTTTATAAATAATTTATATGATAGATAAGTGGACAAGATCAATTATAGCATTTTAAAATTGAACATCATAGATATTAAGAAATATTTAATTGTTTCCAAATCTATGTCGGGTTTGTCTGCAAACCATTGGAGTTAAAAACATTCCACACTATTTTAAAATTGCATCCATATATTTGATCTATCGCTCTTGATTACTAAATTATTTATAATTAATGTGCGTAAAATTTTATAAAGTTGTATGTTTTAAACTTATAATACCAACTCTATTGCCCTTCGGCACTAGTCTTTATATTTTCCATAATTCGTAATCCATATGCTGGCAATTATTTCGTATCTTTCCTTTGAAAAGTTAATATATTCATTTGTTGCATTAATCTATACTTATTCTTACTTTAAAAACATTCATACAATTTTTTACTTTTATTCTTAGTTCATAAATTGCAAGTTTGAAGTTTTCTATAATCCTTGTCGTTTGGGAAACTTTCAATACATTCGCACTCTAATCAATCTTCTATAAGTGTCTTGGACCTAAGTGTTTTGTCCAAGATCGGGTACACCCGCCTTGGTTTTGCACAACCAGAAGTGCACGGGATTTGGATTGCATCGATCAATCCCGTCAAGTTGGCCATAACCGAATGGGCATCCCAGCATCAAGCAGACAAGGCTCGTAGGATTCCAATCTACAATTTTGGGAACCAACACCATTGTCGAAACTGCTTACTAAAAACATCCAAATCTTATCCAACTAACTTTGATTCTTCTAAGAGAATAATTTCAAGTCGAGTTTGATCAATACATCGCTTGATTAAACGAACTTTATCAGGGGCATTGCAACTCTTGACACTCCACGAAAGGATCTTCATTGTCCCCGAGATAAGGAGTAATACTCCTTTCTTGATCTCGATTTGGTTTTCCCCAAGGCACAACCAACATCTTTCAACTTGGCTGTAATAGTTTTCCTACCTATCTTTTTCTATTCACCACCCTTGTATTTACTTTTCTTAGATGATGTTTGGATGATGAATCTTTCCTACAGGATGTCGGTAAAAGGCTCAATGCCCAAACTGTCATCACCCTCCCAATCTTCATCTGTGATGTACTCTGTATCTCCATTATCACTGGCATCCTTGTCCAGTGTTTCTACAAAAGTGGGTTCAAGACTGCGTTCTGGAGAGCCTTGTATATCTTCGAAGGACGTTGTCTCTTTCTCCTTATACACATGAGTTCCACTAAAGTTGAAGCTACCCAAAATGTAAGGTTTGAGGCCAAGGTCAAACTTGGATCTTATCTGACATTGGTCATGCGCAAACAATACATGGTCAGGGAACTGAGATTCTGAGAGAACCTCTAGCAATTCTGAGATAGTCCGAGCCAATCCAACTGCCAAATCTAAGGATTCTGAGCATCTAAGTTCCTCCACTGACAGGCCAAAGTCTTGTAGAACAAAGCTAGGGGCCACCACTAGTAAAGGATCAAGCACAAAAGGGGAAACATTCACCTCGTCTGCAACCTTTGGTGGAACCCTAAAACCAGCAGTCCACAATTTCAAGATTTTGAAAATTTTCCCAACATCTTGTGCGTTAGAGATCACCCACACTGTCGAAAGTGGTCTCAACATTGCTCATCTGGGAGAAGGGTAGTGCCATTTGCATCAAGAAAAGCCAAATCTTCTTTCCAGGATTACCCCTCCTCTACAATGATAAAGTCTTGCAAAGTTTCACTATCTAACCCCTTTTCTTTTCCAGTAAAGGCATGGGGGCACTCTCCAGAGGGGTGTACATCACCACTACAGTGTTTGCAAGATTGGATTGCTTCCTCAAACTCAATAGTTTGTTTCCAGACAATAGCTCGTGTAATGAGTTCTATCATTTCTGGAAAGGGTGAACTGCCAACCAGAGAATACAGATTCATGCATACATACTGAAGTCATTTTCTTCCACCGCATGATCCATCTTGACAAAGGTTCGCAACTTATTCCCTATGACTTTGAGTGTGTCTGTGTTCCAGTATTCACGGGGAAGATTATAAAGTCTTACCCAAATTGGGACAGCATCCATGTATTCTATTTTAGGTTTGAAATTTAGGGTTCAATCTTTGATGTAAAATTGTTTACCGTTCATCATGTAGGGCTTGTTCTCTGGGATTCTTGCTTTATCTTGGTTGTGCTCACAAATGATTAGGTAAAACCCATTTGGAAGGGTTTTAATGATGCATCCATTTCTCCATTGAGCTACAACCCACTTTGTAATCCTTCTAAAAGTTGGCCAGGGTACACTCCATTCAAAAAAAAAGCTTTGTCACGAAGATCTAAGATTGAGCAATGACAGTCTCTATTTCTTATGAGAACCTTGACGGCAGTGGAGTGAATAATGTGAGGCTTTTGCTCCCATTGTTGGTTGGGCGCATACGGAGTCTTCAGTCTCCAAAACTTTTGTTCAACTAGTTTGATGTCGTTGGAATGTGTAATTTCCCCTCAAATGAAATGTAAAAGAATAATGGAGGATTCTAGAAATTGTCAGATTACCGAATAGGATTAGGTCAAATTAATATTTAGTTTTGTAAAGTTCTAGAAGTCATTTTTGTTTAGATATTTCTAGAAAAGTCTATTTGTTCTATGTTGGTTAATTTAGATGTTTCTAGAAACAATCGAAGACCTGTATAAATAGAGGCATCTTGTAATGTTATTGATATGGACAAAATGGTTAATTAAATATATTAGTGCCGCAACACATTGAGCATTTTTCCATTTTAGTTTATTTTGTCCATCCACCTTTCACAGGGTGCATCAGAGTTGTCTTGGGTTTCTACAGATGCTAAAAGGTTTGTGTATGCATTGATTAGCATACCCCCATTGGTTTCGTTGAATTTGAACCCGGGAACCCTGTGCCAGGCATTGTGTTGAGTATCTATGATCATTGTATTACAAAGTAATTGGAAAATATTTGCTTGTTATTAATAGTGATCAAGAGATCAGTTTATGCAAGAGACTGAACGATGTTTCCTTACGAAACAATCGTAAAGAATAGAAACATTCTATTCTAGAAACAGAAAACTAAATATTAAAAACATTCTAGTATTTATATAAGATTGCAATAAATAACCATTAGACACTAAACAGAGATAATAGAGACTCTATTATCATAATACCCTCCCTTAATGGTTAATCTATCCAGAGCACGAAGCTGTCAAAAAAATTTAAAAGCAGATTCTATCTGGTCAAAGTGCTCTACACTATTCCCTGTGGGCTGCGAACTAGATTGTTTAGATAGGGCAGCTAAGTGCTTCCGACATTCACCCTTTAGGTGCCCATACTTATGGCAATAGTTGAATTGAATGTTCTTTTTCCTGGAGCCTTCTGAAGCTGGAGCAAAGAACCTTTGTTGAGAAGACTAATGACGGTACTTTGCATAATGCTCCAAAACTTTGCAGATAAGCATAATGCTCCAAAACAAACCACAAAAAGTCATGATTTTCTAGGTGAAAATCAATCAAAACCCAACATGATTTTTGAAGTGAAAAATCAATCAAAACCCAACATGATTTTTGTGTTGAGAAATCAATCAAAACCCAACATTACAAAGATTTATTTTTTTTAAAGGAAAAATGGTAAAACCCAACAGATAATTTTTGAGAAAAAAATTACAAACCTACAAAGGAATCCCACACAACTTTGCAAATTACAAAATCTGAAATTTTTAAGGGAAAATTTATAGAAACCCATAAAAAATTAGGGGAAAAAATATGTAACCCCATCAGAAATCTTTTTCTTTAAGGGAAAAAAATTATGAAAACCCGTCAGAGTTTTTAAGGGAGGCAAAACACGAGACTTTGCATGGTAAAGCAACACATGCAAACAACATACAAGTACATGCAACCCTCAAAAAGTAGACCCAAAAAATTTAAAGGGTGAACTAGAAGAGAACTAGAAAAGCCTCGAAAGAATATGTTGTCAGTTTCTAGATCGGCTAGCATGAAAATTAAGGCATGAAAATCGAGGCACCCGAAAAAATGGACAACCCAATTGAGATCTCAAAAAACCCACCAAGAATCTATATCAAAGATTTTGATCCATTACAAAAAATTAGGGTTTTGAACAAAAACAGCCCTGCTGCAAAAAAAACCACAAAAAATGGCGAAATGTGCAGAAAAAACAAACAGATCTGGACAGAACTGGGTTGCAAAACCGAACCAGAAGTCAGCGAATTCAAATATCTCAGAAAAGAAACCCTAGTCAAATTACAGGAGGAGTTGGAAGCAAATATGCATGTAAATAATTTTGAAAATAAAAGGCAAATAATTTCAACCAAGAAATTATAATTATTTTCGAAACAAATTAGTGTTGGCTTTGATACCATATTACGAAGTAATTGGAAATATTTGCTTGTTATTTACAAAAGATTACAATAGATAACCATTAGACGCTAAACATAGATAATAAAAACTATCTATTATCGTAATACATTGTTCCTTGTTCTATGGCTGAGTGACTGATTTCTTTGTAAGCTTGACTGCCATAGGTATTGAGCCCAATTTGTGTGTTGTTGTTTCCGCCTGTTAAAAGGCCATTGCCATCTAGAACGGCCACTGTAATGCCTACCTTCATGCTGAAGGAACGGTTGATCACGGCATTGCTTGGGAGCCATTTTTTCCAAAAATAATTATTGTAAATATAATAAATTTCAATAATTTTAAATTAAAATAAAATAATTTTGAAATGGATGAATAGCTCTTCACAAATAAATAAAATAGACAATATACATAAAATTAAATGACAATAAATATGTTAAAGCAAAATAGATCTTAAAATATAGAATCTTACATACATCTATGCCAAAAAATTAAATTGTATTTTATTTTGAAATTATTTCAACAGAGCTTTCTTTTATTCTTATCCAAAAACTATTTTATAAGCAATTTAATTTATTTTATATTATTTGATTTTAATTTGGAACACTATTCATTGGACCCCCATTTGAAGCATCTCCACCATGCTAGGGGCCGCCACCCTAAATTTATGCTTTCATTCTTATTTTTCTATCTACATCTTTACGCTTTTAAAATGTACTAAAATTAAAAAATAGTATGTTTTCCTTTTTCAGCAGTTTTGGATAATCTGTTTTATCCCAACTTTTTGTCCATTTTTTCCCTAATTCTTGAGAAAATCTTATACTTTTGGTCTGCTTATTTTTTCCCCCAAAAGATTTTTGCTGCTATGGAGAAATCAGAAATATGAAAGGGACATCACATGTCACACAGATCACTGCAGATGAAAAGTCAAGAGTGAGACAGGCATGTTGTCATTATACTTTCTTTTTCATTCTAGATGTCTACAGTCATTCAAAAACTATACACTTTCCTTCTACCGTTGTATGCTATCACACACTTGCTCTTTGTATGGTTCAACTTTGCTGAGAATTGGAGTGACATCTGACCATTCCCACAATCCTGGTAATGTCAGCACCCCTGAATAACATTGTCAGGACAAATCAACAGTTTCCAGTGGCAGGACAGACAGGACATCTCTAGCTGTCCCACTGTACCAGGTATGACAGAGACGTGGGTTGGAAGAAAGATGGTGAGCATATCTCTGTGTAACTCTGCTGAAATCTAATTTATTTTAATAAAATGATAAGGGACCCATATATCATGGCACTAAAAGAAAAAATTACTTTAATCTATCATACAAGCATGCCTAACAAGAAAGACTTTAAGCACTTAATCAACAAAAAGACTAAAAGATGCGATCGATACAAAAAGTCTTTATAAAATCATTATATATTATACTATATTAGGCCTCCAAACCTAGCTTGTGATATAAGCTACAGATCATCCATATAGCTGACTAATTTTATCATATCAATGTATTCCCCTTTTGTGGGAAATGGGTCATCTAAGATGAAGACTCTAATTGTCAATGTTTATAATACACCCAACAAATGTGTATAAATATCTTTTAAGAGATCATTAACAAGCCTTGCAAATCCTTTCATACCTCCTCCTCCATCATTGTTGATTCTTTTGCTGCTGCCCATGCCTTAGAGACAGTCAACATGAATGTTGAATCCAGTTGGTTGTTCTTGGACAAATTATTTATTTTGTTGCGTGCAACTTCCAAAGATGGTGAATTGAGGACATCATCAAATTTGAGGTATGCCTTCCTAATTGCTTCATGATCTCCAAGTGCTTTATCATAAGTTTGTAATGCTGTCAAGCATTTAGTTGCTATCCTTGCCAGTTCTGCTTGTACAAAAATGTCAACAATATTAATAATGGCGAAAATATATCTATAAGCCAAAAAAACGAATGAAAAGTTTGTGCTCGCATTGCCTCACCATACTCTCAATCTAAGCAACAACAGAAATTATTTCACAGTAACTCTGGAGGATCATTCAAGCATAAGAAAAACTTGAAACCCAATCAGACAAGTTTGAAACTTTAATACCTACCATCCTTTGCTTCCAAATTGTTTTTATAACTGTCAGAAATAATTTTAAGATGCTCAAAGAAGTCCCTGGTAAAATCTTTGCGACGTCGAGCAACAACAGTATCAATTTCTAATGGATTCTCTCGAACTTGTTTAAAAAGTTCATCATGCCTCTGCATGTCCTCGTCAACCTGGAACCCAACTTTGAATTTAGATGCTATTCAAAATTTTCAATTATTAAATGTTACAGAACATTACAAAAAAAAATCGAAAAGGCCCTGACTACAGCATATGGGACCCAATGAAATGTCATTTTGAACTAACTCAAAATAGGAACTAAGCCAAAACAAAATACAGACAATTTACCAGCATGTTCTGTACTAGGTAACCAGATAAACAAGGAGGGAGGAAAAGGATACAGATGATGATGAGTGTTTGCCCTGACTACAGCATATGGCACCCAATGAAATGTCATTTTCAACTAACTCAAAATAGGAACTAAGCCAAAATAAAATACAGACCATTTACCAGCATGTTCTGTACTAGGTAACCAGATAAACAAGGAGGGAGGAAAAGGATACAGATGATGATGGGTGTTCATCTTTTCTACTCTTCAGACAAGTTATGGTGTATGGCTCTGCTCCTGGAAATTTAATTCTTTGCAATTATTCTCAACCTAATGCATCTGAATGCAAAAAGTACACACCACATCACACTCAAGAGCTAGAAGTTGTCTTACCTCCTTCACCTTCCTAATAAGCCTGAGTAGATTCTGCTTGGTTTCAGGATCGTTTGAAACATCTGCCCGCATTCTACACCGATTGAAAAAGTGAGGTCTAATCTTTGCCCATTCCTCAGTGAATGCCAGTAACCTCCTCCAATCACTTGAATTGGGTTTCTCAACCATGAAAACATCAATCATTCTGTCACAAACAGTTGACATTTTATAACCTTTCTCCAACTCGATATCTTCACTATCTTCAGTATTTGATATTATCTCTGGGTCCTTTCCATCCAGACTAATATTTTCTGCCACATCTTTCCGATCTCCCAAATTTGCCATGGAAGAGGATTGTAATGCTCGTAATGCACTATCTGACAAGTTCCTGCATAAATCTATTGTGACACAATGGCAAGTTTAAAATGAAAAAATTTATAAATGGGCTTCATGAAGATGTTCAGAAAAACATCAAATTTATATGTACATAGAGAGCAGTTATAAACACAAGTGCAAAAAAGCGATTTGAGTTGTAAGCTGCAGAACCAAAGGCAATATCACACGGGTCAAAAGCAACAAAATGCCCCTAATTCATCACAAAAGAGTCTCCTGTACAATCTAGCAAAAAATGGAAAGAAGAAAGTTAACAATAAAGCTTTTGTATTATAATGAACCTACTTGAATGTGCTAAACACCTTGGGCTAAAGAAACTAATTTTCAAGCATCAATGACAGCTTAAATAAATTAGTTATGGACACCTGTAATGTCCCCTTTTTGGGACATTAGGAATTCTGAAGTCAAATTCATAAAATATTAATTTGGGCTTTAGAAAGAAAGTGACAAGAAGGAAAAAGACAAAAGGACAGGAAAAGGCAACAGAAGGGTCGTCGTTTTGAGCATAAAAGAAGGATGAGGAATTCATTTTGAGCAAGCTTGGATATTGATTTGGTTTGAGATTTCTCTTGGAGAAATTAAGAAGCTTCAGCTTCTATTAAGGATCCGAGAATGCTAACCCTCAAGTTCTTCCTTGGTGGATTGGATGTAGTCCTGATTCATCTTTGTGATGAATTTGCGACAGAGTTCACAATTGCTTTTTAGGTTCATTTCTGATTATCCAATCTGACAGTTATCACTGTTTATACAATTGGATTGTTATTGTATTGTTGGTTTATAATACAATAACGGATTCTGGAGTATTTATTGGTTATTATTGTATAAGTCCCTGTTTATGATTCTGAAATTATTTGAGGAAATATTGGAGATAATATCCGACTGGGATATTATAGTGGTATCAGAGTCATGTATCCTGCCATCCTGTGAGGTTACTTGAAATATAAAGAACAGAAATTGAAGCGTTTGCAAAATCTAGAGAAATAAGGTTTTACAGCTTGTGTTTGAAATTACATTTTTGGAGAGTACTGAAAAGTAAGTCTGCAATTTCTAGGTGGTTATAGAGATTTAATATTTGTTGGCTTAGTTGGCAGTGCATAAATTTTAGGTTTCATCGGAAGAAAAAATTTACCTTCAACCTTCAATCTGGGTGATCGTAATTGTGCGGGCCAGCTTGGCATGGATATAAGTGCCGTAACATTTACCTGAGATTCAGAAATAAGTGAAAGGCAAGGATTTTTGTCGTAGAACAATAACTTGGTTTGTGCAAATTAAAACAATTTGACATCACCAATATTTGGCACTGGAGATTTTTAATTGTTGGTTGTAACATTATCTCCTTTGGATTAACCTGGGAATCGATTTTTGAGATTAATAAGCAACGACAACATATTACTATCAAGAAATTCAAACAATAGTGTATTCTTTACGGGGTGCAAATATTTCATCTGCTGATATATTATTGGCTAATATATCGAAGGCTTGTGTATTGCAAGTTTAATGCTTGCGGTTGTTCTGATTAAAGGTTGACTCCAAAATTATATGAGTGTTAAAGTTCACAGGCCCAATTGTTTTGTTGGGATTTTATATAATACAGTAGGAGATGAAATATATTTCCACAAACTACACAGGTTGATTTCTCATCAATATCGTGGTTTCAATAAATGAAAAAAGTAACTTTGGCAAATAAACTATTGTATAGAGCAAAAAATTGAAAATTCAACATTTCTATTGGACATCAATTCATTGTCGTGACATTCCCTATTCTAGTATTTTGAGAGACTATTATCATGGCTTCCAACTAGAGACACAGAGCACCAAGTTATTGAATCCAGTATTCAAGTATCAAAGCCTCTTGTGAAGGTATTGTAGTGAAGTTCATTGCAGAAACAAACCATCGTGAAAGTTGGCTCACACAGACATACTGTCGTATGTTTCAATTTTATCAGAAATCACCTTACCTGTTGGAAATTGCCTCATATCCAAGTATTGATTTCCTCTTCAAACTCAGGAATCTTGGCTAGAAGTATTGAAGGAGCTGTAATTATTTTCTTGGTTACAGCATCGACCATCAAGCGTTATTTTGTGCTCTTTGCTAACGGCAGAACAAAGATTGGAACAGTACTTGCCGGTGATTCAGCCCAAGTGGATGCATGTAAATCTGGAAGGTGTTGTGGCTAGTTTTAAACAATTCTGGAGAGGTCGTGAGTTTTCAGGAAGCCATTTTAATTTAAGGGGAATAAGCATTTTTGTTGGTGTTTGTAGCAGCATTATCAATCTTGTTCTCACTATGGTCGGTTATTAGATCCTGCCATATGTACTATTCCATACGTATTGAAATTACCGCAACAAACCCTTGCTGTGAGAATAAGTTGCATGAATTCAGTGGTGCTGGAGACACCCGGCTGAGTCCACAAACCAATTGCTTTCCCATTCAATTGCAACTCTTTCACAACTGTCGGTAGTTTCTTTTCGAGCATCAAAGATTTAAATATTGGCATTTAAGAATATTGTTGCTTTATTTCATGATTTTCCAAGACTTTTAGTCTGAAGGCATTTCTTTCTAGCGGGTGATCATAGTTGGTCAGGAATGCTAACGGGCAGGAACAAACAGCCCTAGTGTCGTGAGGAGTGTTGCAAATCATTTTCTTAATCATTGGTCTGGTGAATGGTGGTAAATAAAATAAATGTCATGTGAACACATGCAAACATGCAATGCATGATGCAACTGTGTGAGCTCTTCTCTTTGAGACGTGTTTGAAATTTGAGTCGAGAATATCAAGATTTGTAACGTCCTCTCTTCCCCCACATAATTCATAGCTCAGCTCAAACTGAAGCAGTCAATATCCTCCAGGGCCATTGGTATTAACTAGGCATACTGTAAGCAACAGCAAGGAGTTTTAAACTCAAGACATTATCAACTTATCTCTCATTGAGGAAGCTGGACGCAGCACACTCAAGTGAGGCAGCAAGCATCAAAATGTTTTGTTAATGATTTGTTTACACCTCCTAACTACTGAGATATTTATGATTGTGGTTTATACATTCAATCATCAAAAAACATGCCCTATCCTGCAAGTCTGAAGACACAACCACATTCATGGCTGCAAACTGTTTAACAATATATCTCTTAGTGGAACTGGTGGATAGGTTTTTCTTTTGTGAAATGGGACAAACTGGGGGGCATTGGTGTATAACAGCAGCATGTAAACAGGTTTAGTGGCAAGCAGGGCAGTGCCTACAGTAGTATTAGTTGATAGAGAAAAGGATTTGTTGAAATTGGGGTTAACGTTCAGTTGGAACAAATAGGGCAGCATAAAAGAGTTTTGGCTTAGGTTATCTCAGTTGATATTCGGTAATTTCAGTGCATCAGAATTAGTGGAGGCAAAGCAATGGAAAATTTTAAGAACAAAATCTTCTCGAAAAAATTTAACGATACATTCAATTGTGCTAAGTTTCGAGACTTGCAAAAAGAAAGGGAAGTGGGCATTTGGTTGTATGTGATTGACTTAGAATTGGAGTCCATGAAGTCCTTAGATGGTGCTCTTTCCAAACTGGAAAAATTAGATTTACATCTATCAAAAGTTGAACAATTCAATTGTAGACTTCTCAATTGGGCTTTACAGCCCCCAATGATTGCATTGGTGCAGTCCAGAATGTTGGAGCATCTGAATAACGGTGTGAAACTTACAATTGCCTCTTGCTTGAGTGAGATTATTAGGATAACAGCTCCTGTTGCGCCCTATGCTAATAACATCTTGGCGAAGGTCCTACAATTGATAGTGGACAACTTGTGTCGCTTACAAGATGACAAAGGCCCTACCTTTCGTAAGAAAGCTAAAATATTAGATATTATAGGCTAGATTTTTTATCATCATGTTGGACCTCCGTTTTGAACAAATGATACTTCATATGTTTCATGGTTTCTTAAGTGGATATAGGAAGCATCATCCAGACAATGTGAAGGTTTGCATTAAAACTATCATGTCTTAATCTTTAATGAGAACGATGACACATATAAGCAATTAAAATCAGATTTGCTGGCTATGTGGAGAAGGGAGAACATAATCTCACCTATGGCTTAGGAGCTTGTGGAGGAGTTAATTGAACATAAGTTGGACGTGTTCAGAGAATTCATGACTGAACCTGAGTTAATTTCAGCAAACATACAGGTTAAGGGATCTCCAAAAACAAGCAAGAATCCAATGAGGAGAAAGCAGATCTGTTTCACGTCACCATTCTTGGACACCTAATCACGTTTGTGGTGATGGGGTCACCAAAGAAATACAGACCAGCAATGGGGATGATAAGAATTTTACCTTTTTACCCTTACAAAGCAACACAACTAGTGGAGATGACATGAACTCAAGTATTGTCAAAGATATGGAACATTCAAGACTCTACATTGGTGATTTAGAGATTGGAATTGACAAACATTCTATTACAGATAATCATACTCAAAGTGAGGGTATGTTGGATGATTCTAAAGAGGTTCACCAAACTTCATGTCATAAGGAATTGTTTAATGACATAGCAGCACCCTTCCCCTTGCACACAAATCAATCAAACAGGGAATTTGAGACATATGATGAGTCATGTGTTTCTTACATCAGCAACTCACTTATGCATGATTGTGATTCAGAGGACCAAACAAAGATGGCAATCAAGGATGATGGTATTTTGGGTGACCAATTAGAAAATTCTCTTCATAATGACAAAGATGAGAAACAATTCTTGAAGGAAAAGTTGAGAGTTGCTGAAAATATGATTGCTGCAGCCTTAGGAGGTATGATGACACTTGTAGGATTATGAAGGATCTTTGCATGAAGGCGCAAATGGAAAAGAGACAAATGGAAATGGAAAGATATTCTTATGTTGTTGATTTACAGAGAGTTAAAGTAGCATTGGAATCTTTGAAATCAGATTATTTATGCCTACTTTCAGAGAGGAATTACACCTTAAAGGTTGCTGAAATTAAGCTGGTCAATTAAGGAAAAAAGAGGATGAGGTGAATAGCCTCAACAAGGAGCTTATTGTTGCTCAAAAGGTATAAGGATAATACACTGGTTGCTCTTCATCAAGCGAAAAATCAGATTGTTGTCACCGAACAATCAAGGGAATAAGAGGATAAAGGAAGCATGTGTTTTTCCAAAAAGTAATTAAGGAACTTGATAGCAATCAACAGACTTATGACTTGGATAGCTGCCCCAAGAGATCAAGTAACAAAATTTTGGATAATAGTAAGCTAGTAGACATTCTTTGTTTGAGGTGGATGCTGATTGGACAATTGATAATCCACTTTTTGAGCTGAATAGAGAAGATCTTTCTGATTTCTGTGATGAGCATGATCCTAATTGGAGGATGTGGGACCCAGTTGCAATTCCTAGCAATGAGTTTGGTTCACAGGATGAGTGTGGTGACCCGATTCTCAGATTTAACATTGTTTCTCATTCTCCAATCAGCTCACATAAGGTTTCAGTTTCTGACTTGCACATGAGTTGGATAGACTCCTTGCTTTACCAACTGAATATCTTGGTTGAGGATTGATGGGAGTTATAATTTGATCATAGGGCATGGATTCTTAGTCCTTTCTTTACTCATGACAGCGGTGTATCCAGGTGCATTTCAGACTGATGATAAAATGTATGGCCTCTCTACACCTTTGATATTGATTTCAACTATTGAACAATTTGATTCCTTCATTGGTAGTTCAGGATGGACAGTTATGATGGAGATTAGTATGCATTTCCACAGGAGATCACTCACAGATGGAGAGTTGTCAAGTATTAATATCTCCTCAGGACATTTATATCTTCTCATATCTGATGGTCGTGATAGTATAATAGTGTGGGATCCTGGTAATGGTATGATTGATGCTTTACTCTACCAACATATTGATGAGTGGCTACACAGTTTTGGGCCTAGAGCAGTTTTGATCAAAGTAGTGCAGCGGATGGGTGTAGCAGTAATTTTCAAATTGGGCTACAGGCCTACTTGCAGATTTATATCGGATCCCGGTACCGATTGCTTGAGGACAAGCAATCTCGAAGAGGGAGGACTTGTAATGTCCCTTTTTTGGGACGTTAGGAATCCTGAAGTCAAATTCATAAAATATTAATTTTGGCTTAAGAAAGTGGATTAAAGGTGACAAGAAGGAAAAAGTCAAAAAGGCAAAACATGGAAATTGAAGGGGTCCCCATTTTGAGCATAAAAGAAGGATGAGGAGTTCATTTTAAGAAAGCTTGGATATTGATTTGGTTTGAGATTTCTCTTGGAGAAATTATGAAGCTTCAACTTCTATTCAAGGTCTGCGAACACAAACCCTCAAGTTCTTCCTTGGTGGATTGGACGTAGCCCAATTCATCTAGTGAATTTGCAATGGAGTTCACAGTTGCATTTCAATTTCATTTCTGATCATCCAATCTGACTGTTATCATTGTTTATAAGATTGGATTGTTATAGTATTGTTGGTTTATAATGCAATAACAAATTCTGGAGTATTTACTGGTTAATTGTGCTAGTTATTTGCTGGTTATTATTGTATAAATTCCTGTTTAGGATTCTGACATTTATTCGAGGAAAATTGGACATAATTTCCAACTAGGATATAATAACGCCATAGATGATGCATCCATAATTTAGTAATTTCAGATGTGTTCAAGAAAGGATAAAACTTAAAACTATCAACTTCACAGAAGAGAGCACTAAAAGTGAAATAATCCAAAAAAAAAATTGTGCAATAATTAAACAGTTAATGATTATTTAAGTGCAAATGGAAAGAAAGTCTGAATTTGAATTGTGTAAGAAGAAATGCTATTAACTTAATTAAATAATAGAATTATTCAATTAGTTTAAGAAGGATAAATGATGAGAAATAATGTAAAAATGTGCTAATCATTTCTCAGTGTCTACATTTTGCCCCTCTTTGAGACAACGTGTTTTATGGCATTGTTTCAAACAAAATGTGAGAAAATTGGTGGCATCATGCTAGTATGCACCAATGTACTAGGGGATGGAGGTAGGATGCCTTTCCAAAAACTAAGTAGAAAATAAAATTAAGGTCAATTTCACGAAAGGATGATAAAGCCAAGCCGGAGGGCTATTATTAAGAAGACGAGTTGAAATCAGAATGAAAGGGCAAAGCAACAAGCTATTGACTACATATGGTAGTATTGGGAGGCACGAAATGGAAGTGCTAGGGCAATGAGGGCTATACAGTGGTTCATTCTCATTTGCACTCAGCTAGTTTAGAAATTTGGAAGAGCTCCTAGAGGCCTTGGTGAGCAGAGCAATTGAGATGTTGGAGGAGAATTTGGTTGTAGATCATGCAGAGAGAACTTGGATGTATGGTCGATCTCTTCGGGCACCTACCATGTTATGTATCTAAGCTTCTGCTTGTGTTGTGATTCCAAAACATTGATCTAGGCAGACTTTAGAAAATCAATAGTGAGCTAGAATTGACTTGATGCAGTTAACCTAAAAAATAGCACATTTTATGTGGATAAACAAATATGATGCTCAAATCACCCAAATCGATGCACTAAGAGGCCATTGTATTTGCAATTTGCATATGATAATGGAAACATGCCTAGATGAAGATTTAAATGGCACAAATGCAATATAGTGACACAACTAATAAAGAAATGCATTTGATTTTGTGTGAACAAATGAGGATCTAAGCACCGCATTTTTGTTTCCAACTCGAATCTAACTAGTCAAACAATGCAAACTAGCTAATAAAGTCGAAAAGGCATCATATTTGATGTATTTTGCAATGATCTTCCATTTGGACTGAAAATTTGTGTGGTTGAATGAAGGAGTTTCTACATCTTTGTTACTCACAAGAAACACATCCTAGTACATTGATGTTAAGACAGCAATTAGGTTATGATGAGTGGGGATTCCTATGAGCTATCAGTTTATGGCACATCACTTACATGTTGCCTAATATTTGGGCAAATTGGGGATGGGATGATGACTACATTACCTAAGAAGTGGTACAATGAGATGAGCTCATCTCACCTACTTCCTATTATGGTTGGAATCATCTAGAGTAAGTCTAGAGGACCCCTATGTACCCAATGCATGGCGATCTGGTTATTTATGACCTTGACAATGGTAATTGTGCTCTAAGCTGTTTGCTTCTGACCAAGGATCTGGGTGGCGACAACTATGATATTAGACTAGACGTGATGATCAAACGGCTCTTGATATTGGGCAGCAGCATCATATAGACATACAGTTTGTGATTGATAAGCACAAGAGGGATTTTGGGGACATCCTTCCAGGTAAACCACCTAATCACGGATTTGAGCATGTAATAGAGTCTTTGGAGGGCACTAAGCTTATTATTGCCACTCTTTATTGCCATCTGAGACATTTCAAGGAGGAGATTGAGAAAACAATTAAGGATCTTCTTGTGATTGGACACATTAGACCCAACTCTAGTCCATTTGCTTCTTCAGTGGTCTTGGTTAAGAAGGTATTGAATAGAACAAATAACTAAGAGAGAGATGAGTTAGTTATTCCCACATACTTGTAAAAACTTTGATATGTCGATTAATACTTAACAATCAACAACCAGCACTTAAGATCTATTGGTTAAAGCACAATAAATCACCAAAGCAAAGATAAGCATGAAAGCATGGAAACACCAACACAATCAACACAAGGATTTACCTAGAAAATCCAAACTGGAAAAAACCGCATATAAGCTAATCTTCATGAAATGAAAAACACCAGTTAGGGTGACACTAATCAAGATGATTTTGTACAAAGGTAACTAACTAAAATGCTCATTGCAACATGAAGGGGTATTACCAATAGGCTTCACTATCAACTGTCAAAGTGGCTACGCCCCACCATACAATAACACTCAATGTTGATAGAATGAAAGTAAAACCCACATAGAGTATAGTTGCCAAGCCTTTGCAATTATATTCTATTACTTTCTGCACTTCCTCAAATCAGCTATCAAAGTAAGTTCACATCAGCTATCAAAGTAAGTTCACATATACATGTCTCATAGATATGGTGTCGTTCTCTCAACTGCCATAAACGTCTATGCAATCATTCCCTACTTGCACACACTGGATACAAAGAGTTCTTTATTTCTATCAGTATCAAAGTATACACATGTTGGCTTCATAACAAAACGTGTGACAACACCAATGCATTGGCTAGGGTACATTTAATTATCAAACCTAAATCTAGGATTACATAATCACCACTTACATTATGAAGTAAAGGTCACATATAGGATATTACAATGTTTAACAAAATTGTTGCCACTGCTGGAATGCCACAACCAAGATCAAAAAATTGGAAATCAAAAGATCTTCACTATGATTGATGAAACCAGAAACCACCACAAATTGTAGTCAAGGAAACAAAACAAAAACCGGTGTTCTACACAAGTTTCAGGATATGAAGAGATATCTAAATGATCATATTATAACCATAATTATCACCAGGAACCAATACAGTAACACCAAGTGTATTGGTAAGTAGAACCGAGTACACAGACTCAATAATATCAGAAAGTGTGAGATATCTATCGTCTAAAACATTCTTGTACATACCCAAAACTTTTGCCAAGTTCTCATCACCAACATACCACAGAATATACAAACCATTCCAAAACCTATCACCAAACAACCAATACTGCCAAAGTATCTATATGAATGTTTTGGCATCAATGACAATCAGTGTCAGCACTATCATGTCAAGTCTAACAGAAGGATGGAACTATACAGATGTGTGTTGATAATCGTGCTTTAAATAAGAGGACCATCAAAAACAAATATCCTATCCTACGATTGATGAGTTGTTGGATGAGTCACATGGGGTTCTTTACTTCTCGAAGATTGATCTTCGTTCAAAATATCGTCAAATTTGTGTCTGTGAAGAGGATGTACATAAGACAACATTAAGATGTCATTATGGACACTGCAAGTTCCTGGTGATGCCCTTCGATCTCACTAACGCACCTGCTACATTCAGTCATGTGTGAGCCACATTTTTAATAAGTAACTACATAAGTTTGTTTTGGTTTTCTTTAATGATATGTTGATATTCATTAAAAGTCGGTAGAGCATTTAAAACATTTGGATGAGATTTTAAGCATTATGGAGGAGCGGTCCTTATTTGCGAAGGAATCCAAATGTGAGTTTGGGTTGACAAAAATCCTATATCTTGGGCATGTGATATGGGCTAATGGGTTAAGGTCCACCACAAAAAAATACAAGCAATTTTTGGATTGGGAACCACTAAGAAATGTTTTTGATTTGACAGAGTTTCTTGTGTGTTGTTCTTACTACAAGAGGTTTGTTAAGAGATTTTCTCAGCTTGCAAATCCACTCATAGACCTTACTCGAAGGGAGGCATTCAAATGGTCAGATGAGGAAAAGGTGATATTTGACAAGCTTAAGAAGGTTATGAGTACTTGCCCAGAGTTAGCACTTCTAGTTTTCTCTTATCCTTTGTGTTGGAATGTGATGCGCTAGGTTGGAATGTGATGATTTAGGTGAGGTTATTGGCATATTGTTTATGCAAGAGAGACACCCTACTGCATATGAGAGAAGGAACTATTTAGACTAGTAGGGACAAAGTTGACTCCCAGTATAGTTGCATAATGTTGCAAAGCAGCAGAGAGCATGGGGTCAAATGGCTACATTTGGGTGAATATTGTTATAATTCAGCATACCATATGACCATTGGCATGTCCCGTTTCAAAGCTCTTTACAGTTATGAACCATTATCTTTCCTAAAGTTAGCTTTGAAGGATAGCAGGGCTCCACAAACAAAAGATTGGTTGCAAGATCAGCAGGATATCCTCAAAGTTCTCAAAGATAACATTTAGCATGCACAAAATCAGCAGAAGATATACATTGATCGCCACTCAACCAAACGACCTTTTGAGGTTGGGAATATGGTGTCTTCACACCTCCAACCCTACAAGCAAAGCTCTCTAAAGAAAAATGGCTCAAAAAAGCTTGAGCCTAGATTTTAAGGACCTAACAGCATAATAAAGAGAGTTGGAGAAGTGCCATATGAAACAGAATGCCAAATGACAGCCAGAGCTATGGATGGCATATTATGCCTTCTCTAGGATTGTCCCCTTTAGATAGGGAAAGGAAATTGGTGTTGGTGGCTACAAAGGTGTTGTAAGAAAGAATGAAGCAATGGAGAAACAGAAGTATCAAAGAGTGTCTTGTGCGATGGAAAGACTTACCTATTAAGGATGCAATGTGGGAAAGTGAGAATAATCTGCAGCATCCAACCTTATGATTACTTGTGGGCAAGCAATCATGCAAAGGAGGACTATCACGCTCTTCTCATGCGTAATCCTCGAGGATGTGTGATTAGCCTATTTCTATCTTGGTAGGCTAATATTTACTTTATGAAAGATGCCATGTAGTCATTGTTTGTCCTACCATCGTGGTGGGGAGTTAAATGTTTATTAATATTTTTCTTACATGGCAAAGTCTCCCACATATAATGCTATTTGATTCAATGCTGAAACTTCAGCATAATAAGGATACGTTATCACCATTAGGCCCCGTTTGGTTGCAAGAATTGGGTGGGAATAGGAAAATCTAAATGCCCACATTCGACAATGTGACATTTGTTTGCAAAATACAAAATTGGAATTAGAATTCCCCTATCCTAATTTGACCCCAAAATGAGCATAGCGAAATTCCTAAAAAAAATGGAATAAGAATAGCTTATTCTTATTCCAATTTTTAATAAACCCAATTTGATGTGTTGTCGGGTCCATGACTTTGTCATCTGATTGTATTTTGTCATCAAATGCACTTTTGGACTATTGTCTCCGTTCATCATAAGATATAAACCAAGTCAACATTATTTAACATTTAATATGGATTTTTTCAAAAATGACAAAAAGAACTAATATCATATTTGATATCTTTTCTAAACTTTCATAAAATTATCTTTACAAATAAATCTTGTGTTTGGTCTTATAATTAAAACTATGTTGAAAGATCATTTAAATATCATATTAATGATCTCAAGTTATTTGTATTTTTTATTTTTTTTAATATATTTGAAAACAAACTGATTTTAGTTTTGCCGTTATACTCATTAAAATAATTTGATTTAATTTAGATTGAATTTATAATATACAATATAATATGTCCTTTGAATTTTAATGAATTTCAAAGGTTGTGGTATATCTTTCACTTATAAAGTCAATTTAAAAAATAAAATTAAGGCTAATTATAATTATTTGGCTTTTTAAAACATTAATAAAAAGCAATTTTTATAAATAAAAAATCTTGTTTATTTAAAATATTATCAAACTAAAAATAATAATTTAATTATTAAAATTTTAAAACAAAACTTATTCCAATTCATACTTCAATTGTTGCAACCAAACATAAAATATGCATATTTCGACTCCTCTTCCATGTCAGCCAAATAGGTCCAAATGATATTCCAGAACTTATTTTAAGAATGCACAAATACCAGAGGATAGCTTATTCCAACATAGATGAATGCCATATTCGGAAAATCTTGTAGCCAAACGGGGCCTGCCCGTTTGGTAGTAGGAATTGGACCGGAATTAGAAAAGTCAAATACTGGAATGCATCAATTCAATGTTTATTTGTAAATCGTCAAAACGGAATAAGAATGAATGTATGCTAATTTTAGCCCAAAATGGGCATAGCGCTCTTCCCTCTTATAAGGTGGAATAAGAAATGAATTCCTATTGTGCCTTTTTCATAAGCTCGATTTGATGCACTGTTGGGCCCGCACTTTGTAGACATCTTTTGATAAGCTCCAATATATGCACTAGCCGGTCCGCTCGTAACTGTTTGGAGGGAAAGTGTTTCAAGACGACAATAGCGGCCATTTTTTTCATCCCTTGTTTGCAGCAGACGGAGAGCATCGTTTGTATTCACCATTTCTTGTCATTGGTAAGGATCATGTGGAGCCAATACCATTTTTGGGTTTTTTGCAGTGGACATTTAAATGGCACTAAAACCCCAATAAACAATTTTATGCATGCAAATCAAAGCACTGTGATCTGAACATATGTGTCCACATTGAAATCCTGCTTCCGTGTAGTGGCCTATTTTTTTTTTAAGTGAAGTTGATCGAAATTCAACACGTGAACTTCAATATGTTTTAGTTGGTTTTTTCGCTGATTTGGAACAACTGTTTATCGAACTTAAAAAAATAAGGATGCTAAAAAAATTATCAAAACAAGATGATTTTTATAAATAAATTTAAAAGATTACCAAACATTCAAAAAATTACAAAAAAATACTTATTCCAATTCCTATTTCAATTGTTGCAACCAAACATAGAAGATGCATCTTCTGTCTCTTCTTCCAGGACAACCAAACAGGTCTAAATGGTATTCCAGAATTTATTTTAAGAATGTACTAATTCCAGAAGAGAGCTTATTCCAGCATAGTTGAGTTTAGCATTCACTAATTCTTGCAACCAAATAGGCTAGGTTATTCTTTTGTCTTATTGGCTGCATGTGATGAGGATGGTAACACTCACGTGCCTGAGGGTATAGGTACAGCATCTTGCTTGGAGGAGGCCATTCGAATGTGATTTGGAAAATTGAAACCAATTTTTTGTTGCTTGAACTTGAATAGTTCTAGAGATGACATTCCATAGATCCCAAATTGGACGAAATTGCAATCTTTGAGAGGTGGGTCTGCTTCTAGGTTCACCAGTGATCATATTGGCTAGTGCTGGAAGTCTGCGATGGAGGTAATGGGGTGTTTTCAAGTGTTTTAGATCAAGTGATAAGGCTGTCAGAGACAAGAGGAAGCATTGTGTAACAAGGCTCAATATTCAGGAAGTTTGTTTTTGAACTGTTTGTAATCAGTCACCATTGAAGGAGGAACAAACATCATTTCTGTCAGTCAAAATTCGGTATTAATAAATACAAAATAAGAAGTACTGGGCGCGAGTTGGAAAGGCAAAATCAACAACATTGGCACCTACCACAAAACTAATTCTATAGCAAATCTCAGTGTATGTTGTGCTCTGCACAAGGAAGACAAGCCGTGTAGTCACATCCTGTTCTTCATGAGCTGAGAATAGAAAAGTGCCTGAAGCTTAAGGTCAGTCCTTCAAGGAAGTCGCAGCAGTGGGAGTCTGTGTTCATCTTTCCAGCTCCAGACATGACCATGGATATAAATGAACCTAGTTATGCATTTGTCGAGGATGGACTTGATCTCATTGATTTGATGACCACGCACAATTGTCCGATCCTGCCTTGTGAGGTTAGAAGGACATGGTTTGGGCCTTTGCAAGGTGTCTTGCTGAACGTGTGTATTTGTTCAAGTGTGGGTTTGGGGTTGTCATGGAACCCTTAGCAGTGCTTGTAAGGCCTCCGCTTGTGCACAATAGTGGATTGATCATTGTTTGTTCCGTAATTGCTTATGTAATGTTATTGATGATGCACTTACATTCTTAATAGTTATGCTAATGTTTAAAAAAAAAAAAGTATTAGTGATTGCTTGACCCTTCGTTCTAAGGGTTCCTTGGTGGGGCATTACAGAGAGACTCTCATAACATTACAACTTGAATGACTTCAAAATACGTGTAAGTTGAATTTGATGTGATGTAATATTCACTACCACAAATCTTGCTGAATTGGAGAGATAAGCAATAAAGACAAAAGCACTAGAGGAAGAACAGGTTTGAGATATCATTCGCTCCTTGTGATGCTTCAGTAACCTTCTAGGAGGAGGCTCAATAGTACTAGCACTGGGAAGGGCAAGAAGTGGCAGATTGTGATTGACAGATATACAATTTTGAGATTTTAAATTTTGGGTGTTTGCAGGCCATATCACATATATGATCTTTGAATACTAAAAATTTGATAATCAAAAAAGTCTATAGATTTCTGTGTTGGCATAACTGATGGTGTGATGAGATTGTTGGCATAACTGATGATGTAACATTATGAAGAGTGATGATTTGATTGCATGATAATCAGTTATTGTGTTGTCAATGATGTCAACTCTTCACCTAGTGTTCTCAGTATGTTGCCAAGCATAATTGAGTGTTGTAGTGAGAATAAGGTGTATGATGAAGAGCAAGATGATTGGTGAAGCAATAGTGCAACTACTAGAGCAATTAGTGACAAACAGGTGATTTGATTGGTTTATCAAATCCATGGTGAATAGAGTGGAGCGATCACAGAATGATGCTCACTACACTATGAAGCCGATTTAGTTATAATAGCAACTCATTATCATGACAGGTAAACCATTTCCAGGATGGAAAGGTGAAAGGTGAGACAGTTTCAGGTTAAACATGTACCAGTGAAGCTGTAACAAACAACTGAAGTCATGACAGACAAGTTAACAAAGAATGAGTTCTTGAGTGACGGTCGATTAATTGGAATAAGTGACGGGTGACAAGGTTGCAATGACTTGGGGTGAGTCAGTTGTAATCTAGTGACGTGGATGTACAGATGGATGTGATGATCTGGCATCACAATGGTCAAGATTGAGTTTATGAAGAAGATTCTAGAGGAAGCTGATGACAGGTCAAAACATGTTTGACCGCACAAAATACTATGAAGTAGTTGGTGTGGTCATGTGAAGCGATTTGTGACATAAGATAACATCTTATGGCAGTTGCGTCTGAGCGAAATAGTTGAATTTCCCAACTGTAATACGTTTAGAGTTTTGTTAAGTCAGTTGAAGTGATATAAACTATCATGGTCCAATTTGTGTACGAAGAAGTAGAAAGTGTGATCTAGCAATGAAGAAGAGAAGTGAGTTGAGAAGAGTTAGAGAGCTTAAGTGGATCTGATAAGGCAGAAGTAGTGTTGTTTTAGAGATCAATCTTTTTGTCATTCCCTAACAGTTACAACAGGTACAATCCCTTTACCAAATGGATCTTAACACGTCCTTACTGTAAATCCTTTAACTGAGTGGCACTTTAACTAGTGTTTAAAGTCCTCTAACAAGGCTACTCTTAATAGGGTAAAGCTCTTAACAGGGCAAGAGGTAAATCCCCTAACAAGGTGGCACTTAACCGTGTATTTGTAAACTCCTAATAGAGTTAAGCTCCTAAGATGTCGTATTTCAGAAAAGTACAAATTATTTGTGGGTACTAATCCCTACTGCGGTTCTGCTCCAAGTTGGGTTTCCACAAAAACAAAATCCTTGTGTCAAATGTTTGAGTGATTTCATGTGTTGGATGTTTTATTTGATGCTTTAAGCTGATTATCTGTTAGTGGTTTAAAGCTGAAAAAGTTGCTTGATTTGTTTTAATCATTATTTGTGCATCTCATGCATTAGATTGTGTATTGTGTAATTATATAGTAATCATTGGCTGATTTTCACTCAGTCCAAGTCAAAACAAGCCAAAATCCCAGGCTGCTAATTTTTTGTTAAATCGGACTTCACAAGACATGATCAAAACTTTGAAATAAGCTTTCAAACAGAGGAAATGCATTGGTAAAAAATGCTAAAGTGGAATAAGATCATGTAGCATAGCAATAGGGTTTCTATAGCAAAACCTTGTAATCAAAACCATTGGAGACGTGATAAAGGTGTTGAAATTGGCTAAAACACCACAGCTGGGTCAAAAACAGTCAAAAGGCTATTCCAGTAAATGAAATGATGTAGTTAGAAAAATTAAATTATAAATTCATTTAAAATTTTCATATTAACAAATATACAATGCCATAGAACCTTGTAAATGAAATGAACCATCCGAATAATTGGAATATTCCACGCAGAAGAAGATAAAGCACGACAAGATTTAGAGTTTCTAAGAACCACAGGTCCAAATAATGAAATAAGTTTAAGTTGTAAAGCCTAGTTAGAACTTTCATGGCAAAGCATAAGGTTTTCAAAGAAAAACCCAATGCTGATATTACCAGATCACATGATTAAATGTCTTGAACTTGGGTAAAACAGATTGTAAACATAAAAACTGAAGGTTAAGAATTTAAGATATTCCAAGAAATGAAATAGGATGAGCTAAAATAGAAAAGCGTCAGGGCTGTCATAGCTGAGCCCTAAATTCTATACCCAGGAAAAGAAGATTAGGTTTTGAAATTGAGTGAATATAATATCCAAACTCAAACATAAACAAGCTATTCAAGTAAATAAAATGAAGTTACTGAATCCATAGCAAGATTTTTTGATAAAGAGAACGACATATCAAATGGAATTACCTAAAGTTCAAACCTCAGAAATGAGAAGGCACGAATCTGGACGTCTAAATTGGAGCCATAAAATTATCGATTCCAAAAAGAAAATTATGCAATTCTTAGACCATAATAACATAAAGTTCAATTTACCGACAAATGCAAAGGCAATAATATTGAGAAAGACATGAGCAATGAAAATCTATATTGAAACCATAAAATAACCCATTCCAGAAAAGGAAATGATGCAGTCTGGGACCTTGTAGCAGAGCCACGAGTTCAAATAAATATCGAACGGAATCAGCTCATCAAACCATAAAATATGGCATCCATAAATGAAATGATGCACTTAACCAATCCATAAAATAAGCTCTACCAATGAATAAAAATGACTCGGTTCCGAGAATTATAATATAAGCTATTATTAAAAATAAAACGTCCCAAAAGGGATGAAGAATAGGGGGCTTTTCAATCCCTAGGAAGGAAGTAAATTGCTAACATTGGGTAAAACGTGACGACAAACCAGCTGACTGTATAACGTGAATATAAACCACAAAAAATATGCCAAAGCAAAATTTCAACAAATCAAATAAAAACAAGCATACAGCGAACGAGATTTACCAGTTCTCGGCAAAGCGATGCGTAAGCCCCGAAAAACATTCCCTCGTATTTTCCCACCATTTGGAAACACGAAATTTGATGCTCTTGCGTATGCCAGTTTTGTTAAAGATGAGGAAGATGCCAAACGCAGATGAGTGTCTGAGCCTTGCAAATACAGGGAAGTCGAAGCCATAGAAGCCATGGCCATACTTTTAGTTTCTTGTATTCCCAGCGAAAACCTTTCGATAAACCCTCGTGGAATTTGCTCAAAGAGCGATATTATGGAGAAAATCCGAGAGCCAGCGAAGAAGAGCACCAATTTTATATTTTTACCTGGCCTTTTAAGATATTATGCTTAGTTTATTGAATACAAAATACTAGAAAACCACGGAGAGGATGGTGGTCATACATTTTTGTTCTAATATTTTAGTTTAAAACTAGAAATTGCATTGCGCAATACCTAGGTACATCTAAGAGGAATGAAAGGTGAAATAAAGAACATTTTGGTTTTTTTCCCATGTGTATAAATAGAAAATGTGGATGCTTACGGTATTTGTAGATTTGTTTGTAAAATGGGCTAAGGTGACTCCTGCTTTCAAATAAATAAATATTCCTTCTAATGATAATGATGATGAACAATATCTTTTTAAATTTGATAGCAAGTTTGTAGATGTAATTTACAATGACTTGAAGGAAGATGACACTAATGGAGATGGCCATGGATAGATATAATATTATGTTAAATATGTTTCTCAAAACTTCTAAATATTTATAATCTTTAGTTTGGTAAATATATTAGATGATTGACAACAACATATGTTGAATGTGGAAATCATTTGTCTATTTTGATGATTACATTATAAAATAGACAAGACATTTGTTTGACTTTCCATGTAAGACATTAACATAGAATGCTATTGGAATGCACATAAATTTTTTTCCTATTTGACTAACTTGAAAATATTGTTGTATTTGTCTCTTTGTTTGTAAAGATATAAACTCTCTCTCTCTCTCTCTCTCTCTCTCTCTCTCTCTCTCTCTCTCTCTCTCTATATATATATATATATATATATATATATATATTCTTCTTAATCTTCATCTCTATCTCCTCACTCGCTTTCTCTCTCACTCTTCCCTCTACACCTCTCCTCACTCTCTTTCTCTCTCTCCCCTCCCCTACCTCCCCCACCCTGATTCTCCTAACTATTTTATAATGTCTCCTCATTTTTCCTTGCTATAAATGATTAATGTTGAGCTTTTTAATTAAGAAAATTTATTGGGTGGCTTTATCGGTGACATTGATTGTAAGTTTGTGAGTTGAAGTCAATCTCCATGAACAATTTGTGGTGTTACATCTAATAAAATAAAGTCGCCTTGATTTCATGCACACATCCCAAATAGTTTTGTAACAAATCCACACCATTGTCAAACAATGGATTTGTGCTAATGACACATTTTTCCTTCATTTTAGACATATATACATCTTAGATGATTTATCATCAAAGCATAATTGTAGTGTTGGAAGAGGATAATATTCCATTTAAGCAGGTTGGATATATATGTTTCAGAGCTTCATTATCTCACAAATAATAGGGGAAAACCAACAATCCACAAGTGAAATGTCATAAGACAAAAAAAATTAAAATACTACAAAATTATTAAAGAATTGTAGAATAACCCTCATAGCAATGCTCCAATTAAAAATAATTTCTCAATTCAAACAATAATGTAAAAGGAAGTCTTATGATCTCTTCTCCCACTATAAAATGGATATCATGTTTATGCAAGTGCAATGAATTTTAGAGTAAACACTCACAAGAGCACCTCCATCAAAGATGCTTTTGTAATATCTTTTTACAAAACCTAACCTATATTGCCACAAAAGGGACCCTTATTGTACATGTATTGCCTTGCTTTTTGGCATTGAATTGGCACACTTTACAACATTACAAAATTAGTTTAGCAAATTTTGTTTACAAATAAAAACAATTTCATACAAATTGTATGTTGGCAAACAACATTTTGGATATCCAATGGTAAAAAAAGTTGAAGCAAACTAATTTAAGGAGAGATAGGGATATGTACAAGAAGAGAAAGAGAGAGTAGTAGAGCTACAAGAAGAACTAAGATGAAAAATTAATTTTCTTTAGAAGGCTTAATTTAGGTTATAACTTTATAACTAAGAATCAAAAATGATCTTATAAACATTTAACTTTCTATATTGTAAACAAAGTAGAAATTTCAATTACATAGATTTAGAAGGAAATACATCCAACTTGTCAGGATTTGTAAAAAAATGATTGATTGCATTAAGGTATGTTAAAGTTGATTGAGTTCAAATGATGATATTTTTCAAATTAGGGTGTAGGCAGCTCTCTCTCTCTCTCTTTATCTATTCATCTTTATCCCTCTTATCTATATCTCTTTCTTTTGGTCTGTCGCTATCCTTCTCGTCTTTGTCTCTTTCTTTTTCTCTATTTCTTTGATTACCTATCTATCTCTCCTTCTCTATTTTTCTTACCTCTCTCCTAGCTCTCTTGATCTATATATTGTCTTACTAGTGAGATTATGTGAGTTGCACACATTGCATAATATTGCTTATGTTTTATTATTTTATTTTACTGTGTAATGTTGCACCAAGGAGCACCTAGATAAACATGCAACATGGAAAGCTTACCATGGAATATCATTGATGAGTTGTATTGTAACATTGTGATAATATTTGATGTAACTATCTAATATTGGAAAAAATAATTAGATGCCCAAATATTAAATTTGTGTCAATTGGGGTTGGGTAGAACATAGTTTTTGCATGTGGCTTATGCAATACCACTTGGTGGTTTTGTGGGAGCTTACTACTATAAAAGCAACCACAAGGGTAGTTGTTGATGTGAGAAAGAGTATGTCGAGTGAGACAAGACAAGACAAGTTAGCCAAGGGAGAATTTGTGAAGGTTGGAAGCATGGCATGGGATGTGTGGATTCATGATTGTTCACATGGACTTCTTGGATGTGGCTATGGCTTTAAACACTTCCATGATTGTATTGCAATGGTGATTTGTTGAATAATGCATGGTGATGGGTGCTTTTAGAGGCTGAGTTTTTTCCCTCGATGAGGATTTTCTAGGGCATAACTTGTGTCACATTTTTGTGGGTATGTTATATATTCTCATGCATGTGGATTCTAAGTGGTTATTTATTTTTAGATCTATTATGGCTTAAGTGGAAATAGTAATAATTTTTGTTGCAAGTTTCCTTACAAGTGGAATTAGAGCTATGGTTTTGTTGTTGTAACTCTATATTAAATCCATGTGAATGCATGAAATCATGAAAGAAAGGGTAAGATATATGAGTTTTGCAGATTATTTATTGCATATTTGAGGGTTTTGAGTTTGTTGTTATGATGGATTATTGGCAAATTTTGGGCATGTGAAATTATTGGTCAAAAGGGTTATTTGGATATTTCATTTGAATGAGGGTTTCAAGGAGATTTTATAGAAATAACCTCTCGGGCAAAAATAGACCTCACCATTAGACCCAGGTTGGTCTTTACATAAATTTTGATATATAGTTTGCCCTAGTCTGACCATGTTGAGAGAAAATACAAAAGCTTTATTGTTGCAAGTTGTGACAACTATCAAATTTAATCCCATTAGAATTTTTGTCATTATAATTAAAAAATGGTTTGTATTAGCAAATAGGTTGTCTTGGTAAAATGGTCACAAATTTCACTCAAGATGTCAAATTTTGGACTTCCTATAGTCATTGGAAAGATAATTCAAAGCACTATAGTTTGATATAGGTTGGATTCTATGATTTTAACATTTTGTCAGGTGTTTTTATCCCAAAAGTTATATTTTTTTATTCTTATATCAATTTTGGGCATAACTTATATGGAGTCAAATTTTGGACTTCGAATAGTCACGGAAAAGCTCTTTGAGAACTCTACACATTGATTTAGATTTGGTGTAGGTTTGGCATGATTTATTTTGTAATATAGTCATCTAAATGGTTTAGGATTTATATTAAATATGGTGACATTGTGAGTTTATGACATTGTATGTTTTGGAGATTTGAGATTTGATGTCATTGTATACTCAACTTATATTTCAAATTGGTCACATGATGATATTGTTTTCAATGTTTGGTTTGGATAAGTAGGATGACTTGTTATGTATGCAAGTTATGTAGTATTGTAAGTGGTCTATACTTACAGGTTGCATTTGTGGCTTGGAAATGGGTTGTATTTGTCCATTTATCTTTCAATATTGATGCATATTCTTATTGGTGGCTCGAATTTGGGTTGTGTATTCCCTTTATTCATAAGATTTACTATTTTTTCTTCTATTTGAGGAGAGGAGATGTCATTATCAGGTACATTCATGGTGGAGGATTGTTGTTGATTATTTTATGCTAACAGGTTGGACACTTCAATAGTCAGATGCTCAATTCATGGATGGGGTCACAGTGCCATGGATTTTGGCATGACATGGTTGGATAGACACGTACTTTATTGATGCTTCTTGGTTTGGATTTGTGATTTGGTAATGATGGTATATCTTTTTAGCTGATTATCATGGTTATTTGATTTCTTTTGAGGAGATTATGATGTGTGTTTTGATTTCTTTGATGGTTTGATCACTTGGTTGATTCTCATGGTTAGAGGATGGTTTTTCATCACTACATCATGGATAGCTTGGATACACAATTTAGTATGAGCTTGTGATAGTGATGATGTATAAATGTAGGATTGGTTCCTAGTTTGGTTTGTATCTTCTTGGTGTAGAGATCTTGGTTTCACTTGATACTAACACTTTGGTTGTGTCTGTGTAGACCTGGAGGATCTTCATGTAGGAGATGGATTTTATGATGACATGGGTGACTCAATACCATAGTTGAGTGGGAGTTATAGGCATTGATATATTTATTGAGTATTTACAAATGTTGAAGGATGTGTTAGATTGTGTGTTGCAAAAGCATCTTTGACATTTGCATAGTGCACTTGTTGGTGGTGTTTATCTTTATGGTGTGTTGAGATGGTTACATCTCGAGGACTCATGGGGATCTTGGTAAGGATGTAGTTTATTCTTTTATTTGACTTGTTATTCTTGGTGTTAGGATGGTTTCAATATTATTTCATGACATACTCTTGATACAAGTTTTGAGTTTTGACATGTTATGGTATGTTCATATGGAGCATGTTAACTCTTTGGTTGAGATGGTTTAGATAATGTTTTCATGTTTAAATTTGACATTGGACTTGGTTTAGTCTCTTTGTATTGGGTATATTAATCATTTGTTGGATACTTTATGATATTACTATGTCACATTTGGAGTTGGCATGGATTGGTCGATATAGGTGCTCATGCATACTAAGAGATAATGGTGATGATGATTTCTCTTGTGATTAGAGATCTATTTGTTGGGGCAGTTGATAGTTTCAGTATGAAGTCTAAGGGGCATTCACCTTATATGGACTTGAGAGGAGATTGTTCTTAGACAAGTCTTGGTTGGAGACTTGGATATCTTGATAAGAATTCTCATTTTCCACTACTGGTCTACTCGACACTTTACTACTTGAGAGGTATAGCCCACTATTTCTCTCAAGTGCATTATGTGTATTATTGTCTTTCATTGAAGTGGATCATAAGTTATGGTACATGAGTTATTTTTGCACGGTTAATTTTAGAGATGGTTTAGCATTGGTTATCTCCTTATGCATACGTTATTGTTATGTTGGTTGAGTTTGGGAGATGGTTTTATATTAAGCATGTTCCTTGGATTATGAATGGTTATTCCTTGATTTAGGAATGGCTTATAAGTTTGATCATATTGTGAGAGGCTTATAACCATGATTAGTTATATGGTATGGTTTGGGTATTTTTGTGGCTTCTTGGTTGGGGTTTTATGGAGGAGATCTTACTTGGCACAATTTACATCTAGAGGGTGTGTACAAGAACATGATACAAGTTATAATTTGCATGGTTTCTCTTTGGTCTTGGTTATATTCTTAGATGTTCTATTTCACTTACATTGGATTTGGGATTAGTTGGAGCTTGTGATCACTTGTTTGTATTCATGTATATAATGTGAGAGATGACATGGTTATTCATTTATCTCTATTGGTTGAGGAGAACTTAGGAGAGTGTTGGAGACATATTATGAGAGTTGTTCTTGTAGGTCATTGGTTAATGTATTGTGGATGTCATTGATACTGCATGGATTCACTTCTATGAGATGTTGTCAGTGGATTGGTTACATATTTGAAAATATCTTTTCTAATAAGAGCTTCTCAGTGTACATCTGGTAGGTATTTCTCTTGAAGCTTATGATTGGATATGCTGATGATGTGAGATTCACTTAGTATACTTTTGGAGGTATGAATAGTTGGATGGGTTGGTACTTGTTGTGTGTATTATAGTAGCTATGAACTTTCACAAATATAAATACATGTGACTACCTTTTGATCATGTGGTTTGTGCTTGACATTTCCATTGGTATAAGATTTTATGATTCTTATGTGGCAAGTTGGATGATTTTCTTTTTGGATGGCATCTATGTAGGTCAGGTGGTAGTGGAATAATAGGAGGTGGCATCATTCATATTTGAGATGTTGAATACTTTGATTTTGTTGTGGGTACTAGGCTAGAGAACATGGTGTACTTTGATTCATGATAGTAGATGTGCTAGGGGAGATTATTTCATTGTTCATTTATGTAGCTATAGATTGACCCCTATGTAATGTATACAACAAGTGGGAGATTGTTGAGATTATGTTTGTTGCACACATTTTATAATAAAAATATATTTTATTATTTTATTTTAATATGTAATGTTGCACCAAGGAGCACCTAGATAAGCATGCAACATGGAGAGATTCTCATGGAATATCCTTGATGAATTATATTGTAACATTGTTATAATATTTTATGTAATTATTTAGTATTGGGGAAATAATTAAATGTGGGTTAGTGGGGGTTAGGCAGCACACAGTTTTAGCATGTGATTTATGCAATAGCACTTGGTGGTTTTGTGGGAGCTCAATACTATAAAAGCAACCACAAGGGTAGTTTTTGATGCGAGAAAGAGTAAGTCGAGCAAGGCAAGGAAAGACATGTTAGCCAAGGGAGAATTTGTGAAAGTTGGAAGCATGTCATAGGATGTTTGGATTCATACTTGTTCACATGGATTGCTTGGATGTGGCTATGACTTTAGCATTTGTGGAAGTTGGAAGCATGGCATAAGATGTGTGGATTCATGCTTGTTCACATGGATTGCTTGGATGTGAATATGGCTTTAGGGGCTTCCATAGTTTTATTGCAATGGTGATTTGTTGAATAATAAATGGTGATATATGCTTTTGGAGGCTAGGTTTTTCCTCTCAATGAGGGTTTCCTAGGGTATATCTCGTGTCACATTTTTGTAGGTATGTTGTCTATTATATTACATATGGATTCTAAGTGCTTATTTATTTTTAGATCTATTATGGGTTATGTAGAAATGGTAATACTTTTTTTAGTAAATTTCCTTACACTAACCCCCTCTCCAATTTATTCTTCTAACTTTGTATAGAGTAATTGAAAATACTATCATGATTTAATATATACTAGATTAAACTAAATAATCATATTATATAATATTAAAAAATAAATATAATGCAAAACACATCTTCTCATAATCATGGTTGCAATGATACTCATGCGAGTTTTACCGATAGATGAATAGATAAAAGAATTTTAAGAACACATTTTTTTATCATAGCAATCTTTGTGTTTAGGCTCTCGACTTTGCAAGATCTATTGTTTTTTGTTGACATGGTATTTGCAATGACCTTTATGGTTATAATCAAATTAGTTGAGTTGAAAACACATGTTTGAGTCACAAGGGACATTGTTTAATGATGAGAAAATGTGGGGTTGAAAATGACTCAATTTGCATCCTACTTTACAATATATTGAGCATGGGACAGTGTTCACAAAATACAAGAGGGAAAACTCAATTTCTATTGGTTAACAAGATGAATATCATAATTAAGGATTCTTGAAATTGATGAAAGATTAACCCCATAGCTCCTAAGAATCACCTGCATGTAAACACCTGTCACAAAAAGAGAGAAGCAAAAGCTATGGAGGTTGGAATTCCCAGATCCATAGATGAGACATTCTTGATGAGAAAAAAGAGAGATTTCTATTATCAAAAGTGAATGAATAAATTACAAAGAGAGATCATCCTTCTAAAGAATATCAAAACCCTAATAGGTAACTAACTTAGGTTACATAATAATAATTAATAAAAGAATTAATTATTTTTTACTCAAAGTTTAGCTTAAGTAAGTTAGAGATAATAAGTGACTTAATAATTAAATCAATGTGATTTGATTAACAAGAAAAAAAAAGTTTATTACTGTAATGCCCCACCTTATGATAAACTTAGGGAGTAGCTAAAAACCTAGAAACTACTACTTAAAGTAAATTTGGGTCCTGACAAAAAGGCTTGATGAGGTACCCAAGTACAACCAAATATCTAAAAAGAGGAGAAATAGAGAAAACCACATGGGAAAAACCCTACTCCAAAAAGAGATCGAAATAAAATATTCCAGAAGATACGAACAAAAGGATGATCATGAAGAACACCATTGAAGCATAAAGCTACAAACACTACCAAACTGTTGATCTAAAGAACCTCCACTGTATAAAACATGACCACGTAGAGAAGACTAGGTTTGAAGAGCTCATAAATCGAAGATGGAAGGTATCTTCATGGCCTCCAAAAATAGGAATGAAAGAATGTTTATATGGTAAGTGATCCATCTCACAAAAATGCATATGTATCCAACCACTACAATCACCTAGGACATAGGATCAAATACTGAATACATAGCTCACTCCATCAAACCAAGAAAGCAATATAACCAACATAGCCCCCTATAATGCTAAGAGGTAAGACATGAACAATGAAACTGAATGCAATATCTCTTATAGAAAGAAGAACTAGGAACATTGAGAGTGCAAAAGAAGTACAAACACCTATAATGGTATGTGTCATCAACACATCACGAGGCTAATTTCATGGAAGGAATACTTAACAAAGGAAGATGGTGAATATGGCCAACATGAAACCCCCTAAGGTACTTTATAATGTTATGTGAGTACAACAAAACACAAAGATGTGCAAGATCTTGAAATGTAATAGAGTGGCACCTTATATTAGTGCATTTGCAAAAATACTACAACAAAATGTCAAAAAAGATCAAAAGGGACATAAGGATCATACAAGAGATAGTACAAACCATGACTAATCATCTGGAGCAACAAAACTGATCTGTAGACTTGAAACAACCAAAATATCCACCAGAATGCATAAATGCAAAAAAAAAATATAGAATGTGCTCGAAGTAGAATCTGAAAAACCAACTTGCATCATTGGAAAAATCTCTAAAAGACCTTTTAAGCGATATCAAGAATTCCCAAATCGGAGATCAAATGCTCGAGATATGTCTCCTAGAGTGCAAAATAGAACCCTTGACCTTTGATAGCAGAAAAAATTATTTAAAAAAGCATCAAAACTTAAAAATATATATACCATTGTGACAGGCTCGGAACTAGCTTTTTAGTGATATCTTGTTTGCAAAAAACTGAGTTCATATACTCAAGATATGAGAAAAAATGAGAAGGTAGGTCCAAAAAGAGTTGGAAGGGAAAAATAAAAAATCATTGCCTTGGGACCAGTGCCAAAATGCCTCGAGAAGTGTGGCCACTAGTAAGAGAAATTACCTTAGGATGTGTGCCAGTTATGTACAAAAATTATCTCCAGAAGCGTGCAAGTGTTGTAGCAAAATTGCCTCGTAAAGTGTATTAATTAGTAAAATTATCTCGAGAAGCGTGTCAAGTTTGTACCAAAAGCTGTCTCAATTTTTTAACCAAAAATATTGATTTTGTGTTGAAAAATATCGATTTTCATGTTGAAAATCATACAATCATCACCTCGAGAAACGTGCCTAATTTGAGAAAAAAAAATTGCCTCTGATTCCAACTATGTCCAAATTTTAAAAAATTTATATGAAAATAAGGGTTTTTGGGCACTACGAATCCAATGGTGAGGCCCATTTTTTCTTAGAGTGCATTAAAAATCAATAGCCCCCAGATCTAATACAAAATTGCTCTAAAAAATGAAACCTTTGAAAGAAAAAGCACAGATCTAAAAGTCAAGCCAAACCTCTCATAAACAAAATAGGGGCATGAAGACCTAGAGCTTTGATACCATGTTGGGGTTGATGAAAGATCAACCCCACAGCTCCTAGGAATCACCTACGTGCAAACACTTGTCACAGAAAGAGAGAAGCAAAAGCTATAGAGACTAGAATTCCTAGATCTACAAATGAGACATTCTTGATGAGCAAAAAGAGAGATTGCTACTATCAAAAGTGAATGAATAAATTACAAAGAGAGATCGTCCTTATAAAGGAGATCAAAACCCTAACAGGTAACTAACCCAAGTTGCATGATAATAATTAATAAAAGAATTAGTTACTATATGCCCAAAGTTTAGCTTAAGTAAACTATTCAATATGATTTAATTAATAAGAAAAAACTTTATTACTCTAACAAGGACTTATAGTTATTTGACAAAGTTCAAATTAACCAAGATTTGTTTTTGGAGATCTTATATGAGAAAAAAATGAAAATTATTTAGTGGTATTTTTATCAAAAAACTTTGGAGATTTCTTAGTGATGTTAAAATATTATGATATTAAAGCATTTTGTTCATTTATCCTCATCAATTGTACTCAACTAGTTGAGCTACAATTCTTTAGTATATCTAGTACATTTCATATTTTTTGTGTCATTTTTTAGTTGTTAAATTATCTTTATAAATATTTTTGTACATTATTTATTTCTAGTTTCATAAATAAATTATATTTTTCAATAAATATTACTATAATCACTTATAAGTAGTATAGTGTTCCATTAACTTAAGAGTTATTTTATTTATTTTAGAATTATTTTATTTAAATACACAATTTTTTATTAGTACTTGTCAGTAGGCTAAGTACTACTATATCAGTTTACAAATTGATCTTGTTAACTAGTGATTAAATGAGTTGTAGTTGACCAATTAAAATTAATTATGGTTGATGTTCTATTGTAGATATCATGTTTCTTAAAATATATATCCCAAATTTCTAACTTTATAATTTGTACATATTATTTTTCTATATTTTAATTGGATGCTTTAATTGAAGTCTTATATATGGATTTGTGGGCTTGTGCAATATAATATTTTATAAAACATTTTTTAACCCATACTTCTTCCTTGTCATTGTCATTTGTTGAGGGCTTTAAGTTGAACCCTATATTCTTTGAACTAGTGTGTCTTATCCCTAATTATCAATAAACAGTCTTCATTGAATCATTTTTTCCACGTAGGGATATTTAAATTACAAGTAAAAGGGGAGCATTAATACAAGAAATTATTTCTAGAATTCATAATAGTTTCCTCAGAGGGGATTCAGTTACACCTTCCACGTAAATGATATAATGCAAAATATAATTCATGCATAAAAATCAAAAGGGGTCAATTGGATATAAATCATGTTCTCCAAGAATGAAATTGTTCCACTGTGTAAGGCGATAGGCATTTTACCATTGAAAATTAACTTTATGAAATAGTAAGGTCATATAGTTTTACATAAATGATTGTCTACTATTGTATTCACTCAATGTGAGAATGTCTTACAAAATTAAAGATGTACTTACAAAAGAATGTGAGTACATAAGTAATTCAGAAAAAAGAATATTCTTAGTGCTAGTGAGAATACTTCTACCTATAACAAAGTGATATACAAAGTCATTACAACTTGAAACATAATAATTTTATATTAATAAAATTGAATAGAGTTATATTAAAAATTATATCACATTTGCTCTTTTTAGTTTATAATTTAATTAATTAATTTAGTTTATTAAAGCTACAAATGTGATTTTATACTAGTTAATACTCATGTGAGGAATTGCAAAAGGAAGTTCAGTATGACTGTAAAGGTGGGTATGATCACAATTTAGTGCTATCTATTGAATAGACTCATAGACAGAACATACAAGCCAAAATGAGACCCAAGAAGAGGGGAAGAAAGCCTAAGGGAGTTAAGACAAAAGAGGAAATTGTTGCTGGAATTCAATCAACAATCAATGGTAAATTTACACCATCTAAAAGAGTGACAAGGAGAACTAGGAGTTCTCCTTGTCAGCAATGAAAATCGTGTCATGGAATGTCAGGGGCCTGAATCCTCCTGACAAAAGAAATAGAATTAGAAAGGAGCTTAATTCTATGAATGCATACACCATATTGCTACAGGAAACTAAGATGTCACAAGAAACTTTTGAGAAGACAGTAGCCAAATGGTCTAAATGGAATTTGGTACATAGAAAGGGGATAGGAGCTTTGGGTGTTATTGTTGTACTTTGAAACTTTGCTTATGTGCAAGGGCAACTCTTAGACAAAAAAGACAACTGGTAGCTTTTGAAAATGAATAAATTTGAGCTCTCCTTTATTTTGATAAACATTTATGGTCCTACTTCAACCCAAGGTAAACATAAATTATGGACAGACTTGACTCAGAATTTTCAGATACATAGTGACCAACATATAATTCTGGGTGGTGATTTCAATGCCATCCTCAAGATGACAGAAAAGAATGGGGGTTTTTGTCCACCAATAAAAACTATACAAGATTTTTCAGGATTTATAGAGGGCAATATTTTGTTGGATGTGGAGCCTAATAATGGTACCTTCACATGGACTAATAAAAGAGCAAATTTTTCCCAGATTGCAGTAAGATTGGATAGGTTTCTCATTTCGCACAAATGGAAGTTAACTAACAACACCTTCCAATCAAATATGCTGCCATTACTAGGTTCAAATCACTTCCCTATATCATTACTCATAGGCCCCCTTTGGCACAACATGATTTCAAGCATCAACCATCTTTTAAATTTGAATGGATGTGGCTTCGACATCCACAATTCCTTCTAGGATAAACTTTAAGAAACCCCCCTCCAGAAAAAGATATAAATTATTGGTGAATCTTTCATTATTTTGAAAAACCAAATTATTTTTATGTCCACTAGGATTGATCTATGCATTACCCCTCTAGGTTCTTATGATGTTGTTCTTGGCATGGATTGGCTTTATGCCCACAGCGCCAAGATGGATTGTCAACAAAAGAGGTTGGAATGTGTGGATGATGGTATCTCTAGGGAGATCTTCAGAGTGAAAAGGCATGTGTCCCTTCGTATGATTTCTGCTATGAAACTTAGGCGGTGCATGCGGAAGGGTTGTCAGTTGTTTGCTATCACCATTAGTGACAGAGAGGAAGATCCAGAGGGGGAGCCATCCCTCGATGATTTTCCAATCCTGTAGGAGTTTGTAGATGTGTTTCCTTCAGAGCTTCCTGGTATGCCTCCACCTCGAGCAATGGATTTTCACATAGATCTTGTGCCAGGAGCTGAGCCAGTCTCGAGAGCACCATACAGGATGACTACTCATGAGCTTAGTGAGCTAAAAGCTCAGTTGGAGGAACTTTTAGAGAAGGGGCATATTTGACCTAGTGTGTCACCTTGGGGTGCACTAGTGATCTTTGTCAAGAAGAAGGAAGGATCACTTAGGTTGTGTATTGATTATTGGCAATTAAACAAAGTGACCATCAAAAACCGATATCCTCTTCCCAAAATCAATGATCTCTTTGATCAGTTGCAGGATGCTCGAGTATTTTCAAAGATTGATCTAAAGTCAGGTTATCATCAGTTGAGGATTGTGGATAGTGATATCTCCAAGATAACTTTTCATACTAGGTATGGTCACTACGAGTTCACAGTGGTACCTTTTGGCCTTACAAATGCTCCAGCTGTATTCATGAGCCTTATGAATGGAGTATTCTGTACCTTTTTGGATAAGATTGTGGTTGTTTTTCTTGATGACATTCTGATTTATTCTCATGATGAGAGAGAGCATGAAGAGCACCTGCGACAGGTATTGCAGAAGCTGAGAGAGAATCAGTTGTTTGGCAGTTTGTCGAAGTGTGCATTCTTTAGACCTAAGATACATTATTTGGGTCATGTCATATCAGGTGATGGAGTCTCTGTAGACCCATCAAAGATTAAGGCCATCATGGATTGGCTAGCACCCACCAGTGTTACTAAAGTGAGGAGTTTTATGGGGCTAGCAGGATATTATCGACGTTTCATATCAGGATTCTCTAGATTGGCACACCCCATCACATCTCTTCAGAAAAAGGGGAAGAAGTACGAGTGGACAGAGAAGTGTGGTAGAGCTTTTCAAGAGCTCAAGAGAGCCCTCACGAGTGCACCGATTCTTGCAGTACCAGATCCTGTTGCAGATTTTGTGGTGTGCACCGATGCATCTTTAGATGGTTTAGGGTAGTCCTGATGCAGGAAGGATGACCTATTTCCTTTGAGTCTAGGAAGTTGAAGACTCATGAACTCAATTATCCTACTCATAACCTAGAACTTGTGGTAGTGGTTCATGCCTTGGTGAGATGGCGACATTTCCTTCTGGGTCATAGATTCGAGCTTCATTCTGATTACCAAAGCTTGCAGTACATATTTTCGCAGCCGAACCTTAATGCTAGGCAAAGAAGGTGGATGGAGTTTCTGTATGAGTATGATTTTGATGTTCATTACATCAAGGGAAAGGAGAATGTGGTTGTAGATGCCTTAAGTAGAAGGCGCCATGAGCTTTCATCTGTGACTACTTGCACTGACTTGAGAGAGTGGATCTTACAGCACTTACCAGCTGATGAGCTTTATGTAGAAGTTAGTCAGTTAGTACATTCTCAGAGACCCTTGGAAGGGAAGTTTGCAGAGTATTCCTTGGAGTTTGATGGACTTTTGCATCATAGGGGACGTATGTACGTACCTTCCATTAGGGGTTTGCGCGAGCTCATTGTACTTGAGGCTCATAGAGCACCTTATGCAGTGCATCCCGGTGTTAAAAAGTTACATGCAGATTTGAGGCAGTTGTATCATTGGCCAGGCATGAGAGTGTAGATTGCTAGCATGGTTGCGAGATGCCTCGAGTGCCAAAGAGTGAAGGTAGAGCACCGTCATCCTGGTGGGCTTCTCCAGCTGCATGAGATTGCAGAGTGGAAATGGGATACTATATCTATGGATTTCATTGTTGGTCTTCCTATGTCATCTCGTCGCCATGATGCCATTTTGGTGATAGTTGACACATTGACCAAGGTTGCCCATTTCTCACCCGTGTGTACTACATTCACTGCATGAGACATAGCTCAGGTGTTCTTGCGAGACATTGTCAGACTTCATGGTGTTCCTCGTAAGATCATCTTCGATAGAGACTCATTGTTCACTTCTTCATTTTGGAGAGAGTTGTAGTCAACTTTGGGCATTAGGCTCAATTTTAGTACAACGTACCATCCTCAGACCGATAGCCAGACTGAGTGAGTGAATCAGGTTTTGGAGGACATGCTACGTATGTACGTGATGGACCATTAGGTCAAATGGGAGGAATACCTACATCTTGTCGAGTTTGCCTATAACAATGGGCATCATTCCTCCATAGGTATGCCGCCTTATGAGGCCTTGTACGGAAGACCATGCAGGACACCCTTGAGTTGGGACAAGATCGAGGATCGAGTATCTATTGGTCTCCAGTTAGTAAAAGAGATGGAGCAGCAGGTGACCCTGATTAGACAACACTTGAGAGAGGCACAGGATAGGCATAAGAAGTATGCTGATGCGAAGAGGATGGATCAAGAGTATCAGGTTGGTGATAGAGTGTTCTTGAGGGTGCGACCACACAAGAGTCCGATTCAATTCAGAAAGGGCTCTAAGTTGGCACCCTATTTTGTTGGGTCGTTCGAGATCCTAGAGAGGATAGGACATGTTGCTTACCATTTAGCTTTGCCACCTAGCTTGTCACGCATCCACGATGTGTTTCATATTTTTGTACTTAGAGGATACATTTATGATGAGTCTCATATTATAGATTGGGATGCTTTACAGGTGGAGTCGGACGGATAGCTAGCACTGGAGCCTATCTGCATTATTGCCTGACGAACCCTAGCACTTGGAGGCCGAGAGATGGACTAGGTTAGGGTCCAATGGGATTGTTACGATGAGGTCACAACTTCATGGGAGGATGTAGTGCAGATGCGGTCTCAGTACCCGTATCTTTTTTATGAACTCCAGGAGGAAGTTCATGCCTAGTGGGGGAGGATGTGAGGCCTCGCCCTGACCCATCGTAGCATAGTGATACATTACTATTATTTTGATACTCACGACTCGAGATGTCAAGACATTATCTGATGCTTAGAACATACTATATTATTTCATGTCGTGTGATGTTACTTTCAGATATATTTGATGGTTGTCATTTAATGTTTCATGTATATGTATGTTGATGAAATCAGTAAATGTAGGATTGAGACTTTGATTTAAGAGATTTTAAATGGTTAAGAATTAAGAAGGATGAAGAAACCCTTATTGATGTATGTTTCAATTTATGTGAATTTTTGATACGTATACATATATGTACATGTGATTTTACGGGTCTACTGATGTGTGCAATGAGTGTGCAGATATTTTAGCCAAGAAACCATACGGAGGAATAGAACTGATCTCTATGTGCTAATTTTGGAAACTTTGTTGTTCGTAATTCTAGTATTGTATTGTGAGATGTATGTATCTTTCTGTGTTCAGTGAATGTTAGTGTTCGTAACTATGTTCTTTTAGTGTCGCTTAACACTCGTAAATTGTTTATGTTCTTCAGTGTGCTGATTAGGGTTAGTTGTGTAACCTTTGGACCTAAGTTGGTTTAAGTTAGTGTCAGTTTGCTATTTGGTTCTTAATCGAGTTTAGTCATCCCTAATCTGGATTAGTGCTTAATCTGCATTGTTAGAGTTGTTAGATGGTCCTATTTTATTCCTAGCTTTTGTTTGGCTCTAAACCTATTTCCTAAGGCTTAAAACATGAAATAATTATACCCAAAGGGTATGGGTATGGGTTGGGGGTCTTTTCCAACCCCTAAGCCCCTTTTATTGACTTTTGAGGCCACTCAAAAAGTCTCTTTTTGCCTTTGTGCGAAAATTGACTATGGCTACCATGAGTTGCCTCACCTCACCTCCATTTAGTGTTTAACCATAGTGTGGGTTGAGTTAGGAGCTTCTAGATTTGTAGGTGGGTGGGTGAAGTTATTGATCCCTTTGGTGGTTGAGTTTGAGGCTTATTTAGAGGCCCTTCTTGGACTAGTGGAGGTTGTTACCCAATCTCTACATTTAGAGAGGAGTCTTGGAAGATTGAAGCAAGGAAGGGAAAAGCTCTACTCAATCTTGTTCATTTTCCATTACCTCTTGTGAAGGTAGGAATTCTCATCTCTCTTGTACATATTTTCATGTTTGTTTCATGCTTATGCTACCTTGTTGTTATTTGAATGTTTGTATGATTGTGGGTATGTTGGGAAGATTTGAAAACCATGTTTTTTTTGGATGGTTTCCTTTCATGTTTATGTTTGAAATTTTGAGATTTTCTTGCATGGGTGTTTTGGTATTACTCACCTTTGGATAGGGCAGAAGTGACCAATTTTGGGAAAGGTCTGTTTAGTTGGACTCCAACCAGTGTAGAGTCTCTTCTCAGGATGAGAAGAGGGAGAGAGGGTAGGGTGTTATTGGCCCCTACCTGTCAGCACAAACCTTGTATGAGTATGGCATGTTAAAATGGAAGAACGGAAGTTCTTGGTTTATAGCCCCGATTGGGCATCTATTTTGGTGTTGTGCTTGACTTCTCCTGTTGGAAGAATCCACCTTTCCCTAGTGTTGATTCATTGTGAATTAGATTGTGATAATCTTGTATGTATATGCATGTTTGAATGGTTCTTGATCATACTTGTGGTCACCTGATCAGATTTTGTTCCCTCCATGGTTCTTGAGATGTGTTGCAGAAATCGTTATGAATCCCTTGATGAGGGTCATGAAGAAAATTCAATTAAATTGTTGTAATTGGGATTGATATCCTATGTAATTTGTATTTCAAAACCTTGTTGTAATGGCAACGAAGCCGAGTTTTCTTCCTGGTTCTTTCCCGGCTGAGTCTTTGAATCAGGTTTGCCAATAAAATTGGTGTTTGAGTATAATTGGTTATCATGTGATTTATTTGTGATTTAAATTTAGATGGATGCACATCAAAAATAGGATGGAATTGGTGTTGATTTAATTTGGCAAAATTTCAAGTTTCTTATATGTTGAAAATGAAAATTATGATCATGCATGTAGATTCAGTTTTCATGATTACTAGAATCAAACAATTATTGCATTATCGAACAAAACGAATAATTCAAATTCTTGGCATGTTAAGGTTGTAACAAGTCTTTATAGATTTGCTTTAAAAAGAAATAATGACAAAGGTCGAATTATTCCAATTTAAGTCATATAGGAGATCAAATGATTATGGTGTCAATGTGACTCAAGCTATGGTATCAATATTTTAAATTTATTAAAAAAAAATACACCTTAAAATATAGACCAAAAAATATATACATATACTTTGCCTTGTAATCTATACTTAGAATTTTTTTCAAAAAAATACACTCCCAGGAGCAAAATTGCTCACTAGAATTTGTATGGGAGACCATTTTAATTTGAAATGGACAACAGAGAATATTCCTTAAATTATCCTTTTTTATTTAAATTTTGAAATAAAACAAATAGAGGAAAACATAGATATACTTGTTAGATTAACAAAGAAAATCAAAAAAATATATTTATTGCATCATATATCTAAATATCCTATTCTTACCAAATTAACTTTCTAACTTAATGCTTACCCCCATGGTCTCTATCTACCCCTGCTTTCTCCCTAGGCGATTGATTTGATAGTGCCATCATGGTTGTTGATGACATCACTTGTCCCCATTATCTTTTTTCCCCATCTTCTTTATTCTTCCTGAGCGCTCCAATGAAAGTCTTGGTTTTGTGCTTTGGGGGGGGGGGGGGACAAGACCTGTTGAGGAGACCCTTGGAGCTGACACCAGTTTCCTAGGAGTCTCCCCTTTCCTTGAGCCTTGTCACGTCCTTGTGTTGGGGATGCGCGCAAATCCCTTGTGTAGCACGCCCAACCTTGGGGAAGCACCCATTTGGGGGGGGGGGTCAAGTCAACTTGGCTAGTGGCCAAGTGGGGATAGTTAGGTGTTAAATAGTTAGGGTAGACTACAGTGTAGGGATAGTTAGTAGGTAGGTTAGTTAGTAAGTTAGGTTAGTATATTATGATAGTTAGTTTTTAATTAGTTTAAGTTTATTAAAATTTGTTTTTAGTTGATAGTTTTAGTATGTAATTAAGTTAAACTTGTTTAAATTTATGAAATTTAGATTAGTTTAAAATTTATGTTTTTTTTTGTTCTTAGTTAGTTAATAGATTTATTAGTTGATTTATTTTTGCTTAGTAGTTAGTTTAAGTTATTTTTTAAATTATGATATTGTGCAAAGTCATTTGTTTAAACTTTAGTATATATATACATTTTATTTAGTTAGTTTTAAATTAAATTAGTTGGTTGATAGTTTATTGAATTTATGTCTAGTTAAGATTCACATTAATAGCGTTAAATTTAAATATTGGTATTAGTGTTTGGTTTTAGTTATTATGAATTGTTTAGTTCGTCCTTCATTAAATAAAGTATGAAAAGGTTAGTTAAACTGTATTATTAATGCTTAGATTGTAAGAGAAAGTTAGAGATTAGATCTATTTTAGTAGAATCTCTTTTATCAATGTTTTTTTTTTATAATGTTAGTTTTGTTTGGTTAAGACCTAAGTGCGGGTTGTTTTTGGAAATCAATTAATCTCTTTATATTGTGATTATCTTAATCTAATAACAAGAGTAATAATTTATCAAGTTTTAGAGAACCTTTACTTAAACCGTGAGCATAACCTTATCAAACTTTGAGCATTCTAATTATTAATAATAATTAAAAAAAAAATTGTGTGTTTTTGCCCACGTAGTTTGGGCATGACAACTTGAGAATGCAATATCTCATTCCAAAATTGGTATCTTAAGAACAAGGTGGATTTGTTCTGGGTAGGAAGACAATGGAAGGAGCACTTGTAGCTCATGAGATACTCCATTCGATTAATAATAGTAAATCTTTAATCTTCATGGTCAAGCTTGACATGATGAAAGCATATGATAGAGTTAGATGGGATTTTCTCTTCAAAGTGTTGTAGAAATTTGGATTTGCAAAGTGTTGGTGTAAATGGATAAAAGCCTGTATAATGGGCGCTTGGTTTTCAGTTTTGATAAACAAAGTTCTAATGGGTTTCTTTTCATCCACACAAGAGGTCTAACAAGGGGATCCTTTGTCTCCAATTCTGTTCATTCTCATGGAAGAAGCCTTTAGTAGAACTGTTCACAAACAACATACTCTTGGCAATTGGAAAGGTACTAAAATTGAGGGTACAAAAACTTCGGTAACACACTCTTTCTTTGCATATGACAATTTACTTTATGGGAAGTCTAATGTTAATGAAGCCAAATAGATTAAGTAGACTTTGGATCTCTATACTTCAACTTTAGGACAAAAGGTTAATGCATGTAAATCAAAAATCTATTTGTTCAATACCAATCAATCTATTTCAAATAGAATCATCAATATTTTGGGCTTTTCAATTGACACCCTGCCATCAATATATCTTGGTACCTCTTTTCATAGGGGCTAATACAATAAGTTACTGGCATCCCATTATTGAAAGAATTAAATATAGAGTTGTGGTCTTGAAGGCTCGATGGCTTTCTCTTACAAGTAGAATTCTCCTTATAAAATCAACACTATCAGCTATTCCAAATTATTATATAGTGGTACTCAAAGCACCTGCAACAATGATTCAAACAATACAAAAGTTACTAAGGGATTTCTTATGGATTACGAATGTAAATGATGTGAAAAAAAATCTCACTTGTCTCTTTGAAAGAAATGGCACAGGTAAAGTCATTGGGAGGTGTAAGGGTTCATGACTTGGTAAATCGTAACAAAGATTTTGGGGGGAAGCTAGTATGGCACATGTATTATAAGCCACATACTAAATGGTGCCAGATTATGCAACAAAAATATGTTGACAACAATTTCTTTTCAAGAGTGCTGTTTATTTTGGATCCAGTCAAAGGTTCAACTATTCAAGATTTTATGATGTCTTCAAGAGATGTTGTGGTCAAATATATTACATGGGAAGTGAATAATGGTGCCAAGGCTAAGTTTTGGAGAGATCCATGGAATGGAGCTCCTCCGCTCATCAAGATTGGTCTAAACCAAGATTTGGTTACACATTCAAAAAGAGTATGGGGATGTCACCTTGTGGATTTTGTCTCAGCTGTATGTCTATTTTCTAGGGAAGTGATATGGAAAGATCTGGATGAACTACCTGTAACAAATCAAGATAAGAAAAGATTTTTAGAAATGCTATCAGGGAAAATAGTCTACTTGTCAGATAATGATGATAGGTTACTTTGGGTTCCAGGTAAAAATGGTAACTACTCAGTTAAGGAGGCCTATAGACTTTTACAATAGTAGGAGGTCAGAAAGGTTCCTTGCTGGGCATATTCTTTTTGTTGGAATCTAATACTCTCCCTAAGGTAGGATGTTTTGCTTGGATAACTTTAAAGAAAAGGGCATTAACAAGTGATAGGTTAACCAAGCTTCATATCTCCCAACCTTTTAATTATCAATTGTGTAACCAAGAAATATAAGATGTGGGTCACTTGTTTTTGAACTGTCCATTTGCACAGAAATGTGTTAACCTCATAATGGTTTTTAACAATTGAGTGCCAACACACTTAATTACATTCTAGATTGGAGCCGAGTACATCATGTATACCGAACCACAACATGAGCCGAGTCAGAAAAGACATCAGGTGCCGAGCAGCTTTCAGGTGCCAAGTGAAGATCAGGTGCCGAGTGAGTATAGGTGCTGACCATGATCTAAGTACTAAGCATCATTCAGGTGCTGAATCTTAAAGGATGTCGAGTAAGATAGGAGCATGTACAAAAGTCGAGTTACAAAAGGTGCCAAGCATTAGGAAGCAGTAAGCGCTGAGTAACATAGAATCAACATATGAGTTTGAAACTTCACAAACTCAGATGTAAAACGTTTTCATAGCTGACATAAGACAAATCTTGAGGATCTAAGTGATAAGATCAAATCATTTATATTTCCTATGCAATCTACATGCAACCAATAAGAAAAATGGAGAAGGCATGCAACAAATAAGCGATGTGCAAGGAATAAGAAAATATCAGAGATTAAATATGGATAGCAGATCCATACCCAACCCTAAGTCTTCGAGTGTGTTTATAAGGAAGACGAAATCAAATCAAGATTAGATAGATAGAGCGAATGAAAAAAGGTGTGTAAAGAAAACTATTTCACAGAAAAGAGTATCAGATCTCAAAGAGGATCAAGATCACAGAAGAGTAGATCAAGTGCCTGTATTTAGCAATCGAAGGATTGTAAGCCATCAGGTTTATCATACCTAATACTCTTTAGCCATTGTATTAGAAAGTAAACCCTATGATGATAGGTTAGCTTAGCAGCTATTTTATAGATCCTTTCAATAGGTGATTAAATCCTTTAACAGGGTAACACTTCATGTAAAGTGTTTGAAATCCTTTAACCAGGTCACTATTGATACAGTGTAAAGCCTTTGATAGGGCAGGCCTTTAACAGGGCAGACCATCAGAAGTGGTTAAACATTATTACTGCAGTGATTTTATGGGTATCATCCCCACCCCAATTTTACCTTCTTATTTCTAGAGGGTTTATGGGTTACCAAATCTTAAGTGTTATGTGGTGATGCATATTTGTTTCTTATGATTGCTTAAAGTTTATATGCATGCATGCTCATTTCAAAAATATGTTATCAAGGATTTGAAACAGTTAAAAAGACTAGTACTTCTAATTCAACCCCCCCTCTTAGAAGCATTCTTTCCAACAAGACAATCCAACAATTGGTATTAGAGCTTAGTTTCTCTCAAAGAGAAGCCTAACAGCTTGGAGGAAAAGATCTAAGGATGGAAGTCTTCAAACTTGGAAAGATCATTGAAAACCAGGTGATAGATGTGCATCTCGCTCTACAAAAGGTAGAGGAAGCTAGAGTGGAATTAAGAAAATCTCTAAAAAGAAGAAAGGAGATAGCCATAGCTGAAAATGACATACACTACAAGAAGATTGATACCACACAAGTGTTTGCCAATTGAGACACTAAAGAATTTGATGCAGCAATAGCAGAACTGATGGAGGAAAAAAAAGATCAACCAAATTAGATAAGATCTCTCAAGATGGAACATGAATCATAGGCCATAATGTTATGTGAAATCACTGAACAAAAGAAAAGAGCAGTTGAGGAAAAAGTCATGATGGAAGATGACAAAATAAATCTTGCAAATAGACTGGAAGAAAAGAGTATTGAATTAACAAGGATCTCAAACATGCAGATGGATACACTTGCTCAAATGATGAACCTTCATCATGAACTTAATATGAAAGATATTGAGATCTCTACTCTAAGGATGCAGAATGAATAATTATAGAATGAACTGACCACAGAAAAGGAGATAGCAAAAAATCTCAACAAGTCAAGCGAAGCCATAAAGTACTTTGAACAGTTACTGAAATTCCCAAGATCAACCCATGATACATCAGGACTTGGATACAACAGCACTAAAGTTGGAGAATCATCAAAGAGTATTGAGCAAAGAAGTGACAAAGGTAAGGAGTCTAAACCCACTTGTCATTTCTATAATAAAAAGGGACATACTGCTAATATTTGCAGGAGTAAAAGAATCAATCAGTATAATACACATAAAAGCAAGAGTTATTGTCACAAGTGCAAAATGCAAGGACATATGACACAAGACTATAGATTCAAAATCCCAAGAACACAAAGATTTGATGGACATTGTCATAATTGCAAGAAATATGGACATAGGGCATTTGAACGCAGATCAAAGCCCATGTGGACATCATATCAACCAGCAAAAGGGAATGAAAGTCACTACTATTGGGATTACAATACCAGGTACAGTTGTCACTATTGCCAGGAATATGGACATACACCCCAAAATTTCATAAGAACACATTTCAAGGGAAACTATAAAAGATGGTTGAGTCAAACTACATGTTTCAGTTGCTTAAAAACTGGTCATACTAGCAAAAACTGTCCAATAAGGTCCAGAGCACCAAATACTGATGCCAACAAAGGAAAACAAAAGATTGATGTCATAAGAGGATAAATGAACAAGACTTGGAAGAAGAAAGATGAGTGCAGTACATCAAGCAAAGGGATCACTTCACCTAATGGGTCAAGTGATCACAATTCATCAAACTAAACATAAGGGAGATGTATGGGACTGATATACAAAGTTATATCATACATCAGTCCCAAGACAAAGAAGCACTGAAAAGAAGAATTAAGCATAAGATGAGATGCTAAGACTAAACTCGAACATTGATGCCGAGTCGTCTTTGGATGCCGAGTGAAACTGCTTTGGATGTTGAGTTAATCAACAAAGTTAGTAGATGCTGAGTAAGCATAATTGCTGAGTGGATGCCGAGTTGAAGAACATTTGGAAGCCGAGTGACAAGTGTAGGTACTAAAATGCATTAAATGCAAAAGTTTCTTCTGTTGTTTAAAAGTAAAATTCAATTCATTCCTAAGTCATTCAAATGAAGAGCAATTATTTCGAGCACGTCTGAGCAATTTTCAAGCTTTCAACCAATGATTTGCAGCAAATCAACATCCACCCAAGCGATCAAAGTATCTATTCAGGTATTTCCCACAAGTGCCAAGTTTTACAGTTTGAAAAGTTTTGCTTTAAAATTGTTAAAACCCTAGTTTGGATACAAATGGCGACAAGCTCAAAAATGACCCAAGAGAAAACGAGTCATGAAATTTAACTTGTCAGCAACGAAGTTAAGCAACCTGATTTTAGACCAATACTAGAGGTTGCATACAAAAATGATTCCGCTGGTGCCCTATCCGCCATCCCTGAAAAAGTTGTTATGGTTCAGGATGTGCAAAAATGCTACAACTGTAAAATAGGAGCAATAGAAGATTTGGAAATCTTCAATGCTTATGACAAACTCTGCAAAAATGGTATTTTTGAAAGATGAGTTTTCTATCATAGAAAAGAAGGGTTTAACCAAAGCCCTAGTTTTCCCAATCGTATTAAAAAATAAGTGGATATGCATTATACTCAGCAGAATCCATGATGGATTATTCCGATTAGAATAAGGGCAAGTTAAGATTACTAAGAAAATGGTTCATAGGGTTACTGGTTTTCCAACCCTAGATCGACCAAAAACATTGAGGAGCGAAAAGAAGGAAACACTTGAGAAAAATACAGGTGCAAAGTGGAACAATAGAGGAATGACCATAGATACTGTTACTAATCCTCTTTTAGATTTTGTCGTAAGGATCATATCACATAAGTTCTACCAATCCAACAGGTTAAATAGTGTACCCTGCATAACAGTTGATGTGGCATACAAAATTGTAAAGAAAGACCACACTTATGATCTTGCAAAACTCCTATTACAACAGATTAATGAAAATCTTGGAGCTATTAGAAAATCCAAGGGAGCACAGTGCAAATTTGGTTCAGTGTTGGTTTGCATGTTCTTCTATGTAATGAAGGAATTCCCTTCATTTGGCAAAGTCAACTGGAATCAAAATAAAACAATTGTTGATCAAATTAATGATTTCATTGCACAAATGGGAGATAGCTTTAATGATCAAATGTCTATCTATTTTGAGGATTTCAAAAATGCAATGAAGAACAGAATGAGAATACCAGTCTCACTGGTAGAAAAGCATATAAATGACATGTTTTTTTGTTGATATTGATTACACCTACATACAAGCAGTTCTTCCTAGAACAAGATGGCTAAGACCATTAGGATATGAGCTTGATGTTGACCAAGCTTCTGTAGCCATCATAGCTTTACTTGCAGAAGAAATGGATAAATCTGCCAAGGTATTTGGGACATATGACACTATAAAATCAAGAGTTGTGACAGAACTCAAGACAATGTCAGCAGTAAAGAAAAAGGACAAGCTGGTAAAGGAGATAAAGAAGAAATTTGGTATTGAAGAATCAAGTGCAGCAGATGAAGAAGAAGAGATCAGTAAAGGAGAAGAAGAAGGTGAGCTAGAACAAGAGCCACCTGAACTGACTCAAAAACAAGGTGAAGAGAAAGATGAGAGTGCTGAGGAAACAAAAACCAAGGAAGCACCTATCAGAGGCAAAGTCATCAAAAGGAAAACAAAGACCTCTCTTGCCTCTCAGCCCTCACTAAAGAAAGCTGTCGTGCAAACACCAAAGAAGCCAACAACCAGAGCTACAACAAGGGCCTCTACCCAAAAGGCTAAAGAGGAAGCCACAAAGAAGAAAAACACAAAGGCACAGGAAGAGCCAAAGAAAAAGAAAATATATGTGGCCCAACCTGATACTGATGAAGAAGATCAGATTGAAGAGGTAAGTCCTCCTAAATCTTCAATTGATATATTATGTAAGAAGATTAGGAATGGAGACCTAAATGAAATTAAAAAGTTTGATTTCAATAAGTTTAGTAAAGAGGAACAAAATAGCATAGAAGAATCAGTCTATGCATTTATGGCACGGTTCAAGTATACACCTCTTGAACTAGATGGACAATTGCCAAAGGAATTGTCTAAAATTGCAGAAGATAGATGGCATTTCTGCCTAATGATGGAGAAAGAAATGAGGGAATTAGCCCTAGCAAACTTACTACTTGATTTGACAAAAGAACAGGTAACTCAAGCAGTCAAAAGGCATAGTAAAAGGTTTACACCCAAATATAGGGTATTCTCCATCCTGCAAAACAAAATTGAAGAAGTTGTGCAGAGAACAACAAGAGTATGGAAAAACTTGTACAAAACATTTGAAGATGTTCTTGAAGAAATATACAAAGAAGAAGCTATTGCCAAACCAGAAGAAACAAGGAAGAGGAGAGAAGAGAAAACTAAAGAAGAGAAACATGTTGAAGAAGAGGAAAATAAGAAAGAAAGAGAGAAGGAAAGGAAAGATGAAGAAAAAGGAACTGATGAACAACAAAGTGTGAAAGACACACATCCTTCACCTCCTAGCTCGCCTCACTCACCTACCACACCTGTAGAAATCATAAAGATTAAGGATGTAGTTGACACTACTTGTCAAAACATCAATCCACTAACTGCAGCGGATCTTACCAAGATCCTTGACCAAACAAATCTACAAGCACAATTATGTACAAATCCCATATTGGTCAGTGTGGATGGTCTTCAAAAGTCAGTAGATAAACTTAAAGAGGTCAAGATGCCATCACAACAACCACCTCAAATCACTCAAACTATTGGACTTACATTTCTACCACCTCCGTCACCACCAAGATTAGGCACTCAAACTCATTAGGAGCTGAGTGCAACAACAGAGGTTATCACAGGGACAACAGCTTAGATAGTGAGTACACCCCCAGCAGTAGTAACACAACAAGAAGAAGACATGCAAGAAGAAGAGGAGAAGGAAGAAACCCAAAATAAAGAGGAGTTTGCAATACAAACTTTGGTTGAATTACCAAAAACAACAACTCCCACAAAACCTAGTCATGAGCATAGTACTGAAAAGATAATTTTATATGCTAGTACACCAAGTTCAAGTTCTACAAGGGTAGCTAGGACCATACATTATGGTATTCCTGAGCTTGACGAAGAAATCAAAATACCCTATTATGATTCAAGCACTCTCAATGAGGACAAGATGAATGAAATACAAAGTGCATTGGATAAAAGGAGGAGACAAGAGGCAATGAGAAAAGGCTACAAATACAAGTAGGCACTGAATGAAATAAAAGATATATTCATGGATGGTTTTAGTCTTCAACCTCGAGATGCAAACAGGCCAATACTTGAGCAATTATCTGATATAGTTGATCAAGTAAATAATGAAGACCATGATACTAATGCAAAACTATTGGAATGGTCAGAAAAGAAGTTTTTGGGAAAAGTCAACCAGAAAATAGCTAATAACATAATTTTGGGATAGGTTGACGTAGCCAAGAAATTAGGAAATGTAAAAAGTGTATTAGGGAACATATTCTCCCTTTACAGTAAATTGTGTGATTTTTCCAGGTTCACACACGAAACAAATCAAAAAAATTTGAATCTTGAGAGTAAATTAAAACTCTCCAGCATGCAACTACCCTCAGATCCTGCACAGAGTGAAAAGAAATTTGCTCATACTTTACACACTCATAGGGAATTAGCTGCATTATCAGCATAAGAGGCCACTATCAAAGAAAAGCTGGTGCAAATTCAAGCCTCCATAACTCTTCATTTAGAAGTATTGCACAAGGAGCAATTGTATGTAGAAATAGTCCTGAAGAAGGATCCCAATATTTTCACACATGAAGGACTTGTTGATCTCCCAGCAGAGCTTGTAATCCAACAAAAGTCATTGGATATTGCCTTAAATAACTGGGATGCAACTCTCCAAATACTCCTTGAGGTAAACAAGACATTTTTGGCCAAACATGGCATTACTATTTAGGACCCTTTGACATAATATTGTGCCAGCATATGTAAACAATTTTGTGCCAGCATATGTAATATTTAGTGTAGTTTAGGTTGTCTTAGGGATTTTTGAGGCTGTCTTAAGATGGCAATTGCACTAACTTTCTGACTTCATTGTCTCGTATATATCATTTTGTATAAAACAATGATGTTAGGGTTTCTTTATGGTTCTTTACAGATTGAATTTTTGAACCATTCTATTATATAATAAAATAATATATATAGTGGCACGCCCACTTTTTGCTTCAAAATAAAACAAAAAAATTTATACTAGTTTTTTAAAATCTCTGATTTTGTATTATAATTATATAAAGTAAATCATAATTGTGATTATATAATAATATATTAAATAAATTTATACTAGAAAAATATAATATATTAATTAAAATTTAAAAGCAAAATTATATTGAATAATATAATTACAACTAATTACTAGATTGGACAAGTACTAGGCACTAAGTGACATTTGTTTTTATTTAAGAATTACTTTTTGATAAGAAATAAAAGTAAGGGTTTTGAAAGGGTCCTACAACCTTTAAAAAGTTTGAAAGGTATGGTTGAAAAATACAATACAAAAATTAACAAGAAGATAAGCTTATAGTCAATATTAAATATTAAAATTAAGAGAAGTGCATAACAAGTCAAAGGAAAAATCTACAATCAATAAAAAAATAATCCTTGTAGATTATAAATTTAGTAAACCAAGTTATTAATGCTTTTAGTTGTGCCACATTCCTTTTGCACAACTTCAATTTGAAGAGTATATTTTTGACTACCTCTGCATTTTTTTTCCCAGTTCTTTCTTCCACTCTTTCATTCTCTTGCAATGAGTGGTATTTATTGTCCTATTTCTTCCTTTCCCTATCATTTAATTGAAAAATTCTTATTCATTTTTCTTTCTTGCTAATATCCTCATAATTATGTTTCAAGTCATTTGACTCTTAATCAATTCTTTCTATAGTAGTTGTATCCTTATTATTTGAACATTTCTTGTAATAGTTGCATTTCTTTCTCCCTTTTTTAAGCCAACTTATTTTGTAGGTCTCTAAGCTATTTTCTTATCATCTTGTGTGTGTAAACTAGTCATTTGGAATACCCACTTGAGTGTTCAAAATATGTTGCATCTCATCTTTTTGCTTATATTACTAGTACAATAAAATGGTTGAAACTATGATTAATTAGCTTATGATTGTTGAATATGGATAAATATGTTTGAAATTAGATGTTATTTTCTAAATGAAAAATATTGTAATTAAAGTGATAGGAAAATATTACGCATGTGTGCTTCAATTATAATTTTATGGACTAACCTATTAATAAGAATTTGAATGTAAATGAGTGCAAGAACATGTCAAAGATGAGAAGTCAGTTAAGGTAGAAGCATTCTAGCCACCTCACAAGGATTGGCAAGACAAAAACCTAATGGACACACACTCATGTATATATTGTGTTTAAATGTGTCAATGTTGTATTTTATGTTAGTATAGATGTTGCGAGGTAGGGGAATAGGGATCCAATTGGATAAACTAGGATTCAAGACTATCACATGCACCCACATTAGAGGATAATGGCCCAAATTCAAACCTATAGGAAAGGGTTGGGCTCAAATCATATATAAATTATCCTCCTTTAGTTTGGATGATTTGAATTAACCATTACAACAAGAGCTAAGAAAAAGGCATGAACTTGCAAAACAATACAACATAAACAAAGAGATGCCATGCTAACAAAGTAATACCAAATATAGATCTGGAAAGAAAAATAAAAGGGGAACTTGGCACTGAAATACAAGCTTAAAGTGGCATTCAAATAGAAAAATAGTTCCAGTGATGTCCAAATATGATATTAATCATGAATCCAAAATTGGAATGTCACCTTTGTGGTTCCCTTAAAAATCTTAGAAAATGTATTTGGTTTATCTGTTAACTACATGTATTGGTTTAGGTGAAAAGTGTGATGGATTAATGTTGATTATATAAACTATGTGAGGTAAATTCATTAACAAAACACTTCCCACACATTTAACATCCAATACAAGAGAAAGAGGGACTTCCAAACACAACTCATAATATAACCTAAGTTAGATTACCAAAACCAAAGGGATGAATGGATGCAATTAATAAACCCAAATCATATTAAGGAAGTACACAATAAAGTCCCCTTTCATGTAATGTAAATTGATTTAAGATCCATTATTATAAACAAGTAATTGAAATTATTGCTTTAATGATAATAGCAAGTTAAATCTAGGTGCTAAATATATGCAATCAGTTCAACTGAAATATGGAAATAGGTCTATACTAAAATGTGAAATAAATGATGAAGTACTTACTTCAAAATGTGCAAGGGAATATGCCTTTTTAATCAAAAAATCATGGATCTAAACTTGTGACTAAATTTTTGACTATGAATCTATGTTCATGACATAAAACCTAGAAACCTCTATTTTTCTCAAACCTCCAAGAATAGGTTGACTTGGTGGTAAAGCATCTAAACACTTTACATGAAGATGGACATGTTCCTAGGCCACAATAGCAAAATCAACCCAACTTCTTTGGAAAGGTCTCAATGAGTATCTTTTGGATCTACAACCATAGTTTAGATATCTTACTCCTATACATAAAAGCACTTGGTTTTTATTTTGGTTTGATCAAGATACCTTGTTCAAGCCCTAGATTGAGGAATAAACCTTAAAGTTGAGATCTAAAACATGAAAGTAAGCAAGAGAATATAAATATTCGCCTTGCTTGAAGAAACCCTTATCAATAAGGATTTTGCAATGCTTGTGTGTTGTCAATGTTGAATTTGCAATAAGGATATAGGAAATCTCCAAAAATAAAATGGATCTACCAAAATCACATCATGACTGCCTCTAGCTAGGGATGTAAATATGCATCAATGAAGAAGATGGTGAACAACACAATGTAGATCTCCTCCCTTGATGGCCAACAAAGTGCTAGATCTAAAAGAGGAACTGCTCACAAAGGATTCTTCAATCTCGAAAGCCTTAAATTCTTGAATGCCTCATAAAAATACGTTTTCTTTATAATGTTCGTGGATGTAAAAATGAGGTGCCTAGGTTTCCTTTTATACTAGTTCTTCTAGCATGAAAAGTAAAGCAAGCTGATAGGGTCACCTAATTTCCAAATCAACCCAAGACTAAAATGGCCCAAGGACCTAAAGTCCTCGACAAATAGGTCAACCTATTCCATGTTTGACCCAAAAGGAGCTAGTCACGAGGTCTTGGAAATTGCACAGATAAAAATACAAGAAGTGGGATAGAATAGGAGAAATATTTGATTGACCACAAATCCATCCATGGTTCATAAGGTCATTGAAGGGTAGGAGCTAAAAGGTCTTAAATAATAGGTGCTTCCATTTTAAGATAGTACATTTAGCCCCCACTTTATCTTGATTATGTGTTACCTCAAACACTAATAAAGTACATCAAAAGAAAAAGTTGATCTGATGAAGAAACTAGAGAATTATGTACTCAACTTTCCCAATAAGATTTGTTTTCATTATTATGAACTACACAATTTTATTTTTTCTAGAAATGATGGCATTGAATGGTCTAGCAAGTGTATATGGCATCTTAGTTAAACCATTTAATATGAATTGAATGGTCTAGTAAATGTGTGGCATGCTAGTCAATTCGTTAAAAAGATTCATCCTTAAAGGGACTCCACATCCCAAAAGAAGAATAAAAAAATGACCCAATCATAAGGATGTGTGTTTAGAAGGGATCAAAAACAAGATCTGGACTCCCAAACTACCAATAGTCCAAATGAGGATAGAAGCAATGATTTGGCCTCTTGGACTATTAGTAATCCAAAGAGGGATCAAAAGCAAGGATTGAGCCTCCCAAGTTGTTAGTAATACAAAGAGAGATCCAAAAAAGAACAATAAAGATGAAGCCCCTTAACTATTAATAGTTTGCTAGGGAAATCCAAACCATCAAAATGCATGTATGTACAAATGAGTGGAGTGTATGCCCCCGTGTTAAAACAATACAAATTACTTAACGAGAGTAATAGATATCTCTAATAAAAGCATACATGCATCCACTAGAAATATTTCCACTACGAAATGCCCCCAAGAGAGAACACTTCAAAGGAAACTAATACATGACAAAAAGAGAGAACAAAAGATGTCTACTAATTTTTAGGTCAATATGATCATATGATACATCACGCATGAAATGTTATCATTCGCTAAAGGAAGTATAACTATGACATAATGGAGGGAAAATACACATGATATTTGGAGAAGAGTCTTTTCGGGCTAGCAACCTGAAGACCAATAAGAATTGGTGCTACCATGTAACAATAATCCAAGCATACTAAATAAGGGAATGTGTATGAACAATAACACATATACAACATAACATGTAATAACATATAGAAGAGGAGAGATACAAATAGAATAATGTATGCATTGTATTTAATTACATCATCATATTGTGCCAATGGAGCAACAAGCCTCATCCAAAGAAATCTAGGTAAAATATATAACAAAGATCACAACATAAACATACAAAGACTATTGAGAATAGATTGAGGAAGATTGTTGAAGAAGGAGACTGTGGAGAATAAATTGACACAAGTATGATCAATATGTTTTAGTCATTGTTTTATCACTAATGTCGAACTTGCTATTTGTTGGTAAGACAACTACTTATATGATTTAAGTACGATCACTTATTTGATTGATGAAGAGGATTTGATCAAAAGATGTAACAATAGCACCTAGAGGAAAGGTTGAGTTATGATATGTAAAGGAGTACAAGAATCAGTTAAGACAGTGATAACATGATCAATTGATAATCTACTTAAAGTTACAAAGGATGGTTGCACTAAGCAAAAATAGAAGAACGAGTTAAACAAAGTTTGTTTGCCAAGCTTGACCGAGTGGATAGTAGGTGCCGAGCAAAGTTAGTGCTAGTCGAGCAGAAAAATTAGTTGGAGCTGAGTAAAAGTCTATTCTAGTGTATGCCAAGCAAAATAGTGGATACTGAATAAAGTTTAGTTGATGTCGAGCACTAGTAAAATTTTAGTTTTTGCTAGTCATTTTATAGAGGATGCCGAGCAATGTAGTATGTGTCGAGCATTAGAAGCAAGTTAATGCTGAGTGGTTGTATTATTTGAAAGATAGTGAATTTGATGGATCTGAGCTGAAAAGTTTGTTTTCTTGGATTGTGTGAACCAGGTGGAAGATATGGTTGATGAGTTGGCGATACAAAATTCAAGGTAAACTATTTTGAAGTGAATTAAAAAAGGATTGAAGGAGAAGTTTTTAGAAGAGATATGAAATATGGAGTAGATTCTTTGTATCCTACCTAATTTGTCCTAACCATAAATTGGATGATGAAGAATGAGCAGCAAAAGATCTTAATTTCCTATTTATAGGAATGGTTGGTTAGAAGAAAAGGTTGTCATGTGTGAGAACCTAAGGAAGACAAGGAGTCAAGGGTTTTGTTTCATCAAGTGACCTAAGAGAGGAGTTTGCATTGACATGTTAAGCAAGAAGGCTTAAGGGTGAACAAGGGTGAACAAGCTGTTAGAGCTGAAATGTGTGAAGGCCAAATAGAATGGAGGACTAAAATAGAGATCTATAATCTACAAATGGAGTTGTAAGTTGTTATCAGATCAAGCCTTACTGTTACTCTCTAATAATTCTATTAGTTTAGGGTAAATCCTTTGAATTAAAGTTGATCTAATAGTCATTTGTAAATCCTTTAATCGAGTGACATTCTAAGTGAATGGTCTACAATCCTCTAACAAGGCTCACTCCTAATAGGGTGATTGAAATCCTTTAATAGGGCCACATTTAACAGTGTCTACTGTAACCTTTAATAGGGTTGGCCTTTCACAGGACATCACTTTAGAAGAGTAAAAAGAGTAGCATGTTACCAATGGTTTTCCCAAATCGGGTTTCCATGTAAATCGGGTTTCAAGTTTTTAAGTGATTGCATAATCTTATGGATACATGCATGATGATAAATATTTTATGGGTTCACTAAGTTGTGAAAAGTTTTATTTATACATCTGGACCTTGGATAATTGATTCACCCCCACCCCCCACCCACTCAGTTATTCTAAAGTATTTCAACAAAGAATACCATGTTAGAGAAGTCCACTTCAAGAATTCCCTCTCCTGCCTCACCCCATCTCGGTAACTAGTAATTAGGGAAGGGGTAGAAGCTCACAAGTGAAACAACATCTAACACAGTAAGAACCTCACCTAGATCCAAGCATAGACTCTATTTGGAGTCTAGTGCTCAGCACTTGGAGTGAGTATTAATTATTTAGAAACAATGTTAGATAAATCATAATCCATATAAATATTTATCACTAACATGTGCATTAGAATCAATATCATCATCATCATCATCGAGTATCTTCCATATCAAGATTAATAGAATCTATAATACAAACAAAATCATAATGTTTATCTAGTTGCATATTATCACTATGATCAACTTCCTCTTAAGGCTTAAGCATGGGTTGATCGAAGAACGGAGAAGGTTGAGATGAAGATGCAGTTTGAGAAGTAAGAGCATGAGCTTTAACCTTGACGATTCATGTGACAGTTATGATCATGTTGATCATGAATGATTTTATGATATAAAATTGAAGGATTGGGATCAAATGATATAGGTTCCAAAGATGGAACAATAATGGGTTGAGGAATGTTAGGCAGAGAAATAGGCAGTGTAGGCAAGATAGTTGTAAGAGGGTCAAACTCAGGAAGGCTAAGCTAAAGAATATTATGTACCTTGGATTGTTGATAGGATCAATAAAGATGATCAAGATGAGCAAGGGGTGTTTGAGGGAGAGATGACCAATATAAGTCTATCTCAAGGCAATCTTGAGGACGTGAGGGTTTATAAAGAGAATGATTTGTGGTAAAAACTTCCACATTATGGGAAATTTTAATGAATTTATGAATAGGATAAGATACAACTTGCATGGAAAAGGGCCATGAAACTTTAAGCTTAACTTGAAATTGATCGAAAGTGGGAATGACAGCAAAGGTAGTATGCACAACCTAATAAAAAAAGATCATAGGAAGATCAATAAAATCTTGAGAGCAATAGTGAAATCCATTACAAGTTTGAATCCAAACATTATAGGTTTTACAAGTATCCTTATGTAATCATTGATTAAAAATATTCTCTTTAGTGTCAACTTTCATGGAGGAAGAAAGATTAATCAAAATACCATGGGAAGGGATATGTGCAACCCTGATAATAATATAAAAAGGACCATTATGTTCCTTAAACATATTTGAATGATAAAAGGTGATAAGTAGTGAAGGTTGTAGGGAAAAATTATAATTATGATATTGATAATAATTGATAAAATTCATGAGCTAGTTTATCTTGCATTTAATATCAATCAAGGGTCATAAACTGGTGAAAGGTATAGTGGTTGTTTGCTCAAGGGATGAAGATAGCATGCTAGGTGGGGATGAGTACATCTAGGACATGCAGAAACAAACCTACAACAAACCAAAATAGAATTGGTGACAAAAACTATCACTTCCTGGCGACAAGAGATAAAGTGTAACCTACAACAAACTAAAAAGGAACTAGTGACAGGAACTATCACTTCTTAGCAATAGGAGCTAAAATGAAACTTTTAAAGAAAAAATATTATGAGGATCTCAAGCATTGTAAAACATGAAATTTTTATCTACAATTTAATATTACAAGAAATAAACAACAAACCACACAAATATGAATTTATAATTAAATCTAAAACAAACACGAATTAAAGATAACTATTTATAATTGCATAAATTAAAATGTATAAACTAATATAATATGTATATGTACAAAATCAAATAAAAGCAATAAAAACACAGGAAACTAAACACACATCTAATCTAAAACAAATCACAAATCATTCTGAGAAGTGAATCCTGCCTCCTCAATACATCTGGTGACGGAAATAGTTGATCCTCTATGCTCCTTTGATCAAAATAATAATATTATATTCATCTAATAATATAAAAATGTTGCTACAGATAAGTTCATGTAGAGAGATCTATATTTTTACTTTGATATTAAATATTTATTACATCCCCCAATAATGCATTTTACAATGTATATATATAGAGGAATCAAAGCCCCCCATTTTCATCCATTTCTAATTTTGATACTATATAGTTATAACTACTCCAAAAAATGCACACACTACAATGGTGGAGGAGTGGGTTTTGGAAATGAGTGGCCAATTGTTCAAACCATTAGCCTTATCACTTTTTTTTTTCCAAATTGTTGATCAGTCAGTTCTTGGGATATGTAATAATAGACATGATTGGTACCTTTCTAAATGCAAACTAAGTTTGTTACTAAAATCCATGCATGGGTGAGCAACAAGGGAAATAAATAGTATGGGGGTGGTTGTGTGTTCGAACCTTCTCCCAACTATTTTTTATAACAAACAGACTTGTCTACTATTTGATATAACCATAAATAAATTCTTATAGGTAATTATCAATGGCCTCATTTATTATGATCTCCTTGATTTTAGCCACAAACAAATAATATGGAATACGGAAATAAATAGTATGGGGGTGGTTGTATGTTCGAATCTTCTCCCAACTATTTTTTATAACAAACAAACTTGTCTACTATTTGATATAACCATAAATAAATGCTTATAGGTAATTATCAATGGCCTCACTTATTGTGATCTCCTTGATTTCAGCCACAATCTTCTCCTTGATTTTAGCCACAAACAAATAATATGGAATAGGGAAATAAATAGTATGGGGGTGGTTGTGTGTTTGAACCTTCTCCCAACTATTTTTTTAACAAACAAACTTGTCTACTATTTGATATAACCATAAATAAATGCTTATAGGTAATTATCAATGGCTTCATTTATTGTGATCTCCTTGATTTTAGCCACAAACAAATAATATGGATTTTTTACATGCAGTTATCCTCACATAATTGGAATTTCTTCTCCACATGAAATATTAATTTCCTTGGCACAATAAATGCTAACTTAAATATAATCAAATATTATTCATATATTTTATCTAACAACTAAAATAAATATTACTAATGCAAATTAAAATATATGCAACATAAAATGGGAAAATGGTATAGAAGTGGAATATAGCAATTGAAATGAAAACATGCGAGAGGGCTAAAAATAGGGTATAATTTAGGACATAAATCATTCTCCCCAACTTAGCGTATTGCATGTCCTTGTGCAATCAATAATGATCAAGAGGTATTTGGTTTAAACTAGAAGCATTTTGGGTTTATGGCTTTGGTTTCGTCTCCACCTTGAACCATGATAACTCGTGTATAAACACAAAGCCCTTTCTTTTCTTCATACGACAAGATTTCTCTTCTTTCAATTTTCTATTTCCAATACTCACACCTCTTTCAATTTTTTATCATTTTTTTTCCCTCTTTTCTTCTTCTTTTTTCTTTTCTTTTCATTTTTTATAGCATCATGGTTCAAAAGGTTACATATATGAGGGTTCAAGAAAAAGTTATCTCGTGATGCACAAGATTATTTAAAATGGGTGAAATAGGAGACAAAACAAGGGATTTTATAGGATGGAAATAATGGATAGTGTGATGGGATGATTAATGATAATAGATGGAAGATATGTAATAGGATGAGATACCTCCCCCTAACTAAAATGGTTGACTATCCATGGGAAAAAAGGAGAGACTAAGTAAGGATGTTGCCTAAAGATAAATATGATAAACAATATAAATAATGTTTTTGATTAGATAAACAGGTTTTACAGGGATCCTGAAACCCAAAAGTTAGAACATAAAAGGCTGATAATAAGTGTGAAAGCCCAGCCAAAAATGTATAAGTTCAAAGGCTGAAAATAAGCATAAAGCCCAGCCAAAAAGCAGAGTTCTAAGAAAAGACCAGGAAAAAAAAAGCAAAACCATGGCCTAAAGCCAGAACAAAAAGCCAAAAGACAACGAGAAATAAAAGAACAGGCGAGAGTTATTCCTCGTTCTTTTGCTCCAGCTCTTGCATAACCTAAGAAGCCTCGAAGGCCAGTTGATTCTCCTCCACTTCCACCTGTTGTGCACTTTGGTTGCCCTGGTCCTGATCAGGAATGGTGTTATCCTTTATAGAGTCATCCTCCGTTCTGGCTTCATCCCTGTCTTTTCCTTCCTCATCATCCTGCATTTCTCTATCTTTGATCCAGCCCATAAGAGAGATGATGTTGTTGTTAATGGAGCTTAATAAAGAGAACATCTAATTTGCTAGGTTGTGATTGTAGTTCTCCAGGTTATGTATCCTTTTTTCTACCAAACTGAGCCTGTCAGCCGAATCTATCCTCTTGTTAGCATCCATCCCTTTCCTTATCGCCTCAAAATGTTTCACCTAATCTTTGACCTCCTCTAGCTCGTGGAAAAGCCATTTGATTGATCTAAAATTGTCAATCATACTATTATGAGCATTATTTAGGAGGTTCATCCCTGTCTCCCTGGCTCTATCCAAAATAGCCACAATTGTCGGGTCGATGAGTTCTTCCAGCCGCTGTTCTTCTTGATTTTCCATGAGGATTTGGGGATTCATGGCCTCCCTGAAGATGCCCATCTTCAAAGTCTTGACATTGAAGTTTATCCAAGCTTTCCTCCTATCATTGGTATGCACTTCCCCTTCCACCTACCCAACTTTCTCCTATTTCTGCTGCTCAGGTTGGAGATGGACAGGAGATAGGGGCAGAATAGACACTTCCTCAAACTGAGAGTGCACTTCCTCCAAATTCTCCCTCTTGCATTTCTTCCTTCCACTTTCCTCCTTAATTTCCTCTTGCATCTCCTTAACCACTTCCTCATACTCTGGCTCCTCCTCATCATCATTGTCTCCCTCCTTAGCCTTCTCAGGAGGCTTCTGCCTGAGATCCCTAGGGCTTTTTCTACTAGGGGTTATGGGGGAGGGCAATTTTTTAGCTTGGTAAGTTGCTGCTTTCCCCGAAGAAGAGATCCCACCTTTCTCAGAGCTGAGGCTTTGTATTTCATTCGAGTCAGAGGAGTACTAGAACTACTAGAATCCACATTCTCTGCCTAAGGGGGAGCGATACTTATAGTTTGAGCCTTGAAGTTCTCATGAATAAGCAGCAATAGCCCCTCGTGCAGAGCCGGGTTTGCGGTGGGTTTCTTTTTGAAGCTATCCACCGCCTTGCTCATAGAGGTTAACAGATAATAAGGAAAGGAGATTTTGGCATTTTTTCGAAAATGATTCAATATAACAAAGTGGTGGGTATGAGCTCTATCGAACCTAGGGTCCAAAGTAATGTACTCAATAACAACTTTCATAACATACCTCCACTGCTTCTTCATGGAGTCGGGGACATAGTAGGTGTCAATCTTTTTCAGCGCCTTCAATTCCTTCTCACTCTCTACAAAGTCCTTAACTGCATTAGCTGAGTGAAAAATTTAAAACCCTCGATAGGGATTTTGGTGACAGTCGCAATCACCTCCTCTGTCATCTGGAAGTAGACACCATTCACCTTCACCCTGCCATCCTTCTAGGACCCCACCATACTTTTGGTCACCTCCTGATTGAATCCATGTAGCTTCATGATATAATTGGTAACCCCACCATCTTCAAGCTTTTCCCACACTTTCAACCTACTTCTCCATTTCTCAAAATCTCCCACCGGCTCCTTTCTACATCTCTCACCTACCATTTCCGCACACTACACACCCTCTTTACTCATGTGCTCTTCACTCTATGTTTGAAATGGACCTCCAAGAGTTAGCAATGAACAAATAAAAATAACCTTTCTATTGCCCCAGAAGCGATTGCGAAAAACAACCCACAAAGCATGTCGATTAATCAATAATGGAAAACTGCATTTACGATTTCCCATGCTTCCATCTTGAAAAGTACCCTTATTTCTTAAAACTTTCATATTCATAATTATAGCTTGATTTTCTCTGTACTTCTTTGGATTTTATCCAAGTCGATCAGACTTTTAATGTCCGTCAAAAAATAAGTTCCGGGAAGCCAAGTCATTTTTTGGTCTATGCCAACCCCTATATTCACAAATCTGTCAGCAACTGGGTTTGCTTCTCGAAAAGCATGAGTGACGTGGATTCTATTAAATTTGGTGAGGGTCACATGAGTCTCATTAATAAGATTTGCAATCATCCATGATGGATGTGAGTTTCCATTGATGCACTTTATAATGTTATTTGAGTCCCCTTCGAGCCATAAATTGGTAACCCCAATTTCAAAAGCCAGATTTACTACATTGCACGCGGCATTGGTTTCTGCAAAATGATTTGTTTGGAATCCCAGCGGGAGAGAAAAAGCTGCAATACAATCTCCATTTTCATTCCTTATCACACCTCCACTACCCGAGGATCCAGGGTTGCCCTTGGAGGCTCCATCGAAGTTGGCTTTATGCCAGCCTTCATGGGGGAGGAGCCACTTGGCTTCCTGTCTTTTCCTCGCTCTATCTTTTACCTTCTCCTTTTTCCTGCCTCCAATCTCAAAATCACCCCCCTTCCTCAAAGAATTTTTTTCCTTTAAGTTACTGAAGATCTTTCTCCCAACAACTAAATTCGGCTCCTCCCTATCTTTGAAAATTTGATTGTTTCTCTCCTTCCATATGCTCCAACAAAAATGGGGCAGGATCCAGGAGCTAATTTCCTGCAAGGCATAACCATTGAACATACCATGCCATTGACAGAAAAAGTCCATAAGGTTACAAGGAAAGCACCAGATGTGGCCTAAGTCTTGCGTGAGGAAGCCCCAAACTGTCGTAGAGTAAGAACAATGAACAAACATATGGTTACTTGTCTCTGACTCTTCTTTACACAAAACACATCTGCTGGGCATGATGTGACCTCTTTTGATGAGATTTTCTTGGGTGAGAGTTTTATCCTAAAGAGCCAACCAAAAAAACATGTTGACTTTTGGCGTGAGGCCAGGGAACTAAGCCCTCGACCAAGGGGAGACTCTTTTAGGCTCCATAAAGTAGAGTACCCAGAGGCAACCGAATAGAGCCCATTGGCATTATCCCTCCAAACCAATTCATCCTTATTATTGCTAAGAGATAAGGAATTAAGCACGATCATGATTGGTTTGAGGTCCTCTGAGATAATGGAAAGGTCCCTCCACCCCAGTTTGGTCCTGTAATTGCTAACTTTGTGCCCATAAAGGTTGATGCAATCATTAGCCCATAAACCATAGTTGGGGTTGTTCATAAGGGGGCCCTGAGAAAGCCAATAGTTAGACCAAAATAGAATGTTCTCCCCATTACCTAGCTTCCAGGAGACTTTTGAGTTAGCCAAGTCCCTAGCTTTTAAGAAACCATTCCAAACAACAGAGTCTCTTGGGATATCCTCACTAAATAGGGTGAATTGAATAGAGGGCCTTTTTATATACTTATTTACCATAGTGTCTCTCCATTCCCCCATGCTACTAAAGATGCGCTCGATTTTCTTTGCTAGGAGGGCCTTATCGAGGTGAATGAGCTTCCTGATTCCTAGACCTCCTTTCTTCTTAGGGAGGAAAACTTTGTCCCATGCAACAAGGGGGTACCTTTTATTTCTTTCATCTCCTGTCCATAAAAAATCTCTTTTGGATTTTGTCCATCCTCTTGGCATATTTCACCGGTATAGTAAAAAGGCTCAGCGCATATATCAGCAAGTTTTGGAGGATGGATTTAACTAGTTGACATTTTCCAGCTTGGCTAAGAATGGCTCCTTTCTAGCCTGCCAACTTCTTATTGAACCTTTCCATGATGCCATTCCAGAAGGAGTCAGATGGGGACGTTGCCAAGGGGAGACCAAGGTAGGTAGAAGGAAGTTTCCCCACCTGACATCCTAGGATTTTGGAGATTCTCTTTTGTCTTTCCTCCGAGGTATTGATAAAGAAAATAGAGCTTTTGTCCCAATTGATGAGCTGCCCCAACCCTCTAGAATAGGTGTCCAAGGTGTCTTTCATAGCCTTTGCCTCCTTGACCAAGGCCTCTGCACCCATAATAGTATCATCAACAAATTGCTGATGTGTAAAGAGGGTGCATTTGGAAGAAGGTTTAAAACCTTTGATCCTCCCTTCTGTGAGGCCTCGCCCCCGACCCATCGTAGCATAGTGATACATTACTCTTATTTTGTTATCCGCGACTCAAGATGTCGAGACATTATCTGATGCTTAGAACATATTTTATTATTTCATGTTGTGTGATGTTATTTTTAGATATATTTGATGATTTTCATTTAATGTTCATGTATATGTATGTTGATGAAATCAGTAAAATGTAGGATTAACACATTGAGTTGGAATCTTTATGATTAAGGATATAAGTAGGATGCAAGAAACCCTGATTTATGTATGTTTCAATTTATGTAAATTTTTGATACGTATATATGTACATGTGATTTTTGGGACTACTGATGTGTGCAATGAGTGTGCAGATATTTTAGTCGAGGAAACCGACGGAGGAACAAAATTGATCTCTATGTGCTAATTTTTGGAAACCTTGTTGTTCGTAATTCATGCATTGTGCTGTGAGATGTATGTATGTATCTCTCTGTGTTTAGTAAATGTTGATATTCATAAGTATGTTTTGGTTAATGTCGCTTGACACTTGTAAATTGTTTATGTGCTTCAGTGTGTTGTTTAGGGTTAGTCATCCCTAATTCGGATTTGTGCTTAATTTGCAAGTTAGAGCTGTTAGATGGACCTATCTTATTCCTAGATTTTATTTGTCTCTAAACCTCTTTCCTAAGGCTTTTAACATGTTTTTTATTCTAACCAAAGGGTATGGGTATGGGTTAGGGGTCTTTTCCAACCCTTAAGCCCCTTTTTTTGACTTTAGAGGTCACTCAAAAGTCCCCTTTTTGCCTTTGTGCGAAAATTGCAAGTGGTTGTCATGAGTTGTCTTACCCCACCTCCTTTTAGGGTTTAACCATGGTGTAGGTTGAGTTAGGAGTTTCTAGAGTGGCTAGTGGGTGGAAATAGTTATTGCTCCTTTTGGGTGGTTGAGTTGGAGGCTTATTTAGAGGCCTTCCTTGGACTAGTTGTTTGTTACCCAATCTCTACATTAGAGAAGATTTCTTGAAGCTTGAAGGAAGGAGGGATACTCTACTCAAACTGGTTGATTGCCATTACCTCTTGTGAAGGTAGGAAAATCCCATCTCCCTTATTCAGTTCTTATGTTTTGTTTCATGTTCTTGTTACTTTGTTGTTGTTTCACTATTGTATGGTTGTGGGTATGTTGGGAAGGTTTGTAAACCATGTCTTTTTGGTTGTTTTCTTTTCTTGTTTATGTTTGAAATTTTTGAGTTTTCCTTGCATGGGTGTTTTGGTATTACTCACCCTAGGAGAGGGAAGAAGTGACCAATTTTGGGAGAGGTCTGTTTAGTTGGACTCCAACCTATGTAGAGTCTCTTCTTAGGATGAGAAGAGGGATAAAGGGTAGGCTGTTATGGGCCCCTACCCGTCAACACAAACCTGGTATGAGTATGACAAGTTTAAATGGAAGAACGAAAGTTCTTGGTTATTGGCCCCGATTGGGCATCTTAATTGGTGTTGTGTTTGACTTCTCCAGTTGGAAGAATCCACCTCTCCCTAGTCTTGATTCACTGTGAATCTTATTGTGTAAACCATGTATGATTATGCATGCTTGATGTTCTTTTGGTTCTGCTTAGTTGTCACCCGATCAGTTATTGGTTTCCTCCATGGTTCTTGAAATGAGATTCAGAAAACATTACAAATTCCTTGATTATGATCATGAAGAAAATTTGATAAAATTATTGAAAATTTGGATTGAGATCCTATTGTAAATTGTATTTTTTTTAAAACCTTATTATATATGGCAACGAAGCCGGGTTTTCTTCCTGATTCTTTCTCGGCTGAGCCCTTGAATCAGGTTGATAATAAAATAAGTGATTGAGTAAATTTTGCTTCTCTCAAAATTTTCGTATTCTATGTTGTTATATGAATGTGTATCAAAGATGAGATGAAACAATGATGTGCAATTATGCAAGATTCAAATTGTAAATGTATGGTATCTCCTTTGAGCTTGGTATGATTTTAGTTATGGATGGTTGTGTTGAAAGTGAAATTGCAAGAACATGTAGGAAAGAATCATGTTAAGTTATCCAAACTTAAATTCAAAAAAAAAAACATGATAGCGGATAGAACTTGGTGTGTCTTGATACTCCCATCAAAATGAATAGAGCAATATCATTTTGATCTCTTATTTTCTCAAATTGCCTTAAGACTAGTTTAGTCATTATGTTGTTCCAATGTTGATCCATCAGTTATAATAGATAGTTAAATGAATATGTAGATGGTTATTTCATGAAATTTAGGTATCATTGAAATACATAGCCTCTGAGGTGCATGAAAATTATTAAGCAGGAATTCATAAGAAATTTGCGTAGATTTTGATGATCTTGCTATAGTTGATTTGTTGAGCATAATGCATAAAAAGGTGGTAGATTAATATCATTTAAGAATTAAAACAACAATTCTATAAGACTATATAGTAAAACCATAACCATCAAATAAGTTTCAAAAATACATATAAAAGAGGCCTGTAGAAGCACATCTTCATTCTGGAAATTGTATGGAAAACTCAAAATTGGTTGATGCTATTACAGACTATTAAAATATTCACATCACAATAAAATAAAATAAAATCTAAAACCAAATTCTATTCATTATGACAAAAATAATATAGTTTTAGTAGATATCCTTAATATCTTAACTCTCACCTATAAAACTTTACCAATGAATATTTGGGGCAAGTCAAACTGTCGTTCCACATGATGACATCACCATGTCCCATCACTATCTTCCTCCAGATTGGGCGCTCAGATTTGAGGGAAGGCATTAAAGTTTTTTGGAGTTTAAAATAGCAAATTTTGCAAGAGATTCTATCTTGCTTCCTTCCACTTGCTATCCACTTGGATCGCATGGTTATTGAGGGAAAGGGGGGGGTCTGTCACACCTCCCTTGGGTAGAGCGTTGTCCCAAGGACAACGCTTGGGAAGCGCTTGCCCAAGTGTGGCATAGGGTTAGTGTAGGATGGGTTAGAAAGTAAGTTAGTATTAGTGTTAGGTTGTTTTTTTTAAAGTTTAGTTTATGTGTAGTTTATTTTGCTTTGCTTATTATTAATAATGTTGGTTAGTTTTTATTTTGTTATTAGTTTTAGTTAGTTGTTATAGGTTTGTTTAATTTTTTAAATTAATTTAATTTTAAGTTAAGTGAAGTTAGTTAGTTTAAAATGCAACTAAGTTGTTATTAGTAGTATATATTATGTTTTATAGTTACTTATGTTATTGATTAATTTGTAATTACTTTTAATTAGTTAATTTTAAATGTAATTTAAGAATGTTAGTATGTTATTTTTTTTTAATTTTTAAAATGTTGTAAAGCTTGCATTAAAATTAGTTTCAGATGTAATTAAGTTTGGTTAACAATGTTAGTAAGTTATTTAAAGTTTATTTAAGTTTTAGGTTAGTTATTGTTTTGTTATTTGTTAATTATTCTAGGTAGTTGTTATTTGAATATAGTTTTGTTTGCTTTTGCAGATGTAATTTAATTAGTTTTATCATTAATGATTAATTTAATCTAAGCATAGATAGTAGTGTTTTGTTTTAATTGTTATAATTATTTTAGTTCGTCCTAATTAAATAAAGTATAGAAAGGTTAATTGGCTATTTAAATAAGATTTAATGTAGGATTGATTGATTCAATAAAGCAAGTAATTTTAATTCGGAATTCAAGTACATTGTTATTCAAGTAATTTTGATTGTATATCAGTCTAAATTAATGTAATATCTTAAGTTATCAATATTAATCTAATAACGAAAGTTTCAAAATTTTAACGATGATATCGTCCTCTTGTTTAAAATCTTAGGATGCAATGTAGGGAACCTGTGCTAAAACTTCTATCTTAGTCATATCAAATGTAGAGCATGTTTAAATATATAAAAAAAGTTGTGTGTGTTTTTACCCTCTTAGTTTGGGCATGACACCTTCTTTCTTTTTCTTCTCCATGAGTCTGTCAATGCATTCCGCCAGGATAATAAAGAGAATAGGTGAAAGAGGATCCCCTTGACGTAGGCCTCTGGTAGGTTTGAAGAAATAAGAGGGGGATCCATTCACAACAATATAAATAATGTTAAGAGATAAAATTATGAAAAATTAAATTGATTGTTTTACCAAGTGTCATGTTAAAAAAAGCCTAGGCATCCCAAAAAAAGATATAATGAATCTTCTATAGAAAACCAAGGAGTACACCAAGAGATGCAACACCAAGAATGTCTCTAGCTGACTTGAAGCATTAAAGAGAATCTACGGGAGGGAACCAAAAAAATGATGACCGGAACCACCATTGCATAAAAGATCACTATTTGGAGGAAGTAATACAAATCATACTAAAGGGAGTTAGAGCCACATTCAATAGCATATTGACTGAATATGTAACATGTATTGTATGTGATCAAAATCATGGTGATCACCATAAACTAAAGCACAACCACACAACAAAGTAACCAAGAGATGCAAGAAACACTAAGAGAGAAAGAGCCAAAGAAGAAACTAAGAATCCCTGAAAATGACTAGTTCAACCTAGTTATTGCACTATTTTTTTTTTCATTTTTTATAACAACAAGTGGCCACTAGCAAGCTAGTTTTAATCTTTTACCACTTGTTGGCATTGTAAAAATAATTTTCACCATAATTTAGGACATAAATAGCTCTCACCATTTTCCCCAACTTAGCACATTACATGTCCACATGCAATCAATAAGGATCAAGAGGTATTTATTTTAAACTAGAAGCACTTTGGGTCTATGGTGTTGGTTTTGTATCCACCCTGAACCATGATAACTCATGTATAAACACAAAGCCCTTTCTTTTCTTCATATAACATTCTTTCTCTTTTCTCAATTTTCTATTTCCAATACTCATACCTCCTTTAATTTTTATCATTTTTTTAATTTCTCTTCTCTTTTTTTTTTTTTTTTCTTTTCATTTTTTTATATCATTGTGGTTTAAAAGGCTACATATATGAGGGTTCATGAAAATTTCAATGCACGATGCACAAGCTTATTTAAAATTTGTGAAATAGGAGACAAAACAAGGGATTTTATAGGATGGAAATAATGAATAGTGTGATGGGAAAATTAAGGATAATGGATGGAAGATATTTAATAGGATGAGATACCTCCTCCTAACTAAAAGGGTTGACCATCCATGGGAAACAAGGAGAGACTAAGTAAGGGAGTTGCATAAAGATCAATACAATTTAAGCAATATAAATAAAGTTAAGAGATAAAATTATTAAAAATGAAATTAATTGTTTTACCAATTGTCATGTTCACGAAAGCCAAGGCATCTCAACAATAGAGATAATGAATCTTCTATAGAGAACGAAGGAGTACACCAAGAATGTCGCTAGCTAACTTGAAGCATTAAAGAGAATCTATGGGAAGGAATTGAAAAAATGAAGACTGGAACCACCACTGCATAAAAGGTCATCATGTAGAAGAAGCAATATAGATCACACTAAAGGGAGCTAGAGCCACTTTTCATAGCATATTGACTAAATGTGTAGCATGTACTATATGTGATCAAAATCATGGTGATCACTAGAAATTGAAGTACAAACACATAATGAAGCAACCAAGAGATGTGATAAACACTGAGAGAGAAAGAGCTAAAGAAACAAATGAGTGTCCTTGAAAAATGGTTAGTTTAACCCAATTATTGCATTGTTTTCTTTTTTTTTTCAATTTTTATAGCAACAAGTGACCCCTAGCAAGCAAGTTTTCAATCACTTACAACTTAATGGCATTGTAAAAATAATTTTCACCATAATTTAGGAGATAAATAGCTCTCATCAGTCTCCCCAACTTACCATATTGCATGTCCTCATACAATCAACAATGATCAAGAGGCATTTGGTTTAAAATAGAAGCACTTTGGGTTTATGGATTTGGTTTCATCTGCACCCCAAACCATGATAACTCATGTATAAACACAAAGCCTTTTCTTTGCTTCATATGAAAAGCATTCTCTTTTTTCAATTTTCTATTTCCAATACTTACACCTCCTTCAATTTTTCATCATTTATTTTTTCTCTTTTCTTCTTCCCTTTCTTTTCTTTTCATTTTTTACGGCATCATGGTTCAAAAGGTTATTTATATGAGAGTTCATGAAAATTTTATCTCATGATGCACAAACTTATTTTAAATGGGTGAAATAGGAGATGCAACAAGGGATTTTATAGGATGGAAATAATGGATAGTGTAATGAGATGATTAACGATAATGGATGGAAGATATATAAGAGGATGAGATACCTTCCCCTAACTAAAAGGGTTGACTATCCATGGCAAAAAAAGAGAGTCTAAGTAAGGGTGTCACATAAAGATCAATACAATAAGAAATATAAATAAAGTTAAGAGATAAAATAATGAAAATTGAAATTGATTGTTTTACCTACTGTCATGTTTGGAAAAGCCAAGGCATCTCAATAGTAGAGATAATGAATCTTCTACAGAGAACCAAGGAACCAAGGAGTGCACCAAGAGATACAACACCAAGAATGTCTCTAGCTAACTTGAAGCATTAAAGATAATCCATAGGAAGGGACCAAAAAAATGATGACCAGAATCGCCACCGCATAAAAGATCACCATTTGGAGGAAGTAATATAGATCACACTAAAGGGAGCTGAAGCCATTTTCCATAGCATCTCAATTGAATGTGTAGTATGTACTATATGTGATCAAAATCATGGTGATCACCATAAACTAAAGCACAACCATACAATAAAGCAACCAAGAGATGTGAGAAATACTAAGAGAGAAAGAGCCAAAGAAACAACTGAGTGTCCTTAAAAAATGGTTAGTTCAACCCAATTATTGCATTGTTTTCATTTTTTATAGCAACAAGTGACCACTGGCAAGCCAATTTTCAATCACTTACCCCTTAATGATGTTGTAAAAATAATTTTCACCACTAGTAATTTACTTTGCAATTAATATTTACTAAAAACCTATTTTCAAATATCAAGTAGCCAATAATGCCTGAAAGTTTTCATTGTTAAATCTTTTATTGCTTTTTCTTTATTTTATTTTTCATTTTTTTCATTTTTGAATAACTGCATAGAATAATCAAAGGAAAAATATATCCTTATATGGATGATTAAGAGTGATATCATAAAAAACCAGAGTTCTTTCCATGTCCTGACAAAAGGCACTATTGAAACTAGATTATATAATAAACTAGAAATGATGACCAAGAATAATCTGAACATAATAATCACTTTCACACATATCCAATCTTGATCCATGTATCTCATGCCAACTAAATCTAGAAGCTTCTTGCAGAGCTTTGGAACACACACTGGCACACTTGGCTATAAGAATTACTCATAATGATGACAATCCTTGAGAGACATATTGCTCTATGATGACACAACATGAAGCTATGCTATCCTATCTTGGTAAGAGTAAAAGGTATCCATTACATGAAATATTTAGTGCTTCCTATGTTTGTATTCTGTACATTGTTATATTTTGGATTCGAGCGATACTTTGATACTCATGTTGGATGACATTCAAGATTACCTAGTGGTCAAATACTATATTTTGATTGCCACTATCATAGATGTTAGATGCTATGTTGTTCAGTTTGATCATATATTCATGATGATGCTTATTGATGTGACATGATATTTTATGATGATATCTGATTATTTTGTATTCAGAATTATACTATGTTTATGATTATATGATGGATTTATTGGATTATGGATACCATGATTTGATACTACGTATATTTACTTCATTCTTGCCTTGAGATGTTTATGGTGCAGTGAGTGATGTAAATAGATTATTTTCATGTAATTAAATGAATGGTTAATTATGTGATTTAATGTGTTTATCACTTCAAATATATCATTTTATGCAATTGCACTTGATCATGTTGTTTAGTGTGCAAGACTTATATCCCGACAGTGGCACATGGAGTTAGTGATTCAACTATTTTTACCTAGGAAATGTCATCCCTGCATGAGTGATGTATCTTGTTTAATTGTTAATTAAACCCTTTGGTGATTTCATAAATCTAAATTTTAGTTGCATAATGTGATTAGACTTGTGAGCATGTCTGCAAATTTAGAAGTTCACATTTGTCATGAAATTTATTAAGGAATACTATGATTTAATAGTTTATGAGAATTTTATATTTGATTTAATTATTTTAATTCCCAACAACTTTGTCATATTTAAATTCCATTTTTTGGAATTACCCGATTTTGTCTGGGTTGAGAAAGGGATTGTTTTAGCAGGCCAGTTAATTTCCTAATATTATATTTCACTTTTAAAAGTGGATATATATGCCAAGAGGGAATTATTTCCCTCACTTCTCACTTGTGGAATAGAAATTTGGAGAGAAAATTCCAAAATCCTCTTAGAAGGATTTACTATTTTACTCGTTGTAGGAGATACAAGCGTGGGATCATCATGAGGTTGAGCTCATTAGATTTGGCTCGAGGAGACCTTTGTTTGCCGAGATTTTTGGTGGTGACCACATGGTGATTATTTTATCACATGTGTTCCTATTTTAGCCCTTTTGACTACGAGGTAGGGCTCTCCCATTTTATTGCTTTTGCTCCATTTTGGAGTCTATTTCTAGTACCAAATTGTTTGGAGGTTGAGAACTATTGTTCCCCTCTGTTTTTGCATGCTAGCTCTACCTGGTTGGACAACTACGAGCATTTGAAGCTTTTTGGACTTGGGATTTTGGGATTTTGGGCCATTATGCTGGCCATTTATGCATACAGACTACAAACCCAAATTTTATTTAATATTTGTGACTTTTGTACCCAATGGCATAATGTGTTTTAATTTTGTGGTTTTTGGGCATTTTTGGTTTTCACCTTAGTTTGCATGCCACCTGGCTTTCTCAAGTTTTCTTGGCATTGTAGTTGGTCATGGATCTAGATTATTGATGGGGATATCTATTTGAATCTAGATGTATTTTATTTTATTGGGATTCATTTTGAATATGGTCGATTGAGTGATTTGCTACTTGGTGCTTTTCTTGTTCTCATCCAACCCTTGTTGTTTATGATCATTGTGTAGTTGGTGTGCCCACACACAAGCACGCAAGCGCGCACTTGTTGGGTTCCTACAAAACCCAAACTCCTAGTTGCTTTTGGTTGAGTTCTGTTCATTAGGGGTTGGGTTGGGAAATTGCATTGCCTATGGGCACTCATCATATGATGAGCATGACTATACAGGCTAGACAAGTGAAGGGTATTCTCTCGTAACCCCTGGTCATATTCCTAACAAGGTATATGTGAATAAAGAGATAAATAAATAAATTTATGGGTAATTAACTAAGATAAGAAAATACTATGTACTTGTACGACTCACCTGAAGGTATGTGCTCGTAAATTTATCTAAGGACCTAATGTCTACGCAGTTCATCTAGGGATATAACATAATGGCTTGCCAAGGGAGTGATTCCATTGGGTGTTTAGCTTGGGCTCCATGATGCCAGGTGATCTAATCTCTACTAGAGTCCCTACACAGTAGACCCATAGAGTGTCTGACTAGGACATATTGTATTTCATTGTATCATGATCTTGGTTCCAGTACTCTATACTATTTGGTGCAAGTGTTAGCCATGTATGACTGTATTGTGTGTGTTTGAGGTCGTATCACTATCTACATCAGCATGATGAGAGTGGGCCTATGGGTTCCACATGGTTGGGAGACATAGCTACCTTTACCACTACTAGGGACCGACATATGGAGTTGGCCTTCCTCCATGTTTAGTTTCGGAGCTAGATACTCACATGGTTCTCTATGTTTGCCAGAGTATGTTTCCATGTAGTTTATGTTATTTCAATTTATTGAGATAGTTGATTTATGCACATGTATGTTCACTATGATGTTTCTTGTTGCATGCTTACATTAGATGTTATTTATTAGATGTTAGAATTATTGATCTCCTTATGCTTTCAAGTATTTACTCCTTGACTTTTGTGGATCCGATACTCCCTAGTTTGGAGGTTCTAACTCTTTTCCCCTTCTATTTGTTCATCAAGTTGTTTTCTTGCAAACCTGGGTGACTTAAGATTGGCATTAGGGGATACTGGAAAAGTATCGCATGACTACAGAGAGAAATATCATGCGATACTAGAAAGTATCACACATAATAGTAATAAGTTCTATCATGCAACACTGGTAAAGTATCACACGATAATAGAAAAGTATATCATGTGATACTGGAAAGTATTGCATAGTAGTTGTAGGAAGTATCATTTGATATTGGAGAAGTATCACATGATACTAGAAAAGTATCACCCAATAGTATTGAACAGTGTTGCACGATACTGGAAAAGTATCGCCTAGTCCTTGTGCAAATACCTGCTTTGGCAAACAACCAATAATTTTGGACATGTTAGTTGAGTTTCAAAGGATGTTTTGGATACCCTGTTGGGTTGCACCCCTTCCTAGGTCTTGATAGATCAACAATTAAGGGTTTCTTGCTTTCTTAAACTTTCACATTTGGTTTGAACACGTTGGTAAGTATTGGCACTTGGAGATTGTTGGTTTCTTGGTTTGTTTGGTTAAGTCTTCCATTGCAATCTTGTGATTGGTTGCATGTTGATGTTGTTTGAATCCATGCTTGTTCTTTAAAAAAACAAATATTGGCTTTTATTTATCCTTGTTCCAAGGATCTCTGGGTAGGGCATTACAAAATAACACACCTTCATTACCAAAGATAAGGTGGTAGAGTGAAAAAACAATTGTAGTTGCCAATATGTCCATAAAACTAGAGGCAAACAAAGACACATATCTAGGAAGGAATGTGATGATCTGCAATATGCTCAAGATCCTTATACATGTCTTCAAGTTGTCGGTGAATGTATATCTCTATAAAATAACACTACAGGATTCATGAATCTCATAGACCAAGTTACAAACCACCCTCTAGCACAAAAGAAGAGATCTATCATATGTGATTGGTGAACATCTCAAATATGCCAATTGAAAATTCTTCATATGATATTGAATAATGAAGCACAATAGAAATTGATATATTCTAGATAAATAACAAGGCCAACAAAATGTTAGCAAATCTAGTTTTGTTAGATGCTTATGTAGGAGGCATCACTAATTGGTACCAGTGCAACAATATTAACTCACCACAATAAAAACCTATAACTACATTCTCAAGACCAATAATATTATGTATATTAAATAAATATCATCCATTCAATAAATCTACCATTATGTAGCCAATTCATATTTACAAATGATAGGTAAACTTATTAATAGGAATAAATACTTGATAAAAATATATAAATACAATGGCAAGAAATGGTTGTGTGCAAAAAAACACAAGAATCATACCTTGAATTGGTTGAGATATCATATGTTGAGGTTTACTAGAAGGATTAGTGAAACAATAAATGAAGCTTTATTGAAAATTATCCAAGAACTACAAAATTGGAGGGATTTCCCCCCAACTTAACTTCATGCTACAATCTCACGAGAACATTAAGATAATTGAAAGAATGAAATAAAGTGAGAAACACATTTAAGGATTTCTTGAGCTTTATTCAATGACTAATAAATCAAATGTTTCGATAATCTTATGGTTTCTCCTTAATGTCACATTACAAAAGCACAAGCATTCAAATCATCCAAGGAATCAAGAAAGTAATTTAGCACATGTTATCTATGAATGATCATCTTAAGGTACAAGAACCAAGAATGAGAAATGTATGGATATTAATACCTTGATTCTTATTAAATGAATGAATCTTACATTGTTTATTTGGTCATCTTAGGATAATGCAAAGAATGAAAAATGAGGAATAATCATCATCCATTTACAACACATTTTATTTGGTCATTAATGCATTCAAATCCTTCAAGTTTCTTTTAATCAATTGGACCTAAATCAATAAGTATGTGAGGAATACATTTTTTTTTCATAGGTCTCCCACGATCTAGATGTTTGAATATCAAAACATTTTTAAAGGGTAGCTCTTGTAAGATATCATTTGGTATCACACACAACACTAGAGTGATTAATGTATACAATATATCACCTTTGAATGCATGATTAATTTCAACACACACATATATTTTTGATGGTGAAATCATAATCGTTTGTTTCTCTAGGCATGTCTCAAAAAATTATGATTCAAGAAGTACATAAGGAGAACTAAATTGATGGTTGTTGAATTGATCAGTATATTCCTCTACTTATTTTAAACAAAAATCACATTATTTATCCATATCACCAATATTACCAATTTCATGAATATTAAATTAATTTAAAAGGATTTGTGAAATCTCATCATTATATGCAGTATGATCCATCTTATTATGTAATGTTTCATGAGGAGTTGTAATTTTCATTGGTGGATATTTTGGAGTGGATAGTAGGTAAAATGAATGGAATAAAGACAGTGGAAAAGGTTGTATTAGATATAGAGTAGGTGAGTAGAATGGGAATAGTGGAAATGGTAGAATACAAGATAGATATATGGGTTATTGTGAGAATGCATGATTACAGTCACTGTGCATTCTAGGTAGAAAATTATGTTTTGAAGAAACATGTTGTCTTTGTAATGCAAATGAGTGATGATCCATACCTCAATCTTCTTGATTTTTTTTTTGAAATTGTTTACTATTTATAGACAATACATTCTCTCTTATATCCTTAGCATGGTGAGGTTCACAAAGATCTTGCACTTCATTCACCATGTGTTCTTCATTGTTTGGGCATATGCACTTATCACCTTGCCTGTTACAAATAAAACAACAAAAAATGGTTAAATTGCCATTTACAAAATCACATTGTTCTAAAAATTCAGCTATTATATGCTCTTTTTCAAACATAGAAATAACATTTGGACATACATGTGATAATAGAAGATCAAGATCATCTAAGTTACATTCATTAGGTAGAGTGTGTGTAAAAACATCACCTTTGGTCGGTGCAATTCCTCCACCAATTTCTTCTTTTGTTTTTATATTTGAAAGAAGGGGTTTGGGGGTGGAAATCTTTAGGGGAGTCAAGGGGTAATGCCCCTCTCTTCTTGCATTCTCTTCAAGTTTTTATTTATTTTGGAAGCACTTTTCACCCGAAATTGATGTGTTTGAACTAACTTGAAAATACATCATTTTTCTTCAAAATTTCCTTTTTCTTTTCCAATTACTCACAACAACTAGTGATAACATAAAAATGAAATCTAAATTCTAAAACCTACTTGCAGACACTAAAATAAATTCTAAAACCTACTTGTAGACACTAAAATAAAGCATCTATATGGTTTAAGAAACATAAATTAGGATTAATTACTTAGGCAAGGCTAACAATTACAAAATCTTTCATCCTAACACATTGTTCCTAACTTGGCTTACTATGACTTCATGCATTTAATACCTATCCCTGACAACAATGATAAAAATGTATAGATAAACTGTGGTTCATATATTACGAATAATTGATACATTAAAATGCTAATTCATTTTGCATCTAAATGTTAATCCAGGGTCGTAGACTAATGGAATGTATAGTGGCTATTTTCTCAAGGGATGAAGATATTACACCAAGTGGGGATGAGTGTAGCTAGAACACATAAAAAGAAGCCTACAACAAATGAAAATAGAATTGGTGACAAGAACTATCACTTCCTGGTGACATGAGATAAATTGAAACCTACAACAAACCAAAATAGAACTAGTGATAGGAGTGAGCTAAATTGAAACTTTTAAAGAAAAACTATTTTGAGAATATGAAAGCATGAAAATTTAATCTACAATTTAATATTGTAAGAAATAAACAACAAACTGCACAAATATGAATTTATAATTAAATCTAAAGCAAACATGAATTAAATATAACTATTTATAATTACATAAATTAAAATGTATAAACTAATATAATATGTATATGTACACAATCAAATTAAAACAATAACATGTTGGAATTAAATATAAAGTAACTGAGAGGGGGTGTGAATCAGTTAATAAAATTAATCCACCAATCCCTTAGATGTCTTAATGAACTAGTTACTGTTGATACTTGGTAAACAAATGCCGCAACTCGATAAATTAAGCTATTACTTATCTTTAAGAATTCATACATGTAACTGAAAACAAAATGAACACAAGAGACACCAAATTTAATGTGGAAACCCAATATGGAAAAAATCACCAAGTAACTAGTCACCAATTTTCACTCTTCTGAAGTGAGCCCTGTTAGGAGTCAACCCTGTTAAAGGTTACAATACACATTGTTAGGTGTGACCTTGTTAGAGGATTTTAATCAACCTGTTAGGAGCGGCCTTGCTAGAGGTCTTTAGAACAATTCAACTAAACTGTCACCTTGTTAGAGGATTTACAAAATGGCTGTTAAACCAACTCTGTTAAGAGTTTTGAAATCACTGCTACAATGGTTAGAAAGCAACAATGAATTGATCTGAACAAGATGCAACTGAATTTGCTGGATACAGGTCTCTGTTCAACATCATTAGATCCTTCTTGATTAAATATGACTTTGCTGCTCCTTAATGATCTCTGATCATTCTTCAAATTCGCTTCCACAATAATCAGTCTTTATATCACATTAACTTCTCATATCTCCACATACTATTTTTTTTTAAAATTTGCAACTTGACTTCTTACTTATACCATTCAGATTGTCAAGTCGGTCCATTTTCATGTTACATTTTCCAATAAACCATTCAACAGTTAGCTAAAGATATTATTCTTTAAGCAAATAGATGTCCTTTACTAGCCAACCCTGCTCGGTAAATACTACTTCCAGGAATTTCCAGAGTTAACCTTCTTGACTCGATTAACATTACAATATCTTAAAATCATTTGACTACCGAGTTTACTTGGTAAGAACTATTTTTACCAAATTACCTTTGATGACTGAGTGAACTCGGTAAGAACTGTTTCTGTCATTTTTTTTTGATTACCGAGTGAGCTCGGTAAGAACTACTTTTGTCATATTTTCTTCGATTACCGAGTGAGCTCAGTAAGAACTGAATTTCTTTGATTACCTTGAAGGCTTAGTAATCATCTGTCTACTTGGTAGACACTGCAAGCTATCTTTACTAACCTTTTGGGCTTGGTAGACACTGTCTATTGCCTTGCTATTCTTTTGAGCTCGGTAGACACTGTCTATTGCCTTGCTGATCTTCTAAGTTTGGTAGACACTGTCTAATGACTGATATGACATTTGTGTGACATCAAAGACAACACACAATTGAAAAATTGTATCCAACAATCTCCCTCTTTGGCATTGATGGCAACACAACATGTCATAGCAGAATGAAATTTGAAAACAAGTCTTTTTAATGACAAAACTCCCTCTTCATATAATCTCTCCCTCTTATAAAAACTCTTATTATTTGAAAATTTTAGAAAGATATGACAATATATATTAATATATATTCTCCCTCTTTGACAACACATGTCAAAGACAAAACAACTGAATAGCATTGTACGTGATGTACTGATTCATATGCAATGTCTTCATTGGTTTACTGCATCAACTGATAGATCTTCAATTCTATTCCTGTTGATGCATCACTAAAACTGTATTTTAGTGAGCTTCAGATAGGGGAATGACCCCTAACTTACCTCTTAGATACAAGAATGCATCCTTAGGTAAAGGCTTTGTGAATATGTTAGCAATTTTTTCCTTTGTATGCACATATTCCAATCTTATTTCCTTTTCTTGCACCAATTCTCTAACAAAGTGACACTTTATGGTAATGTGCTTGGTTTTAGAATGCATCACTAGATTTTTGGAGATGTTAATTGCACTTGTGTTATCACAAAACATAATAATTGGTTCTTTGATTTCTTGCTTCATACCTTCCAGTAGTTGTTTAAACCACACAATGTTTGAACAATTCACTGCTGTTGCAACATATTCAGCTTCTGCTGTGGATTGAGATGTACAATTCTGCCTTTTTCTTGTCCAAGAAACCAACCTTTTTCTGAGAAAGAAAGCTCCTCCACTTGTGCTCTTTCTGTCATCAATATTTCCTGCCCAATCTGCATCAGTAAACACCTTTAAATCCAATTTTCCTCCAAGTTTATACCATAATCCATATTCTTCAGTTCCTTTCAAGTATCTCATGATCCTTTTGATTGCCATCATGTGATTTTCTTTTGGTTTTGCTGAGAATCTTGCTACAATTCCTACTGTAAGGGCAATGTCTGGTCTTGTGTGCACTACATATTGTAACTTTCCAATCATAGATCTATACAATGTCTAATCCACTTCTTTTGATTCATCATCCTTGGTGAGTTTTAATCCAGTACACATAAGAATCCCAACTGGTTTGCAATCTTCCATACTAAAATTTTTCAGTATCTCCTTGATGTATTTAGATTGAGTGATGTAGATGCCATTCTTATTCTGTTGAATTTGAAGACCAACAAAGAATTTTATCTCACCAAACATTGACATTTCAAATTCCTTGTTCATTTGTTCTAAAAATTCTTTGCAAAGATCATCATTTCCTGTGAACAAAGTATCATCTACAAATATTTTTGCCAAAACAATCTTATTATCTAGTCCTTCCTTTATGTACAAATTGTTGTTGTCATTAGTGCTTTGAAAACCAATCTAAATAAGATAGTTATGCAATCTTTCATACCATGCTCTAAGGGCTTGTTTCAGACCCTATAATGCTTTATGCAATTTGTAGACCATGTCCTTCTTGTCTGGATCAACAAAACCTTCAGGCTGCTCAATGTAAACTTCTTCCTCCAATAGGCCATTGAGAAATGCTGACTTGACATCCATTTGATAAACTTTGTATCCTTTGTATGCAGCATATGCAAGTAAGGTTCTGACACCTTCCAATCTTGCAACAGGAGCAAAAGTTTCTCCATAGTCTACACCTTCTTCTTGAGAGTATCCTTTGCATACTAGTCTAGCTTTGTTCCTTGATACCTTACAATCTTCATTTAGTTTATTTTTGAATACCCACTTTGTTCTAATCACATTCTTGTCTTTGGGTCTAGGTACAAGAGTCCATGTTTCATTTTTTTCTATCCATTCTATCTCTTCATTCATAGCTTCAATCCAAATTTCATTGTCTAGTGCATCTTTGACATTTCTAGGTTCAAAATCAGCACATAATCAAGTGCCTTTCAACTTACTTCTTGTCATTGTTCCTTCTGATTTATCACCAATGATCTGATCTGGTGCATGATGCTTTTTGACATACTTGGCTAACATAGGCTCCTTTCCTTTTGAATGACTTGCATTGTTATCCTTCTGTATCTCAACTTCTGGTTTTGATTCTGGTTGCTTGGGCTCGATAGATGCTAACTCGATAGCTTCTATTTGCAACTCAGGTTCTTGCAGCTCGATAGATGTTGACTCGATTTGAACTTCTTGTGACTTGGTTAATGAAGACCGAGAGTTGAAGATTCATGATTGATATGTATACTTGGTATTGTATCAGGTTTAATGTAAACAAATCTTCTATAGTCTTCAGGTTCCTTCTTGCTTTCTTCTTCTGTTCTTTCAGCAAACTCATCAAATTTCACATGTGCACTTTCTATGACTTTGTGAGTAGATAAGTTCAAACATCTATATGCTTTGCTTTTGCAAGATTATCCCAAAAATATTCTTTCATCGCCTTTTACATCAAATTTACCTTTTCTAGATTCTTTTAAAATGTAACATTTGCTTCCAAATACCTTTAGAAAACTTACATTGGGTTTGTAGCCATACCATAATTCATAGGATGTTTTGAATGAGTCCTTTTTCAGCTATACTTGGTTCAAGGTATGAACTGCAATGCTGATAGCTTCTTTCCAGTATTTGATAGCAATGCCTTTCTCAATCAATAAGGTTCTTGCACAATCCATTATAGATCTATTCCTTCTTTTTGCTATCCCATTTTTTTTAGGAGTTCTAGGTGTTGAAACCTATCTTTTGATTCCCCTTTCAATGCAAAAGTTATTGAACTCATGTGAAATGAATTGACCACCTCTATCAGACCTTAAGCATTTAAGTCTTTTTCCTGTTTCCTTTTCTACTTTGGCCAAATACCATTTGAAATTTTTAAATGCTTTTGATTTCTCTCTAAGGTACATGACAGTCATCATTCTTGAATAATCATCAACAAATAGAATGAAGATTTTTTCACCAGTATAACTTTCAATGCCAATAGGTCCACACAAATCAGTATGCACAATTTCTAGAACTTCTTTAGTTTGATAGTTCTTGCTTTTAAAACTAGTCTTTCCCATTTTACTAATTTGACAATTCTTGCATAGACCAACCTCAGGTTTCTTTATGTCAGGAATACCTCTTACTTTTTTGAATTTACTGATCTTTATTAAGTTGTCAAAGTTTACATGACACAACCTCCTATGCCATAACCAACTTTCTTCAATTTGAATAATGAAACATGAACATTCACCAAGTTCAAGATAAAATAAGTTACCTTTTGTTTGAGTGCTAGATCCAATTAGCTTTCTTTTGCCATCTAGCAATCTTGCTTTTCCATGCATGAATTCTACCTTGAATCCATTATTGAGTACATGTGCCACACTCAACAAATTGTGTTTTAGTCCTTCTACCCAATATGCATTATCACACACAAGTTCCTTGGTCAGAGAGATTATTCCTTTTCCTCTTATACAACAAGGTTCATTGTTACCAAATCTTACACTACCACCATCATAGTCTTCAAAGTATTCAAACTTAGTTTTATCACCAGTCATGTGATGAGAACAACCACTATCTATGATTCATGTATCATTTTTTCTCATATGGGAAATTAGTGCCATTTCCTTATCATTATCAGATTCATCTTTTACAGCAATGTAGACAATTTCATCTTCTTCTTCATCATCAGAATCATTAGAATTTTTAGCCATAAAGCATGTTTTCGTACCTTTATCCTTGAATGATTTGAACTCTTTCTTGCCATTGTACTTGTGACCTTTCTTCTCATCTTTGTTCTGCTTATTTGGGCACCTAGTAGCAATATGTCCAATTTCTTCACAAGAGAAACATATTAGAGGAACTTTACCTTTGTATTTTTCTTTGCCTCTTGAATATTTTTTTGCTAGTAGAGCTTCAACCACTTCAAGATCACTGTCTGAACTTTGTTCTAATTCTTCATCACTTTCTGATTGTGGTTCCTTCATGTTTTTCCCTTTTTCTCTGAGTGAAAGCTTGGCTTCAAATGTTGATTCAACATTCTTGGCAGTTGGAACATAGTTGTCATAGTTGTCTAGCTCAAATGCAGTCAATCTTCCAACTATGGCTTCCAGATTTATCTTATGATTTGCTTCACATCTTCTTTCTTGAATTGCAGAGACTCTGATTACATAAATGGGAAGTAGAGTTCTAAGAACTTTACTTATGACTATCTCCTCCTTGATATATCCTCCAGATGCTTTGATTGCACTAACACATGCTTTGACTCTTTCAACATATTTTGCAATGTTTTCATCTTCTCTCATCCTTATTTGATCAAATTGTCCTCTCAAACTTCCTACTTTGGCTCTTCTTACATTATCATCTCCTCCATAGATTTCTTTTAGCTTTTTCCACATTTCAAAGGTAGATTTGCAGTCCTTGATGTCTTCAAATTCTTCATAACTCAAAGCAGATGCTATATCTATCATCATAATGTTGTGGGTCTTCTTTTCAACAATATCATTGATAGATAGTGTACCAGCTGGTTCTGCATATTTTTCATCAAGGTATTTTAGTCCTGTGTCTCTAATAGAAGCTAGATGAAGTCTCATCAACCCTTGCCATGCTGAGAAGTTGTCCTTGTTAAGTCTTGGAATTTTTCTCTTATAAGACATCTTGATCTTTAGCTTAGGTCCTTGAAATATTTTCCTGTAAGCACCAAAAGCTCTGATACCAATTGTTGGAATTAAAGATAAAGTAACTGAGAGGGGGGGTGAATTAGTTACTTAATAAAATTAATCCACCAATCCCTTAGATGTCTTAATGAACTAGTTACTACTGATACTTGGTAAACAAATGCTGCAACTCAGTAAATTAAGCTATTACTTATCTTTAAGCATTCATACATGTAACTAAAAACAAAATGAACACAAGAGACACCAGATTTAACGTGGAAACTCAATATGGGAAAAACCACCAAGTAACTAGTCACCAATTTTCACTCTTCTGAAGTGAGCCTTGTTAGGAGCCAACCCTATTAAAGGTTACAATACACACTGTTAGGTGTGACCTTGTTAGAGGATTTTAATCACCCTGTTAGGAGTGGCCTTGTTAGAGGTCTTTAGAAAAATTTAACTGAACTATCACCTTGTTAGAGGATTTACAAAATGGCTGTTAAACCAACTCTGTTAAGAGATTTGAAATCACTGCTGCAATGGTTAGAAAGCAACAATGAATTAACCTGAACAAGATGCAACTGAATTTGCTGGATACATGTCTCTGTTCAACATCATTAGATCCTCCTTGATTAAATATGAATCTGCTGCTCCTTAATGATCTCTGATCATTCTTCAAATTTTCTTCCACAGTAATCAGTCTTTATATCACATTAACTTCTCATATCTCCGCATACTACTTTTTTTTAATTCGCAACTTGACTTCTTACTTATACCATTCAGATTGTCAAGTTGGCTCATTTACATGTTACAATATTTTAAAATCCTTTGACTACCGAGTTTACTCAGTAAGAACTATTTTTATCAAATTACCTTTGATGACCGAGTGAACTCGGTAAGAACTGTTTCTGTCATATTTTTTTCGATTACCGAGTGAGCTCGGTAAGAACTGCTTTTGTCATATTTTCTTTGATTACCTAGTGAGCTCGATAATAACTAAATTTCTTTGATTACCTTGAAGGCTCAGTAATCAGTTGTCTACTTGGTAGAAACTGCAAGCTATCTTTACTAACCTTTTGGGCTCGGTAGACACTGTCTATTGCCTTGCTGATCTTCTGAGCTCAGTAGACACTGTCTATTGCCTTGCTGATCTTTTGAGTTCGGTAGACACTGTCTGATGACTGATATGACATTTGTGTGACATCAAAGACAACACACAATTGAATAATTGTATCCAACATAACATAGAGAAAAATAAACACATATCTTATCTAAAACAAATCACCGGTCATCTTGAGAAGTGGATCCTAACTCCTTAATACGTCTGGTGATGGAAATAAATGTTCCTCTATGTTCCTTCGATCAAAATAATAATATTATATTCATCCAATAATACAAGATGCTACTATAGAGAAGTTTATGTAGAGAGACTATGGTTTTATTTTGATATTAAATATGTATTACATCCCCCAACAATGCATTTTATAATGGCCATTTCTAATTATGATACTGTGCAATTATAACTACTCCAAAAAAATGTGCACACTACAATGGTGGAGGAGTGAGCCTTGGAAATGAGAAATCAAAGGTTTAAACCCTCAGCCTTTCAAATTCATGACCTGTCACTTCTTGTGATTTTTAATAATATACAGATTCAATATCTTTCTAAATGCAAAGTAAGTTTGTTACTAAAATCTGTGCATGGGCGAGTGGCTAGGGAAATAAATAGTATGGGGGAGGTTGTGTGTTCGAACCTTCTCCCAACTAATTTTTTTATAACAAACAAACTTGTCTATTATTTGATATTAAAAAAAAAAATGCTAATAGGCAATGATCAATGACCTCATTTATTGTGATCTCCTTGATTTTAGCCACAAATAAATAATATGGAATTTTCTTACATGTAGTTATCCTGGCATATTGGGAATTTCTTCTCCACATGAAATATTAATTTCCTTGGCACAATAAATGTTAGTAAGTACAATCAAATATTATTCATATATTTTATCTAACAACTAAAATAAATATTACTTATGTATATTGAAATATATGCAACATAAAATGGGAAAATGGTATAGAAGTGGAATATAACAATGGAAATGAAAGCACGTGAGAGGGCTGGAATAGGGTATAATGTAGGACATAAATAGCTTTCATCAAAGTTGTATGATCAAGTGAAGGAAAAACCAAAGGTTGAGGTTGAGACTCAACATGATTAATCACATCATTAGCTTCTTCTACCTTGTCATTGTAACTTATATTAGTAACAAGAGAAGAAGGGTGATTAATAAAAAATTGAAGTTGACGGCAAAGGGTTGGTGTAAATTGTGAAATCCTAATTAGGATGTGCAGAGATTTATTCATACTTTTAACTTCAACATAAACGTATATAGCATTGGAATCAATAAGGTCTTGTATAGAATTCTTCAAAGCATAACAATTTTGAGTATCATAACTAGGACGATGATGTATTGAAAAAAATATTTTGATCAAATGCACTAGGCATTGGTTTTCTTGTGTCAATAGGATGAATAAGAGAAATTTTAATAATGTTAGCATTAATCAACTTCAACATCATCACATGCAAAGGTTTGGATAAAGTAGTGTATTTACAATTAGGATGATAAATAAAGGAAAAAGTAGTCATACCTTTAGGTGCAATAGCCACCTAATCATCTATTATGTTTGTTGACTTGTTGATTTTGATGTATTTGTTAGGCTTAGATTTTTTTTTTTGATAAACGATGGAAATACTCTTATCAACTATAATAGCCCTCTTATTCTAACATCAATAGGGTTTTGAAGATATATAAGTACACATAGACTATGTTGGGAGACAAGGTTACTTTTCGTACTCCTTAATTTTATAATTGATGGAAATTGCAATTGGGAAAATTGTTATGTTTTCATTGATATCAAACCTATTAGAGAGATATTTACTAATAGTGTAGAGTGCCATATTATTTGATTGATAGAGAGGATTTCAAAAGAGGTAATAAAAAGGTGAGCTAGTCAAGTTTTTGAGAAGATAAGTTAAGTATCATGAAATTACAATGGGCACTTGATAAGTTAGTACTTGATAAGGTAATGTGTTGTTTATCATTACATGAAGTAAATAAGACAAGTGAAATGATGTATGAGTGAGATGACAAGAAGTTGAGTATAAATTTAAGATTGATTGAGTACCAGTGTTCTTAGCAACATAAGAAGAAGTTAAATGAATAATAGAAGCCGAGGGAAAGTTATGGTCGAGCAAGTTGATGAAGGAAGTGTTAGTATTGATCAATTGTCAGTATCAATCAAGCAAGATAGTGAATTCTGAGCAAGAAAAAATAGTGTATGCCAAGCTACAAAGTGATGACTGAGCATAAGAACTTAGTGATTGCCAAGTGACAACAAAAGTTACAATTTGTAAAAGAATCAAGTTTGAGGCCAACATAGTTAAAATTTAGGATTAGTAAAAATGCATGAATAATAAGGATTGATGAGCTGGCATATTTCATACATGATGAAATTTTGTTATGTGATCAAAGTCAAGGATTTAATGAGAAGTTTCTAGAAGGTTGTAGAAAGGAGAAGGAGAACACAATGATGGAAGGATTCGATGAATTTGACCTAACCCTAAGATCTATGGTGATGTTTAAGTGGAAAAAGATCAAAATTACCTATTTAAGGAGGTATAAGAGATGTTTTCTAAGGTTGGTTCATTATTGATTGGTGATCTTAAGGAGAATCTATGAAGAGTAGAGTAGCAAAAGAGAAGTTAAGAGATTAGGGAAGTGTGACTACTTGAAGGGATGCTAAGAAAATTAACGATGAAGATGATAATGAAGGCCAGTCAATGAACCAACAAATGAGTGAGTGGAGATCTAAATTTACAAACTGAGTTGTGTTTTGTAGAACAAACTTGTTGTTACTTTCTAACCATTGTGACCATCAAAATCCTTTAATCAAGGTTGACATAATAATCATTCATATATACTTTAATCAAGGTAAAATTCTAATGGAATGATCCAAAATCCTCTAACAAGGCCATTCTTAATAGGGTGATTAAATCCTTTAATAGAGTCACATTTAACAATTTATTTTGTAACTTTTAATAGGGTTGGATCTTAACTAAGCTCACTTCAAAAGAATGAAAAAGTGGTAGCATGTTGCTTGGTGGTTTTCCCAAATTGGGTTTCCATGTTAAATCCTAGTGTCAAAGTTTTATTTACTTATGTGAATGTTATTTATGCATGCTATTTTTACGGATCTTTATTTTATTACTAGTCGGAACACATATATAGGACAAAGAGATAAATAATGTTAAGTTGTTGATGATATGCTATATAGACTGAGTGAGTTTATGAGATTGATTAGGTTGTTTGAAGATGTCAAAAGTTTAATTGGTACATTTGGACCTGAGGATAACTAATTCACCCCCTCTTAGTTATTCTAATCATTCTAACAATTGGTATCAAAGATTTGGTTCTTGTAAGGAATGTTTGAAGGAAATCAAGTCAAAGATCAAGATGTAAAAAAAAGAGATACCCAAGCTGAACAAGGAGAACTTCCCAACATGGAAATGCTTGATGAGATTGTACTTATCTAGTATTAGAGATTCTACATCATGCTACCTAAACAATGAATACATTGAGGTACCTAGACCTATGACAATTGAATAAATGAAAGAGAAGTAGGAGCACTACCAAATGATGATCAATAAATTGTAGCAACCCTAAGTTATGTTGAATTTGATTATGTGAAGCATTGCATTATTGGAAAGAAAATGTGGGATAAGTTGGATCAAATCCATGGGGGAGACAAATTTTTTTTGAGGGCTAAGACATAAAGCTTGAGAGGATAATTTGATGATATGATAATGAAAGAAGGTGAAACTTTTGCAAAATATTGTGGCTGAATCAAGAAGGTTGTAAATGTTATTAAGGGAGATAGAGGCATCATATTTGATGAGATTGTGATAAGTAAGGTATTGAGGAATTTACTACTTATTTATGCAATTAGAGTTTCTACAATTCAAGAACTAAGGTGTACATGCAACAATGATTTGACCTTGGATAGTCTAATTGGTAGACTCACTACATTTGAATTGTCAAATTTTGATAATTATTCCCTTGCTAATGTTGAATTTTCTTTTAAAGCTCAACTAACCCTTGATGGATCTAAGAGAAAGAAGAAGAGTAGGCATGTGGAAAGTGATGGTGAATCTAACAATGATCTTGATGAACTTGGAGCATTATTGTCTAGAAGGCTACTAAGAGGAAAAGGTAAATACAAAGTTAAAATTCCTATAATCTTTTTACATGTAACAAATTTGGTTATATTTCTGCAAGGTGTCCTGATAGAGATGAAAAGGATTAGGAAAGACTTCAAGTACAAAGGAAGGAGAGAGAATAGAAACAACCAAGGTAACAAAGATAAAGGTAAGAAATCTTTCTACATTATTGTAGAAGATGGTTCTAATAGTGATTCTGATGATCATGATGAAGAAGTCATTTATGTTGCAATGAAAGATGATTTTGATGAAGATGAGAAAATTGTATTGATTTCACACATGAGCAAGAAGGATAGATGGATAATTTATAGTGGTTTCTCACATCATATGACTAGTGATACATGTGATTTTGAGAAGCTAGAACATTATAATGGAAGTAGTGTTTAGTTCAAAAATGATGCACCATGTTATGTAAAAGGAAAAGGATCAATTGTACTAAATGATAAGATCGGATGTGAAAATACATATTGGGTTGATGGTTTGAAGTATAACCTATGGAGTGTGGTATAACTAACTAGTTCATACTACCAAGTTAAATTCCAAAATAAGAAGGCAAGGATCTATGGTGCTACTGATAACTAATTGGAAATGGAGAGAAAACAAGAGGTAACTTGTTCTATCTATACCTATATGAAGATACTTGTCTATTTGTACAATTTGAAGATATTTGATTATGGCATAAGGGACCATGTCAAGCGAATTCTGATAATTTGGTAAGCATAGTAAGATGAAAAGAGTTAGAGGGTTACCAAGATTAAGAAAACTTGATAAGGTGATGTGCAAACAATGTCAAATTGGTAAAATGACAAAGTCTAGTTTTAAGAGCAAGACCTATTGTTCTAATGATATTATGGAGTTGGTTTGTATTGATTCATGTGATCTTATTTGAGTGCAAAGCTACCATGGTGACAAATATTTTATTCTATTTGTTGATGACTTTTCTAGAATGATGACTGTGATGTTTCTTAAAGAAAAATCTAATGCATTTCAAATGTTTAAGTGGTATTTGGCTAGAGTTGAGAAGGAAATACGAAAGAGTCTAAAGTTCTTGATATTTGATAAAGGTGATGAATTCATATTAGATGAGTTCAACTTATTCTGAAATGACAAAGGATAAGAATATGATTGGAACTAAGTGGGTTTTTAGAAACAAGTTGAATGAAAAGGTGAAGTTACAAGGAACAAGGCAAGACTAGTTTGTAAGGGATATGCACAAGAAGGATTTGACTATGGTGAGACTTTTTCCTCAATTGCAATGTTTGAAGGAGTAAAAACTTTTCTTGCATATGCTACTTACATAGGATTCAAAGCATTCCAAATGGAAGCCAAATATACATTTTTGAATGGAATCTTGAAGGAAGAAGTTTTCATTGAATAACCAAAATGATTTGTTGATCCAAGTAATAGGAATATGGTATATAAGTTACACAAAAAGTAATATGGTTTGAAGAAATCCCCTAGAGAATGGTATGAAGGGTTATACAATTCTTTTGTGAAAATTGGCTTTGCAAGAACTAATGACAATAGCAATCTGTACTTGAAAAGTGAATATGAAAATAAGATACCGCTAGCTGAAATTTTTGTTGATGATATCATATTTGGAAGAAAAGATCCAATGTGCAAGTCATTTTCTAATGAAATGAAGAAGGAATTTGAGATGTCAATTTTTGGTGAGATAAAGTTCCTTATTGATTTACAAGTTTATTAGATGAATAAAGTTATTTACATTACACAATCCAAGTATGTCAAGGAGATATTGAAGAATTTTGGAATGGAAGACTCAAGATCAGTTGGTACACCTATGGTTATTGGTCATAAATTGTTAAAGAATGATGATTTTGTTGAGGTGAATCAAACATTATACATGTCAATGATTGGAAAACTGCAATATGTTGTACATAACAGACCTGATATTGCATTAATAGTTGGTATTGTGACTATATTTTATGCTAATCATAGAAAAAATCATATGATGCCAGTGAAAAGGATAAGATATCTGAAAGGAACAAAAGGCTATGGATTATGGTACAAGAAAAATGACATTTTTGAGTTAAAGATTTATATAGATACAAATTGGACTGACAATATTGATGATAGAAAGAGTACAAGTGGATGTGCTTTCTTTCTAGGAAGAAAACTAATTTCATGGACAAGGAAGAAGCATAATTGTATTTCACAATCTACAATAGAAGCTGAATATGTTGTTGTAGTAGTCAATTGTTCAAATATTGTATAGATCCAACAATTGTTGAAATGTATAAAGGAAGAGATAATTGACCCTATTTGTATTTATCGTGATAACACAAGTGCTATAAACGTATCAAGTAATTATGTGATGCACACAAAGACTAAACATATTGAGATCAAATATAATTACTTGAGAGATTTGGTACAAGACAAAGGAGTGAGATGGAATATGTGAAAATGAAAGAACAAATAGCTGACATATTCACAAATGCACTACCTAAGGATTCTTTTGAGTATCTAAGAGGTAAGTTAGGGGTCATTCCTATACCAATAAATTTAAGAAGTGATGCACTATCGTATCAGTTGTTATAATTAGAATATCTTACAAATTACTACAGGAAGTCATACTTTAGGAGTTGCCTAAAGATTGCAAAAAGATGGACTAAAGCATGGAACACATGAGATTGTAAGGAGTCAAGGTGAATAAGTGGAAATTATATTTCTATATCAGTCAAGTCAGTGACATGGAGTTGTTATGTATGCTAGAGCAAAGAGAAGAGATGTATGTGAATAGTTGATGTCTTTGGCATTGTTGTCAAAGAGGGAGATATGTTTAGTTACCATTCATATAATGAGGGAGAAGTTATGCAGTTACCATATTATATCTAAATGAATGAAGGAGCTGATAAATATTTACCATGAGTTGAGGGAGAATCTATATGAGGTGATTGGTGTCAAAAGAGGAAGACATATGTTGATAGAGATGTTGTTATCTAGAGATTGCATTGAATGAAAATCAAAATGAAACTAAGAAAGAGAGAACATACACATAGAGGAAGCTAAAAGTACAAGTTTAGAAGAAGACATAATGAAGATTTTGGATTGCATGTTAACTAGAGGTGTTGCCATTAATGGCAAAGAGGGAGATTGTTGGAAACTATGATTGGAACAATTTTATGTTGTCATTGATGTCAAACCTATTGGAGAGACATTTTCTAATAGTTTAGAGTGCCATATTATTTGTTTGATGAAGAGGATTCAAAAAGAGGAGATACAAAGGTGACCTAGTCAAGTTGTTGAGAAGACAAGTTACGTATCATGGAATTACAATGGGTACTTGATAAGTTAGTACTTGACAAGATAATGTGTTGTGTATAATTACATGAAGTAAAGAAGACAAGTGAAATGATGTTTAAGTGAGATGATAAGAAATTGAGAAAAACTTTAAGCTTGATAGAGTACCAATGTTGGTTGGTCAATGAAGGAGCTGAAATAGAAGATTAACGAACTCAAGAAGAAGTCAAACAAACAATATAAGCCGATTGATAGTTTTGGCTGAGAAAGTTGATGAAGTGTTAGTATTGACTAGAAAAGATAGTGAATGCCAAGAAAGATAGAATACTGTATGCCAAGCTACATAGTGATGACTGAGTATAAGAACTATGTGATTGCTGAGTCATAACAAAAGTTATAGTTTGTAAAAGAATTGAGTTTGAGGCTGACATAGTTAAAATCTTGGATTAGTCAAAACCTTAGTTGCTGATTCGTGACACGAATTCGATTCGGGCACGTGAATCAGATCCGTGGATTAGGGATTTTTTTTTCTCCCAATTATGATTCGTGGAGGATTCGTGCATATATATATATATATATACATACTAAAAAATAAGAGAAATATACATAATTTTAAAACTAAATCATTTCATAGTATGAATCTATGATTCTAGTATGCATCTATGAATCTAGTATACTTGATCAATGACATTGACAATTAATCTATTTTCACGATTATAAAGAAAATCAACAAATTCACATTGAATTACTGAAAGTGAAAGTTTGTAACATTCAAAATATAGATCATTAAACTTAAAGTTTATAACATGATTTACTCATAAAAGAGTCAAGAGTCAACACTAAAGTTTTTATTTAATCATCAAATGGATTTCCAAGAAAATCCACATCAGAGGGGTACTGGTGAGCTGCAAGTGCTGCATCTGTATCAGTAGAGGAACCCAAACCACTACTAGTAGAGGGGATTGTTAACTCATAATCCACCTCCTCATCATCCACATCAATCAAAGTGGATCTAGCAAGATCCCAGATGGTCATATCTAAATCAGGAGTCTCGGGTGCTACATCCCAAAGCTTTTTGAGCCCCTTCTTGTACTTAGGATCCTTCCGTGACAACAAGAACAAATTGTTCTGAATGAACACAAGGTCTTTTGTTTTTTTGGAGCCAACTGGTTGTGTTTGACTGAGTGGATAAAGGAGTAACTACTCCAATTTCGCTCAGCTGTAGAAGAGCTGGCAACCTAAAGAGAAATTAAAAATTATCAATACAACAATCAAGATAAATAAATAAAATAATAAATTCAAGGAATTGAGAATGTTAGCCTTAAGCTTAATTTTACAAACATACTTGGGATAGGACCTTTATGGCAAGAGGTTGGAGGTACGTGAAGGCTTGCCCATGAAGGTACCACCATTTGATGGCACCCATCCTGCTTTGGTCTGCTATGGCAACAGGGTGGAAATCCTCACCTGAGTTGAAAGCAACAAATTCATTCCTCACAATTGCCCCAATCTCTGGATCTTGGAATATCTTAGCTAGTGCCCTCTTATAGCCATCTACAACCTCTGCATCTCTAAATGGTAGCACTCTACCTGGAAGGCAAAGTACATATGCACTATAGTACCTGGGGATAACAAAAGATAATTGAACACTATCAAATATCAATAGCACAAACATTTGATAAGAACTTACCTCGGGGATAGAGCATATGCAAAGAGGTGCAAAGGTGTGGTCATCTTGTTCCATTGATGATGAACAATTTTTTCCACCTTCTTGTAAAGGGTGTCCTCAGGATCATTCTCCCTCCTCTGTATGACCTAAGATATGAAATATGAATAATAATTATAATTAGTGAATATGTCAATTTAAACTTTAGAATCTAGATATCTCTCAAATAAAAAATTGTTGTACAAGAGTGTAAAACTTACCATTTTAATTTTTTCCAGCATACTATCCATGGAATCATAAATATCCCCAAGAGATGGCTCATCACTATCTGCGAAGCGAAGCATTTCCATTATTGGATCGGTGATTTCCAACACATAACTCACAAGACCCCACCAATCCTCATCTAGTATCATTCTTCTCACATTTAAAGCCCTTGCTGTATTGGAATTCTTCCAAACGCCCCATTGGGGGCTAATGACCATATGCTTCAATGCTTCTTTTACCTTCACAAGTCATCTCAAGACGATTGTGTGAGAGGCAAAGCAAGTTTCAGCAACCTAAGAGCATGTTAAACTCAAGTTAGTAAAACATTTAAAAATTAAAACATGTTAATGTAAACAACAAAAAAAATTAATAATTGTGGAATCCAATAATATTCAATTATATATTAAATATAAAAAATTTACCTTCAATAACTCCAAGTTCGAGAAACTCCTAAAAATTGCTTGTGACATGTGGTGATTTGTCACAAACATTTGAATCTCTTCAGCTTCCTCATATATCCTTTTCACCCAATCTATTTCGGTGCCAATTGCTTTCATCACTAAATTGAGAGAGTGGACGGTGCATGGTGTCCAAAAGATATGATCATATCTAGACTCTACAATTATCCCTGCAGCCCTGCAAATTTTTGCATTGTCCGTGACCACTTGGACAACATTATCAGGACCCACTAACTCTATGGCATCAATGAGAATGCGTGAAATAAATTATGCATCTTTCACTTGCCCTTCACAATCAACTGCCTTCAAGAACATTGCCCCTTTAGGGCATACAACAATAACATTGATCAATGGACAATTTCTACAATCTTTCCACCCATCCGAAATAATAGACACACTCGATTGAACCCAAAAATCTCTTATTGGTTGAAGTTGAGCCTCTGCATTTTTCCTCTCATGATGTAATATGGTAGTGCGCAACTTCTGATAACCAGACAGTTTGTAACCATGGGGTGCATCATTTATTGCTTCCACCATCTCCCTAAAATAAGGTGATCTAGCAAAATTAAATGAAACACCATTTGCAATTAAACAACGTCCAACTTTGTGATCAGCAATGTCTCTCTTTTCAATTTGGAATGCCCTATCTAGTGGGCCTCTCTTGCAGGTGAGTGGAGATGGGTCTTCATCTTCATCATATGTAGTTGGCATAAGCAAAAAAGGATGTGTTCTTGTGTTTGTTTGATTGGATGATGGTGTTGGTATATATGCTTTTTTTGAAGCACCATGTTTTCCTTTTGCAACTGCTCTATTAGCATCCTCTTGCTCTTTTGGTAACGCTGCTATTTGTGCAACTGGTAATCCCTTCTTATCACTACCTTGACACATGTGAATTCCTTCACCCGCAAGGCCCAAAAAATGTAGTTTCACTCGAGAATAGGAGCTTCTATGTTGTATGTTGCAAAAATTACATTTCCATATGTATGCCCCACCCCCAGGACATTGTGCAACTCTTGTTGTGTGTCTCCATAAAGGAGACCCCTTATCAATTTTGAACCTTGGTAATGCAGCCCCACCCCCACCCACTGAGCCTTGACTACTCATTGTTCTATTCTTGCAATCTAGAAAAAAAAAGTGAAAGAAAACCATGCTTCACACTTGCACAAAAACATGAAAATTTGGAAAACTAAAAATAAATCAATAATCTATGAAAGAACTCAAGAATATGGTTGAAATGCACACCTTAAACACTTCTTGCAAGGTATTTGAAGCTCCACAACCGATCTCCTTCGATTCCAAGCACTTTAATTCAAACTAGCAAGTATGAGAGAGCAAAATAGAGAGCAAAATAGAGAGCAAATGAACTTGCATTGTAATTTAGAGGGTCATTTTTAGGGTTTAGGGCCTTTTAGGAAAAAAAAACATAAAAAATGAAATTGGGCCCACGTTTTTGCTTCCTTATTTTGTTATTTTCGTGGATTCATGCGGATTCGCGCGTGATCCTCGAGGATCCGGGCAGGATTTGTAATCCTGCCTGGGGATCCGTAAGGATTCGCGGCTCGCAGATCCTTACGGATCCATAGGTAGGATTACAAATCTTGCCAGATCCTCGAGGATCCATACGTGGATCTGGATCCGAATCAGACCCGAGTCTGGATCCGACCATTTCCAAGCAAATCTAGTAACTAAGTGTAACGCCCCACTCGGGAACCCAAGAGAAATAAACCTAACATGTTACAATGTTCACTGAACTATATTTTTTTTTGAAGTTTAAACAACATCAAGATAACATTAATGCGGAAGCAATAAGAACATACATATCAAATACACATTTGCAATTACAGATACAGTTTCAATTCCTCAAGGATTCCTTTACGTTGAGTCACATTTAATAATTTTTAAATTAATTAGTTTAAGTTCCAAGTACAATGTCTCAAGATCATAAAGAAATAACAGATACCTAATCGCATAAGTAAATGCATAAGTATAAACAATACAATGAAAGTACATCCAATCAATAACATCCACTGCACATGTCGCAGGGTATGTGAGAAAAGATACAATACATCAGAATACATGATAACATATATACATCATCTGAAAAGAAGTCTCTGAGATAAGAAATAAGAATGATAAAGGTACATCTTTTGCAACAAACATCCAACAACTAGCAATGTAAAGGGGAAACCCAAATGGTAAGAAGGCACTACCTCCCGACCGCGTGGTTACCTAGTCAGGCTTCCACTCCCACCATGCAGGGAAGAAAATGAACGATCCACATACGGATAATCAAACAAAAAACATTCCTAGGCAAGGTACCCCTAATAGCAAAAACTACCTCAAAGGTAACACATACTACTCAAGAAGATAAAATAATCCAAAGAAAGAACACTCAATCCAATACCGACACCACATAACCAAACATCATACACAAACCAAGTATAAACCAAATACCAAGATCATAAGATAAAGTCAACGAAAGATAATCACCTAAAGTCAAAAGCCACATGTCAAAAGTACAACATCCATGAATAACCAATCATCATCAATGAAAGTAAATAACCATAATAAACACATCCGACAATAGATACACCACCAACAATAAGTACACCACCAGAGATACACAAAATCCACAAAGATCTACAGAGGAGACTCGGGCTACATACTAGGGAGTGTCATCACATGGCTGCTTAAGTTACCCTGGACTGATCTCTTAAGAGACCCCGAACCCTCAAGCGTTGAGTTACCCTGGACTGGTTACTATGAACCCCGGACCCTCAACATCACACATATGGAAAACTAGAAAGCCCTCTCAAGAAGATGAGGCACTCTTCTCATTCCCATCCTTAGTCTATACGAGCACTAGAGGCATGGGTAGATCAAATATCTCTAACTTATCTTTTTAGTGTGTTTTCCCCCCATAAATTTTAATTACTAGATTATCACTTATTACATAACTTGCATTAGGTTACCCTGGTACTGACCACTTTGGGTCCCGGACCCCTATGCAAGCCACTCCCAAGTCACATACCTAGACAACCTCTCCTAAGCACATAAAAACACAGTTGTGTCCCATACCACAACACCCATAAAGATCAAACTCGGTTCCTTAACAGGCAACCTGATAACAAGATGGTTCTCCCACCCAAGTAGACATAATTGTACCACCAAGCAAATCTCATAAATATAATTTCAATTTAAATCACAAGATATATCATGACATCCAGTCACATAAATGGTATAACATAAATCTCACAACCCCTGGTGTACTCCCTAGACTGGTCGACAACTAATCAACACCAACATATCAAAGCATAGGAAGTACAAGTAAACCAATACGATTTTTATAGTTTGGGTTTGCTTTGAAAGTACACAACTGGGTTAAAAGTAAAGTTTCAGTTTTGTTTCAATGTATGTTTCCAAGTGTATAAGACTTTTAGTATCATCCTTATAATATACCCGTGTATTTGTTTGAAAGAAAATTAAGGTTTTACCCCCATAATACTTGAAATCAAACTTTGTAAAAATGACTAAGGACAAATGTTTGAATTACTATAATTAATAATCTCTCAATGAAATAATTCTAATTTTCATTATGAGTTAATTTCCATAAAACCCTCCCCATTTAATTCGATCTCCTTTAAATTAAATTATTCATTGATTTCTAATAAATCAATTTGCAATTCTAATGATAACAATAATTGAATAATTTATAACTTCAATCTATAGCATATTCTAATAATTGACCTTAATTAAACTAAATTTAATTAAGTTGATTATTAAAATTCTAAATATAAACTATGTCAATATCTCTCCCCTTTTAATTATAATTGACAACTATTATTAATAAATACTTTTTTTTTTTTTTTTTTTACTATAATCTTAATATAACAAATAAGATTTGATAGAGAAATAATTCTCACAATTCGAATTTCAACCTAAAATCTTCTTTCTATTTCAAACCCTAATCTCGATTTAATGCTTAATTTCTTTCACATGTAGAACGATGTTTTCTAAATGTTTGTTTCAATCCAGATTCACAGATGAAATCAAATAGCAAAAAGATTCAGAACGAAGGGTGGCAAGATTCAAACAACAAAATTTGAGAAAGCAATTTTCAACAAGCACGAAGAAGACAGAGATCCGAAAATATTTCTACTATAGTTCACAAACCCTACCTTGATCTGATGCTAACAATCTGGTGAAAATCTTGCTAATCCAAACCCTTCAAAGCTTCCAAAGATTTCTTTGTTCCCCTTCCAAAAGTGTGTTCCCTCAAACCTGTCTCCAAAAAATCTCCCTTCAAAAATGAACCCTCAAATTTTGATAAGGAGTTCTCTTCCTACAATTGGGGCACTAATTGTGCGTTTACCCAAGAGGTCTCTTGATCCATTTCGTTAACTCTAAAATCAACCTTTATTTATCTTATCTTTCATATTTTCATGCATTTTAAATGGATTATTAAATCTCTTTATTTAATTTCCACTCAACTTCTATTTTAATCAATTTATAACTTATAAATCTCATGCGCACTTAATGCTATTAAATATCTTTATTAATTTCACATGTTTAATCTTTTCAATTAATTTCTTTTATTTTCAACTCATGCATAAATCATGCGAACTATAATCTTTATGATGATTAAATATCTTTTCAATTTAGTTTCATTTTTAGAAACTTAATTGATAAAATATTTATTAACTTAAATAACAATAATATTTAACATTTATTTAAAAATTCACTCTAAATATATTATTATTAAATTAAATAAATATAATCACGTTCTAAATTTATACTTTAACTTTTATCTCCAATATTTAATTCTCTCTTATTTAATTAATTCATTCATGCACAATTAATTTCCTTTTTAAATTAAAATATTCTTTTATTATTCCTTCATGCACTTTAAGTGAATTGTTAAATTACTTTATTTAACTTTCCACTTTACTTTACTTTAATAAATTTATAACTTTAATCTCATGTGCACTTAATAAAATATCTTAATCAAGTTCACATATTTTATCTTTTAAATTAATCTCTTATATTTAAAACTCATTCATGCGAACTTAAATCTTTTCCATAAATTAATATCTTTTCCTTTTTAATATATTTTTTAACGTTTAAATTGATAAATATTTATTAACTTAAATAACAATAATATTTAGCATTTATTTAAAAATGAACTCTAAATATATTATTATTAAATTAAATAAATATTATCATGTTCTAAATTTAATCTTATAGCTTTTATCTTCCAATTCAATTCTTTATATTTAATTAATTTCTCAATTAATTAAATATAATTAAATATTCAAAAAGTCATAATAATTCTCCATTAAATTAAATTATTAATTTAATCTATTAATTAGACTTAATTAATAGAAATTCATCAAAGACTCACAAAACAACATACGCACAAAATAATCACGGGTTTAAAAAGGGTAGACAGTCTGTTACGAGTCCTCCTTGCAGGACAAGTATTTTAGGCTATGGCTAGGATTGGACCTGATCATTATCTTCCCATTCTCACCATTTGAGTATTTGTAATAGGGCACGCTCATCCTGGCAATTGAGGGAAGTCGATGCTCGGTACCTGCATCCTACATAAAAGACGAGCATGTACATGTATATAATACATCTAAACTAAACAGACAATGGCGGGGAGTGGTTCATCGTGTAGATCCCGACTAGCAGGTGACTATGACTCCCTCCCTTAACCACATCAAACACTTCAGATAGAAAGATAAAATAAACACGCACACCATACACATGCAAGTATGGGGTAAGTATCATAAAAATCACAAGTCTAACATCAAATGCGTACATGTAATAATGCATCTCTATCAATACAACATAATCATCATTAAAGACATCATGTTAACATTTTTATAAAAGAAATCACATTTACTAACTAGGATCATTAAAATATCATTAACAACACATGAATGAAATCAACTAAGCAACAATAACTGATACATTTGTGATCAAAGTCATGAAATAATATCATAATATTACAAATCTAGTATCTCTAAAGCTAATCAAAGCATAAAATCAACCTAAAAGAATTTTACAATGATAACAGAAATGCGATCTAGGGGCAGGCACTACATCCACCCCCCCTAGAATCAGGCTTACTCCTGGAAGCCCATTACAAAGAAACATGAATCAAACTCAGAAAACTCAAAACTAAGGTCCACGATCGGGACAATTGGTCGCTCTATGACCATATTGTCCACAAAAGTAGCAATCTCCACTAAAGCCTCCCTGAGCTCCAGGTGCACGTGACTGATCACAACTACCAACACTAGCATCCTCATTGAGAGCTCGAGGAACTCGATCCAACCTATTGCGCATACTATGCTTCCAGTTGCGATAGTTCCCTGACTATGAACCACCACTGTTACCATGGAAGAAATTTCTTCCTGGCTTCTCCTGATTACCCTTAGAGAAGTTAGGAGAATTTCTAGAACTTCCAACTCCTTGAGACTGGTTGTCCCTCAATGCTCCTGAATAAAGTGCCCCTCTAGCCTGAACACCTAGTAGGCCACCTTGGCCTGAAGTCACACTCACCTCAACCAAAGTAGCTCGCAATATAGCATCCTTAAGGGTTTTAGGTTGGAAAACCTTAACACCCCCAATGATGTTAGCATTAAGTCCTCTAATGAAATGTTGGACCATCAATGGTGAGCTATCACTAACTCCCGCATAAGACATAAGCTTGAAGAACTTACGCTCATACTCCACCACAGTCTTGGTACCTTGTCTCAAATCATGAAACTCATCTGCCCTCTGAAGTTGCCACTGCTCTGATAGAAATCACTCACAGAAGTGTTTGTGGAACAACTCCCATGTGACAGTTTTCATATTTATCCCAAGTTTCTTCTCCTCCATATTCCACCAAATCGCTGCAAAGAGCTCTAAGTGGGTAATGGCATATCTTGCTTTGATGTTGGAGTCAAAGTCTTGCATGGAAAAACATCTATCTAGAGCAATCAACCAATTCTCAGCATCATATCCAGTACCTTCTCCATTGAAAGGTTTGATCTTGACCCGTAATAGGTCCTTTATCTGGATGGACTGACTAGACCGCCTATTGCTCTCTAGGATCCTCCCTCTAGGACTCATGGGCCTATCTCTATCTCCATGCTCTGAATGATGAGCTCTATCCTGTAACGGTAGATGTGCTAGGATCTCCTTGACCAAGTCTCTAGTGACCGGTCCTTCTGTCTTAGCATGATGCTTAACACTATCATCCTCTCTAGCCTCTTCCTGAATAGGGTCCCCTGAATGGACCAAGGAAGGAATACGGTGACTAACTCTCCCACGACTTCTACCACGTCCTGAGCTACGACCCCTAGCAATGGATCTAGAATCAGAAGTCATCTCTCCTACAACACCCAAACACAACAACGACATCTAAGAATCCATCATAACCATAAGGTCATAACTTACTGACATAAAACAATAATCCGAAAAGTTTTATAAGTTTTCTAGTTCCATGTTTAGAATTTGTATCATTCAAAGTTTGTTGTTCAATAGTTTGGTTTCAAGTTTGATGTCAATATAAGTTTGATGTTTAAATAAGTTGCAAGTTTACTAATTGCTCGAGTGATGGTGCACATAATGCCTAGAGTTCCCAATGGTGAAACTCAGGCTTTGATACCACATGTAACGCCCCGCTCGGGAACCCAAGAGAAATAAACCTAACATGTTACAATGTTTACTGAACTATTTTTTTTTTTGAAGTTTAAACAACATCAAGATAACATTAATGTGGAAGCAATAAGAACATACATATCAAATACACATTTGCAAGTACAGATACAGTTTCAATTCCTCAAAGATTCCTTTACGTTGAGTCACATTTAATAATTTTTAAATTAATTAGTTTAAGTTCCAAGTACAATGTCTCAAGATCATAAAGAAATAATAGATACCTAATCGCATAAGTAAATGCATAAGTATAAACAATACAATGAAAGTACATCCAATCAATAACATCCACTGCACATGTCACAGGGTATGTGAGAAAAGATACAATACAATTGATTTTATCATTGTCAAATTATTTTAGGTTGATTTTATGTTTTGATTAGCTTTAGAGATACTAGATTTGTAATATTATGATATTATTTCATGACTTTGATCACAAATGTATCAGTTATTGTTGCTTAGTTGATTTCATTCATGTGTTGTTAATGATATTTTAATGATCCTAGTTAGTAAATGTGATTTCTTTTATAAAAATGTTGACATGATGTCTTTAATGATGATTATGTTGTATTGATAGAGATGCATTATTACATGTACGCATTTGATGTTAGACTTCTGATTTTTACGATACTTACCCCATACTTGCATGTGTATGGTGTGCGTGTTTATTTTATCTTTCTGTCTGAAGTGTTTGATGTGGTTAAGGGAGGGAGTCGTAGTCACCTTCTAGTCGGGATCTACACGATGAACCACTCCCCGCCATTGTCTGTTTAGTTTAGATGTATTATATACATGTACATGCTCGTCTTTTATGCAGGATGCAGGTACCGGGCATCGACTTCCCTGAATTGCCAGGATGAGCGTGCCCTATTAAAAATACTCAAATGGTGAGAATGAGAAGATAATGATCAGGTCCAATCCTAGCCATAGCCTAAAATACTTGTCCTGCAAGGAGGACTCGTAACAGACTGTCTACCCTTTTTAAACCCGTGAGTATTTTGTGCGTATGTTGTTTTGTGAGTCTTTGATGAATTTCTATTAATTAAGTCTAATTAATAGATTAAATTAATAATTTAATTTAATGGAGAATTATTATGACTTTTTGAATATTTAATTATATTTAATTAATTGAGAAATTAATTAAATATAAAGAATTGAATTGGAAGATAAAAGCTATAAGATTAAATTTAGAACATGATAATATTTATTTAATTTAATAATAATATATTTAGAGTTCATTTTTAAATAAATGCTAAATATTATTGTTATTTAAGTTAATAAATATTTATCAATTTAAACGTTAAAAAATATATTAAAAAGGAAAAGACATTAATTTATGGAAAAGATTTAAGTTCGCATGAATGAGTTTTAAATATAAGAGATTAATTTAAAAGATAAAATATGTGAACTTGATTAAGATATTTTATTAAGTGCACATGAGATTAAAGTTATAAATTTATTAAAGTAAAGTAAAGTGGAAAGTTAAATAAAGTAATTTAACAATTCACTTAAAGTGCATGAAGGAATAATAAAAGAATATTTTAATTTAAAAAGGAAATTAATTGTGCATGAATGAATTAATTAAATAAGAGAGAATTAAATATTGGAGATAAAAGTTAAAGTATAAATTTAGAACGTGATTATATTTATTTAATTTAATAATAATATATTTAGAGTGCATTTTTAAATAAATGCTAAATATTATTGTTATTTAAGTTAATAAATATTTTATCAATTAAGTTTCTAAAAATGAAACTAAAATTGAAAAGATATTTAATTATCATAAAGATTATAGTTCGCATGATTTATGCATGAGTTGAAAATAAAAGAAATTAATTGAAAAGATTAAACATGTGAAATTAATAAAGATATTTAATAGCATTAAGTGCACATGAGATTTATAAGTTATAAATTGATTAAAATAGAAGTTGAGTGGAAATTAAATAAAGAGATTTAATAATCCATTTAACATGCATGAAAATATGAAAGATAAGATAAATAAAGGTTGATTTTAGAGTTAACGAAATGGATCAAGAGACCTCTTGGGTAAACGCACAATTAGTGCCCCAATTGTAGGAAGAGAACTCCTTATCAAAATTTGAGGGTTCATTTTTGAAGGGAGATTTTTTGGAGACAGGTTTGAGGGAACACACTTTTGGAAGGGGAACAAAGAAATCTTTGGAAGCTTTGAAGGGTTTGGATTAGCAAAATTTTCACCAGATTGTTAGCATCAGGTCAAGGTAGGGTTTGTGAACCATTGTAGAAATATTTTCGGATCTCTGTCTTCTTCGTGCTTGTTGAAAATTGCTTTCTCAAATTTTGTTGTATGAATCTTGCCACCCTTCGTTCTGAATCTTTTTGCTATTTGCTTTCATCTGTGAATCTAGATTGAAACAAACATTTAGAAAACATCGTTCTACATGTGAAAGAAATTAAGCATTAAATCGAGATTAGGGTTTGAAATAAAAAGAAGATTTTAGGTTGAAATTCAAATTGTGAGAATTATTTCTCTATCAGATCTTATTTGTTATATTAAGATTATAGTTTAAAAAAAAAAAAAAAAAAGTATTTATTAATAATAGTTGTCAATTATAATTAAAAGGGGAGAGATATTGACATAGTTTATATTTAGAATTTTAATAATCAACTTAATTAAATTTAGTTTAATTAAGGTCAATTATTAGAATATGCTATAGATTGAAGTTATAAATTATTCAATTATTGTTATCATTAGAATTGCAAATTGATTTATTAGAAATCAATGAATAATTTAATTTAAAGGAGATCGAATTAAATGGGGAGGGTTTTATGGAAATTAACTCATAATGAAAATTAGAATTATTTCATTGAGAGATTATTAATTATAGTAATTCAAACATTTGTCCTTAGTCATTTTTACAAAGTTTGATTTCAAGTATTATGGGGGTAAAACCTTAATTTTCTTTCAAACAAATACACGGGTATATTATAAGGATGATACTAAAAGTCTTATACACTTGGAAACATACATTGAAACAAAACTGAAACTTTACTTTTAACCTAGTTGTGTACTTTCAAAGCAAACCCAAACTATAAAAATCATATTGTTTTACTTGTACTTCCTATGCTTTGATATGTTGGTGTTGATTAGTTGTCGACCAGTCTAGGGAGTACACCAGGGGTTGTGAGATTTATGTTATACCATTTATGTGACTGGATGTCATGATATATCTTGTGATTTAAATTGAAATTATGTTTATGAGATTTTCTTGGTGGTACAATTATGTCTACTTGGGTGGGAGAACCATCTTGTTATCAGGTTGCCTGTTAAGGAACCGAGTTTGATCTTTATGGGTGTTGTGGTATGGGACACAACTGTGTTTTTATGTGCTTAGGAGAGGTTGTCTAGGTATGTGACTTGGGAGTGGCTTGCATAGGGGTCCGAGACCCAAAGTGGGCAGTACCAGGGTAACCTAATGCAAGTTATGTAATAAGTGATAATCTAGTAATTAAAATTTATGGGGGGAAAACACACTAAAAAGATAAGTTAGAGATATTTGATCTACCCATGCCTCTAGTGCTTGTATAGACTAAGGATGGGAATGAGAAGAGTGCCTCGTCTTCTTGAGAGGGCTTTCTAGTTTTCCATATGTGTGATGTTGAGGGTCCGGGGTTCATAGTAACCAGTCCAGGGTAACTCAATGCTTGAGGGTTTGGGGTCTATTAAGAGATCAGTCCAGGGTAACTCAAGCAGCCATGTGATGACACTCCCTAGTATGTAGCCGAAGTCTCCTCTGTAGATTTTTGTATCTCTGGTAGTGTACTTATTGTTGGATGTGGTGTATCTATTGTCGGATGTGTTTATTATGGTTATTTACTTTCATTGATGTTGTACTTTTGACATGTGGCTTTTGATTTGAGATGATTATCTTTCGTTGACTTTATCTTATGATCTTGGTATTTGGTTTATATTTGGTTTGTGTATGATGTTTGGTTATGTGGTGTCGGTATTGGATTGAGTGTTCTTACTTTTGGTTTATTTTATCTTCTTGAGTAGTATGTGTTACCTTTGAGGTAGTTTTGGCTATTAGGGGTACCTTGCCTAGGAATGTTTTATGTTTGATAGCCGTATGTGGATCGTTCATTATCTTCCCTGCACGGTGGGAGTGGAAGCCTGACTAGGTAACCACGCGGTCGGGAGGTAGTGCCTTCTTACCATTTCGGTTCCCCCTTCACATTGCCAGCTGTTGGATGTTCATTGCAGAAGATGTACCTTTATCATTCTTATTTCTTATCTCAGAGACTTCTTTTCAGATGATGTATATATGTTATCATGTATTCTCTTGTACAGTATCTATTTTCACATACCCTGCGACATGTGCAGTGGATGTTATTGATTGGATGTACTTTCATTGTATTGTTTATAGTTATGCATTTGCTTATGCGATTTATGTATCTGTTATTTCTTTATGATCATGTGACATTGTACTTGAAACTTAAACTAATTAATTTAAAATTATTAAATGTGACTCAACGTAAAGGAACCTTTGAGGAATTGAAACTGTATCTATATTTGCATATGTGTATTTGATGTGTATGTTCATATTGCTTCCGCATTAATATTATCTTGATGTTGTTTAAACTTTAAAAAAAAAAATAGTTCAGTAAACATTGTAACATGTTAGGTTTATTTCTCTTGGGTTCCCGAGCGGGGCGTTACACTAAGGTCAAAATACATGGATGACAAGGATTGATGAACTGGCATATTTAATGCACGATGAGAGTTTGTTATTCTATGTCAAGAAATGATTTAATGAGAAGTTTCTAGAAGGTTATAGAAAGGAGAAGGAGAACACAATGATGGAAGGATTTGATGAATTTTACCTAAACCTAAGATCTACGATGATGTTTAAGAGACAAAAGATCAAAATACCTATTTAAGGAGGCATAACAATTTTTTCTATGGTTGGTTTGTTGTTGATTGGAAATCTTAAGAACCTATGAAGAGCAGAGTAACAAAAGAGAAGTGAAGAGATTTGTGAAGTGTGATTGCTTGAAGGGATACCAAGTAGATCAGTAACGAAGATGATAATGAAGGCAAGTCAATGAACCAACTGATGAGAGAATGGAGATATGAATTTATAAAGTGAGTTGTGTTTTATAGATCAAACCTATTATTACTTTCTAACCATTATTATAGTATAGATTCTTTAATTAAGGTTGACATAATAATCATTTGTAAATATTTTAATTAAGGTGAAATTCTAATGGAATAATCCAAAGTCCTTTAACAAGGCCACTCCTAAAAGGGTGTTTAAACCCTTTAATAGGGTCACATTTAACAAGGTGTTTTGTATCCTTTAACAGGGTTGGCTCTTAACCAAGCTCACTTCAGAAGAGTGAAAAAGTGGTAGCATGTTACTTGGTGTTTTTTTTTTTTCTTCCCGAATTGGGTTTCCATGTTAAATCCTAGTGTCAAAGTATTATTTACTTATGTGAACGTTATTTTATGCATGCTATTTTTTTAGTTGTTTATTTTACTGTTAGTCGACTCACATATACAAAATAAAGAGCTAAAGAATGTTAAGTTGTTGATGATATGCTATATAGATTGAGTGAGTTTATGAGATTGATTAAGTTGTTTAAAGTTGTCAAAAGTTTAATTGGTACAATTGGACCTAAGGATAATTGATTCATACCCCCTCAATTATTCTAATCATTCTAACAACAACCTGACCAATTCATGCATATGTGAAACTAAAAGATAACGTCTAACATTTTTAACATAAAAGAATGTTACCTATTTACTCTGAAATTGGTAATCTACTAGGTACTTATGCTATTATATGTTTAAAAATATTTCTATACTTATCATATACATCTCTTCTTGCTTATGATATTAGACATTGCTTTGCATTTGACACTTGATCATGCTCTATATAATGTCTTTAGGATATTAGGAATATGGTTGATTTATATAATGCTTTATATACTATTATAAATTCATTATTATGTTTTCACTACTTTGTTTATAATATTTAAATTATTTGATTTCAAGCTAACCCAACCAACCCATTATGCCTCACACACACACACACACACACACACACACACACACTCAATCTACTTGGTGTGTCTTTAGGATGAGGGGAGGCAATTGTCGTTAATTCTCTAGGATATCTACATGATGTCACACTCCTCCTTCCTTTCCTATCATAGTTTGTATATATATATATATACATATATGTATGTATATAGTATATATATACATATTATATATATATATACATACATACATACATACATATATATATATATATGTATATGTATAGATATATGTTAGTATATAGTATATATATACATATAATATATATCTACATATACATATACATATACATACATATATATATATGTATGTATGTATGTATATATATATATATTATATGTATATATATACTATATACATACATATATGTATATATATATGTATGTATATATATATACATATACATGTATGTACATGTATGTATATATATACATGTATGTACATAGATGTATATATATACTATATATATATACACATATGTATGTATATATATATATATATATATACATATACATGTATCTACATGTATGTATATATATACATGTATGTACATAGATGTATATATATACTGTATATATATACACATATGTATGTATATATATATAGTATATATATACATATATATATACTATATATATACCGTATACATGTATGTACATGTATGTATATATATACATGTATGTACATAGATGTATATATATACATGTATGTACATAGATGTATATATATACACATATGTATGTATATATATATATATATATATATATAGTATATATATATATATTATATATATACACATATGTATGTATATATATAGTATATATATACATATATATACATACAATATATACACATATGTATGTATATAGTATATATATACATATATATATATATATATACATACAATATATACACATATGTATGTATATATATATAGTATATATATACATATATATACTATATATATATACATACATATGTGTATATATATACATCTATGTACATACATGTATATATATACATAGATGTATATACATAGATGTATATATATACATAGATGTATATACATACATGTATATATACATGTATGTATATATATAAATAGATGTATATATATACATAGATGTATATACATACATAGATGTATATACATACATACATACATACATACATGCGTACATACATACATACATATATATATATATACATATGTATACATATGTATATATACATATACATCTATATATACATATAGATATATATATATACATATATAGTATAGATATGTATATATATATGTATATATATATATGTATGTATGTATATATACATATATATATATACATATATATATACACATACATATATATATATATATATCTATCTATACTCTATATAAATATAAATATAAATATATATATATATATGTATGTATATATATATGTGTATATATATATATGTATGTATGTATATACATACATACATACATACATACATACATACATACATACATACATACATACATACATACATACATACATATATATATATATATATATATATATATATATATATATATATATATATATATATATATATATATATATATATATAAGTATTGTATCTTGTTAGTTGGTGATGCAAGTGTGTGCAGGTACCAAGCGTCAACTCCACCTGCCTACACAGGTCTGAGCATGCATCAAAATCCTCAAATAAGTTTTTGTTAACCATGATCCATATAGGAACTTTAAGACTGATTGGGGAGTTGCCTACTATTGGGGGATCTTTTGGGATTCTTGAATCTAATTTGGTATTGCGATAGTTAACATTTATAGTGGTAGTTTTATATTTAATTTAGATCTTGAGATAGTTCTTTGATACTTTAATATTCTATTAGTGATTTTTGGGAGATCTTGATCTCATGATGTTTTTATAGGTTAATCAGGTATATCTATCCAATTATATATGGGTGCACATATATGCTTGAATAAATATACATTTATAGTTAGTTTTGTGTGGCATTGGTTTAGATACACTATTCAGTGAATCTTTTCTAATTGATGTTGTAAATAGATAAAGAAAAATAAATAGAGAAAAAGAAATTGAATAAGATAAATACAATACAATATAATAAAATAAAAGAGGAACATGCCATATCTCTTTTTGGAGACTTGAAAACTTGACTCCTAACTACTAAAACCACTATCTACCATCTCATCTAATGTACTCTTTAAGGAGCATGGCAAAATGAATAAGTTATTTAAGTTGAAATTGAATGAGAGAGAGGATAAAAGAGAAACAAAACAATATCATGGGAATTGAATTCCTAACCTCATGGATGGAGGAAGAGTTCCTTAACTATTGTATCACAAGAATCCTTTGAGTAAGGACTTTATGGAAACCTAGGCAACCCAATGATTAGTTAGAGATTGGAACAAAAATAAATAAATAAAAAAAAGGTTTGATTTATCTAACCAAATCTCAGGAGATATCGGTTGCAATGGATGCAACCAATGCAATGATATATAGTCCCCTACAAATATGGGGTTTTCCCATGGAGAAACACATTAGAAAATTTTGGTGAAAAACATTAGACAAAGTTTTGAATATTTTTTGAAAGAATAATGTCGAGAACAAAGAATAAAGGTTAAAATGGTTCATACTGAGAAGCATAATCTTTGTGCATTCTATGTTTTCGTTTTAAAGTGAATTTCAAATGAATGCAATCCTAGAATCATAACCTAGAAAACTCAGTAATTAATCTCTATGAATTCTATGTTGATTTCTTTCTTCCATTACTATGATACTCTCACTTTTTGCTTATTCATCATGTCATGTTTACAAGCCATGTTGGTTTGCTACAAATTTAACTCTCATGGATGAATACTATTGGGGATTCTAATTTGGGATTAAAATCAAGAGGTAAGGAAACCCTCCCTTATTCATGATGAATCTTGGAAGTCCAATTCATATCATTCTATCTATTTTTTTGTAGTCTCTCGAACAAATGTACAGAAATACTACACATATGCGCAATTCCACACATTCCCAATTTGTCTGTCACCTTGAACAAAAGAACAACCTTAGAAAAAAAAATCACAAAAATAGGAAACAAAAGGGAAACTATAGGAAACAAAATTGCAATAATAGGAAGCAAAAAAACATCTATAAAAAATCGATGCATCAATCTGCTTAATTGATGCATATATCTGGTGAAATAAAAAATGCATATTTTTGCATAATAAAAGTGCAAGTATATTAGATGTATGCACATGAACAATGTATAAATTGTGCAATTCTATTAAAAAAAAGTGCATGAATAAGAAATGGATGTGCAACAATAGGGAAACTAGACCTCTAGAGTTAGTTTTTAGCATCAGGGTATAACATAAAATGAACATTTAAGTATAGCTAGTTATAATTTAAGTTATATTTTATGTTATACATCAAGAAGCTTTTAAGATAGGTTTCAGCCTCTTAGGAGTTAAAACAGAAATTTTAGAATTTCGAGGTTTTAAGAAATTTCAGACTTAGCTAAATTTGAGCAATCTATAGTTCAGCTTTTCTTATATGTTTTTTGATCTCGTATTTGCATCTGAGGAATTTTACTTTCTAGATATGTCATATTCTTTCTTAAAAAGTGTTTGATATATGATTATTGAATTATATTTCTCATAAGATGAATTAGGGTTTAGAGGATTGACCTAGGGGTACGAGACCCTAGAATTATGCCCTTAACAATTTTCTCTCTTAATTGATTAATTCAAATTTTGAATGGAATTTATTTTGGTCACCAAAGGCTTGTGGATTTTGTGCCTTGTTGGAAGAGAAATATTCTTATATTAATGTGATTTTACAATGTTTCTTCATGTGAATATACTTTGATATATGAGTTAGGGTTTTGGACTAGGGGTATGGGACCCTAGGTTATTATGGCCTATAACTCTTTATGATTTTGGATTATTTTTATGAGTAGGGTAGAGACCCCAGGTGAGTGGCTCAACATAGGTGCTAGGGACTAGAAGTAACTATGAAGGGATCCTATGTGTAGAGACTAGTTTTCTATGTAGGCTGGCTCTAATTGTGAGTTGATTAATAAGTGATAACATAATAAGAAATGAACTTATGGGTTGGGTTCTAGGTTTCACACTAAATAATATAATTGTGGATGTAATGTTGGAGTACATATGGAAGGGACATCTTGCACAACTTAAAGGTCCCTAGCCCAGGTGGTTAATCCCAACATTACTTAGTCATGCCTATCCTTGTTGGAGTACTAAGGGAAAATATGTCCTATATGGTCAGATGATCTTAAGCCTAAGTGGTTGATCCCAAAACTTTAGGAAGGTATGATGACACTCACCTAGATATGGTTGAACTCCCTACTCTATTTTTTCCTTTGGTTGTCCATTTGCTTTGTGATTTCTTTTTAGGAATTATGTTTTATTTGGCCTTACATTACCTTTGTACTTTGATATAAGCCTTATATTACCTTAGAACCTATGTGGATCATGGTCTTATCTCCTAGCTCAGGGGAGTGGATCATTTATGGCTCCACATGGTTGGGTGGAAAAATATTTTGAGGTGCTATTCTATTAGAAATGTTTAGAATAACTAAGAGGGGCATGGGATGAATCAATTACTCAAGGTCCATAAATACCATTTGAACAATTAAACATAAAACACTCACTATTCTACTTATCCTATCATTTCTTAGTCTCTATTGTATAAACCAAAATTAGTGTCCCAAATATACAATACTTTGCTAAATATAAAATGTAAGGCATATAAAACATTCAACACAAGTTTGACATTGGGATTGTATGTGGAAACCCAATTTGGGAAAAACCACCAGCAACATGTTACCACTTTTTCACTTTTGAAGTGAGCTATGTTATGAGCCAACCTATTAAAGGTTTACAATACACACTATTAAATGTGACTTGGCTAGAGGATTTAATCACCCAATTAGGAGTGGCCTTGTCAGAGGACTTTGATCATTCCATTTAGAATGTCACCTAGTTAAAGGATTTACATAGAATGTTAAGTCCTTCAAATGATTGTTAGGTCAACCTCTATTAAAAGGATTTCAATACAAACTATTTACAATGATTAGAAAGAAAATAGTAGGGTTTTGATCTATATGATTACAACTCACGTTGAAAGTTTAGATCATTGTTAGGTTCATGTGTTGAATCATTGATAAGTCACTATCATCTGTATTCTTGATTCACTCTGTAACCCTTCAAGAAATTAGTCTTCCCCTTTCAACAACACTTAAGCCTTCTGCTTATATTCACTTATGAATATCAACAAAATCTACATAAGAAACCTCCTTTAGCTTCACATTCACTCTCACACTTGTGCATCTGTAATCAACCTTCTTATATCAACAAAATCTACATAAGCAACCTCCTTTAGCTTCACATTCACTCTCACACTTGTGCATCTCTAATCAACCTTCTTATATATGTGTCTCTCACATACACTTACACACGCACTATCACTCCTTCACATTTGTTTGAATATTTACCTCTTAATATAGGCAATTCTTTCTTTACCATGTTCCATGATCACCATAGATTTTAGAGTTTATGATCAGGTTCAACACTATTCATTGTATTTGTCCATCATTTTGATCTTCCCCGAGAAAATTATTTGGAATCCATCTATTAGGTATTTACCTAATCCTCACCTTGAATTTAATGATCCAACTCATCAATATTATCTTCAACATGGTTTACATCTCCCAAAAAATCAATCGAGTCAACTAAAAATCATAATATCTTCAAATTCATTCTCAATACTATTACTCACCAATCACTAAGTTCTAACACTTGGTCATCACTAAAATACTCAATCACTGTAAAACTTCTAGCTTGGCATCAAATAGCTTTCTTAGTTGATACTAATGCTTGACCAACACTAGATATTCTCAACACTTACTGTGGTTCGGCTGACACTAGCATCACTCAACTTTCATTAAAAATTTACTCTATTACTCAACTTAGCTTAACTTTCTTGATATATAAGCAATCACTTTGTCTCATCAAAGTCTAACTAATCAAATGTCCATTGTGGCTTCCTTTTCATAACTCAACTTTTCCTCTAGGTGCTATTGTTATGAGCAATTTCTCAAATCCTCTTCAAGAATTAAATAGATATGACATTTAGATTAGGTAGCAACATGTCTTGTCAATAGATTTGACATCAGTGACAAAACAACAATTGTTCCAATTGTAAGTTTCCAAAAATCTCCCTCTTTGGCATTGATGATAACATCTCTACATCTCAATATTAGTTATATCTCAATGTACCAAATGCATCTCACTTTGTTACAATACAATCCAAAAGATTTTCTCCCTTTGAGATAATAATCTCTCTTTGTGTTCATATTGTCCCTCTCTAATATATTGCTTCTAGTGTATATTTTCTACTCTTCTATGGCTATCTCTCCCTTTTTGACAAGAATGCCAAAGACACTTAGCTTTCTTGGCTTCAATCTCTTCATACATCTGAGTTATGTAGATTTTGCATGTCTGGCTAATTTCTATCATCTATCTATGACTGATCTATTATGTTGTACTTGACTATCTACTTTAGGCATATCCTAAAGTAGAGTTGTATTGCATGAATGTGTAAGATATTCTAATTAGCATATGTGATGCAATGCACCTCGCCTTCTTAAGTAGCTTTATTTAAGGGATCACCCCTAATTTACCTCTAAGATATTTATGATCATCTTTAGGTAAGGCTTTTATGAACATGTCAACAATTTGTTTTTTGGTGTGCACATATTCTAGCTTCACTTCTTTGTCTTGAACTAGTTCCCTCAAGTAGTGATGCTTTATAGCAATGTGCTTTGTCTTAGTGTGCATCATTGTATTCTTTGAGATGCTAATAGCACTTGTGCTATCAAAATAGATAACTTCTATATCTATAATTTCCTCTTTCATACCTTTCAATAATTGCTTTATCTACATAATGTTTGAATAGGTTACTGTAGTTTCCACATACTCAACTTTAGCTATTGATTGGGAAATACAATTATGTTTCTTGCTTGTCCATGACACTAATCTCTTTCCTAGAAAGAATGCACCTCTAGTAGTGCTTTTCCTGTCATTAATATTTCTTGCCCAATCTGAGTCAGTGAATACCTTCAGTTCAAATCTATCACTTCTATTGTAATATGATCTATAGTCTTCTATACCTTTCAGATATCTCATTATCCTTTTCACTGTCATGGTGTGAATCTCCTTAGAATTTTCTGAACATCTAGCAACTATCCCTACTGCTAATGTAATATCAGGTCTACTATGAACAACATATTTCAATTCTCCAATCACAGATCTGTATAGGGTTTGGTTCACATCAACAAATTCATCATTCTTAGATAGCTTATGTCCAATAAACATAGGTGTACTTATTGGTCTTGAATCTTCCATACCAAAAGTGTTCAATATCTCTTTGATGTATTTGAATTTTGTAATAAAAAAACCATACTTCATTTGACATACTTGTAATCCAATAAAGAATTTGATTTCACCAAACATAGACATTTCAAATTCCTTCTTAATTTCATCAGCAAATGATTTGCATAATGCTTCTCTTCCTCCAAATATAATGTCATCAACAAATATTTTACATAATTGTACTTCATTGTTCTTACCATTCTTCAAATATAAATTACTGTTGTCATTTGTCCTTTCAAAAATAATCTTTACCAAATAGTTATGTAGTCTTTCATACCAGGCTCTTGGAGCTTGTTTCAATTTATAAAGGACTTTGTTCAGTTTACATACCATGTTCTTCTTGTCTGGATCCACGAATCCCTCAGGTTGTTCAACGTACACTTGTTCCTCAAGTATACCATTTAAAAATGCAAATTTGACATCCATCTAATATACCTTGAAATTCTTGTATGCTGATTATGCAAGTAGAGTTCTAACTCCTTCAAGTCTTGCCATAGGAGCAAGAGTTTCTCCATAATCAAATCCTTCTTCTTGAGCACATCCTTTGCATACCAGTCTTGCTTTGTTTCTTGTTACTTCACCATTCTCATTGAGTTTATTCCTAAAAACCCACTTTGTTCTAATAAAATTTTTGTCTTTAGGTCTTGAAACTAAAGTCCAAGTATTGCTCTTCTCAATTTGGTCAATTTCCTTGTTCATTGCCTAAATCCAACCTTCATTGTCTAAAGCATCTTTTACTATTTTGTGCTCAAATTCACAAAGCATGCATCATCTTTGAGTCTTTTTCTTGTCGTGACACTTGATTCAAAATCACTAATAATTTGCTTAGGTTTGTGATGTCTTCTCACATCCTTTGATAGCACTATTAGTTTCCTTCTTTGTTCTTCTATAGGTTCATCTTGAAAAATAATCTCTCAAGCTCATTTGATCTTTCTTGTTCAGGTTCTGATTCATGTTCTGCATGTTTGACATTATCTATCTAATGATCAACATTGTTTTTCTATGACTCAACATCTTCAGTCTGTTGCTTGACACCCACTCTCTACTACTCAAAAATTTGTTGCACATAATTTCCTATTTTCTAAGAGATTGTAGCTTGATTTGCTTGATCACTAGGAGTGTTGGGAGCATCATCATCAACCTAGATGAAAGTACTATAGTCTTCAAGTTCTTCTTTGCATGTAATATTTATGCAAGCTCATCAATTTTCACATTTTCACTTTCCACAACTTTGTTAGTGTTAGAGTTCAAACACTTTTAAGCTTTTCTTGTGGTGGAATATCCTAGGAATATACCTTCATCACTCTTTGCATCAAGTTTTCTATTCCTATTATCTTTAAGTATATAACATCTACTTCCAAATATTTTGAAATATTTCACATTAGGAGCATATCCATACCATAGTTCAAAAGGTGTAACATTTGTACCTTTCTTAGTATATACTCTATTCAGGCTATAGACAATACTACTAATAACTTCTCTCCAATACTTCTTTGATACACTCTTCTCCATCATTAATGTTCTTGCATAGTTCATTATTGATCTATTTATCCTTTTAGCTATCCCATTCCAAGGAGGTGTCCTTGGTGCTAACATCTTTCTTTTAATTCCTATGTCATTGTAGAATGTATAGAACTCATTTGAAATAAATTCAACACCTCTGTCAGATCTATAACACTTCATATGCTTCCTTGTTTCTTTTTCAACTCTTGCTAAATACCACTTAAATAATTGAAATCATCAGATTTAGCTTTAAGAAACATCACAGTTATCATCCTAGAGTAATCATCAACAAATAGAATGAAATACTCATCTCTATAGTAGCTTTGAACATCAATGGGTCAACATAGCTCAGTATGAACCAATTCCAAAATATCACTAGAAGTGTATATTTTTTTCTCTTAAAACTAGACTTGGTCATCTTTCCCAATTGACATTGTTTACACATAGCATTGCTAGGCTTTTTTAGTTTAGGAAATCTTGTCACTTTCTTCATTTTATTGATACTTATTAAATTTTCAAAGTTTACATGACATAACCTCTTGTGCCATAACCAAACATCTTCTTGTTGTGCAAAAAAACATGTCTCAAATGATAAATCTAGATAGAACAAGTTACCTCTTATCTAATAACCACTTCCAACTAGCTTACCATCAAGATCATGTATCTTGGACTTCCTATTATGGAATTTAACTCTATAACCTAATTTGTTCAGTTGTGAAACACTCAATAGATTATAGTTAAGTCCTTCAACCTAGTGAACATTATCACATTTTATCTTATCAATCAGTTGAATGGTACCTTTATCTTTTACAAAACATGGAATATCATTACCAAATTTAACACATCCACCTTTGTATGGACCAATATCCTCAAATTTATGTTTATCACTAGTCATATGATTTGAACATCCACTATAAATATCCATCTGTGACTTTTTTTTACATACAAAATTAATGCAATTTTCTCATCTTCATTAGAAACTTCTTTCATATCAACATAGACAACTTCATCATCATTACTTTCAGATTCATTGTTAGTTTCTTCTTTAACAATATAGTTGGACTTCTTACCTTTTTCATCCTTGTCTCTCATGAAGTCTCAGTCATGTTTTCTTCCTTTGTACTTGATTTCCTTCCTTTCATCCTTATCCTCTATATTAGGACACCTAGCAAAAATATGACCTACTTTGCTACATGAAAAATAGATAATAGGTACTTTACCTTTTCCTCTTCCAAATCATTTTGCAATAATGGATTCAAGTTCATCAATCTCATCATAAAAAATCTCACTATCACTCTTCACATGCTTTCCTTTCCTTTTCCTAAGGACCAATTGTGACTTAAATAAAAATTCAATGGTAGTTGGTGTGTAGTTATCAAAGTTGTACATTTCAAAGTCAGTAAGTCTACCAATTAAACCTTCCAAGGTCAAAGTGTTACTTGGTGTGCATCTTAGTTCTTGAATTACAGACACTCTAATGACATAAATAGGGAGTAGAGTCCTCAATACCATGCTTATCATAGTTTCATCTTTGATTTCTCCATTTGCACCATGAATAGCATTACCAACTTCTTTAAATCTTGTGCAATATTGTACTATATTCTCACTTTCCATCATTCTTGTGTCATTAAATTTATCTCTCAGGCTTTCTGATTTAGCTCTCAAGACATTGTCATCACCTCCATATATGGTTTTCAATTTTTCCCACATTTTCTTTGCATTGTCACAATCTTTTAAGTCATAAAACTCATCATAACTTAGGGATGAGGCAATCTCCGACATTGCTTGATTGTGTTCTTTCTTTGTTTTAGTTCATCAACAATCAAAGGAGTAGTGGCTACCTTCACATACTCATTGTCCACAAAGTTGACAGCAACATCACTGATACTAGATATACGCAACCTTATCAAGGTTTTCCATATAGAAAAGTTCTCCTTGTTCAACTTTGGTACATCCCTCTTGTGAATCACAATCTTTGGCTTTAAGTACCTTTAAAATTTTTCTCTATAAGCACCGAGCTTTGGTACCAATTCTTAGAGATGTTTATAATAAATGGGGGTTGGGGGGAGGTGAATTAGTTACTCAAGGTCCATAACTTGTACCATTTGAAAAATTATGCATAAAATACTCACTATTTTGCTTATCCTACTGTTGCTTGGTCTTTATTGTATAAACCCAAATTACTGTCCCAAATATAACATACTTTGCTGAATATAAAATGTAAAGCATATAAAACATTCAACACAAGTTTGACACTAGGATTTTATGTGGAAACCCAATTTGGGAAAAACCACTAGAAACATGTCACCACTTTTTCACTCTTTCAAAGTGAGCTCTGTTAGGAGCCAACCGTGTTAAAGATTTACAATACACACTGTTAAATGTGACTTGGTTAGAGGATTTAATCACCTTGTTAGGAGTGACCTTGTCAGAAGACTTTTATCATTCCATTTAGAATGTCACCTAGTTAAAGGATTTACATAGTCTGTTAGGTCAACCTCTATTAAAAGGATTTCAATACAAACTATTTACAATGATTAGAAAGAAAACAATAGGGTTTTGATTTGTATGATTACAACTCACTTTGTAAGTTCAGATCATCGTTAGGTTCATGTGTTGAGTCACTAATAATCTCTTCAGTATCACCTCTATTCTTGATTCACTCGACAACCCTTCAAGCAATCAGTCTTCCCCTTTCAAAAACACTTAAGACTTCTGTTCAGATTCACTTATCAACATCAACAACATTTGCATAAGTAATTTCCTTTAGCTTTGCATTCACTACTTGTACATCTCTGATCATCCTTCTTCTATATGTTCCTCTCACATACACTAGCACTCCCTCACGTTTTTTTGGATCTTTACCTCTTTCTATAGGCAATTCTTGCTTTACTATTTTCCACGATCACTATAGATTTTAGGGTTTACGATCAGGTTCAACATGATTCATTGTATCTGTCCATCTTCTTGATCTTCCTCTAGAAAGTTCTCCAAAATCTGTCTATTAGGCCTTTACCTAATCTTCACCTTGAATTTAATGATCCAACTAACCAATCTTATCTTCAACATAGTTTACATCTCCCAAGAAATCAACTGAGTTGGCTAAGAATCACAATTTCTTTGAATTCATTCTCAACGTTGACTGTTACTCAACTATCACTAAGTTCTGGCACTTGGTCATCACTAAAATATGCAGTCGCTATAAAACTTCTAGCTCAGCTTGGTCAACACTAGATTTTTTTAGCACTTAATGGGGCTCTATTGACACAAGCATCACTCAAAATTCCTTAACCATTTACTCTATTTCTTGGCTTAGCTTAACTTTCTTGATATAAACAATGACTTTGTCTCATTGAAGTCTAACTAAATTGTGACTTCCTTTCCATAACTCAACCTTTTGTCTAGGTGCTATTGTAATGAGAAATTTATCAAATCCTCTTCATCAATCAAGTAGATATGACATTTATATTAGGTAGAAATATGTCTTATCAATAGATTTGACATCAATGACAAACAATTGTTCCAATTGTAAGTTTCCAACACTATTTGAGTGTTCATGGATGGCTTTATTGAGTAGCAATCAAAGACTGTTTCTTAAAGTCTATATGTTGCTTCTCCTTGAAAGAAATCTAAGTAATATTTTAATGTAAACTCTTGAAGAAAGTAAAAGCTCACACACACACACAAACACACACACATATGACATCAATGACAAATAATTGTTCCAATTGTGAGTTTCTAACACTATTAGAGTGTTCATGGATGGCTTTATTAAGTAGCGATCAAAGACCATTTCTTAAATCTATATGTTGCTTCTCCTTAAAGAAATCTAAGTAATATATTAATGTAAACTCTTGAAGAAAGTAAAAGCTCATATATATATGACATCAATGATAAAAAATAATTGTTCCAATTGTAAGTTTCCAACACTATTTGAGTGTTCATGGATGGCTTTATTGAGTAGCGATCAAAGACCATTTCTTAAAGTCTATATGTTACTTCTCCTTGAAAGAAATCTAAGTAATATTTTCATGTAAACTCTTGAAGAAAGTAAAAGCTCATATATATATATATATATATATATATATATATATATATATATATATATATATATATATATATATATATATATATATATATATATATATCCTAGAGATACCCGTTACCATTTTTAATTAAATTTTCATTTCATGATATATGTATGTATATATATGTATATATATATATATATATATACATACATATATATATATATACATACATATATATATATATACATACATATATATATATATATACATATATACATATACATATATATATATATAAATATATATATATATACATATATACATATACATATATATATATACATATATATATATACATATATACATATATATATATACATATATGTATATATATATATATATATATATATATACATATATATACGTACATATATCATGAAATGAAAATTTAATTAAAAATGGTAACGGGTATCTCTAGGATAAATAAAGGGAAATGTGAACATATTGCATTATTTCAAAGGATGAATGAAGTTATGATGATGCTTGACATTTTATATTTCTTTGTATTTGGATGAATGCATGATGAATAAAATAACTATTTAATCTTCATAACGATATTAAATGAACAATCTATGATTTGGTTTACATGTGTAGTTGAATGGATAATGTACCAAATCATAAGTAGACAAAACACTAATATATGGATTAACTTAAGTAGTAAGGAAGAATGATAGAAAGGCAATTAAGTAATGTTGTTTAAATATGACATTACGAAACCTATTAGGGCCATTAAATCTAAGAAATGGTAAGTGGAAGCAATTCAAAAAAAATTATTCACCAAACTTCATATCAATTTGTCTTATCCTTTTGGGTTCCCTTGCGAGATAATACATCAACAATTATAGGAGCCATTGGAGTGGTTAACTCAAAATGACTCACTTGTAACTGATAATGGTGAAGCATTTCACAAAGATGAAAGAATGAAGTACTATACTCACTAAGAAAAATCTTATCTCTAATTTCAGTTGCAAATTAGAAATAAAAATACATTAAATGTCATGATTAAATAGTATAGGATAAAATATTTTAGCATAAAAATGTTTGAATCTACCAATTAAGTCACTTACTTTTTCTTTAACATTTTCTTTACAATGCATCAAATCAATCAAAGAAATTCTAGGACCAATGTTCTTTTAATTTTTTTGAATGAAGGCATTGCCAAGTATATGAAAGGAATCAATGGAATAAGGGGGTAAAGAGAAATACCATCTTAAACTTTTTCCCTATGAGTATGCATGAACAACTTATTCATGAGCTTGTAGTCATGAGAAAAATTACTACATATGGTTTGGAAAGTCCTTACATGAATCATATGATCACCCTTACCATCTAACTATGAGGCATCTCAATATTTTGTGGGATAACAACATGAAGGATGTCTAAGAAATGGGATTAGCAATATCACATGTAGGGATGTTGTACTTAGATTGAGTGAATTGAGCCACTTGTTGCCTCAAAATAGTGATAGTTTGAACCAAGATACTAATGATGGGATTAGAAGATACAATAATAGGCACATATGTATTGGATTTTCTAGCAAAGCTATTATAAGAAGTGTAAGGAATATGTAAAGATGTTAGGGGAGGATTGGAAGGAATAGGAAGAGGATTGAAATATGTGAAAGGAATGACATTATATTGAGTTAATGAAGAAAACAAAAATTTGAATATTAATTTCCATTTTATTGTCTCATTGTAGAAATAAGAGATCTAAATCTATATGCAAGCACATAATCTTCCAAATAAACTCCTATTTCCATTGGACATTCATGCATATTCTTGTAAAAATTGACTTCAATCTCAATATTAAAAAAAATTATTGCTTTATTATTTCAGCAAATACTTGAATCGGTCTTTTAGAGTAAACCACATAACTGAATTAATTTATTGGTCCTCAAGACATTTCAACCAAATGCATAAGTTTCAAATGAAGTAACTAATCCTTAGACTAGTTTTCATTCTCAAACCACCAAGCTCAAATTAATTCACCTTCATAGTCTAATATAATGTCATGAATTGGTAACCCAAACCATTAAAAAAAAAAGATTCTTAATCCAAATCAATGCAATTAACCCAAAACCATTTTATGTTATGGTCAAATCTACACTCTTCAAAAAATATTAGAATTTTACTAATCAAAGCTTCCCTTAAGATTTAGATTTATCCTTCCCTGTTAACTTGTCAAATTGATGACCATGAGATAAGAAATATAATCTCTTTGAAATCTGATTTTTCCAAAGCCCAAAATATGCATTAATGAAGAAATGGGAACAAATAAAAAATCTATGAAATAATTTTTTTTGAAGCCAAATCTACTCCAAGATAACCGATACCAAGTATCTATTCAAATTAGATTTTTGGTTCTGATTCAAACCATATCGATTCCATGCAAAACCCAAATTTTGCTTCTCTTCACAACCAAACTAGCATAGATTATAATCCAATATCTTATACTATAAATTATAGCCCATGATTTGATACAAACCAATCATATGGATTCCATATTGGCTTTGAGGCAAGTTCACTTCAAAAATTGATATCCAATGCAAAACCTCACATGACAAACCCCCAAATATAAGTAGCAAATTTTGATCCATGAAATCATTAAACCGATATGGAAAGTAAACCCAATTTTTTTTATTTTAGTAGATAAAATTAAAATTTTAAAAAAATATTCTTGGAAGCCTATAACAATCAAATATAAAACTTAAAATAGAGAAAAACATGACTGAACACCAAACTGAAAATTCCATTAATATTTACATTCCACATTGTCTGCACATAACAGATGGTCTTGGTTATCCATAGCCAAAGGACCTTTATGATTTCTTTCATAAATTACATCCTCTGGTTGATACAATTTCATCCCATTTTATAACTAATCTAGGTAGTTACACAAATTTTCTGTTTCCCAAACTAATGCATCAGTTACAACTTATGAAATATTAAATTCCCAAATTAAATTTATAACCCAATCTTGCACAATTTGAAATTTCATGCCTTTAAATATATTAAAGCATATATTGGCATGGCTTGGATTCATTATTTTTTTAATCAAACCAATATTGGAAGTTTGTTATAAAATATGATCAAATTGAATAATCCATTGGTGCTCCTCCACCATGGAATTTGGGTGATGCTATTAGGATTAACCGCATATAGAAATAACAATTATATGCAAGTTTAACCAATATAAAATAATAATAAATTGCACAGAAGAGAACACAAGACATAAGGATTTAACGTGGTTCACCCAATCCCTTGACTATGTCTACCAACAACAAGTCCAATATTATTATTACCCAATGATTACAATCTACAATCCCTTACAACTCAATACTACTATAAGAAGCTACAATATCATCATATATTATGAAATCTCTAACCCTAAGCCATTTTATACATTATTTTTTTGCTTACAAAATTAGGGCTAGAATAAGCCGTCTAATAGAAAAATAATAGCCAACTACTTGCGCTACCCCAGGACCTTGCAAGTGGTGCTACCCCTTGAGACACCCCCCCCCCCAAACCTCTATAGGAATAATCTAAGGGGAAACCACACTGAATAAATCTCTGAGTTTGATTAGGCTCCACATCACAAAAAATGCCTAATTAATCCTCTTTAAAGTCTCTATTATCATGACATAAAGCTCAAGGAAGGATCTGACCACCTAGGTCCTCACTTTCCTTTATCCAATCATTTCAAATTGATTTTGTGCATTATAATGGTCATATATCATAATCTATACTTGATCTATGAGACCTAGGACCTATTTTGGGACCCCAAAGGAGTTCCTCGAGTTTTGGGTCCTAGTTGTCATAGATATAGTACACCCCTAATAGGCCAATTAGGGATGTAGTTCATCCTTGCCTGAGACCTATCTTGAGTCCCATTCTTTGATCCCAAGTCTATGTTTACTCACAGTACATAAATCGAGGTAAGTCATCTTGGAGGAGAATGTTAATTCTAAGCCCTTTACAAACCCATACATTTTATCCATTTTGCATCCACCAAGTTCATAATCAAACATTTATGTGTACTAGCACTCAATAATTCAAGTATTCAAGCATTCTTCAAGAAAATTCCTCCATTGAAGATCATTGATTTAAGCATTCAAGTAATTGAAAGAGATTATTTTCAAGATCTTCCTTGATCCATTCAAGGTCCTTTGTTACATCTTAAACATCTATTCATCTGCATTTTTGATCTAATTCAATTGGTAAAGAGAGCTCATTACATTTGATTCGAGAGATTCGACTCTTCTAAAGTAAATTCATATATTTACTTTACATCTTAGTAATTTAATTATTTTAATTCAAGGTTTATTCACAAACTAGGGTTTGACTGAGGCAAACTCTCCATCAACAAGCAAAAACCATTTTTATTGGAGGATGCAGATCTTGGAAAGGCAATCAGGCTCAGATACCCTTTTTGTCATTTTTTGGATCTATAAAAAAAGAATTAGATTCAGACATAGTTGATTAGGGACACAATGGTTCCATGCTTCAAGAGAAAGTTGACCTTGATTACAAGAAAGTTGACCTTGCCAGATCACCATACAATTTTTGGATTTTGTACATCTCATAGTTTTTAGCTTTGAGTGCATGAATAAATTTTTTTGGAGCTTGTTTGACAACCCATTTATTGGTTTATATCTTGAAAGGTATATTATTTTCCCCTTTTCTATTTCAATATAATTTATCATATTATCATATCTTTATATTTCATATCTACTTTCTTAAACCCTCTTACGGTGGAAGTGAGAGGGAAGTAAATCTAAGTAATTCATCCTTTTGCACTAGGTTATGCATTGAAACTTCCTTTTGTGTTGATCAAACCTATCTTAAGAAATGGATTTTGGTTTCCCATCTTTATTAGGTGTTAGGGTGGCTTCATTCCTTTTTACCTCTTATACATTTTGGCGAACCCAAACTTCTACCCCCATTCTTATTGGAGTTAGATTTTGCTATCTTGTGTAGTTAGATTATATTATGTTGTTATCCTTCTTTTCATGTTAGATTTCTTGGTGTATTTAGATCAACTTTGTATTCTATTATTTGAATCTGTGGTATTTAGACCTCCTCTTACATATAGATTTCATTTCATATATTTTCATTATGAAAATTCCAAAAAAAATGCATCTAGTCATTGCATTTCCTCTCAAGGAGGTTGCTATCTTTATTTTCCAAAGATTTTCTAGAGATTCATTTTCATGCATATGATGATGCTTTGGTGTGTTCTTTCATTGATGCTTATATTTTTAAAGATGATGTTGATCAACCTCTAGTGATTTATGATATTCCTAACCTTAATAATGGTACTATTTAGGATGAACCTCTAGATGATAATGTTTATTATTCTCTTCCTCATGAAAAATATCACATGTTTCACACTTTTTATTTTCAACATGACTTTTCTCCTCAACCATATTTTCCTCCTAGTGGAGCTAAAGCATCAATAGAAGATTTCAATTCTTATCCTCTCTCTTCTAGCAATACCTCTATGTTAAATCAAGTGTTTCATCAAATTAACATGTGTTGAAAACAAATTGATATAAGTATGATAAACATGTTTCAATCATTGTTTTGTCACTGATGTCAAACCTACTACTTGCTTGTAAGAAAATTTCTTATATGATTTAAGTACTTTCATTTATTTGATTGATGAAGAGGATTTGATCAAATGAGGTAACAATAGCACCTAGACGAAGGGTTGAGTTCTGATATGGAAAAGGAGTACAAGAATTAGTTAAGACAGTGATATTATAGTGCATTCATAATCTACTTAAGGTTGCAAAGGTTGGTTACACTGATTAAGTTTAGAAGAACAAGTTAAAAAAAGTTTGTCTTCCAAACTTGACAATTTTCATAGTAGGTGCCGAGCAAAGTTAGTGCAAGCTGAGTGAAATAGTGTAAGCTGAGTAAAACAATGTCAGCTGTGTGAAATAGTGTAAGCCAAGTAAATTTTAGTTGATGTTGAGCACCAATAAACTTTAGTTCATGTTGAGTAATTTGACAGAAGATGTCAAGCAACACTATTTATGCCGAGCATCATAAGCTAGTTAATGCCAAGTGTCAACATTATGAGAAAGATCGAGAATTCGATAAGTCTGAGTTGACAAGTTTGATTTCTTTGATTATGTGAACCGTGTGGAAGATAAGGTTGATGAGCTGGTGGCATAGAATTCATGATGAACCATTTTGAGGTGAATTCAAAGAGGATTAAAGGAGAAGTTTATAAAAGGGAATGAAAATAAATAAAGGGGTAGATTCATTGAATCTTACCTAATCTAACCTAACCCTAAATTGGATGATGGAGGATGAATGAAAAATATCTTAATTTTCTATTTATAGAGATTCTTAGTGAGAAGCAAGGGTTTTCATGTGTGAGAACCTAAGGAAGACAAGGAGTCTAGGGTATTGCTTCATTCAGTAACCTAAGAGAAAAGACTACATTGGAAAGCAAAGAAAGAAGGCTTAAGGGTACAGATGCTTGAAGGGTGAACAAGCTATCAAAGATGAAGTGCGTAAAAGCCATGTAGAATGGAGGACTGAAACATAGATCTGTAATTTTCAAGTGTGTTGTAAGTTGTTATTAAATCAAGCCTTACTATTACTTTCTAATCATCATATCAGTCTAGGGTAAATCCTTTGGATTAAGGTTGACCTAATAGTCATTTGTAAATCTTTTAACCAAGTGACATTCAAAGTGAATGATCTAAAGTCCTTTAACAAGGCTCATTCCTAATAAGGTGATTGAAATCCTTTAATCGGGTCACATTTAACAATGTATATTGTAACCTTTAATAGGGTTGGCCTTTCACAGGGCATCACTTCAGAAGAGTGAGAATGAGTGGCATGTTAGTGGTGGTTTTTCCCAAATTGGGTTTCCACATTAAATCATTATGTAAAATGTGTTATTGAATCTATTATGTTTCATATTTACATTTCTACAAATTGATTTGACAGCAACCTACAAGTTTGAGTGATTGCATAATCTAATGGATGCATGCATGATAATTTTTTTTTATGGATATGGGTTCACTAAGTTGTGATAAGTTTTAATTGTACATCTAGAACTTGGATAGCTGATTCACCCACCCCCCCTTAGTTATTCCAAAGAATTCCAACAAACATGGTCAATATTCATCAACCTTTTAATAGGCCTCTCATGGTTGTTAAAGGTTGTCCTTAAATAAATATTAAGAGAAAATCTAGTGATCATGTAGATTATCTTGTGGTGTCTTACACCTATTATACAAGGAATAATCCTCAACCTACTAGTTCTCTTCCACCTTCTCAACCTATTCTTCCTCCTCCACCTCATCTTTCTCAAAATTTTGGGTGGATTTGATGATGTTTTGTAGTTTTAGTTGGTTAAACCTATGAGACTTGTGTGTGTGTGTGTGTGTGTGTGTGTGTGTGTGTGTAATATAATTTGTTATTAATTATAATGGATAGACATGTTTCATGAGGAGGCTATTGGCATTAAGTTATGTTTCTCATTAGTGACAACACTTATTCATAATTTTGTATGGTTATTGAGTTCATCATTTAGTCTCCAGTGTTTGTCGAACAATTTAGTGGTGACCAGGTTTCACTGTTCACACCGAGCATTCCAATGGTTACCAAGCGAGTTTAACAATCCAACAGTTTAGATTGAGTAGATAGTGGTTACTGAGCTTCTCATTATCTACTGAGTGATCAGTTCCTATGATGTGAAGCTAGTGTCAACTGAGTGATGGGATGAGCAGTGTTTACCGAGTGCAAGCAAGGTAAACATAATATTCAGTTCTTACCGAGTTACACTATATCTACCGAGTCTCCAATGTTCACCAAGTTCAAAGCTACATTGAGTGATCAGTATGGACTGAGCCTCTACTTCTACCGAATGCATGATGATACCAAGTAATGCAGTGGATGCCGAGTATCAGAAGATCACCAAGTTGGCTTTCAGAACTTGAGTTTCTACATTTGGGCTGACTTAGTAATATTGGTGTTATCTTTTGTTTTGGCCAACCTTGTAATTATAAGAATTGGGATGGTATATATGTAATATATTGTATCATACCTAAGCATGATGAAAAAGTAATGTTTTGAGAAGAGTGAATGTGAATGTGAATCAGTAGCAGAGCAGAGTATCCAACAAGGTCAAATAAGGAGCAATCAAGTTTTATCTATCACAAAGAGGTGATCAACATTTCAAGGATCTAATCAAAAATTTAGTTGTAAGTTAGATCTATCGTTTCATCCTAATAGGTGAATCATATTCAAATCCTTTAACAGGGTAGATTTAACCATCTTTTCTTTAAATCTCTTAATATAGTGCATACTTCATTGTATGTTTGTAAAAGCTCTAACAAGGTGGACCTAGTAGTCCTTATTGCTCCTAATAGTGTAGATCATCAAAAGTGATCATTGTAAGCTTTAACAGGCCAACTTTATACTGCAATATTAAAGTTTTATGGGTATCATACCCACCCTAGTTTTACTTTCTATTTGGAAGGTTTCTGGGTCACCAAATATTGTGTTCGTGTGTCATGGATGTTTATCTTTCAATTTCTCATGCATGTAGTAGATTAAATCAATTAATGATGAATGGACTATGTTGTTAAATGGTAAATTTGTTAAAAGTTTTGAGGTTACTGATTCACCCCTCCCCTCTTAGTAACCTAGCTAGTCTTGATTATTTCCAACAATTGGTATCAGAGCTTTGTGGTTCTCAAGATAAAGTTTGATAGCTTGAGCAAAGATCAAGGACGATGGAGATATTCAGACTTGACAAAGGTATTGACAATGAGAAGCTAGATCTGGAGATGGCCATAGCTCAAATCAAAGAAGCAAAAGAGCATCTTTCCCAATCCCTAAAAAGAAGGAAGGAACTTGAAAAACATATCAATGACCACTAGTATGTTGAAGAAAAGATTGAAGACTTTTTCCCTTCAAGCAGTTCAGATGAAGCAAATGAGGCAATCAAAGAACTCCTAGAAAAGAATGGATCCCTACAAGAAGAGGTAAGAAAATTGAAAAGAGAATAAGAAATATAGTCAATAAGATTATGTGAAATTTTGGAACAGAGAAATAAGGCAAATGAAGACTTGGAGACAAGGAACAATGAAACTCAAAATCAATCCCTTTAGCAAGAAAGTCTTATCAATCAGCTCTCCAATGCAAATGAGGAAATCACAAGTCTAAGATTTGAAAATGAAAGGTTAAGGAATGATTTAAGCAATGAAAGACAAATCAATGAAAGATTGAAGGTTGATCTAAATTCTGAGAAGCAAATCAATGAAAGAATAATGAAATCCCAAGCATACATGGATTAATTGAATCAACAAAGTGAGTAAAATCTTTATAGGCAAAAGGGTAAAGCAGGACTTGGATACAAAGAAGAAGGTGAATCCTCCAAACAAGGTGCTTAAAGGAATCAAAGACCTACTTGTAATCACAGTGGTAAGATAGGTCATACATCAAACAAATGTTGGTGTAATGGAAAGGCAAAATTCAATGGAAAATGCTACAATTATAGTCAACATGGTCATAAACCCAATGAATGCAAAGAGAAACCAAAGTTTGAAGGTAAATGTCACAAATGCAAGAAACAAGGTCACAAGGCATTTGAATGCAGATCTAAACCATTCAATCTAGCTGAACAATTTGTAAAGGCAATATTTGGTTAGGACTACAATACTTGGTGTAGATGTCATTACTGTGGAGAATATGGACACATTAGTATAAATTGTGCAAGGCATCACTTGAGAAGAAAGGATACTACAATAAGATGTTACACATGTACTGAACTTGGTCATATAGCTAAGAATTGCATGAATATAGGTAGAGTTGAAGATGAAAAGAAAGCTAAAGCTTATAACATCAAGAAGCAGATGAGACAAAAATGGATTAAGGGTCACATCTTAAAGAGTTCCAATTGAATGGAAGGAAGCAAAAGATCCAAATCAGTATTTTAGATACATAGGGATAACAAAATTTTAGCATCATTATTCACCGAGTCAGGTTAGGTCATACCGAGCAAGGTCAGGAGTAACACAGTTTTGTTTGGTTGCCGAGTAACAAGGTTCTACTAAGTTATCTGCATAGATAGTGGATGACAGCCTGTCAAGCACTATGTCATTATGGCATTCATAGTACTGAGCATTAATGGAAAAAAAATTTCATCAAAAAGGAAAAAATTTGACTTCATTTTCACCACAAAGTCAGTATATCTAGAATAGGGTGATTTGTAGAGCATTCAAGTGATCTTGTGTAGAGTTTGTAGCAAAATTTTCGAAGAGGTTTTTCTCATCTTATTGAGCGATCATGGCATCCACTAGCAGTAGCAACAAGGCAAAGAAAGGATCAGAGATGTTGGTGTGAGGTGTTGAATGGAAGGCTCCAAACTTCAAACTGGTGCCAACAATTGTAGAATCAATCGACCCTAATGGAGCTCAGTTGCAAATCCCACAAAAGGTACTCCTTATAAATGATATTTGGGCTCATTTCAAATGTACTATGCAAGAAATTGGAACCCTAGAAATGGATAGTGCCCTACGAGAATTATGTGTGGATGGAACCCTTAAACCCAAGCATAAACATTTAGAGGAGAAAGGGTTGACCCACATTTTGCACTTGCCAAGAAACTTCCAAATCAAATGGACTAGGTATATTTTGAGCTGAGTGCATAATCGTTAGTTGTGGTTAGAGCAACTAGTCTTGATAACAAAGAAAATGATTCACAGAATCACAGGTCTCCCTATGCTCAATAAGGTTAAAGTTACCAAAACCCTAGGTCGGGATGAGCTACAAAAGAAAACCTTAGCCGAGTGGGATGACAGAGGACTAAAAATCAGCAATGTATCTGATGTGGAACTTAGGTTTGGTATTCATATCATTGCGCATAAGATATATAGCTCCAGTCAACTAAATAGTGTGTCGTGTGAGGACGTGGACTTAGCTTACAAGGTAGTTAAGAAGAATTTGGAATATGATTTAGTAGACTTAATATTGAAACAACTAAACAAGAACATGGAAAGCATAAGAACATCAAAGAATAACCCATGTAAATTTGGTTCTTTGTTATTTTTTTTGTTCTTTTATGTACAAAAGTTTTTCCCCTCCAAAGGATTAGTGGTATGGAGAAAGGATACTCCAATTTTGTACCAAATTAATTAGTTTATTGTAGAAATGGGTGGGAATTTCGACAGTATAATGGACAACTATTTTGAAGTTTTCAAGGAAAATAGGAATAACAGGTTCCAAATTCCACCAAAACTAGTTGAAGACTACAAGGATGATGTTTGTTTCATGGTTGACTATGGAAGAGTGTACATTTAGGTAGTTAGGCCCATAATTGTATAGGTGAAACCTCTTCCTTATGAGGTTAATATTGATGAAACAAAGGAGATAATTGAAGCCCTAGTGAATGAGCTAGTAGATTCAAAGATACCCATCTTTGGAACTTATGAGGAAGCAAAGGCCAGAATAGAGCTTGAGATCAAACTCCCACAAGTAGTAAATAAAGGAAAGAGGAGGATTTCAAAACTAAAAACTATAAGTACCCCTCTCATGCTTACTGAGGACAAAGGAGAAGATGAAGAAGAATCTGAGAATGAAGAACAAGAGTCAAAAAAAGAAGAAGAGCCTATAAGAAAGAAAGGCAGGGTGATTATCACCAAGCCACCCAAGGCCTCCATAACTGTATTTACAAGAAGATCTAAGAAGAAAGGAGGTAGTGAGATTGTGTTTAGTTAGTCCCCACTCACCTTCTAAGAAAGATTGAAGTAATTAGAAGAAGGTGCAGGTATCACAAATTTCAAAGCTTTAAAGTATGAAACAAGAACTGATGCAGAGAAAATGCAGATTGAGGAGCTAGTGCTGACAAAGATGGGAAAATGGAAATATTCCCTAGATCAAATTGCCCCTTAGATTTCCAATGAATTATTAGCAAGGTTGAAGCCTAGATGGGAATCTACTATGCAAATAGAAAAGGATATATATGAGAAATCTCTGAGACAGTTGTTACTGAATCTTACCAATGCTAAAGTTAAGGAAGTAATGAAGAAAAATGAAGATAAGATGATGATGAGATTTCATACTTCTTTGATTTTGGTGAAAGATATTGAGCATGTAGTTAAGGATGCTACATCCATGTGGAAAAATGTTTATCATATGCATAAACCTAGTGAGGATCTAGTGGAAATAAATGATGATGATGATAGTGACAATGAAGAAGATAATACACCTTGTGTCAATATTGATGTTGAGGATTGTTAGGAATTGAAGGATGGTGAAGAAGAGAAAGAGGAAGAAGCTAAAGAGGAAGATAAGGAAGGAGAAGAAGAAGAGAATGATCTAGCAAGGATAGCTACACAAGTTATAGCCTCCATTCCTCACTCTCCTCCAAAAATTGCTACATCATCTGGCATGGAGACAACTTTAGCAAGTGTGACTGCAACCTCAACCAATACATCAACTACTCAATCACTATTTGCTCCCTCTTAGTTCCAGTTATCTCTAATGGAAGTGTCTACCACTTCATCCACTGAGCTGCAACCCTCCTCTTCTTTAACTCTTGAGTTAGGGACATCAACAATATGTACAACATCCAGTTCTACAATTCTATCTGCTTCAATTTTGCATGCTCTTGTAAGTACTTCAATTGAAAATAATTCTATCAGTGCTCCTATTGTATGTACCCCTATCAATATTCCACCTATAATTACTTCAATTTTGGGTAGCACATCAAATTTGGATTCTTTTAGCACTCCAATTAGTATTCCTTCAGTAGGCCCCATACAAGTTTTCACTACAAGCCCTACTATTTCTACAATTGTTCCTGCTTCAAAGTCCAAAGTAGTAATGTCAGAAGTAGAACCAAGGACACCACTTAAACTTCTAATTATTGGAAAAGAAATTGATGAAGATATAGAATTGGATAAGGAAATTGAAATTCCTAAGTTGGATTTTGATAATGCTACTGTTGATCAAATGAGATTGGTCAGCCAACTTTTGGAACAGAAAGCTAGACATAAACAGTTAAGAGAAGAAAGGGACAGAGAGTTCAGAATCATTGAAAGTGCAAAGAATATTTTGATAGAGGCTATAGGCATGTATGTTGATTCATCTCAACATATTTTTTTATAGTTAGAGGAAATAGTAAATAAGTTCAATGAGGACTCTACTGGTCAAGAAAAGTTGATAGAAAAAGATGAGAAAAAGTTTAACAATAAAGTGCTTGATCACATTGGTCAGCACATTGCTATTCATCAGGTAGAGCTTTCCTTAATTTTGGCTAATCTTGAAAATTATTTTACAAATGTAACATCTCTTTTTTCCAAGCTATGTGATGTTACTGAGTACACTAAGGAAATAAAGGAAAAATTGAATAAGATAGATGAGGATCTTAAGGCTAGTGCTCAAAAGTTGCAGCTTGACCCTAGCTCAAGCTCAACAGATCACATGAAGGTCAGATTCCTATCAGACATGTAGGCTGAATTATTGAGAGAGGAAGTAAGGATTAGGTCTAAATTAATAGACATCCAAAACATGATCCTGCCAATCATGGAAACAATGTAGAAACATATTGCTTATTCAAAAACATTGATCCATGATAACAACTTTTCAATTGCAGATCATATGATTGAACTCTCAACAGAAGTTCAAGTGGCACTTCAAACCTACAAAATTTTGCAAGAAACTAGGATAAGACATTATCTCTTATTCTCAAGGTACATTTTGAGTTTCTCTCACATTTTAGTATCTCTATATAAGCATGTTGTGTATAAATGTTTGGCATTACTATCAAAAAGGGGGGGAAAGAGATATTTGTGGAGAGACATATGTACAGAATAAAAAGGGAGAGAGACTTGTGCAGGAGAAATATTTTTATATATAGTATGGTATTATGCCTTATATAATATGTACATTGTATGGGGGAGATATGTGCAAATCTATATACAACAGAATTACAAAGACAAATTTTGAAAAATCAAAAATCAAAATCAACATGTCACTGTACATAAGTTTTGGCTAATAAGTGTTTTTGTCACTAATGCCAAAGGGGGAGATTGTTGGCATTAAGTTATGTTTGTCATTAGTGACAATACTTATTCATAATTCTATATGGTTATCGAGCTTGTCATTCAGTCTCCAGTGTTTGCCAAACAATTCAGTGGTTACCAGGTTTCACAGTTCATACCGAGCATTCTAATGGTTACCAAGTGAGTTCAGCAGTCCAGTAGTCTAGATCAAGTAGATAGTGGTTACCTAGCTTCTCAGTGTCTATTGAGTCATTAGTTCCTGTGATGTGAAGCTAGTGTCAACTGAGTGATGGGATGAGCAGTGTTTACTAAGTGCAAGCAAGGTAAACATAGTATTCAGTTCTTACCGAGTTACACTATATCTACCGAGTCTCCAATGTTTACTGAGTTTGAAGCTATGTTGAGTGATTAGTATGGATCGAGGCTCTACTTCTACCAAATGCATGATGATGTCGAGTAATGTAGTGGACACTGAGTATTAGAGGATCACCAAGTCAATTTTCAGAACCTGAGTTTCTACATTTTGGCCGACTCAATAATATTGGTGTTATCTTGTGTTTTGGCCAACCTTGTAATTATAAGAATTGGGATGGTATATATGTAATATATTGTATCACACCTAAGCATGATGAAAAAGTAATGTTTTGAGAAGAGTGAATGCGAATGTCAATTAGTAGCAGAGCAGAGTATTCAACAAGGTCAAATAAGGAGCAGTCAAGTTTTATCTATCACAAAGAGGTGATCAACATTTCAAGGATCTAATCAACAATTTAGTTGTAAGTTAGATCTATTGTTTCATCCTAATAGGTGACTCAGATTCAAATCCTTTAATAGGGTAGACTTAACCATCTTTTCTTTAAATCTCTTAATAGAGTGCATACTTCATTGTATGTTTGTAAAACCTCTATCAAGGTGGACCTAGCAGTCCTTATTGCTCCAAACAGGGAAGATCATCAGAAGTGATCATTGTAAGCTTTAACATGCCAACTTTATACTGCAGTATTGAAGTTTTATGGGTATCATCCCCACCCCAGTTTTACTTTCTATTTGGAAGGTTTTTGGGTCACCAAATATTGTGTTCATGTGTCATGAATGTTTATATTTTAGTTTCTCATGCATGCAGTAGATTAGATCAATTAATGATGAATGGACCATGTTATTAAATGCTGAATTTGTTAAAAGTTTTGAGGTTACTGATTCACCCCTCCCCGCTTAGTAACCTAGCTAGTCTTGATTATTTCCAATAGAGACATGTCTCACCATGTCTCATTTTCAATATATATTAGAGGATATTGATGCATTTGAAAAGTACATACCAAAAATATGGTAGTGCTAGTACATTTGCAATGATCCTAGAAAATCAACAAGATTATGATTTGGTGTCATAGTTACATAATACCCCTGCCAAGATTTCTCTTTTGAAACTTGTTCAAACATCTCGTACATACCATGAAGCCTTGAAAAAAGATTTATCCAATCTCTCAATTCCACCCCCAATCAAGGTAACATGAATACCTTTTTACAATGGATGCATGCTACCCCTACCCCACCTCAAGTTATCTTTATTCATGATGATATGCCTCTTAAAGAGATTCAAGATTGATGCAGTACAAGGAAGGTGAGTCTCCAAAAGAGATGACCAAGACTCTAGTAGGTACAACAAAAAACAAGTGCATAAGATAAAATTGAAAGAACACACATTATTATCAACATGTCTTCAATTACATCAAATGTTCACCGTACATTCCACTAATTCATTAGACAAGTAGCATGATAAAATATACTGTATGCCAAACTATAAGGCCTTCTTAGTTACAATCAATGTATATTCTAGATTATAGACCAAAGTTTGCTATCTAAGATTCCTTTAAGTATCCTTTGAATGATACTAACTACTCCTTCTACCTCCTAAGACTCAAGGACATTACATATTTATCCATTTGGACATACAAGCTAACTTTGAGTTCACAATCTCCAATAATAGGAAACATGTATTACATTAAAGGACCAACCCATAACTAATTAATGACCAAATACATAATACATGAGATAGATTATGCAGCTTCAAGTATAGGTCCACACATTAAATGACTAGCTAGATCAAAGAGCACATACAAGCTAACTCTTAAATATAGAACCATGCTAAATTAAATAATGCTTGTAGTATTTGAAAATAACAAACAAGCATTTGCCAATACAAACCGTCAGACAAGTAACTATAAAATAGGAAAAAACAAATATATTTTTGGTTAATGCAAGATTTCCAACAACCCAAGGATGCTTCTACATCAAAGATCGTTATGATCCTCTGATGGTAGTTGTGTCTATTAATAGAATTTTCATATGACAAGATTTGATAAATAATGGATTTGGTTTGAATATTTGTAGTATGGTATATGTTAAAGGCTATGGAAGGTGATCTCTCTACTATTCAAATAGATAACATTCCTATTTGAGGATTTGACAACATTGCCAAGAACACTTTGGGTATTATAATGCTACTAGTGAAAGTTGGTCTAGTGATATTGGATACTCCTATACATGTTATGCCTAGACCTCTCACTTATAACCTTCTCTGAGGAAGACCATGATTGCATTATATGCATATTTACCTTCAACTCTTCCTCACAAGGTTAGGTTTATTTATAATAATCTTATGTATACCCTTTGTGCTGATGATGCACCTAATCCTTGTTTAAATGTGGAATATGCTCAAGTTTCTCCTCCTACATAGGAAGCAAATGAACTTGAAACTAAAAATGACCCTTCATCTTCTACTCTATCTAAAGATGATTAGGGTACATTGGATTTTAATCCAGCTTTTATTGGAGAGTATAGAGTCAATGAATTTTTATTCATGAGAAATTGGTCAACTCCTCTATTTACTAATGTACTTTCTACTTCCATTCATGAGGAATATATGAAACCTAATGATGAAAATTGTATGCCCTTAAGCAACGAGGGGCATAAGAATTCTTTTAACAGCATTGATGATCATACATTAGGATGAGCGAAACAAAGTGCTTCTGTGTCCACATCCTCTCCTTTATCATCTTCTACTAATCTAGAGCTTGTTTTTCCTAAATATTTCATGCTAAGGTGATCACTAGACCTAAATATCGAAAGAAACATAATTAAAAACTTATGAATCTTCCATTTTTCATTTATCATCCTTACCATGATCATTATAAAAATTCTTGTAAAACTTTACATTATAAGATTCAACAACTAATTAATAATAAGGTTATTCACATATCTCCTTATGATGAGATCTATGTTAATCCTAATTTCTTTAAATAACATCTAGGTCCCTATTATGTTGTTTCATGGCATGTAATATTGTTGGCCTTGCTCTTGGGGGTTCATTGTCATACATAGTCTGATTTGTGAGTAGCATAATAGGTACTCTTTTCCCTTTGATCCTACACTTTGGGTGCAACAAAACCTTATTCATGTTTCTCCTTCTCTAATGGATCCACTATTTCCTTTGGTTGTGTGTTATTTTTTTATCACGTCACATATAATCATATATTATTAGCAAGTGGCTTTCCATGGTAGATAAATCACTTAACTTGGAGACTCATAATAGAGTGATATCCTTTAAAAATATTTCCTTTTTCACTTCTTTTATGGTGTCTCATCGCATTTCTACCCTTCCATGACACCATTGGAGTTGTGACCTCTTTGGTTTGGACTAGGTGTTGCTAGCCTGTGGATACTATCTTGAAATTGGAATTTTTGTATCCTTCTTCATCACTTCCTTAAGATGCCAAAAAAAGAACTTATTTTACCATCTTAAGGGGAGGCATTCATTATCCTCTTATTTTCATTTTTTTCATGTAGTGTAATAAAGCTTGCTAGGGCCAGTTACTCTTTATGTCTTGGATTCAGTTGACTAGCATGATACACACACTTGCTAGACAATTTTACCTATCCTTGCCTATTCTAAAACCATTCTCATAGAGTAGTAAATATGGATTATGAGTATAGCTTAGGGAAATTTATCTGTGGATGCTTATGCTTTCTAGGTCATCATCAAATCTACACATTACTATTTCATCACCTTTTTGCACACATCTTATGAATCCCTTTATGAAGTATGAACAATCCTAAAGAATGGATTCTCCATGTACACCTTCAATTTAGGAAGTGATCATCCTAGATATTGGGTCTCTCTTTCTTTGTCAAAAACATATGCTAAATCTCATATATGGGTAACACATCCACACACATATGCTGAATCTTAAATATGGGTAACACATTCAAGTAAAATATGCTAAGTCCTATACATGGGTAGCATATTTTTTTTTTGTGTGATTCATAATAATATGTACATTTTTCATTGGAGAGTTAATCACACCCCTTCTCTCTCTACTTATTTCATTCAATGATTTCTCTTTTATTATTATCTCAAAGTTAGTAAAGACTCAATCCCTTGCGGGCTTGATAGTTTCTTTGTCTTTTTTATTGTGATGAGATTATCTTATGTCTTGTGTTCTACTTTACCAATAGTTTAGAATGAGTCCACACTCTTGCTAAAGTGGGAGATAAATGTACCATCATAAATTGGAAGCACTTCAATTTAACACTCATCATTACCACATCTATAAGCTTTCCTATCGATGAACTTAACTAGGGGAATGCTACAACTCAACTATTTAGAGACTGAAACTAAAAAAACTTTCTCATGTGAGCTTTACCAATAATAGAGCCAAAGGTGTTTTTTCTGCCCTACTAGGGTTTCATGCAATCTTTGAGTTTTCTTGTGTACAACTCTCTGTCTGTGCTTCCCTTCTATTATTTTCACTTGTCAAACCACATTTACTGTGGGAGTTTTTAGGCTAGTTTATAATGGCCCTGGCTAGTGGTGACCTAGTTGTTAACATTGGTGTACTTTAGAAAGCCATGGTGCCTCCATTGAACAAATGTCCTCACAAATTCATCCCAAAGGTTTTTCATGAGGTAATCCTGATATTATCCTTCCTTTGCAAGAATTTGATGTTGCTTGTGATTGGTTAGAACAACATACCTTAATAGGGTATTTTGTGGGTAGGACTCCTCTTGAAGCTATGCTCCGAGAATGGGTTAACAAGAACTCAACTCCTCATGGAGTCCACCTTGAAACTGTAAAAAACCTTACCAAAGTTTTTTTTTTTTTTTTCCCACTTTTCCAACCTATCACAGGCAAATGCGATTTTTGGTCCTTGGTCTATGCATTCTACCTTGCTTTTTTTTCAAAGATGGTTGAGAGACTTCATTGTCTCTGATGAAAAAAAGCTTACGGTTCCTATATGGGTAGAGTTCTTAGGTTTATCCTTGCCATGTTGGCCTTTTATTGAGTCCATTACCAATACTCTTGGCAAAGTTATCACAAAGGAACATGAGAAATTTTTCAATGCTCGCCCTTAGAAACATATTTTCATTAAGGTTTATCTTTCCAAGGATCTCAAGGATTCTATGGAAATATAGATTGGGTCTCAATCCTTCTCTCTTAAGGTGCTTTATTTGAACCTTCCTAACACCTACTATAAGTGCTAGTCACCAGAGCACAAGATTAGGGATTGTTCTTTTGTTGTGCCTAGGGTTAAACCCTTGCCTAAAGAGGTTCCTGCCAAACCAACAGAAGGGAAAGAATGGAATACTATTGGGTTCAAGGGCAAGGCTCCCTTGGCTCCTAAGTAGTCATATGTAGTTGTCATTTCAGCTCCTCCTATCTCAGTAGGAGCACAAACCCCAACCAGTTTAGGGATGCAAGTGTTTTTTTCAGAACCAAACCCTAGTGTTTCCCAGGTTTCAAACCTTGGCTCATAGGGGATTAAGGTGACCACTAGGGCTAACACCTCGATGATTTTTACCCCTCTTGTTTCTTCTTCCATAATGACTCATTGTGTGTGGCTATTTCATGATCCTCCCCAATGTGCTAAGAAACCAGAGGAGAAACAACGAGCCATTAGTCTAGAGGATTTTCCTTTTGGCTTGAACTTGGTTTCTACTTTCTTGTAGAATAGTTACTCCTCTCTCAAGGAGGATGAGGATATGGAAGAGTTTTCATGAATTTTTTATCATGGAATGTGCGAGGTCTTATAGACCTCTCTAGAAAGTACTATGTCAGGGATAACCATCATAGACTTGGAAATTTAGATTTTCTCTATATGCAAGAAGTTAAGATCTTTGGTTTCATGCTTTCATCTACATGTCACATCGTTTGGCTGGATGGCATTATGTTCTCCTCTCAACATGATGCTAGTAGAGGTGGTGTAGTTACTCTCTTGTCACCTCATCTTCATTTTGCTATTATTTCGCATGATTTTGACCCCACGAATAGAGTCATTTGAATTTTGCTTTCCATTAACAATCATTCTTTTGGAGTCATTAATTTAAATGTTCCCAATGATGTTGTGGAAAGATCTCAATTGTGGGGTTGGCTAGCTGACAACTTGCCTCCAACTACTTGGATTATGTGTGGTGACTTCAATATGGTTGAGTTGGCCTCTAACAAAGATGCCATTTTTCCTTTTTACTGGATAGTTGGGGAAAGGGAAGCTTGGTACTATTTGCACAATAAATTGGGCCTTTTTGATCCCAATACTAACCACCACCAACATAGTGGGGTTTGGCACACTTGGTCAAACTTTTGAGTTGGCTTTGACCACATTTTAAAACATCTCGATCATGCCATGATTACTGCATAATCTTTTTTCTCCTATTCTGAAGATCAAAATTTGCCTATTATTCCCTTGCTAGATGTGACATTATTTGACCACTATCCCATTTATTTTTCCATTTCATGGTAAATAGCTGTCCAAAGAGTTGTCAATTCATAATTTTTTCTCAACACGTCTGTGCTGATGCATAATTCCACTATAGCTCATATCCTACGTGTCTAGAATCTAGAGCCACATCCACATTTCCATACAGGGTGGATTCAATGGTGGAATGATGTCATTACTAGAACTGCTCACTTTCTATGCATCTATGGATGACAATTGGTAGTTTTCAGAAGGTGGTCTTATGAATCCACTACTACTGTGCTCAAAAAAGCTTTTGAGGCTCTCACCCTTAATCCTTTTGATGTTGATTTACAAATTCAACTTGCCAAAAGTTTTCATGACAAATAGGTTGTGGATAATTATGCTGCTCAAGGGGCCCAAATCAAAGCTTTCCTCCATTGGTTGGAGGTTGGCAATAAATCTTTGAAGGAATTGTTTTAGGCTCTTTGAGCTCGTCATGCCAATTTTGGGATTAAATAAATCAAACAAGGTACTTCTATTCTCTCTAGTCTCCCTAACATCTTACAAGAATTTGTTCATCACCATGAGAACATTTTTAATTCGTAGGGAAATTCAGTTGCTCAGGAGGAAGCTCTCAGAAAGTGTATTTCTGTTACTCCAAACTGCCTAGCAGTTGAGCAATGTCCTTTCTGTGAGCAACTTCTTACCCTCCAAGACCTTAAAGAGGTAGTTTTCTCCATGGTAGATGATAAGTCCCCTAGGTGTGATGGGTTTCCTTATGAATTTTACAAACACCTCTGGGATTATATTGGTCCTGATCTACACAAAGTTTATCTTGAAGCCTATCATTCTAAAAGCCTAGGAACAATTATCAACAAAGGAAACATTAAATTCATACCTAAAGCTAGAGATCATAAGGATATTTGCAATTGGCAGCCCATTACCATTCTTAATGTGTCATATAAGATTATTGGTAAGGCAATTTCTCTTAAAATTTGCCACCTCTTGCCTTTAATTGTGCGGCCTGAGAAAATTGGCTTTATCAAGTCCAAATATATTCTTGACAACATCATTTCTATCTGGGAAGGTATGGAGTGGGCTCACAAGTCCAAGCAACTGGCTATTTTTTTGAAAATAGATTTTGCAAAAGCCCATGATAGGATTGAATGGCCTTTCATTTTGGCTATGCTCCAAGCTCTTGGTTTTGGTCCCAATTTTCTATAGTCCATGGAGCCTTGACACTTTTTTTCAAGCCTCTAGATTTGCTATTCAATGGCATAAAATGCTTTGTTATCACCAGTCCTTTTTGCTAGTGCCACCTTGGCTTAATGCGTTTAAATGGAAATGGGTCACTCATGGGGAGATTTTTTGCTTTCTGGAAATTTTTTTTCTTTTCAAGCATCACCAGTGGATCTGTGGAATGTTGTGCTTGCCAAGATTTCTAAGAAGCTAGATTATTGGCTTACAAAATCGCTTTCTCTTCTGGGAGAATTCAAAATTTTCTCTAAAGTTCTTGCAATAATGCATGTCTATTATTCTTCTTGTTGGGCTCCTTCAAAAGCCTCCTATCAGAAATTAGAGTGATTGCTTTGTGATTTTCTTTGGGCTTCTGGTTTCGACCATCATGGCTTTCATAGAGTTGCTTGGGATTTTTATTGTCTCCCCAAAGAATCTAGAGGCCTTGGCCTTCTCTCCACATAGAAGCAAGGCCTTGCAATGTGTGTCAAATGGATTACTCATGCCATCAATGGAGATGAAGCTTGGAAGATTCAAGTTCAGCATTGTATTTCTTCTGGGTTTCCTGTTAACATGCCTGCATGGAAGGGGATTGGCTTTCACACCCTTCTCATCATGAGAGAACCCATGCTCATATAGGGATCTTTTGTTATCAAGAGCATATGGAAAGCTCGAGAAGCTGGCAAACCTTGGCTTCGCTGGTCTGGTGACAAGTTCTGTGATGGGCTCTCTTTGAACTAGCATAACATTTGGTGGTCTCCCCTATTTGCCATCCAGGGTATTCCCCTTGCCAAGAATCAAGGTACTAGTGCTCTACATTTTTTCAAATGAGGCATTAAGACTTCGAAAGATCTTTTCTCTAGGGTCTCCATGAGTTTCAGATCTTAGGAAGATATGCAAGTCCAGTACCGTCTTGCCCATTCAGATCAAAAGACTTTTGACTTATTGCTCTCTGCAATTCCAAGGCACTTAATTCATAAAGTGGGTATTCAATCTATTAGACCTTGGTGGACTGATTGGAAGTGGTATCCTACCACTCCTTTCACCAATTATAAACCAGGTTTAGGTTATAGATGGCTTTCTCCCCATCTGTCGATGGTGGATATGCTTAATTAGAGATGGCATTTGCAATCTTCTCTTTCACAATGGAGAAAGCGCTTTGACACTATTTGGAGTGCTATTATAGAACCCAAAATTGCCCATTTTTCTTGGTGCATGTCTTTTCAAGGTCTTCCCCTTAGGTCTCGACTCAAGCATATTGGGGTTCTAGATCCTAGGTGTTCATTCTGTGGCCAACCAGAGTCTTTTCTGCATATTTTCTAGTTTTGTAGATGTGCTCAAAATTATTAGTATTAGATTCATGATTTTTTAAAGCTGTTCTGGTCTAAACCCTTTTCTTGACACATGGTTATTTTAGGTGATTCTCCTAGGATCCCTAGAAAATTTACCCAAATTTGGCATACCTTCAGGATGGAAATTTTGTTTAATCTATGGAAAGATAAAAATGCTGTTGTTTTCACTCACAATTTTCTTGATATAACTATTGCTATGTACACTAAGGCGTGCATTTGTAATAATGTAATGATGCAGATTCAAGGAAAAGAAAACAAGGTGACCTCGGAGGTGGCCCACCTTCAAGAGCTTCTTAATCACTAGGGCAATGCCCCTTTTACTATTGCCAAGGTACCTCCAGATGCCTTGGTTGATACCTCGATGCCTAGAGGCACAGTTCTTCAGGTCACTGCTCACACACCACTTTCGTAGGCTTCCTGCCACCACTCTCCTAGCGATGTCAATGGTGGATGGAGGCACCACTTGGTTTCCCCATGCCCTGGTGGCACTAGTTTGTCCCTGACTCCTCCTCCTACTTGGGAAGTGGCCTGTCACAGATTTGGTTATCTCACCTCCATGACCTGATCTGAAGGATGTTGGCCAGACCCTTGATGTTGTTGATGATGACTGGACTATTCCCAACTTGCCTACCAACCCCAAGGATGATTGGGGATTTGATGATCAGGATGAACCATCCCCCTCAGCTAGAGCTACTTTAGCTACCTGAGGGTTGCTTTATATGTTTTTTTTGATGAATAGTTGTTGATTCTGGCTTCGGCCGTGTGAACTCTCATGGGGTGATCTTGGATCCCTCGACCCTTTTTTGTGAATTGTAATCTTAATATATTATTTATTAATAGAAAAGGACTATTCATCGAAAAAATAATAGAGCCAAAAAATGAGAATGCAAGATTAAATTATGTGGGAGACATGAGGAACTTGATGGGAGGTCATTCCCACATAAAATGGCCTATCAACTAATTATAATTTAATCATAATTCTTCGATAATATTGTGCTAAAAGTATTAATTTTAAATTAAGTAATAATTATACTTTTTGAATGCACAATAATCAAACAAAAATTAATAATTATTTTCAAGTTAAGTTGAGTTAAGTGGTTATTAGTTAAGTTGCATACTAATTAAAATTAAATAATGCAACATAAAAATGCTTTATTATAAAATTAGAACTTAATTTTCAAAAATAAAGTTGAGTTAAGGGACTTAACTAAAAGAATGTAAAAGAATATAATTTAATCTTAATTCCTCCATAATATTGTGCTAAAAATAATAATTTTAAATTAAGTGATAATTATGCTTTTTGAATGTACAATAATTAAATAAAAATTAATAATTAATTCCAAATTAAGAAGTTGAATTAAGTGGTTATTAACTAAGTTGCATATTATAAATTATCTACAATTAAATAATGCAACTTAAAAATACTTTATTATAAAATTAGAATTTAATCTTTTAAAATAAAGTTGAGTTAAGTGACTTAACCAAAATAATTAATTATTATTTTTACTTTTTACATAATTGAGTTTCTTATTTTATGAAACCTATCGAATCTTCTATATATGACGGTTTTTGGGTTATTATTATCATTATGTTTATCAGGTTGAAGGATTGTTTTAGGTGAAAAGTTAAAGACTTGTTTTCAAAGTTGAGATTTGACATTGCATTTTGGGCCTTGTGTGTTATTTCAATTCAATTATGATTATCGGTAGGGTTTGAAAACTCGCGTTGATATTTCATTCAAAAAGATCATCTACCTTGTGTTTGAATTGGTTGATTTCCATTAGCTCATGTTATTGATTGATTTGACTTTCCATGTTTACGTGAAAATATTAGAAAACAAAACCTTACAATAAAACCTTAATGGAAAGAAACATTTTTATCTTGTAGGATTTATTTTTTAATAAGAAAGGAGAAAAAAAGACAACCATGTTTGTGTATCTTTAGGAAATTTAATATTTTAGTTTTCTTTTATTTAAAAAAAATTGTCTATTTATTTTTCGATTAAAAAATGTATTTATTAATTTATAAATTTTAAAAGAAAGAATTACCTATTTATTTTTGGATTTTAAAACAAACAAACAAATAAAAAGTATTTATTTATTTCTAGATTTATAAAAAAAATCTAGAAAAACTTTTAAATTAAATTATATTAAATTAATAAATATTAAAAGATAAATATTTATTAATGTTAATAAACTGAAAATTTTATATTAAGTTTTGAATTTAAATTAATGTTTAATTTAGTTTAATGTTTATTTAAATGAAATATAGGTGGAGTTTTTTAATGAAAGAAAAGAGAAGGAATTATTAATCAGGGAATTAATACTTTTTATTAGTGAGCTTTATCATACAATGAGAATTTAGTGAAACTCTGATTATTAGTAAACAATTGAACGATTATGAAATATTTAGACAATATATTTTATAACCAAACTAAACCTTTAGAAAACAAGTGGACTTTTATTCATTAAGAACTTTTTATGTGAAGATATGCGTGTTCATTGTCTTTGTGTTTGTTGGGTATAATGGGATTTACGTTGGCTAAAGGGATTATGCACAAAGGCTTTGAGAGTGTTTGATTTTGGTAATCTTGGTTATGTTAAGTAAATTATGTGATGTTTTAGTCACGATTATTCTTTCCCAAACAATTTTTTGAGCTCATTTATTCTATATTTTTGAGGGTGTGTTCTATGAAAGTTTGAGGGCCAGTGTTGGATTTGTTAATTATGGGTTGATGACCCATATGAACTTGTGAGAAATATGGTTTAAGGCCTAGTTTTGAATATTCTATATCAAGGTTTGAGGACCCATGTGTACTTAAGAGAATTATTATTTGAGGCCCAGTGTGTGTATTCCAGTTACCTTCATATGAAACCACACTTGATGATTACTTTTATTTGATTTATGAGACTCTATGATTTAATAGCTTAGGGTAGGTCTGTTGGAAACATACAATTGGAACAATTGTTTTTTTGTCATTGATGTAAAATCTATGGATGAGACATATTCCTACCAAATCTAAATATCATATCTATTTGATTGATGAAGAGGATTTGAGAAGTTTCTCATAACTATAGTGTAGTGCCCACCCCTACTTTACTTTTTAGTTATTATTGCCGAACACTTTTAGGCCAGCTTTATGATTATGTTTGATGATTAGTGATATTTTTTCTCCAGATTGTTGGATACTATTTCTTGCTTAGTTGATTATATGATGAGACTCCTTGGTACTAGTTATTTCATGTATGCATGATTACTCCTTGATGATAAGGATTGTTTATAATTATTTCAGTTATTTCATGATTTTAGTTAGATGGATTATTTATACATGTTTTCTATGAATACTTATCCCATACTTGCATGTATATGGTTTACCTATATGTTTGATTTTATGTATGATGTTTTTGATATGGTTGAGGGAGGGAGTCATAGTCACTTGCTAGTAGGGATCTACATGAGGCACCACTTTCTACCATTGCCTATTTAGTTTAGAATATACGTGTATGTACATGTGTGGATTTTATGTAGATTGCAGGTACCAGGTTTCAACTTCCCTAAATTGTTAGGATGAGCATATCTTATCACAATATCTCAATGGTAAGGAAGGGGAGATAACTCTTGAGTCCAAATCCTATCCTTAAACCATTTGTCCTAAAAGTGGGGCAAGAATCTAAGTTATCTACCTTTCAAAATCGTCAAGTGATGTAAGTTCTTGATTATAACCCTTGACTTTGATCTAGTTTTCTGTACTTTATTATGGGTTTTCTTTTCAGTCTTGTGGGTCTGTGATTATTTTCTGTTATAATTTAATCAAATTAAAAGAATTATAAATGATTTAATTTAAAGGGAATTTTATAAAGAAAATTTCATATTTAATTAATTGAAAAATTAATTAAATAAAAGAATTAAATTTAAAGATAAAGTTATAGTTCTAATTTTGGAGCGTAATATTATTTATTTGATTTAATAATAATATATTTAGGAGATCATTTGTAAATAAATGCTAAATATTATTATTCCTTAAGTTAATAAATATTTCTATAAAAAATGCTTCAAAAATTAAATTAAAGAGAGAAAGCAAATTAATTTAATAAAAATATTTTAAATTACAAAAAGTGTGTATGAAAATGTAAAAGTTAATAAAATATAAAATAAATTTGATCAATGATTTCCCTTGCATGATTGAACAATCAGAGCCCCAAATTAGGGGAGAACTCTTTATCAAAGATTTGGAGGTCATTTTTCAATAACCGAGTTTTAGAGAAGTGATTTTCAGAGAAGGAAGTTTTTAGAAGAAACGGGTTTTCTCGCATTCTTCATGGGATTGCATGTTTGCGTGTTAGCATTAGATTTAGGTAGAATCCTGTGACTAGCTTACACAATAAGATTTCCATTTTCCAATCTTCTATCTACTGTTTTGAGAGATTCATTCTCAGATATTTGTAAATTTGTTTGATATCATTGATGAAACTCTATTGTGAATCTTTATTTATATTCGTATCAAAGTTATCTGTGTTTGAGGAATGGAGTTTTTTGAAAAACCTCATTCATTTAAAATTTTAAATAGATAGGTTTTGGATTAAAAAAATAAATTCTAGAATGTAAATTCGAATGCTTTTTCTAATTTTTCCTATCAAAGTATTTGATCACATTTTTATAAAAAAAATAAATAAATATAAATATAATAATTGGTGAGTGGGGCCACCAAACCCCCGCCCACCTACCTCCTTACCCTACGACAGCTACCAATAGAATCTGCTACATATGCAATAGGTACTACCGCTGTCGCAACAATACCTTGTTGCGGTCGCAACAAGCTCTGCTATGGTAGCCTTGCCCTTTTTGCAGGCCAATGGGCCTTTAAATACACTAATTTTATTTTAATTAATTTTAATTTTTTAAATTAAATTTCAATTTTATTCATTTAAAAAAAGTTTTTATTAATTATTAAATTTATTTATTTATTTATTTTTGATCGGTAGGAAGATGAAGCCAAGGTTAATTATTATTATATGTTGTGATTAATTATTTTAATTATTAATTAATCTCAAGTAGGTTTGAACTCAAGACCTCCCAATTAAGAGGCTTACAATTTACCATTGTGTGGTAGGCTCTTGTGTAATTATTAAATTTATTAATAATTAGTAATTTAATTTAATTTAGTTTATAATTTATTAATGAACTTAATTAATTTAGTTTAATTAAGTTTTAGTAATAAGTAAATATGATTTTTTTTACAGTTAAATTAAAATAAATATTATTTAATGATTTTTGATTTTAAATAATCTTATGATTATTGTATTAAAATAATTAATAATAATAATTAAATAATTATTTAAATTACTTTATGATATTTAATGGAGATGTGATTTTGTGAGTTAAGGATAATTGTGTAATCGGTTATTAAAAAGTGAATATGGGTTCAATTATATGGGGATTTTATGAACTTTATCAAATAAAAAACTTACATAAAAAAATTTCAATGAAATGAGATCTCAAACCTTACTATAAACTCAAATAGTATGTTTTCAAAATCAAACAACACTATGAAACTACGCTATTAGCTGTATGTTTTCTTGTATGTCAGGTTTGGGGTTGACTTAGAGTGTTAACTAGTTTTAGGATGTCTACCAGAGGCTGGGAGTATACTATTTTGATGATGTCATGTTTTGTTGTAAGTATGTACTTGATTTTGAATCAATCTTGTTAGGACGATTGTATGAGTAAATCTGTGATTTTGATCAGTGATGTTTTTTCAGTAATTTTCCAGTTGCTTGCTTAAGGACTGAGGAGTATTTATGAGACTTTTTACTTTTATTGAAGCCTAGGGTAGGTTATCTGTATGTGATGTTGGAAAGTGGCTTGCAATGGAGGCCGAGGCCCTAAGAGGCTAATGGGTAACCCATTGTAGGCTATTTTAATAAGTGATAACACTACATTAAATGAGAATAAAATGAACTAATAAGAGTCTTTGTCTTTCCTCACTCATGCCTTGAGAGCTAGTACAGACTAGGATGGGAGTAGAGAGGACACTTGGTTGCGACCTTGGTTAGTTAGTATGCCTTGTCAAGATGAAAGGATACTAGTACCACATAGAGTCACTAGGGGTCTAGATATTTAAAAGACTAGTTAGGTAACCTTAGAGTTGGCTCATGTGGTGACACTTGCCCACTTACATAGTAGATTCCCTATGCGTCTTTCTTTACCTCTGGGTTTAGATGTTACATATGTCTTGGTACCTTGAGTTAGATTACTTTAAGGTTTTCCTTGACCTAGATATTACTTTTGACTTTTGGGATCGCTATCCTAGTTGGGACTTGAGACTATCTCCTCACCGTAGTGGGAGTGGACCTTTTTGGGTTACCATGAGGTCGGGTGGTAGTGCTTTTTAACTTTTACTATTGAGATCCATCAGTTCGATGCTGTGGCTGGAGTTCCTTGTTCTGTATTTCCTTTCATTCTATCTTTGTGTACTATGATGGATGGTTATACCTATTGCATTGTATTTTATTCATGGATCTTATGAGATGATTGTAATCTATTTTTATGATGTATATTCTTTCGGCCTTTCATAACCCATGACATGTACAGTGGATGATTGTGCGTTATGATTATTGCCAAGTGACATTTGAGATGACTATATATTATTTAAATGGATTTATACTTGTAAATTATTCTTTTATGTGGATTTATTTTATATTGGTTTTAGTATTAATTAAACTTAAATGTGATTCAATGTCATGGGATCCTTAATAATTGTAATTTTTTTTATGGTATGTGTTTATGTGTATGTTATTGCTTCCACTATTTTATATCTGTTGTTGTTATGTTATTATCCTTCAAAAAAATATGTTTGAAAAACTTAGTAAATCTTTAGGTTAATTTTTTTGGGTTCCTTGATGGGGCATTACATCTGGTATCAGAGCTTGAGTTTCTACATTGGGAGCTCTAGGTATATTGGAATGCCACTAGTTGTTAACTAGTTGAACTGAAACAAAACTTAAACTATGATATGTATTTATTGCAAACTTGAAACACTTGAACTTCAAACTGAAACATACTTAGACCTAAATTAGGCAAAACTAAAACTGATCTTGTATTGTATTCAAAACATGTTTCTTATGTGTATGCCTTATAGTAGTATATTTTTAGGTTATTGTATCATCTTGTTATCTTGGATATTATTGTAGGATGGTATCTGGGATGAGATCTTCAGTGAGAGGTCGTAGCTTAGGCCATGATAGAAGCTGTGGATGAGGTAGAGACATCAGTGTACATGAGTCTGTCCATGAAGGCCCTATTCAGGAAGAGAATGGGGAATAACATCTTAGTGAGCATCAAGAAGAGAACCATAGAGAACAATAGGCCAACTCAGAGGAGGTTGACCTAAGGTAGATAATGAGGACCATTATGGATCACCTACCTCCTCTTCAGGGTGCTGGTCAGGAAGGAGCACACCAGGCAGGGGATAAGGAGAGACCTAGGTCTAGGAGCCCTCAGAGGGATCATCACAGGGACCAACAAAGGTCAATTCAGATTTCTCAGATGAAGGACCTTCAGATGCCCAAGGTTAAATCCTTCAATGGGCATGGTTTGGGTTATGTGGCCAAGCAATGGCTTATTGCTATAGATAGGGTTTTTTCTATTCAAGACTTTGACTCTAACATCAAAGCGAGGTTTGCTATCACCAACCTAGAACTCTTTGGAGCCATATGGTGGACTATCAAAGAGAAGAAGTTGAAGGTAGATTGAACACTATCACATTGGAATTATTTTTGGAGAACTTCCATGAGGGATTCTTACTAGAGGAATGACATCAATAGAAACTAGATGAATTCCACAACTTCAAATAGTTCACTATGACTGTAGTAGAGTATGGGTGTAAATTCTATGAACTCATGCCCTATGTGGGGATTAGTGATAACCCACCACAATTGGTACAACATTTTATCAAAGGTTTGAAAAATTATGTAGTTGGTGTTGTTAAGGTAGTTGAACCTAAGACCCTCAAAGATGTGGTACATCAAGCCATAATTGTAGAGCAGAGTGTTACTCTAGGACATGGTGGCTTTGTGGGAGCACCTACAGTATCAGGATCCAAGGGTAACCACAACTCAGGTGGGAATAGGAAACCCCCTTATCCTAAGGGAAATTAGATCCAACAACAACTTCAACAATAAAAACTATAGAAGGGATAATACCCTCTAACATAGAGTGGTGGTGATAGTTCCAATGCTAAGAACCATTATAACTCTCAGTGTAACAAGCAAAATCAGAACACTCAACATGTAGAAAGAAATCGGTCTTTTGCTAGTAGGCATAGCCATTGGCAGTGGAGTACACCTCCAGAAGGGAGGGGATCTATTAGAGGCACAAGTTGTTATTATTGTTGATAGTTTGGACACCTTGAAGTCAACTACCCACAACATACATCTCACTATTCAGGTCCTAGGCCAACAACATTTGAGCCTATAGTTGGATATCCGAGTAGAGCTCATAGAGTATTTGCAATGGTGGACCACCATCAGAAAAATCATCAATGAACTATGGTTGAGACTATAAGAGCTATCCAAGGTACACCTCTCTCTATCTTGTTTGATTTAGGTGCTACAAACTCTTTTATTTCACCATCCATAGTTGCTAAATGTAAGCTAGAGGTAGTGAAGTAGGCTTGGGTTGGCAAGTGGAACTAGCCTTAGGTACTAGGGTTCCCATAGATTCCTTAGTGCAGTAGTGTGAACCAAACCTAGGAGGGTTTGTTATGTTAGTAGACCTTTAGGTCATTCCTCTTGGCTCTTACGATGTGTTTCTAGGTATAGATTGGCTGGGCTCTCATAGGGCTAGTATCGATTGCAGAAAGAAAATCATTTTGTGTAAAGATGATCAGGGGAAGGACTCAGAGATTGTGGGTATCTAGAGATCTATATCTCTATGGATGATATCTACTATGCAATTCAAGTAGAGCATTCATAAGGGATGCCAAGTGTTTGCCATTAACTAGAAGAAGAAGACCTTGCAGGGAAGACTTTAGACCATGCTATTCTACAGGAATATATGGATGTCTTTCCTCGTGAGATTTTGGGTATGCCTCTAAAGAGGGATATTGATTTCAACATTGATCTTATTCTAGGAGTGGAGCCTATTTCTAGAGCTCCTTATTGGATGACCACTCAGGAATTGAGTGAGTTGCACCTACAACTTGAGGACCTTCTAGCCAAGGGTAGTATTTGACCGAGTGTATCTCCATGGGGAGCACTAGTGCTCTTTGTGAAGAAGAAGGATGGTTCATTGCACTTGTGTATTGACTATAGATAGTTGAACAAGGTGATGATAAAGAACATGTATCCTTTACCAATGATTGATGATTTATTTGATTAGATCAAGGGAGCCATAGTGTTCTCCAAGATTGATCTAAAATCAAGATACCATCAGCTTCACATTCAAAATGCTAACATTTTCAAGACCACCTTCTGAACTTGGCATGGGCACTACAAGTTCACAGTAGTCCCATTTGGGTTGATGAATACTCCATCAATTTTCATGTGTCTGATGAATGGGGTGTTCTATTCCTATCTTGATTGATTTGTACTTGTGTTCCTAGATTATATTTTCATATATTCTAGATCCTAAAAGGAACATGAAGAGCATCTACAATTGGTTTTGCAGTGCTTGAGAGATAATCAACTTTATGCCAACTCGGCAAAGTGTGATTTCTTTCAATTAGAGATACTTTATTTAAGGCATATCATATTAGGTGATGGTATCTCTATAGACCCTACAAAAATCCAAGCAATGGTAGATTGGCTTGCACCCACTATCATGTTAGAAATTCATAGCTTCATTGGTTTCACTGGTTATTATCACAGGTTCATCCAAAACTTTCCTAGAGCAGCATATCCTATCACTTCCCTTCAGAGGAAAGGAAAGAAGTTTATATGGATGGAGAAATGTGAGGAAGCATTTTAGAAGCTCAAGGAGATTTTGACCAGTGCACCAATATTATCATTAGTTAATCTAGTAGGCGACTTCATGGTGTGTACAGATGCTTCCCTAGAGGGGATTTGAGTAGTATTGATGCATGATGGATAGGTGATTGCTTATGAATCACACAAACTCAAGGATCATGAGTTGAATTAACCTATGCATGATCTTGAGTTAGATATGGTAGTTCATGCCCTAGTGAGATGGAGACACTTCTTGTTGGGGCTCCAATTCAAACTTCATAGTCACCATTGCAGTCTATAGTACATATTCACACAGCCTAATCTGAATGCTAGAAAAAGGTGTTGGATGGAGTTCCTTTGTGAGTATGACTTCAAGGTGAAGTATTTTTGGGGAAAGGAGAACATGGTATCTAACACTTTGAGTTTTAGGAGACATGTGACACTAGCTTTGAATCTTAGTGTGGATTTGAGGAGCTGTATACTTTAGGCACTTCCTACAGATACTTGGTATCAGGAAGTGAGCATGGAGACCATTGTAGGGAAAGTTTTTAGGTTATGTTTTGGGGTCATATGGCCTTTTGTGCTATTCAAGAAGGATCTATGTACCACTACTAGATGAGCTTCATATATTGATCCTATCAGATGCTCATTTTGCACCTTACTCAACACATCTAGGTGTTAAGAAGATGCATGCAGATTTGCAACGTCTATAATATTGGACAGGAATGGAGTGTGATATCATTGATTTTGTGGCTAGGTGTATTAAGTGCCAGAGAGTCAAGGTAGAGCACCAACATCTAGTAGGGCTTTTATAACCTAATCTTATTCCTTCACATAAGTGGGATATCATCTCTATAGATTTCATTGTGGGATTACCTTTGATTGCTCATCGTCATGATGCTATCATGGTCACCATTGATTGGCTGACTAAGGTGGCACACTTTTCACTAATGAGGTCATCCTATGTAGTAGCTTCAGTAGAAAATGTCTTCATGCATGATATCATGAGATTGCATGGTATTCCATAGAAGATCATTTTGAATAGGGATCTTGTATTCACATTCACATTTTGGACATCCTTGCAACATGATCTTGGAGCATAGTTGAACTTCAGCTTAACTTATCACCTAGAGATAGATGGTCAGATTGAGAGAGTGAATTAGGTCCTAAAGGATATGTTGAGGATGTATGTGATGGATAGACATACTCTTTGGGAGGATTATCTTTACCTAGTAGAGTTTTCTTACAATAATGGTTATCACAGTTCTATTGGGATGGCATCGTATTTGTATGGTCATCTTTTCTATAAACCTTTGAGTTGGCACAGTCTTGATGATCACATCCTATTGGGTCCTGAGATGCTTCGAGATATGGAGTAACAAGTAGTGCACATCCGTGAGCATGTGTCTATAGCATAAGATAGACAGAAGAAGTATGCCGATGCTCATAGGATGGATAAGCGGTTTGTAGTGGGTGAGAAAGTTTTCTTGAGAGTGCATCTATAGAAGAGTCTGATCTATTATGAAAAGGATTTGAAGCTAGGACCTCATTTTGTGGGGCCAATTGAGATTCTTCAGAGGATAGGTCCAATTTCCTATCATCTTGCATTGCCACCCAACCTAGCTCGTGTTCATGATGTTTTGCATGTTTTTGTACTTAGACAATATATTCCTAATGCAATACATGTTCTTGATTGGAATGTGTCATAGGTAGAGGACTAGCAACTAGCTTTGGAGCCAGTTCACATTTTGCAGTAGTGACATTTGACCCTTAGGGGTTGAACCATAAAGTAGGTGAGGGTCCAATGAGACCCTATTGATGAGTCATTAGCTACATGGGAGGATGCATGTGGTTTATGAGATTTATACCCCTATTTATTTATAGGATTCCAAGAGTAAGCCTAAGTCTGGGGGGGGGTGGATATAGTGCCTACCCCTAGTTTACTTTTTAGTTATTATTGCCAAACTCTTTTAGGCCAAATTTATGATTATGTTTGATGATTAGTGGTATTTATTTTCTAGATTGTTGGATAATATTTCTTGCTCAGTTGATTATATGATGAGACTCCTTGGTATTAGTTATTTCATGCATGCATGATTACTCCTTGATGATAAGGATTATTTACAATTATTTTAGTTATTTCATGATGTTAGTTAGATGAATTATTTATACATGTTTTCTGTGAATACTTTCCCCATACTTGCATGTGTATGATGTACCTGTATGTTTTATTTTATGTATGATGTTTCTGATATGGTTGAGGGAGGGAGTCGTAGTCACTTGCTAGTTGGGATCTACATGATGTATCACTTTCTACCATTGCCTGTTTAGTTTATATGTGTATGTACATGCATGGATTTTATGCAGATTGTAAGTATTGGGTATCGACTTCCTTGAATTGCCAGGATGAGCATACCCTATCACAATATCTCAATGGTATGAGAGAAGAGAACTCTTGAGTCCAAATCCTATCCTTAAACTAATTATCTTAAAAAGTAGGGCAAGAATTTGAGTTGTCTACCTTCCAAATTCATTAAGTGATGTAAATTCATGATTATAACCCTTGAGTTTGATCTAGTTTTCTGTACTTTATTATGATTTTTCTTTCAGTCTTGTGGCTTTGTGATCATTTTTTGTTATAATTTAATCAAATGAAAAAATTAATTTAATTTAATAGGAAATTTATAAATAAAATTCAATATTTAATTATTTAAAAAAATTATTAAATTTAATGATAAATTTACAGTTCTAATTTTGGAGCATAAAAATATTTATTTAATTTAATAATAATATATTTAGGAGATCATTTGTAAATAAATGCTAAATATTATTACCACTTAAGTTAATAAATATTTCTATAAAGAATGCTTCAAAAATTAAATTAAAGAGAGAAAGTAAATGAATTAAATAAAGATATTTTAAATTGCAAAAGGTGTGCATGAGCATGTAAAAGTTAATAAAATATAAAAAAGAATTTGATCAACGAGTTCCCTCACATGATTGCACAATCAAAGCCCCAAATTAGGGGAGAACTCTTTATCAGAGATCTCGAGCTCATTTTTCAATAATCGAGTTTTGGAGAAGCGATTTTCAGAGAAGGTAGTTTTTAGAAGAAATGGGTTTTCTCACGTTCTTTGTGGGATAACATGTTTGCATGTTAGCATCAAATTCAAGTAGAATCTTGTGATTAATTTATGCAATAAGATTTCTATTTTCCAATCTTCTATCTACTTCGTGTTTGGATAGACCTGTTCTCAAATATTTGTAGATTTGTTTGATATTATTGATGAAACTCTCTTGTGAATCTTTATTTATATTCATATCAAAGTTATCTGTGTTTGAGGAATGAAGTTTTTTGAAAACCCTCATTCATTTAAAATTTTAAATAGATGGGTTATGGATTAAAAAACCAAATTCTAGAATGCAAATTCAAATGCTTTTTCTAGTTTTTTCTATCAGAGTATTTGATCACGTTTTTATTAATTTTTTAAAAATAAATAAATATAATAATTGGTGGGCGGGGCCACCAAACCCACACCCACCTACTTCCTTACCCTATGGTGGTCGACATCAAAATTTGCTGCATACACAATAGATACTATTGTTGTCGCAACAGGCTCTGCTACGACAACCTTGCCCTTTTTGCAGGTCGGCGGACCTTTAAATACGCTAACTTTATTTTAATAATTTTTAAATTTTTTTATTAAATTTATATTTAGTAAAATTTTAATAGTTTTTATTAATTATTAAATTTATTAATAATTAATAATTATATTTAATTTAGTTTAGTATTTAGTAATTAACTTAATTAATTTAGTTTAATTTAGTTTTATTAATAAGTAAATATGATTTTTTTTACGGTTAAATTAAAATGATTATTATTTAATAATTTTTAATTATAAATAATTTGATGATTATTTTATTAAAATAATCTTATGATTATTTAATAATTTAGTAATAATTATTTAAATTACCTTATGATATTTAATCGAGACGTGATTTTGTGAGTTAAGGGTAATTGTGTAATCGGTTATTAAAAAGTGAATATGAGTTCAATGATATGGGGATTTTATGAGCTTTATCAAATCAAAAACTTTCAACGGAATGAAATTTCAAACTGTGTTTTCAAAATCAAATAAAACTATGAAACTACACTATTATTTGTACGTTTTCTTATATGCCAGGTTTGGGGTTGACTAAGAGTGTTGACCAATTTTAGGATGTCTACTCGAGGTTGGGAGTATACTATTTTGATGATGTCATTTTTTTTTGTAAGTATGTACTTGATTTTGAATCAATCCTATTAGGACAATTGTATGAGTAAATCTGTGATTTTGATCAGTGATGTTTTTTCAATAATTTTCCTATTGCTTGCTTAAGGACTAAAGAGTATTTATGGTTATATGAGACTTTCTTCTTTTATTGAAGCCTAGGGTAGATTATCTATATGTGATGTCGAGAAGTGGCTTACAATGGAGGCGAGGCCCTAAAGAGGCTGATGGGTAACCCATTGTACGTTATTTTAATAAGTGATAACACTACATTAAATGAGAGTAAAATAAACTAATAAGAGTCTTTGTCTTTCCTTGCCCATTCCTCGAGTGCTAGTACAAACTAGGATGGAAGTAGAGAGGACACTTGGTTGCTACCTTGCTTAGTTAGTATGCCTTGTCAGTATAGAAGGATACTAGTGCCACATAGAGTCACTAGGGGGCCAGAGTATTAAAAGACTAGCCGGGTAACCTTCGAGTTGACTCAAGTGATGACACTTGTCCACTTACATAATAGATTCCCTACGTGTCTTTATTTTCCTTTGGGTTTATATGTCACATATGTCTTTGTACCTTGAGTTAGATTACTTTAAGGTTTTCCTTAACCTAGATATTACTTTTGACTTTTGGGATTGTTATCCTATTTGGGACTTGAGATGATCTCCTTAGTGCAGTGGGAGTGGACCCTTTTGGGTTACCATGAGGTCACATGATAGTGCTTTTTACTTTTACCATTGAGATCCATCAGTTCGGTGCCATGGTTGGAGTTCCTTGTTCTGCATTTTCTTTCATTCTATCTTTGTGTACTATGATGGATGGTTATACCTATTGCATTATATTTTATTCATGTATCTTATGAGATGATTGTAATATATTTTTATGATTTATATTCCTTTAGCCTTTCATGCCCTATGACTTATACAGTGGATGATTGTGCATTATGATTATTGCCAAGTGTCATTCAAGGTGAATGTATATCATTTAAATGGATCCATACTTGTAAATTATTCTTTTATGTGAATTTGTTTTATATTGGTTTTAGTATTAATTAAATTTAAATGTGATTCAATGTGATGGGACCCTTAAGAGTTATAATCTATTTTATGGTATGTGTTTATGTGTATGTTATTGCTTTCACTATTTTATATCTATTGTTGTTATGTTATTATATAAAAAAAAAAGTTTGGCAAACTTAGTAAAAATTTAGGTTCATTTCTTTTGGGTTTCTTGACAAGGCATTACATATAGCACCTAGAGGAAAGGTTGAAGTTATGAAAAGAGAGTTATAATGGACATTTGATTAGATAGAATTTGATAAAGCAAAGTAATTGTTTATGTCAAAAAAGCTAAGCCAAGCTGAGTAGAAGAGTAAAATACTAAGGAGTGCCGAGTAATGCTAGTAGTTATGTCAAAAAAGCTAAGCCAAGCCGAGCATAAGAGTAAAATACTAAGGAGTGCCGAGTAATGCTAGTGAAAATATAGTGTTGACTGAGCATTATCATTGACTGAGAAGGATTAGTTGACACCAAGCCAGAAAGCTTTAGAATGACTGAGTATTTTAGTGATGACCGAGTATCAAAAATTAGAGATTGCTAGGTGATAGTAAGAGAATTAATTCAAAGAAATTGTAAGATCAAGGTGACTCAATTGATTTCTTGGGAGATGTAAAATATGTTTAAGATAAGATTGATGTGTTGGATTATTAAATTCAAGGAGAAGATTAGGTAAAGACCTAACAGATGGATTCTAGAGAAGTTTCTAGAGGATGATCAAGAAGATGGATAGATACATTGAATTGAGTTGAATTTGATTGTAAACCCTAAGATCTATGGTGGATGTAGAAAATGGTAAAGCATAAAGTGCCTATTTAAAGAGATATAGAGCTAAACAATTGGTAAGAGAAGAAGAAAACAAGCAAGTGAGTTGTGTGGAGCATGTATGTGAAGAGTGACATATAGAGAAAGATTGATCAGAAACACACAAGAGTGTGAGTGAATGTGAAGCTAAAGGACAAAGCTTGTAGATGTGATGTTTTCATTGATAAGTGAATTAGAGCAAATGGTTTAAGTGTTGATGAGAAGAGTGGACTGATTACTTGAAGGGTGTTGGAGAAATTTAAGATCAGAGATGTCAATGGAGTGCTTATCAATAAACCAACATAAGGATCGAATAGAGATCTGAACCTACAAAAGTGAGTTGTAATTAGTACTAGATCAAAACCTACTATTTTCTTTCTTATCATTGTATATAGTTTGTATTGAAATCCTTTTAATAGAGGTTGAGCTAACAATCATTTGAAGACTTAACAGTCTATGTAAATTCTTTTATTGAGTGACATTCTAAATGGAATGATCAAAGTCCTCTTACAAGGCCACTCCTAATAGGGTGATTAAATACTCTAATGAAGTCACATTTAATAGTGTATTTTTTAACCTTTAATAGGTTTGGCTCCTAATATAGCTCACTTTGAAAGAGTGAAAAAGGGTGATATGTTTCTGGTGGTTTTTCCCAACTTGGGTTTCCACATAAAATCCCAGTGTCAAAACTGTGATGAATGTTTATATTTGATAATGTTTTTATTATGCAATACAAATAAAGTTTATGACAATTTTATAATAGAGACCGAACAATAATAGGATGAGTAGAACAATGAAATGTTTATTGTTTTATTGTTCAAGTGGTACATATTGACGTTGAGTAATTAATTCACCTCCCCTCTTAGTTATTCTAAATATTTATAACAATTGGTATTAGAGCCCTATTCTTAGAAAGAAAAGTTTGAAGGAACTTAAGGCCAAAGATCATGACTAATAAGGGAGATGTACCCAAGCTAAACAAGGAGAACTTTCCTGCATGGAAAACCTTGATGAAGTTGCACATATTTAGTATTAGTGATGCTTGTTGAGGTTTCACAATGCACACCCCATTCTTTGAAAAGAAATGGGGACCCCCTTGTAAATTTTTGCTTTTCTAGACCCCTAGTCTAGGGTCTAAGTCTTTTTTAGGGCTCTTTGTAGTGTCTGGGACTAGCTTGGCCTTTTGCATGAGAAACCCAGATCCCAGAATCAAAAATTTCTAGAGGAAAGTGTGATTTTTATGGTTAAGGGGCACACTAGCACACCTAGTACACCGTTCAAGGTGTGCTAGTTCCCTATCTACACTAATGCTAACCACTTCCTCTTGGAAGTATGTACTTGCACACTTGTGGAGGTGCGCACCTCGAAGAGGTAAAATCCATCCCAAGCCTATATAAACCCAGGACCCCTCTCCTCTTGCAAACTCACACTTCATGCTTTCAAGACTTTGGTAGTGCACCTTTGCACCCACAAAGATGCACTATAACCCTCAACTTGGACACACAAGCACTAAGTTAAAAAGCATAAAGGTGCACACCTTTATTTCATTCAGAAAAGAAAACCTAAACAATATACCTTTAGTCACTAAAACATAACTTAAAACATGGAAATTTGACAGATCAGGGGGATGGCCTCAGATTGGTGGAAAAAAGAATTAAGAATTTGGAAAATTACAATCATAATTTGGAAAACTAGATGATTTCAATTTTGACTTCTCTTAATGAAAATATCTCTTCTCTTACTGGAAAGTTGAAAGACAAGAGTTTCTTGGAGGATAATGAGGAAAAGGACAGAGCCGGAGATAGGATGGATGAGGACATTACTATGGAAATTACCTTTAGCAACTTGGATTAGATGAGTTAGAAGAAGTAGGAGCCTATGGCTGAGGAGATCCAAAAAGCCAATGAAGTGACATAAACAATGCAAGAATTGGAAAGAAAGGTAGAGGAGTAACAAGGGTTTTTCATTTCCTATCTTTTGGACTATTTGGTTTCTGTGGTTTTTGGTTTTTGGCATTTTTCTTGTCTTTTGTTTTGGCCTTTTGGTTGGCCATAGTACTGTGGTCGAGCTTTAGATGCTTATTTTTAGCCTTTTGATATGTTTGGATTGTGGCTGGGTTTTTGTTGCTTATTATCAACCTTATGATTTGTATTAACTTTTTGGATTCAGGATCGCTGTAAAGCCTATTTTTCTTATCAAAAACTTAAAAAGCTCTTACCTAATTGTAAGGTGCACATATGCACACCTTATGTTGCTCCATCTTTGTAAACCAAAAGACAAAACCTTCAAGAGATTAGGGTGTGCATATTGTGCACCCTATTAATAATCCACCTTGTGTTTTTACAGTGTAAGGGTGAGCACATTGCACACCCCACAAGGTGCACAGGTGCACACCCTTTTTGTTAAAGCTTCTAAAGTATGAAGGGAACACCTAGCACACCTTCAAGGTATGCAAGGTGTGCCACAAATTTGCATAACAAAGCTAGAAATGGGGTTTTAAGGTGTTTTATTAGATTTAGTTTCTTTGTGTACATTTTCTTAGTAATTAGGGTTTGTTTAAAATTGATTTTTCCACCTCCTTGACTAATAGGCTTCTATTTTGTGTAGATATAATGGCTTATTTTTCATCCTCCCTCACAACAAAGATTTCTCCTAAGCTAGTTGTTTTCAAGTTCCAGGGTGTACCATCCAAATCATGTTTTCAAGATGCACATTCAAAAATTAGAGATACATAAATGGGTCATATTGACTGGAATGCATTCTTGGTTTTATGCAACAAACCAAATGAGAGGTACCCAATGGTATTTGCACTTATCAGATCAGGATTAGTAGATGTAGATTCACATCCTATTTTAGTACAATCTTCTAAGTTGATCATGGCTTTGGCCTAAGATTATGTTTCAGAAGAGAGGGTGATCAAAAGCATAGTATGAGAGATCATTCTTGATCTAAGAATTAAGAATATTGAAAAGGTATTCCATCTTCCATAAAAAAATTAGTACATAAGATTGACTTATCATCAAGCAGAAAGGTGGTACAGGGATCATGAACAAGAAGTTACATAAATTATTCAATTGTCATATTTGATTGATAGGACACCTGTGGGAAGAGAAGATGGAAAAGTAGATATGACAAGAGGTTAGATGAAGGATGGTATCAAACATTCTATAGTGCTCCTAAGTAGGATCATGGGATTACCAACAATAGGACACTTAAACATATGGATGGTACAATTCATCAAAACCATAAGAATGACAAAGATGCTAATTGACTAGGCTAAAATGCTTGGTATATCTATTAGCATCAAGTGTTGGATACAATTGATCAATTGTGTGTTGTCTTTGATGTTACACAAATGTCATATCAGTTATTAGACAAAGTCTACCAAGCTCAGTTGGTCAACAAAGTGAGTTACAGAGTTTACTGAGCACTCCTTTATACTACACTATGAAGATAGTTTCTACCGAGCTCACTCGGGTGTCAAAGGATTCTATGATAGAAGTTAGTGTTAACCAAGCTCCCAAGGTTAACAAAGGAAAATTAGTTTCTACCAAGCTCACAAGGTCAGTGAAGGAAAATTAGTTCTTACCGAGTTCATTTGATCTCCAAAGGATTTTGCAGAGTCTACAGTGTTTATCGAGCTTCACTTGGTTAACACTGGAAATCATTTCTGGAGCAATGTTTACTGAGCAGGCTCAACCAATGAAGGATTTCATTATTTTGGGAAATAAATTTTAATTGTTTCATGTAGTGACTATAAATGTAACTTGTAAATTGAGCCGACTTGACAATTTGTAAGGTATAAATGAAAGGTCAAGTTGTGAATTCTAAAGTATGGATGGATGTATGAATGAGCGAGAATGCAAGTGAGTTGATTGTGTAAAGAGGTAGAGTGAGAAAATTTTGATGAAGGATTAGATATCCTTAAGGAGCAGCAAAGGTGTATTTGATCAGTGGGGATCTATTGAAGCAGAATAGAGATTCATAACATCAAAGTTCAGTTGCATCTCATTCAGGTCACTTCATTGTTACTTTTTCATCATTGTAGTAGTGATTTGTAAATATCTTAATAGAGTTGGTTTAGCAGCCATTTTGTAAATCCTCTAACAAGGTGGACAGTTCTACTAAATTGTTCTAAAGTCCTCTAGCAAGGTCACTCCTAGCAGGGTGATTAAATCCTCTAACAAGGTCACACCTAATAGTGTGTTTTGTAACCTTTAATAGGGTTATATCCTAATAGGGCTCACTTCAGAAGAGTGAAGATTAGTAGCTAGTTACTTGGTAGTTCTTTCCATATTGGGTTTCCACGTTAAATCTGGTGTCTCTTGTGTTTATGTTATTTCCTTTTGCATGCATATTAATAATTGTGAATGGTTAAAAATCAGTAATAAGTTAATACATAGGTCATCTACTGAGTTACAACATTTTTTTGTGTGGCTACCGAGTGATAGTAGTAACTAGTTATTTAAGACATCTAAAGGATATGTGGATTTGTTTTTGTGTTAATTGATTCACCCCCCCTCTCAGTTACTCCATCTATATTTCCAATAGCAAGGACTACTAATTATCCAAGGTTGTTTAAGAGGGGAAGCATTCAAGATGCTAATGCTTGGCCATATGTGGTATATCCCCATCTGATGAAGAAGAAATTTTTAGATCAAAGAAAAGAGTATTAGATTGTGAATGAAACTTTATTTTTTGTAATAATTAGATTCATTGAAGGTGATTATGAAAAAGGATATCGGTAGAGGCAACAATAAGAATTGTAGAAATAGGCGTCTACTACATCCAATTTAAGAAATTCACTTACCTATGGGTAGAAGGCACAATGGTAAATCCTAAGAAGCTTCCTAGGTATCTGTTTGATAGACTCATTTTGCTAGAGATAACAAGGAAACTCCATCTACATATGGAAGAGTGAGGAAATAACATAAGAAGACTTAGGTATAGCCCATCACCATAGGTCCTTTTAGAGTTAAGAAAAAGTAGGACATAATGAGTTTTGATTTAGAATGGAATCAATATCCCTTGAAGGATTATAATTCCCCTGGTCCGTGTTTTGAAAATATTGGTAGAGTCTAATATTTGGCGGGAAAATAATTTGAGCATGAGGATGCCATAGAGGATCATTGGATAAATGTGGTAGATGACTATGATATCCAAATTAGGGATTATTGTAGGATGACTCTTTATTTAGAAGAGAAGGCCTTGAAGGTTAAGGTCCCATTGAAATTAGTTCAACAAGACATAGAAGAGGTCTTGGATCCTTTGTACAATCAAGATAAGATATTTGATCGATTGATCGTGAATGTAGAGATTAGCATGGGGGAGACCACAAATATCAACTACATGGCAAGACATATTATCCAATTAACCAAGATTGAATCAAGAAGCCTTTCAAGTTGGATCCACTTCCTTAAAAAATTGTCTTGCAAGCCAAGCCATAACCCACCAAGTAAAGGGGAGAGGGGCAAAATTTATAGTACCAACATTCACAATGTAATCTCCAATTAGGTCAGAAATGGTATATCAACATGATAGGGAAGTTGGATACTTCAAGGCACATAAAGACAAGAATAAGAGGAAGATGGTTTCTCCTCAGTGAGCAGAGCCCAAAGTTGAAGGGAATCAAGCCTAGGAGGCAACTCAAGCCCCTGAGAATCAAGAGCTGGGAATGTAGAAGTTACTCAAGTCCAAGATAATCCACAAGTAACACTACAGAAACAAGGGCAAGAATTAGAATAAAGAGCACAAGAAGTCCCTCTAGATGACCAAGAAGAAGCACAAGAATTGTCTCCACCTAGCCAAGAGCCTTCCCCATCAATAGTTAAGAAAGTTAAGAAGAAGAAGACTCTAGTAATAAGAACTAGGAGATAAAAGGTGATAAGAAGGGTTATTCCTATTCCCTCAATTCTAGAAACCATCCCCAAAGAGGATGAAGAAGATGAAGAGGATAACCTTCCCTCAAAGGAATCATCTTGCTAGGGCCACTAAGGAAAAGTGGAGAAGGAGCTTCACTATAACACTGCCATCTATTCCTACACAACCTATTTAGGTTACTCCTTCAGAGGATGAGCTACAACAATGGATTCAAGAGCATGAGAATCAAGGAAACAATGAATTTAATATGTTAGATTTTGATTTCATGCCTATGGGCATTGGAATTTTTTGCAATAAGATAAGGGATACACCAACAAATCAACCTTTGGAAGGGGACTAGAGTCAATCACCACCTCAACCACAAGGACGTTAAGGTGCCCTACTATTACCAAGTCAAGATTTATCTTTCTTGGATAAAGGTTCAACCACTCCTCTCCCTTCGGTCAATGAAGAATAAGTGCAACCAGTGTAGGAAGAAGAGCCACAACAGAGACCCACCAATGAAGTATCAAAAGAGGGGAAAATATATGGAGAATATTAGAAAACTTCCCAAGATATAGAGGAAAGGACTATGGACTCAAAAGACACATAGATGCTTGATGTAGATCCTTCACACAAAGAAAGAAATTTGGAGAAGAGTGATAAGGGAAAGGGTCTAGAAAAACAAATCCCTCTTTATCTAAGTATAAGTCTTTGATGGAAATTACTCTAGGATGGTTAAATAAAGAGGTGATGGATAGGAATAAAAGACAACTATATTGTAGTGAGGAGGAGGGAACAAAAGAATTAGTTGAAGCCTTAAAAAAACCTGAGGTAACTATGGGTGATGCGCAAACATTGGCCTTTATTATGAGGAATCAAAATTAGGACTTTCTCGCTCACATTGCCATCCATCCTCTACATGCAGATACTAAAGATCTAATCACAAAATATTATAAGATCAAAGATGTCTTTCTGGGAAAGCCAACTGTGGACACAACTAAATTGATGCTCACCACAGGAATAAAAAAAGTGTTTAACTACTTGGAAAAAATGAGTCTAAATTGTTAAGACTCTAAAAACATAATGAAATCATGAGGGGATTTCTGCATGAGTTAGTTGGTCCTATTGACCCAGATAATCCGGAGGCCACTCTTGAAGCAACTTTAGAGAAGAAAGATAAAGAGGGGGCAGTTATATAGGTGGATCCATTTTTGGAGGCTTGTCAAGTATGACAAGCAAGTTTTGAAGAAAAGGGTGTGCAGATAATATAGGGGAACCTTAAGTTATTGCACCATATGCAGAATAATGCAGAGAAACTGGTTTCTATTTTAAACTAGGATTCTGGATTGATGGATGAGGTACATACCTAGGGAAATGACCTTCAAGCATTGCGATCAATAAAAGGCCAGAGGTATCATATGCTAATGGATGTATATATGAGGGATGAGTTAGATAAGATGGATGATAAGATTGATAATATTGCAAATGGTAATAATGTAACAGAGACATTGCAGACAGATATTCATAAGCTTAAGGATCAAACCCAAGAGAAAATTTTGGAAGCAAAGAAGTATTCTAGTGATGTTTACCTTGACATTTTTGAAGATGAGTAAAGAAATAAACTCCTACTAGTGCAAACAATAATCAAAAAATTTCAAAAGATCTTTGAAGAAGCTTTGACTAACGAAGACATTAGATGAAGGAGGCATTGCTAGAATTGGATTTAAAACTCGAAGACTTTGCAGAGACTTGTATAGAAGTGGACAACTATTAGAAAATAGTAAAGGATAAGTGTGATGCTTTGGATTTTCTAGATGTAACCCAAGTGATGGAGATCATAGAGAAATTCAAGAGGAAACATCCAGACATAGCTTTGGTAGGAAGGAGAAGAAAACCCAAAAGCTAGATTTTTAGTTTGGACACTTGGGAAAATTTTGTTTTTTTAGTCTTGTAACTAAGGTGCACCTCTCCAAAGGTGTGATTCTCCAAAGGTGCACCAGAAGTTTTTGAAGAAGCCTAGGTGTACTAATAATTAACTACCAGTTCCAAATTTAGAGCTTTCCATGCACTAGAAATGCATTCTAATGACAGTTCAACTCCTACAAACATCTAGAGAAGGTTGAGCTTCTATTTTTGGCATCTCTAGAGACTCTTACATCATCTAATGGCTTTCTTCTTCTTATTCTCACATGCTTTCTTTGTTTTAAGACATGTAAAGGCTCATGCACTCATTAATGGATATAAACAAGGGTGGAGTCCTACTAGCACCATTTAGAGATTTAGTTTGTACATAAATATATTTTTTTTATTAGTTTAGAAGAATATGTTTGCATAAAGAGATCTCTCACTCTCAACACAAATTAAGGAGATAATTTATTATAAATTCATGAATTTAAGATGTATTCTAGACTATTATTTTGATGCAATAATAAATGCTTTTGGTGCTATTATTCTGAGTGTCATTATTCTTGCTAGAGTGTTTTATATTTTGTGAATGTATGTTCATAGGGTGTAATGGAGCCAATAGTTTTGTTGTGTGATATTTTAGTTCTAGTATTTTTTGCATGTTTGAAAATTCCACTGATGTACTTAGTTGGAGAGGAGATCACTTGTTATTCTTACATAGATTTTTGTCTCGCATGAGCACACTTTTTGTGGCCTTACGATCTGATGAAAAGTGAAACATCTTATAGTTATTAAATTCCCATCAATGATTGCATCAGCAGAATTAAGGAAGAGCTGCTCCTATTTTCATTAGTGACTTATTGATCTTTTCAAATGCTTAACTCATAGACATGTTGTTTCCATGGCTTATGTATGTTAGGGATTTACTTCTTAAGTCATTTTCTTAAACTTCTTGTTACCCTATCTTCGTTATTATCTTTTACAAATACTTGGTTAATTTAAGCATTCATATAGTTGCATGGTTAAAAGTGCATTCATTTAAAATAGAAAAATAGAAAAATATATTTCTTTTTGTGTTGTTATTCTTTTGAGATAGCAAGTAGATTCAACATCTTATCCAAAATTGGTTGAACCAACAAAGGCTTCTTTGTGAACACTCACATTTATCTTCTACTGAGTAGATTCGAATAGGTCACAAGATTGCCCAAAACCTTGGAGTTGATCCCAGATTGGATTTTCAAGAGAGGAGTTTGAAAGGATTCCTACCATTAAGCATTGTGCAAAATGGAAACTCAACAATGTTGCTATCAATTTTTTGGATAATGAATATGTAAAGATAGCAACTATTCCTCTAACTACTGAACAACTAAAACAAAAGCTAGAGCACAACCAAGCAATGTTGGAGATTTCCTCAACCCTAAGCTATGTCAAGTTTGATGACCTAAAGGACTGTGATATTGCAAAGAAGATGTAGGACAAATTGAAGACCATATATGGAGGTGATGACAATGTTCTAAGAGAAAAATCAGAAAGCCTGAGAGATAAATTTGATGACATTAGAAAGATGAAAGGTGAGAACATAGTACAATACTACATAAGTGTTAAAGAGGTTGTTAATGCTATTCAAGGTGCAAATGAAGAAATCAAAGATGAAACAATGATAAGTATTCTATTGAGGACTCTACTCCCTTTCTATGCCATTAGAGTCTCTACAATCCAAGAATTGAGATAGACACACCAGGTAAAAATTTGACCATAGAAGGTGTAATTGGTAGACTTACTAATTTTGAGATGTCTAACTTTGATAACTACACACCAGCTATAATTAAATATACTTTCAAGTCACAACTAGTTCTTATCAAGAAGAAAGGAAAATATGTAAAGAGGGAAAGTGATAGTTATGATGATGAGATTGATGAACTTGAAGCCCTCATTGAAAAAAGGTTTTAAAGAGGAAGAGGTAAATACAAAGGTAAATTACCTATCATTTTTTTCATGCAAAAAAGTCAGTCATATAGCTGCTAGATGTCCTAATAGAGAAGATAAGGATGAAAGGAAGGAAAACAAGTACATAGGAAGAAGAGATGACAAAAATTACAAGAGAAGAAAGGATGCCAAAGGTAATAAATCTTTTTATATTTCTAAAGAAAGAATTGATAATGAAACTAAGAGTAATGATGATGATGTTATTTATGTTATGCAAGAATATTCTAATGAAGATGAGAAAATTGCATTAATTTCTTATTTGAACAAAAGTGATGATGGATAATTGATAGTGGATGTTCCAACCATATGACTAGTGATAAAGACAAGTTTGAAGATATTGGTCCATTTAATGGTGGACTTATTAAATTTGGTAATGATATCCCAAATGTTATAAAAGGTAAATTTACTATTTAATTGGCTAAAAAGATAACATGTGACAATGTTTACTAGGTTGATGGACTTAACTATAATTTGTTGACTTTTCACAGCTGAAAAATCAGGTTACAAAGTTGAATTTCACAATAGAAAGGCCAAGATACATGATGGTGATGGTAAGCTAACTAGAACTAGTGAGAAAACAAGAGTCAACTTATTCTATCTAGACCTATCAAGTGAGACATGTTTGTTTACACAACAAGAAGATGTTTAGTTATGACACAAAAGATTATGTCATGTGAACTTTGACAATTTGGTGATTATCAAGAAGATGGAGAAAGTAAGAGGGTTTCCTAAACTAAAGAAGCCTAAGAATGAAATGTGTAAACAATGTCAATTAGGAAAGATGACAAAGTCTAGTTTTAAGAGCAAAACATATACTGCTAGTGATAGTTTAGAATTGGTTCATAATGATCTATGTGGATCCATTGGTGTTCAAAGTTACTGTGGAGATCAAATTTTTAGTTTATTTGTGGATGAATACTCTAGAATGATGACTATGATGTTTCTTAAAGATAAATTTGATGCTTTTTAGTTATTCAAGTGGTATTTAGCTAGAGTTGAAAAAGAAAAAGGGAAGAGTCTTAAGTGTTTGAGATCTGGCAGAGGTGCCGAATTCATTTAAAATGAGTTAAATACATTCTGCAATGTTAGAGGAATCAAAAGATAGATGTCATCACCAAGGATCCCTCCTTAGAATGAGATATATGAAAGAGGAAATAGATGAATAATGGAGTGTGCAAGGAAATTAATAATGGAGAAGAACATACCACATAAATATTGAAGAGAAGTGGTTAGTGTCGCTGTCCATACCCTGAATAGAGTATAAGTCAAGCAAGGTATAAATGCTACACCTTTTGAACTATGGTATGGCTATGATCATAATTCTATATACTATAAAATAATAGGAATGGAAAGCTTGATGCAAAAAGTGATGAAGGCATATTCCTAGGTTATTCCACTAAAAGAAAAGCTTATAAGCGCTTAAATTCTAACACTAACAAAGTTGTGGAAAGTGCAAATGTGAGAATTGATGAGTTTTCAAAAAGAAGTGACACTTCATATAACAAAGATCCTAAAGGCTATAATATATTCATCTATGTGGATGATGATGCTCCTAACACTCAAAGAGAACAAACAAGTCAAGCTGCAAGTTCCCATCACACAGGAAATGCTAGAATGCAAATGCAAATTTTTGAGCAATAGAGAGTGGGTGCCAAGCAATAGACTGTAGATGCAAATTCATAGGTAGGAAATATCGACCATTAGATAGTAAATGATGAGCATGCAGAACCTAAACTAAAACTAGAACAAGGAAGAGGAAATGAGTCTGAGATTATTTTTCTAGATGAACTTGAAGAAGAACCAAGAAGAAAACTACCCGTGTTAGAAAAATATGTGAGAAGACATTATAAAACTATCAAAATCATTGGAGATGTTGAATCAAGTGTTACGACAAAAAGAAAAATCAAAGATGACACATTATTACTATGTGAGTTTGAGCAGAAGATAGTAAAATATGCTTTAGAAAATGAAGATTGGATCTAAGAAATGAATGAAGAAATTAGCCAAATTGAGAAGAACAATATGTGGAACTTAGTGCCAAGACCTAAAGACAAAAATGTCATTGGGACAATGTGGGTTTTTAGGAACAAGCTCAATGAGAATGGTGAAGTAACAAGAAACAAGGCAAGATTGGTATGCAAGGGTTATGCACAAGAAGGAGTTGATTATGGAGAAAATTTTTCTCCTGTGGCCAAACTTGAAGGAGTCAAAACTCTACTTGCATACTTAGCCTACAAGAATTTCAAGGTATATCAAATGGATGTCAAATCTGCATTTTAAAATGGTATACTAGAGGAAGAAGTATACATTAAACAACATGAAGGATTTGTAGATCTATACAAGAAGAACATGACATGTAAACCAAACAAAGCTCTTCATGGATTGAAGCAAGCTCCAAGAGCATGGTATGAAAGACTATATAACTTTTTAGTGAAAATTGGTTTTGAAAGGACAAATGATAACAATAACCTATATTTGAAGAATGGTAAGAAGAATGAAGTAGTGTTATCTAAAATATTTTTTGATGATATTATATTTGGAGAAAGAGAAGAATTATGCAAATTATTTGTTGATGAAATGAAAAAGGAATTTGAAATGTCTATGTTTGGTGAAATCAAATTCTTTTTTGGATTACAAGTATGTCAAATGAAGTTTGGCATTTTCACTTCACAATCCAAATACATCAAGGAAATATTAAAGACTTTTGATATGGAGGACTCAAGGCCAATGAATAAAACTATGTATACAAGATATACACTATCTAAGAATGATGATTCTACTGATGTGAATAAGACCCTATATAGATCCATGATTGAAAAATTGTAATATGTTTTTTACAACGGACCCAATATTGCTTTGGTAGTTAGGATAGTTTCTAGATTTTTAGCAAATCCTAAAGAGAATCACATAACAGATGTAAAAAAGGATAATGAGATATCTAAAAGGTACAAAAGACTATGGATTATATTACAAGATAAGTGATATATTTGAACTGAAGGTTTTCACTAACTCAAATTGGGCGATAAATATTGATGATAGAAAAAACACTAGTGGAGGTGCATTCTCTATAGGAAAGAGATTGGTATCATGGACAAGAAAAAATAATAATTGTATTTCCCAATCAACAACTGAAGCCGAGTATGTGGCAGCTATAGTGAATTGTTCAAACATAATGTGGATTAAGATTTTTTTTTTTTGATTAAGTAAAAATAGGTTTTAAAGGACCTATTGAAAGGTATGGAAGAAGAGATTAAAGATCAAGTGGTTATCTATTGCAATAAAAAAAGTGCTATCAAAAATTCAAAGAATCTAGTGATGCACACAAAGACAAAGCACATTGCTATCAAATATCACTACTTGAGAGAATTAGTTCAAGACAAAGAAGTGAAGCTAGAATATATGAATATCAAGGAACAGATTGCTGACATATTCACAAAACCCTTTCCCAAAGATTCTCACTAATATGTTAGAGGTAAACTAGGGATGATTCCCCTAACTAAAGTTACTTAAGAAGACAAGGAGCATTGCATCACATGTGCTAATCAAAACATTCTACATAGTGGTGCAATACAACTCTACTTTGGAACATGCCTAAGGTAGAATACTTCAGTACAACATAAACAGATCAATCATAGATAGATGAAAAGTATCAACTAGACATGAAAAATCTACATAATTTAGATGTATGAAGAGTTTGAAGCTAAGACAACTACATGTCTTTGGCATTATTGTCAAAGAGGGAGAGATTACTTAAGAGGGAGAAATTTACAGAGAAAGTAATTACTAAAGAAGGAGAGATTACTTCAAAAGGGTGAAACCTACAAAGAGAAAGATTATTATCATAGAGGGAGACATTGAGAGTAATTTAGACTAGGGAATCAAAATGAAATCTTTTGGATTGTATGGTAACTTAACTACTAATAGTATTCAGATATTTGAGATGTTCCCATCAATGCTAAAGAGGGAGATTGTTGGAAACTTACAATTAGAACAATTGTTGTTTTTTCATTGATGTCAAACCTATGGATGAGACATATTGCTACATAATCTAAATGTCATATCTATTTGATTGATGAAGAGGATTTGAGAAGTTTCTCATAACTATATCACCTAGAGGAAAGGTTGAAGTTATGAAAAGGAAGTTAAAATAGACATTTGATTAGATAGATTTTGATAAAGAAAAGTAATTATTTACATCAAAAAAGCTAAGCCAAGCCAAGAGAAGAGTAAAATACTACAGAGTGCCAAGTAATGCTAGTGTCAACTAAGCTATAGTTAGTGCCAAGAAAATCTAGTGTTGACAAAAAATTCACATTGACCAAGAGAGATTAATTGATGCTAAGCATGAAAACTTTACAGTGATCAAGTATTTTAGTGATGATTGAGTATCAAAAATTAGAGATTATTGAGTGACACTAAGAGAATAAATTGAAAGAAATCATAAGATTAAGGTGAATTAGTTGATTTATTGGGAGATGTAAAATGTGTTGACAATAAGACTAATTAGTTGGATTATTAAATTCAAGGAGAAGATTAGATAAAGACCTAACATACAGATTCTAGAGAAGTTTCTAGAGGATGATCAAGAAGATGGACATATACATTGAACCAAGTTGAATTTGATCATAAACCCTAAGATCTACAGTGGATGAAGAAATGGTAAAGCATAAATTGCCTATTTAAGAGATACATAGCTGAATAATTGGCAAGAGAGGAAGAAATAAAGAAAGTAATATGTGCAGAGCGTGTATGTGAAGAGAGACATACAGAGCAAGGTTGATAAAAAATACACAAGAGTGTGAGTGAATGCGAAGCTAAAGGAGAAAGCTTGCATATGTGATGTTGTTATTGATAAGTGAATTAGAGCAGAAGTCTTAAGTGTTGATGAGAAGAGTGGACTAATTTCTTGAAGGGGTTTCAAAGAAAATCAAGATTAGAGATGTCAATGGAAGGCTTATCAATAAACCAACATAAGAATCAAATCAAGATCTAAACCAAAAAAAGTGAGTTGTAATCAAGTAGATCAAAACCTACTATTTTCTTTCTTATCATTGTAAACAATTTCTATTGAAATTATTTTAACAGAGGTTGACTTAATAGTCATTTGAAGACTTAACAATTTGTGTAAATCCTTAAACTAGGTGACATTCTAAATAGAATTATCAAAGTCCTCTTACAAGACCATTTCTAACAGGGTGATTAAATCCTTTAAATAGGTCACATTTAATAGTGTGTTTTCTAACCTTTAGCAGGGTTGGCTCTTTACAGGGGTCACTTCAAAAGAGTGAAAATAGTGACATGTTGCTGGTGGTTTTTCCAAAATTGTGTTTCTACATAAAATCCTAGTGTCAAAACTATGATGAATGTTTACATTTGATAATGTTTTCATTGTGCAATGCAAGTTACTTTTATGAAATTTTTATAGTAGAGACCGACAATAATAGGATAAGGAAAATAATGAAGTGTTTATTATTTTATTGTTCAAGTGGTATATATTGACCTTGAGTAACTGATTTACCCCACAGTTATTCTAAACATTTCTAACAAGGTCATTTGAGTGTATGGATGGAAGTGACATGCAATAAGTGTTAGGGCCCATAAGTGATTTCCAGAACCACTTATTGTAAGTAACTTAATAAAGTGATAACTTAATAAAATTTATTAAAATATAAATATTAATAAGGCATGTTTCTCACCCATTTGTAAGTACTTGATTGAGTTCTTGAATAAGATGGGAGTGGGATAAGATGCTTAATTAAGGTTTTGCATGATTGATTTTTTTCTTTCCATGTGTTTACTCCTTCTTGGTTGGACATCACGAGTGGGGATTTTTCCATCCTTGTCTCTGTTAGGAGGTATTAGAGAAAATGTTTTCCTTGGAAAGCCAATTAATTTTGAATCATATTGTAAACCCTCATAATTATGTTGTATTGTGGTAGAACTCATATCTAACCTATAAATTACAGAGGGTAGTGATCTTCCAGAGGCCTAATTGGATTGGTTATAGGGTTGAAGACTTATCTTTGGCATATAACTTGCAGAGGGTTGAAAATATGGTTCATGGAAGAGGAAATGCATAGCTTTCTATCATATAGATATGTTGAGACAAATTGCATCTAGGATTGAATCTATTGAGATAGGCCAAATAAGAAGAAGACCTATTGATGATGTTAGTAAAGATGAAGTTGAGGAAGTGGAAGAGAAACTTCTTGATGTTGAGAAAGGTGATGAAATATTCTTGAGAGCCTTGGTAAGAGTAAATGCCAAACCACATTTCACATTTTGATTATGATGGTAAGCTTGATGCTGATGAAAAATTAGATTGGATCTCTAAAATGAAAAAGTATTGAGTATTAGAACACACCAGTTGATAAGAAGGTGAAAATAACAAGTACAAAGTTGAAGGGTCATACATATTTATGGTGGGAACATTTATAGATTGATAAATAGAGAAGTGAAAAAGAAAATATTAAGGTATGGGTTAAGATGGGTAAACTGAAAAGTAAAATCTTTCCCAGTGATTATCAAGTTACCTTCTTGATGGAGTTGTAGAAATTGAAGTAGAAGGATATGACTATGAAGAATTATATTGAGGAATTTTACAAGTTGGATATCATATCTAGATATATTGATGACAAAGTAAAAATAATTGATAGATACCTAGATATATTGAGGACTTTTATACAAGATGAAATTAATTTGTCAAGATAGATAATATCAAGGAAGTATATCAATTTGCATTGAAGGTAGAAGATAAATTGAATAATAGCCATGAGAAGAGGTAAAGAGGTAGAGGTGGTAAATTCCCTAGAGGAAGAGGTAGATCCTATGGTGAGACTAGAAGATCTTATTCAAATCAAGATAAGCCTAATAAAGACAAGAGAAACTTATAATATAAGGAAGATAGTTCATGTAGAGGTAGAGAAAGTATTTCAAGAGGAAACTATTGTTGTGATGTGGAGCCTAATTTGACTTGGATGTTTTTTTGGCACAATTTCTCCCTAGATTATATCTATGGGGTTTTGGGGGTAGTGCCCCTTCTAGGGTCCTAGGGAAGTTCCCCACTATTCTAAAAGGTGTCACCTATTATTTTTCTATTGGATGACTTATTCTAGCCCTATTTTTAAAGCGACAAATGATTGTATAAAATGGCTTAGGGTTAGAGATTTTTAGAATGTATGGTGATATTGTAGCTTCTTGCAGTGGTATTGAGCTATAAGGGATTCTGGATTGTAATCACTGGATAATAAAAATATTGGAGTTTCTATTAGTGGATGTAGCCTAGGGATTGGGTGAACCACATCAAATATTTGTGTCTTGTGTTCTCTTTTGCGGGGTCTATTATTTTTTGACATTGGTTATATTTTCATGTAACTATTATTCCTGTTTGAGATTAATCCTAACAAGTGATATTGGAGCTAGAGTGTCATTTTTTTAAAGTCAGATTGTTGTCATCTTTTTTTAGCTATTCTTTGTAGGAGGGTCTCACAGTTGAGTGAGAGTCTCAAAATTGAGTGGGAGAAATGGAAGATGAGGGTAAGATGAAGGTTGAGAAGCTTAATGGGCACAACATTCAGTTATGAAAAATGTAATATTTATCAAAAGGATTTATGGAAGCCATTGAAAGGAAAAAAAAAGAAACAAGGAACTATAACATATGAGGACTAAAAGATTTTAGAAAAAAAGACAATTGGAAGTATTCAATTATGCTTGGCACTATCAGTGACATTTAACATTACAAAAGTGAAGACAACGAAAGAGTTGATGCAAACCCTAGTGAAATTGTATGAAAATCCATCTGCTTCAAACAAGGTATTTCTCATGAAGCATTTATTTAATATGAAGATGATAGAAGGTTAATTTGTTGCAGATCATTTAAATGAGTTTAATACTATTACTAGTAGGGCAACTTGGTGATGAGGGTTGTGTAGTTAATTTTAATGATAAAAATGGGAAGGTTTGAAAAAGTTACCTTGTAGTAGAAAAAGGTGTGGAAGTGGGAACCTTATATATTTGTATAGGTCATATTGTTCCTTCTACTTTAATTATTTTAGAGAAAAATGAATGTTTAGGAACAATTTCTAAAATTGAACAAGGAGAACAAATAATTAATGTAGACTCTAATACAAGGCTCTGACACTACAAACTTGGGAACATGAGTTAGTTAGTTTTGTGAAGAGTGGGAAGGAAAAGAAACATGAGAAATTAAAGCTTGTTCATACATATGTATGGGGATAAACTCAGGTATCTTCTCTTGGTAGCTCTCATTATTACATTACATTTATTGATGATGCAACTAGAAAATTATGGGTTTATTTCCTTAGACAGAAATATGACGTATTCCAAACTTTTAAGAAATGGAAATGCTTGGTTGAGAACAAGACTGGTATAAAGATAAAATATCTCAGATCTAATAATGGTGGTGAGTATTGTAGCACATAATTTGAATATTATTGTTCCTATGATAGTATTTGTAGATAGAAAACTATTCCAAGGACTCCACAGAAAAATGGAGTGGCTGAACACATGAACATGACAATAATGGAGCATGCAAGAAGCATGAGGTTGCATGCAGGGCTGCCCTTAAACTGGGTAAAGGTTGTTAATGCTATTGTATATTTTATTAATAGAGATCCCTCTACTCCTTTGGGTTGTGGTATACTAGAGGAAGCATGGACTGGTAATAAGGTGAGTTATTCTTTTCTCACAACCTTTGGTTGTGAAGCATTTACACATATAGATTCTAAAAATAGAACCAAGTTGAAAGCTAACTCAAAGAAATGTGTATTTATTGGATATGGCATTGATGAATTTGGTTATAGGCTTTGCGATTGTGAAAATTATAAAATTGTAAGAAGCAAGGATGTCATATTCAATGAGAAAGTGTTGTACGCAGATTTGTTGCAACAACATGAGAAAAAAGAAAATGATTATGTGGTGCTAGATGATACTCCAAAAGATGATGTTCCAATAGTTCCTCATGCTCCACAACAATAGAAACAACATACCACATATCCCAGTGAATGTTAGATGGTCAACAACAGGGATAACTTTAAGAAACCCCACTTTAGAAATAAAGCAACAAAGGGATAATTATTTGTTTATAGATAGCTAGAGTGCCATCCATCTCGTGAAGAATTATGCTTTACATTCAAAGACAAAACACATATAGTTGTGGTACCATTTCATCTAGTTAGTTTTGGATGATGGACAATTAAAGCAGGAGAATATATATATATATATATATATATATATATATATATATATATATATATATATATATATATATATATATATAGAGAGAGAGAGAGAGAGAGAGAGAGAGAGAGAGAGAGATGATAATCCACCATATATGTTTACCAAGGAAGTAACAAGAGAGAAGTTGAACTCCTCTTTAGCTTTAGTTGGTCTTCTAGACTGAATAAAATAAAAGAACAATAGAATCTAGGGTGGTTTGATATTCTAGTGGGAGCTATAGGTTTAGCGATGCTATGATCAGTCTCCAAGTGGGAGGTTATTGTTATGGAGTCAAAACAGTCTCCAAGTGGGAGATTGTTGTGATATGGAGCCTAATTAGACTCATAGATTTTTTCAACATGGTTTCTCCCTAGATAATTTTTGTGGGGGTTTGGGGGTAGTGCCCCCAAGAAGGGGTCTTGGGGAAACACCCCAGATGCACTCCCTATCACAGTGTAGGGTGGGGTTGAGGGGAAATGCCCCCATGGGGGTTTTTTTAGGGAAACACTCCTAAAGCCAAAACTGACCCTAATATTGTAAAAGGCATCAAATTCTAATTTTCTATCGGATGACTTATTCTAGCCCTAATATTTTAAGTGGGAAAATCTTGTATAAAATATCTTAGGGTGAGGGATTTTTAGAATGTATGGTGATATTGTAGCTTCTTGCAACAATATTGAGTTATAAGGGATTTTAGATTGTACTCACTAGATAATAATAATATTGGACTTACTATTGGTAGATTTAGCCTAGGGATTGGGTGAACCATGTTAAATATTTGTGTCTTGTGTTCTCTTCTATGCGATCTATTATTTTTTGATATTGATTATATTTGCATGTAACTATTATTTCTATCTGAGGTAAATCTTAATAACTATAGAAGTTACTCAAGGGGTAACAACCTTAAGAGAGAATATAACACTTGGTTTAAAATAACATATTGTCAAGTGTGGAGAATGAAGTCAATAGGGATTTATATTTACTGTTGGTATCTCTAACTATTGTTGTCTATTAGTGTCAAACACTTAGTCATTTACAAGGCAGAGTCAGACGATCATCACTACGAACCAACTACTCTATATAGGCCATGTCATGTACACAAGTATGTATGTATCGAGCCCTATAGAAGTCGAGTAAGTGTATGGTCACCAAGTATTTTCTATATGAGTTGAGCTCATCATCAACCAAGCATTTCAAAGCATATAAGTGCCAAGTTACATAGTATGTGCTAAGAACAATGCAGACCTAGCAACAACAATGCCAAGTATTAGAAAATAGTAAAGGTTGAGCAATGCATTATTTACATGAAAGTTTAGAATGGAACAAATTTTGAGGTAAATTGTTTTCAATACAACATGGAAGGAACATTTAATATATGTTGAGGTTGCTAGAAAGAGTTTTATGCATTTATGACATGGATCACAGATCTCTATGTTTTGTGGTTAATGATTCAGATGGAGAGGCTAATTATGGAAGTATCTAGAAAACTCTTTACATAAATCTTTAAATAGAGAAGATCTTAACCTAGATTGTGTGGCATTGAGATGGAAGGAGAAGTGTGTGTACAAACAAGGAGTAATAGGTGAATAGCAAAGTGAAAGATCAAGATTAGATCAAAAGTTAGTGAAAGTGTTCTATTATCTCCTAATAAAGAAAGTGACCTAATAAGAGTAGTGAAGGGGAAGAAAAGTATTATCAGATCAGAGGATAGGATTAGTTAGAAAGGAGAAGACTCATAATCAACTTACAAAGCATACCAAGAGTTAGGTACTGAATTAGTTCTAACTAACTTGAATTAGAGTAAATCTCTTAATAGAGTGGTCTTCACCAATCTTTGTAAGTCTCCTAACATAGTCCTTACTTTATTGCAAGTGTTAAATCCTCTAACAAGGTGAGACCTAGTAGTCTCGTAAGCTTTTAATAGGGTAGACCCTTGATAGGGTAGATCATATATTATGATCAAACATTGTAATCCTAACAGGTTAAGTTTATTATTGCAGTACTAAAGATTTGTGGGTTTCATCCCTACCCCAATTTTACCTTCACCTTGGAGGGTTTCTAGGTAACAAAAATTGTGTTGTGTTAAACTTTCATGCATTTGATAGATTAAATTTACATGTTACAACAATTTTATTATTACAAGTTTTATATGCATAAGTTAACCAACAAATGTGTGAATGAATTGGTTAAAAATCAAAGTGCTTAAGATTCTAATTCACCCCCCTCTCAGTATCTTGGTTTCATGTTTATACTTGCATCAATAAATAATTGGTATCAAAGCATTGGTTCTCTGAGAGAAGCTTAATTGCTTGGAGATTAGATCTCGGAGATGGAATTTTTTAAATTGGACAAGGTTATTGACAATCAGGTGATTGACATCTAACTCATACTTTAGAAACTTGAGAAAGCAAGACAAGATTTGAAGGTATCCCTAAAATGGAGAAAGGAATTGGCTATCTAGATAAAATAATTTTCCTATGAAGAAGTTGAGACTGAAGGACTATTTGAATCGATTAATCCAAATGATAAAGCATTTGTAGATCTACTTGAAAAGAACAAACTCCTAAATGAAGAAATAAGAGAGATGAAAAGAGAACATGAAATCCAATTAGTAAGATTATGTGAAGTAACTGATCAAAAGAAGAAAGCTGAAGAAGATAGGACTATGGCTGAAGAAGAAAAAAGAGTAATGGCTACCAAACTTGAAAAAAGGATTTTAGATGTGTACAAGCTCACAAATACACAATTGGACATGATGAATAAACTAATGCTTGCAAATCAGGAATTGAATCACAAGGATGTGGAAATTGCAAATCTCATGTCATAGAAGGACATACTAAAGAATGAACTAAAAATTGATAAATAATCTATGGAGAGATTCAACAAACCAAAAGAGTCAATGGAATACTTTGAAGAACTTGTGAAGCATGTAGCAACACTAATGGGTCACGACATTCATGCACTGAGTAGGGAGAATCATCTAGGAATGGAGAGACATGGAACACAAAGCCAAAGGAAAAATCGACATGATATCATATGGAAAACTTGGTCATACTATAAACATTTGTCAAATCCAACATGGTATGGAAAATCCTAAACCTAAGTTTACTGGTTACTATTTTTACTACAAGAAATAAGGACATCAAATACATGAGTATAGGTCAAGAATGAGGAATGCATCTACTACACCTAGATTTGAAGGATATTGCTATAATTGTCAAAAGTATGGGCATAAAGAATATGACTACAGATCTTAGACAAAACCTTATTGGACAAATTAGAGGAAGAGTTATGTACCTAAAAATGCATGTTCCAAATATCACAAGTTTGGACATCTAAGAAATAATTTTAGGGCTCAAGTACATTCAACAAATCAAACAAGAGATAAAGGTAAAGGAAAATTAGGCATTGAGAAAATTAAGAAGGAAATGAATACAAAATGGAAAAAGAAAGTAGAAGATGGAAAAAGTGGACAAAATGGAGTTGAGGTCACCCAATCCAATGGAGAAGGTGATCATGTCATCTCAAACTAAGCAAGAAAGATATGTATGGAACTATATATTTAATTGATATATCATACATCAATTTTTTACATGAAATGTGCCAAAGTTCATATTTGCATATATAAAGATGCATAAGAACAAATTTATGAAAGGATGTTGAACATTAGTAAAATTGTCTATGTTGATCGAGCATTGCATCCTGGATTGAGCACTTCCAAATGAAATGGTAGAGACCAAGTAATATAGAAGAGACCAAGCTGTAGACCTAGTTCAAAAGGCACCAATGTCGACCGAAACAACTATCTTCCACCTACATGAGTACACAACATTAATGGAGAGCCTAAATTGATCAAAAGAAGTTACATATATAATTTTGAAGACATTATCTCATACCTTGCATAAAAATTTCAAGAGCACAGAGCAATTTGGTGATTTGGGCAAATAGAAAAACATTTAAAGAGCGATTTGGATGAGAAGCCTGAACAAGTGAAGATTTGAACTGTGTCAAGTAATTTAGAGGAGAGAGAAAAGACTTCAAAACCTAATAAAAAATATGGAAGCTTCATCTACCCCTATAATGAGCCAAGAGGTTAGTAAAATCCAACTGGTGAAGAGTGACGCTAGTCCTCCATAAAAGTTTCGGGCTCTTACAAAAATTGCAATGAAAGGAGATTCAGTGGGTGTGCTATCCTCGATAGCACCCAAAGCCATCAGGATTAATGATGTTAGGAGCTATTACATCTGTAAGATCAAAGAAGTATAAGATTATGAGATTAGAGAAGCATATGAGAAGTTATGTAATAAAGGAATCTTGAAGGATGAATTTAAAGTTGTTGAAAGGAAAGGGTTAACTTGTGCCCTAGAATTTCCAAGAAATTTCAAGATCGAATGGATTAAAACTATTTTTAGAAAAATCCATGATATGAAATATTGATTATAGAATGGAACCATGGAGATCATGAAGAAAATGATTCATAGAGCTACAAGATATCCAACCCTAGATAATAAGAAAACCATGTGATACCTAGGTCAAGAGGAAATTGAGGCAAACACAGGTGCCAAGTGGAATGGATGAGGTTCGTCCATTAACAAAATTTTTGATCCACTAATAAAATTTATTGTGAGGGTTATTTCTCAAAATTTTTATCAATCAAGCAGATTGAATATTGTGCCGTGTATGGTAGTAGATCAAGCATGGAAGATAGTGATGAAAGATCATGAATATGATTTTGCCAAACTACAAAGACTACAACTAGTAGAGAATTTTTCATATATAAGAAAATAAAAGAATTCAATGTGTAAGTTTGGATCCCTCATTGTATATATTTTATTTTATATCCATAAGTATTTTCTTGGTATGAGTGATGTTGTTTGGGAACAGAGAAAACTAGTGACAAGATAGATAAACAAATACATTACTCAATTAGGAGATAATTTTGGGAATGTTATGGATACTTACTTTGAAGAGTTCAAACAAAGAATGGAGATAAGGATGAGGATACTTGAAGAATTAGTTAAAAGGTATTATAATGACATATGTTTTCTTATAGACATAGATAACACATTTGTGCATCTAGTAAAGTTGAGGAAGGCTTGGATACAAGGTTTTGATTATGAAATTGATAGTGATTTAGTGAGTGCAAACATTATTGCACTATTGAAAGAAGAAATAGACACTGAGAATAAACCTTTTGGAAAATATGAGGAAGCTAAGGCAAGAATAACTATATATATCAGATAATTTCTAAGGAGAAGAAAAGGAAAATAATGATTGAAGACCTAGAAGCAAAATTGGGAACCCTAGGTAAGGAAAAGGAACCGTTATAGATAACACAAGGTCTTGGAGAGGATGAAGACAAAGGTGATGAGGAAGAGGAAGAAGAAGAAGGAGACAAGGGTAAATCCCTAGTTTTTGTCACTCCATAGAGTAAGAAGAATCAAATAACTAAGAAGAAGCCAATAGTGACACCCCTCTCTTCTCCACCATCAAATAAGCTGAGAACCAAGGTAGCTGCTAATGGTGAGTAGATTACAAAGTAGAAAGTAGTAGAGACTATAGAGCCCATGCAACTAAACCTAAGAGGAGGATATTGGTCAGAGGACCACCCAAAGGGCAATCAAAGTCTATTGATGGGGAGTAGAGAATTATATAAAAAAAGGGCCCCTAAAATAGTAGGCTATGGGGGCCCTACTATTCTAAAGACGCATAAGCAGCCTACCTATAACTCTATAGGCTATAGGCTATAGGTTGTGTCAACAGAAAAGGCCCTATTCAATTAGAGGGGGAAGTGGGGGTAGCAACAACAAAGACATAGGCCTTTAAAGAGCCATATGTATAGATCTAAGAATATCATCAAGATAATCTAGCTTTAGATTTGTAAAGTATGATATGTTGGATAATGCAGATTGAACCAAAATTGAGGAGGCTATGGTGGATATGATTGCTAATAATAAAATAGCTCCTAGTGAAATTCATAAGAAGACACCTAAATATTTATTTGAAGACTAGAAAGAAGATGGTAGTAGGTAGAGGAAGAAGAGAAAAAGATAAGGACTAAAACTCTAGTCAAAGTTATGCCTGATCTATCCTAGGATAAATAGGAAACATTTTTGGTGAAGTACATGAGCATATTTGTTCCTAAGTATAGATAGGTTTTGATCTTATAGAATAAATAAAAGTTGTATCACAATAGGATGAATTTATTTGGAAAAGCATTTTTGGGTTATTAAGAAAGGGAGAATAGATAGAGAAAGAAACTAAAACTGTGACCATTGAAGATGATCACAATAGTGGAGAAAGTTTAGGCATACCGAGTCCCCAAGGTATCATGTCACAGTATATGATGATACCCCTGACATTCTAGACGCCAAGCAATCAAGGCTCACAGGTACATAGGCAAAAACTAAGGTAAAAGACACAAGTATAGTTAGCCAGATGGTTTCAACACCTCACATTGAGGAAAATAAAGAGATAAGTAGAATTGAATTAAGTGCAACCATTGTTGTCTCGAGAATTGATGCACAAGCATGACTGGGTGGTGAAACTCCTTCACCAACTCCCAAAGTAAGGCTGAGCAACAATAGTCCTTTGCCGAGTAGAAGAGGAAAATCAATAAAGGACAATTCACTAGATATTGAAGTCATTCTAGATGAAATAATTGAGATGCCACAATTAGATTTGGAAAATCTCACCTTGGAATAAACAATTTTGTTACAAGAGATTTTGGCGAAAAAGAAATGATAAGAAGAGTTAAGGAGAGAACTTAAGCAAAAATAGGTACTGTATGATGGGAAAAAAATTTTTGTTGATTCTTTTGACATTCAAATTTTGACGAAGAAGCCCAATCATTACCCAACTTTTAAATATTTTTGAACAAGTAAATGCTAGTAATATGGAATCAAATGAAGAGTTGATGGATTGGTCATCTAGAAGATTCAAGAATAAGGTTGTGGACAAAGTTTCCATAACCATTGCTGAGCATAAAGTACAATTTTAAATAACATATATAGGTTATGATAGAACTTATACAAAAAATACAATATTTGTACAAACTTTTGTCAAACATGCCAAGATTCACTAATGATCTTCAGGAAAAAATAAACTAGATTCAAGTTGAGATGAAGAGATCCAACAACATTATTTCATAGTTAGTAGGATCTAGTATTGATCATTACAATAATTTATTGAATGCTCAAGGCACATTGGATGAGCTTCAAACAGATGACAACAACATGAGATCCAAAATGATCTCTATTCAAGCAATGTTGATACCTCATTTAGAGGTGATGCAAAGGGAGATACAATCAACCCAGGATCTTATCTAAGAAGATCACAATCTTTTAGTGGCTAATAGTTTAATTGATTTAGCTACAAGAGTGTAGTTGTAGAATCACATTTTGAAAGCAAAAAGAACCACATGAGATCATGTACTATCCATGATGATCATCTCATTGAGAAATTTGGTTTTCTTCCACCCATTCAACCCCAACAACCATGACATAAGTGTTCAAAAACAAAGGGGAAATGGATTTGTTAAAAGGAGAAATAAAGATGGAAATGAATTTGTTATCATATTCATTTTACATTTTTTATTCATTATTCATTTTTTTCATAAGTCATAAGACTTAAGGGAGAGCTTATATAAAATTATAACTATAACAATGTAAATATGACAAAGTGTTTTTTCCACTAATGTCAAAGGGGGAGATTGTTGGTATCTCTAAATATTGTTGTCTATTGGTGTCAAACACTTAGTCATTTACAAGACAAAGTCAAACATTCATCACTGTGACTGAGATACTCTATATAGGATGAGTAATGTATACAAGTATATATGTACTGAGCTCTATAGGAGCCGAGTAAGTCTATGATCACCAAGTATTTTCTATACAAGCCGAGCTCATAATTGACCAAGAATTTCAAAGCATACATTTTCTGAGTTACATAGTATGTGCTGAGCACAATACAAACCAAGAAACAACAATGCTGAGTATTAGAAAATAACAAAGGCCAAGCAATGTAGAATTTACATGAAAGTCAGGAATGGAAACAAATTTCGAGGTAAATCATTTTTGAGCTAACATGAAAGGAATATTCAATATATGTAGAGGTTGTTATAGAGAGTTTTATGCATTTATGATGTGGATCATAGATCCCTATGTTTTTTGATCAATGATTCAGATGGAGAGGCTAATTATAGAGGTATCTAGAAAACTCTTTACGAAAACTCTTTAAATAGAGAAGATCTTAACCTAGACTGTGTGGACTGAAGATGAAAGAAGAAGTGTATGGGTGAAAAAGGAGTAATATGTGAATAACCAAGTGAAATATTGAGATTAGATCAAAAGTTAGTATAAGTGTTCTATTATCTCCTAATAGAGCATGTGACCTAATCAAAGCAATGAAGGGGAAGAAAATTATTATCAAATCTGAGGAGAGGATCAGTTGGCAAGGAGAAGACTCAAAATCAACTAACAGAGCATACCAAGAGTTAGGTACTAAATTAGTTCTAACCAACTTGAATTGGGGTAAATATCTTAATAGAGTGGTCTTAATAGATCTTTGTAATAATCCTAATAGAGTCCTTACTTTATTGTAAGTGTTAAATCCTCTAACAATGTGAGACCTATAAGTCTCTTAAGATTTTAGCAGGGCAGACCCCTCACAAGGTAGATCATATGTTATGATCAAACATTGTAACCCTAATAGGTTAAGTTTATTACTGTAGTAGTAAAGATTTGTGGGTGTCATCCCCACCCTAGTTTTATCTTCACCTTGGAGGGATTTTGGGTAAAACATTTGTGTTATGTGTTAAATTTTCATGCATGTGATAGATCAGATTTAGATGTTAAAATAAGTTTATTATTACAAGTTTTACATGCATAAGTTAACTAATGAATGTGTGAACGAATTGATGAAAAATAAAAGTACACCCCCCCTCAATATCTTGTTATCCTATTTATACTTCCATCAATCAACATTTCCTAATTCAAACAAGAAGTTGGTAAAATTAGCAGAAATGATTAGCACAAGAAGATTCACCCAATTTATTGAACGAACCAAAAGAAGGAAAGAACATGATGGGTAGAAGAACCCTATGGAATTAAGAAGTTTTTGAGGATCATGTGTGAAATAAAATCCTATTAAAAGTTTGATGTAAGGTTACAAGTATTGTTATAAAGTGGTCATTGGCAGTGGTAGTTTTTTTTTGAAAAAAATCGTTGATTGTGTATTGTCTTTGATGTTACACAAAATGTCATATCATTGCCAGTTAGTGTGTGATGTGTAGTACCTGCCCTAGTCTACATTTTTGCTTTTATTGCCAAACTCTTTTAGGCCAGTTTTATGTTAATGATTAGTAGCATTATTTTGAGATTATCAGATATTGTTTTAGATTCAGTTGATATATGATGAGATTACTTGATACTCTATACTTTATGTATGCATGATGATTATTACAATGTTTTCAGTTATTGATGATGATTAGTTAGATGGTTTATTATCCTATGTGTTTTCTTATGGATACTTACCCCATACTGCATGTGTATGGTGTGCATTTTTTTTAATGTATGGCATTTATGACATGGTTAAGGAAGGGAGTCGTAGTCACTTGCTAGTCAGGATTTACATGATGCACCACTTCTTGCCATTACCTAATTAGCTTAGAATAAAGTCTTTCTACATGTATGAATTTTATGCAAGTTGTAGGTACCAGGTATCGACTTCCCTGAATTACCAGGATAAGCATATCGTATCACATTATCTCAATGGTAAGAGAGGGGAGATAAATTCTTGAGTCCAAATCCTAATCCTTTAAGCCGTTTATCTTACAAAAATTAGGACAAGTATCTGAGTTGTGTACCCTTCAAATGCGTCAGATGACGTTAATTCATGATTATAATGCTTTAGTTTGATTTTGTATGTGTTTTCCTATGATGAATTTTCGTATTGTGTTTTACGCGTCTTTGGTAAACTTTCTATTAATTAAGTTAAATTAAAAGATTAAATTAATGATTTAATTTAAAGGGAAAATTATAATGATATTTTAATATTTAATTATATTTACTATTTAATTTAATTAATTAGGAAATTAATTAAATAAAAAGAATTAAATTGAAAGATAAAAGTTATAAGGATAATTTTAGAACATGATAATATTAATTTAATTTAATAATAATATATATAGAGTTCATTTTTAAATAAATGCTAAATAATAATATTATTTAAGTTAATAAATATTTTATCAATTAAGTTTCGAAAATAAATTTAAAAGTGAAAAGAAAGTAATTTATTAAAAGTTTTTAAGTTCGCATGAGATTAAAATATAAGAAATTAATTAAAAGATAAAACAAGTGAATTTAATAAAGATATCTTACTTGCATAAAGAGCGCATGAGATTAAATATAATAAATCAATTAAAAGTGAAGTCAAGTGAAAATTAAATAAAGTTACTTAATAATTCAATTAACGTGCATGAAGGGATAAAGAAAAGATAAAGAAAAGATTAAGAAAAGTTAATTGAGAGTTGAAGTTTGGTGAGCAGAGAGTTCTCCTGGGTGAACGCACAATTAGTGCCCCGATTTGAGGAGAGAAATTATCACCAATTGAAGGTTCATTTTTGGGGGAATTTGGAGAGCGAAATTTTGGAAGAGAAAGAATTTTTGGAAAGGAGAAGGTTCTGAAAGGAGGAACTTCTCTTCAATCTTCTTGGGCGTAGCAATTAGCATCAGTGTCTAGGTAGACACTTGTGATTATTCACACAATTTAATCATGCAATTTCCTTTCCTATCTTCTTCGTGTCTGTGAAATGATTATTTGAATAATTATCTGTGTCAAATTTTTCAATGTAGTGAATTTTCCATTATGCATGCTAAATCTTTTGAATACATAGAAATTGAAACATCTTAGAATCCTCATCTAATAATTTTGCAAATTAAATTGTAAATCGGCAAGGCTTTTGAGTTCTATTAAGGAAAATTTAAATAGAGAATTTGACTGGTTGGTCGTATTTCATCTATTAGAATTGGGTTGAAACTTTTATTAAATTTTTTTTTTTTTAAAATCAAAATAATTTTAGGAAAAGAGCCTTGGTTTATTTAATTTATAACAAAATAATTATTTAAAAAAAAATAAAAATAAAAATTGGGGAGGGGGTTTTACCCACCCCCCACCTTACCTTTACAACAACCTTTAAGGGTGCCACACGACAGGCCCTACTGCCATGCCAGTAGGGATACTACCGCAGTAGTCCTTGTTGTCATGATAGTAGGCGCTATCGACAGCAGACCCACCAACAATTAATAATCGCAAGCGTGGATAAAGTGGTAAGTGAGGTCATTGTTTTATATATTTAATTTATTTTTTAATTATGTTATTTTATAAGTATTAAATGTTAAATTTGTAATAATATTATTTTTATTAATATTAATTATTAAGTTTATAATTATAATTAATATTATTAAATAATATTATTAAATAATATTTATAAATCTTAAACATTAAAACTATAATAATTATTAATTGTATTAAATTATTTTTAGAGATTTAATAGAAAATCAAATATTAAATATATTAATTATTAATAGTTTTATTAATAATTATAAATTTAAGGCAAAAGCCTGCAATGCAACAGTAACTTGCAAGCCTCTCATGTGGGAGGTCTTGGGTTCGAATCTACCTTCGCTTAACATATAATAATTAGTTCTAACAAATAATAATAATTAATCTAGGCTTCGGCCGTTTATCGATAAAAAAATATAAATTGTAAATTTAATAAATAAATTGATAAATGTTTACATATAGTTTTATTGATAATTACTAATTAATTTAATTAAATATTATTTAATTAAGTTAATTAATAATGAAAGAAAATTAATAGAATTGTAAATTTTAATTAATTATTATTAATAATTCTCATCTTTAAAAAAATTGTAAATTATTCTATCAATAAGAATTATTTTAATGAATTAATTAAATAGATTACCCTTGAATTATTTTAAAAAATTGACTCTAACTAATAGGGGTAATTCTATTTTCTCTTCAAATATTAAATGGGTTAGTTGTAGGATAAACTCGAAATTGTTCATCTACCTGGAACATGCATTTAAACGAAAATTGAAAACCTTACATTTAACTCCACATTGTGTTTTCAAATCAAATCAAAACTATGGAATCTGCACTCTATTTTTGTTTTGTTGTCCATGTTTTGGGATTTCTGGGTTGTCCTAGCTTGACCAATCTTAGGATGTTACCAGAGGGTGGGGTGTTATGTGTTCGTGATCTCATGCTGATGTTTGATCTCGATCTTTTATACCCAACCATGGTAATGTGATGGTATGCTCTATGATATGTTTGTAATTACTATTTGTTATTGCTTTCCAGTGTTCTCGTGTGAAGCTGAGGTGATTATTATGAGATAATTGACTTAACCATTTTTGAGTCCTTGATCAGTTATACTTGGGTTACTTTCTAGTTGCCTTGATGGGATTGAAGTGTTTGCTTTGATCTTGGTGATTTCATGTTGTGACTTGTTTGACTTAACCATTTTGAGTCATTGATCAGTATTATTGGGATACTTTCCAGTTAGTCGTTGAGAACCGATGGGTATTGTGATTTATTTTAGGATGCTTTCCAGTTGCTGATAGAGAACTGATGTGATCATTGTGGATTATCTTTTGATGCCTTCTAGTCACTTGTATAGGATTGAGGTGATTTTTATATGATTATTGATTTGTACTTTTATGAGCCCAGGGTAGGTTATCTATATGTAGTGTCAAGAAGTGGCTTGCAATAGGGGCTAGGGCCCTAAGTGGTTCCCAGGGTAACCCACTGTAAGTTGTTTAATAAGTGAAAACATTACACTAAATGGGAATAAAATGAACCTAATAAGAGTCTTTGTATGTTCTCACCCATGCCTCAAGTGCTAGTACAGACTAGGATGGGAGTAGAGAGAACGCTTGGTTGCGACCTTGCATTCCTTAGTATGCCTTGTTAGTACGAGAGGATACTAGTGGCCACATAGGGACCACTAGGGACCCTGGGGTCCTAAGAGACTACTAGGGTAACTCTAGCATGATTCGTGTGATGAAACTTGCCTGCTTACATAGGAGGTTTCCTACATGTCTTGTGTGCCTCTAGGAATTAGATGTCAGTCTATCTTAGAACGCTTGAGTTAGAATACTTTTAGGATTTCCTAGACTTAGAGAGTATTTTAATATTTGATTTGATATCCTATTTGGGACTTGAGACTATCTCCTCAGTGCGGTGGGAGTGGGCCATTTAGGTTCCACACAGTCAGGTGGTAGTGCTTTTTCACTCTTACCATTGAGATCCATCTGGAGTCATCATAGCTAGAGTTTCCTTGTCTGCATTTTCTTTCATTCTACCTATGTATCATTATGATGGATGGTTGTATTTCATGATGGATGGATGTATCATGTATGGTGGATGGTTTCATTTATTTTATTGTACTCCGTATCATGGATTTGAGGAGGATGATGTATTTTTATTTCTACATATGTATATTCTTTTAGCCTTTCATACACTATGACATGTACAGTGGATGATTGAGCATTCTAAATTTAATTTTCCAAGAGGCATTTAGAATAAATGTATATTATTTAAATGGACATTAGAATTTTTAATTATTCTTTCATATGGATGTGGTATTTGATGGACATGGTATTAATTAAATATAAATGTGACTCAACGTCTTGGGATCCTTAAGGAATGCAACTTGTTATGTATGCTTATAGTTGATTGTATGTTATTGCTTCCACTACTATGTGTTTGATGTGTATGTATTATCTTTCTTATTTCAAATTTTTTTTTATAGCAAACTTAGTAAAACTTTAGGTTATTTCTTTTGGATCCCTTGGTGAGGCATTATATGATGAACTCACTCAGGTGATGAAGACATTTTCCTATGTCTACCAAGCACTCCAAAGTTTTCCAAGATTAGAAGATAGTGTCTATCGAGTTCACTTGGGGGACAAAGGGAAGATCACAAAATTTAAGTGTTAACTGAGCTCACTCAGTCAATGAAGGAAAAGTTGGATGGAACCAGTGTTAAATGAGCTCACTGAGTTACCAAAGGAACTTTGTGAATATGCAGTGTTAACCAAGTTCACTTGGTTAATACAGGAAAATCATCTCTGAGTTAGTGTCTATTGAGTAGGGTCAACCGACAAAGGATTTTCTTATTTTGGCCTATTCAAGCTGACTTGACAATGTGTAAGATATAAATATAAGGTTAAGTTGAGAATTGAAAGTGTGCAAGAAATAGAAGAACTGAAGATGCTTAGAGGAAGAGAATTAGAAGGATAAGAAAAATATCCTTGTTGAGTTGCAAAGATACATTCGATCAGAAAGGATCAAGTATAAAATTCAGAATTGAGATATGTAATCAACAATTTAGTTGCATCAGAAATTAGGTTATCTCATTATTACTCTCTAACCATTGTAGTAGTGATCTAAATCTCTTAACATAGTAAGCTTAACAACTATTTGAAATTCCTCTAACAAGGTGGAATTTCTAGATTGAAGTGTCTAAAGATCTCTAACAAGGCCACTCCTAGCAGGGTGGTTAAATCCTCTAACAAAGTCACACCTAACAATGTGTTTTGTAACCTTCAATAGGGTTGGCTCCTAAGAGGGCTCATTTTAGAAGAGTGAAAATCAATAACTAGTTCCAATATGTGAATTTTACCAAATTGGGTTTCCACATTAAATCTTGGTGTAACTTGTGTTCATGCTATTTATTTTATGTGTATGCAACTAAGTTAAGTAAGATTAATCATAGATAATATCTTAATATTTTCATATTAAGCAGTTGCCAAGTTATTTTAGTGTTTGTTGAGTTACAACATTTGCTAGTGTAAATTAAATGACCATGTGTTTACCAAGCATCAAAGTTTATTCTAACATCTAAGAGATCTAGGATTTATTTTTGTGGTAACTGATTCACTCCTCCCCTCTTAGTTACTCCTCTTATATTTTGAACAAGTTTGACACAAGAGGAATTAGTTACAAAGTTGTAATTACTAGGAATGAAGCACCCTAAGCCGTATTAGATTTATTGGATTGAGGATGAGCATAAGTTGTTGGTAAGTGAAAAATGCCTTGTGAGATTTAAGATTTGGTCATACAATTGAAGCCTTATGTGATATTAAATGACTATGAAATTGTTGTCACATTTTGGTGGGTATACCTTGGAAATATGATAGACAAAATTCTATTAATGGTAGATTAAATTGGTATACTAATTTGGCTAATGGTAAAAGAAAAGTTTTTTTTTTCCACTTTGATAGAAGATTCTAAGGGTGATAACCATAGGAGATTAAGGAATTATTATCAAAATTTCAAGATATAATCTTAGATAATTCACCTAATGGGACACCTCTAGTAAGAAGCATTAATCATTTCTTGAATTTGACACCAAGAGCTAGTTTGCCTAATAAATCACTAAAGAGTTAACACTAATACAAAATGAACATTTGAATAAACAACTTCAAAAATTTTGGTAGAAAGGTTTGATCAAAGAAAGTTTAAGTCCTTGTGTAGTACCAACTATTTTAGAACCTAACAAGAATGGGGAATGACATATGTGTATTGATTCAAGAGCCATAAACATGATTACAGTGAAGGGCAAGTTTCCTTTACCAAGAATGGATGATGTAATGGATTTATTAAGTGGAGAAAGATATTTTACAAAGATTGATTTGAAGAATGTCTATCTTTGGATTAGAATCAAAGAATGTGATGAGTGGAAGACTAATTTAAAGATAAATGAAGGTTTGTATGAACGGTTGGCTAAGCCTTTTATTTTGATCAATGTGTCTAGTACTTCTATGAGGTTTTTGAATGAAGTTTTCAAAGAAATTCTTGGATAAGTTTTTTATTTTCTATTTGGATGATATCTAAAATTCACTAAGAATAAGGAAAATCAATTGTTGTATTTGAGGAAAGTCTTGAAAATATTGAAAGAGTTAACCTTATGAGGTGTTCATTCATAAAATAGGAGATAGTTTACTTGGGTTTTGTCATTTTAGTTGATGGTTTGTAGGTGGATCTTGAGAAGGTTAAGGTAGACTTGGAGTGGCTTACACTTGAGAGTGTTGGTGAAGTTATGTTTTCATGGAGTGACAAGTTTCTACCAAAAGTTCATTATGAGTTTTAGTTAAGTTTGTAATGCTATGATATAGATGATTAGAGGTAATAAAAATAAATTCAAGTGGAAACATGGAGATAAAAAACCTTTTGAGACACTAAAACAAAAGGTAGATTAACTACCTATATTACCTTTACTAAGGTATTCTAGGTTGACTATGATGCAAGTATAAGTAAAATTGGAGCTGTATTGAGCCAAGAGGGTAGACCTATTCCTTTATATAGTGAGAAGTTAAATAACACTAAGAAAATGTATTGAATTTATGATGAAGAGTTTAATGTTAGAGACATATGAAATGGGTTGAGTACTTGCAAAATTTCACATTTGTGTTGAAGCATAGGAGTGCTCATTCAAATATAATTATAAATGCTTTGAGTAGAAGAAGCATTTTGTTAATTGAGATGAGTGTTGAGGTACTTGGGTTTGACAATTTGAATACCTTAAATGAGACTAATCTTGATTTTGGAGAACCTTGAAAAACTTGTAAGACACCAGTAGTAGATAATCAGGGTGAGAGGGTAGATTATTTCATTCAAGAGGATATTTTTTTAAGGGTATTTAGTTGTGCATACCTAGAGGTTTAATGAGGGATAATATAATCAAGGATAAACATAGAAAATGACTTGAATCATGTTTGTAGGTGAATTTCCATTATATTTTCATATAATTAATTCAATTTCTTGTTTCTCTCATTCCATGTATTATTGCTTCCTTGTGTTTAACATTGCTTCTTTGTTGGACATCTCCATTGGGGATTTTCCCCATCCTTGTCTATGTCACTCTAGGAAAGTTACATACACTATTTATCTCAATATCATATCTAGGAGGATTATTAAAGATCACACTTGAAATATCCACTAAGTTTCTAGCATAATTAAAACAATCAATGATCAAGTATAAAAATATCATCATATAGAAACATGAAGTATGCATGAAATTTTTGAGAAAATAAGTTAATATAGGTAATTGTTGAGCTGTCGTTTACATGATGCTTAACGACAAGAATCCTTTCAAACTCCTCTCTTGAAAAGCTAATCTGGGATAAACTCTAAGGTTTTTGGTGATCTTGCGACCTATTGGAATCCACTTAGTTGAAGATAAATGTATTTGTTTGAAGGGAGGCCATTGCTAGTTCTGACCAATTTTGGATAAGATTTGAATTTACTTACTATTTCAAAAGAATAACCACATACAAAGTTTTTTTTTTTTTTGTAATTTTCCATTTTTAAATGAATGCAATCTAACAATGCAACTATATGAATTCCTAATTTAACCGAGGGTTAATAAAGAAAATAAAAAAGATAGGGTAACAAGAAGTTTAAGCAAATAACATGAAAGGTAAATCCCTAACAGACATAAACCACGAATACAACAAGTTTTTAAATTAAGCCTTTGAAAAGATTGATAGGTAACTAATGAAAATAGGAGTAGTGCTTCCTTAATTCCACTGATGCAATCATCGATGGGGATTCAGTAACTGTAAGATGTTTCACTTTTCATCAAATTGTAAGGCCATGAAAAGTGAGCTCATCCGAGACAAAAAGCTATGCAGGAACAAAAGAGTGATCTCTTCTTGAACTAAGTACATCAACAGAATTTGTAAAACTATAGCAAACACTAGAATTAAAATATCGCACAATCAAAATAACATAATAAGGCTATTGGCTCCCTCACATTCCATGAACATACATTCACAAAATATAACACACTCAAGCAAGAATAACTACACTCTGAATGAGAGCACCGATAGCATATATTATTGCATCAAAATAATGGCCTGGAATACATATTACATTCTTGAATTTATAAGAAATATTCTCCTTAATTTGTGTTCAGAGTGAGAGATCTCTCTATGCAAACATATGGTTCTAAACTAATAAAAAAAATATATTTATGTACAAACTAACTCTCTAATTGGTGCTAACTAGGATTCCATCCATATTTATATTATTAAATGGATGCACAAGCCTTTACATTTCTTAAAACAAAGAAAGCATGAGAAAATAAGAAGAAGAAAGCTATTGGATGATGTAGAAGTGTCTGGTGTTAGATTGTGGTGACTGATCAGGAAAGTACTGTACATAATTCATAACCCTAAAGCGGTTTAATACTTGTATAAAAGGGCTTAGGGTTGGGTATTTTTCATCATGTTGTGATGTGAAATTGGTTCTTATAGCAGTATTGAGTTGTAAAGGATTACGGATTGTAATTAGGTTGTAATCACTAGATTGTAATAAGATCGGACTTGCTATTTGGTGGATGTAGCCCAGGGATTGGGTGAACCACGTTAAATCTTGGTGCCTTGTGTTCATTTTTGTGTGTTCTATTATTTTTTGTTATTGGTTATATTTGCATATAGTTTTTATTTCTATCCGTGGTTTATCCTAACAAGTGGTATTAGAGCGAGGTTGTCTTTCAGTTATCCTCTGCAGGAAAGTCTCATGGTTAATTGGGAGTCTCACGGTTGAGTGGGAGGGATGGCAGATGAGGGTAAGCTGAGGGTTGATAGGTTTAATGGGCAGAACTTCCAATTATGGAAGATGCAAATGGAAGACTATCTATATCAAAAGGGTTTATGGAAGCCGTTGGAAGGCAAAGCCAAGAATCAGGGAACTATGTCAGAGGCTGAATGGGATCTCTTGGATAGAAAGGCACTCAGAAGCATTTGGTTATGCTTGGCACCATCAGTGGCATTTAATACTACAAAAGCAAAGATGATAGAAGATTTTATGAAAACCCTAGCAACATTGTATGAAAAGCCCTCCGCTTCAAACAAGGTATTTCTCATGAAGCATTTATTTAATATGAAAATGGCAGAAGGTGGATCTGTTGCAGATCTTTTAAATGAGTTTAATACTATTACTAGTCAATTATCTTCTGTGGGTATCAATTTTGATGAAGAAATTAGGGCTCTCTTGATTTTGTGTTCTTTTCCTAAAAGCTAGAATGGCTTGGTAATGACGGTGAGTAATTCTGTTCCTGGATCTAGTACCCTAAAATATGATGATGTGATCGATGTTATTTTAAGTGAGGAAACTCGTAGAAAATTCTCAGGTGGCTCTACATCAGGAAGTGCTTTAAATGCACAAAGTAGGGGCAGAACAACTGAAAGATGAAGTAACTCTGGAAATCGTGGGAAATCAAGAGGAAAGTCAAAGGGGAAGAGGTCTCAATCGAGAGGACCAAATGATTGTTGGTACTGTGGGAAACTAGGTCATAAAAAGAAAGGTTGTTGGAATCGCAAGAAAATTGAAGGAGATAAATCAGATGGAGACAAGGAGGCAAATGTGGTAAGTAACAAATTCAATGAGGACGCTTTGCTTCTGTCTTTAGAAAGTGTTGATGATTCATGGGTTTTAGATTCTAGTGCTTCATTTCATGCTACACCTCATAGAGGTTATTTCATTGATTATGTCCAAGGGGATTTTGGGCTTGTTTATTTGGGGGATAATGAACCCTGTCAAATTGTTGGAAAGGGAAAAATTAAGATTAAGTTGCAGAATGAAAATCATTGGCTACTACATGAGGTAAGACATGTTCCAAGGCTGAGTAGGAATTTAATTTCAGCAGGGCAACTCGGTGATGAGGGTTGTGTAGTTACTTTTAATGATAAAAATTGGAAGGTTTCAAAAGGTTCTCTTATAGTAGCAAAAGGTGTGAAAGTAGGCACCTTATATCTTTGTACAGGTCATATTGTTTCTTCTACTTTAATTATTTCAGAGAAAAATGAATGTTCAGGAACAATTGCTGCAGTTGAGCAGGGAGAACAAATAGCTGCTATAGATTTTGATACAACACTGTGGCACAATAGACTTGGGCACATGAGTGAGAAAGGTATGAAAGTAATTCATTCAAAGAAAGTTTTACCAGGTCTGAAATGTGTGAATATGGATTTCTGTGAAAGTTGTGTGTATGGAAAAAAAAAAAAGAGAGTGAGTTTTGTAAAGACAGGGAAGGAAAACAAAAAGGAGAAATTAGAGCTTGTGCATACAGATGTATGGGGACTAGCTCAGGTATCTTCCCTTGGTGGCTCTCATTATTATGTTACATTTATTGATGATGCAACTAGAAAAGTATGGGTTTATTTCCTTAGATAGAAATCTGATGTACTTGATACTTTTAAGAAATGGAAATGCTTGGTTGAAAATGAGACTGGTAAGAAATTAAAATGTCTCAGATCTGATAATGGTGGTGAGTATTGTAGTCATGAATTTGAAGATTATTGCTCCACTAATGGTATTTGTAGATAGAAAACTGTTCCAAGGACTCCACAGGAAAATGGAGTGGCTGAACGCATGAACATGACTATAATGGAGCGCGCAAGGAGCATGAGGTTGCATGCTGGGTTGCCCTTACACATGTGGGCAGAGGCTATCAATACTGTAGTATATTTGATTAATAGAGGTCCCTCTACTCCTTTGGGCTATGGTATTCCAGAGGAAGCATGTACTGGTAAGAAGGTGAGTTATTCTTTTCTCAAGACCTTCGGTTGTGAAGCTTTTGCTCATATAGACTCTGAAAATAGAACCAAGCTAGAAGCTAAGTCAAAGAAATGTGTCTTTGTTGGATATGGAATTAATGAATTTGGTTATAGGCTTTGGGATTTTGAAAATCATAAAATTATAAGAAGCCGGGATGTCATATTCAATGAGAAAGTGTTGTACAAAGATCTATTGCAGCAACATGAGAAGAAAGAAGATGATTATGTAGTGCTGGATGATACTCCAAAAGATGATGTTCCAGCCATTCCTCATGATGTGCAACAACTGCAACAACAAATACCACACACACCAGTAAATGTTAGACGATCAACAAGGAAAATTAGACCTCCACAAAGGTTTTCTCCCTCTTTGTATTCTATTTTACTTACTGATGCTGGTGAACCTGAAATTATGATGAAGCTGTGTAGGTGGATACTAAGATTCAGTGGGAGTCTACAATGAAAGATGAAATGGACTCTCTGTTGAAAAATAAGACATGGGATTTGTGCAAGTTGCCTGCGGGTAAAAAGGCTTTACAGAATAAGTGGGTTTACAGGTTGAAAGAAGAGGAAGGAGGTAAGAAAAGATTTAAGGCCAGGTTAGTTGTAAAAGGATTTGCACAGAAAAAGGGAATTGATTTTGATGAGATATTTTCTCCTATTGTTAAAATGACTTCTATTCGTACTGTTTTAAGTCTTGTGGCTACTGAAGATTTGCATTTAGAGCAGATGGATTTTAAAATAGCCTTTCTTCATGGTGATTTGAATGAAGAAATATATATGGCTCAGCCACAGGGTTTTGAGGTCAAAGGTAAGGAGAACTTAGTGTGCAAATTGAAGAAAAGTTTATATGGCTTGAAGCAAGCACCTCGGCAATGGTATCTAAAATTTGACAGTTTTATGCATGAGCATGGATATAACAGGTGTCATTCAGATTACTGTGTTTATTTTAAGAGGTTGGATGATGATAGCTACATTATTTTATGTTTATATGTTGATGATATGCTTGTAGCTGGGTCTAACATGGATCATATTAAGGGGCTAAAACGCTAGTTAGCACATGCATTTGCTATGAAAGATTTGGGGGAAGGAAAACAAATCCTTGGTATGAAGATTTGCAGAGATAGGAAGAACATAACCTTGATGCTATCTCAGGCTGATTATGTTGAGAAGGTGTTGCGATGTTTCTGTATGGAGAATGCTAAATCTATCAGCACACCTTTACCTAGTCATTTGAAATTGACTAAGAAGATGTGTCCCAAGACACAGGAAGAGGAGGATAAGATGTCCAAGGTACCCTATGCTTCAGTTGTAGGAAGTTTGATGTATGCTATGGTATGCACTAGGCTAGATATTGCACATGCAGTGGGAGTCGTTAGCAGGTATATGATTCATCTAGGATTTGAGCATTGAAATGCTATCAAATGGATTCTCAGATATTTGAGAGGGACATCCAATAAGTGTTTACACTTTGGGGGCTCTACTACTGATTTATAGGGCTATGTTGACTTAGATTTGGCAGGGGATATTGATACCAGATAGAGTACTATAGGTTATGTCTTTACTATTGGTGGGGCAGTCGTGAGCTGGGTTTCTAGGTTACAGAAGATTAATGCTTTATCCACTACAGAGGCAGAGTATGTTGCTGCTACAGAGGCAACCAAGGAGATGATATGGCTTTAGTTCTTCTTGGAAGAATTGGGACATCCTTAGAAGGATAATTATTTGTTTACAAATAGTCAGAGTGCCATTCATCTTGCTAAGAATTTAGCTCTGCATTCTAAGACCAAACACATACAGTTGCGGTACCATTTCATTCGGTCAGTTTTGGAGGATGGATAGTTAAAGCTAGAGAAGATACATACCAATGACAATCCAGCAGATATGTTGACAAAGGTTTTAACAAGGGAGAAGCTGAACTCCTCTTCAGCTTCAATTGGTCTTTTAGACTGAACATGAATAAAAGAACAATAGAGTCCAGGGTGGTTTGATCCAGTGGGAGCCCCATGTGGTATTTATATTGCTACAGGATCAGTCTCCAAGTGGGAGATTGTTGTTTAATGCGGAGCCTGATCAGTCCCCAAGTGGGAGATTGTTAGATTGTGGCGACTGATCAGGAAAGTACTGTACATACTTCATAAATAGTGGGGTTTGAATTTTTTTTTTTGGCCGTGGCCGACATGGTAGCTGACATATTATGGCCAACATGTGGCCGACATGTTATAACCCTAAAGTGGTTTAATACTTGTATAAAAGGGCTTAGGGTTGGGTATTTTTCATTATGTTGTGATGCGAAATTGGTTCTTCTAGCAGTATTGAGCTGTAAGGGATTACAGATTGTAATCAAGTTGTAATCACTGGATTGTAATAAGATCAGAGTTGTTGTTTAGTGGACATAGCCCAGGGATTGGGTGAACCGTGTTAAATCTTGGTGCCTTGTGTTCATTTCTGTGTGTTCTATTATTTTCTATTATTGGTTATATTTGCATGTAGTTTTTATTTTTGTTCGTGGTTTATCCTGACAAGGAAACTTGGCAATAAAGAATATAACCATTTCCACATAACCCATAATAGATATGAAATAAATATGGAATTGAAATCCACATGCAAGAGAATAGACAACATACCCACAAAAATGTGACACAAGATATACCCTGGGAAACCCTCATTGAGGGAAAAAAACCCAGCCTCCAAAAGCATCCATCACCATGTATTATTCAGCAAAAATACCATTGCCATACAACCATGGAAGCCTTCATGACCATAGCCACAACTAAGAAAATTATGTGAATAAGCACAAATCCACACATCCCATGCCATGCTTTCAACCTTCACAAATGCTCCCTTGGCTAACCTGTCAAGCCTTGTCCTTCTTGACTCTTGCCTTTTGTCTTCTCCTTCTCGCTCTCTCTCTACAACAACTACCCTTGTGGCTGCTTATATAGTAGCAAGTCCCACAAAGCCACCAAGTGGTATTACATAAACCATGTGCTAAAACCATGTGCTACCTAACTCACTGACCCCACATTTAATATTGGGCATTTAATTCTTTTCCCCAATGTTAAATAATTACATGAAATATTATTACAATGTTACAATGCAACTCATCAAGAATATTCCATGGGAATCTTTACATGTTGCACACCCATCTAGGTGGAACATTACATAATAAAATAAAATAATAAAATAAAAATATTATGCAATGTGTTCAACACCCATTATCTCAACAATCTCCCACTTGTTGTATACATTGCATAGGGTCAATCCAGAGCCACAAAAATAAACAAGGGAACAATCCCTCCCAGCACATCCACCATTATGGATCAAAATACACCAAGTGCTCCATCCTAGTACCCGCGACAAAATCAAAGTATCCAGCATCTCAAACATGAATGATCTCACCTCCTATTATGCCACTCCCACTGGACATACATAGAAGCCATCCAAAAGAGAAAGCCACCCAACCTGTCGCATTAGAAGATCATAAAATCTTGTAGCAACCAAAAATGCCAAGCACAAATAATCTGATCCAAAGGTAATCACATGTATCCATAGTTGTCAAAATATCCATAGTTGAAATAGCACCCAAAGCAAAGTGCCAAACCCATCCAACTATCCATACCTCAAAGGTATGCCAAGTGAATCTCATATCACCGACATATCCAATCTACAACCTGCAATCACAAGCCTCAAGAGCAATACCTGCCACATATATACCAAGAAGCTCCCATTGCAAAAGATAATGTCAAATCTATAACCAATCCACTCACAAAATCTCAAAGAAGTGAATTCATGTAGTATCGAGGACATCCACAATACATAAATTGATATCCTATAAGAACAACTCTCATAACAAGTCTCCAATAGTCTCCCAAGTTCTCCACAACCAACAGAGGAAAGAAATAAAGGAATAACCATGTCATCTCTCACATGACATACATGAGCACAAACCAGTGATCACAATCTCTAACAAATCTCAAATCCAATGTAGGAAAAATTGAACATCTAGGAAGATAACCAAGACTAGAGAAACCATGCAAATCATAACCTGTATCATGTCCTTCTACACACACCTCTAGATGTAAATTGTGCAAGTATGATATCCTCCATAAAACCCCAACAAGAAGCCTCAACAACACCCAAACCATACCATATAACTCATCATGGATGTAATCCTCTCACAAGAAGATCAAACTCATAAAAACCAATTGTGGGGCCCATTTGCCGTTGCACCAAAAGCCATGACTATTAGTGAACATGGAACACCACATAATTAACCACCTGTGGGAAGGAGAGTGCATTGCATCATCCAACAATCTCCCCCTTGACGCGCATATCGGGTGCTTATGCGGGTCGAGAAGGCATCGGGGAGATTTGAACCCATGACCAGGCCAAAACCAAGCTCTGATACCAGTTGTAAGGAAACTTGGCAAAAAAAAAAAAAACCATTTCAACATAACCCATAATAGATCTAAAATAAATATGGAATTAAAATCCATATGCAAGAGAATAGACAACATACCCACAAAATTGTGACACAAGATATACCCTAGGAAACCCTCATTGAGGGAAAAACCCAGCCTCCAAAAGCATCCATCACCATGTATTATTCAACAAAAATATCATTGCCATACAACCATGGAAGCCTTCATGGCCATAGCCACAACCAAGCTCATTTGCCATTGCACTAAAAGCCATGACTGTACCTGGTAACAACATCTCATCCCTTCTACATGAAGATAAAATCATGTGACTTAGGGCATAGACAACCCAAATCCAAGCTGCCAATCTGAATATGCATCAATAATGAAAGATCAATGGGCAAAGACAACCCATAACCAAGCTATAAATGCAACCTGTAAGTATAGACCGCTTACAACACTGCACAACTTGTAGACCCAACAAGTCATCATGCATATCCAAACCAAACACTGATAACCATATCATCATGAGACCAATCTGAAATATGAACTGAGTATACAATGACATCAAATCTTAAATCTCCAATGCCATAAACTCACAATGTTACCATAGTCAAAATATGTCTATAAACTATTCAGATCAATATATCAGCAAATAAATCATGCCAAACCTGCACCAAATCTGAACCAATGTGTAGAGCTCTCCAAGAGCTTTTCGTTGACTACTCGAAGTCCAAAATTTGACTCCGTATGCCCAAGTTATGCCCTAATTTGTGCTCAAAATAAATAACATCTGACTTTAGGGCTCTTAAAACCTGAAAAAATTTCAAAATCATAGAACCAAACCTAACCAAGTTATAGTGCTCTGAATTATCTTTCCAACGCCTGTAAGAACTCTAAAATTCGATATTTTGAGAGAAAGTTATGGCCATTTTACTAAGACAGTCTTTTTACAATTTTTTGTACGATTTTTCATTTTTTATTTTTTCAGTGACGAAATTTTTGATAAGATTAAATTTGACAGCCATCATGGGCTGAAATCAAAAAACTCTTTCATTTCCTCTGAACATGGCCAAACTAGGGCATATTATATATCAAATTTTATGGAAATGTCGACCCGGATCCAATGGTGAGGTTTGTTTTTACCCAGGAGGTCATTTTTGCAAGCTACCCCCCAAAACCCTTCATTTAAATGAAACATCTGAAAAAATCCTTTTCTCCAACAATTTCACATGCCCAAATATTTTAACATCCCATCATAACAGCAAATCCAAAATCTTTAGATCTGCAATAAATCATTCATATAACTTGCCCTTTTCTTTTATCCTCTCATGCATTCCTATGGATTTAATCTAGGGTTACAATAATAAAACCATAGCTCTGATACCACTTGTAAGGAAACTTGGTAACAAAGAATATAATCGTTTCCACATAACCCATAATAGATCTGAAATAAACACGGAATTAAAATCTACATGCAAGAGAATAGACAACATACCCACAAAATTTGTGACATAAGATATACCCTAGGAAACCCTCATTGAGGGCAAAACCCAACCTCCAAAAGCATCCATCACCATGTATTATTCAGAAAAAATACCATTGGTATCAGAGCCTGGTTTTGGCCTGGTCATGGGTTCAAATCTCCCTGGTGCCTTCCCGACCCGTGTAAGCACCTGGTATGCGCGTCAAGGGGGAGATTGTTGGGTGATGCGACACGCTCCCCTGCCCATAGGTGGTTAATTATGTGGTGTTCCATGTTCACTAATAGTCATAGCTTTTGGTGCAATAGCAAATGGGCCCTACAAGTGGTATAAGAGCTATGGTTTTATTATTGTAACCCTAGATTGAATCCATGGGAATGCATGAGAGGATAAAAAAAAAAAAAGGGCAAGATATATGAATGATTTATTGCAGATCTAAGGGTTTTGGATTTGCTGTTATGATGGGATGTTAAAAGATTTGGGCATGTGAAATTGTTGGAGAAAAAAAGTTTTTCGGATGTTTCATTTAAATGAGGGTTTTGGGGGGAACTTGCAAAAATGACCTCTTGGGTAAAAACAGACCTCACCATTGGATCCGGGTCAACATTTCCATAAAATTTGATATATAATATGCCCTAGTTTGGCCATGTTAAGAGGAAATGAAAGAGTTTTTTGGTTTCAGCCCATGATGGCCGTCAAATTTAATCCCATCAGAATTTACGTCACAAAAAAAAAATTAAAAATGAAAAATCGTACTTAAAATGGTAAAAAGACTGTCTTAGTAAAACTACCATAACTTTCTCTCAGAGTTCTTACAAGCGTTGGAAAGCTAATTCAGAGCACTACAACATGGCATAGGTTTGGTTCTGTGATTTTGAGATTTTGTCAGGTTTTAAGAGCTCTAAAGTCAGATGTTATTTATTTTGAGCATGGATTAGGGCATAACTTGGGCATACAGAGTCAGATTTTGGACTTTGAGTAGTCAACAGAAAGCTCTTGGAGAGCTCTACACATTGGTTCAGATTTGGTGCAAGTTTGGCATGATTTATTTGTTGATATATTGATCTGAATAGTTTATAGACATATTTTGACTATGGTAACATTGTGAGTTTATGGCATTGGAGATTTAAGTTTTGATGTCATTGTATACTCAGTTCATATTTTAGAATGGTCTCATGATGATATGGTTATCAGTGTTTAGATTGGATATGCAGGATGACTTGTTGGTTCTACAAGTTGTGCAGTGTTGTAAGTGGTCTATACTTACAGGTTGCATTTATAGCTTGGTTATGGGTTGTCTTTGCCCATTGATCTTTCATTATTGATGCATATTCAGATTGGTGGCTTGGATTTGGATTGTCTATGCCCTAAGTCACATGATTTTATCTTCATGTAGAAGGGATGAGATGTTGTTACTAGGTATAGTTATGGTAGAGGATTGTGGTTGACTATTTTATGCTGACAGGTTGGACATATTAAGAGACAGATGCTCGGTTCATGGATGTGATCATGGTGCCATGGATTTTGGCATGACATGATTGGATATACAGGTACATTCTTGATGTTCATTAGCTTGGATTTTCTGATTTGGTTATGGTTGTATATCTTCTTGGTTGAGCATCATGGTTATTTGGTTTCTTTTGAGGATCTCATGATGTGCATTTTGAGTTCTTTGATGGTTTGATGCCTTGGTTGATTCTCATGGTTAGAAGATGGTTTTTCATCATTATGTCATGGATAGCTTGGATACATGGTTTAGTGGGAGCTTGTGACAGTGATGGGGTGATAGTGCAGGATTAGTTCCTAGTTTGGTTTGGATCTTCAAGTAGGAGATGGATTTTATGATGCCATAGGTGACTTGGTACCATGGTTGAGTGGGAGTTGTTGGCATTGATATATTTATTGAGTATTTGTAGATGTTGGAGGTTTGTCTTAGCTCCTGTTGCTGCAGAAGTGTCTTTGACATTTGCATGGTGCACTTGTTATCTTCATGGTGTGTGAAGATGGTTAGATCTTGAGGACTCATGGAGTTCTTGGTTATCTTCATGGTGTGTGGAGATGGTTCTCCCTGGTATGTGGAGATGTTTTTTTTCTTCATGATGTGTGGAGATGGTTGCATCTTGAGGACTTACAGGGTTCTTGAAAAAGGTGTGGTTTATATATATATATTTTTTGGCATGTTATCCTTGGTATGAGGATGGTTTCATTATTATGTCATGGTATACTCTTGATACACATTTAGAGTTGTGACATGTTATGGTGTCTTCATATGGAGCATGTTATCTCTTTTAGTTGAGATGGTAAGATCGTGTTGTCATGTTTATGATCCTGAGGCCATGGTTGGAACTTTTGACATTGATCTTGGTTTAGTTTCTTGGTATTGAGTACACTGATCATAAGCTGGATACTTCATGATATTGCTATGTTGCATTTGGAGTTGGCATGGATTGATTGGTTACAGGTGCTCATGGATACTTAGAGACGGTGGTGACACTGATTTCTCTTGGATTAGAGAAGTATTTGTTGGATGGTTGATGGTTTCAGCAGGAAGTCCGAGGGGCAGTCACCTGATATGGACTTGAGAGGAGATTGTTCTTAGATGAGTCTTGGTTGGAGACTTGGGTATCTTGATGAGCATTCTCATTCCCCACTCTTGGTCTACTTAATGGTTTGCTACTTGAGAGGTATAGCCCATTGTTTCTCTCAGTTGCATTATATTTATGCTTGTCTTTCATGGATATGGATCTTGAGCTATGGTACATGAGTTAGTTCTGGAGGGTTCATTTGAGAGATGGTTTAGCTTTGGTTATCTCCATTTGCATATGTTGTTATGCTGGTTGAGTTTGGGAGATGATTTTATATTGGGCATATTCTTTGGATTAGGAATGGTTATTCCTTGGTTTAGGAATGGTTTTATTGAGTTTGATCTTTTTGTAAGAGGCTTACATCCATGATTAGTTATATGGTATGGTTTGGGTGTTGTTGAGGCTTCTTGTTGGGGTTTTATGGAGGAGATCATACTTGCACAATTTACATCTAGAGGTGTGTGTAGAAGGACATGATACAGGTTATGATTTGCATGGTTTCTCTGATCTTGGTTATCTTCCTGGATGTTCAGTGTTGCTTACATTGGATTTGAGATTGGTTAGAGATTGTGATCACTGGTTTGTGTTCATGTATGTCATGTGAGAGATGACATGGTTATTTCTTTCTCTTTCTTCTGTTGGTTGTGGAGAACTTGGGAGAACATTGGAGATTTGTTACGAGAGTTGTTCTTGCAGGATATTAGTTTATGTATTGTGGATGTCCTTGATACTACATGGATTCACTTCTTTGAGATGTTGTGAGTGGATTGGTTATAGATTTGACATTATCTTTTGCAGTGGGAGCTTCTTGATATATATTTGGCAGGTATTGCTCTTGAGGCTTGTGATTGCAAGTTGTAGATTGGATATGTCGGTGATATGAGATTCACTTGTTATACCTTTTGAGGTATGGATAGTTGGATGGGTTTGACACTTGCTGTGAGTGCTATTTCAGCTATGGATATTTTGACAACTATGGATACATGTGATTACCTTTGGATTAGGTTTTTTGTGCTTGAAATTTCAATTGGTACAGGATTTTATGATCTTCTAATGCAACAGGTTGGGTGGTTTTCTCTTTGGATGGCTTCTATGTATGTCCAGTGGGAATGACATAATAGGAGGTGAGATCATTCATGTTTGAGATGTTGGATACTTTGATTTTGTTGCGGGTACCAAGATGGAGCACTTGGTTTATTTTGATCCATGATGGTTGATGTGCTGGGAGGGATTGTTCCCTTGTTCATTTATATGGCTACAGATTGACCCTATGCAATGTATACAACAAGTGGAAGATTTTTGAGATAATGGGTGTTGCACACATTGCATAATATTGTTATTTTATTGTTTTATTTTTATTATGTAATGTTGTAACTAGATGGACATGCAACATGTAAAGATTCCCATGGAATATTCTTGATGAGTTGTATTGTAACATTGTAATAATATTTAATGTAATTATTTAATATTGGGGAAAAGAGTTAAATGCCCAATATTAAATGTGGGGTCAGTGGGTTAGGTAGCACATGGTTTTAGCACATGGTTTATGTAATACCACTTGGTGGTTTTGTGGGACTTGCTACTAATAAGCAACCGCAAGGGTAGTTGTTATATATAGAGTGACAAGGAGAAGACAAAAGGCAAGAGTCGAGTGGGACAAGGCTTGAAAAGTTAGCCAAGGGAGCATTTGTGAAGGTTGAAAGCATGGCATGGGATGTGTGGATTCATGCTTGTTCACATAGTTTGCTCGGTTGTGGCTATGGCCATGAAGGCTTCCATGGTTGTATGGCAATGGTATTTTTTTTGCTGAATAATACATGGTGATGGATGCTTTTGGTGCAACGGCAAATGGGCCCTACAATTGGTATCAGAGCCTAGTTTTGGCTTGGTCATGGGTTCAAATCTCCCCAGTGCCTTCTCGACCTGTGTAAGCACCTGGTATGCACGTTGAGGGGGAGATTTTTTGGTGATGCGACGCGCTCCCCTGCCCGCAAGTGGTTAATTATGTGGTGTTCCATGTTCACTAACAGTCATGGCTTTTAATGCAACGAAAAATGGGCCCTACATCTGGAAGTGCCAAAAATAGAAGCTCCACATTCATTAGATGTTTCTAGGAGTTAAAATACCATCAAAATGCCTTTTTAGTGCATGAAAAGCTATAAATTTAGAACTAGTAGTTAATTATCGGTGCAACTTTGACTTCTTCAAAAAAATTTTAGTGCACCTTAGAAGAAGTGCACCTAGCTCACCTGGTGCACCTACTGCACCTTGGAATCTAGCGCACCTGGAAAGCAAGTCAAAAAAATGCAAAATTTTACCAAGTGTCAAAACTAAAATTCTAGCTTCTAGGTTTTGTTCCCCTTTATGCCAAAGCTCTGTCTAGGAATTTGCTCTTTAATTTCTCTATAATCTCCATGACTTGGGTTGCATCTAGAAAATCTAAAGCTTCATATTTGTCATTCACTTTTTTCCTATAGTTTTCAAGCTTGATGCGAGTCTCCAGAAAATCTCCCAGGTTCACATCAAAATCTAGTAATGCCTCTTTAGTCCTAAATGTCTGTCTAATAACATCATCAGTGCAAGCTATACCACCTAATATCTAGTAGTGAAAATTGAATACTAATCTATTAAAAACATTCTCAATACTGAAAATAGTAAACACTTATGATAGGACAAAGATTATCACCAAGAAAGGAGGCAAACCAAGAATGGTGGGCTCCTTATGGCATAACCCTTGATGAAGTGGATTTGTCCATGATAAGTAGAGATGTGTGCTCACGATTATGCTCAAGCTTCAAATGGATGGATGGTGTGCATGGATGATGGTTTGAACAATGGAGGTATGGAGGGATTTCAACATCATAATGGTATCTTGGTAGTTTTTCAGCTCTCAAAATAGCATTATAACATTGCATGAAAGGTGGATGATATTTGTGAAGGGAGAGGGTTCCATTTATAGGCTAAGGGGTAGAGAGATGACTGGACAGGATGCAAGGATGACAAAATGGTGAGGGAGGGTCAAGATGCACTCAAAAGGGAGCACATGGATTGTGCTTGTTTAGAGCCAATAGGGAAGTGACACATGTCAAAGGGTGATTGGATGAATGGAAGACAAGGTGGATGGTCAACAAAGGAGGCTCAAGAGATAAGGGTTCCATAAATGCTTTGTAAGAGTCATAAAGGGGGATGTAAGAGTCATAAATGTTGGAGGGTGAGGGGAGGAGATATTTTGTCTTTAGCTTGGGTTTGCAAGTCCTAACCCTTGCTTAAGGTTATGCACATGTTTAGGAGGGGGATTAGGATTAGCTTAGAAAGGGGGTTAGGGGGTAAGTGGTTTAGCTTTGATGGGATGGGTTAGTTAGGTGGCTAAGTGAGGTTAGTATGGGTGAATGATCTGATTAGGATCTAGGACTATTATAGAGGAATGCTTAACATTATTTCATAAAGTAAAATTTCAAAGCGTTAATTAGCAAATTAACACAACTTAAATACTGAAATGAACAAAGCATAAAAAGGTAATGACTGAAAGAAAGAGAGTAGAGAGACATAAGGCAAAAAATGATTGATAACGGAGTTCATCCGCGGGTCGGACTACATCTTCGGGTCCTGCTCCAATAGAGGGACCAATCCGATTTGCTCCAAAATCAATTACAAGTGTTCAAGATCTTCCCTTCAAGCACAATTACAACATTACTCTCCAATGTGTAGGAATAATCATCAAGTCTCCAAAATCATAATCTCCTTCTCATCACCTAGATGCCTTTCCAAAGCCTACTACCCCCATTTTATACATCAAATTTAGCCAAAAATGGGCTAAAACAATTAACTAACAAAATCCCCCATTTTGGTTACATATTTCGAATTTACCCCTTTTACCATTATTTGGATATGATTTGACACCAAAATTAAGGGTTTGTTTTCAACAAATACCCCTAATTAAATAAGCTTGGGCGGATTTGTTATGAATAGATAACAACTCTTCCCTTAATATTACATATGCCATAAATAGCCCATTGGTTGGCCTTAATTTTTGGAGGCCAATGGTTAGGAGTTCAACTCCCATTATCTCATTCCTTTAATTCGAATTAAATAGCTATTTTAATTCAAATTTGAATGTTTTCCCTCTCTTTATGATTTCGTGATGTCATGCTGATGTCATCAAAATCCATACTTTTACTGAAATTTGAAACCATCATAACTTTTATATCCGATCTCCGTTCTTGATGAAACGAACGCCATTGGAAAGCTTTTGATGAGCTCTTTCATTTGGAATCCATTGTCAAATACTTTTGAGATGATTATTTTTTCACCCTTTTATGACCTTTGGTCCCAGTTTGACCAAATTTTGACCAGTCATAATTTTTGCACTTGAACTCCAATTTTGATCGTTCAAGTTATGTTGGAGTCAAAATTGTGAACACTTGTAATGATGCCGATTCTTGGAGCATTGGGGACATTTTACTTTTCAGTAATTTTCATCCCCTAGATCAGTGAATAGGTTGGATTAGGGGTTAAGATAGGGTTTAGAGATGCTTTTAGGGTTTTAGATATTTTATTAAATGATTTACTTAATAAAATAGGGATATGGGATTAAATTAAATAGATTTGAGAATTTATTTAATTTAATAGATGAATAGAGATTTAATTGATAAATTGATTTTGGGTTATCATTTGATTTTATCAATTGGGCTATAGTTAATTAAATAAATAAATTAACTAGGGGATGATGATTAATTAACTAAATAGTAAATATTCAATCAATAATGTCCTAAAAGATGACTAAATAAGATTACTTATTGATATAATCAGATTTAGGTGTCTACATTTTGCCCCTCTTTGACATAGTGTTGAAACAACACTATTTCAAAGAAGTTCAAATATAAATGATGTGAAGAAGACTGCTTAAATTAACACGGTTGACCCAGTTTTGAGTAGAGGAGAAGAGAATAGACTAGGTGATGCCCCCTCAAGAAGGTGGTGGGGAAAGGATACGAAGCACAATGACTTCTTGAAAAAGTTGTAGGAAGCCAATGGGGGACAAGATGACATGGAAGAAGGAAAAATAGGTAAAAAGAAGAAGAAATTGGAGGAAGAAGGGTGGTGGGAAATAGGGGTTGCTGGAGGAGGTGAAGAGGTAGCTAGGCCATTGGGGGGGGCCTATAAGTGGCTAGAAGAGGGCTAGAAGGGGTCACTTTCTTTCAGATGAAAGAGGAGATATTGTTGCCTGAAGCTCTGAGTTGGATTCTATGATGGCATCTATTGGATGATCAGAGCATTGATCTGATGTTGTGTGATGAGTAAGAGTGCAACGGATGCCTGATCATTTGGTAGGATCAAAAACTTCTTTGTGATTTTTTAATTTGCAATAGTTTAGAGCATTCCTGTGAAAGTGAGAATGCAATCCCGTGCACTTGGGTCTAGTGGGAACGCATATAGGATTTGTGGGGTTGCGATCCTACAATAATAGTTAGGATGAGGGGAAAAATTGACTTGTCAAGCAGGGTTTGTGGGATTGCAAATTTGAGGAGCAAATTTTACGTGGGAATGATGGTAGCTAGGCAGGAGCACAGTCCTGCTAGCAAAAATGCAAATATCTCTGTGGGGACACAATCCTACGGCAGGGATGAAGTCAACATGAGAACAAGATAGGATTGACTAGGGGAATGAAAGTGTAGAACATGATCTCGCAAGAACAAGGGTTCATGAGATCACCAGGGTAATTTTGAGCAAGAATGCATGTGAGGATGTAGGAGGGAATACATATCAAATGGGCCAAGGGTGGCATGGTCAAAGTGCAATCCTGAAGGAACATGTGTTTGTAGGATTGCTAGGTTAAGTTTGTGTGAGAATGCAGGTTAAACAAGACAAGGGTAAGTAAAGTCAAAGGAAATCTTGTGGGAACATATCCCAGCGAGATCACAAGGTTCAAGGTTCACACGAATGCATTCACAGGAACACAGGGTTAGGGAAAAAAGGAGAAAAAATAGGGGTTTGGGTAAGATAAGGTATGAAAAGATAGGGTAGGCAAGGATGGAAAATAATACTGATATGTGATTAGGTTTTTGGTGTGCAGTGGTCATTGGATGCCTTGGTGTTGCATGAGCAATGAGCAACAATGCTACATGCAGGAGATCAGTTGATAGCCACAGATTGGGCAAGGATCGAGGGAACTAGGCTTAGATACCTAGCGAGGCTACCCCACACATAGACATACATGGCTATGGTTACAACCTTGTGTGAGTAGTGGCATAGCGAGACAACTACCTTCCACTTGCTAATAGGAGAGATGATAGTGACCCTGGAGGATGTATACCAAATCCTTAGGCTACCAGTATAGGGGACACTAATGATGGTGATGAGAGAGATGACCCTAGAGGTAGTAGTGTAGGGATTAGTTGGGCCAGGGGTTGCATACTGGATTTGGAGGGGACAATTTTCTTTAGATGAGCATTTGGATTGAGCGGCCCCTAAGAGACACATTTATTTTTATGTGTATGGGCTAGTCTTAGGACACATTTCCCTAGGCACAAGAGAGACTAGAGTGACATTTCCATTGATCCCAGTGATCATGTGCATAGAAGATGCAGGAGTTCCCGCTACATGGGGATCATTGATGTTGGCAGATTTGTATAGAGACCTGCACTAGATAGTGTACTAGTGACCCAATTGATAGGGGAGGATCATAGGGTTCCCGACCTTACTATAGGTATGGGCCTAAGAGCACATTGCATCATTTAGGCCAATTGGGCAGAGAGATAGGCAGGTAGAGGAGCTAATGGCCTACAACTAGGTGGAGCCACTTACATACCACCATACAGAGGAGGTGGACTATTGGAGACTCCAGATCGATGAGATTGCAATAGTAGTATGGAGACCTTACATGGGCCTAGGGCCATGGGTAGAGGAGGGGTAGTAGCTACCATATACCATATCCCCTTGCTTCATTTTTGGATGGTGGGAGTACATTATTGAGCAGTAGTGGCTAGACAGGGTCCTACGGTAGTTTGGGTGGTGGTAGCCAGCTCTAGGAGAGCCAAAATGGTCTTAGTGAGTGACTCACAAGCCAGTATCAATGTATGGACCAACATTATGGTGGGAGGGTTTGTTGCAGGCTTGGCTAGAGTTAGAGCTACAATAGTGGGATTAGTTTGGTGGGGTGGCAGATGTGGGCTCTACTCAGGAGTATCGAGATAGTTTTCAACAGCTAAGACTAGTTAGCTGGCCACAAGTTACAAGGGCAACAGTGGTGGTGGGAGAGTTAGCCCAGGTGGCAAGGCAAGGGATGTATGTAGCTAGAGGGCTATGATAGCGAGTCAAAGCTATTGCTTAGGAGGAGGGGCCAGCTCGGCAGAGGTAGAGGGCACGGAAGCAAGAGAGAGGAGCACAACCAGATAGAGGAGGAGAGGAGAGAGCGGAGGAGAGGGGGGCAGAGCTAGCGAGAGGATGAGAGGAGAGAGTGAAGGAGAGGCCATAGAGGCTAGCAAGGGGTGATGGATGAGGGTCATCTATAGGGGGAGGGGATGATGGATGGGCAACCCGTTATATCTCACTATAGCAGACTCATGAGGTTACTAGCCAACTACTTCGTGATAAACATTAGGAGTGAGATCAACTCAGGATAGAGTGAGATCAGCTATAGCAAGAGTGAGATGTGGTACAGGGCTAGGCAGATAGGGTGGGATTTGAAGTGGGGAGGCTGTAGATGGAGTTGGGGCGGATGGAGGGGAGGTTGGATGTGGTGAGCTTGGAGAGGTAGGCTACACAAGCAAGGATAAATGCCATACAATAGGAGCAAGATAGACTGGTGGTGGAGGTGGAAAACCTATAAGTGTAGGTGGTGGTGGGTGGAGGGATGGAAGATTTGAGGAGACTACAGGCCAAGGTGGAAGATTTGAGGGAGAGGGCTGGATTCTATTAGGGGAAGTACCATGCAGTAGTCCCAGTGGATCAAATAGAGCACTATAGGCAATTGACATGGTCAAGTATAGCTAGGACCCAAACAAGGATGTAGGGAGGGGGGAGAGCAGATGGAGTACTGGGGGCTCATAGAGTATAGGTAGGTCTTAGTGCATTGGGAAACTTCATAGGATAGGACAAAGCCAAAGGTGAGAGACAGGGATGAGGGGGAGGAGGGATGAGGTAGAGAGCTCGAGGACAGGAGGAGGATTAATGGGGCCACGACCTCCACCACTAGCAACACTAGGGGTAGGGAGGGATAGAGAGGAGGATCCATATGTGGAGGTGTTGGATTAGGGAGGCTAGTGATATGCTGGATTCATTTGTATGATTAGCATTTTTTTGTACAGATTAATAGTTTTGAGATACATGTAGTGTGGGCACAGACCCATTGTAGTGATATGTAGGATATGGATACTGTATATTGGGACTTTGGTGGACTATATTCTTTTATTCTTTCATTGATTCTTGGTGGAGCAGAGAGATATATAGATAGAGTGGATCATGCTTTGGGGCAGGATATGTGTTCTGGACTTATGATTGCTTGAGTATGGTTATATATGGTTAGATACAGATGAGAGACTAATATATTTGATATGCAGGATGTGACTTTGGGTGAGAGATATGATACTGCTGACGATTTGTGATGCATGATGTGATTTTTGAGGATAGATATGATATTGCTAATAGTTAGTGATGTAGGATGTGATTTTTGAGGATAGCTATGATAGTGCTGACAGTTTGTGATGCAGGATGTGATTTTCTATGATAGTGCAAATATGATGTGATATGTTTTTGGTGTGATTGTGATGATATGAGTTGCTATGATAGTGCTATCATGATTGGACATAGGTTTTGATGTGATTTGCTTATGATATTGTAGATATGATGTGATATAGTTTGATGTGATCATTGATGATGTGATTTACTTTGATAGTATTTTTATGATGATGAGAATGTTTATATAGTATTTAAAAAGAAACACAAAGATAAGTGAAAAATTTAAAATGAATCACCCATTAAAGATGGATGACAGATTTAAAATGAATCACCAACTAAAGGATAAACATGAGATTTATGATATGTTAAAATGTACCCCAACTAAAATGTAAAGATGAGATTTATGATACGTTAAAATGTAAACAAACTAAAACATGAGATTTATGATATGTTAAAATGTACACAAACTAAAACATGAGATTTATGATATGTTAAAATGTACACAAACTAAAACATGAGATTTATGATACTTTAAAATGTACACAAACTAAAACATGAGATTTATGATACATTAACATGTACACAAACTAAGACATGAGATTTATGCTATGTTAAAATGTACACAAACTTATAGATAGATTAAACAAAGGAATCACAAACTAATGATTAATGACAATGGTACAATGAATCACAAACTAATGAATAAACATGAGATTTATGATATGTTTAAAATGAAACATGAGATTTATGATATGGTAAAATGAGCACAAATTAAATATAAATTTATAGCTCTAAAAAATGAATCACAAACTAAAGAAAAAACATCAGATAAATTATGATATGTTAAAATGAACACAAACTAAAACATGAGATTTATGATAAGCGTTTGATAATAACATATGCAAAGTGAGCTAAAATAGTGATCAATAAATGAAAGATCTAAGGCTAGGATATAAGAGAGATCCAAGGTATGATAAAAGGGTATGAGCTATGATAATACAACGTGCTAAATTCTAGGAGGTGAGGAGATAGTAAATAGATGTAAGAAATGATGAGAATACTAAGATATAGGACAAACTAGTATGGTGGAATAGGATAATCAATACTTGAAGTAGGATAGTGATCTATGATATAAAAAGTGACTGTAAAACATAGGAGATACTAACTCTAAGGAGGATGATGTTGGAAAATGACCAAAAAACTCATAGTCATAAGGATAGTAGCGATTAGAGCTGGGATAGTGACTTATGATAAGGATCACATCATGATGGGGGTGTAATCGTAGCCTAAGGGATGAGAAGTGTTAAGAGTAAAATAATGAACATGAGTCAATGTTTGATGATTTGAATTGAAAGATTCTAATAGTGGAAAAGGCTAAAGTTTGAGAGAGATAGGTGATGTATAGGAAGAGGATACCATGGGTTATGATAGGAAATTGTAGGGAAGTAACAAGAAAACAAATGTGGGGTGTATAGGAAGCTCAAGCATGGGGTACTTCATGAGGAAGTACCACCATGTAGTGTGAGCACTTTATTTGATATAGGAATATTAGAGATCTGCCAAGGTTACTAAGAACATTAAGGCCTTTTCCCCAATATTACATAGGACTGACTCAACAAGCATGCAAAAATTGCCCCAATATTACACATGAGTCTTGGCAAGATCAGTGTGGTAATGATGCTAGGTGATCCACAAACAAATGATATAACCCAAGTGCATCATGTTATTAGAAACAAAAACATGGTTGAAATATGCAAGGGTGATATCCGACTGACTCACAAGCAAAAAAAGACTGTGATTGAAACCATGCCTTTAAGTTGCCCCAGTCAAAACACACCATGATATGAAATGATCATGGTGACCTTAAGGAGGGAACAACTAAAAATCATGTGAAAGCAACCAATCAAAATATAAAAAAACCAAAGATTTAAAAGAAAGAACAAAAGTGTGAAAAATTAACCTTTTGCTAAAGAGATCGAGATGATTGGCTACTGACAAGCTTAAAAAAAAGGAAGAAATACTCAAAAAGGATGTTTAAGAGTAGGACGCATAGGATACTAACAAAAGGGGACAATGACTGATTTTCTATAGATGACAGGTTAGGGACACATGGTGTCACAATAAGACCTAAACAAAATGTACAAGCACAACTATAAAATGACTGGGAACTTAGGAATTAATGATAAAATATGGTAGTAGGTATGTATATGAAGGGGAAAGCTTAGGATGAGGAGATATCATTTTTATAATACAAGGAATGTTACATTAGTATAGTACATATAATACTGCTAGTGTTATAGGGATGTGATACATATGGTACTACTATTGGTACAAGGATATGATACACATGATACTGCTATTAGTACAAGGATATGATACACATGATACTACCATTGGTACAAGGATATAATACATATGATACTGCTATTGGTACAAGGATATAATACATATGATACTATTGTTGGTACAAGGATATGATAGCTACATCAGAATGTAGTAAAATACATGATCTAGATGGGGTGCTGGAAAATATGGCGTGAAGTAGTGGAGCGCGAGGGTGAAATTTCTTGGAAACCTTGAGAACAAGAACAGGGGTGATGAGGTGCAAAGGGGTGTAGGTCACTGATAGATAATAAAAGGGCTAAGTATGCTTGGCACCTAATTGTTAGGTTTTCACCAGGCTACCTATCCAAGGTGCTTGAATTGCCAAGTTTTTACCATTGGACGCTTTTTTTTCTTTACCTATATTTGACTGAGCATGTTGTTTTCAAGCTTAGAATTTCTTAAGGTGAATGATGTTGGTAGGATCATTCAAGACTTCACCTTCAAGTGTAGATAGCTAATAGGCCCCTGTGTCAAAAGATGCTATGACCACATAAGGACCAAGCCATGTGGGCTCAAACTTGCCTTTCTTTTCTCGGTCAGTTTGAACCTTCATGTTTTCTTTGAGGACCATGTTGCCTACCTAAAAATTGCATGGAGGGACCTTCCAGTTGAAATGGTGCTTGAGGTGGTTCTGGTAGACCATGAGGTGGTCATAGGCCTATTTCCTTTTCTCATCAAGTAAATCAAGTTGAGTAAGTTGAGCCACTCTATACTCTTCATCGAATATTTGGCCTCATAGAGAAAATAGGTAATACTGCTTTAGCACCATAAACCAAGGAGTATGCAATTGTGCTAGTGGATGTATAGAACGAGGTGTGGTATGCCCATAGGGTGGGATTGATTTGTAAATGCCAATCACAGCTAGAATCATTGACAACTTTCTTTAGGATTTTAAGTAGGGTTTTATTAGTTGCCTCCGCCTAACCATTGCCTTGTGGGAAGTATGCGCTAGAAAAGTGGTGATGGATGTGAAGAGAAGTGCACAATTCCTCCATATTTAGGTTTTCAAAATTACCTCCATGGTCAGTAAAAATAGTAGCTGAGATGCTAAAGCTACATATGATATGATATAGGATAAATTTGGACACCTAAAATCTTGTGGCAGTGACAAGGGGAACTACTTTGACCCACTTAGTGAAATAATCGGTGGCGGTGTTTATCCACTTGTATCCTTCTAAAGAAAGCAGTGTGATAAGACCAACAAGATGAAACCCCCAATAGATAGAAGGCCATGGTGGTGTTATAGGTTGCAGATCTTGAGCTAGTGCCTAGATTAGATTAGCATGTTGTTGACATGGTAAACATTGTTTCACAAATTCACATGCATCATCCTCTAGAGTAGGCGAATAATACCCAGCTCGAAGGATTTTCATAGTGAGAACTATCCTGCTCATGTGAGAACCAAAAAGTCCAGTGTGTACCTCTTTAAGAGCCATTGCAGCCTCATTTTGGCTTAGACATTGAGAGAGAGTATCATGATAACCACAGTGATATAGGGTTTGGGTGATGATAGTATAACAAGAAGCTCTACAAATAAGGTTCTAACATTGGGTATGTGTGAGATGGGGAGATATGATAACATTAAGTAGGTAAGCATGAATTTTGTGGTACCATAGGGATTGGAGACCAACCAAGATGCAGACCCATGTTGACTCATCATTCTCATATGCAGGTTCATGCAGCTACTCGACTAAGAATTCATACTATGTAGCCTTATGCGATATTTCCAAATTGGAACCAATAGTAGCCATGACATCTACTACCTGATTTTGTAGTCTAGGTATCTATGTGAATTGGAGTCGAGTAAAATGTTCCTTTAATTGATCCACCAACTCCTTGTAAGGTAGTAGCTTGTCATCCTTGGTCTGATATTCATTCAAGGCTTGTTTGATGATAAGGTGGGAATCACTGTAGACCTGTAGCTCTATGATATTCCATTCAATGGCTATCTTGACCCCTAAAACAAGGGCTTCATACTCTAAGATGTTATTGGTACACTAAAACTATAGTTTAAAAGATTTAGGAATGTAATCTCCTTGAGGTGTGACCAAGAGTATGCCAATGCTAGAGCCATTGGATGTGTAAGACCCATCAAAGTACAACTTCTAGGATGGTTGTTCTTCTATCAAATAGAGGTGTTCATCTAAGAATTCCATAATGAGAGGGTGGTCTACAACCAAGGGTGCCTCTGCCAAGTGATCTGCAATAGCCTAGCCTTTGATAGCCTTTCTAACAACATATTGGATGTCAAATTGGCTGAGAAGCATGACCCATTTAGCCATGCATCCTATGAGTACTGTGCGAGATAACATGTATTTTAATCAATCAATTTTGAATATTAGTTGCACAGTGTGGCTCAACATGTAATGATGCAACTTTTGACTGGAAAATACCATAGCTAAGTAAGCCTTCTCCATTAGCGTGTAATTGAGCTCATATCCCACTAAGGTATGACTAATGTAGTAAATAGCTCTTTCCTTTCCTATATCATTTAGTTTCACTAGAAGAGCCCCTAATGTTGGGAGAGTAGCTATAGTGTACAATTTGAGTGGACACCCTACAACTAGAGGAACCAAAATAGGAAAGTTAGCCAAATATTGCTTGATGTTCTCAAAGTTACATTGGCAAGCAGGGTCCCATCTAAAGTTCTGATCCTTCTTGAGTAGATGTGTAAATGGTTGGCATTTATCAGAGAGCTGGGAGATGAACCATTTGACTAATTGAAGTTTACCCTATAGAGAATGAAGGTGCTTGAGTGTCTTAGGGGGAGCCATATCCATGATGGCCTTGACCTTTTTAGGATCAATTTCAATACCATGTCATGATACAATGAATCCTAAGAGCTTTCCTGAGGTAATGCCAAAGACACACTTCTTTGGATTGAGGATGATATGATATTTAGCCAATCAATTAAACATTTCCTTGAGATGATATAAGTGATCAAAGGCACTAAGAGATTTGACTAAAATATCATCTACATAATCCCTCAAGAGTCTTATGAATTAGGTCATGGAAGATGACCATCATGGTGCACTAATATATTGCTCCAACATTCCTTTAGCCCAAATGGCATCATGTTATAACATAATGTTCCTGAGGGTGTGGTAAATGCCATCTTATGTTGATCTTCCTCTGTTATCTAAATCTAGTTGTATCCAAAGAAACTAGCCATGAGTGATAAGAGCTCATGGCTTGTGGTGAGATCAATAATCATGTCTATATTTGGTAATGGGAAATCATCCTTTGGACAAGCTTTGTTGAGATCTCTAAAGTCTGTGCAAATTTTGATATCACTAGAAGGTTTTGTAATAGGTACCGTGTTGGAAATCCATTTAGAATAATCTATTGGGAAAATGATTTTTTCCTCTAGAAAGCTTTATAACTTCACTTTAACTAATAAAGAAACTTTGGGGTGAATCTTATAGAGCTTTTACTTGATAGGTTTGGCCTTTGAATCAACGACCAAATGATGCATTACTAACTTGGGGTCCAACCCTGACATGTCTTGATAGGACCATGCAAAGTGACCAACATTTTCATGAAGGATCTCAATGAGAAGTTCTACCTACAAAGGTGGTAGAGATGCTGCAATAAATGTGATATGTGGTATCTCAATTAGACTGATATTGACTAGTCTAGTTGCCTCTATTAAGACTAAAGATATGGGAGGCCTATGCTCTTGTGAGGGAAGGATGAAATCTCCATCCTTGGGTGCCGTAGAGAGGTTTTCACCATTAGATATGTCCTTTATTTTTCTTTCACTTTCGGAGTTATCCAATGGTGCCCTAGAGGAGTTTTCACTAGAGGATGTTTTGCTTTTTCTTTTTTTCTTTTTTCGTTTCTTTTTTCAAATCAATTTTGTGACTGGAGACTTCCTTCTCCCTAAAGTAACCTGCTAGATCTAGTTTTTAGACATATGCTAATGATTTAAGGAGTGTGTGCTTAGTAGAGAATTCATCAACATGAACAACACTTGGTTGGTCCCAATCAATGAGTTTGGGGTGAGTGAGTGGTAGGTCTATAAGATTTAGGGATAATTGGCAGAGCACAGATGCTCCTAGGATAATTTTGTCAAGGAAAATATCATTGTAGGATTTATTTTCTACTTCCTCAGGAATTTCTTCAACCTTAACAAGACTATTTTGGATTTTTGTGAAGGCATGGCCTTCCTACATAGTGCCCCTAGTTACGAGGGGTCCATAGCCTAAGCCTTGCTATTTCTTTTTTGGGTATGTTTCTACAGGCTATCTAATACTTGATTCCAAACTTCGTAGACCACTCCTTGATAATCCCATTGTTCAGTAGCAAGGAAATGAGACCATAGATATTTTTGTTTAAAGTGATCAAGAAGTTCTTTCCTTTTTGGAGGTGAGTCTTTATACAACCATGTACTAATGTCAAGAGCATTTTCCTCTCCATTGAGGATACTGTTGGTAAGAAATATGGTAAATTCAAACTGTTTGATCTAAGGGGTCATATCTATTCTTGGTATCTAATAGGTTGGGTGCCCTCGAGTATGTGGATCAATCAGTAGAGCACCAACAACAAAAGCATCTATGAGACTATATTCACCACAACCATGGTAGTTGATCTTAATGGTTGAAAGAGTGGAGGCTAAAATTGTATCTAGATCATGGTAGCTGCTAGAGGAACTAGCTGTGGTGTGGCATATTTTTATTCCAAGATAATGGTTGGTGTATGAAGCTTCAACCACATTGCAAGAAGAAAATGCTTCAGGATCTGCATGGATGGTTACCTCAGTGTCGGTATATGGAAATTTTATGCACTGATGATATGTGGATGGAACAACCTTTATGGAATGAATCCATGGGTAGCCAAGGAGGATGTTGTATGAAAGGTTAATATCAACTACATGACAAACTATTTCTTGAGTGGCTGGGCCAACTCTGAGTGGGAGCAAGATGGTTCCTTTAGTGGTGCGCTCCAAGTTGTCATATTCCTTGATGGTGATTACCTCATTAATGATATCTTCTTCAGTGTATCCTATTTGTTTGATGAATTTTAAAGTACATATATTTAAAGCTAATCCATTATCTATCATGACTAATTTGACTACAAAGTCAAAAACCATGACAGCTATGTGAAGTGGAAGGATATAATCAGGTTCAACTACTGGGATGTCAGTGGTTTTGAAGGATAGAGCACATGATGCTGAAAGATGGCCAACCAAGTTATGAAATTTAGTGGCATTTATGTCAATCGGGATGTGTGACTCATGAAGAGTACTGTCGAGGATCTCTTGATAAAGTGGGCTTGTTTGTAAGAGATCTAGAATGGAAATCTAAGCTAGCATGTTTCCAAGGTGTTCCAAGATATTATACTATGGTCCTAATGATGATGATCCTAATGGAGATGCTCTAGATGGAGATGGTCTTGATGGTGTGGACACAAGTAGGTTGGCTATATTGAGTTGAGTTTAGTGAGTAGTAACTAGACATTGGGTATCTAGGCCTTTAATGTTTATAACATTGATAGATGGATCAACTTGGGAGATGTCGCCAATGAGGCTCCCATAGTCCAAATATGATGAGGTGTAGTTTTGAGACTTATCTCAATTATCACCTTGTTTAGTTTGAACATTGTTTGGTTTATTGACAAGAGTGTTTGTAGGTGCTTTTCCTATGTTTGTGTTGTGAGGAGGGAAAGTGTTTTGATATATCATCAATCCTACATTAGGTGAAGCTTGTGCCCCCACTGTGATCTCTTTTTGGTCAATAAGGTCTTGGACATAATCTTTGAGTTGCATGCACTTAAGCGTGGTATGTCCTTTGACACAATGGAATTTGTAGAACTCATTATCCTTATACCAAGATGCTCTAGACTGATTAGATTCCAAGGGTTGTGTTTGTGGCTATCGAACAGGATTATCCTTGGCTATTTTTTCAAATATTGCATCAAGGAGCTACCCCAATAGGGTGTACATGCATGGTTAGCTTTGAACATGTGGTTTAGGTCCAACCGAAAGTGTGATGGCATTAGTTTGATTGTGATGGGTGGGTACTTGTTGATTGTTCTGTATAGGTGGTTATTGATATACAAGGGGGTTGTTGTTGTTGATAAAATGTGGTGGGGTTGTTGGTAGCTACCCCAATAATATGAACATGTCAAGTGTGGGTGATGCCATCTGTCACCATATTCTTGTTCTTATTCTAGTACCATGTTTTTTCATTGTTTAGGCCTCAATCTTGGGTGTTTTCTTTGTAAATTTTGATGACACCATCCTTGATGAGCCCTTGTTCAAGTCCCATCCCTTTTTCCTTAATGTCTTTGTATGTTTGTAAATAGTTCATAACCATGTGATGAACAAGACTAGGATGTGCATTATTTATGAACATTTTGACAAGGTGACACTCTAGGATGGTACATGAGATCCTAGTTGTGAGTATTTGCCAACATTGCAGGTATTCTGCAAGTCTTTCTCATCCTTTTTGCTTGGTATGAACTAGTTCTATGATAGATAATTCAGCTTCAACAAGATGGGTATATTGAGCCACAAAAGCTTTAGAAATATTAACAAAAGTTTTAATGGTACCCTAAGGGATATGACAGTACCATTCTAGGGTTGGTCCTCCTAAGATTTTTGAAAAAATTTGCATGAGGAATACATCATTATAGGCCACTTCTTTAAAATGCATATAGAATTCCTTGACATGTGTGACTGGATCACTTTCCCCACTAAATTTATCAAACTTGGGGATCTCAAAATGTTTAGGAAATGGTGTCATTGTGATGGTTTTGTTAAATGGATATGGGCAATCATTTTCAAATTAAAAAGTTTTGGAGTCTGTCCCATGTTTGAGGGCCTTGAGAGAATTTTTCATTTCCTTCCATTTAGAGTTTATAGGTGGGGGAGCAGATGCCCCCAATCTAGGTGCCCCCAGTGTAGGATACATGACAGATTCTAAAGATTCATGTGGAAAACTCGGATTGCCATATAGTACCAATGGAAAAATAGGTTGCACAACTAGTGGGATGGATACTATGGGTTGTTGGAATGTAGTTTGTGTATACTATTGCATCTATTGAGAGGATTTTTTATGGGGAGGTTAAGTAATTAGTTGTTTCCCTATAAGATAACTTTGCGTGGATACCTGAGCATACTGTTGGCATGATGATTGTGGCTGAAAGGGTGGTAAGGTTGGAATGTTTGTGCCATGCTTTGGGAATATATACCTTGTTCAATATATGTAGGTTGTGCTCTTGCTTGAGAAAATGACTGATTATGAATAGGTGCAAGGTAATTAATCTGAGGTAGAGCATTCAAAACAGGGAATTGCAATGGCAGGGTGTTTTGGCTATTGCCTAAAGGTGGCATAGAAAAGTAGTTGGTAAGGGGTGGTAATGAATAGCTTTGTGAAGTGATTGATGAAAGTGTCTAAGGGAGGGACATGGATGCTGTGCTAGCGGTAGGTCCTTGTGCCATAGTAATACCCCAAGGTCCTAGAGGAAATGAAGCTAACATACTTTGGATAGTAATAAAGGGATTGATAGTGATGTTGGGTGGAATGGAAGATGAGATATTTGATCCTAGTGGCGACATTCTAGTTGAACTAGATGTATTGTGGGATGGAAGGGAAAATGCAAAAGGAGGATTTTGTGAAGTAGGGAGATGAGTTGTGGAAGCAAATGCAAATGATACACTTGGGGTTGTTTGAGATGTAGTATGTACTAAGGGTTGAGTGAGGATGGGATGGGTTTTTTGTGGAATGGGAGTAGTCACTTGCGTTGAGGGTATATTTGGGTTCGTCGGTTCTGTTTGTGGTGGCTGGGAGCCACTGTTGGGTGAGGAGAAAGGATCAAAAGGGGCTAATGACCCTATGGATGGTGGTTTCCACCCAAACAAGGGATGTGTAGGATCCATAATGTGGGGAGGTGATGGGCATCCAAACTCAAAGGCACCAACATTATCCCTTAAGAATCTTGATAGTTTCCTTGTTTCGGTCTATGATGGCATTAACAATGGTGGCATGACCAGGTTGATTCATGAAAGCAACAACATCTTTAGAGGAACTTGTTTCTTCTGGGATTTGTGGTGGTGGATCTGGTCGCATCATGGAAACTATGGGGTATGATTGAGCTTGAGATGTGTTACTACTATGAATAGGATCCATGTCCTTTTTTCATGTGTTCTTACCAAAATGTGTGGTGGGTGGCATGAAAGGATGATTTTGCTAAGGATGAAGCAAAGAGGGATGATGCTAAGTGTATATGATACTTTAGGAGTCTAGATGATATGGTGCTAAGTGAAGGAGGTTATGTTTCCCTTATATATGATCATGGAAATGTGATGGTGATATGAAAAAGTGTGGCCCAAACCTTTGGCTCAAGGTGATGTGGGACACATATGATAACCTATTTCTAGAAAATGTTTGAGTTTCAAGGATAACTATGATGGTGAGATGGATGATGCTAAATGTTTCTAAGTATGTGAGTAAATGGTGGAAGGAACTAGGTCTTAATGATGTTTGTGGAGGATTCTTTGAAAACTTAAGGTTGATGCAAAAATGGGAGGAGGTAATCCTATTTTAAATGCTTATGTGGGGGAGTGGCTCCTATATGAAAGACTAAAACTATGAGGGAATAAGTGGACAACTGTGTGTGGAAAGAGAAAGACCTAATTAGAGTGAGTCACACTAGAGTTGTTGATAAGGCTATGATTGACACCTTGTCGAAGAGTTAGGTTCTGAATTTTGTAATCCCACTTGATTTGTAATGCAATATCTGCTCTATCTTTCTCAATGGTCTAGCTTGGAAATCCTTGGGTTGGGGGTATGTTTTTTTGTGTTCTGCATCTATCTCCTTGTAAACTAGTATTTGTGGAAGTTTGGCCTTTTTGAACTTAGCCTTAGGTTGGCCTGACATGAGATAACCCTAAGAGATTTTATCACAACTTTGGGGTTTTATAGGAAGTGACTAAGCTAAGTATACCTTTTGACCTTGGGTTGGGATCATAAATTGATTGAGGGATAACTAAGTTTCTTAAAATGGTAAAGTAGTGAAGTGGGGAAAAATAGAATTTTAGGTTTTGTTGTGAATGAACTAGCTAACAATCCTTTGGTCAAGAAGTAAGGAGTACTTGTTTTGAAGACAAATGTGTTATTTTCAGTCAAGTAGGATAGGTGATAAAGTTATTTTGAAAAGGGAAAACTTTTGGATTAATGGTAAAAGGGGTTTATTTGCAACTCAATTTTGTTGGGTAGTATGTTTTGGAGATAACAAGTATAGTTTGGAACAAGGTAAGGATAAACTAAAGAGACAACATGTTTTTGCGAATGAGCTTGCTAACAACTACTTGCATATGAAAAGATGGAGTCTTTCAAAGATAATATATGTTATTTTCGATCAAGTAAGATGAATGATAAAGATATTTTGAAAGAGGGAAAACTTTTGGTTTAAGGACAAAGGGTTTATAGCTAGGACTTGTTTTGATGAAATAAGTATAATTTTTAGACAAAGGGAAAGTTGGACCAATGAGACAAAAGTTGTTGTGAATGGACTTGCTAACAAATATCTTTTAGTCAAGAATGGAAGTGTTTGTTTTCAGTCAAGTAGGTAACAATGATTAGATATGGAAAAAAATATTATTTACAATTGGATTTGGTTGGGTATTGTAGTTTTTTAGATAACAAGTATAGTTGTAAAAAGGTAAGGATAAACCAAGAAGGCAAAACATTGTTGCAAATGGACTTGATAACAACCATTTGTATATGGAGAGATGGGGTTTTTTTAAAGAAAATGTGATATTTTCAGTCAAGTAGGATGGGTAACAAGGATATTTTGAAAAAGGACAAAAATTTGGACCAAGGAAAAAGGACTAGTAACTAGGATTTGGTTTAGTGATTTTGTTGTTTTTGAGGGAATAAGTATAACTATTTTTGGCAAAGAGAAAATTTGGACCAACAAGACAAACAGTTGTTGTGAATGGATTTGCTAACAACTAGCTTTTGAGATAAGAAAGGTGGAATTTTTCTCTAATACGAGGGGTTTTATGAACAAACAGTTTCTCCAAGGACAAAGCAACTTTGAGAAAGGAAAACAGATGATCTCTTTCGCAAAAGGAATTTTGATAATAACCACAAAATTGTGTATGTTTTGCAAATTTTTTTCATAGGTCTTGAGCACAAATAAGACAGTTCAAGCACACACTTTATCCCTAAGGTCAAAATTTTGATTGTAATATGCTATTCAATGGCCCACAACTTGGTGTCTCCTAATTCTAGTGCAATATGTCCCTCTAATTGAAGAGGTGAGTCGATACAAGAGTCGATCAATGAATGATACACAACAAAGAATCTTCAAGGCATGACAAATAGAAGTTCCTCTTCTACGGGAACAATGACTCTTGGAGATGAAACCCAAGTGGCCTTATGCCTCTACCAAGGAATCATAATGGTGAGTAATTTTGAGGGATGTTGTTTCCCTTGCATCATGAATGAACATACCATGGAAAAAAGCTAGATACTTTTGACTAAAAAGGGTTGTAAATGGGTGTATATGAGCAATATTAGTATGCTAATAGAAACCAAATTTAAATAAAACTTCTACAAACTAAAAAAAATTTATAAACTTCAAGATAGACTAAGATGAGCTCTCAATTGAGAATATGAGCCATTAATGGGCTCTCTCAATGAGAATCTCTCTTGTTGAGTGGCTTTTTCTAAATAGATAGGATGTATGCTCAAGCTTATGCTTCAAAAAGGGCTTCAAATGGAGTTGGAATTTGGGTGTGAGTGCATGGTTTTTATATAAAATGGCTTCTTAAAATGGCATTATGACTTTACTTCATGGATTGTGTTCTTTTGCAAAGGGGAAGGATCCAATTTATAGGCAAGAGGCTTGAGGGATTGAGGGCTAAGATGCAAGGATGGGAAAAAGCTCATGGAGGACTCAGATTGCATGAGAGGAGAGCACATGGATTGTGCTTCCTTACAACCAATCATGGAGTGACACATGTCACAAGGTGAGAGGATGGAGGAAAGGGGAAGGATGAGTCAAAAAAGGAGGCTCAAGGGATAAAAATCTTCATAAAGACCCTCATAATGGCTTGTAAGAGCAATGAAAGGGCTTGGAAGAGTCATTTATGGCGTAGTGGGCTTCAGAAAGTTTTATGGTTGGGATATTTTGAGGGAGATGAGAGGAATTTCGACTTGGGCTTGGTTAGGAAGGTTTTAAGCTTGCTTAGGATTGTGCAAATGATTAGAGGATGGATTAGGATGGTTTAGGATTAGCTTAGGGATAGGCAAGTGGATGGCATTTAATGAGGGTGGGTGAACGAGGAGATATTTGTTAACTTTGGCTTGGGTTAGTAATTCTTAACCCATGTTTAGGGAATGTGACAAGGTTAGGAGGGGATTAGTATTAGGTTTAAAGACATCTTCTAGAAGAGCCTAGACTTTGGATGAGGACAAAGACTTTCTAGAATAGTCTAGAACTTCCTTGGATGAGGATGAAGACTTTCTAGAAGAGTCTAGAACTTCTTAGGATGAGGATAAATTAGATTTTTAGGAAATAAATAAAGTTTTATTTATTTCAAGGGTTTGGGTTGAGGAGATATTTATTAAAACTTTTTTAATAAACATGAGGATTAATATTTAATCTTAATTAAATATTTTGAGTTGGGATTAGGGGTAGGAAATGATGGGATTAGCCTTTAATCAAAATTAAAGAAGGATTAGAAGATTTTGGAAGAGGTTAGTGGTCTTAAGGAAATTGGCCATGTTTTGGGCAAAAAATAATTTTTTTATTTATTTTGAATTTTTTGGTCAATTTATTAATTAAATAATTAATAAATAAGGAAATAATACTTAAATAAGATTTAAACATCTTTGCGAGGGATTCCTTAATTAAATATTTTTAATTAAGATAAAGGGATTTAATGGCATAAAAATAAATAAATAAATAAAATAAATAATTAATTAATAAATGATGATGTCATCAAGAATTTTTTCAGAAAATAAAAATACTTTATTTTCTAAAGGATTTAGGTGTCTACATCTTGCCCCTCTTTGATGTGATGCCGCAAGTGGCATGACATCAAAGATAAGAAAATAAGATACCCAAGGCTAGAGCAGAAGAGGAGAGAATGGATTGCGAGATGCCCCCTCAAGAAGGTGGTGGGAAGAGAAAGCGAGGCTCGACGACTTCTTGAAAAGTACAAGAATTCGAGATGAGAAAGGAGACTCAGATTGGCTTAAGATAAGAGGTTTAGTTAGCTCAAACTCTCACTATGGGAGAATGATAAAGGGAGAATCAGAGGCACAAGAGGAAGCAAGCTTAAGATCTTAGGGATTGCAGAGGATGAAGGAGCAAAGCACTATAAAAAGGAATCCAGGAAAGGGAGATGGATGATGGGATGATGCAATAGGATTTCAAAGAGTCAAATTGGCAGAAGATGGGTTTCAGAGATCCGTAGGACTAGGATTGTGGAGCTCGAAAGATGAGGCTTGGTGGATTGATTGGATTGGTGGATCCCTAAGACTAGGATTGTGGATCCCTAAAGCTAAAAGTGCAGATTGATTCAAAGAGATACTGATGCAGAAGCTGGGGTAGGAGAGACAGATGCAGGATATGGATGGGGGATAATGGAGATGAAGGGAAACCATTGAAGCTTTTTTGAGCAGGGAGATACTTCAAAGAGAAGTGCCACCATGTAGTTGAGCACTAGATTTGCTATAGGACTATTGGTTAATTGCCAAGGTTACCAAGAACTTCAAGGCCTTTTCACCAACTGTCTAGAGGATTGACGAACTGACTCAAAACAAACACGCAAGGATTTCCCTAGCATCACACATGAATCCTAGATGAAGCAGTATGGAACCAACACTGGGTAACCCACAAGCAGAAAAGAAAAACAAACAAAAGACCTGATCAAGACCTTACGCTCAGATTGCCCCATTCGTAGTATACCATGATATGGAAGATCGTGGCAACCTTGAGGAGGGAAAAAGGATATTTCTTGGAAAAGATACTTCAAGACCCAAAAGGGAAGATTCCAAATCAAAAGAAAGAGAAAATCCAAAAGAGAACCATTTTCCAATGAGATGGGTAGGATGAGGTACTAACAGACCAAGATCAGACATGTGGAAAGCTATATCCTACAAGGATCTATCGAAGAGCACCTAAGCTAATGGATTTTGGATGAGTGATGCATCTAGCAAGCTGAACTAAGAAGGATAACACTTTGGTGATAGGAGATCTAGCTAAAGGATGCGTTGGAATGGCTAACCAAGGGTTGTGTGATGTTTGCAAGATGCTAATCAAGGAGGAACAGACATGAAAGCTAGATAGACACAATGGTACTAAGCTAAAGAGGATGTACAAGCTAATGGACCAAGATATGTTACAAATGTACAAGGTTGTTCATGTTTTGGTTTTTGTGAGATGGAAATGTTCGTGAAGGGTGGGATGTCTGCAATAGTTGATAGGCAGATAGGTAGATGGTTTGTGAAAAGCTTAAGGAAAATGGGATTCTTTGTGTGCATGTGATAGGATACAAGCTAGGATACAAGATTTGGCATATAATACAAGCCAGAATATGGTACAAGCTTTGCACAAGATTTGGATATACAAGCTATGATACCAGATTTACAAGCTGGGGTACAAGATTTACAAGATGAGGTACAAGATTTACAAGCTGTACAGGAGGTATTTACAAGCTTCATTAGATTTTGGATATTTGGTCAGAACACCAAGGGAACAAGCAGGTGTTTTATTGGATTGTGAATGGATGGATGAGGGATAGGATACTGATAGATAATGGATTAGCCTTAGTACACAAGGCACCTGAATTACCAGGTTTTCACCAAGGTACCTATCCAAGGTGCTTGAATTGCCAAGTTTTCACCATTGGACGATTAGCTGGGTATACCAAGGATCTTCAAGCATAGAAATTCTTGAGATGAATGATGTTAGTAGGATCATTCAAGAGTTCTCCTTCTGGTGTAGATAGCTGATAGGCTCCGGAGCTAGAGGAGGCAGTGACAACATAAGGACCAAGCCAGGTAGGTTCAAACTTGCCTTTCTTTTCTCGATCAGCTTGGACTTGGGATTCCTTAATTAAATATTTTTAATTAAGATAAAGGGATTTAATGGCATAAAAATAAATAAATAAATAAAATAAATAAATAATTAATAAATGATGATGTCATCAGGAATTTTTTTTAGAAAATAAAAATACTTTATTTTCTAAAGGATTTAGGTGTCTACAATGGGTCTGTGGCATCTCACCAAATGGTTGTTACATATGTGATCCACTTAAGAATACATTTCGGACATGCTGAAATCATGGGAAAGTTTTCCCACCTCAGGCTACCCCCAAAAACACACTGCCCAAACTTGGGTGATAGAGCGAGAAAGTTTACCTTTCTCCTCATTTATATATTGGCTAGACTTTTTACCAGTTTGAGCTTCTCAACAAAAGGGAAGCTCTTCCCAGAGGTGGATGAACTCGCTAGAAGCATTCCTAGGTTGTTGTAGATGATCTTGCTAACAACTTTTGGTACATGCATCACATATTTTAAGGTCTTCAAATGTAGAAAATAGAGAAGTCAAACATGTGCTAAAAGGCATAGTCTCAATACATGCAAGATACTTGATTCATTGCTATTTGGACACTTTAGTGCACTATTTTATGATTTGAAGACACATGTGATTAACATTCAAAGATTCTTTCCAACTTAACAACATCGCCAACAAATTAAATTGAGTCAAAAAAATGGAAATCGTGCATGAAAGCTTTAAAGAGGAGGGAATAAGAATGTTTTGACTTTAGAGAATTCAAGATTGGATGAAGTTTATTTTAAGCATGAAATTTGAAGTTTTCACACATAATGTTCTTTAACTCTTAAAATGAAATGTTCATCGCATTGATTAATTTTAAGCCTTTAATCATTCATTCCATGAAAAAAAAAAAAAAAAAAAACAAGATTTGCTCAATTTTAAGCTGTTAAAAGAGAGTTATGATGATAAAACCTAAAGAGAACTAGTTAGCATAAAAACCTGCAACATAAAATGTTAGCAATTACAACAGAGCAGTCAATGATGCAAACCCATGAGTTTAGGTAGCAATCCCATAGGTGCAGGAATGTGGTCAAAGGTTGTGGGAATGTTGCATAGGAACTGGTAAAAAATGTAGGAAAAAGAGGCCATTGGATGAAAAATCATAGAGCAATCCCATGAGCAAGCAATCTTGTGAGAGGTTTTATTAGCATTCCCGCAGACAAGGTTTTCATTAGGTTTGACTGGTCAACAGTGAAAGTTGGTTTCAAAGGTTTGATTGACTTGAGGTCATGTTCCCACAAGTAATAAACAATGATCCTGGCATTCCCATGAGAAGAAGTATGATGGGGATGTGGGGATACTTTGTGACACATGCAAAGGAGAGTTGGTGACAAACAACGAACTTTCTTTTGTGAGTTTGCATTCCTGTTGGTCTGATGTTGCAATCCTACAGTCACAGGTTGACATTCTTGGGGTTGTGGGATCGCGAACAAAAAGGTTTTTGAAGTTTTTAAAAGTAAAAAATGATCACATGGTTGGGAGGGTGATTCCTAAAGAGTGACTTGTGTACCTACAAAAATGTTAGAAAACCACCTGCAAAAACCCACAAGCATAAAAGGTTATTTTGGTTAGTTTATAAAAAAAAATCCAAAAACATGATTAGATTGACCCAAATGTGGGGTCCCACTAGGCATGCTAAAATGTATTAGCTAATATCTAGTAGTGCAAATTGAATACTAATCTATTAAAAAGCAATCTCAATACTAAAAGTAGTAAACACTTATGATAGGATGAAGGTTATCACCAAGAAAGGAGGCAAACCAAGAATGGTAGGTTCCTTATGACATAACCTTTGATGAAGTGGATTTTTCCCTAATAAGTAGAGATGTGTGCTCATGATTATGCTCAAGCTTCAAATGGATGGATGGTGTGCATGGAGGATGGTTTGAACAATGGAGGTAAGGAGGGATTTAAACATCATAATGGTATTTTGGTAGTCAAGCTCTCAAAATAGCATTATAACATTGCATGAAAGGTGGATGATATTTGTGAAGGGAGAGGGTTCCATTTATAGGCTAAGGGGTAGAGAGATGGATGACTAGGAAGCAAGGATGAAAAAATGGTGAGGGAGGGTCAAGATGCACTTAAAAAGGAGCACATGGATTGTGCTTTTTTAGAGCCAATAGGGAAGTGACACATGTCAGAGGGTGATTGGATGAAGGGAAGGCAAAGTGTATGGTCAAAAAAGGAGGCTCAAGAGATAAGGGCTCCATAAATGCTTTGTAAGAGTCATAAAGGGGGATGTAAGAGTCATAAATGTTGGAGGGTGAGGGGAGGAGATATTTTGACTTTAGCTTTGGTTAGCAAGTCCTAACCCTTGCTTAAGGTTGTGCACATGTTTAGGAGGGGGATTAGAATTAGCTTAGAAAGGGGGTTAGGGGGTAAGTGGTTCAAATTTTATGGGATGGGTTAGTTAGGTGGCTAAGTGAGGTTAGGATGGGTGAATGGGTTAGATTAGGGGTTGAGATAGGGTTTAGGGATTCTTTTAGGGTTTAGATATTTTATTAAATGATTTAGTTAATAAAATGGGGATATGGGATTAAATTAAATAGATTTGAGGATTTATTTAATTTAATAGAGGAATAAAGATTTAATTGATAAATATATTTTGGGTTATCATTTGATTCTATCAATTGGACTATAGTTAATTAAATAAATAAATAAACTAGGGGATGATGATTAATTAATTAAATGGTAAATATTCAATCGATAATATCCTAGAAGATGACTAAATATGATTACTTGTTGATGTAATTAGATTTAGGTGTCTACAGAAGCTTCTTCAAAAGTCTTCCAAAATTGTTCAAAAACTACTTCTATAGTCATCAATTTATCCCTTGAATCATCTTAAAAAATGTCTAAACACGCATCACTCTAATGTTTCTCTGCCTCCAAAATTTTCTCTTGGGTTTGATCCTTGAGCTTATGAAATCCCCATGTAATGTTTCCATTACTTTATTTCCATTCACAATATTCTCTATCCAATCATCAATTTTATCTAACTCTTCTACTATATACACATCCATTAACATTCGATACCTTTGACCCTTTATGGACTATAATAGTTGTAGGTCTTTACACCAGGAATGCACTTTGTCCATTAACCCAAAATCTTGGTTCAAAATGGCCACTAACTTATCTACATTATTCTACATATGATGTAGTAGTTTAAGATTTCTTTGTATAATCTTCACACCTTTCTCTTCAAAACTTTTTGGCCATTGCTAACAAACCTTCAAAAATTGATCAAGTTGCACATTCTCCTTATCCCTTTTCTCAAGTGTTGTATTTAAAATCTCCTCAGGATTTTTAGGTTCAAATGGACCAACTACTTCATTCAAATATCCCTTTTGGATCTCATTCTACTTCCAAAGAGCTATTAGTTCAGTCTCATCCTATTCTAAGTGCCTAAACACTTCTTTGATTCCCATTGTCACCATTAACTTGGTAGTGTTCACTGTGGGTTACCCAAGCATGAAATCCCTGATTTGATAATATTTTAGAGTCAAGTACTCAATGTTTGCATGCAGAGGAGGGATAGAAACATGAGCAAACAAATCTTGATTCTAATCACTCATCATGAAGGCTAGTGTTTATGCATCTTTTGGAGGTGACTCAGGCTTCCTGAAAGCTTCAATTAATTCTCTCATTCCCTCTTCCTCATTGGAATATTGCTGCCTTTTGTTTCTAATAATTACCTCTTTCCTCAACCATCTCAAGGTATGTTCCATCAAAGATTTAACTTTTGAAGGAGTTTTTTCTGCTATGCTCTTTCCCTTATCATTCCTCTCTGGAGTCTTCTCCTTTTGTGAGAGATCTACATTGGGAGTCTTTGTATTTTTTGAGTCCATGGTTCTCATCTTTGTTTCTTGGGAAGTCTACTGAGGCTCCTAACCTATTTGTCCTTCCTCTAATACTTCATCGACAATTATTTTTTGTGGCTCTTCTTCCTGTTGAGCTTGGACCTGCTCTTCATTACCCAGAGGGAGAGGTGTAGCTGAACCTTTATCCATACAAAATGACTCTAGATTTGGTGATGGTGGGGCTACTTTGGGTCCTTGTGATTGAGGTGGTAATTGAATCTAATCCTCTTATTGAGGTTGATTAGTTAGAGTATCCCTTATCTTATCTCCCACCAACTCAGTGCCAACCAACATTAAATTAAAATATGACATTTGAAAGACATCAACCCCTTCATCTTCTTGTTCACCAATCCATTACTGTAGCTCATCTTCTAGAGTTGTAGACTAAATAGGTTAAGTGGGAATAGATGGTGGGGTAATAGTAGAGCTTCTTCTCCACTCTAACTCTATATCCCTAGTAAGACAAGTCCTCGAACTTAAGGGAGGGCTATCTTCTTCATATTCATCATCCTCTTCTTCCTCTTCTGGAATGACTTTTAGTACTCATGGAAAAGAAATAACTCTTGTAATAACCTTTTGTCTCCTTTTGACTAGAGTTTTGATCTTTCTTCTCTTAGGAGTGGATGAGGAGGCTTGTACCTCTTACTCAGGCAAAGTTCAAGGATAACTTTAGTGGCTAATATTCACCGATTTGCTAATCTCACTCACTGGGGACCTTAGATTTGGCTAGCTTTTTTGGACTTTTGGGGTATCCATAAAACCTTCACTTTACTAAAATTAGGTCCCATTCTTAGGATAATCACTAGTAATAATACAAAAGTATTCATATTTTAGTGATGACTTCACCAATAGAATCTAATTTCTCTATGCAGTAGTTTAAATATATTCACCTATAATGCTCAAGGCTTATCTTAATTGATGGTCATATTCACCAATATTTGGTAAAATTTAAGTTACACTATATATTAAGCATGTAGATTAGACATGTATATCTATTTTGAAGAGTTTTCATGAAACTTTTTTATCCTTTCTCACTTTTCCGTGAAATATATTTGATTGGGGACATGTGTCTTTACTTTGGGAACTTTTTTTAAAACTTGGTATCCTTTGAAATGTTTGGCTTGGAATAGGATTCAGGCCATTATTCTAGGATCATCCAATAATTAAAAGTAATAGAGGTGCTTCCCCAAAACCACCATTCAATAATTTGAAGGGAAACTGTAATGATAAAAGTGTGGGCTAAATTTAGGCAAGAGCCTACAACACAATGATAAAATGTGAGTCTCTTATCAAAGAGGTCTTGGGTTTGAATCTACCTATGCTTAATAATATAATAATTAATAATAATACATAATAATTAGTCTTGGCTTTGGCCTCTTACCGATCGATAAAAAAAGAAGAGTGGGGGCTGAATTTAACCTTAAAGTTTGATAATTAATTAGGCTCCATATAATAATAATAAAAAAAAATTCATTATTTCTAGGTATTTGTACTTTTTTCCATGGTTTTCATCAATAATGAAAGATTCGCTAGGATTTTATAGGATTTTCATATGATTGAAAAATAATCGCCAATAAAATTAAAAAATTTCCTACTTAAAAATAAAAATTTGCCAATAGAAATTAAATTCCCCCCTGAACTAATGCTCGATTCACCAATTTTTTTAAATTTTTTCTAAAGTGGGGTTTCTTCAAGTTATCCCTAGCAGAGATACTTCTTGTATTTTTGTTAAAGCTCCTTACCCTTGATTTTGTAGTGGCACTTGAGGATTATCCTCAACTTATGTGACTTCTATATTCTCTAAGCCTTGTAGATTCTCTACCTCTTGTCGTGGCATTGCTTGGGCTATTCCTTCTTCTGGCTTGGATTGTTGGGGCAAAGCCCTTTTCCTTTTGCCTTTACCCTTTTGAGCCCTATAGTATCCAACTTCTCTGTCAAGTTGGTGTATTATTTTTGGCCTTACTGGGGATTAAGTTGTGAAAGTAGGCACTATTACTTTTACTCCTCTACCTTTTTCTGGGTGGGCTATAGCTTGGAAAACTACAGTTTGAGGAATTGGATCTAGCTTGAAAGGTCTTTTGATCCAATCCTTGGTCAATTGGATGACATGCCTTGCCCTATGATTAATATTTGAATTTTCCTCTTTATTGATATTTGCATTCATGATAGGTCGATCAGATATCTTATCTCTATTGTATAAGGGATCTAGGACATCTTTAGTGTCTCATTGCACTATCTTCAAAGGAACCTTTATCTTCAAAGAATTGCCTGCCAGATAGAGAGTCATCCTACAATAATCTCTTATTCAGATTTTGTAGTTGTCTACTATGTTCATCTAATGGTCCTCAATTGCATCTTCATGTTGGAATTGTTTGCCTGCTAAATACTACTCTTCCAACATTATCAAACTATGGATGAGGAGAGTTATATTCATCCAAGGGATATTGATCCTACTCAGACTCAAAAGTTAGAATATCCTCTTTCTAGACCACACTAAATGATCCTATAGTAATGGGTCACACCTAGGTTTTCTTGTGTTGCTTTCTTACTCTCTCATACAAAAATAATAGTTGTCATGCAATCTCTAGTAATCTGAGCCTATCACATGGATACCTAGGGAACTTCTTTGGATTGAAAATTGTACTCGCTACCGTTAAATAAGTGAATGTCTTAAATTGGATGTAGTAGGCACCAATATCTATAATATTTTTTGCCTCCTCATTTGACATCCTTTTTGCATAATCCACTTCAATAAACTAGATAATTATGAAAATAAAGGCATAATTCACTATTCGGTATTCCTTGCTATGCTCTAAAAGCTTTTTCTTCTCCATCTAGGGGTATACTATATATGGCCATGCATTTGTATCTTGCATGCTACCCTTTTTGAACAATCTTGGATAGTTTTTTGCTCTTGCAACTAATAGGTACACCAAATAGGATGTCATGTAGAACTTATGGTTGTTCTTGACTACCACCAACTGCTCATCCAGATTCCCACTAAGAATTGAAGACCAATCAATTGACATCTTTGTCATTTTGATGGTCTCAATGAAATGCACCATCCATATGTTTAGGTCTCCTGATGCCAGTAACCCCATGACTCTACTCAAAAGTACTATAGAATATCCAATATCATCTTTCATATAGCTCCTTGTCATGTTCAATTTTCCTACTTTTCATCCAAGAGGAGTCTTCTTGATGAGGTACAAGGATTGGATGATTTCCAATGCTTCCTCTCTATGTTCTCTATACAACCTTTCCACCTAATGATATGTCAATCTGATATATTGACCTACTCTCCAAAGATCGAATACCTTCTCTATGTTATTAGGCCTTAGATCTAGCACAATCTATCCAGTTATTCTTTTCACAACCCTTTCTTCAGAGATAGTTTCTGCCAATGCCATGATCAACTTCGAGGATTGTACTAATATTGGGCATGATGCTGTGTTGATTAGCTCTAATCGGATAAGAGCAGATATCATTAGAGACCTCTTGGTATATTTTTTTCACAACACTAGGAGGGCATTCCAATCAATATGGCTGAGTTTAGTGTCTTGGATCTCTGAATACTCATAATGGAAGTGCAATTTTGCTGGAACACCTTGAAACTTGAAAACTATTGGTTTCAGAGCCATCTTTTTAGTAAGGGACGACGATGGAGAGGCCATTGAATTTGCACCAAAATCAACATCCATTAGTCCAAAAGATCAACAAAACTTAATCAAGACAAACCCTGGTTAGCAATAATTATGACCCAGAACATTAAAACTTTCAAAAACAACTAAAAAACCTAATTACTAACTCTAGAAGACAAGAAAAAAGCACACCTTGTTCACCTCGTGGGTGCACCATGTGTGCCATATCCTATGCAAAAAACTTAAATACTAAGGGTGTGCACCTGGTGCACCTTGTGGGGTTTGCTAGGTGTGCACTCTTACAACACAAAGAGGAGTTAATAAAAATGAAAGGGTGCACAGTTAATGCACCTCATGGGGTGTGCTAATTGTGAATCCTTTATTTCCTAAGGGATGCTTCTACCTAGTAAAGGTGCACAACTACACACCTTTCACTAGGTGAAGACTTAGTGTAAGTTTTAGTTTTCTAAGTTTTTAAAGTTTCTAAAGTAATAAAGGTGTGCACCTTGCACACCTTAGGAAGTGTGCAAGGTGCACATCTTAGGAAGTGTGCAAGGTGCACATATTTGCCTTAACTTATTTTTAATGTGTGCTGTGTGTGTAGGTGGAGTAGAGTAGTGCACCTTAGGAGGTGTAGTGATGCAGGAGACTCTAGTGAACTAGAGTTTTGTGAGGGAGAGAGGTAGGGGTACCAAGCTTTATAGGTCTAGGATCTACAACATCTCCTTGAGGTGTGCAACTGTGCTTCTGCACACTTCAAAGAGGGAAGTGCTTCCCCCTTTGTGATTTAACACACTAGCGCACTTGGTGAGATGTGCTAGGTGCGCTAGTGTGCCTCTCTCATTGAAAAAATGACTTTCTCATTGAAAAAATTGAGTATTAGAATTGAAAATGAGAATGGGAAAAGGAATGAGGAATGAGAATGGAAAATATGTATTCCAGTCCCATTTGGTTCACCTAGAATTTGTTTGAGAATATGTGAATCCCTTGTTTGGTTGTACAAAATTGAATTTGGAATGAGGTTAAGTTTATATTTTTTTCCTCTAATTTTATTTGTTTTAGTTTAATATTGTTTTGATTAATTTTTTCAAATAATGTATATTTATTTTTGGTTGACTTGTTGAAGTTAATGAGGAATTTCAATTATTTTAACTTTTTATATATAAATAGATAACATCACTCGTATATTGGTCATTTATATACAAAATCATAAATAAAATAGTATCCACAATCATAATGAATTTAAAAAAAAAAATATATATATATATCATCATTTAATTTGTCCAACATCAACTATACATAGTCATAATACAATTTACATCTCCAATTACATCTCCAATATCTGTCTTTTAACCATATTTATGAAGTTGGTCTGAAACCACCAATAACCAATACTATGATTATAGCAATTAGAACACAAATAATACATCGTTGAAACATGATTTCAACTTTCTCCATAGAAGCAATCTCCTTAGCAGCAATATCTTGAACGTTACACAATTTGCAACCATTCCTTTCATCATTTATATAGTTAGATGCAGTTGATGTAGATGGGTCATCCTTGACCCATTGAAAGAAATTGCAGCCATTATCCCCATGCATTCCAAAACTACATATGTCCTCACCACAATAACATACTATGTAAAAATAAACATTCAAAAAATAGTAACAACCTTTCGACTATTTGGACAACAAAAAAATTAATGCCTAGGGTTACATTCTGTGCATGACATCCTCATTACTATGGTGCTAGTGCCATAGTCACACAATGGAAAATTATTTGAAGCCATCAACCATATATAAATAATGAACAAATATAATGAGAGTAAATAAATAATGAACTAATTATAAACAAAATATTCTTACTGATCAATGTAAACATAACTTTAAAAAGCATCCAATAGAAAATAACTAATTATAATTTTTTCTTCATATGAAAAAATAAAATGTTTGAATAATTGAGAAGACAATAGGAAAATATTATAAGTGACAACCCAAATGCAACACAATGACCCATCATGGTCTTCTAACTTTTTAAGAAAATACAACTGGCAATATGCAACAAGTGGATGTGATTTCACAATGAATATTGATAGTGAGTATTACAATCATAGTGAATATTGATACAATATTACAATCAAATAACAAATAAGTTGGATTAAAAAAGTCACCCATACGATGTTTCACCATATTCCTAGTACTAGCTGAATACAATAGTGCATACAACAACAACATGAGTTATTCTATACACATAGCAGTGCACACATCAACACATCACAATTAGGGAAATACAAACAATAATTACAAGAAATCCATAAAACATAATTCATTAGAATTATAAATATTCATCATATATTCTTGGTCAAGTAGAAAAAAACATTTATTCTATAGTATGATCTGCACCAAAGGAGAGATTTAGTCCAGTAATACTCTTCCCATACAAACATACATTTCACCAAATTCCTAGTACTAGCTGGATACAACATTCCATATAGCAACATGATGAGTTACTCTGTACATACAATAGTGCATACAACATACAACAATATAAACAACTATTGCAAGTAATCAAAAAAAACTTAATTCATTAGAACTATAAATCATTATGTTGAACAAAATGAAGGTAAACAACATGTATTGTTCATCCATTTCAAGAACAAATGGAACCAATGGAGCTGAGAATGCTTTAAATCCATTCAAGTTTGGCAAACATGAACATGAAGATTGTAAGTTAAAACATAGTCTAAAAAAATTTATAAGTTCATAAGGATTATAATTTATCAGTTAACTCTGCCAAACTTATATCTAACATACTCTTCCCTCTCCTCTACAATCATCTCTACGAACACCCAAGCTTTTGTAGGTTCTAAACTAAAAAAGTCACATGCGACAATCAAAGTCTCCCTACTAACTCCAAACATGGCCTTGAGGGTAGTAACTACACTTGATATATCATGCTTGACTTCCCTCTTATCAACATTGATGTTATTGGCCTCAGTCATGTCCCGATCTATATTTTGAATACTTTTGCATATGATCTCCAAAGAAGAAGCCATGCTTAGCTTCCTCCTCTTTGACCTTCTTGCTGATGGAAAAGATGGATTTTGTCTAATAGATGCATTGGAATTGTTTGAATGAAGGATTTCTTCATCAAATTGAGGAGTATCTTCCATGTGTGTATCAAAGCCCACATCATCATCAAGATCAACAACCTCTTCAAAAAGAGATGTCCATCTTCAACCTCTGGACCTGTTGCTACTCCATATCCATCAACTATGTTGTTGCCAAAAATGACTGTTAAGTCATTGAAATAGGTGAAGGGTTGCCTCTTGTAGACTCTAACATTTTTGAAATCTTTTCTTTTCATGATGAAATAAATTAGAAGTTAGAGGACTTTCATTTCAGTTGATTAAGATATACTTCACTCAGATAAAGCTATTGTTTAGAGAACATTACCTTCAACAACTCTTCCCATACATTATCATATGAACCCATATTGACTACTCTTGTTCCATGCAAAATAGCTCATGTTTCACAACTCTTTCAACATTCTATTTAACCTTGTTTCTATGTTTTTTACTTATTCTTAAAGTTATCCTTTCCAAGATTCATTTTCATTTCTTCATTAAACTTCATTTGTATTTGTAGTCCACGCTTCCTTTCTAAAGCCCCGTCACCTTTTCTTCCTAACTAAATTTTCTCAAGGAGAAAATCTATCAACTTATGTTTTATCTCTTTTGACCACACCAATTTTACATTTTTAGCTGAAGTAGCAACTGTAGTATAATGTACCTCATCATCCATGCTTGTTAAGGGATTGGTAAATGGCATTTTTAGCTATCAATGGGTAGCTACAAAACTTGAAAAAAACCATGAACATATCATGAAGATATCATAGTGTAAGTTGTCTGTCTAGGTCTTTTAGCAACAATCAAATTCAACTATAATGGTTCACATAAACAACTATACTATCTTGTTGCACTTCAAAATACATAAACTACTATTCTATTTTAGGTCTGTACATAAACAACTATGGTTGACATAAACAACTATTTTGTTTTAGTTATGTACTTTTTCCAAATTTATATTTTCATTGAACATACAATTGGAGAGTTAAAAAATCATAGAGCCAATTAGGAAGTTAGTTGTCTAAGGTGTAAGAAATCAACAAAATATCTTACAAATATAGACCTATAATATATTCTTCATCACCGAATTTATAATAGACATTTCAAGGAGATCATCACCAGATTTTTGAAGCTGTTGTATGGTAGATTTATAGCAAACTTTTAAGGTGCTTTATGGCAGATTCATGGCAGACTTTAGAGCAGATTTATAATAGACTTAAGAGAAGAGGTTTGTAATGCAAAATTGCATGCATTCTTGCATTTTACAATTCTAAATAGTTTTTATTAGTGTGATACTTTGTTTCTACAAGAAGTAGGCTTATATGGATGATATAAATGACACTAACACAATTGAATAACTAGCAAACTGATAAAAGGGGATACAGACCTCAATGGGCTTTCCAGTTTTGTTCTCAATTCAAATCATATATAAATAAAATCTTACCATGTCTTATGTTATTAAAGCACATTAAGTAAAACTTTTTCTAAAATCAATACATCTAAAAAACAATAGTAAATTGACAAACACATCAATGCTACTAGTAAGTAATTGTTTACCATGAACAATATGAGAAAAGCTAATGCATTATCTACATGCAAAAAAGAACTGCTATCATGAGGATAAACAACATTTCTTTTACCTTTAATGCTCCTTATCTCATTTAAAACCACTTTTGTTGTCTTTGATAATTCCTTTCTTAAAGAAAGTTGAGGGCCTATTCAAATGGTGTAGATTAAAAAAAGAGCACATAGGGACACCTGCTACTTTAAGGCTTTCATTTTTCATTTCACTAAATGGTCTAAAGCCTTGTTTGATAATTGTCATTTGGTGGTGCTTAGTCTACTAATGATATCATAATAGATTTTAATATCATAGTGGAAAATTTGAAAATGGGTATGCAAATCCTTATTTCTTGTTGTTTCAAGATGGATTATGGAGAGTTAACCCATGGGATTGTGGTGGCCTATGTGAATTCCCTCTAATAGATTGGAAAATATAATGAAGCATATTCGATATCATTATGATGAAATAGGTGTCTGACTAAATCCAAGTCTATGAAATATTCAAGATATATATATTAGGACAGAGATGATTGTAAAGAATCCCCATTTAGTGTATTTGACATAAATTAATTAGATCCAATAATAGGCATTCAAAAGGTTCTAGATGACATGTTCAATGATCAGGATGAAGACATCTAGAGTTGGCTCTCCATGCATGGTATTCATGTATCAAGCTCCTTAATAAAACAATGGACCCATGACATATATAACTCAAGGAGTATGAAAACAAAAAGAAGCAACCCTTGATTTAGAGGAAATGGTTATTCCATATAATTTCAATTTCATATTGGCCTTATTCAAGATAGTGTTGATGGTTGTAATGAAGGAAGCCACCTGATATGTGTGTGATTAGTGAGTTTATCTGTAGGGTCATTAAACTCTTAGATAAACACAACATACTTTATCAAAGCCAAAAGTCTTATTGACTTCAAAATATATTGAGGAGTGTAATGAGTCATCACCAACATGTGTCATCTATTTGGAAACATATAAAGGCCTCCTTTAAATTCGAGAGACATTTAGTCAAAAATAAACAATTTAGATTTTAAGAAATTGAATAAATCTACATATGTCAAACATCTGGTAGAAGATTAACAACACGACCAAGTGATAATGGTTCCTCCTCTTCTCTTAGTTGTTATTCCTGTAATTTTTTCTTTCTCTTAAAAGAGCTATCATTGGCATTCATATTAACAAATCTCTAATGAAAAGTGGCAATATAGAAAACCAAGAGTCTAGACAAAGCATCACTATCCAAATTATTATTTTCATTTTAAAGACTAGTGTGGAAGAGAAAGGCACCCAAGAAAGATATAACTAAAGCTTAGCTATGTAGCAGAATGAATTTGTGTGGTAGGTCTTGAGCATTGATAATAGGAGTTTACTGTTGCTGTAGTTATGCCTTGAACTATACATTTGGTGAAGCAGGAGGGATTGGTTGACATTGATATGTTTTTTTGCACACATTTAATGTCTCATTTTTCTAGTCATGAGCCACCCACTTATATTCATTGACTTCAACACAATGGCTTGATAATTTGAATATGCTTCTTGACAAGTGGATCAAAATAGAAAAGTTAATTATAAGGACATGAATCAATGTGATATATCATTTAACATTTCCTAGAGACTTAACATTTGCAATGTATAACTGGAGAGAATTTTAGTTGCCTAACTACTAAACCAATAAAATTCAAGGAATAAAACCTTGTGTTTACATGTGGATCTATGAATAAAGGTGCATTACACTTATATTGTTCCATTCCGTTGAACATCAGTTTAGTTAAAATCAAATATCACGAATAATATTAGTCACAGCCAAGCAACATTTGCACCCTCAAGTTAAAATTAAATATCATAAACAATATTTCAAAGATCATAGGTGCAATATTAAACTTAATTGGATAAATGGAAGTAGAAAACTAGGGTATGTAAAATCCCCTGACAATATCAATATACCATTTCTTGACACATCTCCTAAAATAATGCATATAGTAGATAGTCTGGAATAGTGAAGTGTAAAATGATCCTTGAAAATACAAAGTGCAATTCCTATTCACTACAAAGTGCAAATAAATGTTCATATTTTGTGGTACAAGTAAGTTTGAGAGTTGTAATCTTCCCATATCCTTTGGGCTATTACATCTCTAAATCTCCCCCAATCATCTCTATCTCATTGATTCATCACATAAGTCTCAAGAATTGGCACATTTATCCCAGCATGATCATCATCCTTTCAATTTCCACTTCAGATGGAAGACCATCCTCCATTGTAATGAAGTTGTGTAGTATGCCACATGCCAAAACAATCTTTGTTTGGGTAAATATACTATAGGATGTGACATGCTTCAGGATAGGAAAATGTTGCTTGAAAATACCAAATGTTTGCTCTATCACATTCCTACGAGAAGAATGTCAGTGGTTAAATAAATCTTGGGGACTGCTGATTGGATTTTCTTTGCAAAATTCTTTTAGGTGGTAACATGTACACTGATAAGGAGTAAGAAATCCTGGTACATTTGGGTACCCAACATCAACCAAATAGAATTTTCCTACACAAATAGACTTACAATTATACTCAAAATAGAGCATTAAAGTTTTGATTTAGTTTAATCTAAATATAATCATATTAAATATCAATTAATATACTAGGGGGAACCACAAGTGGATCTGCTCTAGAGAGAGTTGAAGCAAGCCCCCAACTATCTACAATAGATCCTTCCAACCAACAAGAAGGTATTGAAACTTGTGGTCAAATGAATATATGCCCAAAACATTCTGTGATAAATTACCCTTTCTATCATGATATTTTTCTTGCATGTCCACATCAACAGTAACAAAAATATGAGTTCCATCAAGTGCACCAATACAATCCTTTAATAATCAATATTAATATCAAATAAAAATTATTATATGTAGTCTCTAGTAATGAAATACATGCCAATAACATAGTTACCTTGAAATATGGATCAAAATGGTCCTTCCTAGAAATTTTTGGAGGAGTGGATGCAACAAGGGGTAAAATACAATCATTATGAAGTGCTATTATAGCCTTTAAGACTTTGTGGAAGTTTCGACTCAGTATCCCTCCCGAGTGACCAAAGTTATGACCAATCTTTTGATTCCTTAGATTGTGGACAAGGGTGTGGAGGAACATCACTAGTTGTTCATCTAGTGATATGTTTGTCATTTCTTGAATGCTCTCTTTTGTCTTAGAATTTTGGCCAAGCGAAAGAAGGCTACTCTACTCATGTGTATTTGGTCATGGTAATCTATGTTACTAGAATGGATAATGCACTTATAAAAAGGACATATAGCTCTTCTTCACTTATGCCTATCTCTTCTAGCCTATTGGGAAGATGCTACTATTAATATTACAAGAATGGAAAACAAGAATGAAAGCAAAATAGAAAGTATGCACATGACCTTGATCTTCCTAACTATAACTCCTTGGACTTCTATATCATCGATAAGATCCATCGAATGACCTACAATGGAAACACATCGATGTATTGGGTCACATGAATCATACTATTGTTAAGAGCTATATAAACAAAATATAAACAATGATTACTAGCTTGAAATGAGTATAAATGCTGCCATTCAAAGGATATAATTGAATCCCTAGGCCTACTTCCATTGAAATGAGACCTTTGTAATAATGTTGAAACTACCCTAACTAAGATGTTTTAAAAAGATAGAAGTATAAACAAGGCATGTAAACTATTTTACAGAATGGCACATTGCATAGCTTCTGGTGCACTCCATGAGCTAGACATTTACTAGGGGTGCTACTTATTAAATAAACCATTTTGTAAGTGCCAAGGTCCCCAAAGTTGTAGACAACATTAATACTAAACTTGGAAAATCATGCATTCTCTTACATTGTGAGACTAAAAGTCTCTGCTATATTCTGTAGAGGCCAATAATAGGCCACAAAATTTCTACCTAGGTGTTAGGCAAGTTTTCAAACTTTTTCTTGGAAAAATAGAGAAATAATTTACTATTCTTTCAAACACAACAATAAATTTACTCTACTTTCTAACATTTGATGCTTATAGCAATTGTAGTCTCTAATTTTTTACAGTAATCCCATTCATGGGTGAATATGTGATGGAAAGTATAATATGGAGTGTATGTTTGAAATATAATAAGAGTTTTGTTTTGCTTTCATTTTGTTGTTAGCTAGTAGACTGCATTGTCTTGAGATCAAGCTATGGCTCTCCCCCCACCAACCCCACATGCTATTAAGCTTGCCGAGGTTTGAACCTTTCTTATTTGTTGTGTGAAAAAAATCTCCTATCAATATGGCTAGATGCCTAAAGGACCTTTTTAAAGTATTAATAAGTTTGGTACATGTTAAATAGAAATACTTAATGGTATTCTGCATGAGAGATTATAATCTCTCTCTCCTCAGGAAAATGAAAAATAATTGTGACAACTTAGACTTGAAAAAGTATCAAAAATGAAGAAAGTGAGAATACAATCGTCAGTGTATCTAGTCATAGAAATAAATTTCAAAGTTCTATATTTAATTTAATTTACTAAATTTAGATAAGGATATCCTCTAGTGGCCATGAATGTTAAACTAGATCTATAAGAGGTCTATCCTCTAAATATGGTATAGGATTATCAAATCCCATTTCCAACTTTTTTCAAGATAAGTCATGGTTCATGAAACAAAAATCCCCAAGGCTTTTATAAAGATAAGTCATGGTTCATGAAACAACAATCCCCAAAAGCTAAGAGGGCTAAAACTTAGATAAGAAACGGATAATATAATCACCTAAAACTGAATGGTGTATGGAAAACTTGAAACAATGTTTATAAATTTCTCTTTATTGTTTAATCTCTTAAAATGAATTATTTATAAAGTTTTACTGGCTTGGTTTAAAATTGTTGAAAGATATAAATAGAGAAATGGTATTATATGTTCATTTTACCATTAAAACTATAAAGTGGTGGAATTATTCCAACGATGATAAAATTGAGTCATAGCTCTTTGATGTTGGAATCGAAACATGCCATAACTCTTTCAATGAATCCTTCTTCAACTCAAAATGTCTTGTGAAATTTGAGAGATTTGAATCTCCATGTCAAAAACAAATCTATCAAATTCCATTCTCGTTTTGCAAATATGGAGATAACAAAGTGAGCCAGATGATGAACAAATCCACCAACACAAAAATCCTCCCCATTTTCAACAAGCTAAAATGGTGTCAAACTAAAGCATTTATTTTGGTTAGGAATTGCAACTCTTCTTTGGCCATAAACTTCAATAACAGAGGAGAGTTGAAAGAATTACTAAATAGTTTATGCAACAAAAGAAAATAGGAGGCCATAGATCCTACCACCTATGCCAACCTTCTCAATGCTTGCATCAAAATGAGAGCCTTGGAAGAGGGTAAGCAATTGCATGCTCATATAGTTAATACAAAATTCCATCTAGGTGTCTTCCTTAGCAATTGTCTCCTTGAAAAGATTCATGGTCCTGGAATATATTGATTGGTGGGTTCACTAAATTAGGAAATTTTGTAGATGTGCACAAGATATTTGATGAAATGTCAGAATGAGGAACTATTTCATGGATATCCTTGATTGTAGGATATGTGTAGAATGGCTATGGAGGGGATGCTTTGGAGATGTTTTAGAAAATGCAAGTTGCAAGTGTTGAAGTGGATCAATTTATTTATGCTATCATTATTAGTGCTTTTGCAAGCTTAGCATCTCTACAAGGTAGTAAAGTAGTGCATGCTCACATGTTTAAAATAAGAATGGATTTGGACGTGTATATAGGAAATGCACTTCTTGAAATGTATGCCAAATGTGCGATTTTAGAAGATGCAAAACATGAAGTTTCATGGAATTGGATGATTTCTAGATATGAAAGGTATGGATACTGTAAAGAAGCCTTGAGATTTGAATCAGATCACAGGGACAAAAGGGCACATAAAAAAATGCAAACAACTATTCATTTTTAGGATGAACACCCCTCTTATATCTCAGAATGATCCTTTGCTTTGATTGCGATCCAATAGGAATGGCTGTGAGACTGTTGCCCTCAATTTGTTTTCCCCCAATGTAAACACAAGGGTTATCAAAAGCCATGCCTAGATTGGGTAGGGTTTGAGAAGGATTAAAAAAATCCATGCCCAGAGTGGGTAGGGTTTGAGAAGGAAGGATTAATAAAGGCTACTCTATGAATTCAAGCATGTAGAAAAATATATATACACCCAGAAAACACAAAATAATGTTTATGCTACAAAAAGCCAGGAGTACTAAATGGTGGTAAAATCCAAATTCCAAATGGTGCATATACAAATTCACATAGCTTCAATACAAAATCTCAATGATTTGCAACCAAATTTTTTCTCACAAAAATTGTATTTTTTACATACCTCTGACGAGCTACAATCCTCGACTAGAAGGAGGAAATGAAGCCAATCTTCTACAAACAATCAGAAGAGCTGCAATGTTTCTGAATCTCACACCAATGCTGCACAAACATCACACACTTTGAGTGGGATTTTTTGTCGAGGGTAAAATGCAAGAATTTTTTTCTAAGTGGGAGTTTTTCCATGTATGGACTTGATATATTATAAATTTTGGATTAATCAAATTGGGAATGGAACTGGCCCGTTCCAATTACAAGTATTTTTTGGAATGGACAAAAGCTCATTTTAGGGCTAAAATAAGAATACATAATCCAATTCTCCATTCCTCTTCCATGCACCAAAAAAAGAATACAAATTATATTCTAATTTCCTATTTCTATTCTGGTTGTATTCCAGTAACCAAACATGTGATTAGAGATATGGCTTTCAGTTTCAAGGTTTCTAGGTAGAGACCCATATTAGCTAAAAAATCTAGGAAAATACCCTAAAAGGACTCATACCTCAGATTAGGGATCTGGAAAGCTAGAAAATAAAGTACGGGGTTCCCATTTCTAAGCAAAGTGGGGCGTGCATTGTGAAACCACAATAGGAACATTTTTAAAATTCCAATAATGTGAAACTTTTAAATGCAATGTATTGAAACTAAAAAAAATATGAATTAAAAGAAGTCACCACTTAACATGTATTTGATAAATATAATCCATATGGAATGTAATCATACGTGAAGTTACAAATCAATTTTTTTTTGTGAATTCCATAAGGAAAATAAATTTTGAAAAATTCTAATCACAAATATGAAAGAGTAAAACATGTCATGTTGACTAAAATATGAGGTAAGGAAATAGGAATCCACTATGATAAACTAGGTGTTAGGATAAAACCACGGACACAAATAAAAACTACATGCAAATATAACCAATAATAGAAAATAATAGATCACACATAAATGAACACAAGACACCAAAATTTAACATGGTTCACCCAATCCTTGGGCTACGTCCACCAAACAACAAGTCTAATCTTATTACAATCTAGTGATTACAACCTTATTATAGTCCGTAATCCCTTACAGCTCAATACCGCTGCAAGAAGCAATTTCACATCACAACATAATAAAAATACCCAACCCTAAACCCTTTTATAGAAGTATTAAACCACTTTAGGGTTATAACATGTTAGCCATAAATTAGCCATAACTTTAGTGGTGAATCTACGAATAGTACCAAATTTTTTTTTCACCCCACAAAATTATGGAGTATGTACAGTACTTTCCTAATCAGTCACTACAATCTAAAAATTTCCCACTTAGGGATTGATCAGGTTCCACACTAAACAAAAATCTCCCACTTGGCGACTAATCCTGTAGCAATACCACTATCACATGGGGCTCCCACTAGATCAAACCACCCTAGACTCTACTGTTCTTTTATTCATGTTTAGTCTAAAAGACCAACTGAAGTTGAAGAGGAGTTCAACTTCTCCCTTGTTACAACTTTTGTCAACATATCTGCTGGATTGTCATTTCTATGTATCTTCTCTAGCTTTAACTATTCATCCTCCAAAACTAACCGAATGAAATAGTACAAAAACTATATGTGTTTGGTCTTAGAATGCAGAGCTGAATTCTTGGCAAGATGAATGGCACTTTTACTATCTGTGAACAAATAATTATCCTTTTGAGGATGTCCCAATTCTTCCAAGAAGAACTGAAGCCATATCATCTCCTTGGCTACCTCTGTAGTAGCAACATACTCTGCCTTTGTAGTGGATAGAGCATTAATCTTCTATAACCTAGAAACCCAGCTCACAGCTATCCCACCAATAGTAAAGACATAACTTGTAGTACTCTACCTGGTATCAATATCCCCTACCAAATCTGAGTCAACATAGCCCTGCAAATTAGTAGTAGAGCCCCCAAAATGTAAACACTTATTGGATGTTCCTCTCAAATATCTGAGAATCCACTTAAAACATTCGAATGCTCGAATCCTGGATGACTCATATACCTGCTAATGACTCCCATTGCATGTGCAATATCTAGCCTAGTGCATACCATAGAATACATCAAGCTTCCTATAGTTGAAGCATAGGGTACCTTGGACATCTTATCCTCCTCTTCCTGTGTCTTAGGACACATCTCCTTAGTCAATTTCAAGGGACCAGGTAAAGGTGTGTTGACAGCTTTAGCATTCTCCACAGAGAAATGTTGCAACACCTTCTCAACATAATCAACTTGAGATAGCATCAATCTTCTATTCTTCCTATCTCTGCAAATCTTCATACCAAGGATTTATTTTTCTACCCCCAAATCCTTCATAGCAAATGCATGTGCTAACTGGCATTTCAACCCCTTAATATGATTCATGTTAGACCCAAATAAAAGCATATCATCAATATATAAACATAAAATAATGTAGCTATCATCATCCAACCTCTTAAAATAAACACAATAATCTGAATGATACCTGTTATAGCCATGCTCATGCATAAACCTGTCAAATTTTAGATACCATTGCCGAGGTGCTTGCCTGAAGCCATATAAACTTTTATTCAATTTGCACACTAAGTTATCCTTACCTTTGACCTCAAATCCCCATGGCTAAGCCATATATATTTCTTCATCCAAATCACCATGAAGGAAGGCCGTTTTAACATCTAGCTGCTCTAAATGAAAATCTTCAGTAGCCACAAGACTTAAAATAGTATGGATAGAAGCCATTTTAACAATAGGAGAAAATATCTCATCAAAATCAATTCCCTTTTTCTGTGGAAATCCTTTTACAACTAACCTGGCCTTAAATCTTTTCTTACCTCCTTCCTCTTCTTTCAACCTGTAAACCCACTTATTCTATAAAGCCTTTTTACCTGTAGGAAACTTGCAAAAATCCCATGTCTTATTCTTTAGCAAAGAGTCCATTTCATCTTTCATTGCACACTCCCACTGAATCTTAGTATCCACCTACAAAGCTTCATCATAAATTTCAGGTTCACCAGCATCAGTAAGTAAAATATAATACAAAGAGGGAGAAAATCTTTGTGGAGGTCTAATTTGCTTCGTTGATCATCTAACATTCACTAGTGTGTGTGGTATTTGTTGTTGCAGTTGTTGCACATCATGAGGAATAACTAGAACATCAACTTTTGGAGTATCATCAACCACTACATAATCATCTTCTTTCTTCTCATGTTGCTGCAACAGATCTTTGTACAACACTTTCTCATTGAATATGACATCCCGACTTCTTACAATTTTTTGATTTTCAAAATCTCAAAGCCTATAACCAAATTCATTAATGCCATATCCAAAAAAGACACATTTTTTTGATTTAACTTCTAGCTTGGTTCTATTTTCAGAGTCTATATGAGCAAAAGATTCATAATCGAAGGTCTTGAGAAAAGAATAACTCACCTTTCTACTAGTCCATGCCTCCTCTGGAATACCAAATCCCAAAGGTGTAGAAGGACCTCTTTTAATCAAATATACTATAGTATTGACATCCTCCACCCACATGTGTAAGGGCAACCCAACATGCAACCTCATGCTCCTTGCGCACTCCATTATAGTCCTATTCATGCGTTCAACCACTCCATTTTCTTATGGAGTCCTTGGAATAGTTTTCTGTCTATGAATACCATTAGTGGAGCAATAATTTTCAAATTCATGACTCCAATACTCACCACCATTATCAAATCTGAGACATTTTAATTTCTTACCAGTCTCATTTTTAACCAAGCATTTCCATTTCTTAAAAGTTTGAAATACATCATATTTATGTCTAAGGAAATAAACCCATACTTTTCTAGTTGCATCATCAATAAATGTAACATAATAATGTGAGCCACCAAGGGAAGATATCTGAGCTGGTCCCCATACATCTGTATGCACAAGCTCTAATTTCTCCTTTTTGTTTTCCTTCCCAGTCTTTACAAAACTCACTCTCTTTTGTTTTCCATACACACAACTTTCACAAAAATCCATATTAACACATTTCAGACCTGGTAAAATTTTCTTTGAATGAAGTACTTTCATACCTTTCTCACTCATGTGCCCAAGTCTGTTGTGCCACAACACTGTATCAGAATCCACAATAGCTATTTGTTCTCCCTGCTCAATTGCAGAAATTGTTCCTGAACATTCATTTTTCTCTGAAATAATCAAAGTAGAAGGAACAATATGACTTGTACAAAGATATAAGGTGCCTACTTTCACAAGTTTTGCTACTACAAGGGAACCTTTTGAAACCTTCCAATTTTTATCATTGAAAGTAACTACACCACCCTCATCACCGAGTTGCCCAACTGAAATTAAATTCCTACTCAGCCTTGGAACATGTCTTACCTCATGTAGTAGCCAATTATTCCCATTCTACAACTTAATATTAATTTTTCCATTTCCAACAATTTGACAGGGTTCATTATCCCCCAAATAAACAAGCCCAAAATCTCCTTGGACATAATCAATGAAATAACCTCTATGAGGTGTAGCATGAAATGAAGTGCCAAAATCTAAAACCCATGAATCATCAACACTTTCTAAAGACAAAAGCAAAGCATCCTCTTTGGATTTGTTATCCTCATTTGCCTCCTTGTCTCCATTTGATTTATCTCCTTCATTTTTCTTTCAATTCCAACAATCTTTCTTTTAATGACTTGGTTTCCCACAGTACCAGCAATCATTCGATCCTCTCAATTGAGACCTTTTCCCCTTTGAATTTCCTCTTGATTTCCCACAATTTCTAGAGTTACTTCCTTTCTCAGTTGTTCTGCCCCTGCTTTGTGCATTCAAAGCACTTCCTGATGTAGATCCACTTGAGGATTTTCTACGAATTTCCTCACTCAAAACAACACCGATCACATCACCATATTTTAGGGTACTAGATCTAGGAACATAATTACTCATAGCCATTACCAAACCATTCCAGCTTTCAAGCAAAGAACACAAAATCAAGAGAGCCCTAATTTCTTCATCAAAATTGATACCCACAGAAGATAATTGACTAGTAATAATATTAAACTTATTTATATGATTTGCAATAGATCCACCTTCTTCCATTTTCATATTAAATAAATGCTTCATGAGAAATACCATGTTTGAAGCAGAGGGCTTTTCATACAGTGTCACTAGGGTTTTCATCAATTCTTCTGTCATCTTTTTTTTCATAATATTAAATGCCATCAATGGTGCTAGGCATAATCAAATCCTTCCAAGTGCCTTTCTATCCAAAAGATCCCATTCAACATCTGACATAGTTTAGTGATTCTTGGCTTTGCCTTCCAACGGCTTCCATAAATCCTTCTAATATAGATAGTCTTCCATTTGCATCTTCCATAACTGGAAGTTCTACCCATTAAACCTATCAACCCTCAGCTTACCCTCATCTTCCATCACTCCCACTCAACTGTGAGACTCCCACTTAACCGTGAGACTTTCCTATAGAGGATAACTAAAAGACAACCTCACTCTGATACCGCTTGTTAGGATAAAACCACGAACATAAATAAAAACTACTGCAAATATAGCCAATAACAGAAAATAATAGATCACACATAAATGAACACAAGACAACAATATTTAATGTGGTTCACCCAATCCTTGAGCTACGTCCACCAAACAGAAAGTCCAATCTTATTACAATCTAGTGATTACAACCTAATTACAGTCCGTAATCGCTTACAACTCAATACCATTGCAAGAAGCAATTTTGCATCACAACATAATGAAAATACCCAACCCTAAACCCTTTTATACAAGTATTAAACCGCTTTAGGGTTATAACATGTCGGCCATAAATTAGCCATAACTTTAGTGGTGAGTCTATGAATGGTGAATCTAAAAATAGTACCAACCCAAAATTATGAAGTATGTACAGTACTTTCCTAATCAGTCACCACAATCTAACACTAGGCAGTAAGCCTATTCATATACAGCCATATTGGAGCACAAAGTCATTCAAACAAAATATTGCAAATCTATAGGAAAGAGTTGGGATACAATTAGGAGATAATTATGCTCCTTTATCATGGATTGCACTAAATAAAATAATACTTAGCACATCAATTAGCATAAGAAAAAAGCTACATGTCTATCAAAACAATATTAAATACAAATCTAGAAAGAAAAATCGTAGAGGAGCCTACATATAAAGAATAAGATTGAAGTAGTAGGACTAATTCATTTAGTGACATAGTCCCAATGATGTCAAAAGATGATATAGCTTACCAATTTAGAATTACGACATTGATTTGATGCTTTCCCTAAAAAATATCAAACCTTGTTTCAAAATAATTAAATAATAATGGGCTATGTTAATAATTGACATTTTTCTAATTTTTTTTTACAATTAAAATCTTCTTTTCTCAATCACACTTCATGGATCTATAACATTTTACCCCTAGTACGAAAATCTACATATAGCTAGGAGAAAAACAATGTTTGTATTGTATAAGGACTTTGTAGAGTTAAGATTTTACCTCTTCTCTAAATAAGGACTTAATATGAAGTATAATATTGAATATCACAAGACAATAGGTCAACCTTGATGATGTTGATATAAAATCTTGTATATGCAGATGTATTAATTTTGAAATAAAAAAATACAATTATAAATTGTAAAACTATTGTTCTTCATGCCAAAGAGGTGGTAAGAAGCTAAAAATACAAGATTGCAAATGTCAAATGCAATTTTCATTATAATACAACTCCAATAATAAATTGATGCAGTTTTAAAAGGATAGAATAGGGACAATTATACTATATTTTTGACCTAAAAATAGAGGAAAATACTTTAGCACTATATAATAGTAGCCTTGACTTTGTTATCGGATATAAGAAATAATAGAGTTTGGGAAATTTGCTATGACAATCATAGAATGATTAAGGGAAAGTCACACAACATTGACTCAAGTTTTTGGTTCTCACTATTTTTTTGGGTCTTTCTAGCCAAAGATTGATAATAATTACAAAGGAATTAGATATAAATAATCCATTGATTTGAGCCAATATTATCATAAGTTTGAAGCAATATTCTTCTAATTACACCATGTAAATGTATCTTGTGATTTACCTACATTTTCATTAGAAAATTAGATGGAAATACTGCATTTTGCAATTTTTTTTGATATCTAGATATTTATATATAGGATGATTTTCAATACAGAGAGAGAGAGAGAGAGAGAGAGAGAGAGAGAGAGAGAGAGATGTAAAAAAAAAATAAAAAAAATATATATATATATATATACATACCCATACACATATATGTGTATGTAAATATCTATGTATGATATATCTACTTATATGTGTGTATACACACATACACATACACATACACATACACATACACCCACATACATCACATGCATATACACACACATGTGCACATGCACACACACACACATGTACATTTACATGTGCACACACACACACATGCACACACACACGCACGCGCACACACACACACACACACACACACACACACACACACACACACACACACACACACACACACACACACACATGCACACACATGTGTACACACATAGCTACACACACAGGAGCACACACACACACACACACATGTGTTGTGTGTGCATGCATACATATATATCAATACATGTATGTATGTGTGCACATATGTATATAGATATCAATTTATATGTATGTGTACGTGTGTATGCGTGGAAGAATTATATAGTTACGCCTCTATTTTTGGTTTATTCATCAAAAAATTAGTTATTTATTGACATGTGTAAATTTTTAAGCATATAAATTTGATATAATATGAATTTGTGACTAGATGTAACAATTATTTTATCAAATCCTTATCTAGGATTTTGTTATGATTGTAATATGAAATCATACTATTTTTATGAACACAAAACCATCAAAATGGTATTTCTTTTGAAGCTATTACACACATGGAAATATATACATTCCCATTTATTTATACCCACATAGTGTAGACACACAAAAGTATATACTTCTATATTTCTCTCTTTAATGAAATCTCTTTTATTATTGCTATAAAAAATACTATTGATTAGAAAATTGCAAATTTTGATAACATATGCATTAGAAATATATTATTTTTATAATTCACATTAGAAGATCAAATTATAGAATAAACTACATATATCTCATTATTAGTATGCATGGAAAGTGATATTCAATCGCAAAAATCAAGCACAAAATCCCCATAACTTGAGTTACTTTGCCAAAAAAAGTAGCACGATAAATGACATCAAAAAATAATACAAAGATGAGTAAATAGGTTCACTTTTTTATGAATAAAAGACTAATATAGGAATGTATAATTTATTGTGTAGTACCAATTTTCTTGGAGTCAAAGAAAGATGGAGAGTGGATGATGTATGCATATGCTAGAGCAGTAAAAAAGGTCACTATCAAGTACAAATTTCTCTTAGAAAGAATGGACAAAATAATGGAATATTTGAGTAGTGTACCATCATATAAGAATTCAATCAAGTGATGAATAGAATACCAAATTCAAGACAAATAAATGATTATATGAGTGGTTATTCATTCCATTTGGACTAACTAGTTCACCAAGCATATTCATACAATTGATGAATGACGTGTTGAAGGAGTTCCTAGGTAGGTTCCTCATTATTTACCTTGATGATATTATGATTTTTTAACAAAACAAAAGGAAGAATATCTATGAGACATTATAAGAGTGTTCCAATAGTGAAGAGAAGAAATTAATGATCAATATTGAGAAATGAAATCTCATGAAGACATAGATGGTTTACATCTTAATGGGGGGATTTAAGACAAACCTAGAGAAGGGGACATCAATTGCAAAAAATCCAATATTAACAAAAATTGGACATGATGAGAGATTTTATTTTCTTCGAAATATTTTATTAGAAGTTTATTAGAAAATATATTACCATTTACATACTAATGGATGAGAGGAGACCAGAAGGACTTTAAGTGGACATTCATAACACAAAATATTTTTTTATTTTTTGAAGTAGAGAATGATAAAGTAATTGATACTAGCCTTACTAAATTTCAAGAATATCTTTCAATTAAATTATGATGTGGGTGGTAGTGAAACAAATTTATTTCTTGTATGGAATACAATTAGTAAGCTAAGAATACAAATAATAAACTAAGTATTCATAGACTAATAAAAAAAAAAACAAATAGATTGACCAAAAAGGAAACCAAATAATAGAACATGCAAACCTTGTATCTTTGCAGCTTCCTTGATGTGTAGATGTGGACACGATTATGGATGTATGCTCAATTGTATGTTCAATGCTTTAGCAATTCATGATCGTGGATGGATGCATGGAAATATGAGTATCACCAAATAGTGCTTTGAAAGTAATTAACTGTCAAAATGGTATAATAACTCTAATCATAAGGTGGATGATTTGTGAGGAGGAAAGGGTTCAATTTATAGGAAATTAGGTGAGGAGGAGATAAGAATTCCTAATGGATAGTTAACTAAGTGAGGTGTGAGATAGGTTTCAATTGACTAAGATAGGTAGAGGAGATTGACTTCTATGTTTAGAGATGGATGAGGGAGATGTGGCATGAGAGTGGACTTGGACTTGAGTCAGACGGAATAAATCATGCCTTAATTTATGCAAGTGATTTGGAGAGGAATTTTAGACATGGCAGAGGGGGTGATGCGTTTTAGCTAGAGTGGGTGAGGTGGCTTAGTTAAGGTGGGTGAGGTGGCTTAGTTGACTAGATTTGTTAGAAAAAAGGTTGGTGCATGAGGTTAATTAAATAGATGAATTATTTAATTAAAAGAGGAATTATTGGTGAAAAAATTATTTAATTAAAAGAGGAAAATTTGGTGCATGGGATTTGAATTTGGGCAATTGATGGTTTAGAGGATGAGTTTGTGGGTGGAGGGATTTTAATTAATTAAATTAATTAAATAGAGAAGGTTTTTTTGGAGATTAAATTAAATGGGTTTTGCATTTATTTAATTTAATAGAGGAAGAAGGAGTTTATTAATAAATTATACTATTGGTTGTCTCTTAATTTATTAATTAGGCTATAATTAATTAATTAGGGGACAATGCTAAATTAAATATTTAATTTAAATATATTTTAGAAGACGACTTAATTTGATTATGAATTTATTTGATCAGATTTAGGTGTCTACATTTTACACCTCTTTGATATAGTGTTGGTACAACACTATTTCGAAGATGTTTTTAAATAATAGATGCTGTGAAAAAGGGTTGTCCAAGTCTTGATAAAAGACTATACTATGTGATGCCCCCATGAGAAGACAATAGGAATAGAAAATGAGACCATACGAATTCTTGAAAAGTAAGAAAATTGGAGATAGAGGATGCACAAAGGATAAAAGAGGTTTAAAAGTGGCTCATTCTCGACAGAACATACATCCATTCTCACAGCTATAGATTCTTGCATACATTGAACAGAAGCTGAGACTTTTATAAATTGCATGGAAAAGGTGGTTACAAACTTCTTGGAAGAACATATTGTTACTATATTTAGGATGCCATTCTTTCTAGTTTGCAATAATGGATAAGCCTTTGCATCAATATTCCTTACCTAGCGGGTGCTGGATAATCAGGTTATAATCAATTTCTCTTAAAATTATTATCTACAAGCAAATGGTGTGGTCAAATATACAAATAAAAACTTGATCATGGTAATAAGATGTTTGTTGAAGGAAAATACTAAAGATTGGCATATTCAACTCAAATATATGATATGCATAGACCAAGTCAGGGTCAAGAATGCTTTGGGAACATCCCAATACTTGCTCATCTATGGATAAGAGCTAGTGTTCTCACTTAACCTCAACACTCCTATTTTGAAATTCATGAGTGGGTATGCTGAAGACACTAACAAGGTTCATATCAAACTAATGAATCTCTTAGAGATGGATGAGAAACAAACAACTACTTTCTAGAGCATATGTCAAAACATTAGGCTATCATTAAAAGGTGGTTTGACAAGTGGGCCACAATAAAATCTTTCAGAATATTTGATCTTGTTGTTTTGTAGGACAAGGCAAGAGAAAAGCTAGATAGCCACACCAAGTTTCAACACTTGTGTATTGGTCCTTATCAAATTGTAGAAATTCTGGGAGAAAACACTTTTAGGCCGAGTTCCTTACAAGGGGAATTGGTTCCATTGCTAATCAATGGGTAGTTTTTGAAACATTACTTTGAGGCCTAAAACTGGAAAAAGTTAAAAATAAATAAATCTCCTTTAATTTTTTTTTCATGTGTCTATAATTTATGTAAGTATGTTTTCTTTCAAAGTCGTGTCAGTCCGAGGGTTAGGTGTAATCAAGATTTTATCTTGACACATTTCATAACCCATTATTTGGTTTTGACTTTTGGGAAGAGGTATTTCTTTGTCAAAACATTTAGATGATTTTGTTTCTTGTACCAATTGAAGAACAAATGTTACTTCTAGTAATAAAGGACTTTCAATCTTGAATTTATAATTGTAGATCAATAGTTCTCAATAGTTTACAAATTTAAAGATTGATTATCTTAGTGTTTTCAAAACAAGGTCAATGGTAGCAAGGGATAGTCCAAAGCCTACCAGTTCAAATAAAAGGTCTTTTCAAAGTAAGTGCTAAGGTCTTGGTTTGGCATGAGAGTTTCTATAAAGTTCTTAAAAGAGGAATGTAAGGGATGTCAAATAAATAATGAATCTAAGAAATGACACCAATGCCTTGGCCATACAGTCTAAACATGGTTAGGGTACAGAAAGAAAAGAAAAAAACGAAAAGGTGGTGTCACAAATGAAAGATTCCAAAAAAGTCTAGAAAAGGTAATCTAACAATAGGGATATGCACTCCAAAATGGCTATCCGGTATCTAAAATAATTGCTTCATGGAAGAATCAAATGGCGACATGTGAGCTATGTGAAGAAAAAGTCAGAAGATTACCCAAGACCTCAAGTGAAAAGTGATAACCTATTAAGAGCCTTTGGAATAGATTCTCTCATCTAGTTAGATAAGTGATTGATAAATAGGTTTTGTGAGGATTCCTAATGAATGGACCAAAAGGGTGGAAGATTGTCTCCAAGTTGTTAGAAGCTCATGATAGACTACATTCTGAGATGTTGAAGGAAATGAATACACTAAACATACACTGAACTTGGACATTTGAGATTCTAAGATTTTGACTATGAAGTGACTCGAAATATGCTTGAAGTATTTAGGATTTAGTTGGTATTTGACACATATTAAAAGAATGTTTGCTGATGTAGAAATGCCTTTTTCATTTTCTTCCCTTTTGTTGGGGCTATTTGTTGTGGTTTTACAACACATGCCCCATTTATATTGGAAATGGGGACCCCCTAGTAATTTTTTTTGCTTCCCTAGACCCCCAGCCTAGGTTCTAAGTCATTTTTGAGACTCTACCTAGAGTCTAGATCCTACTTGGTCCTCTGTGTGAAAAACCCATGTGCCAAATTTTGAGAAAATTGAAAAAATGGGTGATTTATAAGGAGCACACTAGCACACCTATCAAGGTGCACTAGTGTACTAAATGCACTAGTGCACATGTGCTTCCATTTGGAGGTGCACACCTACACAAGTGCACACATCCAAAGGGTGCACATGACCCTAGGTCTATAAATACCTAGGGCCATCACCCTCTCCTTTCACTTATTATCTCCCTTGAGCCTCCACACCATTTAGAGGTGCGCCAAACATCCTCAACCTACACACACTACACTAAGTCAAAACACATAAAGGTGTGCACATGTGCACCTATCCAAGGTGTCCATTTGCACACCTTTATTCAAAAAACTTCAAACTAAAAAAATAACTCACTTAAGAACCTTAGAGGTATTGGTGCACATATACACACCTTGTCAAGGTGCGCATTTGCGCACCATTTTTTTACCCAAGGCATATAAAAAAAGTGTAAGGGTGCACACATGTGCACTCCATGAAGGTGTGCATGTGTGCACCTACTGCACAATAAAAAAAACTTAACCAAGTCCCTATTGCACATGCAATGTGTGTAGTAGTGCACATGCGCATGTGCTTACCCTATCTGGGTACAGACCTGTGTAGGTGTGCAACTACATGCAAATGACTATTTTTGAGTCATTAAGTACACCTAGTGCACCTATGAAGGTTCAAAAGATGTGCTAAAATGTATTTTAGATCTCTTTAAGGGAAATTGAGCTAATTTTCCATTTTTTTGGGGTTCTAGGTCTGGTTTTTTAGCAATTAGGGTTTTGTTCGAGTTTAATATTCACCCCTCTAGACTAATGTGTTTATGTTTTGTGTAGATAAAATGGCTTCCTTTTCATCCTCACTCGTAGAAAAGATGGCTCCAAAACTAGTTGTTTTCAAGTTCAAGGGGCACCTAAGAAATCACGCTTTTAGGATGCACATTTAGAGATTAGAGATACTGAGTTAGGAAACATAGACTGGAGCATGTTCCTAGTAGTTTGCAACAAGCCTAAGGAGAGGTCCATGATGGTCTCAACACTTTTAAGATTAGGCTTGGTTGATGTGGCCTCACATCCTACATCAATGCAATCTTCAAAGCTTTTCATGGCCTTAGTAGAGAATTATGTGTCAAAAGAAAGAGTTGTGAAGAGTATAATAGGGGAGATAGTCTTGGACTTAAGATTGAGGAACACTAAGAAAGTCTTCCATCTCCCAAGAGTGGATCAATATGTTAAGATAACTTATCATCAAGCAAAAAGATGGTATAGGGATAATGAAAAGGAAGCTAAGTAGATCATACAATCATCATTCTTGATTAATAGAACACCAGTGGGATGAAGAGTAGGAAAGGTAGATATGACTAGAGGGTACATGAAGGATGATATCAAATATTCCATTATTGTTCTAAGCAGGGTCATGGGTCTACCAACAGTTGGGCACCTAAACATTTGGATGGTACATTTCATAGAGACCATTAGAACAACTAAAATACCAATTGATTGGGCCACAATACTAAGTGAAAACTTAGATGAGTAGTTGGTAGGGGTCAAAGTTGACCCAAAGTATTACATGACATCATACTTGGTTTATTTACTAGCAGTAAGGATAACTGAATATATAGGATTCTATAAGAAGATAAGCATGCAAGATGCCAATGCTTGGCCCTATGTGATATGCCCCCAATTTGTAAAGAAGAAGCTCTCAAATCAGAGAAAGGAATACCAAATAGTGAATGATGCCTTTATTTTTTCAATCATCCAATTCATAGAGGGTGATTATGCCAAAAGGATGTCAGTAGAGGCAACAACAATGATTGCAAAAATTGATGCCTACTACATCTATTTCAAAACATTCACTGACCTAAGGGTAGTGTGTACAACTGTGAATCCCAAGAAACTCCTGAGATATCCATATAATAAGCTCATCTTATTGGAGATTGCAAGACAACTCACATCTGCATATGACAGAGTGAGGAAACAACATAAGAAGACCTGAGTATGGCCCATTACTATAGGTCCATTTAAAGTAAAGAAGAAGAAAGATATCATGACCTTTGATGTAGAATGGGATCAACATCCCTTAGAAGATTACAACTCCCCTCATCTATTTTTTGATAATATTGGAATAGTTCAACTTTTGGCAGAAATGTAATTTGTTCATGAAGATGTAGTAGAAGATCATTAGATGAACATGATAGATGACTATGATATCTAGATTAGGGATTATTATAGAATGAATTTGTATTTGGTAGGAAGTACCTTGAAGATAAAGATCCCACTAAAGAATTTACAACAAGACACTCAAGTGGTCTTAGATCCCTTGTATAATCATGCCAAAATATTTGATAGACAAATTATGAATGCAGAGATTGACAGGGAAGACAATGTAGATATTAATAATAGGGTGAGACATGAAATCCAATTGATAAGAGACTTGATCAAGGAACCCTTTAAGCTAGACCTAGCTCCTCAGACAATCACCTTCCAAGCCACAACATGCCTAGTAAAGGGAAAAGGTGTAAAAGTTATAGTGCCAACATTCTCTACCCATTCTCCAATTAGGCTGGAAATGGTATATAAACATGATAAGGATGTTGGGTACTTTAGAGATGATAAAGGGAAGAATAAGAGGATAAGAGCTTCTCCAAAGAAAGCTAAACCTAAAGCTGAAGAATCTCAACAAGAAGAAGTGACTCAAGCCCAAGAGGTATCTCAAGCACCTAAGAACCTGCAAGAGCCTCAAGATGAAGAAGAAACTCAAACTTAGGATAGTCCACAAGTGCCTCCCCTAGAATAGGAACAAGAAAAACAACCACAGAAAGAAGCATAAGAGGTATCCTTGCTTGCACAAGGGGAAGAACCCTCTCCCTTAGTTTCTAAGAAAGCTAAGGTTAGACCTATGGTCATAAGGATTAGAAGGTAGAAGATACAAAGAAAGGTTATACCTATTCCTATAGTCATAAAAACCATCCTTTAGGTAGATGAAGAAGATGAATAAGGCAATCTCCCATTGAATCAAAGGACACACTTGACAAGGGCTACCTAGAAAGAGAGAAGGAGAAGCTCCACCATTACGCCACTATCTATTCCTAGGCAACCTATTGAGGTTACAACTTTAGAGGATGAGAAACAATGATGGATGGATGGGCAAGAGGGACAAGGAACATATATTTTCAATATGTCTAATTTTGACTTTATGCTAGCAAGAATTTAAATGGTGGGTCATAAAATATGAGATACACCCATGAACCAACCTTTAGGAGAGGATTGGAATCAAATACCATCTCTACCACAAGGATTTCTAGGTCCCTCACCACCATCATTTTAGGACTATCATTTTTGGACAAAGGCTTAGCCATGCCTCTCCCTCCTATTACTGAAGAAGAATGAGAAGGGTACCAAGAGGAGCCAGAACAAAGGCCAACCAATGAAGTATCAAGAAAGGATAGATACTTGAAGAACCTCAACAAACTTCTCAAGATAAATAGGGGAGGATATTCGATACTAAAGATGTAGGGACACTAATTTTAGGTGTCTCTTTCAAGGAGAAGACTTTGGAAAGGAAGGATAAGGGAAAATGGTCTGTAGGGTAGTCCTCCTCTTGAGCCAAATATATGTTTCCTATGGGTACTGCACCCGCTTGGCTAAAGAGGGAGGTTATGGTTCAACATAAGAGGAAACTAAACCTAAATGAAGAAGATAGTGTGGAGGTGCTAATAGAAGCCATCAAGAGACTTGGTCCACCTATGGGTGATGTGTAACAATTGACCTTCATAATGAAGAATAAAGATTAGGACTTACTCACTCATATAGCCCTTCCTCCTCCACATGCTAAGACTGAAGATTTGACTCCTAAGGACTATCAAATTACATAATTCATATTAGAAAATCTCACAATAGATAAAACTAAAGTGATGATCACTATGGGTATATGGGATGTGTTCAAACAATTTGATGAAAATGAGAATTAATTGATAAAGTTGCACAAAGAGAATGAGCTACTAAGAGGCTATTTGCCTAAAATTGTAGGTCCATTGGATCAAGATCACCTAAAGGTTATTCTCATTGCAACACTAGAAATGAGAGATAGGGGGAGTGTCCAAGTTGATTCATTTTTGGGAGCATGTCAACAATGGCATGATAATTTTGAGTAAAAAGGTGTAGAGATAATACAAGCTAATTTGAACCTATTGCATAATGTTCATTCTAATGTAGAGAAATTGGTACCTATAGTAGACTAAGATTTTGGGCTTGTGGATGAGGTACATACCTAGGGAAAAGACCTTCAAGCACTCTAAACAATAAAAGGTCAAAGGTATCATACACTTAGGGAAGTGTTTACAATATATGAGATTGATAAAATTGAGGATTGGATTGATAAGGTAGTTGCTAGAAATAAGGTCATGGAAGAACTTCATGAAGATATATAGAAGATAAAAGGCTAGTCTAAAGAGAAAATTTTGGATGCACATATGTATTATGATTCTATTTCCTAAGATTTTTGAAGATGAGTCAAAGACAAAACTCAAGTTAGTACAAGTAGTAGTTGAACAATTTTGATGAACTTTTAATGATGTTTCATTTGATGAAGATATTAGGAAAGCATTCAGGACTAAAGAGGTTTTGTTGAAACTTGATAGTAAAGTTGATGATTTTGTAGATACTCGAATGGATATAAGTAATTATTGGTTGGCAGTCAGGCATAACTATGAGGCTTTATATTTTCTAGAAGCTTCCCAAGTGATGGAGATTATAGGGAAATTGAAGAGTAAACATCTAGACGTTGCTTTCGTATAAAGGGGAAGAAAACCTAGAAGCTAGAAATTTAGTTTTGACACTTGGGGAAAATTTTGGATTTTTTCAACTTGCTCAAAAGGTGTACTTCTCCAAAGGAGTGCTACTCCAAAGGTGTGCTAGAAATTTTGAAGAAGTCAGAGGTGTGCTGAGAGTTAAGTGCTAGTTCCAAATTTAGAGCTTTCCATGTACTGGAAACACATTCTGATGATAATTTACCTACTAGAAATGTTCAAAGAAGGCCAAGCTTCCATTTTTAGAGCTTCCAGTGACTCCTAGATTTTCTTACAACTTCCTTCTTCTTATCTACTACTTCTTTCTTTATTTTAAGACATGTAAAGGCTCATTCACCCATTAATTGATATTAACAATGGTGGAGTCCTACTTAACACCATTTAGAGAGTTAGTTTGTATATAAATAGATTTTTTTTATTAGTTTAGAAGCATATGTTTGCATAAAGAGATCTATCACCCTCAACATAAATTGAGGAGATGATTTCTTATAAATTTAGGAATGTAATATGTATTCCATGCAAATATTTTGATGCAATAATATATTCTATTGGTGTTCTTATTCTGAGTGTAGTTATTCTTGTAGGAGTGTGTTATTTTTGTGGATTCTTTTTCATGATAATAATGGAGCCAATAGTTTTGTTGTGTTGATTTGATTTTGTGATCTTTTAGTTCTTGTGTTTTTTGCATGTTGATGAATTCCTTTAATGTACCGAGTTGGAGAAGATATCACCCTATTGTTCTTGCATTGCTTCTCATCTCGCATGAGCACACTTTATGTGGCCTTGCAATTTGATAAGAAGTGAAACAAATTTCAATTTTGACAAATTCTAATCAATGATTGCATCAATGGATTTGAGGAATTGCTGCTCCTACTTTCATTGGTTTCCTACCCAACCTTTTGAATGATTTAACTCGCAGACATGTTCTTAGTATGGTTTATATCCATTAGGAATTTCCCTTTCATGCTATTTGATTTCATCTCTTGTTGCCTGATCTTTTTTTTTTTGCTAACCCTTGGTTAAATTAGGAATTCATATAGTTGCATTGTTAGATTACATTCATTAAAAAATAGAAAATACCAAAGTCATATCTCTTTTTGTGGTTAATTTTGAAACAACAAGCAAATTGATCATCTTATCCAAAATTGGTTCAAAATAGAAAAGGCCTCTTTGTGAAAAAACACATTTATCTTCAATTGAGTGCATTATACTAGGTCACAAGATCACCTAGAACCTTGGAGTTGATCCCATATCAACTTTTCAAGAGAGGAGTTTGAAAGGATTCTTGCCATTAAGCATCGTGCAAAATGACAACTAAAAAATAAAGATAAAAAAATGAATATTTTTGTTGTTTCCTTGTTGTGAAATAGGGGGATGAGATGGAATCCATTTGAAGCTTCAAGCATGAGATTCCATGAGGAGAACCACCATGTAGTTGAGCACTTAATTTAATATAGAAACATTGGGGACTAGCCAAAGTTACCAAGAACATCAAGGCCTTATCACCATGTTTGCATAGGATTGAATCAAAACAAACACACAAGGATTTCCCCAACATCACACATGAAACCCAATGGGCATTAGAGTGGAAATGACATTGGGTAACCCACAAACAAGTGATCTTTCTCAAGTGTACCAATTTATCATAAATGATCATATGTTTGGATATGCAAAGGTTGTACCCAACTAACTCATAGGAAAAAAAAGAAAGAAATATCAAGACCTTACTCATCGATTTTCCCATTTGGAAAACACCATGATATGAATGATCATGGTGAACTTGAGGAGGGGATAAAAAAATTGTTTGGAAAAGATAATTAAGAACCAAAATTAAAATCCAACATTGAAAGAAAGAGTAAATCAACAAAGAATAAATGTGTGCTAGAGATATTGATCAGACTCGATATTGATGGACCCAAGTCTAAAGAGAGGAAAGATGTATCCTACAAGAACTTATTGGTAACACCTATCACCTAGATTCAATAAAACTCAGAGATAATAATAAAAATAATTTAGTGATAAAGGATCTTACATAAGGACTTTGTAAAACATGAAGAGATGAGAGTATAAGATTTGATTGGACTGGACTAACATGAGATGGGTTATATATGATGGGACCAATGACAGAATGATCAAGAATTTTCACTCTAATTGCTCCATTTGTAATACACTATGATATGAATTATCATGGTGACCTTGAGGAGGAGATAACCAAATTTCTCAAAAAAGATAATTAAGAACCAAAATTGAAATCCAACATCAAAAGAAAGAGTAAAACAACATAGAATAACCGTGTACTAAAGAGACCGTTATGACTTGATACTGACGGACCCAAGTTTGATGAGAGGAAAGATGTATCCTAAAAAAACTTATTGGTAACACCTAGTGCATAGATTTGATAGCAACTATAAATTCTAAGAACAATACTTTAGTGGCAGAGGATCTCGCATAAGGACTTTCTAAAGTGTGAAGTGGTAATGTTAGATTGTGGTGACTGATCAGGAAAGTACTGTAAATACTTCATAAGTTCTTTGGGGTTCTGAATTTTTTTTTGGGCCCTATTTTATTGGGATTTTGGGCTGACATGATGTAATTATTAATTATAACCCTAAAGCGGTTAAAATACTTATATAAAAGGGCTTAGGGTTAGGGGTGTGATGTGAAATTGGTTCTTGCCATAGTATTGAGCTGTAAGGGATTACAGATTGTAATAAGGTTGTAATCACTAGATCATATAAATATTGGACTTGTTGTTTGCTTGATGTAGCCTAGGGATTGGGTGAACCATGTTAAATCTTGGTACCTTGTGTTCTTTTCTGTGTGATCTATTATTTTCTGTTATTGGTTATATTTGCATGTAATTGTTATTTTTGTCAGTGGTTTAATCCTAACAAGTGGTATTAGAGCCTAGTTGTTTTTTAGTTATCCTCTGCAAGAAAGTTTAATGGTTGAGTGGGAGTCTCATGGTTGAGTGGGAGAAATGGAAAATGAGGGTAAGCTGAGGGTTGATAGGTTTAATGTGTAAAACTTTCAATTATGGAAGATGCAAATGGAAGACTATCTGTATCAAAAGGATTTATGGAAGCCGTTGGAAGGCAAAGCAAAGAATTAGGGATCTTTTGGACAAAAAGGCACTTGGAAGCATTCGATTATGCCTAGCACCGTTAGTGGCATTTAATATTACAAAACCAAAGATGACAGAAGAATTGATGAAAACACTAGTGACACTATATGAAAAGCCCTCCGCTTCAAACAAGGTATTTCTCATGAAGCGGTTATTTAATATGAAAATGGAAGAAGGTGGATCTATTATATATAATTTAAATGAGTTTAATACTATTACTAGTTAGTTATCTTCTATGGGCATCAATTTTGAAGAAGAAATTAGGGCTCTTTTGATTTTGTGTTCTTTTCTTGAAAGTTGGAATGGCTTGGTAATGGCTATGAGTAATTTTTTTCTTGAATATAGTACCCTAAAATATGATGATGTGATTAGTGTTATTTTGAGTGAGAAAACTCGTAGGAAAACCTTAGGTGGATCTACATCAGGAAGTGCTTTGAAAGCACAAAGCAGGGGTAGAACAACTAAGGGAGGAAGTATTTCTGGAAATCATGGGAAATCAAGAGGAAAGTCAAAGGGGAGGAGGTCTCAATCGAGAGGACCGAATGATTGTTGGTACTATGGGAAACCAGGGCATAAAAAGAAAGATTGTTGGAATCGAAAGAAAAATGAAGGAGATAAATCAGATGGAGACAAGGAGCAAAATGTGGTAAGTAACAAATATGAAGAGGATGCTTTGCTTCTATCTTTAGAAAGTGTTGATGATTCATGGGTTTTATATTCTAGTTCTTAATTTCATGCTACACTTCATAGAGGTTATTTCACTGATTATGTCCAAGGGAATTTTGGGCTTGTTTATTTGGGGGATAATGAACCCTGTCAGATTGTTGGAAAGGGAAAAGTTAAGATTAAGTTGCAGAATGGGAATCATTGGCTACTACATGAGGTAAGACATGTTCCAAGGCTAAGTAGGAATTTAATTTTAGTAGGGCAACTCGGTGATGAGGGTTGTGTAGTTACTTTTAATGAGAAAAATTGGAAGGTTTCAAAAGGTTCCCTTTTAGTAGCAAAAGGTGTGAAAGTAGGCACCTTATATCTTTGTACATGTCATATTGTTCCTTCTACTTTAATTGCTTCAGAGAAAAATGAATGTTCAGGAACAATTGCTGTAGTTGAGTAGAGAGAACAAATAGCTGTTGTAGATTGTGATACAGTGCTATGGTACAATAGAATTGGGCACATGAGTGAGAAAGGTATGAAAGGATTTCATTCAAAGAAAGTTTTACCAGGTCTAAAATGTGTTAATATGGATTTCTGTGAAAGTTTTGTGTATGGAAAACAAAAGAGAGTGAGTTTTACAAAGACTACGAAGGAAAATAAAAGGGAGAAATTAGAGCTTGTGCATACTGATGTATTGGGACTAGCTTAGGTATCTTCCCTTGGTGGCTCTCATTACTATGTTACATTAATTGATGATACAACTAGAAAAGTATGGTTTTATTTCCTTAGACATAAATCTGATGTATTTCAAACTTTTAAGAAATGGAAATGATTGGTTGAAAATGAGATTAGTAAAAAATTAAAATGTCTCAGATATGATAATGGTGGTGAGTATTGTAGTCATGAATTTGAAGATTATTTCTCCACTAATGGTATTCATAGAAAAAAAAATGTTCCAAGGACTCCATAGGAAAATGGAGCAGTTGAACGCATGAATAGGACTATAATGGAACGTGCCAGGAGCATGAGGTTGCATGCTTGGTTGCCCTTACACATGTGGTTGGAGGCTATCAATACTATTTCATATTTGATTAATAGAGGTCCCTCTACTCCTTTGGGTTGTGGTATTCCAAAGGAGGCATGAACTAGTAAGAAAGTGAGTTATTCTTTTCTCAAAATCTTTAGTTGTGAAGCTTTTGCTCACATAGATTCTGAAAATAGAACCAACATAGAAGTTAAGTCAAAGAAGTTAAGTCAAAGAAATGTGTATTTTTTGGATATGGCATTAATGAATTTGGCTATAGGCTTTGAAATTTTGAAAATCATAAAATTGTAAGAAGCAGGGATGCCATATTCAATGAGAAAGTGTTGTATAAAGATCTGTTGCAGCAACATGAGAAGAAAGAAGATGATTATGTAGTGCTAGATGATACTCCAAAAGTTGATGTTCTAGCCATTCCTCATGATGTGAAACAACTGCAAGAAAAAATACCACATACACCAGTTAATGTTAGAAGGTCAACAAGGAGAATTAGACTTGCAGAAAGATTCTCTCCCTCTTTGTATTCTATTTTATTTACTGATGCTGGTGAACTTGAAAGTTATGATGAAGCTATGCATGTGGATACTAAGATTCTGTGGGAGTCTACAATGAAAGATGAAATGGATGAAGGTAGAAAAAGATTTAGAGTGAGGTTAGTTGTAAACAGATTTGCATAGAAAAAGGGAATTGATTTTGATGAGATATTTTCTCCTGTTGTTAAGATGACTTCTATCCGTACTATTTTAAATCTAGTGGTTACTGAAGATTTGCATTTAGAGCAGTTGGATGTTAAAATAGCCTTCCTTCATGGTGATTTGGATGAAGAGATATATATGGCTCAACCACAAGGATTTGTGGTCAAGGATAAAGAGAACTTAGTGTGCAACTTGAAGAAAAGTTTATATGGCTTGAAGCAAGCACCTCGGCAATGGTATCTAAAATTTGATAGTTTTATGCATGAGCATGGTTACAATAGGTGTCATTTAAATCATTGTGTCTACTTTAAGAGGTTGGATGATGATAGCTACATTATTTTATGTTTATATGTTGATGTTATGCTTGTAGCTGGGTCTAACATGGTTAAAATTAAGGGGCTAAAAAGTCAATTAGCACATGCATTTGCTATGAAGGATTTGGGGGCAGCAAAACAAATCCTTGGTATGAACATTTGTAGAGATAGGAAAAATAGAACATTGACACTATCTCAGGCTGATTATGTTGAGAAGGCATTGCAATGTTTCTCTATGGAGAATGCTAAAGCTGTCAACACACCTTTACCTAGTCATTTGAAGTTGACTAAGGAGATGTGTCCCAAGACACAGGAAGAGGAGGATAAGATGTCCAAGGTACCCTATGCTTCAACTATAGGAAGCTTGATGTATGCTATGGTATGTACTAGGCTAGATATTGCACATGCAATGGGAGTTGTTAGCAGGTATATGAGTCATCTAGGAATTGAGCATTAGAATGTAGTCAAATGGATTCTTAGATATTTGAGAGGAACATCCAATAATTTTTTACACTTTGGGGGCTCTACTACTGATTTACAGGGCTATGTTGACTCAAATTTGGAAGGGGATATTGATACTAGGTGGAGTACTACAAGTTACATCTTTACTATTGGTGGGGCAGCCATGAGTTGGGTTTCTAGATTACAAAAGGTTAATGTTTATCCACTATAGAGGCAGAGTACATATCTACTATAGAGGCAACCAAGGAGATGATATGACTTTAGTTCTTCTTGCAAGAATTGGAACATCCTTAGAAGGATAATTATTTGTTCACAGATAGTTAGAGTGCCATTCATCTTGCAAAGAATTCAACTTTGCACTCAAAGACCAAACACATACAATTGTGGTACCATTTCATTCTGTCAGTTTTGGAGGATGGATAGTTAAAGTTGGAGAAGACCCATACCAATGAGTATCCAATAGATATGTTGACAAAGGTAGTAACAAGGAAGAAGATAAACTCCTCTTTAGCTTTGGTTGGTATTCTAGACTAAATATGAATAAAAGAAAAATAGAGTGTAAGGTGGTTTGATCCAGTGGGAGCCCCATGTGGTAGTGGTATTGCTACAAGATTAGTCTCCAAGTGGGAGATTGTTAGATTTTGGTGACTGATTAGGAAAGTACTATACATACTTCATAAATTTTATCGAGATTTTGGACTGACATGTAATTATTAATTATAACCCTAAAGTAGTTAAAATACTTGTACAAAAGGGCTTAGGGTTAGGGATTGTTTCATAAGGTGTGATGCAAAATTGGTTCTTCTAGTGGTATTAAGCTATAAGGGATTATAGATTATAATCAGGTTGTAATCACTGGATCATAAAATATTGGACTTGCTATTTGGTGGATGTAGCCCAAGGATTGGGTGAACCACATTAAATCTTGGTGCCTTGTGTTCTTTTCTGTGTGATCTATTATTTTTTGTTATTGGTTATATTTGCATGTAGTTGTTATTTCTATCTGTGGTTTAATCATAACAAGTAAGAGCTAGAGGACTTGATCTAATGTGAGATGACATGAGATTGGGCTATTTATAATAGGAATTGACTAATGATGATGACTAAGGATTGATAACTGATGATCTGATGAATAGTGATAGATATAGGGGATAATATGTACAATGAAACTAACTGAGATATTTAAAATGATGACACTATACAAGAATTATTTACAAGGATGGAACGTTGAATGAGTTTGATTTTGGTGGTGCAAAGAGATGAATGATGGTGTCTTAGTCAAGTTAAAAAGAAAATATGGAGTAATGGTGGATAGAGTGATGTGGACAATGGGAATGATATACCTCAAAATAGGACAAGGGTTCAGAAGGATGCATCCAAAGATAACTTTAGTGGCTAATATTAGCCAATTGGCTAATCTCACTCATCAGGGACCCTAGATTTGGCTAACTTTTTTGCACTTTTGGGGTATCCATATCACCTTCACTTTACCAAAATTGGGTCCCATTCTTAAGATAATCACTAGTAATAATAGAAATGTATTTGTATTTTAGTGATGACTTCACCAATGGAATCTAATTTTTCTATGTAGCATTTTAAATATATTCGCCTATAATTCTCAAGGATGGTCTTAATTGATGGTCATATTCACCAATATTTGTTAAAAAAATAAGTTACACTATAGATTAAGTATGCATATCAGACATGTAAATCTATTTTGAAGACTTTTCATGAAACTTTTTATCCTTTCTCACTTTTCCGTGAAATATATTTGATTGGGGACATGTGTCTTTACTTTGGGAACTTTCTTTAAAAATTGGTATCCTTTCAAAAGTTTGGCTTGGAATAGGATTTGGGCCATTGTTCTAGGATAATCCAATGATTGAAAATAGTAGAGGTGCTTCCCCCAAACCATCGTTCGATAATTTGAAGGGAACTGTAATGATAAAAATGGGCTAAATTTAACCTTAAAGTTTGATAATTAATTAGGATCCATATAATAACAATGATAAAATCATTGTTTCGAGGTATGTGTATGTTTTTCTACTATTTTCATCAATAATGAAAAATTCACTAGGATTTTATAGAATTTTCATATGATTGAAAAATAATTGCCAATACAATTAAAAAATTTCTTGCTTAAAAATAAAAATTCACCAATAGAAATTATTATTTTTCCCCCCGAGCTAATGCTCAATTCGCCAAAATTTTACACGGGGTTTCTTAAAGTTATCCTTGGATGCATGCCAATGATGATGATTGGATTTTGATCAAGGTTTTCAACAAGGATAGAAATAAGACTAAGGGTGTGACTAAATGGATGTATTGATGCACAATTTTAGATAGCTAAAGGGGAAGAATGGGATGGGGCATGTGATGGTAGAAAGTTTGCATACATAAATGTATCAAGTAGTAAGGCCGATATGATGAAATAACTTGGGATAAAGGAAGAACTTTTTTTCAAGAAAGAAGTGTGGCATTGTAATGCAATGTTATAATTTTTTGATGTGGACTTTGTATAATTAGTATTAAAGTGAACTTACTATTAGTATGGTATTATACTATTGTATGATCCATTTTATGAAGAGAGATACAAAGGAAAAATCAAATATTGAAGATATCGATAGAGTAAGAAGGGTTTTTGTATCTACACCTTTGTATATAGGTTGTACTATTGTATATGCATGTTTGAGTATTAGAATCAAATTGCTACTTTTGTATTGTAATTCCAAATCTTAACATGGTTGAGGCTTCTAACAAGGCCTAATATTCTACCAAGGATGGATACACTAGATGGATGTAATAGTCTCCTAACAGGGTCAATATCTTTCATAAGATACATTTTGATAGGTGGATCATTTTGTGAGTACCATCCCACCAAGGTTTTCCCTTGGCCAATATTTCACTTGTTAATGAATAATACTATTATGAGTTGCATTGTATTATGGTTATGTTGACTTTTTAATTTGATCACTTATACATGTTTAAATATTATTAATAATATCCATAGTTGGGGAAATTTTTGTGGAACACTTATTCACCCCCTAGTATTCCCTATTCCTAGAAATTGGTATTAGAGAAGAATTATTCAGAGGAATCCTAATGACTTGAGTAAGATCTCTATGGATATAGATTAGTTGCAAAAGAACTTATATGAATCTCTTTAGGAACTTGATGTATTCATAGAAGAAAGAAAGAATATGAAGCTAAATCTTAGAGATGCACAAGATTTCATTCAAAAGTCAAAGGAGAAGATTGAATTAACTAAATCCAAGAAGAAAGAGTCAAATGATTAGATCAAGCATAGTGATGTAGTTTTAAATCTTAGGAGGGATAATGAGATTCTAAAGCATGAACTTGAGATCACCAATCTTAAGATGATTATGATGGAAGATGAAAAGAAAAGTCAATCAGATTTGAAATCTGAGAATGAAAATCTGATATGCAAACTTAGCAAAGTGACATGTGAACTTAAGACTAAAAAGTTACAATACAAAAAACTTGAGAAGTCTAACACTATTGTTAAAGGAGAACTTACACAAACAAAAAAAAAATCTTAAGTTGTATTCCAGAACTGAGAAACTTGATGAGTATATTACAAAAAAAAGACCTATTTATGTTAAGTTAGGGATTGGATAAGTCAAAGTATAATCAACTAAGAGATTTGAAGTTACTAAGGAACCAGATCTAGTTAACCAGAAACTTGAACAGAAAGAATATTTGAATAAATAAGTACCTAACCATCCTCATCAACTTCAACAGCCTAAGGAAGTGAATAATAAATTTAATGGAAGATGCTTTGTATATAATCATCTTTCACATATGAAGAAGAAAAACACATGCAAGTATTATAAACCCTTTTTTGATTATTGTTATAATTGTTTTATTTATGGACATAAAGCTAATGAATGTAAAAACCCTAGATATAATAATAATAATGAAATGTATGAGAATAATAACCCTGTAGCTAGTATAGTTATTGGAGGAACAAATGTCATGTAAGAAATAGAATTATGTGTTATAAGTAAAAAAATTTGGACATATTGATAGGGATTGTAGATTATAGACTAATCAATTTGGACCTAGACATGGAAATAATGTGATAACATGTCAAATTTATAAAAAAAAATGGATGTAAAATAATATTTTGTAGAGTGAAAAACATGAGAACACCAAGTATGAGATCACAAAACATGAACTATAAAAGGAGTTCTATATTTTATCAATCTTTTTTTATGATTCTTTTGGGTCATGTTCCCAATCTCAATAGGTATATTCTTGAATTTTGACACCATGTCAATCAAAGAGTATTTAATATTTTTCTTACCTCCATAATTCATTATTTGATATTTAATCTATTTAAAAGTAGACAAACCACTATGTTCCATTAGAGAATCTCTCATCTCATCAGCAGTTTTAGGTCTCTTATTCAAAACAACTATGAATTGACTAATGTCTTTTGATTCAGTCTTATCACTATCCTCCTCTACTATCAATTTTCTTCTTCTTCTCCTTGACTACTAGCTTGAGGATCAATGAGTATCATTCCTTTTTTGATATACCTTTATTTTTAGTTGATCATCCCTAGTTATTTTAAAAACTTCTTTCTCCATATGAGGTGTGTCCAACACAAAAAAAATTAGTTCTTGACCTTGTAGCCTTAGGGCTTGGTGGAGTAGAAAGTTGTCTATTCTTTCCCTTCTTCTTAGGTATTGCCACAATAAGTTCCTTTCTCTTATTCTATTTTTCCTCAACATATTCACCTTTTCCCTTAATAAGCATTAAGAATTCCTTCTTCTTTCTTTCACTAATTTCTCCTTCTAGAGTGCCTATCCTCTTCCTTTTTTTCCTTTTTATCTTGGGGGTAGTAAGATCTAGCTTGATTCTTTCCTTAGGTTTCTTAAAAGTGCCAAAATTTTTGGCCAACTTGATCATTGGCTCATTCAATAATTCTTCTATGGCCTTATTGGCTTTATAAATGTCAATTTCATAGTCCATGGGCTCTAGCCATGTGACTCTTAGCTCAAAAACTTGTACTAGTGTGTTTTCAATATTACCAAGAGAAAATATACTTTCATCATATTTCTAAACAAGTTGAGGTGGAATATTGTGCCTTTGATGCATTCTTGTTTTAAATTTAGTGAGATATCTAGACATAAAACTTTCAAAAATTTCCCCTAACCTCTTAATTTATTTATTAATTTGACAATTAGTAGGTTCTTTCACATCCCAAATCACATTTCCAATTATTGAGAGATGGTTTTTCATATAAAAAAAAGTACATACCAACAATGAGCCAAATTTGCATGTGTTTGTCTTAGCGATCTAAATTGCCTTCATGTTTTCTGCCAATTATTTGAGTTGCATCTTGGTAAGGTCAATCTTGGAACCTTTCTTCACAATATTATATGCTAGGTCAACTACTCCACATGGTACACTATTTGGCCAATTGGATTAGAATATTTTGTAAGCCATGACGTATGTGCCAAATCTCATTTTAGGATCTGTATGATAGATAATTTGAGTCCTTTTCCATCACTTTTGACTCTATTAATTTCTTCAATTTAATTCCTTGATGAGGCCCTAATGTCTTTGACCTTATTTGTAATGTGATACCTAGTCACCATATGAATAACATCTCTAGCTATCTTGACTGGCTCATCTAGTCATGTTGTGTACATAACTTAACATGATCCTAGTCCATTTTATTTTGAATACTTTAGGGAAATTTAGAGCTGGGGTTAGAACCTTGGTCTCCAAATTCTTGTGTTCATCCTTCAATTCCCCATTAACACTTAGTTATTTTGATGTAGGGAAGGTAGACAAGAGGAAGGATATCCTATCAATTAATGACCCTACCAAGAATACACATGGAAGAAAACACAAAATTAAAGGACAAGAGACAAAAAAGTTCATATATTTATTAATCAATCACACCACTCACATGATAAAATAAGTGTAAAAACATTCAATGTTCCTAGCTGTGAGGCCTTCCTAGTTGTGGTGAATACAAAGGTTTTCAAAAGCCTTTTCTTCCATTATGCTTCCTAAGGACTTTATGTTACTTTCCTACATCCAACCCAATTTGACCAATCAAACATTTAATTAAAATATAGGTCCTACCTTGGAGATGTAATCCATAATAGAAATAATGAGCATCAATTGTTCATGTGCTCTTCTGGTAGGTCCAAACACAATCTAAGAGGTTGCTCCTAATTGTGCAACACACTTCACTAGATGAAAATTGTAAGAAATAAGGGAAAAAAAGAATAACTCAAAACTCCAAAAATATGACACATCATCTTTTTATCTCTTAGGGAAAGGACTTATGAGAGGTTCTTGGCAAGATGATAACTATTCACAACACATAACTTAGGGCAACAATATAAGCTACTTCACAAACAAAATACTAGTATAGAAAACAAGAAATGTTTTGGGTGATGCAAGATTATTCATTGACCCAATATGATTTTGTATCATGTTATTATGTTTCTTTTAATTTGTAATAACCAAATTCTTCAAATTTTCAATGATAAAATGCACAAATATCACAGACTAACAAAACCCTTGGTGGAATTGAAAACAATGCTCTATACTCATTAATTTTTGCAGCAACTTTGGGATGCGATTTATACTTAGGCTCCTTACAATCCTCATCAAAAAAAAAAATGATCTTACTAGCCTTCTTGTTTTCACTAACGCAAAACTTAATGCCATTACGAGAAATTAGGAATTTGATGAAAAATCTTTGAGTCGGGTATGGTTTGGTCCTCTTTACACCAAATTCACTCACAAACTAGAATTCTTATCTGAATCCTCACTCTTAAGCTTTAGATTTTAGTACTATACATAGGTAGATAAAATTTGCACAAATTATCTCTTGAAGACTAAAAAATGTATGCTAAAGAAATGAATAGTTCAAATCCTATTTATAGATAAAGTTGCTTTAATGTTATGCAGGGCATAATAAATGCTCTATACCACAACCTCAATTTTCACACTAACTTTCCAATCTCTTCTCAATTTCTATAACACTTGATCATGTAACACTTCCATTACTAGCTTAGTTAACAAAGTAAACACACCAATGCTACACATACTCAATTATCTCTCTACTTCCATTATTTTCTCTGCTGAGTGTGACTTATTGAATATAAAATAACTTCCAACATCACATCAATTTTCCTTTTTCATCTTATAGTATGAAGATTTGGATTTAATTTCACTATAACAATGAATTGATGAAATATATTACATTACTAATGTAGCTCCCATATCTTCTGGTATGACTTGGTGGTGGAGGTTTCACTTAATTCATTGGATGAGGTGCCACCAAATATAACATTTTATGTTCAAATCTCTTATGTCTTATTTCTCCAAGTCTTTCCCATCTGATCATGAATCTCATCAAAATTAAATTTTCCTTTTCCTTTGGTGTCTCCTTCCTTAGGTCCTGATGTTTGGTGCCTACAATTCTTGCTCAAAAGATCGACCTTATGAAAATGATAACATGCCATTCTAGTGTTCTTCCATTTTCCAAATCTTCCAAGTCAAAATGAAATCTTGAATAGTTGGATACAATGTGATCGTATCTTCCACATGCAATGTGGGTAATGTTTGTGTTGTAATCCCAATTAACAATATAACCTTTCTTTTTAGGTACCCAATTGGAGTTCTTTTAAAATCTACAATTTTGTGACTTGCTTCCAAAATTAGTACAAGTATAATAATATCCATTGAAAAAATATTACTTAGGGGATTGATTAAACTTATATCTACATTTATATGATTGATGACTATACTTATTGCAATTCTAATAATAACCATAAAATTTAGAAGTAGCATTAGTCTTACCAATTTTTCTCCTACAAACATTAGCAGTATATCTAGGTTTTCCAAAATGGTAGAATGTAGGCTTCTTTATCTTAGGATTTATGTACACATCTCTATTGAGAATAGATTGAAGAAGCTAATTAAAGATGGAGATTGTAAAGGGAGATTGTTGATAACATAAAAGTATGAATAATATGCTTCGATCATTGTTTTGTCACTGATGTCAAACCTACTATTTGTTGGTAAGACAACTACTTATAAGATTTAAGTACTATCATTTATTTGATTGATGAAGAGGATTTGATCAAAAGATATAACAATAACACCTAGACAAAAGGTTGAGTTATGATTATGTAAAGTAGTACAAGAATCAGTTAAGATAGTATGACATGATGTATTGATAATCTACTTAAGGTTACAAAGGATGGTTACATTGAGAAGATTTATAAGAAAAAGTTACACAAAGCTTGTTTGCCAAGCTTGACCAAGTGGATAGTAGGTGTTGAGAAAAGTTAGTGCAAGCCAAGCAAAAAATTAGTTGGAGCCGAGTAAATGCTTATTCTAGTGTATGCCAACCAGAATAGTGGATGTTGAGTAAAGTTTAGTTGATGTTGAGCACCAATAAACTTTAGCTCATGTTGAGTGATTTTATTGAGGATGCCATGCAATGCAGTATGTACTGAGCATCAAAAGAAAGATAATGCCGAGCTACTGCATTATTTAAAAGATCATGATTTTAATGGATTTGAGCTGACAAGTTTGTTCTCTTAGATTATGTGAACCAGGTGGAACATAAGGTTGATGAGCTAATGACACAGAATTCAAGGTAGACCATTTTTAGGTGAATTCAAAGGATATTCTAGGAGAAGTCTCTAGAAGAGATATGGAATGTGGGGTAGATTCATTGTATCCTACCTAATCCATCCAAACCCTAAATTGGATGATCGAGAATGAGTGGCCAAAGATATTAATTTTTGATTTATTGGAATGGTTGGTCATGAAACAAGATTGTTATGTGCGAGAACCTAAGAGAAGGATTCAAGGGTTTTGCTTCATCAAGTGACCTAAGAGAAGAGTTTGGAATGACATGTTAAGCAAGAAGGCTTAAGGATATGAATGCTTGAAGGGTGAACAAGCTATCAGAGCTACAATGTATAAAGGCCAAGAAGAACAAACAACTAAACAATGATCTTTAATCTACAAATGAAGTTGTAAGTTATTATTAGATCAAACCTTATTGTTACACTCTAACAATTGTATCAGTCTAGGGTAAATCCTTTGGATTAAGGTTGACCTAATAGTCATTTATAAATTCTTTAACTGAGTGACATTCCAAGTGAATGGTCTAAAGTCCACTAAAAAGGCTCACTTTTAATAGGGTGATTGAAATACTTTAACAGACCACATTTAACAGTGTGCATTGTAACCTTTAATAGGGTTGGCCTTTCATAGGGCATCACTTTATAAGAGTGGAAAAGAGTACGATGTTACAAGTTTTTTTCCCAAATTGGGTTTCCACATAAATCATTGTGTCAAGTGCGTTGATGAATATGTTATGTTTCATATTTACATTTCTACAAGTTGATTTGATAGTAACCTACAAGTTTTAAGTGATTGCATAATCTTATGGATACATGCATGATGATAAATGTTTTATGGCATCACTAAGTTGTGAAAAGTTTTATTTATACAACCAGAACTTAGATAACTAATTCACCCCACCTCTCAATTATTATAAAGTATTCCAATAATTGGTATCAGAGCCATCTTCTTAAGAGGACTAGTTTGAAGGTACTAGAAGCACACAGATAAAGATGTCAAAAAGAGAAGTACCCAAGCTCAATAGAGATAACTTTCTTGCATGGAAAAGTTTGATGAAGTTATACCTTGGAGGACTTGGAGATCATGCACAATCTACCATTACCACTGAGCATGTTAATCTTGTTGGTGCCCCAATTGCTAAGGATATGAGAAAAAAGAAAGAACATAACTAGGAAATGTTGGAGATTGCATCTTCCCTAAGCTATAGTGAATTTGATGGTATCAAAGGTCTTGACAGTGCAAAAAAAATGTGGGATGCCCTAACCACTATCTATGGAAGAGATGCAAATGTTCTAAGAGCCAAAGCTGAAAGTATCTGAGGTAAGTTTAATGATATGAGAATGGAAGAAGGTAAAAATATTGCTCAATATGTTGCAAGGATAAAAGAAGTTGTTAATGCAAAAAGAGGAGTTATTGGTAAATTAGATGATGACATTGTGCTAAGTAAATTCTTGAGAACACTACTACCTGTATAGGCTATTAGAGTTTTTGTAATTCAAGAATTGAGATGTATACCAGGGAATGATCTATCACTTGAAGGTCTGGTAGGTAGACTCACTAATTTTGAGATATCTAACTTTGTTAATTACAAACCTGAAAGTATTGAATCTACTTTCAAAGCCAAGGTATCATTAAAGGAACCTAAAGAGAAGAAAAAGAAGAAAAAGAAGAAGTATGTGTCCAGTGACAATGATACAAATGAGGAGGATGTAGAACAACTTGAAGCACTACTGATGAGGAGATTCCACAAAGGTAAAGGTAAGTTCAAAGGTAAATTATGTATCATTTGTTTCAATTGCAATGAGGTTGGTCATATTACTACTAGATGTCTAGAAAAGAAAAATTACAAAGCTGGTGACAAATACAAGAGCATAAGTGATAGACACAATAAGGAGTACAAAGACAAAGGAAAGAATTCATGCAACATTTCTAAAGAGACAACAAAGGATGATTCTAGTGAACATGATGATGAAGTGGTGTATGTTTTAATGAAGGAAAAATTTGATGAAGATGAGGCAACTGCACTTGTGACTTGTGTGAACAAGAATGATAGATGGATAATTAATAGTGGATGTTCACATCATATGATTGGAGACAAAAGAAAGTTCATTACCCTGAATTGTTATGATGGAAATAGTGTAAGATTTGGTAATGATGCACCATGTTTGATAAAAGGAAAAGGTTCTATCAAGCTCACAAATAAGATTTTATGTGACAATGCTTACTATGTTGAAGGACTTAACTATAATCTTTTGAGTGTGTCACAATTGAATAATTTGGGATGTAAGGTTGAGTTTGAAAATAAGATTTCTGAGATATATGACACTAATGGGAAACTAATTGGAAAGGGAGATCACAATAGGAGTAATCTATTCTATCTTGACGTAGAGGATGCTACTTTTCTTGTTGTAAGTTTTGATGATGTGTGATTATGGTACAAAAGGTTATGTCATGTCAATTTTGATAACCTAGTTAGTAATAGTAATATGAAAAAAGTTAGAGGTTTTCCTAATTGAAACAAGCCTAGTAATGTAATGTGCAAACAATGTTAGGCAAAATGACAAAGTCGAGTTTTAAGAGTAAAGCTTATAACTCTAAAGCAATACTAGAGATTGTTTGTATAGACTTGTGTGGTCCAACTAATGTGCAAAGCTACAAAAGAGATAAGTACATTATTCTATTTGTTGATGATTATTCTAGAATAATGATATTTATATTTTTGAAACAAAAATTTGATGCTTTTTAAATGTTTAAGTGGTACTTAGCAAGAGTTGAGAATGAAATAGGTAAAAGTCTGAAATGTTTGAGATCTAATAGAGGAGGAGAATTCACATCAAATGAGTTTGAGATGTTCTGTAATGTCAAAGAAATCAAAAGACTGATGTTTGAACCTAGAACCCCTCCACAAAATGTAATAGCTAAAAGAAGGAATGAATCTATAATGGATTGTGCTAGAGCTCTCATGATGAAGAAGAATGTTGCTTTAAATATTGGAGATAAGCTATAAGTAAAACTATCTATACCTTGAACTGTGTACAAGTCAAGAAAGGTACTCATTCAACACCTTTTGGACTATGGTATGGATACTCACCTAATGTGAAATATTTTAAGGTGTTTGAAAGTAAATGTTACATTCTTAAAGACTTTAGAAATGGTAAACTTGATGCAAAAAGTGATGAAGCTATATTCCTAGGATACTCTACAAGAAGTAAAGCTTATAAGTGTTTAAATACTAACACCAAAAAAGTTGTGGAAAGAGAAAATGTGAAATTTGATGAATATATAGAAGTATATGAGGCTGAACCTATGAAAGAACTAGAAGAATACAAATCATTTGTATACTTTTGTGAAGGTATGTCTACCGAAGAAGATGTTGCAAATCAAGCTACAAACCAACAACAAGTTTTAGTGACTGCCGAGTCACACTCCATGAATTTTGAGTTGCACTCAGGAATTGAGCTACATTTAGATGCCAAATTATAGAATGAAGTTAAAGCACATTCTGATTCTAAGATAAGTATGCTTGAAAGAGATGCAAAATTACCTGACAAAGACGTACACCGTGACTCTAAAGCTAAGAGACAAATTGAAGAAAAAAAATTTGAACCAAGATTGTCCAAATCTGTCAAAGACATCATCCCACTACTCAAATCATTGGAGATAAAGATGATAGACCAATGATATGAAACAAATTAAGAAATGATACATTTTTGATAAGCATGAAGGAACCCAAATAAGTGAGAGATGCATTAGAAGATGTGGATTGGAGTAAAGCCATGGAAGAAGAGATTGAAAAAATAGAGAAAAATAAAACATGGAGTCTAGTTCCTACACCAAAAGAAAAAAATGTGATTGGCACTAAGTGGGTATTTAGAAATAAGCTAGATGAAAATGGTGAAGTCACAATGAACAAATCAATATTCATGTACAAGGGATATGCACAAGAAGAAGGAATTGATTATGGAGAGACATTTTCTCTTGTTGCTAGGTTGGAAGGAGTAAGAGCTCTACTTGCTTATTGTACATATAAAGGTTTCAAAGTTTATCAAATGGATGTTAAATCTGCATTGTTGAATGACATATTAGAGGAAGAAGTTTACATAGAAAAACTAGAAGGTTTTGTTGATGTCAACTATTGGAGTTGATGAAATCCAACTCCGAAGATGCCCAAGATCACCTACATGCAATAACTTGTCAAAGGGAAGCCAAGGAAGGAAGAGCGTGGAGCTAGGAAAAAACCCTAAATGGACATGAGAGAGAAAATATGCAAAACAATGAAATTGTATTTACAATGAGAATGTGTTATGAAATACAATGAGGGAGCTCGAATATAAAGAGCTCAAGGAATCTCCTAGAACAAGCTAGAAGACACTAGGAGATAAGTGTGACAACTAAGCATACATCCACATGAGGTGAAAAGTCCTCGAACAATGTAAGAGGATAAGTATGAATTAGGAGAGAACAAACTCCCGTATTGTCAACAACTTATAACTAACTCCTAGACTACAACTAATAAATAAAATTCATTTACCTAAGTAAGCTTAAGTAAATAGAATAAATAATAAATAATTAATTATTTACTCTAACATCAACAATAAGAACATGGTATGTAGACTACAGAAAGCTCTATATGGTTTGAAACAAGCACCAAGAGAAATGTATGAGAGACTTTAGAATTATCTTGTGAAGATTGGATTTGAAAGGACTGATGATAAAATCAATCTATACATGTCCAAAGAAAGGAAAAGATATTTTGTTATCTAAAATTTTTGGTGATGATATCATATTTTTAGGACAAGATGCTTTATGTAAGGATTTTGCAAATCAAATAAAGCAAGAATTTGAAATGTCTATGTTTGGAGAGATCAATTTTTTTGTGGGTTTGCAAGTATATAAGATGAAATATGGTATATACATCACTCAGTCAAAGTATGTAAAGGAAATATTGATTTTTTTTGGATTGGAGGATTCCAAACCAGTAAGTACACCTATGGTGACAGGGCACAAGTTGTCAAAGAATGATGATTTAGCTGAGGTGAATCAAACATTATATAGGTCAATGATTAGAAAATTACAATATGTAGTACATAGTAGACTTGATATTGCATTAATCGTAGACTTGATATTGCATTATTTGTAGGGATAGTTGCAAGATTCTCTACTAATCCCAGGGAGAATCACTTGATGGCTATAAAGAGAATAATGAGATATCTGAAAGGAATAGAAGATTTTGGTTTATACTACAAGAAAAATGAGAAATTTGAATTAAGAGCCTACATTAATGCTAATTGGGCTGGAAACATTGATGACAGAAAGAGCACTAGTGGAAGAGCATTTTTCTTAGGAAAGAGGTTGGTTACTTGGACTAGCAAGAAACAAAACTACACTTCACAATCTACTGTTGAAGCTAAATATGTTGCCGGTACTGTAAATTGTACAAACATTGGATGGATCAAACATCTACTCAAAGGAATGAAGGAAGAGATCACAGAACTAGTGATACTTTACTGTGATAATACAAGTGCTATCAATATATCAAAGAATCTAGTGATGCACATAAAGACTAAGGACATTGCAATCAAGTATCATAACTTGAGAGAATTAGTGAAAGATAAAGAGGTGAAGATAGAATATGTCAAGACAAAAGAGAAAATTGTTGATATCTTCACAAAAGCATTACCTAAGGATGCTCATGAGTATCTAAGAGGTAAACTAGGGGTGTACCCCAATCAAAGGCTATCTAAGTAACAAGAGGTGTGCCCTACATCAAACAAGCTAATGTTTGTATGTTACGAATTGATGTAGAGGATCTTACTTTAGGATTTTCCTAAAGTAATCAAAGAGATAAAATTTCAAATCATTCACAAGCAAGGTGACAAAGGGAGAAAACTAAAGAAACTAAAAAAGCTTATATTTGCATGTTAAGATGACACGTTTTTGGCATAATTCTTTGGCATTGTTGTCAAAGAGGGAGATACTTATTGATTGAGAAGTGGAGAGATAATTATTTACTGATCAAGAAGAAGAGAGATAATTATTTATTGATCAAGAAGTAGGGAGATAATTACTGATCAAGCGAATATAATTGGAGAGATTTACTATTCTTAGAGGGAGAGAATTACTGAAGGAGATGGTTGTTGATCAGGAGAACAAAGAGGGAGAAATCCTAACATCTACCTAATAAGAGGGAGATACATGAAGAAAATCAGAGAGAGTTATAGGAAAAAGTTTTGTAACCTACTTAGAAGATGGAAGTTGCTGATAGAGGGAGATATTTCAATAGAAGGAATTATTTTATTTTTGGTATTTTGTTGGTCTTACTATTTTAACCTAGTCAATTTGGTTGAACAAGATGTTTGTCATTTGGGTGATTTGGTTGATTAGTTTGGTGTGCCATCAATACCAAATAGGGAGATTGTTGAGAATAGATTGAAGAAGCTAATCATAGAGGGATATTGTTAAGGGAGATTGATGAGAACATACAAGTATGACTAATATGCTTCAATTATTGTTTTGTCACTAATGTCAAATTTTCTATTTGTTGGTAAGACAACTGCTTATAATATTAAGTACTATCACTTATTTGATTGATGAAGAGGATTTGATCAAAAGTTGTAACAATAGCACCTAGAGGAAAGGTTGAGTTATGATGATGTAAAGCAATACAAGAATTAGTTAAGACAATAAGCTACACTTTACAATTTACATGATGTAAAGCAATACAAGAATTCTCAATAGTCTTATCAAGCCTATACTTTTCCATATTTTAGATCTTAATTACAAAGAGATAATAAAACCATTTAATAAAAGAACTAGCTCTAATACCAATGGTTAGAATATTTAGGAAAGGAAGGATACTGAGAGGGGTGGGGTGGTGGGGGGGGGGGGGGGGGATTAGTATCCTTAACACTTTATACCCTTTCATGTTTGATTATCCCTTAATACTTTTCTCAACTCGGCAAACTTAAACATTCATAACCTCAACATTGAAATAAAAGTAAATATAAACAATCTACTTCACTATATGCATGTAAACATAAACCATAACATCACAACACTTGACACAAAGATTTTGTAATGTAGAAACCCTTGGTTAGAGGGGAAGATGTGGTAGGGATGATACCCAAAAATCCATCGCTAATGTAGTAGAAGACGTTTCCTTGTTAGGGCTAAAATTGTCTGTGACTTCTTGCGACTTACCCTGTCAAGAGTAATATAATGAGAGCTGCAAGGATCTACCTTTTTCAAAGATTTATAACACATAAACAATGTGTGCACTCTATTAAGAGATTTACAAATAGATGGTAAAATCTACCTTGTTAAAGGATCTTATCTAATACAATGATAAATAAAAAGTAGTAAAACTAATCATCTTGAATTAAACTTAACTTGCTTGTTCAAATCTCTGATATGCTCAATTACTTATAACTATAGTAATTAATATAAAAATTCCTTCCTTTGCTACTTGAAACTTTGATCTATAGTAGAACTCACTTCTCTTTCCTCTAGCATAGCCCTTCTTTTTCATAACTTTAACAATAGCTCCAACAACAATTACATTAACAACTCCTTCAAGAACTTTAAACTCTTCTCTTCTAGTTCCTCAGAAATCATTTTCCTCTTTCAATCCTTGACCTAATTAGGGTTTAGAAATCTTCTAGAATATATCATTTATCTAAATCAACAATCTATAATCAAACTTTCCATAGTATTGGAATTCTTGTATTTCAGTGGTCCTCATTCTACCTTTGGATCATAAACAATCATATCTCACTTCCTAATAAATCTTACCAAATACTTTCCTCAATCTATGTAAACATAGTTTCCCGACTGGTAGAAACAAAAGACATATAATTCTAAATAAATCCAAAATTTTATGTACATCCTATGTAACTCATACATAATCTATTCATTCTTGGTAGTTATGATGTTATTCAGTGTCCTCTTACTCAATTAAGCTTAGTTGGTTCTAGTAAGTCTATGATTGGTATACATATATTTGCTAGGTGTACATAGAATTTTTTTATAACTATCTCATACTTATACTTATGTTCTACCTTGGATTGGTTAATATTGTAACTCAATAACTTCATTTCCCAATTGGCCTTTTTATACAAATGACAATAATGACTATATATAGGAGTAATAGAAAATTCATGGTCTTGGGATACAAAATATTAGAACCTTTCATATGGCTATTTTGGCCAAGTAAGTCTGAAGAACATTTCCCAATAAGAGGAAATAGAATTCCATATGACACCGTGAATATTTACATAGTTTTAACTCTTTTTAAGGATTTTATAGATTTCCAAGACCTACCTTATGGTTCTACTCTCTAGAATAATGTACCTAAATCTAAGGATGTTGCTACTATTGGATCCTATTAGAAACATGGTTTAGTTAGATGCATTAAATAATAGAAGGATAGTTGGATTTTCTATCCTTTGTGTAATAAAATATCATTCTACAAAATTATGGAGGAATGTGAATTTAGATTTGATTAATTTTTTATGAATTTCTAAAAGGAAAGTCAATGGCTCAAACTAACCCATATCACCTTGAATCTTCAACCAATTTAGTTATCTAGGTAAATTTAATTATTGTGGAATCACATGAATAATAAAATAACTTGGAAAGCTTATTCAGTGGGGTCTTCTACATGTCTTTGAAGGTGGCCTCTATTGTCTTAGATTAATTTACCTTATCCTCTATTGGCCAAATCTTGGGTGAAAAATCCCACACCTAAAATAAAAATTCTTTCTTGGATTCTCTTTCAAAATAAGCTTCTCACTAAAAATAATTTGTGTAAGAGGATATTTCAGTCACCTAATAAGTGGTATTGATATCTTAATGATGCAAATAGTATTTATAACATTTCCCTCTATTTCTCTTTCTATATTGCAGCTCTAAAATCTCAATTGAGTTTCACTGGAACCTATTCTAGATTTGTACTATTAGTGAAAGTTCCTTCTTTCAATTAGGGCTTGAAGTTTCTCTGGTATTATATATTTCCTCATCTAGCTTGGGGGACTTGGAAGAAGTGCAATAGTAGAATCTTTAGAGAGGCTTCCCTTCTATCAAATATTGTGTTTGAAATTTCTTTCAAAGCCATTGGGGATAATTTTAACTATGTTGATGTTGAATTTGTCACTGAGGAGAAATATATATGTTAGGATTATGATTAAAGGGGGATTTCTTCATTAAATATTAAATTTGACATTGTGAATGCTCTAAGACCTACTAAGAAGCCTACAAATGAGTATTTGTGACTCTTTTTCCTTCTAGTTGGGTCAAGTAAATTTGATGTGGTGACCAAGGCAATCTTAGTTTAGTTGGGTACAAGGGATTGGTCAAGGATGAAAATGAAAATTTTCTTTTAGTGGTGGCACTAACCTTGGGTTGCCAACCCAACCACCTAACTGAATCCATATGAGCCTATAATGGTTTAATATTAACTCACATTCTCAAATATATATATATTTTTGGCTTGAAGATGAATCTAATAACATAATTCAAGATTTAAAGGGGGATTTCAAACTATCTTACACCATACACATTTGGATTAAAAAGCTAAATGGATATCTTAAAGATCATTTTATTTTTTTATATATTTCCCATGCCTATCAGGTTCAAGCCACAAATGGTATAATATGGCATAAGGGTGATAAGTTGGGAGATGATGTTAGTGCATTGTTGATGCATAGTTACATTAAGGAAAGGGAAAAAATATCCCTATTAGGTAATAGATAACATGGCTAAAAACAATTTTTGTAACAAAAGGGTTCAAGCCACAAATGGTATAATATGGTGTAAGGGTGATAAGTTGGGAGATGATGTTAGTGCATTGATTATGCATAGTTACATTAATGGAAAGGGAAAAAATATCCCTATCAGGTAATGGTTAATATGAAAACTTAATTGTTATTGTCATTACTACAAAAATTGTGCGTCATGAGGAGGGATTTCATCCCAATTTTAGGTATTGTTGCTTCCATTTTTTTGGGTATTTTGGAGGCTCCTATGGTTAAGAATTATGTTATGGATTTTCCATCCCATAAATATTTAATGTAACTTAATTTGGAAGATGGAGGGATAAAGATGATAAGATGAGTTAATGGATTGTACAATGCTAACAAATAATGCTAAAATTTGGAGGGTGTTCAAGGAGAAGGGGGTTGACCCCTTTTATTGAGAATCTTAATAGATGGGATCCCAAAATCATTGAAATACTAGGTAGAGGGTGGATGGAAGGAAAAAATTACCTTTTTGGAAGGAATGTGATAATTGATGAAAATCTAGTCATTGAAGTTTTAGATTGCCCATGGATAGTCTTAAACTCTTTAGAGACATGATTCTCTTTGATATAAAAGTTAAGAAATTATTAAAAAAAGGAGGAAATGTATAATTTGGTTAGGGTTTCCAAGAGTAGCTATCACGATTATTTTGGTGGAGGTGTTGAAGATTATAATATAATATTTTACCTTGTATGGTTGTTTTATTAAAGCTTTTAGGCACCCTTTGTTTCCTCCTCAACCATTTCAAATACAAGGTAAGGATATATATACCCTCCTATATATTTCATCCTTGGATGCTAGAATTAGGGGTCATAGGAAAATTTCTAAGAGCTATATTCTTAATGAGGGGCTTCTTGTCTTAATCTACAAACATGTGAAAGCTTAGCCTTGTCCTTCCAATTTGTTCCCTATTTTTATTACATACGAGGATGAATGGAGAATCAATCACTTTGAAAATGAGGAGTGAAATAAAAATAAAAAGACTAAGGACTCAAAATTTGGTTCTAAATAGGTAAACAAGAAGATTATATAGTACTATATAAACAAAACTCTTGAGGGATAAAGGGTCAATCAAGGAGAAAAAAGTATGTGTCCCCTTAATTTATATTTGGAGAGAATAATGTTAAAGGGAAGGGTAAAGAAAATTTAGTTCCCCCTTATTTGGGTTTTGGAAAGAAGAATGTTAAAGGTAAGAATATAGTCGTTTCCCTTATGAAAAAAATGGGGAAATATTTAGTCAAGGATAATACCCCCTATAGTATGGAGAGAGATGCTACCTTGGTCTCAGTTGATTTTAAGAATTCATATAACTCTTATCTTTATAGTGATACAAAATGAAGGCCTAAGTTTCCTCTAGATAATATTTTTATCTCTCACTATTTTAACTCTAATTGATAATTTTACATGATATTGTTGCTATAGCATGAAATGGTGTAGTCATTCTTTTTAGATTGATAAAGTGGGTTTTCTATGAAATTAAATAACTTAAGATAAAACAAAGGGATATTGGTATTAAATAGGATCTATTAGAGACTAATGATACCAACAAGAGAATTAGGAATAATAAAAGAGATAAAGAGCTAGGGACTAGAGATGAGAAGAGCTTAGTGGTTGATTGTCTACACAAAATCATGAATGCCATAGAAGAGCCAATAAAGGACTACGAGGGAATGACTAAGGGAATTGAGAAAAATGTAAAAAAATTAAATGAGTCCTTGGGATCCATTATGAATCTTAGTCGTAGAGTCAGCAAGAGTATAATTGATAACATGAAAAGTATGGTGAATAATTTGGAGATAATGTACAAGGAGAATTTGGTGGTGGGCTTAGAGATGGATACAAATAAAGGCCAAAACAAACTCGCCCTATCTGGTCTAAGAAACTAAACAAAAGGAAATTTGAAAAGATTCTACAAGACATTAATAAACTAAAGAAAGTGGTCATCAACATGAACCAACTTTAGGTAGAATTTGTAGATTTTCTAAAGAATCTTGTTTAGGTTCTTGCTTTGTCTTGATATTTTATTGTCTCTTGTTATGTTTTTATCATCATTTTGGTATTGGTTTCTATGTTATATTGTGTGGATAAATTTTTAACTATGGTTTCTACTATTTATTACTCTAGCTAATGCTTTTATCTTCTAAGGTTTATTGTTGAAAGTTTTCAAGTTCCTTCAAAATATTTTTTTGTGATAAAAAAAACTTCTAAAAAATCCAGAATCATTAAGTAAAATTTCAAATTTTAGCTTTACTATACTTTGCATAAGATACACAACTCAAGAGATTTCATAAAATAGAATCAAATGTTTGGAGTCATGCACAAAATGATTCTATTGAAAAAGTATAAGAAACTTTCAAGCATAAATGCAAGTTTTGAAATATTGCATAGACATGCATGCAATTTAGAGTTGGAAATTTTCTTTAAAAGAGATATAATCTCATAATGATCTTGATAGTAAGAGATGCACATTAATGGGGTTATTTTAAAAGCTTAAGAAATTTCTAAATTAACTGCTAGGCGTAAGGCCAAGCTCTACAACCTTTATACAACTAGTTATGTATCAAAGTATGTTGGAAGGGACATACCTGCAAAAGGTGGAAACATATATGTTGCACTCAACTATTTGACAAGTTCCATCAAATAAATGCAGTCTCATGGAATGAAATTATTGCAGAATGTGAAAAAAATAGATCAACAAGAAATTTCTTGAAGGAATCCTATCATTCAAAGAATAATTCTTGTCACATATAATATTTGTAATCAATAAGTTAAAGGTAAGTGTAAAAATGTGGAGCATATATGCTTGAAAAAATTCTTCAAAAATATGTAATTTTTAGGAGCTGATGGCTACAAGAATTCTCATAAGATTGATGTGTTGAAAATACATCATAAATAGTAAAAAAAATGCAATCAACAAGAACAGAGTCATATTTCTTTGCTAGTTTCTTCTTTTTCAGAGAAACATCGTTTTGGATGTTCATCAAGGCATGCCCAAATTGTTTAGTTTAATAAGATTTAAAAACTTTCATGCGAAAGCATAGATATGTACATGAACCATTTAATGAAATCTCTTAAAGAAATATGGCCCAATGCCTTGCCATAATTGTACAACATACATAGATAATGGATTTGTTGAAAAGGATTCTTGAAAACTTGGAGGGTATACAATTGGGATATTGAAGCAATGAAAAACTATAGAAAATTCAAGAGCATTTCTTGAGAAAATTCCACGACTACAATACTTCACAAAATTGATTAGTCCATGTGGCTTTCAAAATACTCAATCAGATGAAATTAGTAATATCAACATGAGTGGCTTAATTGACACACTGGAAGTGTTGAATAATAGTGCATAATAGTGGGCCCAACCACTATTAGCCAATATCCTGATCCCAATGCATAATAGTGGCCCCATGTTATTGGCTAAGAGTGGTTGAGCCCACTATTAGCCACTATTATTCAACACTTCCAGTGTGCTGGTTAAGCTTGGCCAAGAAGAGCATATTATTTTTATTTTTATTAGAGTGCATACTTTTATTCCACCAATCTATCGTTAGAATGATAACTATGTAGCAAGTTACTTGAAAAGATTTTCCATTGTACCTCAAAGATAGCCTATTCTCAGGCTCATCACGATTGCAAGGAGAGGGAGTTTCAAGAATATTTAATGAGTAGAAACCAAAAGCTAACATTTGATTTTATAGATTTTTTTAAAGAGAGGAGATTCTAATAGGTAGTAAATGTAGAACATGAAATTTAGTCCACTTGTAAACATTGAATAAGTATAGATCTTTGATCAAATGATTTATAAACTAGATAGTAAGTTATCTTTTATACAAAATACCTTTTCAAAATTATAACAAAATTTCAAGTGTTTGCATATAATTTTGGCTGATTTGCATTGCCTTCGATATAAATATATTAAAAAAATTACAAAAGATGGTTTGATATATTTGTTGTTTTTTTTTTCTTTTGTGTGTGTCTGTCTTTTAGTGCATTTTTATGGAGATTAGCCAATGCTACATATAATCATTCAGGATGTCAAGTTGATAAAAACTTTGTAATCAATTTTTATCTCAAAAGATGTATCTTGTGATGTAAGAGAAACTATTATCTCCTCTCATCTATGTCTAAAATTACATTCTAATAAATGAGTTTGTGGAAAATGATTGTTTCTTGTTTTGGTGTAAATAGTGATTTTTGTCACCTTTGGTCAAAGCTAATTAGTTGGTTCTTTTTGTGCAAAAATTGCAAGGTTAATAACTTCATTCAAATTGCATGGAAACAATTTGGTAACATTGAAAAGAAGGTACTTACAAAGTGGTGTTGCAAGGAAGCCTATAAATACAAGGTCTTTTGTAATGTAAAGAAAGACTTTCATAGGAGAACTTCTAAGGTCACATTGTATGAAAATAGTTTATAAACTTGGGATATTTTTATAGAAATAATTAAGGAAACATTTGAACATATATTTGAGATATCTTATGTTATCACTATCCATCTCGTGTATGTTAAATTCACAATCCTTTTGTCTCTTTGTGAAAATAATAATTTATTCATTAAAA